>JACDQD010000011.1:7512603-8762603 GCA_019843655.1 Lethocerus indicus
TAAAACGCATTTCCAGCTTATCCATCCACCTGATTCCATTAACGCTGAAGTCTCCAAAGGGAGCAGTTTTATTTCGGGAAGGGGCGCAAATGAACGCAAACGACATGAGCGAAATTCCACCCACCCCCTCCTGTGTTTTCGACCGTATAATCCACAGGATGCTAAATGTGCCCGCGTATTCCAACGGCTGGCATCTTTTCATTACGAGCCCGCCACCCCCCCTTTCCCCCGCGCTCCGTTTCACAACGGCCTAATCTCCCTCCTTAGCGGCTTTCTTCGCACCGCTTTCACCCTCCTAATCCCCGGGAGATGCCGCCGCCCTCGAGTGGAAATAACCTGACGCTCACTTGAGTATAGCGCGTTAACAGCGGCATCTCTCGGCGCTTTGTTACCGAATTTTTAGCCCTATAACGATTAAAGAATTTAAATTCGATCGTCACGCATTTTAGAGAACCGGATATTGTTTTTACAAAGATACAAATACAGGAAGAGTGACCAAATAACTATTCCAATCATCAGGGTCCGACTGAAGAGTAGATCAACCTCTATATACCTGATGTTGGAATATCGTGGATCCTCTTAGGGTTATGACTGATTTGTTCCAGTATTACTGAGAAGCATCCTTTACTGACGTTGTACCCACTGTCCCTATTTAAATATTTGTTTCGGATTTCTACTACCTCCCTAATAATCCTGTTGTAGTAGTACCTGCTTTCCCATGAAAATATTTGTTTTCTTTCGAACTGTGTTGTATATACTATTATTTAGCGTGTTCAACTACTGCATGAAGATACGACTTCAAACGTATTCCTGTCCGCGGTCTATGAAAACCATCATACAGTCTGTATACATCTGCAACAACAGGCGTAAGAACAATAAATTAACCCCCGTTTTGATTAATGCGGGGCCCGTAATGTTGATCCGACCGCATCAGTCGGTCGACCGGGGTCGATTAAACCCCGAAGTGGATTTATGGGTGGGGTGGAAATGTGCTAAGCGAACATTTTCCGACTTGTTAATTTCCACTCAATATTCAGTGCGGGGGGCCCTAACGGGGGTCGCCTTAATTGGAGGGCCCCTTCAAATTTTAGATTTCATTAAATATATTCGGTAACGCGCCCCTCCCCATCCACTCTGATCGCAACATTTACTTTGATCACTTAAAATATACTCTCACTCTTTAAGTTTCTAAGATAAAGAAGTTTAAGATAAATTTCAGATAAACTTCGATGGTTGAAGAACACGGTTAAGTCTTGTATTGACTAGCTACAATTTGGTACTATCGCCATAATTTTTATCTGTTTATATAATAGTTTTTCATTGCTACACAAGGCATTTTTAGTATTAAATAAAATTTCATCGCATTAATGGTAATTGAATAAATACGGACGTACCACCAGAAGAAATGGTAACACGACATACACATCTCTTATACAGTAGGCATTTTTTTTTCTCCTTGAACGTTATTTGCTATAAATCTACAGGTCGACGGCTTCCCGTAAATGGCCCAATTTGTAGCCCGCGGGTGGGAAAAAAAATTGGGATCAGGGGCCCCTATGAAAGTGTCGCCTGTGCGGATTGGCAGGAAAGAAAATACGCGTGGGTTCAAGTGACGCTTTATTATAGGCCTTTTCGACGTTGTAGGGGGTCGCAGAAAGGGCTGACGCGTAGGGCCGAGTTTCGAAAACCTGTGTCGTTTGAGCGGGCCCGCTGTGTCGAACGCGTCAAAAGGCTTTGACCGAGCGTTTCTGTTTCTGTACGGGGGCGCGAATAAAACGCAAATTTCGCCTTTATTTATACATTTTTTCAAACTTCCCCAGGTCGGGGATAGGCCACTTTGGTCGCAAACGAGGAATAGTAACCCTAACTAAGACTGCCGTGAGGAAACAGACGGCTAGGATGAGTCCGCGATGAAGAAGATCAAGTTAGTTAAAAATTTAGAAATGTATTTAGAACAATTTAGAAAAGAAATAACCGTTTCTCTTGGAATTAAAAATCGATGGTTAGATCAATCTTGGAATGTTTTAGAATCTTTCCTCGCCTCCCTCAATGTGTGTATGCCACCAACCGTAAGTGACCAATTCGCAGAATACAGCTCTTAAAAAGCCACTACACCGACTGGAAATGCGGTAAAACAATTTAGACACAAATTAGGCCGATCTAGTTGATTCATCGTTTTTTTACTTAGAATAAGCTAATATTCGTCGAATTCTATGGCCTGATTAGTGATGGTCCATTTAATGTCCCATCTTGCTCACATGCAATCACATTCTACTTTGCTATTGGCCATATAATATTTTTATTATTGTAATAAAATTATAAGCGACCATGTATGATAATTAAATATAATTTATAGCTGATATTAGCGTGATGGACTTATCGGAGTTATGTTAATTTCACTAACGAATTTGACCGAGAGTCATGTAATTCATCATAATTGAATACGCTTAAACGTTTCACCATTGTTATCGCTTCATTCTAAACCGAGTCTAAACTGCGTCATCGGACGTGATGAGAGGAAGTCGCCTTTTGAAGCTGAAATTCGTTAAATTATTTCTGACCCGGAGCCCGTCCCTTTTGTCGGGCGGAGGCGGCCCATTAAAATTATAGTTCGCCTTTTAAAATGTTTCTCTAAAAGCGGGAATTGAAGCTCAGTTTTTTCCGAAGCGGTAATGGAAGGCCGGAATTATTAAAGAATTGTTCAGTCGGAATTTTATATTGTTTTCTGTTGAAAATATATCTTACATAATATTTTTCCTTTCTGCCCGTCGTTTCAGTTGTAAATAAGCCCCTTGAACTGGCACCTTGAACGCCCCTCTGACCTTTATATTCTCTATGAAACAATGTCGGGTTGATATTCTGAAAACGCATTAAACTTATAAAACAGCGAATCCTTTGTAATCCCTTTTATTTTTATCCTCATCTCCGTCTGAAATCAGCTAAGATACTACTTTTCAGACCCTGGTTTTCTTTTATTTTAAAGTATTATTTTGGCTTAATATAATTAGAATTAACGAGCTGCGATCGATTATTACTGTCTATTATTATTAAATGCTGATTCTAATTTTGTACCCCTTCTAGCGTCGTTGAGGCTACTAGGGGTTGGAATACCGTAGATTTCGTGTGTTTCCGTCTCCTCTCACTGGTTTGGTCTTTTGCTAGACCGGTTTCGCCATCATCAGTAGCGGTGTTAGTCACTTTTGGAACTTTGCATGTTTTTTGGGCATCCTAACTGCTACTGAAGATGGCGAGCGATCGAAACCGGTCTAGCAAAAGAACAAACTAACCAGAGGAGAGAGAAACACACGAAATCTACGGTATTCCAACCGCTCGCAGGCCACAAAACAGGTATTCTAAACTGTATATTTATTATTAGATATTCACGCGGAGAGAATTTCAACAACAATCTTTTGAATATTAAACGTAAGATGCGTTGGTAAATTTATATGTGCTCTAAATTTAATTTCTTCTTTCTCATCCCGCCCCTTTGATCTTTGACAATTTCGACCCTTTCAGTTTTGGCGTTGCAACGGAACAAAACTTAGTTATAAGACGACACGCCCTTTCCCGCGATATGCCGGTCTTGAAAACATCTCGCTCGGCCCCCCCCTTATCGCGTCCAGTTCTTATTTATTCCTGTCTATCGTCGTCAAAATCTCCGAGATTGGAGCCAAAACCCCGGTCTCCGAGAGATAGCTTGGTGGGTGGGGGTGGGGGTTTTTGGTCCGAAGCTGGAAAAGTTTTGAATAGGGCCGGGAGCAATGGCCGACCCACTTAGAATTTTGTTTACCGCCTCGAGTACCATTCAGGCCCGCTGTTAACATAGTCATTAAAATTTTTAGAAACGCCCTTTCCCCCCACCTCCCCCCCAACTACCTAATTACAGCCCTATTAGTAATTTGCCCCCACCCCCACCCCTCTATCAAGGGGGGCGGATTCTAGTTTCCTCGCATCGAATGGAAAAAAAAGAAAACCTTCAGTCTCTCGATAATTCAGCCGGCCGTGGATGCGTTAAAACATGAATACTTCCGGCCGGCATTTGAGCTCTAATTAAAATGCGGCTCGTTCGCAAAAGGCCGGATTATATTTTAATGGCCCTTTTTTAAAAAATCCCCAATTAAAAAACTTAATTTCCCAACTATTTTGTAAATGTATAATTTGCAAAAGGCTCAGTCATTTTATTTAATAGCCTTATTTTCTGAAGCTCAACGTTAAATGCTTCCGGGGGCTTCGTAAAACCTGGAATTAATGTTGACCAGTCGAGTATATAGTTGTGCTAACATATAAACCTTAAATATAACTTAGTCCCGGAATTGAGGTAATATTTTTTCTATTCACTCAACATAAAAAGTGGTAAAATAGTTCTGCGACCTCCCAATAAAATGTATTGTTTGTATTAAAGCGTTATGGTAATAAATTCACTTTCTGTATACCGTAGATTTAGTGTGTTTATGTCTCCTCTCGCCGGTTTGGTCTTTCGTTAGACCGGTTTCGGCCGCTCGCCATCTTCAGTAGCGGTGTTAGTCACTTCAGATGTTTTTTGGGTATCCTCACTGCACTAACACCGCTGCTGAAGATGGCGAGCGGCCGAAACAGGTCTAGCAAAGGACCGAACCAGCGAGTTATTGCCGAAAATATTATTCTAATGAACCTACGCGCTGATGACAGGAAATCGACATATTTATGGGTTAGTTTCACATAATCCGGATTTGCTGTATTCTGTTTTCAGCCTCTTTGTGGGCTGTTTCGGCCGTATAAAAGGTTTCCGCTCCGATTCGAGAAAATCTCAAAACAGATGCCTTCGATGTTAAATCGAATCCGAGCGTTGCTCGTCGCAAACTCTTATCCCAGATTTATCTGCCCGTCTGTCGGCCGTTTTTTCTTTATAAATTTACTTTTCCCCGAGCCTTAGGGTTTAAGAAACTTAGCGATGTATCCGCCTTCCCTGATCGTATTACCACAGCCCTGCTTCCACAACCACCAATAGAAGATTTGATAGATGGGTCGTCAAAGTCGGATCTCTTCCAACCCCCTTTTTTTCCTGTACTTTGAGCGCACTTAATTTTCTTTTTACTTTGTTCCACACCGAAATCTCGTATAAGCGGCTCTGCCCTTTCCCCTAATGTAAATACGGGTTTCGAAGGGGTGGGAGAAGTGGTTTATATGAGTTTCTTTCTAGCGGTTAAACCCCTCTGGCCGGTCGAAAAAAAATGATGCCGCCCCGACACGTCAATTTTATTTACCTCGTTTTTCAAAACTCGGTTTTGTTTGAGAGGGATGGAAAACAAAGTGGATTTCAGAATAATATAAAACGTTTTGAAATTATTTCTCTCGTTCATTATTCCATATCACGGATTACTGACACTCCATTAACCAAACGATGACATCCGTTCTACATTTTCCACATTTTCATTTATGAAATTAAATTTCATAATTGACGTTGGAAAATTGACAATTATCCAGTCTCCTGTATGTACACATTCATAATACATACTATTCATATTTTATTTTAATTGTACGTGCGTGTTAGCTGCTCTATTTGTGAACTTAAAATAAAAGCATTTCAGAAACGTAATACTTGAATATTTTCAATGCGTTTTCTTTTGTTCTTCCATTCTACACATTCTGATATCCATTTTTAGGATACCTGTTTTGTGGTCTGCGAGGGGTGGAATATCGTAGATTTCGTGTGTTTCTGTTTCCTTCCTCTGTCCTTTTCACCGAGCCGTAAGTTACAATTTGAGATATACTTGTAAAATACTAACACCGCTACTGAAGATGGCGAGCAACCGAAACCGGTCAAGCAAAAGACCAAACCGACCGAGAGGAGACAGAAACACACGAAATCTACGATATCTATTTTTATTGTATAAAATAGTATATAAAGTAGTATAAAAAATTGTGTGCTGAGAGAATTAAATTGAGATTAAAATGAGAGATTATTAAATCTTTATTACGTTTACGTTTGTATTTACAGGACAATTTTGCGGTCCTTTCATTTCGTTAAAATATTTCTTTAACATTTTTCTTAGTACGTATCAACTCGTAAAATGAAGGGAAAATTAAAGTAAAAACGTTAGGACATACGAAATCTAATATCTCGAGTTATTGTATCGTCTTCGGTGAACTTTTTTCGAAATATAATTTGCTAGTGTTTGAACGGGGAAATATTAAATTAGGATCGACGAATAAAAACTTCGCTCGGAGGTCTTTTGAGACAGCCTGTAGAGAGAGAAAAGGAAGGGTTTCGGTTATTCCATTAAATATATTGGTCCCGTTATTCGTTATTGTATTTATTATTCGCCGTCATCGGAATCGGAATTATGTCTAAACCCGGCTTGGCACAAAAGATACTTGATTTATATCTGTTGGTGGAATCCTTTCGGTCCGTGTAAACACGGACATATATAAGAACGCGTTCCGACAGGGGAAGCCTCCCCTACGTGTATTGAATTTGGCAACTCTTCAGTCTACGTACGATCTTGCCAGGCATCGATTTTCCCCTTTTTTTCCCCCCTCCCCCACAATTTTTCCCTCCAATTTTCTTCAATCCATTTCTATATTCGCCGCCCCGTCGTATTTCCCCGCGGTCCGTCGTCTGAATTCCGATAAGGGAAACTGGTTATAAATCAAAACCTCGATGTGTATGTTGTGTAGCCGAACAGAAATCACGATTTCTCAGTTTTCTGACTTTTCCGTAGGACAAAAGTCTTTCTTCGTTGTTTGTACAACTATTTATTTGTAGCTTCGCACGCGCGATAGTAAAGCACCGCGTTACAAATTAAAACTGTAAATATATTCGCGGAAATTTGAGCTCAGAAAATGGTCGCTGTAGCGGGAAAACTCTCCACCCGAAATGTAAACAGATTTTATAAATTCATTTATTTCTTAATGTCGACAAAATAAAAATATGGCTTTAATCTCTACGAGTAGGGGATTAAATTAAGCGGAAGAGTAATTTCGGCCATTTATCCAGTTCCCTCCTCGTTCTGGCAACGCACTCGTAGGACCACCCCCCGAAACCGGTCCAAGTTTGGGAACCAATGGTTTAGAACTTCGCCTTTTAAAGACCTCTCTGTCCGAAGAAGAAAGTCCCTTAAATGCTGAACGAGCGTTGGTGTCCGCGGTCAGAATTATCACTAGCTTCCGGCGGGATCGCGTAATAAGCACGAGGGGGTTAAGAGGAAAACACGGGGTGCTCGTTCGGGTGGTTTACGAACACGTGACAAAAAACCGGTCTACCCACAGTATTACGCGATCCCAGCGTTAGCCCCTAGAATATGTGTTCGTGAACGCCGCCTCCGGCTTTTCTAAAAACGCGGGATACAGAACGTCGACTCGCGTGTTTTCGCGAATCCCATTTTCGGGGGCACGAAACGGCCAATTTCCCCCGAACTAATTGACCGTTGACAGGGTCTGCAGAGGGGCCTGGGCATGTGTGTGTATGTTGCCTGGCCTCTTGTCACTCATAACTTAAACGCGTGCATTTGCATGATATCCGGCGGTTGCACGCGAACACCTCCTCCTACTCTCCCGTGGACGGAAGCACGGCAACCCTCACGATCCATATAAAACCCCGTATACATCCCGACCGGGACCAACCTAATCGAATCCTGCTATCCCACCCCTATTTGGGCATTCATTTTTGTCTGTAAAACACAAACATCAAATCAATTATACCAATGGACAATTGCAATTCCGTCATTGATTACGGACCGAATTTTTTAGAACCGTCCCCTATAGAAATGGACCATGGAAAATTATACAATCGATAAGTAAATAATTATGTAATGCGCAATATAAAATAGTTTATACATCATAAGGTAGTGATTCTGAAACTGATCGGCGGAAACCAGTGGGTTCCCTCAGCTGAAAATTCGAACTAATAAAATAATAATAATAATAAATCAATTAATATTACTTTGGAATATCCGTTATGTGGTCCGCGATGGGTTTGAATACCCAAGTTTCACGATTTTCTGATGATCGACAACAACTATGATTGACAACTTTGAGCAATTTTATCTGCAGCTTTATTTTGTTTACTCGACTTCCATTCCAGTGTTGAAGTCACCGTTGCGCTTTTTAATACTTGCAATAGGCGCACTTTAGACTTTAAATATTGGCATCCTATTACATTTCCCAGTAATAATGGATACATATTTTTGTGATCGATTAAGTGCTGCGGTAAGTCGAAAATCAAAGTCCTGTATTATGGGTGTAGGTAAATCTGTGGTGCCCTTAGTCCCTGTTGAATAGGGGGACGATAATTGGCATTCCCAATTTGGGATTTGCCCCAGTAGGGGGGTAGCCCCAGTGGTGCGGCGATGATTGCCCCTAATTGTACGGTCGTCCAGTTAAAACTATTAGTCCGGCATTACTTCTACTTCCAGCATATATTCATTATATATGTAAAACTAAAGAAAATACATAGTCTCAATAGGTGGATATATGATGGGCGTTAAAATATTAATGGCTAGGAACAGTAATTGCAATCATCGAGGGACTTATTGTATAAGACATCTTTATTATTAAATTCCTATTGGTATAGATGTTTCATCCAGAATTCAGGGCAACGATCAAGTCGGAAACGGCCGACTGATGTTGTCATCTGTTCCTTGCATGCATTTCACTGCAATGCAGACGTGCACGTGAAAGGCGGAGTGGAAATCCTTTTTTCCCCCTTACTAATTTACTTCTTCGAAGGAACATTCTGTAGTGAGTCGTTGACGTACACGACTTTCCCTTTCATTGCTTTTTATAAAAGATCAATTTGCTACTTTTCGAAGCTCTCGATATCAAATTACATTTATAGAAAGCTTTTAAACACCGAGCTATCGGAATATTTTTCCCAATTGCGTACCGAATTTTCCACCAATTGGAACTTAATCGTTCATTCAACTCCCGGTAACTCAGAATAGAAAAACAATAGGAATGTTCAACAATCGGAGATTGCGCGTATTCAGGTTTAATTAAATACAAATCTCCGGTTAATGTTTAAAAGATAAACGATAGCCGGAAAGTCCTCCCTGGGCTGAATATTTAATCCCCCGGATTTCAAGAGCGGGAACAAGGAAAGCCCGAGACGTTTTAATCCCCAATCGTCTTGTGGAGGGAAACAAATGAGGGGAAGGTCCCCGCTCAGTGGCCCGGGCAAGAAAGCGGGGCCGGCCTAACCAACAGCCCCCCCCCCGGGACAGTTTTCTTATTCGCTTCGTTTGTCGTTGCCGGGCTTTGTTTTTTCCGGCTTTAATCAGCACCACCAGCTCCTGGGGGCCTGGTCGGCCTCTGCAGAATCGGGGCTTCCTCAAAACATTTCTAATACCCGGCGATGCGCTCTGTCTCCGGGCTAGCGGACTTCCGACCGTCGGAAGACAACGGACTAAGGAAAAGTATCCCCAACCGACGTTTCGGGGGGTAAGAATGAGCTCGCGACGTAAAGGAAATAAATTAGTTCAGAAGTGAATGTTAAATAACCAGGTCGCCAGGCAGTGTTGAGAGTAAAAAAATGTACCAATATTGAATTCACGGATTTAATTCCTTTCTGAGCCCCAACCCCTTCTGAACTACTATTATAGCGTTTTGAGGCATTTTCTAGGCGGGTTGTTTTCAAAGGATAAATGATCAACGGGATGAATAGTCAGATGCCCCGAGTGATTCGTCGTTGGGCGGGGATGTACATCGAAGAAGGGAGAAGAATGGAAAAAGGAAGTCTTCGTGAGGGAGATGATGACGGAGGGGGATGAAAGGAATAGCGCTCTCAGGAATATGCGTGGCTCGTTCCCTTTTACGGTAATGGGAAAGAAAAAACCCTCCTCGCGAATCTTCCGACCGAAGTTTCGCGAGACAGTTTTTTTCTTATTATTTCTTCGGAGACAATAGTTGAGGAGGTCGAATATGTACGAAGCCATAGACAAGCGGTATCATGGAGTTCCTTATTATAAGCGTGGACGAGCGATCGGCGATCGGGCCGACCGCTACAGTTGTACTTGTATTGTATTGGAACATTTGATGGGACATTGTTCCGGTCGCTAAGTGACAACATGGCCTACCCCAGATATCTGAAGAGATAAAGGACATTTGGCGAGCGATTGAATGGTCTCGGTCCCGTATTGTGTGGTAGGGAGAATTATCCACCCGATAAGTTAAGGACGCATTCGGTCGAATGAGACTCTATGCTTGATTCAATCCGCATAAGCCGGACAGAACCGAATGCGTTCTATTTACTTAATACTACACTAAACAAATCTTAACAAAGTACACTAAACATAAAATACGACAAATATAATGTTAAGAGAGAAATGACAATAAATTATAACTTAAAACCAAACACACGATTTTGTGAACATCCCCATTCACTCTATAGTACGAAAATATTTAATTTTATTTTTTTAAAAATCCCACAACGTAAATATGTAAGAAAATTTAACAATTATCCTGCCATTTACCGAATTTCACTAAGGTTTATAGTCATTGTCTTTGTTTTATTGATGATTTTCTATCACTATGTGGTGCAAATTTATTATGTGAACCCAATACTATTGCATACATAATATAAAACTTGGCGTGCAATCATCGTTGAATTAAAAATGTATTTTGAATTTATTACACGGAAACAAGGATCGCGCTGAGAAATGAAACTCCTTTTATTAGTGTTGGGAATGAAATTGAACGATGTAATAAGTTTCTTGTTCCCTTGTGTTCTTATAATTGTCGTTATTGCTCTTGTATACATAAAAAAACGATATAATCTCCTTTTCTTTTGTGTTATTACTAATTCAACTGTTATTCATATGATGCTTTCGTATGTTTCATTCGTCTGTATTTTGACGAATGTTACTATGCATTTAGGCACATTTTTTCCCCCCCTACTGCCGTTTTCCTTAACAGCCATTGTCCAGATTGGGGAGGGCCGGGGTGGACTGCCACGTTTGGCACGATTCGGAGGCGGCGGTGATTCAGATAACGTTCCTGATAAACGAGGGGGCCCTTGTGACCACCACTGCCGACGACAGCATCCACCTATGGAGCTTCAGGCAGAAGCGCCCGGACCTCGTCCACAGTCTTCAGTTCCAGCGCGAAAGGTAAACCATTACTTTATTCCATTTTGGCTCTCCGCTCAATAAACAAAAATCGCGAAATCAAATCGCATATTTATATTTGGATTATTGGTTAAAATGCAGAATAGGGGGCCCCCCCAGTGATAACCTAATAGGCGAGGTTATATATCGATATCTGTTTCATTCGATATCGTGACGTGTCTATTTCAACCGTTGTTATAACCTTCGCCCCGGAAACTATCAATTGTACAAAAGGTTCAATTTTGTAATTTAACTAATATCAACCGGCTTCTTCCAATAAATTACCCGTTCTGAGAGTCATATTCTTTCCACTTTCAGGACACATACTCTCTCACGACCAATCCAAGATTCATACATATCTCAATCCGGACTCTTTCCGGACTCTCATGCCTCAAACTCGTGAAAAAATTCAGACTCAACCTTTCCATACCCACAAAAGACGTCTATAAGCATAATAATAACAATAATAATAATAATAATAAAACAGTCGCCTACAGAATGAAACAGATATCTATATATAACCTCGCCTATTAGGTTATCAGTGGGGGCCCCCTATTCTGCATTCTAACCGGATTATTAACCCCCGATAGGAGTTGCTGTAATAAACTTACAGATATATGTATAATTGTTATATGATCATGGCAATGAAAGCCCGGAAACAATTTCATGTATACAGCTTCTATTGAAAATCCGCTTATACTTTATTCGAAGAATTTATTTGAATATTATCAGGTGACGTTTATTTCCCCAAAAATTGAATTTGAGCTAAATCAGGGAACTTTGCTTTTTTTCTCTCCTATGAGTTCCATTCTGATTTTTGAGGCGCACTTGCCCAGTAACAATGGCTGTAATTCTAGTTTTAAATCGAAGATTATTTACAGCATCAATTAACAGGCCATAACTGACTGCGACAAAGCAAAATACTGGTAGCTAATTTATTTTTCATTTTTCCTTAAAAACATTGTTTGCCTTGTCGGTGGAATGATGTCAAAAACATAATCTTTTCTTTGATTTCTTCTGTTTTATACTAGTTTCATTGATAAGTATTTTTGACACATACATAGGATATAATTGGAAATTTGTGTACTTCCCCTCTCTTCCTCCCCTTCCCGAAATTTGTGGACCCTCTATCAATCGATAGGAAGGAGGTCGAGGAATTTCCAAACGCGGAGTCCATTTTTAGTCCATAAGAGCGGAAAAAGAGCCGGTTGAAAAATTATTTCAGCGCGTAATTAAAAGCGGGCCCTTTTCGTTTGCCGGAGTTTTCTCCGAAGGGAGTTTCCTGGAAAATATTTTATCGTTTCCAACGGCTCTCCGCCGCTGAAATATCCCCGCCAGGACGGTGCTTTATTAATTAACCGATTTGTACATTCGAATGAAGTCAACGCGTGTTTGTACAGTAAAGTGTATTGCGATTTCTCCCTCGTATAGAGTTGTGCGGCAAGAATTTTTATTAAATTCTATATGTGTACACACGGGAAGATAAGCAAACCCGGAGGGGCCATTTGGTTGAGTGCTCGTATCGTCGTCCCGAATCTGCAGGCCTTTGGATCTGCTCATGTACTAATTAAAGCCGGTACTACGCCCCGAGAGAATACTTCGGTACGTGCTATCAAATAATGCCTGGTTTATGTTCAAATATATCCTAGTGATTTGATGTCCCTTCTGTTGGTCATAAAAAATCGCGAACTGTACTTGGTCCGGTATATCGGTGTTGAAGAAATTAGTGTATTTTGAAAAACCCGTTTAAAAAAAAACCACTTCCTCCTTATTATAAATGCCGCAAACTTACTTGCCGGGATTCCTTTACCGAGTTACCGGAGTGCGGTCCGAAAACCGGGTACTTAAAAAGGACTCAGAAAAACCGGGCTAGAACCGCCCTCCTGATTAATGGAGTCCTCCTCAGTTAGGTATAACTTTTTTCCGGGGCCCGACCGGAGTTACTCACCTAATTTCGACTCATTTTTCAAAAAAAACTTTCCGAAGTATACTGGGAGGTCGGAGCCAGTGCCAAACCACGGAAATGAGCCCCTCGCCCCCTCAACAACCCTTGCTGGAAGAAAACGTCCCTTATTGTTTTGATATTTCAATTTTAGTTAAGACCCCGGCAATCATTTCTGGTTTCGCCTATAACCCTATAACAAAAATAATATTTAATGGGTAAAATTAATTGTGGACCTTGTGTAACAGTTAATAAATGTAAGAGTTTGTAAACAAATTAGGCAATCCTATAATTCAACAGTCCGAACAATATTTCTGCATTGTTTTCTCTCTATAAAATCTACTTTAATGGGAAATATTAACAATAAAAATCTGTATAAATGTCCCGGTTCACTTTCGCCCGGTTTTTTTTAACGGTCTTTGTTAAAACGCCAGTTTAAAATTTACCACCCGGATCGTGGAAATTGTGTCAGTTGCAGGCTGTTGAAACTCAACGAACCAGACAGTGCTGTTTCGCGGCAAAAGCCCATTTGGCTCCACTGCAATAATCATGATGCAAGAATGCTCTTCGGCGTGATATTTTATTTCAATTATAGATTAATTTTATTTTTACCCCATGGCCGTCCTTTAGAAGTCAAAAAAGGTCTCCCGTGTCGACAGAAATATTTGTATTTTAAATTAATTAAATGTCAATTTATTTAGACATATCTGTGAATATCTGTGAGCAAAATTGCACGTTAAATAAATACAGTTAACAGAAATAACCTGTTTCAATCGCTGGGTCAATCGTAAAAAAAAAACCCGTCCCTATTTCCTTTTTAATTGTTTTAAATTCAATGACCTATGCGGCAGATAGGTATTGTATTCAATTTTCAATACAGAGTTTTCAATCCATAGGCTACGTATGGGCTTAACAAGTTATATTTAATATTCTCTGGTATTAAAGGAATGAATGTCAAGTGAGTTCGTGAGATTTGAGATATTAATATTTTATACTATATAAACTTCATTTGTTTATTATAAATCCTTGAATTGGGCGGCAATTTCCGGTTGTATAGGAGTTTCTGAAATTTGTTTAGAATGCATATTTTGTGGTCTGCAAGGGGTTGGAATACCGTAGATTTCGTGTGTTTCTGTCTCCTCTCGCTGTTTTGGTCTTTCGGCAAAAGACCAAAAACGAAGCACGAAATCTACAGTTTCTGAAATGCTCTTTACATTTTCAGAATGTATAACATTAATACCCCGGTTGTTAATTAATATATCAATTATAACCCATGTCCCAGGACGGAGTGTAAATTTGAAAGGGCCGGTCGATAAACTGTGTTTCGAAAGGACGCTTTTTAATTTGTTAAAATAAAATTCGGATTATTTGCCGCTTCTCGACCGGCGGCCGAGCTGGCAGTCGAATTCAAAACACAGGGACGTTGTCGGTGCGGGTCATATAGTTATGGGAGGAGGTAACGGTGGCCGAAATGAATGGGGCCAGAAGGGAAAATGCTGTAGGTGGTGGCCAAGTAAAAGTTAGTGTGAGGGTCCCGCAATGCGGGGCTCTAGTACCCCCACTGCCGCCCCCGCACCACGTTACTACCCCTCCTGCTCCAGCTCCTACTCCTCCTCCTCCTCCTCCTCCAGCCACTACCCTGTAACAGATACACGAATTCTCAGTATTAAATGGTCCCCGTTTTGATCTATTTAGTTACACCCGTCAAAAACTTCGCGAATGAATGAAAATCGGGGATTCGAACTTTTTTTTTTTTTAAATTCTAATCTACTGCAAATGGCGCTCGTCTAACAACAGAATCTAAAATATCTGTCCTCGCCATCTTCGCCAGTCCCTCCGGTAGCATCCTGCCTGCGATGAAAACAAAATATGGCCTCCAAACAATAAAAATATTAACCGTAACGCTCAAATATATTAATTCCCATTTTAGACCCCCAATTAGGTCATAGAGTCACTGTATCACTGTCCTGTCTAAATCATTTTGAGTTCCGATTGAAATCGCAAATGTTTCCGCGGTCGTATTTTAGCTGAGGAGTCCGCCAACTACAGGAAACAATACATAGGCCCTTTGTTCGTCCGTACATACGGTTATACAATTTCATTTCGATATTGTCGTGAAATTTAAAAGGTACCAGTTAAACGGGTTGATGAAAATGAAAAATTAATGTTCGACAAAATTTAAATAACTTCTGATTGTTTTGCTTGTTTTCGGCGACCTTTCCTTTTTTTCTAGAACGGGCTTCCATCTTGCGAGGGAACGTTTTATTTTGTTGTTGGCCGCAGGATTCCCACGGACCATTTTGTTACTCCGTTTTGTTCGTTGTTTACTTTTACATTTATAAGTTTTTACGTTATTTATTAATACATCAGGCATTACCCTGATAGGTATTTCTTGTAGAGAAATTTTATTGTTTTAGTTGGCAGCCTTGAGGCGCTCCAGAAATTTCCTTTTGAAATGATCAGTTTTAAGTATTCGGTTATGAATATTGGACTTGAAAGTGTCCTAATTGTATTGTCTGAGTCATTCAAAGATTTATAGGTAATTACAGTTGAAGATATTTCATATTTATTCGAGCGAATGATCTCCGTCTTTGGACGTAACCTATTCTTTACTGTTATAATCATTGCTTCCTATAGTGTCCTACAAATCTCTTGTAGTAAACTATGAACAGACTAATGGTAAATCTATTGCACACTATTCCTGACTATTTGTTAGCCCATGCAAGTGATTTTGCCGACATAATTTCTGAGAGTAACCTCAGTTTGATTTATTGTTAATAACTATTAGAAATTACAGTTGCTAATTGTTTGGAAAATGTAATATCGACTAGTGTATCGAATCCAATTTGATT
This sequence comes from Lethocerus indicus, assembly GCA_019843655.1. NCBI lineage: Eukaryota > Metazoa > Arthropoda > Insecta > Hemiptera > Belostomatidae > Lethocerus > Lethocerus indicus. The sequence goes on from JACDQD010000011.1 coordinate 7,528,479, forward strand.
CCAACATTTAACATTATAAATATAATTTGTGCTGTGCAGTCTATTGGTGAATACATTTTTAAATGTTGGTGTATTTGTTTCAGAATAACTTATATCCATTTGCCGCTTCAGAGCAAATGGCTGTATGTTGGTACAGATAGGGGAAATGTACATGTGGTCAACATTGAATCTTTCCAACTCTCAGGATATGTTATCAACTGGAACAAAGCGATAGAAGTGTGAGTGAATTTCAGAAACAGTGTGAAATATGTCTGTCTGCCATTTTTACTCAGTATTAGTTATTATATGATAAATATTGTCTATATTGAATAAAAATTTGAATATTTGACTCATATTTTTGAACAAAAATACAATTGACATAAATTATATATGTGTATGTTCTTAAAAATATTTTCTCACATTACATAGCTTAATTGATTGATCTTTGTGTTCCAGATCTCGTAAAACACATCCTGGGCCAGTTGTTCATCTTAGTGATAATCCTCTGGACTCTAGCAAAGTATGAAATTTAATTTTACTTTATCAATGTATTGTTAACCCTTAGAATACAAACAGGTTGCTGATTACACTTAGATCTTGAAATTTAATCTTAAAATCCTGTACAAGAACCTTTTGAAGGTATGTAATTGAAGCTTAGTGTTTAAATTATTAAGTTCAGTAACCAAGTTAGACAAATGATCGCTTGTGTTTTTTAGATAGATGTTTTTGAAACATTTACACTGTTAATGTTGAGTGAGTGTCAGTTTTACTTAATAAAAAAGTATTATCGGTACACATTTTTAATCTTAATTTAATATTATGTGAGAAGAGATGATGGATAAAATTTTAAAATATCCGATGTAATTTATTTTCAACCTTTTTAGTATACTTTAGTAACTTTATAAAGTATACTTTATCATAATATTTAAATTACATTTTGTCACAGGTTTGAAGTATTTGCTTTTCTGTTAAATAGTTACTAATTGGCTTTGAGACTGGCCAGCTGGTCCTTTGGGACCTGAGATCAAAGATGGCTGAGATGCGATGGCTAAGCCCTGAACCATTGAAGTCTATATCATGGAATCATGATGGCAAACAGTTTCTGACATCACACAATGATGGAACTCTGCAGACTTGGAATTTACGCCAGCCTGGCAAACCGGTTAACATACTGCAACCTCATGGTTAGTCAAATATTTTTTTTAATTTTAGATATCTGTGTTGTGTATTGGGCCCCTTTAGATTTACTAATATCACCGTGCTAGACCTGTTTTGTCTTCTTGCCGTCATCAGTCTAAATTATCTCCAATAATTTATTTTTCTAACAATAACAGGCATAGAATATTTGCCATCTACACCCTCTAAAATTTAATACCCTCACAATATTGAATGGATTTTAATTTTATGTGTGTTCCTTTTAAATATCATTTTAGAAAGAGGATATTTGATTTTCAGCAAAAATGAACAAGGATGGAAAACCTGAATCTTGCAAACCAATAAAGAAAGTGGAATGGAAGGCAGCAAGATCTGGGTATTGTTTTTTTTGTTTGTACTGACTTAATTTTTATTTTGTTTCGTAATATTTCTACAATGAATTACTTATTGTGGTATACTTACTGTGTTGTTATTTACTTGTGCAGGGATCAGTTTATTATATTCTGTGGTGGACTAACATACGATACTGCAGGAAGGGCTCCAAGCATTACCATCATACATGGAAGGTCCACAACAGTATTGGAGATGGAACACAATGTAGTTGACTTTATCACACTCTGTGAAAGCCCATGGGCCAGCGGTAATTTATATCTCTCATTTTACAACACTGATGGGCTGGGTTTATTTTTAAAGTACTAAGAATATTTAATAACGTTGAAAGTGCTTACAATAAAACAGTTCCATAAGTACTCTATTAGCAAGTGGGTTATATAATTGATTAAAATGATAAAATTATTTGTATAACTTAAAGTTGAAACATTGCTAGCTGTGTATATAATGTGATAATTTTGTTATGTACATTTAAATACTTAAACATAGACGAATTTAATGCATTATTATTAACATTATCATAGTTCCTATTAAGCATTTATTTCAGCCATAAAAAATATATTAAAAACTAGAATTACATGAACTTAATCTGGATAATAAAAAATATTAAATACATTAAAATATTAAAAATCTCTTTTGTGGTTTTGGTTTGATTATGGTCAAAGACCTAAAAACAAATCTCTATTTTCCACAATTAATAATTGAATGATGTGTAAAATTTGTTTGCCTTGGCCCTAATGGTTTTTTATATTGATTATGAATGCAAATAATGTGTGAATAAATTTGAAAAAAAATGTTGCAGAGGTTCCTGAACCGTACGCCATCCTAGTTGTGCTGCAAAATGATTTGGTCGTAATTGACCTGTTGACAAACGGATTCCCGTGCTTCGAGAGCCCGTACCCGATGGATTTGCACGAGTGCGCAGTGACGTGCTGCACGTATCTGGCTGACTGCCCGTCGGATCTGATACCGGCTTTCTACTCGGTCGGCTCCAGGTCAAACAAGAGGTCAGGTTTCAGTGATAAGGAGTGGCCTCTATCAGGTGGCGAGTGGACAACCACACCTTGTAGCTACAATGAAATTATAATAACTGGGTACGTTTTATAAGTATGAATTATTTATTAAAGTATAAATGATCCGTTCCATGTAAGTTGTTTTAACACATTTATTGTCTACACCTACTTAAGAAACTATCAGATTCATTGTAAAATTTTATGGGTAATTTTCCTGCACTACACGCCCATTTTAAATTTTTATAATTACCTTAGATTTTTTGCTGTAAAGTATGCGTACGGTTTTATAATTTATAATTAAAATAAACTTTCAACTATTGATTGTCATAAAAAATGTTTGATTTAAACCATTTTTGTGCCTATTAATTTTTCATGTTTTTGCTTTGTATAGCTGACTGACCATTATAATAAAAAAGAAAAAAACTTTACAATTAATAATTTTTAGACATGCCGATGGAAGTATTAAATTCTGGGATGCGTCAGCTGGCACACTTCAAATCCTGTACAAATTAAAAACCAATAAAGTATTTGAGAAGCCACCATCCAGGTCTCAAGATGGTTCAGATGAAGATCCATTTGCAATACAACTCATGTCACTGTGTCCTGAATCTCGGAAATTGGCAGTAGCCGGATCTTCTGGTTATGTCATACTTTTCAAATTCAAAAAATTAGAGTCATTATCTGAAACATGTGTAAGTATCCAATTCAGTAAGTGCGAACAATATTTTGTGTCCACATTAGTTTTGATGTTATTTCAATCATTTTTTTGGATGTGTAGGTACTAGAAATTCCAGTTGTTTATGAGTCATTTGATGAATTCGAATGTTCACCTGAAACTGATAATCCTTCGAGAGGAAATTTAACTAAAGCAGAGTCTGCAGATAACAAGGTAAAATATTTGAAATAATGACATTCGCCATTTCTCTGTTAGAATTAATGTTTTATATTTTTATGTCAATGTGTTAATAACAGGTATTCTATGTATGCACAGTGCTAATGAAATTCATTTAGTGCATGTAACATTTATACAGTGGTCCATCAAGTTGATATGAATAAAACATGCACATAGATTGCATTTTGTGATGTGGAATGCAGAAACTTTAAGTCTTGTTTCAATATAGTTATTAATTTTACATTATTCTTCCTACCATATTTTCAAATGAATTTTAAAACAGATTCAAAGAATTTATTCTTTTAAATAATACCAGTTGGCAAAATAATGTTGGATAAGATACTTGTAATATTTGAAATTGTATTATTAAATAAAAATAATCTATTTGTCTTACTTTCATAAATTAGAGCTATGGATTGGAAAGTTCACCTTTGGTTAAAGTGAAACCAGGCCTACAAAAGAAACCTCCAGGGTTCCAAGCACTTTTGGTTTGCATGTCACCAGCACCCATCACTTCACTAAGCATAAATTCTTCGTATGGACTGTAAGTATTTGTAACAATGTACATTTGATTTTATTATTCATTAAAGTGTTAATTTCACACCTTGTGGGCATGAAATTGTTTGGTAGAACATACTTATTAAACCTGGACCTACCTACTCCAATTCCATGTGACTGATTTTTTAACAGCAACAAGCAACTGGTATTGTAATTATCCATTGACAATAAATAATATTCGTACATATTTCTAAAATCTATCATTGTATATATTTTTACAAAAATAAATTGTTTAAATTAACTCTAATTGTGATATGTTACAGGAAATTTGGAATTCTTGAAATGGGAAAATATTTAAAAGAAAACTCGATTTATATTTGCCCCTTTGCACATATCATATTCAATATTGGAAGTCAGGAACATTATTAATATTATTTGTCATTAACTGTTCAATATAGCATTAAACATGTTTGTTATCTTTAATTCAGCATTTACATTTTTCTAATTACAATAAATGTAAGTGCTCATTAAATGGCTAATAGAGTTATATCAGTCGCTTATTTTGAATGAATTCATTTATTTCCCTGTTGGTTAATCCTGTTATGTGAATGGTCCCAAGCATAATTTTGATCAGAGTTAGTTTCATATTTTCAGTTACTTTGAGGCAGTTGTTGAGTATTTACATATAATATTCTGAATACAGCTGGTAAACGTGGGAAGATTTTTACAAATTGTAAATTTTATGTAGCTCCTGAATAATTATAAATTATCTTTCAACCTGCCAGATCATCCAAATTATGAAAACATGTTTCCAATAATATGTTATTGGTAAGAACAATTTGTACCTTAAATAAAAAAATAATGCACTGTATTTTTATACAATATATATATGCATTTCATCTGAAAGTTTATATATAATTATTTCAGCTAAAATGTTTAACTGAATACTAGCATAAGGATTAAACTAATTGTAATGTTTATTATGACAAAAGTTCATAAGTAATATGAGTGAGGACATCTTAACTATAGTTTCTTTCCTAGGAAGGTCACTGTTGTTTCCAAAACAAACAAAATACATAAGAAATAAACATAGAAATGTATAATAAACAATTTCTTGTTTACAGAATGGCGTACGGTACGGATACAGGCGCCGTTGTTGTTGATATCGTTCACAAAGTGTGCCTACTGAATGTTGCCACGCCGGATCTCTACGGAGGGGCCGATCCTTACCAGAGGGTTCCCAGATCGCCCAAGAGGTCGCAGCCGCCAGACTCTGACACAGACAGGTGCAGATCACCGAGCATAGACCAGGTCTGTAGTTGAACAGTTATATATTACCCTAAACTTGAGGATTACAAAAATCTGCAAATCAATTTAATTATTATTCATAAAGTAGCGATCCCCCATCCCCATAAATTGAATGCTTACTATTCCAGTATAGTCGATAAGACAGACATGAACTAGATAATTTGATTGGGTTAATGAGTGAAAAGTTAACTGATAACATTTTTCCTGTAGTCACACCAGTAAAATAATATTGGATTATTTGTATTCAACCTATGTAACTTGTATTCGACATATGTTAATATTTTATCAGATTATATTCCTAATAATTGTTAATGTACACTCCACTTTTAATCTGTTATTTTTTTTTTTGTATACGCTTTTTGTGATTAATTTGTTTTCCATATTTTCATTCTCAACTTAACTGTAACTCCAGTATTGGAAATGTGGTTAATGTAAATTGGTATTATTAATTGTACTTTTCTTTTTATATAATAGAGTATTCCAAACTATGCAGCTATTATTACAGGATATTTTATTATATTTTTGTCAAAAAATATATCTCTCATTTTAGAGATATATTTAATTTATTTAGCTGCTACAGATTATGTGATCACTTGCTGTGGGGACAATAAGAAAAGGACCTTCATCTTGTTCTATTAAATTTTAACAAAAAGCACTGCATTTTAGGGTCTTATTATCTTAGTCAATAATGTATTGAGCATATAAAATAACGGCAGAAGTGAACACATAGAAAACTCTTTATATATACTTATGTATGACTTTTTAAAAAAAATATTTGATACAATGAAGTGTATTTGAAAGGGAGTAGAAGTATTGGAAGGTAACCTGTCAGGGAATACATCTCCGCATGAGCAGATTGAAGCAGAGTGCGAAATTCGGCGCAAGAAATTCAACCTAAAGAAACAGATTAGTAAAGTTGACCTAAAAATTAAATTTCAATCTAAAAACAACAAGCGTTCCGGTTCTGTGTTCTATACGGGCAAAGAATCTGGGGACGAGAGTCCTACTAGTTTAAGCCCCGATGATGATATCCCTATTATAAAAGAACCGGAAGTTGAAGAAAAAGCGATTAGACCGACAGAATTACCACTGTTCGAAGAGAAACCTGTTCGGCCCCCGAGGAAAGATAAAAGGGAAAAACGTGATACGAGATTATTGTCAGTCCCAAACATCAAGTACCACATGAGAGGAAGTCCAGGCTTTGCTGCTTTCAAGCGAAAAATCAGTAAGTCTTAACCTTCAAAAATGAGAAAACAAAATTATTATGACTAACTTTTTCAATGTTGAAATTTGAATTGTACTTCATTAAACTACTCGAACTAATTGTGTATGAATGTTAAGACATTGAAGAGACCACCTTCATGTTATTAGCATTATTTTAGAAATTGGTGACTTTTAGATGCTTACACTTTGATTTTCTTTTATGTTCAATTTTGTCTTAGTTATCCTCCACCATCTATTTGAATAAGTTTTTAATAAAAGATTACTTTTGTTAATTGAATTGTTGGGCATAGCAATATATCAATTTAGAAGTGGTCCCATTTTTCCACTGTGAAAATGGTTGAACTGATATTGCTCATGAAAGCTTTTTACAATAAACTTGTTTACAATCGGTGATTGATATTTTGGCATGATCATGCTGGTGTAAATTTTTACAAACTTAGATGATTTCAATAAGCCCAAATAATTTGTCAATTTTTTGTTTAAATTAAATTAATTCTTACACAATATAAATTCATCGATAATAAAAAAGTAATAACATTTTTAAAAAATCAGAATATTTATAGTTTTATTGAAAGAATGCAGTAAAATGAATGGCAAGGATTGTAGATTTATAGTCACCATAATTCTAACATGTTATGAATAACAAGTGCTTATCACCATTTTCTTCTTATGTACAATGCTTACTGAAGCTTTTAAGCTTATTTAAAATTTTGCATTTTTACCAACTAAATGACCCAACTACGTACGCACCTAAATGTTCAAGCCAAAAATGCAGTCTTTTAAGCACTTTTTCTTTTTATTCTATGGTGTCGGATTAATAACATTTCAGACATTGCATGTGTATTATAAGCATGAAGTGGGATCCTTTAACTCATAAATAAACATAAAATGAAAAAAAAAACCAAGCCCATTCTATGAATAGGTATGTCTGCCTCTAGTGTTCTTGTAAAATTTAGTAGATTGTCGTAAATACTCCTTGAGTAGAAGTCTTGACCTGTAGTGGTACAGAGACAAACCTAGAATTTATCCTCCCAATGAAAGTAGAATCATGTAGTATAAACTTCTCCACTTATTCCAAAACCTGATTTATTTGTTTAGTTGTCTTTTGTTCACTTTCATTCATCTATCAATTTTAGATTTGATAATAGTTTTTTTGTTTACACCATAAAGATTATTAATTCATATTTTGTTACTTGTGTGTGAGGGTGGTATTATGGGTATACATTTTTAAAAATGCTATAACTCTTTTATATGGAGGTGACCTGAACTTGTACCATGTAATCTGAACAAATTACAGGTGAATTATGTGTTATTATGACTTTAATACAGCCAGTGCTGTGTAATCTTGTGTTTTATATTACCTAGTTATAATGTTTTTTAATACCAATACAAAAAGTATATTTTAACATTATCTGTATTATGTACTTATTATATTTACACCAGCATTTATTCAGAGGTACTTTCATATAGTTAATTGTTATAAATGAAAGATGAATAATTTCAGATCTATACTTTGTATTGGTATGGCATTAAAGAGTTCTATACTAACTGTCTGTTGTTGCATTTAGGAATCTGAAGGGGACTCAAGCTGCCTTAAATACTTATTTGGTATAAATTTACTATTTTGTATTGTAGCAGCTTCTTAGATATGTAATGCTTCAATCGCTGATGCTAATTAATGGTGTGACTACTAACAACTGCATTTCACTCATAGATAACTTCTTGTAGGTACATTAGGTTGGTTTTGAAGTGTTTGTCTGTTTAGTTTACCCAATTTAGAGTTTTTTGTAATCGTGGAAATTACCTTTAATGAGATTATGGGAATGTTGTTTATAATTTTTTCTTTTGATGTGAGCACCATTTAGTGGTAAGAAACACTACCTTCACAATTTATTAATGAATTTTCCTTGTACAAAAAACACTCCTACACTTCCATTTTTTAAATGAAATGAAAAGAAAATGACACATAGATGTTTTAACTGATCCAAAATAGAAAGCACTGTGCATAGTTCTGTTTTATACGATTAATAATATCAGTGAGGAAACGCTGCAATTTCAAAAATGCATTCAATTTATAGTGATAATATTTAAAATGGATTCTCTAATTAGTTTTATGTATGTGAACTATTTCAAAATTGATATTTACTCTAGTTGTGATTATAGTTTATGCTGTATATTCGCAACATATGTGAAATTGATTTTAAAGTAATTATATACTTCAAAATGTCCTTAAGCTTCAGTAAGATACTCAGGGTTCTTCATCGTTTGTTCCATCCCCAGGTATTCTTTACAATTTTTGGAGTTATCAAATTATGTGTGTGATTACTTGCATATTGCACTGGTTGTAGGCAATTTACTAATATTTTCTAGTAGGTTTTATTGGATAATTTATTATAATTACATAACATATTTTCATAAATGAATTACAGTTTTGTTTGGCCAAATAAGAATTGAATAGTTTCAACCTTATGACTTGTGTAAGTAGGACACTAACACTACTTTAGAACTATTTTACTAACTTTAATACATAACAAGTTTACTAATTATATAGTAAGTTATTGGAAACAGGAAGTTCTGGTGCCATCTAAGATAGTGGTTCTGAATATTATTGAATAGAAGGATAAAATAATTAAATACTTGTGATAATTTCCTCCCCCTGGATTACTGCCAACGGTGTAGGTCGGTGAAAAAGTTTGAGTTGAGTGAATGGTAGGAAAACATTTGCTGTTCATTGTTAGGCTTGTTTATTTTATATTACCTCCTCTGCCACACTTGGTGGATATTTCCACTCCAATGAGCGATAAAAATTAATAATTCAGGACTGTTAATATACTGTATCCCCAATCAGTATTAGAACTGTTCCCACATCTCGAATATATACTTATAACTGATTACCTGTCAATGTTTTTTAAGCCTCTATACACTATTGTGCGTGTCCTTTAGAAGTTAATAATATTGGGTTGAATTTTATAATTTCAGTTTTGGAAAATAGTTCATCGGTATTCTCGACGGATAGCAAACCGTGTGGAGGACGACTGATGAAATTCCCTGAAATAAAAACGGTGTTATTTTATTTAAAATAGGTTGCGGATTTTTTGTTGCGACAGTTTAATGATGCGCGATGACACTGGTAGTACAGTATAGATAGGGTGTGGTGTAAGCGGAATGGACGGGTATGTGTTGCAGCTTAACGGGATGACGAGCTGTGGGGCTGGGGCAGGTTCACCGCTGAAGCAGTTGCGCGGTGGTGGAGGCGGAGGCGGAGATAGAGGTGGAGGTGGAGGTGGAATCGGAGGCGGAGGCGGAAGTGGGGTCTCGGTCGGTGGAGGTTCGGCCGAAGTCAGAAGGTCCAAGTCGCAAGGTACTAAAGGCCGCCTCACTAAATGCCTCTCGACGGTCTCCTACTCAGAGGACCTCTTGCCAATCCCTGCACGGCATAACCTCATAGGCTCGCGACAGTACGCTAGCTTTGGTAGTACAGTCACCTTCAAGTAAAACAAGAATAAAACTTTATTGAGTTAGACAACATATATTTGTTATGGCACCTGCAAAGTTTGGGTTGAAAATGAAACTGTAGAGTTCGGGAAAGAACAAGTTGCGTCTTTATTTACTTATTTTTGTAGGTGCCATTAAGAAATTAATTGATGTTATTATAGGTATACAAACTGGCGCAGGAGTGGGCAAACAAATCAAATGTCAATTTATTGTATTATTAAATTAAGAATTTCGCCCTGGGCTCAATTTCTATTTTGATGGTTTTAATGAAAAAATGATATTTCGGATAACTGTTTATAACATTGTTAGGCTGTTGGCAGTTAGGTTGTTCCCTAGCATGGATATAATAGGTGACGTACTATCAAACATCTTTTCTATTTCTAATAATTTGTTTTATTTTTTTTACAAGAGCGCTTGGCTGTCTCGAAATGGGATTCATGCTTATTTTTTACCTTTTTAACTTTCCTTTGAAACTTCTTCTTTAAACACTCGATTGTGTTTTTATACTCAGTCTTCGAATAATTTTCAATTTTATTTTCTTTAATCTCTTATATTGTATGCTCCTAAGCAAACATCATAATGTGTATACCTTGAGATTTGTCAGCCGCTTTTCAAATATTAATTGTTGTTTCTTCAACTTTAACTTGTTCTCTCGCGGTTAACCAAAGGAGTAAGTTCTTTGTTTATTGTTTAGAAGTAGAATTTAACTTATTTGAAATATTTAATAAAACAGCGTATATAAATTTAAACACACGAAAGTTGTATGTTTTTATGGCTGATGAGCTGACATCTCTCAGTACCTGTTAAATGTGCCAGCATTTCTCAATCTCTCTATGGCAAGAATGTCTTCCGCTGTTAAATCTGTTTATATATCTCATAAATGTCTTATCTTCCATTGTGCTTAATTATTATTGTTATTTTGAATTTTATTACACATTGTACATTATGTTTAAACTTTTGTTTGTTTCACATCGCTAGTATACTTTCCCATTTTACCGTGTGTAATAATTTCATGTTGCATATTATTTCTAAGAAAAATAATTAAACGTACAGTCTAATAAATGAAATTAACTGTAGTAATAAGTTTTAATTTCTTTAAATTCTACATAATAATTACTATTGGATATTTTATCTGTACTGCCCTGGAGAGAGTTAGCTTACTGCTGAATGAAATGCTAAAATTGTGTTATAGTCAACACTTAAATACTGTTTCCCCAGCACATATTTTCTTGTGACTGTTTTGATTTTCTTGTTTCTCTCCTACCTTGATAAGAATTGAAAATTTCTTTTTTTATTTATTCGTAAATGGGGGTGTAAATAAAACATAATTTCTTTGGCAGAAAAACATCATTTAAATTTTTACATTAGGAAATAGTAAAGCTACATCTGATATTGATACAACTATATAATTTGCACTTTCTTTTGTATGATGCACTTTTATTTATTTTATTTTTTATCCACATCCTATTGATTCCATAGTTCCACCATGATAAATTTGTCAATTTAGTAATCATAGCTGTTCGCTTATTTAATGTTTAATAATGTACTACTTTGTTTGTTTCAGCTACTTTGATATCTCTTGGCTTTGCACGTCTTTGTTGCATGTTTCTGTTACTTACTTATGCTTTCTTTCGGTCGTTAATTATTTGCTAAATTCAGTGACAGTATACTAACATTTTTTATAATGCCATACAATAAATTGGCCGGTTTTGGGGTACATGCTTGGCTGCTGCGCTGGAGTTATTCGCTTATTTTAGCTAAGTCTTTTGGAATTGTATGCATTAGGTTAATTAAGTAAAGAGTTAGACATTTTTTATAATTTATATAATATTTTGTATGACTATTAAAGCACATTGATGCAACAATATTACATTTACTGCTTCAGTTTTAAATTTTTATCATGATATTTGGCCTTGCTCAAATTCATCCCATTTATTAAGCATCGTGAAAATTTCCATTACGTATATTAATAGATTCCATTTCATTGCATATAATATTCCATATATTTCATGCGTACGATTCCATTGTAATATATTTAACCAGTATTAATATATTTTATCACTTTGTAATAGCTTCATCCAATGTAAGTAGAAGGAAAAATGATGTAGAGGATGTAAGTTAATGCTTATCATTCACTCTTCCCATGTAAATGAGAATGAATATATACATACTTCTATAGTCAAATCATTGAATTTTTTACAATAATAATATTTTCTTATATTGTATATTATCTATAAACTGTATACTTAGATTTAATTAAACAATTAATTTTTGTTTCTATATTTATTTAAAATGAGCACAATACAGTTCATTATTTGGATTATATTTTTCTTCACATTCAATATTCATTGTAACATATCAAAGAATTAAAGACTAGATTTTTAAAATGTAATAAAACAAATGCAATTTATTTGGTTATTTAAAAGAGATAATTTTTCAATTATGTAGTAATGCATGGTTGAAGGGTGCAATGGTATCGCATGTAGAACAAGTAGGTGATAAATGCATATATATTCAATATGTCAATATTGTTATTTAATCATTTACAGTTTAGTTAAAATTGTCAAGTTCAATTATATAACAAAATTTCTATAATTTTAAAATTTCACCAATTTAAATTGCACTTATTACAAATGATTATGTAAGTAAAAATTTGATTTTTATTCAAATACTACTTTTCTCTTATTCGAACTAGAGCAACTTTATTGCTATCTTAACTTTGATAATGTAAATTTAAAAATTAATTGAATATATTTATTAGTATATAAATCAGAAATTCCTGCTTTTGATTTTGAACCCCAATCTAATACTTTTTATGCTTTCCAGATAAATTGGATAGTTCATTTTCACGGTCACGAAGTTCTAGCATGTCAAGTTTGGAAAATATTAGTTCAGAAGCTATACAATGTATTGTCTTTGCTGATTCATACACCAAGAAGTCAGGTAAGAAGAAACTGATTAATAAGCTGAAATTTAGTGTTACTTGAAGCTTGGGTAGAGTTTTGTGTCAAAATTTAGATCTTAATTCAAAGCTTTTTCTATTAATAAACTATATCTGAAGTTCAAGTTAAATAATGTACGAAGGTTTGGAATTTTTTTCTCCAAGTCCCCATGTTTCATGTGAAATTGACTTTTAGCCATTTGCATATGGATGGTCACATATTTTGTGATAGTAAAGTTCCAGATGTTTATACTGCTTTAGTGCTTCACCTATACTAAAGCAGATGTACAAGCCATTCAACAGAGAGTGATGGGCACAGGAATAGTATAATGAATAATTTTTAAAGTAGACACTTGCGTATTTGTATTTAATAATATCTGTCCTAGAGTGTAATCTTCAGACTGTCAGTATGTTTATTGCTTAGGTGAATGAAGCAAATGGTGTTTGTCTAAGTCAGTATTCATAATTTTTACCAATATATTTCAGAGTCATCTACTTTTCCAACTCTCTGGTTGGGTACTAGTTTGGGGTCTGTTTTGACTGTGATGCTGAATGTACCTCCCAGTGATATTAGACCAACACAACCTGTAGCAGTTGCACCTTCAGGTAATGATAATTTTTACAACCGAGTAGATGTGGTGACAAATAATTACATTTTTAAATCAGTTGTACAGATTTCATGTAGACCATATCATGTTTGATTTCTGTATTAACATTTCTCATTTTCTAGGTACTATGTTTAGACTTAAGGGTTGCATTTTGACCATGTCATTCTTGGATTGCAATGGTGCTCTTATACCTTATACATTTGAAAGTTGGAAAGATGAAAGTAGAGATAAAAGTAAGTGGAAATATATCATTTATTTTGTGTGTGTGTGTGTGTGGTAAATAATTGTCTATGTTTTATTACCTAACATCTTTGTCTACCTGCTCATTCATTGTGTTATAAACATTGGATTTTCTGTTAATATGTTCAGTTTTGTGAACTTCTGAAGGGCGTTTAATGCATATACTTAAATAAACTTTCTTGTTATATTTTTTCTAATATTTAATTGCCAAAAAATAAATTTACAGGGACACCGTCGCGGGGAAGTACCAATAGCAGGATGTCACCCCCTGCCACATCTGGGGCCGAAGTTAATTGCGATAGACAGTTTGTTGCAATAGTTAGCGAAAAACAAGCAATAGTAGTGGCTTTGCCTTCCCATAACGTAGTCTATAGGCATCAGATTACTGAAACAGATTTTGTAGTCAAGGCTGAAATTATTTCGCTGAAAGGTAAGTGTGAGCATTTGCACATTGGGGTCTGTAAATTGAGAAAAGGGATGCAAGTAAGATTAATAATTAACAGACTTATGTATGTGAAAAATTGATACATTGTATATTAAGATTGAACAGTGTAGTATAAGTTAGGCCATGCATTAAGCGGTTTTTATTTCGCATGTTCCACAACATATTAAGCATACATGTTACCTACATTTGTCGTGTACACTCTATAGACTGTACAACCTAACATATTGTAATGATGTCGAGTGTATGTGTTATTTGCAGATAGTGTATGCCTTGTTTGCTATATCTCTAGTGGACATATCACAGCCTACAGTTTGCCTAGTCTCCGCCCTCTGATAGATACAGAATTCCTACCATTGGCTGACTTGAGGTATGATCCCGTTTTCTCATTTTAATTAAATATCGAATTATATGCTGAAATACTACCAATTTGGCATGGTCACAATTTAACTATTAGCACTATATTTCAGCATGCCTCTTTATCACAGTTCCTCTTATATAAAACACCTGACATTGTTTCAACCACTCTTGTGCACATAATGCTTTAATTGTTCTTAACATATTATCTACTTCAATAACAGGTATGAATTTGAAATAAAAAAAGAAAAGATATGTTTGAAGCAATCGCCTTTAAGATTTACATTTTTATGACTACTATTGTAGTAAAGCCCAAAGTGTAAAGTACTAATTATTGCATATAATGCAGCATAGTTTTGCATTGTTTACTAAAACAAGTTTTTATGATATTGTTGTTTTGAATACCTGAAAGAGTTTTGTACATTATTATTGATATTCTCCATTAGCAAATGAATTTTAAGTGCATCAGTTGTTTTATTCATTATTATGATTTTTCTAGAATAGTTTCTAGTTCAGCAGTATATTTGTCGAGCTTACATTTTTATATCTTTAGCTTGAATTTTTGATTATATTATCTCAAAGAATTTTAGTAAAAATATTCTGATATGAGAGAGAAAAAGAAAGAAACAAACACAACTAACATTACCTGTTGTCTACAGAATAAATGTTTATTTTTTTTAATTTTATGGGCTAATAAATGAATTTGTGGGGAAGGCAAGATAACAAAAGTTGGGTTTAGTTTTCAGACTCGGAAACCGGGCATTGTAGACCCAATGTTGTCTATTTGGGGACAACAGATGTTTGTCAATGAGGACACAGACCAGTAAGTGGGCCACACTATACATTACTTTACAGCATACACGTGCTCATTGTCAGAATAATATCACAAAAGCTGTTAGTATTTTGCTTTTGTAAGTTTAAGTTACAAGGTACATGCTGGGCTCTTAAGTAGTCTGAATTGTATTATAACTATAGTAATAAATCATTCATATTATATTCCTTTCGATTGGAGTTGCACCAGCTTCCATTATATTTTGAACATTATAAAATCAAAAAGTTTTAATTCATTTCTGAATTACTTTAATATTTAACTATATTAAACCTGATTTGGTTATATTTATTTAACTATAATAAGATCATTTAAATGAATGGTTAACTTTTATGTGTTGAAGACTATATTAGAAGACTTATTTGCAATATCTTTTTAATCATTTTTATAATTCTAACATTTGGGACAAATATAATGAGAGCTGATGTGCTTTTATCTTTCTGTACCAATTGTCTTATGATTTTCATCATAATGGTTCACAGTGTCCATCTTAAATGGCTGGTATATAAATATTGATTTTCAAAATATTTTGTGTATGTTTTATATATATATATATATATATATATATATATATATATATATATATAAAACATTACAGCTTTAGGTAACAATATTTTAACGTTTTTTGTGGGCATTATGTTGAAAGAAATATTCTAGGCCAATTGGTATCTGTTTAAGAAATGTGTGGTAAGGAAGAAAAAAATTACTATATTTGATTCATATTAAGCATACAACAGCTGTGTTTAAATGTTCATATCCTAATCCTAATATATCTTGGAGTTAAAAGTAATTTTTACTTGTGTTCAGTTGCATTTGTGTATGGCACTATAATACAAATCTTATGTTAAAGTAAGATAATATTTTAGTAGATTGTGTACATTATTTATTTCGAGTAATGATGATAGTTCAAAATGTAAATATGGAACATTTGTTCTTGTACAAACATTGTTGCCTGTTTACTGTTTAAAACAAGTGTAAGAGTAATTCTGTTGTGATTATAGTAGTTTTAAAGTATTATTAATTGAAAGAGTCCCAACTTCAATTTTAGGCAATTAGGATATCATTATGCTTTGTCTGTAATATATACATATTGTTGACAATAGGTAAAGTGCACGTGTATGCTTTTCTGTACATACAGTTACACTACAGTATATATATATAAACAAACAGCTTTCAAACCAACTTGCTTTTTACTTATTTAGTTATTACAGTTTTTACATGTTTATTTGCTATCCTTATATTAATGTATTGTGCCGTATTTATACTAATATAATAATATCTATTATAAAACTATATACAATTAGAATTAATTTCTTAGATAGGTGCTACTTTTAAATGAGGAGTATGAAGCACATAGCTTGGCACATTCAGATATTAGGAAAAGTTTTAGTTTTTAGCAAATGGAAATTGCTTTGATTAATTAGAGAAAGCCTTTTAATACATTTATTACATTTGTATCTTTAAAACTGAAAACCTAATACTTTATTTGACACTTTTGCATCTATTATAGCTTCTTATAAAACTTAAGGGTGCATGTATAATAGCATTTGATATGGCAAGAATGGACTATGAAGTGATAAATGAGTTATACACTGTTTCGTTATAACTCCTGGTAATCATGCAGTTGGAAAGCGGGAATGTTTTCTGTTAACCTTTACCAAAATAATATTAAATCCAATCTTGTTTGTCCACTGTTAAATCAAGGTAAATTTTTTCATTTCACCTAAGAAAGATGTTCACTACGTGCTAATTATAAAATGAATTAAGTATTAGTACATATAAATCTAATTATACTTTAATAATTAATTATTATTATATATATACTTAAGTATTCAAAGATTTAATTTGTTATTGTTCCTGTAACATAATTAATTTTGATAATCTAAATCCTACGTATTAAATTTAGAAAATTATTAATTTAATAATTTAAAAAGCATTAATGATCTACACTATTTCTCCAATCCAACAGCCTCTATGCATGAATCTTCTGTAAAGTGTCTGCATTGTGTATCTCTTCTCCTTTCTTCAGTGAAAACAATTTCATACCAGCACAACTTGATAGAAAAAGTGCACTGATCTTTCCTACCTGAATTTTTCTATACTATATACTTCATGAAATTCTCTGTATGTGTATACATATATACACATAATTTACAATCTAAAACAGAAGACACAATACAACACTTTGGCCCTCTAGTTGTTGATAATTTTCTTTTCTATCCAGAAATAAAAGGATATTGGTTTATAATCAAGGCAATACTGTGTTATAGTAAGTCCTGTTTTTAATTTTGGAGCCATTTTTTTGTTGTTTTTTTTTAGTAGATTAAAATTAGAATGAGTACATCTATTATATATACTGTTTATAAATTGGAATTGATTATAAATGGCTTCAATTTTTGTTGATAGTTTTGTTATAATATTTATATTTCAGAATCGCTAGAACATTTTGCTTCAGCAATAGGGGCCACGGAATGTATTTAAGTTCACCCACAGAAATTCAAATGTTCACTGTATCTACAGAATTCTGGTGAGTCAATAAACTTTATTCCGAGACCAATAATCAATATTCGATCGATTATTTTATATTTTCAAAATTATTGGGAATAATAAAATGAATATTTAATGTTTCAGCGCTAGTCTCGGCGAGATGGTCGGAGAATTGTTTCTACCTCATGATATGCCGGAGCCGCCGAAAGAGAGCTTCTTCAAAGGACTGTTCGGAGGCGGCGCTCGATCTTTGGATAGAGAAGAACTCTGTAAGTCTTGATTGCGACTAATTTCCTTCATTTCGGATCGAAATTAGATTCATTTCGGATAAACAGTCGAGTGGAAAAAAAAGGGGTAATAATTTGTGTCTAATTATTGTTTGCTAATAATTCGTTCTCGCAGTTGGTGAGTCGACGAGTGGAAAAGCGTCTCGAACAATAGCGAAGCATATACCCGGGTTGTCTAACCTCGAGGCAAACAGTCAGAGGGCCTGCAGCGAAGTTTCGAGGGCGCACCAGATGGTCGTCGAGAGGGGAGAGAAACTCTCCCACCTGGAAGAGCGCACGGCCAGGATGATGTCGGAGGCTGAATCGTTCTCGCAGACCGCCCACAGCCTCATGCACAAATATAAGGACAAAAAGTGGTACCAGCTATGAGGACTTTGCCTGTTATAATTCTCATTGTTGTATGTCGTATTATCCCCCTACATTGTTTGTAGCGGTTGTATTTGCAATAATCAAATGTGCAACGTATTTATGAGCCCTGATGAAGACATTAAGAGTGAGGTAAATTTATAATACTAATTAATACTAATCGAACAATTTTATTTATCTTTAGGATAATAAAAGTATTTTCTCCTGATTTCACTTGCAAAGATATTCGTTTTGACATTTTAATTTAAAATTGTAAATTAGAGTTTGCTCGCTTGTGAGGATTCTATGAAATGATTTTCCGCTACTATTTCTATATTACTAACTAGATCTGGTTACATTTCATTTCACCGTAGGGAAGATATTGATGCCGAAGCAAGTTTCGTTTTTATTAATTTTTGAGTCATATTCTGTACGCTATTACAGACAGTATTGAAACTTTTTTTTAGCCCGTTATTTTAATCTCAAATTTTATATATCACCTCGAAATTTGTATAACATGATAGTGTTGGAGTATCCTATCAGTAATTCTGAAAGCTTCCTAGGCTATTCTATTTTTATATTTTTGCACATTAATTAAAGTTAGATTACAGCTTACAACATCTTGCTCCCGATAAGTGAATCGTATTAATACTTCACTGACTATGAGAATATTACACAGATGGGCAATAAAACTGTTAAATGTTTGTTTGTGATGTCGGCAGTCTGGCTGGCAATGGTTCTGCTTTAAAAAGAAGTAAAATATAAAATATATAAAAAAAGGAAAAAAAATCAATCTAAACAAGGTTCTCTATCTTATTGTATTTTGTAATTTTTCATACTAACAGGTAAATTTCACGTATCCTGCACGGATTGTTACAATATTTACTGCACATTATAGATTCATTGTCAACAACAGCACTCTATGAGTTGTGCTTTGGATAGAAGTTTTAAATGCAGTAAGACACATAAAATTACAGGTATTGAAATATATATATATATATATATATATATATATATATATATATATATATAGATATTTATTTAAGTATTATATGTTGCAAAAAACTAAATATAAGACTATGATCTATATTAACCTAGAGATGATATGCTAATCAAAAAGGTAGTTGAAAATATTACATAGGAAAGCTATATGCTCTGTGTATATAATATTTTAAGTATCCTAATGTACTTAATAGTGATTGTATATAGAGGTCATGTCTATGTTTGTAATACTGAACGATATGATGTGGCCCGAACAGTTGTTAAAATTTAGATTAGGCGCTGTTATTCCACTTATTGTTTTTCATCATTGTCTCTAGATTATATTTTGCAGTGGCAACCGGATGATGTGATTTATTTATATATTGTCAAAAAAAAAATGCTCTGGATATTACAAATGTGATCTTGTGCGTTAATATAATAATGATCATAAAAAGTATTGTCTGGATATATAAATATAGTTTGATACATTTTTATTAAAAACTCAAACAATTTCTAGTTGCCACTGATTGAAATGTTTTTTTATTAAAATTATATGACAATAAAATTACTGCTTGTGTTTTCGGAATATGTGGTATGTATTATCTTACTTGTGCGGAAAAGTCTTGTAGTTCCGCTGCACAATAACTTGGTGTTACCATTATGAATATCCTCTTGTTCTAGTCAGTCTTTGCTTTCAAGTCTTCTTTACAGTATTGTTTATATATGTATATATATATATATATATATATATATATATATATATATATATATATATATATATATATATATATTTAAAGATATATATATATAAAAGCCTTACATCATATATACATATATATATTTTGTCTTCCTTAACCCCACGACCATGCTAAGTGCTCTCACAGTGAATAATAATAAATAATCGCATCTTTTTTCAAACCACAAAATTCCTTTTACACTCTTTATATTGTTTTTGCGCTGAACAATTTTAATTTTGTGTACTTTTAAAGCTATATTTTTAGAAATGAATGGAGCTTGGCATGGTAAGAGGTTTAATTAGTTCACTGGTTAGCGGCGCATGTAGTTACCCCCACACTCCCAACTTTTTCTGTGGTAAATTTCACGGAATGAGCTGTAATGTTTATATACTAAACTATTTAATATACGCTATTATATCTCGTTATAATTTATGAATTCTTAAATTTCATATTTCTCATAAATACAGGGTGCATACGTTGACTCTGGGATATATTAGAAATTTTATTATGATTTATTATATTACTAGTTGAAAGATTATTTTATGGTACATTTTATTGTCTCATAAGAAAAATTTCAATTTCTGTTTGAAATATATTATTTATCTTGTACATTTAGTAATAGTTTTATGTAAATCCCTAATTATATTAATTAAATGAGCTGTTGTTAATATTAGTAATGTTTTTATAAGAAAAATATCTAAATATGCCTTTATTATCATCATTATTATAATTTGTGTTTGAAATTCTTGGCATATCTGCCGAATTATAATAATAATTATTGCGATATAATTATTATTGTTAAGGAATGTGTTATATTTACCCACACCCTGCTGTTATGAGATCAGATACATGACATTTGTACAGACAAGAAAGGCTTGATGCTTGACTTTTAAAAAATACAAGCACTGCCTTGTAGTTAGAAGATTGTAACATAAACTATTGTTATCTTCATTGATACACAAATTGGAATTATAAATATAAATATTATGTATGAAAATTGTTTTTCCGGTCGAGTTCTTTGTTAGGTTTATAAAGTTTATATAACATTGATTTAACTAACATTCAAAGTTACTGTTAAATTTACTGTTTTAAAAGAGGGTCATGACATTGTCAAATGTATATATGGCTGTTATTTAAAAAAAATTGTTTAAATAGGATTTTAGCCTAGAATTATGTATAAAAATTTGATCCCTCTTGTGTAGACAATTTTAAACAAAGAGGCGACCTAAAATGACCACTGATTTGGCATTAATATTTGATCAATAGAAACTGAACGTTTTATGGGAATGTGAAAAGGTAAAATATATTTTCTATTGTAATATCTGATGGTAATATAAATTAAGATGCAATCAGTATATTTGACTCATATTCTGTCTTTGTATTTAAATTTAATTTTACCCATCCACCATCCTATCCATTAGCATTTATTGATGCTCTTTCTGTAACAAAATGATTAAAGTAGAGACATTACATGAAAAACAATTTTAGACACAATATTTTGGTGAGTATTGCTTCTATTTAATCTAAACTAAACCCCATATTACATTTCAAACATCGGAGAATAAAAAATATCAAAATTAATTTATTTATTTAGATATTTTAGTTTATACTGTCGTCTACAAAAACCTTATATCTAACTTATATAAGTCATTATAGTAATTTATATCTAACTTTATAACTCATCTGAAAAATAATTTTACTCAGGGATATTCCAAAGTTCTGGGGCACTCAGAAAACATATTTTATTCGTAAAAAAATCACCGAGGAAATTAAAAAAAGTATTCGTTTCGCATATTGCAGAATATTTAAATTTTATTTCAAATTTGGCGCCTAGCAAAATCTACTGCTCAAGATGGCAGTGGATTGGACGTACTGATCGTAGTGGCAGTGATAATCAGCTGCTTCTTTTCGTCTGCACTGAAAATTGTGTGGGTCGGTCTCGTCTAGTAGATAATTGACTTCGAATAGCTAGAAATGCTTTCGCGAATAGCTCTTCGGAAAGGTAAGCGATATTCAATGAATATAGATTGTGCTGTGCATATTGTAACATTGATTTCATGGCGTATTACGGAAGTATTTTCACCAGCCGTAACTTGTACAGTGACTCTCTTGGGATGGAGATGCTGGAATGGAGTATATAACCTGGCCTATATTTTCTACATTCTATAAATTAATTCGGAGCTACATTTTATAATGTTTTCGGTGATGAATTGGCCGAGCATATTAACAATTGGGTATCGATATATTTTTAAGATTTCGACAGCGCTCATACAGTTTTCTTTATTTTTCAAGCCTTGAACCTAAAGGGCGCAGCCCCCGCCCTAGTGGGCAGTGTTAGGCACTCCGCCACTGCCAAGAAGGAGACGGCGACGGAAAGGGATGAAGTGAATTTTCCTCGCCCCGTAAGGGCAGAATTCCCAGCCAAAGTTCGCTACGCCACAATCCCGGAGGAGTGGTTTGAATTTTTCTACAAGAAAACTGGAGTCACAGGTAATTATTGCAAATAAATTAACGAAATTGTTCTCATCTCAAATTTTATTCTCCTCATTCTCATTCAAATGGGCAATAACTTAATCAGTTGATTATAACAGTTAATTAATTTTTACATTTTTGTAATACTTACGAAGTAGGCGAAGTTTAAAGTTAAGAAAGATTGTACAAAAAGTTTTGTATTGAACAGCTGTAACCTTCACAAATTTGGCCAGATATCCCTCTCAGCTGTTCTTTTTCTTGAATTAATATTTATATTATGCTTCGTTTAATCTTTTCTTTTATTTATTTACTGTATACAATTATCAATTAAACATGTTATCCACAAGTGGGTTATACGAATGGAACATATAAATAGTAAATGATTATTTACTTTTAATTAATTATTCTTGAGAAATAAATTGTTTCATTAATGCGCATAACAGGCCGAAGCAGCCTATTGCACTATAAAATCTTTTTACTTATTAACATTTGTTAATGTTTTTTTAAGTCTAATTCTATAAGAATTTTCCATCCTTAATATATCATTGCTGTGTATGAAATGCATTGGAATTTTTTACAAGACGGTCCTGTATTTTTTGACTGAAGTAAATTTCAAATATCAACACCTCATTTATATGAACAGCGGTCGTAGTTATTAAATCCTATATGTTATTTAAAAATGTTAATTAATCAATTTTTTTTCAGGTCCCTATGTACTGGGTGGCGGTCTGATCACTTATTTATTGAGCAAAGAAATCTGGGTTATTGAGCACGATTTCTACTACGGCTTCTCTTTCCTCGGTCTCGTCTATTTGGGAAACCGATTGTTCGGCAAACAGATTTCCGAAGTCCTCGACAAGAATGTCGATGTAAGTCCACTGAATTTAATAAATAAGTCTTTCCGGTTGTTTATAAAGTTGAGGGAAAATAAAGTTGTGTGGGGGAGTTAATTGTTATTGGGGGCCCCGAGTGCCCAAAGGTGCCTGTTTTGATCCATTGAGTTCGTTAATTGCTGAGAAAATAAACTATATTGCTGGGTGTTTAAGCTAAGTTGGGTTAAGATTACGTTTGTAATCAATGCTCAATGCTCATATTTTTAGTAGCTCATTAGTACTTATGAAATAACCTGTATTGGTGGTGACAATGTTCAATGAATAATGTGAAGGTGCATTTCCCTGTCTCTCTTTTAGTTCAAAATTAAAATTAGTTGGTTTCAACTAATTTTGTTGAAATTCAAAAAATTTGAATATTGTGTATTCGTAACAAGGTTATAGCGTGTTAAACTTATCTCCAGCCTACAATTGGTGAATTTACAAAGAAAGTAGCTGCACTGAAATGTGCATCATATTATTTGAACAATTTTGTTCTGTACATTCATTTCATTAAATTTTTCTAAATGCAATATTGTGGGAACTTATATGTACAAAGAGACTTATTTACTGTTACATTATTGAGCTGTTTCTTTTTCATCACTGCAGACCATATCTGTCCAACCTTAAAAATAATAATTTTCATTGGCATGTGCATTCTCTAAGTTATTTTTATTTCACTTTAGGGTTTAGTGAAAGGAGTAACTTTGTTACTCCAAGCAACAAATGCAAGTTGTTTCCTTTGTTACAAAGGAAAACTTTGTTTTATGTATGATCAATTGGTCATGATCATACATATGAACTGATGCCTCCTGTGTCTAGGAAAAGTTATGTTTTAATTAAGCCGTGGATTATGTCTGGTTGTCTAATTTGGCTCAACCGAGCTATAGCTGTCCAATTTTATCACATCCAATGAATTATTTCTTTCTGACTGTTTTAGGCTTTTGAAAACGAATTCAAAGAGGGAAGAGTGGAACAGATTAAAAGTTTGGAAGATACGATCAAGGCCGAAGAGAAGGAACAGTGGAGGGCAGACGGGCAGAATTTGTTGTTAGCTGCAAAGAGGGAAAATGTACAGCTCCAGTTGGAGGCTACTTACAGGGAACGCCTGATGAAAGTTTATTCAGAGGTATTTCTATTATTTTTTTAATATAAACAATTGAAATTGGAATAAAACAGAAAGATACTACCATGATCTTGCGTACTATTTCTCCAGTAGTTTGTCTATACTGTGTTTGTTGAATTTCACAAGAAACTCTTACATAAAAATAAATAATAACTATCGTTTTATTAGATAGTCACAAACTGGGAAAATTATGTCACGATTGAAACAAAGTTAAATATGGATTTAAAAAATTGTATTCCGGTAGAATTTTTATTTTTGTCTTATCGAATCGAACCTTTGATTTATTTTTAATATGTTTATTGAATCTTCTTCAATAAATTCTTGATGTTTCATGAAAATGATAATATAAAATAGATTTTATAAACTGGATGAACTAAATGGTGAATAAAATGCCATAAGGCAATTCGAATCTTTGATTTTGTTTTAATATAATGTTTATTGAATCTTGTTTAACATTTTTTTATTTTTTGTTGTACAGGTGAAGAAACGTCTTGACTATCAGGTTGAAAAAGATAGGATCGACAAATTGATCGCACAGAAGCACATGGTCCAGTGGATTGTTTCCAACGTCCTGAAATCGATTTCGCCCCAGCAGGAGAAGGAGAGCCTTAAGAAGTGCATTTCAGACCTGCAAGCCCTTTCCGCGAGAGCGTAAACTGTCCTACGCTCGTAGTTGAATCGGAACCATCCAGTTTCCTGTCTAGTAGAAGTGAGAAAAAAAAATCCGAAGAGCTCTGCTGTAGGTGTGGACGATGATTATGTTTTCGTTACGACCAAGCTGCCATATTTATGAGATCGGTTTTCATTAAGAGTACACTATGTATGCATTGTCCACATTGTTATTCCATAGTGAATAAAAAATTCAATTGAAAATAATGAATGATTCCAGCGCATTTTGGAAGTTGAATCGGTTAAGTAAAAAAATTTATTTCTTTTCATTAATATTGTTTTATTGTGTTAATATATTTTGAAACAAACTGTCCATTTTTTTTAAACATAGTACGATATTTGAATTAATTTTCAAATTAATATTTGTATGTGGGTATTAAATATTAGTAGGAAGTATGGTGACTATATTATGGAGGCGGTGCAGAAAATTAAGGAACCTATTTTGGAAGTTGAATGGGTTAAGTAAAAGAAAATTATTTCTTTTCATTAATTTTGTTTTACTGTGTTAATATATTTTGAAACAAACTGTCCATTTTTTAAAAACAGTATGACAGTGATATTTAAATTAATTTTCAAATTGATATTTGTACAGAAAAAATATTAAATATTAGTAGGAAGTATGGTGAATATATTATGGAGGCAGTGCAGAAAATTAAGGAACAGCTGATTAGGAACCATATTTCCTTAAGGTAACTTGGGCACATAAAGGTCACTTGTGTTTCCTAAGTCACAGGTGGATAAGACTCAAACTCCACCTCTGGAGACTGCTCTTGGTGGTTATTATAAGAGCAATATAATATTAAACAGAAACATTTAAGCTCTTCACATTAAGTGAGTGAAAACCATTTTATATAAATATGCTAGAATAACTCGTTAACATGCATGGTTATTTTCCAATTTTTAATAATAACTAAAAAAAATATAACAAAATTCCGAAATTAAAGAGACAGCTTAATCTTGCAAAAAATATAGAAATATAATGAGACACTTCTTATATAGAAGGATTATATTTCATAGAAGTATTGCTATGATACCAGTGGCTGTTTACATTCTTAGTTGTAAACAGGTATCCAGGTATGAGCAAATTTCTTGTAAATTAGTCCGAAACATAAATCTTGAGCACGATCACCAGCAAGTAAACTCATTAATAGGTGTAATATCACTAGCCGACATAAATTGAATCGTATTGATTAAGTTATAAAGATTATATGTTATAGAAAATGAAAAATAATCCAAAATTTAAGCGACACGAGGAAGCGGAGGATTTGAGTACAGTACAAGGCTCACTTCATTAAAATATAAACAACTGCATAGTGAGTAAGATCATTTATTTAATCTTCAGTTCAGGGTATTATAATTGGTAATAAATAAATAGATAGAGATAGAGGAGAAGATCCACGAGTTACTGTTCTATTGTGTTTCGTCCAAGTTCATAATTTGTTGACATAGTCGTTGCTGTGATCGGAAATTTGTTCACCAAAACGGCGCATCTCTTGGCACAGTCCGTTGAGAGCACTGCATCCGTCGCTAGAAACAAACAAAAAAAAGGATACAATGTGTTATACGGTTTGGGTCCTCGGTGCATTTGAATATTTCCCCTCGGGTTTACCTTGATTGGAATAGTACTGGCGATTGAATTTGAAATGGTTCAGCATTGATCTGTAATTTGGCGCCGTGAAAGTGTAGAGAATAGGATTTACTGCAGAATTCAGAGGTATGACAAAAACTGCTAACCAGCTGTATAATTCACCTTAAACCAAAACAAATAGATTAGCGAATATATTATTTATTATAGCCCTAAATTATATTCTAACGATTATTTTCCCAGCAATCAGCAATTATAAACCTATATATGCAAATGGAAAAAAAAATTGATATTGATATTGGCTGTCTTGACAACGTTATAGGATTAAGATTTATGCACCATCTCAGCTATAATTATTTGGTGAAATCTCGATAAATTGAAATGTGACCTGAAAGTTACACGGGGGCCCATAGAGGGATAATTTTTTTCTTTAAACCTATATATTGATAAACATTATTGACTATTACCGGAGAAATTGATTCTGAAGAAGGCCATACATTTCAGTATAATTATCGGGACCCAGCAAGAGGCGTTGGTGAGGAAAATGAAGAAAAACCTGAGCGCGAAATCAGAGTCCGGTACAGACATTGTCGTAGCTTTTTGAGTTTTCCAGATGCTCATAAAAACCGCCGTGTAGAGGACGCCAATACCTATTAACCTGCGATTACATCTCTAATTTTAGTAAATTTTTTTAAAAATACATTCTATACCTTAGAAATATTTTCTGCGCCTTAAAGTAACTTCTATTTCCTAAGCCGTACGTGGATAAAAGTTTATTTTAATTTACCCGGCCGAATTTATACCGATAAAAACAAAGGTTGAATACTGCCAACCGGCAAAGTAGGGCTCGTCTATGTGCAACGGAAAACAGAGGCTGTTGCTTCCGTAGAATCTCACAGTGTGTCTCCAATGCACGACTGAAAGAGTGAAAAACAATTCAGTCAGTTATATTAGATATATAATGTTACTTAAATTATGTATTAGATATTTTGACTAATTAATTTAAGGCAGATTAAGTTAAATGTATTTTATCACAAATATGAACCAAGTATTACCCGGTATTATGGCAACTGTGAATACAAATATCCATATAGTAGTGACACTGGCGAGGGCCGACCTGTGGCTGAGGCTGCTGTGGTGTCTCAGCGGAGATGCAATCAGAAGGAACCTTTCGGCGCTGATCAACAGTAGAATCAAAACACTTACCTGCAATTTAAATAAATTTATATAGACGGATAAATAAATTCATAATAATTTCAGTGCTATCGCATATTTTAAAGATGCAGGTCTCCAGTAGGTGTTAAATATCTACCATCTTTCAGATCTAAAACTCTTCAGCGGATCATAATTGGTAATACTGAGGAGGAACATGCAGAGTGTCTTCAAATTGAGTGAGTGAAAAGCGTTTGATTTAAAATATCCTGAAATAACGTATTAACATACCTGGTCGTTTTCCAGATTTTAAATATAACTAGAAAATCTAACGAATTTTGTAAATCGAAGACATTACTGATGTTTACGATTATAAAATTAAGAGAAACAAAATGTTAACCTCGGAAGAGAGCATAGCAGTGATACCAGTGGCCGTGCACAACCAGGAAGATGTCCAGGCGTGAGCGTGCTCCTTGTAAATTCCTCTGAAACGTAAATCTTGAACACCGATCACAACCAAGTATATTCCCATCAACAGGTCTGCAACTGTATTGTTCTGTCTTCAGCAAAGGAAGTGATATCGGTGCTGTGCCCAATATCACTAGGTCAAAATTAACTTAATCCGACTAATTAAATTATAAAGACAATTATAGAAAATAAAATGTAAATTATATATATTATATGTAAATTAGATACATAATAAAAATATATAATGATATAAAATTTAAGATGACTATAATATAAATGTAATAAAATAATAAACCCTTTAAAATGTGTGCAAACAATAACTGATAATATCCCGATTGCATTCCTAATAAAGGAGTCAAAATAATTTTGATGAAGTGGCCATGTCATAGTCTAAATAATGGCTGAAAGAGCCAATACCAAATACAAAATACTAAAAAAAAATACTTAAATACTTATTATATTATACTTAATTCAATATAATTTCATTTAGTATTCAGAGTATACAACATTTAAATGAAAATAAGTAAATTCAAATAATATATTTATTTCGGACAACACAATGAATAACTCTGAAACGAAATGGAATAGGTCTGAATTCAGAAGTTTGAAAAATTTCTAAAAATGGTGAAAAAAAGATGAAGATAATTTACAGCAAAAATTGGGTATCAATTTGGTCCCAAAGTGAAGTTACACAAGCCCCTGAAAGGAAAATTTTTGAAATATCAAATTTTTCCCCGACGCTAGCGCCCCACTGCGGGGGTGCACTTAACTAAAGTTCGTTCGGTGCACGCGCACCGAGACACTAGCGCCCCATTGAGGGTGGCGGGGGTGCACTTAACTAAAGTTCGTTCGGTTCACGAATAACGATAAACTAGCGCCCCCTGAGGGTGGTGCGGCAATGTACTTAACTAAAGTTCGTTCGGTGCACGCGCACCGAGACGCTAGCGCCCCATTGAGGGGGTGGTGGGGAGTGCACTCTAACTAAGTTCGTTTCGGTGCACGGTACCAACAAACTAGCGCCCCTTGAGGGTGGTGCGGCAATGTACTTAACTAAAGTTCGTTCGGTGCACGCGCACCGAGACGCTAGCGCCCCATTGAGGGTGGTGCGGGAGTGCACTTAACTAAAGTTCGTTCGGTGCACGAGTACCAACAAACTAGCGCCCCTTGAGGGTGGTGCGGCAATGTACTTAACTAAAGTTCGTTCGGTGCACGCGCACCGAGACGCTAGCGCCCCATTGAGGGTGGTGCGGGAGTGCACTTAACTAAAGTTCGTTCGGTGCACGAGTACCAACAAACTAGCGCCCCTTGAGGGTGGTGCGGCAATGTACTTAACTAAAGTTCGTTCGGTGCACGCGCACCGAGACGCTAGCGCCCCATTGAGGGTGGTGCGGGAGTGCACTTAACTAAAGTTCGTTCGGTGCACGAGTACCAACAAACTAGCGCCCCTTGAGGGTGGCGCGGGAGTGCACTTAACTAAAGTTCGTTCGGTGCACGAGTACCAACAAACTAGCGCCCCTTGAGGGTGGTGCGGCAATGTACTTAACTAAAGTTCGTTCGGTGCACGCGCACCGAGACGCTAGCGCCCCATTGAGGGTGGTGCGGGAGTGCACTTAACTAAAGTTCGTTCGGTGCACGAGTACCAACAAACTAGCGCCCCTTGAGGGTGGTGCGGCAATGTACTTAACTAAAGTTCGTTCGGTGCACGCGCACCGAGACGCTAGCGCCCCACTGAGGGTGGCGCGGGGGTGCACTAAACTAAAGTTCGTTTGGTGCACGAATCCCACTGAAAGCTTTTGAAAAATCAAAATTTACGATTTTCCAACTTTCGTTTATAGTACAAGTGTATAACATTGGAACTAATATTGACGGAAAATAGGATAAAAAGGGTCTAAATCGTATTTACAAGCTTAAAAATGATTTACGGTTTAAAATTACTTTCTAAGACAATTTGCGGTGTATAGCCCACTTTATAGCCCCGATTTGAGGATAAAAACTGCTTTTTTTTTGCCTGACTTTTTTTTAGGAGACAAGTCTTACTTGTCTTAACTTTTTAGGCTTAATTTGCAGTTATAATTTGCCTATTTGGCCTGATTTTGCGGTTAAAACCTACTATTTGCGGTCAAAAACCAGTTTTCATGCCCGATTTAAGGTTAAATTCTGTATTTTTGACTGATTAGAGGTTAAAAAGTGCATTTTTGCGTGTTTCGGCTGTTTAAAACTACTCTATAGACTTGATTTGCGGTCAAAAACCAGTTTTCATGCCCGATTTAAGGTTAAATTCTGTATTTTTGACTGATTAGAGGTTAAAAAGTGCATTTTTGCGTGTTTCGGCTGTTTAAAACTACTCTATAGACTTGATTTGCGGTCAAAAACCAGTTTTCAGGCCCGATTTGCTTTTTAAAACCACATTTTAGACCCGATTTGCAGTTAAAAAGAGTTTTGAAACTCGAATTGCAGTTAAAAACCACGTTTTGCGGCGATTGTTAATCTCTTTTTGGGTACATTTCAAAAATTGACCCCAAAAACTTTTGAAATGTCATAAATCACTATGGTCATATATTAATAATAATTAACAAAATTACAAAATATTCTTGATAGGTGATCATAATTTGGCAGTGATTTTTGTTATAGACTTGTATTTGGTAGTATATAAATATATTTTTGCGATATAAACTGTATAAATAAACAAATTGCACTTGATATCAAATTTTAGGCAAAGTATTAGTATTATAAAAACGAATATCCCGATAATAATAAAATATCTTTATGTTAATTAATGCAGTATTAATGAAGCCAACGATTTCCCAGAATTATCTTTATTACCACTCTTTCAATACTTTTCGAAAATTCGCGCTCCCAAATCAGCCACCGCCAACCTAAATGTCGCCAACCTAAAATTTCCCTTTTTTTCTCCCGTTACGAAAATTAGATTTTAGATCGCGGTCGATATATTTCGCAATGCCGGACACACAACAACGTTTTGTTTCAATAAAGTTAACATTTTAAATATTAATTTTATTCAATAATTAATACCTAACCTGCAATTTTTCCTTTCGTTCCCCAAGTTAATCTTTATTATTAGTGCGATAATTCGATAAAGTTACCGAATTAAAGTCCCACGGGCTCATTCTATTCTTATAAAACAATTAGTTTAGAATACCCGTTTCTGTCTCCCCTCGCCGGTTTAGTCATTCGCCAGACCGGTTTCGGCCGTTCGCCATCTTCAGTAGTACTGTTAGTCACTTTGGATGTTTTTTGGGCATCCGGCTAACACCGCTACTGAAGGTGGCGAACGGCCGAAACCGGTCTGGCGAAAGACCGAACCGGCGAGAGGAGACAGAAACACACGAAATCTGCGGTATTCCAACCCTTCGCAGACCACAAAACAGGTATTCTAAACTAATTGTTTTATAATAATAGAATGAGCGCGTGGAAATCTACTGCAAAACAATTATTTCGAGTATAATTTTATTATCATCCCAATGAATTTCCCTATAGGTTTAACTTGGAAATATTTTTTTTTGTTTTTCAAGCATTCAAAGTTTCTCACCTGCCAAGTTGGTAACGACGAGATTGAGCGGCGACGCCTGACTGATGTTGGTGGGGAACATCCGACGCCAGAGGACCAGGGCGTTCGTTGTGAGGATGAAGGAGGCGACCGCCCACAGGGTGGCCCTCACCAGCCTCTCAGCCACGAGGTCCTCCACCGAAGAAACACCTGAACACAGATTTCGGTCTACGCTGAACTTTTCGGACTTGGTTTCGATTAGAGCTAAACAGATTTCAGATAACGCGCGCCTTTTTCCTCGACGGCGCCGGCCTTCGGGAGCGCCGAAGAAGTTTCCTCTAGAAACAACTCGAACAACTGTCCAATAAAATTGAGAAACCGAAACATCGCGCCAGAGGTTCATCCAGATGAAGAGAAGCAGCATCAATCGAAAAAAGTTCAATTGGAATTAAAAAACATTTTTACGGAAAATAAAGTTTAAATCACCCCTTTTTTAAATACCTATATCCTTTAATAATTCCAGAATGGCGTTGTAGTATATCTAGGAACATTTTGAAATTTTTTTAAAACAGTTTAGAATATATATATATATATATATATATATATATATATATATATATATATATATACACGCATCTATATTAATAATTAAATACATGGTTTGAGATGAAATAAGGGAACACGACAGCGTAAAAAAAATATCAATGCATTTTCCATAAATTTCCATAAAAAATCATTTCCTACAGCAAATTTGAACTGGTACAAATATTGCTTTTTGGTTGGCCGATACCGTTTTCTCAACTAGTTTAACATACCTGGTATGTGGTCTGCGAGGGGTTGGAATACCGTAGATTTGTTGTTTTTTTGTCTCCTCTCGCTGGTTACAGTGGTCTTTGTAGAGAGTGTACAGGTGAGAGTGACAGTGCAGTGAGTATGCCCAAAAGACATCCAAAGTGCCAAAGCTACTCGAGATGGCGAGCAGCCGAAACCGGTCTAGCGAAAGACCAAACGAGCGAGACGAGACTGAATTACACGAAATCTACGGTTTTTTAAAACATTTTTCGGGATTCGTCATAATTAATTATATCGTCATTAATTTTTCTAATCTCTCCGGATGGTTTTTAGAAACAGGACCTTGCGTTTATTCTAAGAGACAATAAAAACGTCCAAAATATCAAACTTCCAAAAATCAAAACTTACCATCCGTTACGGGTGTACACTTGGGAACTTTGGGGGCGTAGGTGCAATATTTGAATTTCTTGAAGTACCTGCGAACACGGACGCCAAACAATGAAGACCCGATTCAATGCATAAAACCGGAGGAAAAAAGATTGTTGAAACAAATTCTGCTTACACAAAATCGAGATTGTTCAGAAGTGAAAACATGGCTATATCGATGTTCTCAATCTCGATGTCCACCAAGTCCCTGTTTGCAGAGAGTGAACAACATTAGTGGGTTAGAAGACGGCAGATATGCCAGCTGTATACGTTGGACTTGGATACTCACAAGGACTTCAGCGAAGTCAGCGGTTTGAATAAGTCCCTCTTAAGTCCAGTGACGGGGTTCCCGCCGAGGTTTCTGAAATTGTAAAGACCGGTAAGCGTTAAGAACGCTGCGGCCATTGCAAATTATAAAATGGCCGCCTCAAGAAAGGCGCCACTTCGATGTCTCCATCTAGCGGCAAAGGTCCGAACTACCGGAACGTATTTCAATTTATCGAGATTTTACCAAAGAGTTATAGCTTTTTCCGTGAGATGGCGCATAAATCTTAATCCTATAACGTTGTCAAGACAACCGATATCAATATCAATTTTTTTTTTAATTAATGTTTGGTTCATAATTGTTGATTTTTCGTTCCCCAATTTTTTTGGATTTAAAATAAAAATTCGGCCCATAGAGGGTTAAAAATTATAAGTTACAATTTTTAAATACGCATTAATCAACGGGATAAAAAATTTAAATAATATAAAAAGGACCTCTTCCAACGTCCAATTTATATTAAAATAATTCTCGTGGAATCCCTGAGAAATTCCAAAATATGTAACAGTAACTAATTTACTTTTATCAGCCGGGTTATTTAATTATATATATACATATATATATAATATTTTAAAGGAGTGGAAGTGATTGTGGACGGATTAAGCGTGTTACGTGACCGTAGGCGGCCGCAAGGGATAATCTACCCTATCTATATATTGAAGGATTACAGAAATTGCACCCTCGCTATATCGGCCCACCAGCCTCGGTAATACAAAGTTTGCATTGGGCCACGCTTACACATGCCGGCTCAATAACGTAGAGTGTGCTTATATATATATATATATATATATATATATATATATATATATATACGCATCTATATTAAAAATTAAATATATGGTTTGAGATGAAACAATAGATTACGGCAGCGTAATATAAAAAAATATCAAATTAGCATGTTCCATAAATTTCCAATAAAATCATTTCCTACAGCACATTTGAACTGGTACAAATATTGCTTTTTGGTTGGCCGAAACCGTTTTCTCAACTAGTTTAACACACCTGGTATGTGGTCTGCGAGGGGTTGGAATACCGTAGATTTCCTGTGTTTCTGTCTCCTCTCGCCGGTTTGGTCTTTTGCTAGACCGGTTTCGCCATCATCAGTAGCGGTGTAAGTCACTTTTGACACTTTGGTTGGACGACAACCACCACGGTACAAGTGACAGTGACAGTGCAGTCAGGATGCCCGAAAAACATCCGAATCGCCATCCTCATGGCTAGCGGCCGAAACCGGTCTAGCAAAAGACCAAACCAGCGAGAGGTGACAGAAACACACTTAATCTACGTTTTCTCAACCTGTCTAACACATTCGTGCCCAATTTCATATCCGTTTTACTTCCTTTCGAGTAAGGTTCAAAGAAAATAGAACTCCGTACAGGGTAGAAAGTTTAATTTAAACTCACAGTTTCTGCAACTTCTTTCCGAAAGCGAACAGACCGTCGTCCAACGTGTCGAGTCTGTTGTAGGCCAGGTCGCTGGAAAACAAATATCGCGTATATATTTTATTAATTTGTAATAATAATAATAAATGAAAAGGGACCGGGCTTAAAAGTGTCCCGAACTTACAGGTCCCGAAGGAGGAGCTGGTTGGAAAAAGCCCGGGCGTCGATCCTCCTCAGCGCGTTCCTATTCAAGCTTCTGAAATTTTCAACGTTCCGAAGTTTCAGTTTTCAGAGTACCGTTTTAAATATTTAAAAGAAAATGACCGATATAATGAAATTGGGGGCCACTTACAGATCTTTCAGCGAAGGCAGGTTGGCAAAGGTGCGCTCAGTGATGACTTCGATAAGGTTCGTGTCCAGGTACCTACGAAAACCGAAATTTTATTGGAATTCCGGGATAGTTTTTCAGCGTTCGCTTCTCTTTTTGAAAAACAAGAGATTGTACGCTGAAAATTTGAACATCGTGCTAATAGAAATTCTAAGAAATTTACCACGATTGCTGAACGTGTCGTTCACAGCAATCGGATAATACATATAGACCCTGAAGTTTGTAGAAAATCTGTACGCTGTATGAACATAAAGTCTGTATGAAGGCGATAGAGCGAAGGTTGAAGCGACCAGAATATGAATTATCATTGACTTCGCGAAATACTATTGGAAGTTCGTAATTTTTCCTGTGTCCCCCCCCCCCGAAAATGTTTTAGTGATGATTAGAAAATGTCCGAAAAAATATTCTAAACCATCGATTTTGATGCCTCCTTTGGCGCTTCCAAAAAGTGAATACTGCCTTTCTGTACAGAGGAAAGTTTTAAATAAAGTTTCGACTTACAGCAAGGCGAGAGAAGGGTAGCGGTGGAAACACTTCGTTTTCAAGCGTGAGGCTGTTTCTGGAGAGCTCGCTGAAAACAACGGTTAAAAACGTAAATTTTCTTTGTACGTTTAACGTAAATATCTCGAATTGTCTAATACGAGAGACTCACAGCCAGAAAGGCTATCCAACTTCCAGCTCTCCAGATGAAGTCGGTGAAGTTGGTTGTCGTTCATGTGAAGCCAGCTCAGTTTTTCGAGACCGTCGAGAAGCCCCCGGGGCAGTTCCTTCAGCCGGTTTTCGCTCAAGAACCTAAAAACCGAATTTTTCGAAACTAATATCTTTACCAGTCTATGCGGTGTACAGTCGGGTCACAGCGTAGCCTGTATTTTCACCCGACAGTACCCGCAGAAATATTGAATGTGGCGAAAAATTTCCCTTTTTTCCCACTCTAAGATACAAATAATATTACAGAATTATTTCGAGCGCTTACAGTTTTTCCAGACCGGTTTGATTCTTGAATAAGTTCGCCGGCATCGAACTGATCCCATTCTTGCCGAGATGGCTGAAAAATATTATTAATTGATAGGTTAATTCAAAGCGAATTTTTACACGACTTAAATGTTAATCATGTGTTCCCCCATTATTTCGAGGTTCACTCTTATATTATATCATGGAATCTAACTGTTTTATAGTTGTCAAACGATGGGCCGTTTGTCAGATAAATGTTGTGAATTTAATGTCTCGGGAAAGTGTTCCTGGGAAATATTTCGATAACAATTATTATCATCGGGGCCTTTGAAATGTCCGGATATATTAGAAAAAAAATTGCGAGAGGGCTTACATAAATTTCAACGAATAACTGTCGAAAGAAGACTCAGTCAATCTGATGTTGTTGTCTGCCAGAACGCTGGAAAGAAAAGCGACAGTAAGGAAATATCAGCTTTAAATAGAATTTTAAAGTAATATAGACAATATAAAGCGTAAGATTTGTAAAAAAAAACTCAAAACCGTTTGAACGTATGAATTTAACGGAAAATTCATTTAAATTCTACGCATATAAATAAATGCCGATGTGTGATACTCTTCGGCACTATTTATCGATACAACAGTTTAAAATTGTTAGTCATAAATAAGAGCTGTTGTTGAAATTTATGCTTACAGTCTGGTGGTCTTGGTTGACATATTGCTGGGCACCGAAGTCCAGGCTAAGCCCCGGCACACCAATACGGTCTCGTCCCTACATCGGCAACCTTTTTCAACTTCGTCAAGATCTAAAAATTCAAGTACCAGTACTCCTATATATATGTGTAATTAAATAGGATAATAATACAATAAAAATTGGACGGACTTTATTGAACAATTACTAACAACCAGAGTCCTTCGGTTTTTACGATAGACCGGTTAGTCCGTAAATAAAGACCAAATAGATAAGTAGTGACAATTACACGAGTGACGTACTTTTTGTCGATTGTAAATAGAATCTCTTCAGGTCAATTAATTTTATTGGTTTTATACGTATTATATAATCACATACCGGATAAAGTACTTTCCGAAGTAGTGGCCTGAACAAAATTCAAGAACTACAGATGATATTTGCTTTAGTATGTTGAATTTTTTAGTATTAAAAACCGTCATCAATGAGGGATAGAGTCGGAATCAAAATTAAATTTATAGGAGGACGTCGTACGAGCTCGTGACTTGGCGGGACAAGCGTGACTGAACCGTTCGGAGCGGGTTCGAAAACGTCCACCATAAACCATGTGGTCCAAGGTCGATTAAAGTTGTAATGTAATTCTATTTCTGTTTCCGAACAAAGTTTTAATCTGTCCCAGTGACGAGACGACAGGATTAGCAAATAAAAAGTGAATTTTTAAAGATATTCATTTACTCACATACACATTAAACCCCAGAGTACCCAAAGTAGTTCAATTGATAATTAGATCAAGGCTATTGCACTTAAAGAATATCGAAAATTCCTGTTCCGTTTGTCCCTCACACCGAACGGAAACGAGGTCCGAAGAAGATGCTTCATTAAATCTATAATTCTATAATCTAATATAATAAAATTCCACTTACGGCAAGTATCGTTTGGCCTCCTGTAGTTGAGATTTTCGACGATCTCCCAGAATCCCCCGTGCAAATCGGCTGCAGCGGAAACGGGCGAAACACAATTAGAATTAATAAAGTCCGCCATTTTTATGGCGAATAATTAAAATATTTTCCATATTTTTTTATATTATTTATATTTCCCAGCCCATTTTCTCGTTTCGCCGAATGTCTGACTGCGATGCTCCAGAAGTTTTTCATGTTTTTCTTTTTTTTTAAATTAGGGTTTAAAAAAATTAGTGTCGTCCTAAATCTCATACCGACTAAACTGCAAGTATCTTCTGTTATTATTTTAGGTCGCGACTAAAAGTTTTCAAATTATATTTGGCGACAAAACTGTTCTTTTGATGGTACTCCTATCCTAACAAGGTAGTAAGGGTTGCCGTTTCCTAATTTGTATACGAAAAATGCTGTTGGATCAAAGGAGTAATTGGATAGTTCCGAATGGAAGGATATTATTTCGTTAAGCTGCTGAAGTACTTTCAAATCGGAATTTATTTTTAGAAACGTAAAGGGTTTTATGAAGCCAAAAATCTTGAGAAGGTTTAGTGTTTAGGAAACCGCTCGCGCCTTTCACGATTTAAGTTTGTGAGAGACTGAATTAGTTCTTTGGCTGTTGGAATTCATAAATAGACGTTCAATTACCGCAATACATGGCGTCTTCGTCTTCGCCGTTGGGACAGTCCGTTTTGCCGTCGCAGATCGATCTCTGGAGGACGCAAACGCTTCTGTTGCCGCAGTTGAAATTTCCTTCGGGGCATCCTCCTGCGATTAAAAAGTCGGAAAATCTGATGTTTTCGATTTATTTTTCCGTTTACCGTATACGATTTGTACTCGAAAGTCGGTGGACTTACCCTGGCTAACAAAGTATGTGATGGTCGCGAGGAGAGCGAGCGAAGTGGCCAGCGGTAGAAGTATCATTATGATACGGGCGCATGTCATTCTGTCTGAGCAAACACAAAAGTAAATCAAAAATAAAAATTCCATTGAAAACGATGATAACTTTTTAAAATATCTGCCCACAAAATTATATTTGTGTAATATGACAATTATTTTTAACTAAAATAAAATTGTTTTGTTATTCTGTTATTAAAGAGATATTCCATTAAAATATGTTTTAATAATATCAAATTTATTTATTTTTTAAACATAAAATAACTTGTTAGTTGTGTTAACAAAATTACAATACCGAAAATTAATTAATTTACCAAAACTGTAGAAAAAGTGTAATAAAGTAGTCATAATAAATTTGAAGCACATGAGTAAATATAATTTTAATTCATGATTCAAACAAATGCATATGAGTGTTCAATAAAATTTTGGAAATTTAATAACCTGTAATAAAAAGCCCTGTATGATTATTACAAAATGAAATTGAATTGTTTGATTTGTAGCAATGAAATTTGTTTCCTTCCATTCATGATCCAATTGACTTACAAAAATACATGGGGATGTAACACAGTTCTCCTACCTGCGCTGTTGATCTGTCCAGTAAGACTGGCTGCCGAGACTGGTTTCAATGGGAAATCACGCCTACTACTCGGACAGAAAACATTAATTCATGACAGAGCAGGGTTGCTCAGGGAGGGAGATAGAGAGAAAGAGAGGGAGAGTGAGAGGAAGAAACAGAGGGAGGGAGGGAGGGAGGGAGTGATCAATGTAAATATTTTAGATACAATTGCGCCCTCAAGTATATCGCTATCATATAATTAATTTCTATAATTCTTGATCTTATTTAAAATGTATTTTCAATATTCATTAACAGATACATGATTGTGATACATTATTCAACTTAATTGTAATGACAAACTTTCAGGAAATATTCCTGTCGAAAAATAAAAACGGGCACTGGGAATATATAGAGGGAAAGTTGGCAGCAAATTGAAGATACCGAAATCAAACTGGATTATAAATGAAACGGTTTTAATTTAAACGTTAAAATATAATAAAATTTTATTCAATAAGATGCCGGTTGCGTATCGATGATATAAGAACAATGAGGCACTAATGCTACAGTCACAGTAGTGGATTAAGCTATTTGTGGATTAAGCTGTACACAGTGCTGGAATTTCACTAAAAAATATTTTAGTCGGTATTTATAATAAAATATATAATTAGAGTAAAATAGGACAAAACATATGATACCACTGTGCAATACCGATTATTTAAGCATTAAAGTAGGAGACAACAAATCCTATGAAAGACTTCAGTGCAAAAAAAAAGCAAAAACAAGAAGTCTCATTCGAAATCAGACTTATATAATAAAATGCAAATAACAGAACGTAAATTATATTCATAATTTAGAAATAATTTTTGTTTACGAGCCTGCATTTGTAGGAACCAAGTGCAAGGTTTAAATTAATTCTATCACATCGCTTAGCTTGGAGATAGCAGTTTCAATTCTGGACTGAGAGTGCCCGTTTAGAGTTCAACATGTGTCTGACACCCGACATCCAAGGGCTGCACAACGAGGAGTGATCAACCATCAGGCTCTTCTGTAGATTATCAGCCATGTCCAGATCCTCACCCTTCAAAGCTAAAACAGATAATACATATTAAATAAATATATTCGTAAGTATCCCATTTATAGCACACGCAAAGTCAGGCACAGAAATTGGATAACTTATAATTTTTATCTAAAATAATAAGTGATAAATAAAATAAATAAATCAATATTTAATACTAGAACTACTACTACTATATGTACTATATACTATTCTATAAAGTATAAATTCAATTCATACCATAAAAGAATAATGACTAGGCAAGTATTTGCTATATTTTGATAAGTAGATGTTGGAAAAATAAATTTTTTCCCAAATATACGTATGAAGTTATTTCACGTGGTCTTTACACATCCTAATATTTTCCAAAAATGTAAGAAATACTAAAGGAATAATGGAATAATAAAGTTGTATTGGAACAGGACAATAAGAATAGAAAACAGGTTTGGGTTTCACTGTACAAGAATTGTTATAATAAAAAATAGTGGGAAATTAAATGCAATTTAATTTACCAACTCAAATTGAAAATGGCCCCAGATAAAAGTATACACATATACATAAATATATCTCACCATTGATTGATTGATATATATATATATATATATATATATATATATATATATATATATATATATATATAAAACTACCCCTGGGTAGTTTACCCAGGGGTAAACTGGGATTAAGATCTAATTTTTTTTGTTTTATATTAATTATAAATTTTAAATTAAGAATTGTCCAAAATATTAATAAATTCCTTCTTTCATAGTCATTTCAGAATATATCTTATTATATTATCACAAATTAAAATTAATTTTATGCAATCAAATTAAGTCAACATAATTTTTTTAATATTGTTAGTAAACTGTATCATATTATTAATAGGACTATTTGCAGTCATCTTATTATGAATGATGAAATTACCTTCTGAGAGTTTAAATATTTTGTCCTTGACTTTGAGATCAAATTTCTCATCCTGCCACATCGTTTCCATCATCTGTACCCTTCTCAGAACATCAGAAGACTGTTTCTGAAAATATATAACAATAAGGGTAAGCCGGTTTATTTAGAATGCACTTATTCTATTAACAATTCACATATCATATCCATTAAAGCTGTATTAACAATTAATTAAATGACAAAAAACTATCCATGTACAAGAGAAAACATTCAACAATGTTCAATTGTAAGCAATTAGAATTGTATAGAGATACAGGTCGATGATACTGAAGAATTTTTGCAGTACATACTTTTTGCTATTTTAATTATTTTGTTCGTGTTACTTATGTTTTATTTGTAACAAAACAAATCTTTCTCAATAATAGTGATAACCCACTTCTCTAATTTTGAGCTGGTCTGTTTCAACTCAGAAACAAACATAAATTAGAACAACATAGCAGGCATAGAATCTGGTGATTATTAACACCAATCTCAGAACTGTACTGTAGGACTGTATACATGTGTAAAATGTATTTTAGTAGAACTCATTTCATAGAAAGTGGTCAAAACAAAGGTAAGCAATTAAAAAAAAATTATAACCTCCTTTTCATCTCCATAAACTTCAGCTATAGTCTGTCTGAAATTGTCCATCACATTTGCCAAAGTGATTTCTTCGCTGTTTCCGCCACTTTCTGAATTCTGTTTTTCCGCCGTAGCTGAAACTGGAGGTGTCGATGGTGGGGGAGGTACATTTGTAAACGGCGATTTAGGCGGCAACTGCGGTTGAATTTGTTCACCCAGCTGGCCGCCAGGGGGTGGAGGTGTAGACGGGAAGACCACACGCTTGTTCAGACTTGTCCTTTTTCTATTGTGCTGTTGGGCCTGGTGAGCCTCGTACGAGAACAACGGCGGATCATTCCAGCCGGGGTCGCACGCACCTGAAACATAACAACAAAAATTAATTCCATTTTATTGGAAGGAGTAAAACCGTCCAAACTACACCACTGATAGGTTTCGACACTGCACAAATACAGATATTGATATTTTAATCTTTCAATCTGAGAAAATTCTGCAGTGATATTTGCTAAATTCATTTTATTCAACCGTTTGAGTGCGGCGAAGCGCTGTCCCGCTTCTCTTGTTTTATACCGAGAATGCGGAGACGCTGCTGTTGGGTAGTATAATATTCGCATCTATTGAGAGCAGTTGAATTCCTATCAATCGCTGTTTCGTTGTTTTATATGAATTAGAAACTGTTTTCACTTTCTCAACAAGTGTTATACTGATCATTACAAAATACACCGTGTCAAGTTTTCCTTCATCTCAAAGTGACTGTGATATGAGAAGTGATAATGAAGAGTATAGTAATGACTTTCAAAGTGATAGTGGAAGTGATATCATCATCCCTCGTAAGAGATTGCGAATTATTAATGATAGCATGTTACATAATAATTAGAGTTAATTATAACCATTTCTATTGTTCTCAACAAAAAAATTTCGTACTTTTAGCATATATAAAAAAATCTTCAGCACTAAAACGGTTAATGTTTCGGCCAGAATCATGTAAAACAGAAGTATAACTACTCTATAACTTGGTCTAGACAAGTAAACTCTGCGCTAAGTTTAATAATATACATTTGTGTCCTAAAATTCATTACTCTATGTGCACTAAGCACAGTAAACATTAGACATACTCAGTACCATTTCACAATTAGGGTTAACTGACACTACCTGTTAATGTGAAATTCTTATTCTTCTTTCTTATTTAAATGTTTAAATAATCCTCACCTTTTTTTACCTCTTTATCAGTCATTGTAGGTTGAAATGATTGACTTCATGCCACAGTGCAATAATTATCGAACAGGGAAGGCGCACGCTCCCCTAATATGATTCTTGACGATAGAATTTTCAGCAGTCTCGAAAATGTTCCAACGCCTTAAACATCAACAACTTACGGGCGAAACCTTCCGGCTACCTAAACATACGAAATGACAAGTTCGGAAGAAACTATTTTAAGGTTTCACGTGGAAGAAAACCTCGTAGAAGGTTGTTCCCAGCTTATACTTAGGTGTTCCAAACTTTTGGCCAATCAACGAACGACTAATGGCCGTATGACCGAAGTCTACTATGGCTATTACTGAAAACATTATTCAATTAAGCTTTCATTGAAAATGTAAACGTTCTTAAAAAAAGACAAACATTAATTTAATAACATTATTTTGTCAAACAAATTATTATAACAATCAATTTATATGGGAATATATTTGGGGGGAATTTATATATAGGTGGTGTGACTATAGTGAAAAATGAAAACATTTTTTTACAGTTTTGTATTAAGTGAGTAATAAGAACTGATATATAACTGTTACTGACAGTTACAAATACAGAAAAACTTATTACGCTGATTTGTATTATAAAACAGAGGGCAAATCAATTAAATTTCCAACATACAGTGTGTTTGTTAAAAAGGTCATGAAGAAACGATAAGCAATTCTGTAGGATATATCGCACGATTAAATATTTTCAACATTAAAAACAGACGTGAAATATTAGAGATGTTTTAGAGAAATATTAGAAAGTTAGCTAAGAAAATAGTTACTTACGTATTAACGCCACCGCAGCTACAGGTTTGGCTGCTTTTAAGTGCCGCCAATCTACACCTACAATTTTTTCGACAAATCATAAAATAAAACGGTTTATTAAAAATTAAAAAAGCTTTATTTAAAAACAAAGTAGTCAATCGGATTTCGGTGGAAAATGCGGCCGCAACTTCTGCTGCGGTGGCGTTAATACGTAAGTACCAGAAAATGTTTTATTGCCTTTAAATTAATTTGATTTATAAGATACGCCATTAAGTACACAACCTAAAGTGTTTGTTTATTTTTTATATAGTATTTATAAAGCGCAATCGCATACTATTGCATTATGCGCTCATTTGGCGTTAAACTACTTTATGGTCGTAATAATTTATTATGATCGTGTGTATAACATGAAGCTAATGTCAAAATGAATTCTGTCCTACTGTATTAACCAATAAAAATATAAATTAGTTTGTACTTCTCAATTCAGAAAAACAGATTATGTATAAAAATCAAGAATAAGAACTAATTACATAGTGGGAAATTTTCAGTTTTATACGAAGGGGCAACAGTGGACTGTCGGTGTACCTTCTAGTATGTCTATCTCGGCTTTAGGTTTGTACTAATATGGCAACGGACGCGAAGAAGTCGGCCAAATCTCCAAAAGGTAAAGCGCCTTCGACGGAAGAAATTTACAATGGTTTCCAATTGCTGCGCAACGAAC
Organism: Lethocerus indicus; assembly: GCA_019843655.1. NCBI lineage: Eukaryota > Metazoa > Arthropoda > Insecta > Hemiptera > Belostomatidae > Lethocerus > Lethocerus indicus. The sequence continues at coordinate 7,573,178 of JACDQD010000011.1, forward strand.
AGAGGAACATCATCAATAAACTGTCCGACGTGGAAATCGACCTTAACGAACACAAGTAAGGTCCCAGTTGTATTGTAGAAAAGCGTCACGTGCGGTAAAAATAGGCAATTTTCGTCAGATTTTCTCGGGACCGCGGTCACGATTTATTTCCATTCCGAGTGTACAATTCTCGCGGATCAGAAAATCAGTTTCTGCGTTGCGGCACGTTGTACCGCAATGCCGACAAAGGCAATTAGTACTAACCTCAAAATTTAAGTTGCGACTTGAATTTGTTCAGTATTTCCTTTATCATTGCACTGACGATCGATAGCATGATGTGTGTTCGGCAATACGACCGAAAAAATTTAAATTTTATGACCCGTTCGGGTAACAGGATTGGATAATCTAAATTGGTTCGGTTAATCGCTAATAAAATGTTAATATTAGTGGCCTGAACTACCAGTTGTGTGGGAAAAGAAATAATTCAGCAATGCTTATCTTTCAATTCTTCCCCCTGTGCACTTTAATTGTCATATATTTTTGTGTCTTCCTTCAATATAAATTTATTTCGATCAGTTTAATATTTTCCGTCCATTTTTCAGGATAGTGATCGACACACTGAAAGACCTTGACGGCAGCAGGAAATGTTTCAGACTCATCGGTGGGATTCTTTGCGAGAAAACGGTCGGAGAAATATTACCGGGCCTGATCAGCACCAAGGAACAGGTAATAAATAAAATAATTAAAAGTAATTAAAACCTTTTTTTGTTTTGTCCCTTTGACATTTCCCTGTTTTATATATCGGTCCAGGAAGGGAAAAGAATTTGGCCTATTGCCACAGTCAGTCCTTCGAGGTTAGTTGAAGGATTTGGAAGGACAGGTGGAAATTAGATTGTTTCTAGTCCCCAGTGTTCAATTTTATGCTTGTTCTATTAAACTCAATGTCTCGAGTAGAAAATATTTGTTAAGAGGTGGCTGACCGTTGTTCCAAAACAATATTAATGATTCATTGATTTTTCACTTCATTCAGAAAAGAAGACTGCAGATTATTTATTTTACTTAGACCTACATGTTACTCCGTCTCTTTATTTATGTAATTTATTTAAACAATAGACTAAAATATTAGTCAGCTATTTTTCAATTTTTCTGTAAAAAATCAATTCTCATTGATTTTAAAATGATTTTTATTCCTGCAATAAAATTGTTGGTTTATCAGTATTTATTTTTGTTTAATCCGATTTTATTTTTTATCATTTGAAAAATCTTTTGTTCATAAAAAATTGAAGATATTTTAGTTTAGTAAAAAGTCAATTTGCAAGAATTTTAAGAATTCTTTCCTCAGATAGATTTAGAATGAAAGTTATATTGATGCAATACAACAAGCTGATGGAACAAATGCCAGTAACACTACGTATGTATTTATTATGTCAATAAAATATTCCCTCTTAATTTTTATTGCAGCTGTCGTCACTTGCCGAGACTTTGAATGAGCAGATGAACAAAAAGGGTGTAGAAATAAATGAATACAAGGAAAAGTACAATATAAGGATACGTGGTCAAGATGAAATACCGACAGTGTCTGAAGAAGGAGAACAAAGTGCAGAAAGTTCGTCTAGAAATGTTGTCGCCGTCAACCCAGTATATCTGAATTAAGTTTTCTGTGTACAGTTGTATTTAAGAAAAATAATTTTTTTTTATTTATTAACATTAACCACATATTAATTTTTTGCTTTTATATAGACTCTTTTCCAGTAAAGTTCATCAGACTTGTCATTAGATGCCCACTAATATTTCTAGTGTTATCAATTTTAGTTTATCTACTATTGTTATATAGATTTCTGCATAAAATATATATTGGTTTTTTATTTGTACCGAAAATAGTTTTACTAAATTTCGTTTCATAAAAAGAAATTAATGTGAAAACAGTGAATTTGTGTTTTGTTGAACTGTGAGAAACATATATTTTATTCGTGACTAGTTTTTTTATAAATGCAGTTTTAATATCTTTATTATGCCCTTCATTCATTTAATAACCTTTTATAACATTATAATCCTGGAATTAGCAGAAAATATTTTGTCTACAAAATTGTATTTCTCCCTTACCAAATTCATGCCATTTTGTTTTGTTGCTCAAAAGGTTTTGTGCACGAAAATTTAATATTTTATAAATATATATGAATACTGAATCCCTGTTCTTACATTAAAATGCCGTATTACCTTATTGTTAGGACCTGCTAAATGAGTTGTATTATAATAATAATGGCATACTATTTTATTAATGGTAAAGACTAATTAATAACATTTCCAAAAAAAGAGAAAAAGGGCTTACCTTAATCACTCTAATTGTTCTTCATTATTTTTCTGAATTGTGCAAATTATTGAAAACTATTGATTTTGATGTAGAATTAGATCACATCTATTGGAATTTGAATCTTGGAAACATTTCGCTTTTATCTGCAATCATAATTAAGCTAAATGTTACTTATGAGTATTAAATTATTTTTAGTAACATAAATTTATGTTGCCTACATTATAATCATTAAAATTTCCATTCAAGAAAACTTATTTACAACCAATAATATGCTTTCTCTTTTTTATCTAGGATAAGCCAATTAATATAATAAATTGAAATTAGCATAGAAACCTTGAAATAACATAAATGTAGGTCAATTATTTCAAGTACTATAATTTTTGTTATGCAAAAAAAGTGATTTGTAACTTCTGTGGGTCAGACAAGAAAACAAATCAATTTCTTGCAAAAGATATTGATTTTGATCAACTCAGTTTCAGGGAATAACATTATTCACTCATTAGTCATAAGTTCTGAGGTGTACATCTCCTAAAATGTGTATTGGAAAACAAAATTCTATAATCTAAGAGAAATTTTAAAAATTAATTTTTTCATTTAATATTTGTTATAGAAAAATGAACATTTGAAATATTTTTTTACATTTATTTGCTGCGCAATTTATGCATCTTTAACATTATGTATGGCCAAATTATTTTAAAAAATTAACGATATATTTCAAATAAATTTAAAATATAAAGAAGTATAAAATATATTTTTAATTAATTTCATAAATCTATTCAGAGTAAATACAGAAGTTTTTACCAAATTATAAGAACTAAATTGTTGTGTATTTATTAGCAATGTATCAAACAAGCATGCTCTGTGCATTCTGCTCAAATAATCAAAGATTCATAACTACTCACGATCAACATAGTAAAACCAAAGTAAGAAGACTACTCTTAAAAAACAATAAATTAACCTTATCATAGACGTTATCATTTATCTTATCATCTAGTACTAGCACAACGGATTTGGGGAGATCTGAGTGGGAGTTGAACAGGGGGTATTTGGGATCGTGAAGTAAGCTGCGAAGTAATAATAATGAATATGTCGGCTACGGTGGCCCTTATGGCGTACCTCACGCTCACGGTGTCCGATGCGGCTCCTTCGGTCAGGTGCATGGCCAGAGTCAATACTGACCAGCACTGGTCCATGGACTGTTCATCGCTCAACGCCACAGATTTCAAGACAAGTAAAACATTCAGACCTGTCCACAACCTGACATTGTCCAAAAACAACATCGAGAATCTCACTCTGGCCAATTGGACGGATCTGAGGTACCTCGACCTGAGCTTTAACAGGATAGCGAATCTGACAGACGACGTTTTCTGCTGTTCGACACACCTCGTCCACCTGAACCTCTCCCACAACAGTCTGGAGGTCATCAGCCCAAACGCTTTTGGGAAGCTGACTTGGCTCAGATCCCTGGATCTCTCCTGGAATCCTCGGCTCGGCGGGAGCCAATACTACGACTGGGCCGGCCTCAAGCTCCCCCTGTCCAACGACCTGAGACTACTCTACATGTCCTCCATAGGGCTGGAGCACGTACCGGCCGATACGTTCGAAAACGTCCGCGCTTTACGCAGCCTGGATTTGAGCCACAACAGTTTAAAGCATCTGCCCGTGTTTCCGGAGACCCTGGTCAACTTGGACCTGAGTTATAACCTGCTGGAAGTGGTGACCGGGGCGCCGTTGAAGAGGTGCAGGTCTCTGAGGTGGCTCTCTTTCGACAACAACACCCGGCTGAAGACTATCGAGGACGGTGCTTTCCGCTCGCTGGTGAGCCTTGCCTCGCTTTCCTTGAAAGGCTGCAGGAGCCTGGAGGCGCTGCCCGAGGGACTGTTTCGGAACAACGGCGAGATGAAGAACCTCTCGTTGGCCGGCTGCAAGCTGAAGAGCCTGCCGCCCGAGTTCGAGTCCGTTCTTCTCAGGCTGGACGTTGTTGAAATACACGCCAACCAATGGGCCTGCAATTACTCCCTGAAATGGTTTACGCGGCTTAACACTCCTGCCGGTTCGAAAGGCAATATTAGGCGAGTGAAGGCCAGTTTTATTATTCCGACAGGGTTCGCCTAATATTTCCCAAAGTTCTTTACTTTAACCGTTCATTTTCAAATCTTTATCTGGGCAGAAGATCCGCTAAATGTGTTTCTTCAGTTTTCGTGATCTGTATTCGCAATTTATAATATCGAACAACTTATAAGGCGATTTTCCCGACAAAAATTCAGTATCTCTTTTCCCGTTCATATCGTATATTTGTTATTTACAAAGCTATTTGTGTTGTTTGTTACCTACCTCCGTTAATCTCAGAAGTGTTAACAGGCAGAAATTATTTTGTCAACACCTAGACGACTTGTGAATCATCTCTCGGAAAAGAAAAGATACCTCCTTAATTATTTAATTCTGTCTAAAATTAAACGTCCAGTCTTCAGTAGCTGTCGACTTGAAAATAGTGTTTTGCACCAAATGAAATTGTATTTTGGAGACTGAAAATCGGACGCGTAATCATATACCGAATCATGGTTGTTGCACTACGCAGACAAGGCGTAGTTACACTGTCATCCGGTATAGGACCGAACATTCCAAATCGAAGAATATAAGAATATAATTTCTTTAGAATACCTGTTATGTGGTCTGCGAGGGGTTGGAATACCGTAGATTTCGTGTGTTTCTGTCTCCTCTCGCCGGTTTGGTCTTTTGTTAGATCGGTTTCGGCTGCTCGTCATCTTCAGTAGCGGTGTTAGTCACTTTGGATTTATTTTTGGGAATCCTCACTGCACTGTCACTGTCACTCGTACTGTCAGGTTGCCCAAAAAACACCCAAAGTGACTAACACTGAAGATGGCGAGCGGCTGAAACCGGCCTAGCAAAAGACGCAAAGCAGCGAGAGGGGACAGAAGCACACGGACTCTACAGAATATAATTTCACGCCAAGACTGAACGCCAATTTATATTCGCAGATGCGCAACTCCGGAGGACATGAGCGTGTCTGAATTCATGGAGCTGTCGCTGATCCAGAGGATAGTGCGTTACTGCTTGATAGCGATGAGCCTGGTGGGGCTTTGCTCGCTGCTTGTAAGCATCTGGGTGGCCTGTTCGATGGAGATGAGGAGGAGGGCCAAGCACCACCACAACGGCGCTGAGAGGATCCCGCTCTACGAGGCCGCATACCAACTCCAGACCCGAAGTTCGGACCCCGCCTGCCACCAACATTAGCACTTATCCTGGACAGAACCCCTAAGACCCCCTCCCAAAGTTACGACTTATTTTCAATAACTAACTGTCTATCTGGGGGTGTCAACCTCTTCAGCAAGATTTCATTTCATACACTCGTAATGAACTACAAGTCATATGCTTTAAACTGATAATTAATTAAACTACTGAGGCCGACAAGTCAGGGATTTCTCAACTTTTTGGCCATTTGAGTTTCAACAATTAAAACTCTTTAATAGATAGTTCAGCCATACATTTAATTGTAATATTAGTGTCCATTTTTACTTTCTAGATACCATTCTTCTAATGGTCCTCTGTCACCAAGTTGAATATATCGTGGGTCTGTAGTCGAATAGTATGAAAATAACTAAAATTTATTTTATGTTTACTTCTAATCTCAACTCGTTCTGTTAGAAACAGGGACTAACATTTTCTTAGTTAGAATTTTACTAATTCAATACATTCAAGATTCCCCGAATTTCCCCCTTAATTTACTAACAATTAAAAAGGAATCGTGTACTAGTATCATTCTTTGACTGTGATATTATGAAATAAGAAGTGTATATATTTGTTGTGTATATTTCTTTTAGAAATAAAGTAATTTAAAAAGAAATATCTTGGTGTGTAGTACTATAAATGTTCCTTCAACTTGTGTTCCTCTTGTCAGTGTTCATCAGCATTTATTTAATTTAATTTAATAACTTTAAATAATTTAATAATAATAAATTAATAAATTAATTAATAATTAATTTAATTTAATATTTAATTTAATTTTATTTAATCTCATTTCATTCTTTTTTTACAAATAAACAAATGCATAGTTCCAATGATGTTTGGCAAACTCTCTTATAAATATTGTCCTGCAAAAATCTTCATTTTTATAAGAAATTCATTGCAATCCAATGTAGCTTATATATATTTTTTATCAAAAATAGTTTGAACTGAATTTTGTTTATTTAATTTTATTCCTTACTAGGTTTTTATAAATGCAAGTTTTTAGATATTTTTTATGGCCTTTACCATTAGAATTTGTTGTAACTTATACTGTTTAGTTTGACTATGCCATAACCTCTAAAATGAAAGTTTTTCAAAGAAAGTTATTAATACAACAAAAATATTTCCTTCTCTTTACCTAGGGTACACTCATGTATAAATTAAAAATATTTATTCACATTTTAATCTTCATCTGGTGGCCTTTTGCAATTTCGTGCTATTCAATTATAAAAGTAGAATTATTGAATAAAAAAGAGGAATTTATCATGAGGGATGAGGAAAATATCCTTTCTGATATATACATATGTGGTGATTTATGATTTCTGTGGGCCAGACAGCAAATATCCTATCAAACTCAGATTCAGTGAATAAGATTGTTATTGTTAGTTCACTTGCTTATTCCTTATTTTATAGAAATTTGGTAATTTTATTATACCGTGTAACACTTGGAATAGAAAAATTAATAATGATATTAAATACTAATCAGCAAAAGTAAGAAATAATATAATATAATAATTAAATATTAAATATCAATTATAAATATACATTTTGTAATAAAAAATCCTACTAGTATAGGTATAAAAAATGGAATAAGATTGAAATAACTAATGATAATGAAATAATAATAATAATTGAATATTTAAATAAATTGAATTGTTTTAGGCACATATCCTATTCAACTTTTTAGCATTCCATTAGTTCGTACAATTACCAAATTAGCGTACAATTTCCAAATAACTGAAATATACTTTTAAAAACCTATTCAAAATAAGTATTCAGAGATGTGTGAACTGTAAAAAATTTTAATGCTGTTCATCTATGTACTATCAATCTTCTAAAGAGGGATGCATTACACTCGAAAACCACAATTATTCATTTTTATTCTACTGCCACTGATATGAAATACCTTTTATCGCCGTTGTCATAATCATTAACATTTATCTTATCACCACATATCGCGTATATTATATTTTACTTGTGAGTAAATAGGCCGTGACCAGTTCCGGCGAGTGAATGTGCCTGTGAATTGCTAATCGGTGTCCTATAAATATGTTGACGGCTGTGGGTCTCTTGGTGTGCCTCGCACTCTCCGTGTCCGATGCGGCTCCTTCGGTCAGATGCACCGCCCAAGTCAACGGCGACCAGCACTGGTCGATGGACTGTTCTTCGCTGAACGTCACCAACATCAAGGCCGGTGAATCCATCATCAAACCCGTGCACAACCTGACACTCTCGAAGAACGAAATCGAGGATATCAAACTGGCCAATTGGACGGATCTGAGGTACCTCGACCTGAGCTTTAACAGGATCGCGAACCTGACCGACGACGATTTCTGCTGTTCGAAACACCTCGTTCACCTGAACATCTCCCACAACAGTCTGGAAGTCATCAGTCCAAAAGCGTTTCGGAAGCTGACTTCGCTCAGATCGCTGGATCTCTCCTGGAATCCCCGGCTGGGCGGTAGCCAATACAACGACTGGGCCGGCCTCAAGCTCCCGCTGTCCCACCACCTGGGCAAACTCTACATGTCCTCCATTGGGCTGGAGTACATACCGGCCGATACGTTCGAAAACGCCCGCGCCCTACGCACCCTGGATTTGAGCCACAACAGTTTAAAGCATCTGCCCGTTTTCCCGCAGACCCTGGTCAACTTGGACCTGAGTTATAACCTGCTGGAAGTGGTGCCCGCCGAGTCGTTCCACAGGTGCGAGGCTCTCGAGTGGCTCTCTTTCGACAACAACACCCGTCTGAGCGCCATCGAAGACGGCGCTTTCCACTCGCTCCTGAGGCTGGTCGTCGTCTCGTTGAAAGGCTGCAAGAACCTGGAGATGTACCGCGAGGCGACGTTCCATGAAATGGGCCAGATGAAGGACACCACTTGCGAGCTGGATCCCAAGTTCGGCTCCGTCGTTTTCAGACTGGACGCGATCGAAATACAAGCCGACCAGTTGGACTGTAACCGCTCAATGAAATGGTTTGCGGAGCCTAAGCCTGTGTCGATGCCAGGCAATGATGGGTAAGTTATGACCAGTTTCCTTATTCCGAAAGGGTTCGGACTACCCAAATTCGTATATATAAAATTCACTTTCAACTCGTTAAGTTGCTACAAGATGGGCTAGATGTCATTTTTGCTTACAATGGGGAAGTTCTAGGGGTTCCATTTGCGAGTTTATAATTCTTGCCAACAATTCTAGACAACAAAACGCGTCCTTCGCCGGCGTGTCGATTCGTTTTCGTGTCGCTTGAATCGGAAAAGATGATTTTAAGTTAACAAATTATTAGTCTAGAAGCTAGACCGGTTTCTCGCCATTGTCCATTATGTTCGCCGATATATTAAGTATAAGAATGTATACCGAGATGGCGGGAGTATCCTAAGTAAATTTTACCCGTAAATTGAATGCGTTTTTATATCGGCAGGTACGACAGTGGGGCATTAGTGAGCCAGAAGATGGTGAAATACGCGCTGATAATTGTGAGCTTTGTTGGTCTCTGCTCGCTTCTGGCCAGCCTGTGGGTGTCCTGCTCGATAAAGAAGAAGAGGAAGGCGATGAACGACAGGGACGAGAAGGACCCGCTTTACGAGTCGACCCACGACCTCCCGCCCCAGCACCCGAACGCCATATACGTGTCGACGGTAACAAAGAAATAACAGCGTCCGACTCCTCGCCAGCACCCCTCGAGGGGAATTTCGGATCGCCGGTATCTCTAATTTCTACGACCCGTTACCGAGTGGAGTTTCGAAATTCATTCCGCAACAACGAACTCAGCCATTCGGTGGCTCAACTCCGGTTTGAACGCCTGAAGGATAATTGCATTTGTGATATATTCATAATAGGAATATGTTCGTGCCAGCATTCTATTCTCGCGTGAACTTACCTCCCAGTTGCAGCTGTACAACAAATAAAACCGACCATTAAACGGATATTTCAGCCGTACATTAATTGCAATATTCGTGTCCATGGAATGAATGTAAAATTCGCGGATTCAATTATTCTTTCAATATTTCATTCTTCAATCGCTCCTTTTTCACCCCGTGGAGTACATCCTCCGTGGCGTATTAGCCAAATAGAGCGAATATAAATACTAAAATTTATGGTTACTTCTAATTTTGAATTGTTCATCTGGAAGCGGGGGCTATCATTTCCCGACTTGGATTTTTACTAATTCGATAATTTCGAGATTCCTTTTTACCCTTAATTTACTGATAATTCTGAAGTATTTGTCTACTATTATAATTCTTCGACTGTGATATTATCAAATAAGTAAAGTTGACGTTATTTGTATATATTTTTTAGAAATAAAGCGATTACAAAAATGTATTGATTTATGACAAAGGTTCTTCTTTAATATTACACGTTTATTTTGATTCTTAGCGCAGCAGAATTGAAGACAATATTTGTCACATATTTCTGATCCTAAACCGAAGAACGCAGAACAAATTATGTATTGCACTTATTGTTACATATTTTATCAAGAATTTTATGCGCAAAAGTATGGAATAAATAAAAAACTGCCCCTTCGGTCGGCGCAGTTTGGGAAAACGTGTAGAAAATTATCGATCGCGTTAATATTCGATTAGGCCAGGGGGGAGCGAAGTGTCCGAAAGCAGTTGAGGATCCCGGTTGTATTTGTTGGCGGGGGCGGAATCCCTCGGGAAATGCACCCAACTCGAGACTTATCCCCGCTCTCTCACTCACTCCGCCACAGTTTCCCCTATCGCTCCGACTCCCTCTCTCTCCCCCCCCCCCACATCTCTCTCTATCTCTCTATCTGACTGGGGTACCAAATGAAATCAAGTGGCCACCTCGGAAACAAGAATCTAATTGTTGTTTGCCGGGGACCCAGTTGCCCGGTACCAATTTCCACCTTCAATATAGGGTCGTCCCGCGGGTAACGCCCCCACCAACACTTTGCCAGAAACTGGTAATACCCCAACGCTAGGGGCTCAAGGCTCTCGGGGGTTTAGATCCGGGGAGTAGGTCGGAATTTGCGTACAATACCGTCCCGGTACCGCCCGAACCAAGCGAGTGTTTCACATTCAACTGAGATACAATAATGCGTGTAAATAATATTAATTCAAAAATTTTAAGCGAAAAGATTATATGGACACAATTTTATATGGACTAGAGATGCCGGACCTCGAGAATCACGGCTTAGGGCCAGATAGGACTTTGTATTTTTTCTGGGGAATACTAGTCGCAGGAGCACTGTCGGGTGTGCACTGTTGACGCTTTAGTACTTAGCGCTTATCAATGCCACGAATACTACTTTTTCATCGATTAAAACATTTACACTTTTAGAGACTCGGGTCTTAAATTCTTCCGAATAATTTCTATAAATTGTAGACAACACACATCGACAAAATCCTACAAAAATCCAGGAATAGCACAACCGACCGAGGTTCTTCCTGCAGCACTGTCAGTTCTGTTCCCGGAAACCCTCGCTCAGAACCCACTAATGTTTATTATTACCCTAAAACATTCGCCTTTTTTTTTTATAAAAACTGATCGATCCGATTTCTAGCTATGCGAAGCGTCCAAACCCCGCGGACAGTACTGTGTTGGGTAAGAGTTGTCTAAGTCATGTATAAGCCGGCAACACACCGGGTCGAGCTTGTAACAGCAGTTGTTGTAACAAGGCTTGAGAAATGTTAATATTGAAGGATGTTGAACAAAAAACGTAAAAAAGAGTCATCTTATTCTTCCTTTCCTTCTTCTTTAATTGATAGGTTTAACTAACCTGAAAATGACTCCGCCTCTGTTGTCTCTCTTTCGCTCAATCAAGGAGTCCCCCGCCCCCACCCACCCTTCTTTCCCCCGTGGCCCGTCTCACAGCCACTTTTTTCTTTTTCCCTTTGTCTCAAAACCAAACAAAAATGAAATATAATTCCGCCCTCAACCCCGATGTAGACCCATTTCCGAAGTCCAAAGTGTTTTCGGTCAAACGGCTGAGCAAGGTTAATTGATCCGGCGTAATTAATTTCGCAACTACAAGATCATAAGTTTAAAACATTAATCCGTGAAAAATTGAGGAAGAATTATTATTTTTACCCCGAAGATTATTTTTGGGCATTATTAAAGATCCCCGGCTCTCGTGTTATCTCGAGCACTATTTGTCATTGGATTATGAAAGCTTAGAATTTAGAAGTAAACAATTAGGAAACCATGTCCAAAGAAATGGTGCCCAACGGACGTTATGCATCCTTTAATATGCGCTGAAGAGGTCAGCGAGAGCTTGTCATAGGTTACGCATATATTGCGATTTTTCCACCAGTTAATTAATTAATTGCTACAGCCATTTTCTATTTTCTGTGGCTAGTTTGGTCTTGGCGGTGGCGGGAAGCCGATACCGGTCTGGTTTTGGGGCCGAATTTTGCTCCCGCTTAAGATTGAGCGTTGATTCAACCATGAAATTCTAGGTTCTGCGTGTTTCCTAATTACCACATTTCCGCTAAGATAAAATTTCCCATAAACAAAATAAATAAGGAAAACGGAGCCTGTTTAATTAGTTGGGTAACTGCCTACTGAAAATTGCTTTCTCTGCGAAAAACCAAGTCATAAAGTATAAGCGATAAGGAATTACAGGGCCTTATTTTCGTTGTTTGTTCGAATAAAGATACGTTTTATTCCTCCTACCGACCCAAGGATATTATCAGTTGTTCTAATTTTTTTTATCTGGAATTAATAATCAGCCGATTAAAACTCTTAAAAGTCTTGTAAATTGATGTGATGCAATATTTAAACAATTTTGAATAGGCGAACCAAAAGTTTATTTTTCGACTCGAGTGTAAGACCAGATTTTTCAGAGGGCCGTACCTAAGGACAGTTGACTGGCGTATTCTATTATTGGAATGCGTGTAGAAAAGCGTACGTAAATGAAATTAAAATTCGAAATTTACAACAAATTGATAATTTACAACTGTAATTTGAAACCGAGCCGGGTCCAGTAAGTCTATACTAAAACTGCCCTCAAGTGTGGAGCTAGTCAATTTTGTTAAATTTCTAATTCAAAGGCCGTGGAACTTGGATTTTACAAGGTTACAAGTTATTTTATTTTCAATGAATGTCATTGAAATGAATATCGAAAAACGATATACAAATATTGGCCACTACATGCATGTAGTGGCCTACTGCCCTTACTTAATTATTGTGATACAGGCTACTTGAATTGTTTACAATATTTTGGTATGAAAATCGGGAAAATGTACAATAAAAACCCGAGGATCTGAGCTACTCGGAACTTGGATACTTTTATGTCTTATGTAACAGATGCGGGCGAGGGCACTTAGAAGGGAGAGAGGGAAGGGGGAGAAGAAAGGCTCTCTCCCTCTCTCTCTCTCTCCCTCCCTCTCCCTCTCTGTCAAACTGAATGACAACACAATCTGTGGAGCCCGAATAACTCTACAAATTGACTGGTCGTGGTGGGGTGGGGGGGGGGGCGCTATGAAAATTGAAAAAGGAAATTTCTTTTGCCGGTAAACTGGATTGTTCCGGGCCGGCGGCCTCCGACCCCCCTCCGACCCCTTCAGGACACCGAGATCCCGATCGATCCCACCGTCCCTGTACACACAACCGACCAGTAACAACCCCCGTCAGTAGCACTTAGCAGATAGTAACATTCAGTTCCCTATTGAGTCTAATACTACATGCCTAAAACAGTACTACATTCTTTCACACCGATTTCCCCATCGCGTGGAATCCCCCGATACCCGACTGGAAAGAACCGACTTAAAAGGCAAACTGGGTCTATTAACCCGTTATGTATCGTAGGCCCCAAATGGGGATCAGTTCATTTTTTTAATTTGTTCTGATACGACATATGTGTTTACAGGAAGTTTTTTTTATTACTTTCAGTAATTTCACATTATAAATCCTACATCGTGTTAAAATACCTGTAATCATGATTATTATTCATAATAAAAGATGATTGATCTCATGTGTTGATTCAACTCTGTAGTGCCCTAATCCCCAAATGGGACTCGATTTAAAAAACAAAATATTTGACAAACTGGTTTTTAAAAACATATTTGGAGGTACTATTTGATAATAATGCATCATAATAAGTAAATTTTATGCAAAATTTTCAGAAAAAAAAATTTGGTACTTAATGGGTTAAGAACATTACTGAAACGGACAACAAACATAGAATACGCAATGCCATACTAAAACCGACATGGACATACGCGATTGAACTACTTACACTAAGACAGGGATTGCCAACCCTGTGCCACTATTCGACTGCGAATGATATTTTGATAAAATCCTCAAAACCAGAGAACTTGTGGAACATAGTCGACAAAGAAAGGTTCCCATTTTTGAAAAAAGCGGCATATAAAATCAAATCGTTCCTCGGGTCCACGTATTTATGTGAATCATTGTTTTCAAACATGAATTTAATAAAATCACGATATAGATCTCGACTCACGATTGTTTGCTAACAGGATTATCGTCATACTCTCCTAATTACGAGGCACTGGCCAATGAAATGCAATGCCAAAGATCACACTGACAGATCGATATTTTTTTTGTTTTCTTTATTTTTTAAAATGATTTCTTCGTATGTATATTTTTGTTTATTTTGTATTACGTTTTGTATGAACATTTCTTTGTGTGTGTGTAATATGAACAATAATTTGTTCATTGTGAAATTATTTTTGATTATTATTTTCTATCCTTGTCCAATTATAAATATCCTTAAACAAAATACCCGTTGCCCGCCGTCCTACCGATATTTTAGAATGCGCTCCAGGGTATAAAAAGGTTGGAAACCCTGCACTAAGAAATCCAACATCGCTCGCATCCAAACGATGCAGTCAAAAGTCCTTCGCACTATTTTCACACTGCTCCTCGGTATGTCTCCAACCGAACAATCCACAATGACCTCAACATATCGACAGTCGACGAAGTCGCAAAATCCCGGTTCCTGAAGTTCCACTCCCGCCTTTCTCCTCATCCTAACCCACTCGTTCAGTCCCTTTCCTCTCTTACCCGTCCCCTACCCCCCAACCCCCCGCGTCGGCTTTAACGCCTCTGGCCAAGAGATCTCCTCAGTAATTACTTGTTCATGTATCGAAAGTGCCATCATTGGGTGGTCTCTTTTATCGAGACAATCATGCTAGGAAAACACACTCGGCACTTGTACTATATTGCAGTTGATTGTACAAAATTAAAAGGTGGATGCTTCGAGTATGAAGAGAATATCGTTTCATAATTCTTTCAGCAGTTGCACAATCTGTAATTATTTTAATTGGAAAAAATAAAAATATAAATGTAAAAGAAGACGCAAATGTTTCATTTGTATCGAAGCCTGACCTCGAAACTGCTAAAAAAGATAAATACCGACGCCTATTAAATTGCGAAAAGGTCAATCTAGATTAGAATGGGTACAGTATTGTTCAGCGTCATCATTGGCGGCCAATCAGTGTTCAAGTGGGCCAATGAAACATATTATGTGAAATTCAAACTGTATCGTCCAAAGTGATAATTCAACACTTTTTCTGCGAACATTTCATGAAATTCATTTATCGGGACAACCAGCTTGCATTTGAGACACTTCACTCGTTCGTGAATCACTCTCTCACGGTACCGATATCTAGTCGATTACACATATTTTTTTATGGTTATGTGACAGGTCCGACACATGAATGAGTGTTCATTAATTGCAATTAAAGGACAAAAAACGATTTTTGGGTTGTTTTTTTTTTATTGCCCAGGGGATAGTAAATAAGTAACTTCATATCCGTTTGGTATATTGCGGTACGTTAAGAGCAATGCAATTTTCAAACTCGTAACCAATTTCAAATTGAACGGCAGCTAGTAAAAAATGTAAAACAAAAACTATTAATTATTTTCGTCCAGGTTCAAATTTCAACGAACGAAACAAAAGCCATAATAACAATAAACTCGTCTCGATAACGTGACAATAGCCTGTACTGAGTACTGAGTACAAAATGTAGTACTCTGACCTCGGGGTAATTACCTGTCTCGATGACTCACTCTCGCATTAAAGACTAGTAAACTTATAGAAATTTCAATTTGAAAAGTTTATGAAAACGCCCGAATCCAGTTCTGGGCATTTATGTTTAAAAATTAATATAAAAAATTGATGAGTAAATTAAGGAATATTCTTCATGAGATAGGCTCCAGCGTAGGCATTCTAGAATATGACTAATTTATGATTGACGTTGCTGTGGAAAGAACGCAAAATGTGTGTTTTTTTTCTCGAATTAGAAGCAGGAAAGACCCGGCAGGATGCCGAGGGCCCTAGGGACTTTGGTTGGACAAAGGACATCTGGACCAATTACACCTGTCTGTCTGTCTCTCTCTCCTCCCTCCCTCCCTCTCTCCCACCCTCTCTCCACACTGAGGGCAGGCTCGCTTTGTGAGCGAGCGTGTTCGTGGCGGTGCGCTGAACTGTGAACACGCCTTCTACCTTATAATCCGGACGAGAGTCAGACTGGCTCTAATTACAGACGCAGGCGTAATGTCGTATCATTCGTTCAACACCGCAGACCTCTCTATATTTCAACGTTCTTTTTTTATTTGAAACTTTTTTCTCTGTCTTCAGACGGAACTAAGAATAATTAGTTATTATAGAGCACGACATAAACGCTCTACGGATCAACCAAAAATTAGTATAACTATTGAGTATATTTTAAGTATACGAGATCTGTTCAAAAAATATCGCGAATACAGCCCTGTGACTTTTTCTTGTTACCAAAACTGAAAAGGCACATGAAAGGACGACGCTACGCTACAGCTACGCTACAATTGAGGAGATAAAAACGGCATCGAAGATGGAGCTTCACAAGATCACAAAAAAGAAATTTTTGAAGTTCTTGGAAAAAACGTTGGCACAAATGTATAATATCTGGTGGGGATTACTTTGAAGGGGACAAAATGGATATTCATAAATAAATAATTTTTGAAAAAACCCAAAATTCGCGATACTTTTTGACCAGACCTCGTAGTTATAGTATATAGTAATTTTATTTTATATTTGGGTAGTTAAAGAGCCGACAGTTTAGTTTGTCGACAGGAGGACCTGCCCAGAGGCACGCGTGTTATGACAGGATTACTACTGGCGATGGCGAGACGCCAAAACCGGCCTAGCTGGGGGCCAAATTTGGGACGTATTATCGCACAACAAGTGGCGTTATTCGTGTGCGCCTTATTTACGTTATTTGTAAATAAAACTCTTCACGGCTTTATTGCGAAAAGGAGCGCCAACTCAACGACGTAATTATATAAATTAATGAGAGTTAAGTAAATGATAACAGTAAAAATGCAATAATTCTATACTGGAGTAATTAATTTATGTGTGCTTGTTTGTTTAGAGAAATGTCAATGATACCGAATATATGATTTATGTTTTAGTACCGAATTTTGACCAATATGAAAAACAGGTCCCATTCATGAATTAGTGAATTATGTGTCACTATAACTATATTATCGCTATACAGATAAGCCCCGAGGCGTACACCGTGAGAACGGCTTTTAAGTTTCAGTTTAATTATTTGAGGACGGGCGAGTTGCACATTTCTGTATTAAATGATAAAATATAGAGGCGAGAATTAATAAAACATTTTCAGTTGTCCACTCGTGCAAAGTTCTAATATGTCGTCGTAGATGGAAAGTCATAAAACTCGTCAATTTGCCCATATAAATTGCTAGGCTCAGGAAGAATAAACGGGCACTCCTCTAGGCAACATCACCGGCTGTCTTTTTTTCCCTTCTTTGTTTATAAACGGAGAAGAGACCGGTCTGAACGGTGTCTATAAAATCGGCGTCGGGCTGGAAGAGGAGACAGACAGGTTATAGGCGACCCCCGGGGCTAAACTAATGTTGTTATTGGCGCCGCCTCATTACGCCTCGTACTACAGGCCGGCCTCCCTCTGACGAGCAACACCTGTACAGTTTTTATGCGCACGAACCCCTCGGGGATCTATTTAAGAGCGGGCGTCATTCAATCCCCTACTTACCGCCGACGACGATGGACCTATTAATAGATAGACCGGTAGAGGCGGACCCAACCATCGTCTCAATCTAAATAAAGGACAATAGGGAAGTATTTGGGAGAATAATTTGGAGATCACTCAAGACAGTCTTAGAAAAGCGTAATAATAGCTGTATGCAATAGTCTGGGCGTAGCTAGGATTTAATGGCCTCAAGCGGACCCGATAATGGACAGACGTCGAGGAGAGGAATGCAATTCAAATCGCAAGTCCCAATTAAAAATAAAGTTTATTTTCTGAAAAGAAAACTTTATAAGATTTATTGAGATATATAACGATTTAAAAAATCTTTTTAAATCAGCCCTGGAATTAATTCAAATAAATGAAACCGTGCGAAATGAATACAACCCAATTATTAATCCTACGTTCAAATGTAATTTAACTGAGTAATTTTACCTAATATAAACTTGATTTTCAGTCTTGCGACTTGACTGGGAAGTAATTGAAAAAAATAAGCAGTCCTTTTCATACGCTATGTATCAGGATGCGATATCGAATGAAATATTGGTACTCTTTCCCAGGATATCCTGTCCGTCGTTTGAACAACAGTGTTACTGACAATGAGGAGTGATCAGAAAGGAGAATCCGTCCTCAGTAATAAATAGAATGACGCCATTAACTAGGAGAAATTTCCGAAGGGGGACGCCACACGTTCTGTTAGTTATACTGGAGGACGAGACACGACCAATAAATAGAGTGTCGCGTTCGTCGCCCCAACGGGGCGGACAAAGGGAGCCCCCAGGAACGAAGTGAGATATATAGTTAGGGAGAATTTGAAGGGTGGAGGGGGATATAGTCGGGCACAAATAAAAGGGGTGGACGACTGGAGAAGTGGAAGGCGCTAGAGGTATACAGTGGTTCGGCAAACACCCCTAGAGGAGTGGAGAATAAGTGTATAATATATTCAAGAAGGCTGGGAAGGAACTGACGGGAGAAAGAGGAAGAGAACCGAGAAGCAGGGGGAGCGAGGGTGACGGTGTGGGAGGGGGGGGGTTGGGAGAAGTTGAATCCATCCCTATAGAGTGGGCTGATAAATATTTATACTGTTTGTATTTGCCGGGAGCCAAGACAAACACTAGTGTATTTAACACAGGGCCAGCTAGCCTAGAGCCCAGAGCCTTAACTCAGCACTTAAACTCTGTATAACCTAAGGTATTTCTAGACCGGGATTAGCGGAAACGGACCGCTATTGTTATACTACCGATCGACAAAGCACTACACTTACAGGCAACACAAGTTGTCGCCGGTCTAGAGCAAAATGTAATAAGAAATTAGCTATCGGGCACCTATTAGAAGAAAAGCTCCAGTACTATTCTTTCGGTGAACTCAAAACGTCTGAATCTTACGTCTGAACGTCTGTCCGGATCATCCGGAGCGTACATCGATAATACAATTTTCAGTAAATAAAACTAATATATAACTGATGAACTATAATTTATGGTACATTATTTGTAATTGTGGTCGGGGTGATTATTTAAACCTCTATGGGCCCGTGTAACTTTCAGGCCAGATTTCAATTTATCCAGATTTTAACAAATAATTTTCGTGAGATGGCGCATAAATCTTAATCCTATAACGTTGTCAAGACAAACAATATCAATATCAATTTTTTGTTCATTCGCATATATTGGTTTATAATTGCGGATTTTTCGTTCCCCGATTTTTTTGGATTCAAAATAAAAATTTGGCCCATAGAGGGTTAAGAAATTTAATTATCCGCTAGTACGTTTGTCGTAATGAACATCAGGAAATTGTCTCTAAAATAAAAACTCTGGCATTGAATATAATATATACATGTATTAAATTGTATTAAATATATACGTATGTCATATGTGTATTAATATTGTGTTGAGCTATATTTAATTATTATCAAATGTCCGACGGTTCGTCGATGACCAAATGGTAAATGTTTTGAATTTTGGGTCTGCCTCTGAATTCGGTTATCCGTCCACATTCGGCGACAAATATTTACGGGCATTTGGAGGACTGTAAAAAAATTAACTCTTAAATACATTCGGAGCCGAGTGCCAGATAAGATAACTCGACAGTCGTTATCTGTTTACAGGGCCGGTGAGACGCCCTGTAATTTTCAATAGCGTTGTAATTCCATCATTCGCCCGAAGAACAAAATTGTTGTTACTCTACTCTTCGGGTAATTCGGTCAAGAGTGTTTTACGGGTGAAACGCGGGTGCTACGACAGATATGATTTTGAGGGGGAATATCGCACCTCGTCCAGTTATAGATCTCATACTGTCAACGCTCTCACTACACTGTCACAAATCTAGTATAATCATTACAATCTATAATATTACCAACCGTTATGGCAAATATAAATGCTGTAATTTATAAATGAATGCCTGGATTCTGATTTCTAAAATTTTCGATTTTTCGACCCCCATGCGGGGGCAAGTGTTTCTCATCTGGGTACCGCGAATATTTTCGAAATTATATTTTACTGCAAGTGTGAAATTAATATTTCTTTGCTAGAATCAAAACAGGTTGTATTAGGCTCAGTAGTGCGTCCGAACAAGTGGTTCTCTACCTTTTACCCTGCCGAGACAAAGTGGACATTTCCACTCGAGAGAGATATTGAAATGGTAACAAAACAAAATTAATCAGCTTTTTGCCGATCGCAATCTCTATACGCCTTAGGTTAATATGGGTTCCATTAATTGTAGAGTCCTTCACAATATCGTTTGGAGTGGAGTGTTAAGGACACGGTAGAAATTTCCACGGGCCTGTTGTTGAATTGTTGTCCAACGCCTCCATGCGTCGCTATCTTCGATCTGCGGGGTCGGGTCGTTATTCGGGGTGTTATTGGGACAGTGTGAGGACTGGGGGGCAGATGTACGCCCGACCGTCGCCTATCTCCGGGTATTATCCTCGCGCCTCCATTATTCTGCCTCCGCCCCCCCCCAAAAGCCCTATATGAAACCCGACCCGAACCCTGTTTACACCCAACTCGGAAATGATCTGCGGTCGATATTTGTAACGGTGCCGATTCCCGGCTATACCCTGTATTCGATCCCCGGGGAGAGTGCTTCAAACCTTGGGAAAGAGGGGGGCACAAAACAGGATACGATGTCGGTTAACTTGTACAAAATGTTATTTCATTATAGAACACCTGTTTTGTGGTCTGCGAGCGGTTGGACTACCGCAGATTTCGCGTGTTTCTGTCTCCTCTCGCCGGTTCGGTCTTTTGCTAGACCGATTTCGGATGCCCGCCATCTTCAGTACGCCCGAAAAGCTTCCAAAAGTGCCGAAGTGACAGCGAGAGGAAACAGAAACACACGAAACCTACGGCATTTAGTTCGTTATCTTTTAGCGCACTCGTAATTCAGTGGAACAGATTATAACGTTTTTAGAGAAAAATTTTCGGTTCGAAATTTCAAACTTTATATTTCAATTAATACGACTGTCGACTGTACCGTTTCACTGTGCAGTGAACTTCCATTGACGTTGTTTTTAATGCTGCCAGTATGCCCCGTCATATATGTACTGCCCGCATCAATCCAAAATGTGTGTCCATCGCCCCAGTATGTTGTACAACTTCATTTAGAATTCTGTTGTCGAAAACGTTTTCACGCCTCGGCCGTTCAAACGTTGAAAGTTTTTATTTGAATACGGAACAACGCGGGAATTTAAACAAAATTTTCTTAAGATTATTTAAAATTAAAGAATGGAGTGAACGCCCCAGGGATTTTATTGGTTGATATTTGGGTAAAATTGATGCCGCGTGTACCATCAACAAATTATAATTAATTACAGAATGGCTTGAAACAATAATAAATATCGGTGTCTTATAGTGTGTTTCCTGATGAATCTAATGAGTTGGACCCTGATGACGCAACCGGTAATAGTTCGGAAACGTAGAACCGCGCGCACCCGAAAATGGAAGGGCCGAAAAGGGGTCAACCCCTGCTAACATATAGTACTTCCTATAGTACTACGCGATCATAGCCGAAATTAATCATAATAATAAACCTTACAATTTTACGTAGTGCTAAGGCAGGCAGGAGGTCGTTTATCGAGGTAATTTCTCTTGGGCGTGTCTCGTATTTTCACGGTTGGCAAGAATAGATAGAAAATCCTGATTGCCCTCATTAAAAAAAATAGCGAGCCCGTCATTATATTTTCAAGGAATATCGAAGAAATTATTCACTTGAGAAGGATTTGAAAATACAGACCGTGTCTCCGATCATGACAAATGACATGATATTTCCTTCTTAGCGATGTAGCGAAATTATTTCATCAGTTTTCCTTTTGTTATCTCTATAATTTTCTTGGAAATAAACTACCTATCGACATAATCATGTGGCGCTCTTCATATTTTTATTAAGGACGTCGACGAGATCAACAAACAGAATTGATCAATATTACTGCGAATTTACAGAAGATGATATTTCCTATATTGTAGAGCTGCTTGATCGAACGGGAACGAGATAAAACTTTTACAATTAGTAATTGTAATCGATTTTATTGCATTAATTTATCTGACACGATGGAGTGCGGCGCCGTACGATCGATTGATCGAATACACATGATTTTTTAAATTTTCGATAATGATAGTTCTTATTGTATTATTAGAGTTTACAGCATTCGGCATTACGGCCAATTATAATGTTATTATTAGACGGAAAATTACCATGTAATAGCCTACCATCTTAATTGTTAATATTTTTTTAAATTAATTCACGTCATCCTATGTTTTTGATGCCTAAGTTTCCACCTTATCCGAATTCATCCGAATTCATCCGAATCCATCCGAATTTATCCGAATCCACCCGAATACACCCGAATCCACCAGAAGAAAGAGAATAACCAAAGAATAGAAAAACCTAACGATTTTGGTGCTTTCAAATCAGCCCGCATTGGTCGACATAGAGAGGAACAATTGTATTTATTATTGGTGAGAATCGGAGCAGCCGTTCACGTTGTACAGCGTAGAGGTCACTGCTGACTTTTGACCTGGAAATGTGCTTCTCGACCTTACCGGACATGAGATGCATTCAAATGCATAGCGAACACACACACAGGCAAACATCATTTGAAAAATATTATATAGATTCCCGATACAGCCAAAAATTCCTCAACGACGTAGAAGAAAAATTTGGAATCCAGAGTGGGCAATTGGGTCCATCGAAACAAGCCTAATCTTGGGGGTCAACGCCCCAGGTTCACCCACATGACGGGATATTGGCGTAATCCCGGCGTATCTTATACCCTTGTCCCCTGACCGCGATAATGAGAGGGGACGAACAATAGGAGAAGAGTGTGAAAGCAGGTAAGAGTGCGAAAGGTAGGAGGGGCGCCCAGCTGTCTGGGTCGCACACTTTAGGGTGCATCCCCAATGAGCCGTCCCATCTTTATCACCATTTTTGCTATTGAAAGTCCACCGTTGTCAAATAAGTAACTTATTTAAAATATTTTTAGGGCTTCCGCAGCCCGGGACGCTATTACGGAGGGACATTACTGGGGATCATTCCCAGCGATCCACTATCACCGGAGATATGGTTAAAGGTTTATAGGTTTAAAGGTTTAATACCGATATAGAATGCTGTAAACTTGTATAAGTTAATCCCCGACGAATATCAGTGACCGGACCTCATTTGTACAGCTTTATGGGAGCGTATATTAACCGATATTGTGCGGGGTGTTTCGCGCCAAATGAATGACTCAAATGAGGTTTCGATCGATTTTATAATTATACCGAAACCGAGGTACCATTGAGGTACCATGTGTCACGGACATTTAATCAAGTTTCTCGGCAAAAGAAAAAACAATGAATGAAACCTATTAAAAACCGTAACGAAACGGCTGATGTAATAGACAGTCGTATAAATAGGTCTCTTCAAATTCGGTGACGTCTTTATATATAAAAAAAAATATGTTACAACCGGTAGGGATGGTGCAACGAAACGCCGATAACGCAATGTTGCCAATATGAGCTGCTGCCGAATGAACAATGGGCTGTCCTTGTACTCCTCCAAAATCGGCTATATCCCCAGGTCAACGCCCAGTCGTTAATATACTTTAATACCTAACGCTTTTGGGGACTATTATCTGGGCGCCTTAGTGGTTGGGGCAGCGGCGGAAATATTAGTGTCACCAATAATAGGCGTTATTGGAGAAAGGGCGATGAAGGAACGGCGACAGGCAGTCTGCCTGCCATGGAATAAACAAAATGGCGGCCTTCCCTTCTTCCTTCCAGAGGTGTATACATTGCGGATCACGACTGTTACTTACGGACAAATTAATAATTAAAAATTGTATTTCGAAACCGAACCGAGGCGTACGGAATCGAATTGTCGGGATCCACCAAGCGGCCAATATTAAAATTGCCACTGTAGTTGGCGTTCCCATGTGAGGGGCCATTTTTGTTTATTAATTATTCATATTCCGATATGAAATGTCTTATAGGTTAAGCGAATTATCTTAATCCATCCGATACTTTCTAATTCCTAACACTGCAATCCATAATTCTTCTTAAAATCGCCAACTACTCAATCTTGTGTTTCTGACCGGGCAGCCAATTCCGTCTTGAAAGTCCCGTTCGTTCACGGACTAGCGAGCGGCTTCACGATAGAAACTCCTTCCGTTTCAGACTCCGATACTTCTCCTCGCGTCACCTTCCTTAAGAGGAAATGGCCGCTTAATTTTATTACTATCCACTCTGTATACTATGTATAATACCGCTCTAGAACAAATGAGACCCTGTATAGTGGCAGTAAATTGTAAAAATAATCCACACTTTTCTTGAATAACAAGGATTAATACGAAAAACAATAGCGCCAAACCCGCGCTTATTTTCCTCTTAGCCTGTAAGATATTTACGTATGTAACGTCACTGCGGGTGGCATTTTGAGTAGAGATCATGATATTATTTGTACAGACATATTGGATAGTGAATGACAGATTTCCCGTTAAATTAATGACTCAGAGGTTTCGATTTGTTTTTATTACCCCCATAAAAGGAGTATCGAGTGGGCATAATCGATAAAAAAAAATCCTCGACGAAAGGGACTCCTCGACGAATTTCCTCCTTGGTCCCATTCAGCCGATTCGTAATTATGGTGTTTCATGAACACACAATCGAGATTCTCGGAAAAAATAATGTTCTCAGCGTAAAATAAATTTTTCTTAAACGGATATTTCTCGGACGGGTCAACGCCCTAACAGAGAGAGTTATGCAAGAGGTGTACCGTTGGTAGCCAGTAGAGAAATCCTAGTTTAGAATAATGGGAGGCGAAAATATTATTAGGATAAGGGTGGTTTATGGAAGACAGGTATGCGACTCCGGGGGGGGGGGTGGCTGGCGACCAGCAGTCTGGCACCAACGGCTGCCAGCTCCCTGAACCTCTACCGGTCTACGATATTTGTTTCCAGAGATTTCTTTCTGCAATTTAGAATTATAATAATTCTGTACTTGGGTACTGAACGGTCCGCACCGCCAATCACAAGTAGAAACTGCAGAAAACACAAAAATAAATGAAAAGAACACGGGGGAGCAGTAACTGAAGAAATAAAAGGGAAAAAGGAGCGAAGAGAATACCTCGATTAATTAATATTTCTAGAAAAATATTGCGGGTTATTTCTGATTTTTGAATAATAATAAGACATTTCCTACAATTTTCATTGTAGGAGACATTGGCTGCACTTTCCCCAAGAGCTTTGGTTCTCCGTTTAATCCTCGGACGCTTTGGATACCGTTGAATCGGTTATATTAATAGAAAGCCGATGGTCCCTTGCGGTTCAGCTATGGAAAGCACGCGCCGGTCTGTGACTTCGCATTGCGATACGAAACCGACTTTATAAATACACGTATTTGTGTACAAATATAAATACAAATCCTGTCAACGACCTCCGGACACAAAGCAATTTTACTGTTGGGGATTGTCGCTACAACAAACTACAAGCAAGTCATACTTTTTTAATCGTAATTTTTATTAATTGTAATATTGATAGATTACATTATCAGGCAAATAGAGTTTATTAGGAACTATTAAATAGTCGTGTATTATAATTCAGATGGAAGCTTGGCCAGGTTCCTACAGTTAGTTTGGGAATGCGAACTGCACGCGTCCATACATATGAATTGCTATACTTAGCTGCTATATATTGCTACTATAGGTAGGAGATTTCGAATCGCGACGGCAGAGTGCGCTAGATGCACTGACTGGCACTTGGCGCGAAAAATACTCAGCCCCTCTGGCAGGCCAATAATTTTCATTAAGGACAATGAAAAGCCAATAATGAAGTTAATCTCAACTGAGAATAATTCTTTCGATTATAACCTCGACGAGGCTTTCCTACTGAAAGTAAATGGGGGCCAAACGGATATCTATTATAATTTTTTTATAAACAGTATTGTATTGAATTGTTAATACAATATTCGTGGTGCGTCGGACCACTACGAAGAGGAATAAATTGGTTCGGAAGTAAAAATAAAAAATTGAAAGCAAAACGTTCACAAATGCCACTTAGAAAAGAAAATGACCTAAATATCTAAGGGGAGATAAGTGTAATGGCGGTGTTGAAATTGTAAAACTCAAAAATAATACAATACTTGGCAAAGTTTAAGGATCATATCGAAAAATATAGGGCAAATATACAAATTCAATTGTAATAATTGGTACGACTCTATTATTTTATTTTTTGTCTGCAGTATTGAGAGCAGGACGACACGCATGCCGACCATAAGTATTAAAAAAAACCTAATTCCCCCACGTTTCGCTAGGAAGCCGGTAGTCAGGGGGGACGGGGGAGCGGGTTGGAATCGCGGGCGGCGCGCCTCATACCGCCGACAAAAGTGTCCAATAATAGGCCGTCTATTAATAAGAAGAGGGTGTACGGTCAGGCACCTGTGTGCCATTAGTGGGACAGGTATGCCGGGCGTCGAGCAGTCTGGAGGCCCACCGACGGGGGATTCCCTCTCCCTAACCGGTGAAAGGGATAATACAGACCGTTAACACCGCCCCGCCCAATTAACCCAAACTCCCACCAACCCCCACCCCCAAACCGGCAAAATAAAGAGAGACTTCCGACCGATAATCCGGAAATATTTCTCAAGATTTAATCCTCGCCGACCGTTGTGCCGAGCGTTGGAATGGCGTTGTATCGCTCATAGAACGGACACAAGTTAAAATCTAACGATACTAATGCCAGAAAACTAACAATATATAACTGTACCAATAACAACCATTTTCTTATTTCAAATACCCCAGCAACTTTTCAATGTATTATCTTAAAATATATAATACTCAATTTTAATTAAACAGAGGTTTCCACTGCATTTCATGGAGGCATCGAAGATCACTATATAAGAATATATAGTCACTATATATAGAAGTTTGTGTCGAAAACCTCTAAAGATAAATTGTATTATTTGAATAGTTCTAATTTGTTGTTGTGTCGATAGGATGAGCTGTCTCAATTTACGTTATTGAGCGTCACGTCAATGAAGAACAATTGCAACAATCGACGATAAAATTCTGTCGCAGCATTCTTTGTAATAAATTCGATAACTTTCTAAATTTTTTTTTCGAATTCTACACACTTGGATACGGCCGATTGCTACTTCTGGCAGATATCTCCCGTAAGTTGTTTATTTCCTCGCCGCTGATACCGTTATCAGTTATTGTCAGATCGTTTCGAAAGATGTTGGTCTCGGTTCATATTACACAGTAAATTTTCCGATTCAGTCGCCGGAGAACAAAAATATTCGATTCCACGAAACATATACAGAGTTTCGGAATAACGATCGGTTTAGTGCGGGTAGGCCGAAATCGGCTTAAGGATGCAAATCTTGGACAGTGGCCGAGGCTACACGTACAGAGGAGGACTTTCCCCGAGTCCCATTGTCGGGGGCCTACTCTGACTCTGGGGTTCATTGTCCTAGGGGCGACATGCTGTCTGGGACATCCCCGGGGACACGGTCTCGACCCCCGCCCAATTATCCTCACTACCTGACTATACTTCATTAGAGCATTCCCCGTCCGACCGGTTTACGCTTTACTTTTCCATTATTTTTTCCCCCGAACCCCCACAGCACTGTTTACCATAAAAAAGGGCGACCGTTCGAAACACATCAGTTGTGTTTCTATAAATGTGGCTCACTTCTCGCGACTGAGAAACAGCTTTCAGTCCCAGACTGGGAGGCGTCATCTCGTTCGACCAGCCTTCACCTTAACCGGCCGAATAAAATTACACGCGTCCGCGATAGTGTAATTACAACGGTACGCTACGGGCAACGGGGAGAACCCGAAACCAATCGTGGCAACAGAGGACTGAAGTGTCATGAGGTCGATGACCAAGGTAATGCCCAAACGCAATAAAATGTGTAATAAAAGATCTCACTATGTGATATATGTGATCTGAACCATTATTAGACACATAAAAGGCATAAAAACTATGTTCTTCCCCTGACAATAACAGAATTGCCAATAACATTCCAGCAGCTGAAGTGTAGACTGCAGTAAATATAGCTACTATGCGGCGGACCTTCGACACGGTGCTTTGTACGGAAACGGGGAATAGTGTTGCTCGAAACAAATTCACGAAGGAGCCAGTAAAATGACGTATAATACGTCGAAACGAAGATTTAAAGTAGTCGATAAGTCCGAACGAAGCGTTTTGGTGGGATGCCCCAAAAAATTTAGGCAAAATTAAATAAAAACAAAGGATTCCGTATTCGGATTCTGATTACGAATATTCATTATCCGGAACATATTCGCTTATACTGCATAAAGGAGCGATCTAATGAAGATAATAATAATGAGCTTTGACCGCCGCCGTGGCTGAAGCTAAGCCCTACCTGATTCCTAGGCGCGTTGTAAGCCGATTTGTCGACCGCCTCCCCCCCCCCCCCATCACACGGGGTTCTAACTATATTGAAAATTATATTATATATCAATACAATGCTTTGTGCGAGACAATCCGCTTTCGGCATCGGTCCGAAAGTGTTCACGTGCACGGTGGGCCTCAATTTCACGCCCCTTTACCCGCTCGGTGTCCGCCTTTATCCGCTCGGTTTGAATACGACAACGGGCGTTCACGGGGACCTGAATCCGGGAAATCTACTTCTGTATTTCCGGCCCTCCTCCCCACCATTCAAGGGAACTGTTCTCTGTATCGCCATCCGGTTTGGTTTGCACTTGGCAAAGTGTCCCTTTAGTAGAACGGTTGGACGCGATATTAGGAAAAGAGCCGACGAATTGTAGAAACAATTTGTGACAATAGTTTTTTGACTGTTCGACGAATGATAATGACGAAGGGAGAGAATTTAGGAGTCAAAAATGAGTTGAAATTTTCAATACTTACGCAGCATATTTTTCCAATTGAGTATCTAAATTGTGCACTGGAATTTGATATTCCCACTTCACGCGGTACGAACGTTTTCTCTCGTCATCGTGGAAATTGTCACGATTTCGACCAAAACACGGCATGAGACCTCTAACGTCGTTCGAAACCCTCACGGTCCGAAAATATAAAACTTTAAACCGAAGTTTTCGCTTTAAAGTTTGATCTTATAAATATTGAAGTCTCGGAAATTATCCCCTCCTCCGCCACCCCCCCATCAAATCCCGGTTTTCATTAATAATGCATTAAAACTCGGTCTCTCTCTATCTCTCTCTCTTACAGAGACCGGCTTGATTCAACCCCCTCTCCTAAACTACCCCTCACAACGCCATTCCAGTGTTTACATTTACATTTAAGTACCGAACACCTCTTTACGTTACAATTATCAGATGGTATATTTCGACTCCGGGTTTACGCTCCGAAAACTCGCTTGAGCGAATTCCTCGGATATAAATAGGACGAGTTGGTACGGGTGTGGGCCCATTAACGGCCGTTGGAAGAATTATTCGGGCAGAATTTCTATTTGCAGTGGTTAAAATTGAAAAGAGAAATAAACAGTCAATAACGTAATTAAACTTACTCAGGTGATTAGATTACGCGAAGATAATTTGATTTGATCTGATAAGATCTGTATAAAAACCGTCTAATACAGGACAGGGTAAACATCTCGACTGTAAATTTCTTAACATGGTAGCCCCTTGATCAAATTCACCCGAAAATTTCCGGTTTATAATCCTCATAACACCGTCTAAGATGCTTTGTCGAAGGCCGACAACACTCCTAGTTGGGCCAACAAGAATGTTAACGACGGAGCCGAAACTGTCTGGAATAGAACCGAATGAAAGGCAGGTGGCGAGGTAATGGCGCGAGAGATAATTAGCAAAGTCTATAGTACGATCGAAAGGGCCGCCCATTTTCAGCGCTATTTCTACAAACCCTCCGGAGTATTCGCGAAACCGTTACATATAAAGCGAGACGCGTATTTGAGCAAGATTCAATTACTTTCGGAAATAGGATTGGTCTGTATGGATGGGACGACAATGCGGTCGTCTATTGGCATCGGACGTTTTGTCGGGGGTCGATGCAATTCGGTAAGAAGTTTTGATATCGATAAAAGCGAGGAGTACACCATTTTTCGTGGGGTAAGTAGCGGCAAATAGGTCTCGTTATGATTGCGTCGGGGAAGAGGGGAAAGGCAAGCCCCCGCCCCACCATTTACAGGAGTATTACTGTCGCATCAGCAGATCCGAGGTTCAACGTTGATTGTCATCCATACGGAAATTTCCGGTTCCGGGAGTCCTTTTACGTAAGCGCCGCGTATATCTCCAGCGCGGACAAATACTCTGTGGGCTGGCGGTTGGGCGGTTGCGCCTGGATTGACGCCGGGCCCGCAACGCACGCGTGTACGCCGGGCCCCTTTTTCCCGTCCGTATAACCCCCGGGGGGGGAGGGGCGGGCTAATCGATCGGAACGGGTTAAACGAAGCGCGGCGATTCCACTTATTATCGCTTTAACGTCTGCCGAGTATGCTTAATTTTCTACGAAGGAGGCAACAAAGGGCGGGCCCTCCATTGTGCGGTTTCAATCTCGACTCCTACAATGTCAAAACGTTCGACATTCTAAAGTGTACGAAATCATGAAAACAATTACCGGAATGGAATAATATTTATTACATTTAATAAAGTCATAAATATCAATAGAGACGTTGACATATATATTATCGTATGGTTTTTCTATAGTTAGAACGCAGAAAATATATTATATATTTATTGAATTATTGTATCAACTTCTTATGTTAAAATTCTCCGGTATATTATTTTCACCATTATTGTTAATACATTATTAATATAATCGTGCTTGAGTACAACGTACGTTAGGGGATAAAACAAACGAACATTCAGCACACCAAATGAATATATTGAACATGCGCGCCTGCGTGTCCTTATTTATATAATTATTTTATATATCGGTTAATTAGTTACGAATCCTGTAGGAAATACAACGAACATAATTCAATTCATATAATAATGTTAGGATACTTTCTACACCGGTTTTCCAATGACAACTCTCTCTTCAACACCTACAAATGTTTGTGGGAGTCCGATAAAGGTCAGGAGGATCGCTTTCTCGCATGTCGCGAACTATCAGTTCCTAACAATCGGATGTACTCGAGATGTAATATTCCCACCATTAATGTTCGGTACTCTACGTGCTAATAATTACAAGCTTTGACATCCGTTGGCCATTTTACCATCCTAACAGCTACGAATCGAAGAATAATGAATGGAGAAGTAGCTACTGCAATATTTCCATTCTTACACAACTCGCCAGCGAAATGTTTTTCGTCGTAAATTATGGCAAACGATGAATCATATTCCGTTCGTATTTTATTACCCGACGAAAACGTGTCGGGCGGTAATAATGGATAATTTTATAGGCTTTCCGGCGTTAAAGTAACGATTGACGCCGTCGGCCATCGGGTCCAGAGGGGCCACAACGGCCGACACTCTCCCAATAATAGAGGCGGGCAAACCAATTTGAGCGCGGAAAAAATACCCGGCCGCCGGGACTCTATAATGGCCCAGGAAGCGAACGCGAACGCTCTCGCTCTTCTGCCAACTCGAAAATACATCCGCCGGCGCATCGAAAAGCGGCGTACATTCTTCGCGTAGGAAATCCCGTTATTTCCAAACGTATTTAATCGCTTCCGTTATTTTCGGTTTACCGCAAGGGGGGCCGGAATGCGGAACGGTCATTCGGGAATCGTATTTCTACGGCGGATCGATACTGGGAGCGCGCCGGTGATTAAAATGGTCGGGATAAAGAGAAGCGAAGGAGTAGTCCGGTCCGGGTCCGGTTACACAATAAAAAATGTCCGAGCGGGCGAAATTACAAGCCGGCCCCGAGGGACATTTTTGAATCGGGGCGTCGGAAATACAATAGTCGACGGGCGCTAATTCCCGGCCTAATCTCTAATTTGCGAGTTACTTTTATTCGGGCGCCGGCAAACGGTAGTCGGGTTTTTCGGGCGCAAATACGGGTAATTATAGGAAACACAAACGGAGTGTAGATATGAAAGGGGGATTAATTAATAAGGAAATGCGGAAAGTGTCGAATAACAGAGAGGGAGGGTGGGGGAGGGCGAAAGAGAAAGAGCGCTGGGATAGATGCGGGCGGACTAATTAGGTCGGCGGGGGTGGGGATGAGGCGGCTATTGGGCGACGGGGCGGGTCGCCATGGCGACGGGAGGGGAGGCGGCCAATGGGAGGAGGGAGGCGGGGTCGTCGAGGGTGGCGGCGGTTGGGGATGGCCGGCTGCCGGGCAGGAGGCCGCCAGTAGCTGTACAGATGTGGTGGACCGAGCATGGCTCTAGGGTTGGGAACGACGACCACCCCGCCGACGCCGAGCCCCCTCGTTGTGCCCAGCCCCATGTTCGCCCTGCCCACGCTCAACTTCACCGTCTCACAAGTGGCCGCCGTCTGCGAGACGCTCGAGGAGAGCGGCGACATAGAACGGCTGGCCAGGTTCCTCTGGTCGCTCCCCGTCGCCCACCCCAACATCGGAGAGCTCAACAAGAACGAGGCCGTGCTCAGGGCCCGCGCCATCGTCTCCTTCCACAGCGGCAACTACAGGGAGATGTACTCCATCCTGGAGCACCACAAGTTCACTAAGGAGTCGCACGGCAAGCTGCAGGCCATGTGGCTGGAGGCCCACTACCAGGAGGCCGAAAAGTTGAGGGGCAGGCCGTTGGGGCCGGTCGACAAGTACAGAGTCAGGAAGAAGTTCCCGCTGCCGAGGACGATATGGGACGGGGAACAGAAGACGCACTGCTTCAAGGAGCGGACGCGGAGTCTGCTGCGGGAGTGGTACCTGCAGGACCCCTACCCGAACCCGACCAAGAAGAGGGAGCTGGCCCAGGCGACCGGGTTGACGCCCACCCAGGTGGGCAACTGGTTCAAGAACAGGAGGCAGAGGGACAGAGCGGCCGCCGCCAAAAACAGGTACGCTCATCTCATGTTCTGACGCATCGTTCAAGTCTACCCCATCCCCCTATCTCTTATCTCGCCCTCACCGCCGCTCCCCACTTCCCGCGCTAAAGTTTTATTACCGATATACCTAGGCACTCCCACTCTTATCATTCCGTAATCGAGAATTATCGACTGTCAAAACCCTAGTATCGATACCGAAATAGTAGCTTTTATAGCCTCTAAAAATCGGACTCGTCACTCGTAACGATGCCGTTATTAGGTCGGATCGGCGGTTCACGAAGTAACGGGTTGTGCTAAAATAAAAAAAAATAAAACTTCTCTTTGAAATGTTTACACCTCCGGTTCCAAAAAAGGCGGCCGGTATTCTCTGCCGAGCCGCCGGTCGGTTCGGTTTTAAAGGTAAAAGGCGGGGAAAACAAAAAAAGTGACGATTATTAGTGACATTGACTGATGCCGAAATAAGAGCCCGAGGTTATAATTAAACGGGGGCCCCGGCCGGCCGAGCCCCGCTCTGGCCCACATCAATAGCCCTTTTATCCTCTCACAAAAACCTCCGCCGGCCACATCTTCCTTTTATTGTCCAAGATCGGAATTCATTTTTAATAACGCCTAATTAATAGCTACAGATCATTCCCGGCGGTTTTAACTCGGATAAATCGATTCTATTTATTTCAATATAGTCCGGCTAAGTTTAAACTTTACATTAATCTCAGTACTCGCCTATTCACTGTTAAACGTTTCCCTACCGGTTTCGAGTAGCGCGATAATTTTTCAAAATAAACCTCACCTAATATTCTGTTCACAATTAGACAACAAGCGATTGTGACCTAAAAAACATTTCACTGGCACTCTTATCTGTTCAACTAAATTCTGAATAACCCTACTGACACGCATTTCAATAATACCTACTTGGAACAACGGGCAAAATAATTTATATAACTTTATAAAACTCAAGCTGGGACAAAATCGGGTACGGTCAAACTTGTTAACATATAAAACGTGTTGTAAAATGTTTTATAATATTCGAGGAGAGGTTATAATTGCTGTTGTACGAAACCGAATACTTAAATGATAACAAACGGATTGGTTGATATGAACAATTTTCCTCCTGGTATGGTTAGGAAAATGACTATATATGTTTAATATTTTTATAACCAAAATTATAGAATTTATTCCGGCCCAAACGGCCCACATAACGGTTCTTCCGACCGAAAAAACCGAGAGTTGATTCTGACATAGGTTCGTTGAAACACTTCATCCAATTTATAATTGAGCGGGGCACGACATGATCATCGGTATTTTCCTCAAAGGGCAATAGCGCTTAGCCTAACGGTAGTGGATTGTTTCAATTGTTCCGACAAAAGAAAGAAAACAGAAAATAAAGCCGACTGATTAAACGGAAGCCCGACTATTTTTCCTATTCCAAGATCATAGGTTTGTCCCCACCGACGATCACATAAATCTCAATACGGAGCGGCGTTTCGACGAATGATTCATAACACTGGCCCACTATATAAGGCAATGAATCATTGTTTCAAGTTCCCGGGTCATAGTTGATTCAAAGTGGGAAAGGAAGCCGTATTCAGCCGTATTTCGGGTTCGGGTTTCGGTTTAGAAAGTAAAATCGGTCGCCGTCCAAAGTTGTGAGAATCGCCGCTGCGATGAAATGAATTACTTTCGGTCGTATTTTAAACGCAATTAAGTTCTGTTATTACGGTAATCGAACAGTTTGCATTGTTCAGACAGTATCATACTGTCGGCCGGAGCGGTGAAATGGAATTTCGGTTTAGATTTATGAAATTCTACGAAACCGGCCGCCTCTTCCGGATATTTCCCTTTCGAATGTATCCACCGAATTATTGGCCTCAACAAAATTTAAATTTCGAAATTTCGCAGTGTCCAAATAGTGTTATTTTCAATTCTGATATTGCAATGGACAGTAACCAATTGGGCACATTATGTCCTAGTTCTAGAAACTGAAAATTTACTCGATAGGTGGGACACATAAATCGCTTATTTTTCCCCAAACAATTAGTATCTTATATTTTATATTTCTTTATAAGATTTATTTATTTTTATAGCTTTATTATTTTTAAATTCCTCACCACAGTGCGATGATAATAAATACAATATTAGGGCCTGTGCAGACAGACTTTTGTAAATAGGTTTGAGCGCAAAACGTTCCTGCGCTTTTATTTGCTCTCCCGAAATAATTAGGGCATATACAACGTATAAAATTCGCGTCTAGTATACATTATCAATAGTATAATATTTACAGAGTAGATAACGGTAGAAATTGTTTTATCAGAACGAAGTGAGACAAACTTCAGCAAGTGCTGCAGACAACTTTAAGTTCGTCCAGAAATGTTGGCGATTTATTTTTAAATTTCCCAAACTTTATTAGCGTACGTTCCTAATTTCCAAATTGAATATTGAACGCTGTTTTAATAGTTATATATTTTCGACTGACAGGAATAATTGGGGTCAACAAATTTTCGTGCCCAAGCTATTTTCGGAAACCAGTTCGCAACCTTCACATCAATCGGAATTTCCAAAACCGGGCTATTAACAGACCAGCTGCGTTCTTTACAATTTTTTATACCCACCAAAATCTAGTAATAAAATTTCTTACTAGAAATTTCTTTATTTATTGTTTAACTAACTTTGTTTAAAAATCATAGTATGACCAATTACCATTTTCTTGTCCGAGATTTTCCCACGAATCGTATATAGACTTAACAATTCAAATTTTAAGAACCCCAGTGTAGCGAATATTCATAGACAAGTGCGGGGCCGTTTAATTGAAAACTATTACGGCGGAAATATTCAAATGAAAACTTTAGTTTCATTCAAAAACACAAATATACGCCTATTATAATAAAACTGTTATTATAAAATGTCGCGCTGGTGCACGGAAACCTAAAAAAAGATTCCCCCGTCCGTTATTTAACAATTTCCTTTCTTAGCTTTGATTCAAATAACATTGTAATAGTTTCTACCGTGTATTTATAAAAATACGACAGTTATGCAAGTCAGAAATTGTAATGTTTGCCTCCTTCATTTTATGCACTAACTATTTTATTCACTATATGCAAAATAATAATATTATACAAATTTGCAGTTGGAAAATGTTTTAATTTTGCCATCTAAAACCTTCTAAATATCGGGAAGGAAGGATTCATGTTTCCGTCCTCTAAAATATTAGGCCAGAATATTTTATACTTATGAATATATATATATATATATATATATATATATATATATATATATATATACGGGACTCTCGTTTCTTGGACATATACAGTTAAAGTTGTGCTATTATTGGTTGTCAATGGTCGGGCGGTGTGTCAAAGAGCAGAGGGCGGCCGCTTAGAAGTCCCACTTACCGACCTAGTGCCTATCACTGGGGTTATTTATACAACTTCCACAAACGTTGGATTCCCTTAAATATTCATACGATCGCACCTCATTCAGCGCTCTATTAGAGCATCGTTTTGCAGCATGTATAGAGATATAGTATCGGTTCTGAATAGTTGAATTATAATTTCAATTTGATTGTTGTTGTTTCAGTCAGTTCTATTTATTTATTTCGTTTTATTTATTCCTGTATGCTGTCCAAGTGTTATAATAGAATAAATCGCCTAAAAGTCCATGCCGCAATATTCTAAAATTTAATAAGGGAAATAAAGTCCTATACTCCTAACCGATAACAATTTTTAAAGTACTGTCTAACAAATACATTCTTTAAATTCCGTTTAGAACGATTCTTTATTTAAAAATTCGTCCTCCACAATTTACCGCAAAGACATGAATATTGTCTCCAGTTCCAGACTGTCTAAACCTTTTCGGCTTTTCACCATCGCCAATAGCGTTCCGTTAATAAAATACAAAAGTGGTTACACACGTGTCAAAATATATTCAAATAAATGCTAACATAAATCATTCGGGGCACGAAGTATATTGTAAATATTAAAATTTATATCGTATATTGCACAATTTATTGCGGCGATAGTTTCGTTTATTCAGTCCAAATTTTCCGCCGGTGTTGACGGACATTTTTACGCGCTCGCGTCGAAATATTGGCCAACATTTTATGTACCAGTAAATATTGTTGTTAAGTTACCGGTTGTACATAAGGGCCCCGGGGGGTCTGCGCCTGCTTTCACATGCCGGTAGATTTCCGTTTGAAAACAAGGCCTCGGCAATAATTACAATGTTTGTCGTTTCCGTTCAAACCCTAATGGCGGCCGCCCCTTCCCATTTTTCGATAGAATTTTTAAGTCATTTCGGCGGAATCGTATATTTGTAATTACTCCTAGGGCGATAGTGCGTTTTTCGGATGTGGCGATTTTATTAGCAATAGTTTCTGCGTGCTTTTTTCATGAAAGTTTTAATAATTGTAGATTTCTTGTTGTTTCTGTCTCCTCTCCAGCGAGAGGAGATAGATACACGCGAAATATACGCTATTCCAACCCCTCGCAGACCACAAAACTGGTGGTCTGAACCTGGTTAAACCTAGGGATTAAACGCACTTCAAGAACTAGGTACGCGGTAATATCTCGAATCGGGAATAACATAAACGGCTATATATTCTAAGAATACAAATTAAAATTATTTTAATAGAAAATTATCGGCCGCTCGAGATTTCGTCCTTTCGCCATATTTTAGCCTCATTGAAGATGAGTTAAAACAAATTTCGCTGTAAAATCTGACCGGTTGCATTGTGACGCTTTCAAATTGAAATAAGCAAAACGACGTCCACAAAATAGTTTTCTCCGATCCTAACTTTTT
Source organism: Lethocerus indicus (assembly GCA_019843655.1). NCBI lineage: Eukaryota > Metazoa > Arthropoda > Insecta > Hemiptera > Belostomatidae > Lethocerus > Lethocerus indicus. The sequence goes on from JACDQD010000011.1 coordinate 7,610,867, forward strand.
GGTTTAGGATAACTATCGTCTTTTTATAAATAAGATTTAAATTAACGGAAGTAAAAAATATCTGAAAAATGTTAGCGGCAAGTCAGGCTGTCGGTCGGTCTTTAGGACCGTTTCCTCCTCCGGAGATGGTACTCGGTTCTGTTCCCTGTTGAAGTGGCGGCTCGAATCGAAGATTTCCAATTGGGTAGGGAGGGATGAGGCAGGGGAGGAGGGCCACTAAACCCACAGACGAATTGTTACTACTCTCAACGCTTTGCGGACAATTAAAAGAGGCCCCTTCCGCCGTTCCCACTTCTTGACGCTCAAAAACACAATTCAACAGGCCTAATGACTCGACTGTGCGGGGTCCCCCCGCCCCTCCCCGCCTTAAAGCCGATGACGGGCCCCCCCATTGACACCGCTTCTGAATCAACTCTTTCCGATTGTTCCGAAATTGAATTACAATCCGGCTCTGTTTACTCGGAGTAAATATGGTTTCTTCGGTAGGGAAAAGTTACGGACAGGCCGTACGAAACACAACAGAACGGCTTACAGAACCAGAATTGAATATTGTAAATTGGTACCAAATTTTTCGGTAGTAATTTTTTTGTGGAAATTCATAACCCGAGTACCCGAAGATTTTCTCCGCCTATTGTCGGTCTAGGTGGTGTCTAGGCAGAGCCCTTTAGGCCGTGTACATTTTATTGTAAATTTTTCTAAAATTTATACAGGAGAACAAAATTACAACTTACAACAATACTTTGGTCCGCTAATAGTCCTTTTTTGAATAAAATCCTGACGCCCAGATTAACACAAATATACTAAGGCCCTATCGTTGTTATAGTTTGTTGTGTAGGTAAAGTAATAAATTTAGCGCCTAAACGTTTTAACGCGCAGCATAACAGTTGTCCTCCTATTATGTAAATGCTTAGGTGGCATAAAAACCTAATGGTGGGAGAGGGATGGAGGGAGGGAGGGGGGGTTTCTGAATGTGAGAAAGGGCTCTCAGTCCCATCTCGCGGTCCCATCTCTCTTCGGCTACCATATTTTCTTTCTAACTTCCCCACCCTATTTTGTACATATATATATTCCCCACGTGGGGCTCATCCCCCCCCCTGCCGGCCCCTTTAGCTCTATTCTGTCGCCTAGGCTCCTCCTCTACGCGCCTAGAGAGAGAGAGAGAGAGAGAGAGAGAGACCCCTGTGCCTCTAAAGTACCAGTCTAAATCGGGTCTTCTCCGGATCTATGCTGTTATAGTTCCTTGTATCTGCAGTGTCCCGGGGTTTAAAACTTCCTCCCGGTAAGATCAGTTAAACAGTGACAATATGAGTTATTTTATATGTAATTATTTCAATAGGAGAAAACATTTACCGGCGAGATAATCTAGCGTTAACATTTATTAACACTACAAATGGAATGATTAATTAATCTAGTGTTGTTGCCCTCTTCATTATGAGAATATTATTTCGTTAATTGCCTACTAATTTTAAGGTATACGCCGCACAATTTTTACCACCTTTGCCTAATAGTGATTAATCGTTAATAGTCATTAACGTTAACGATACCGTGGAATTAGAAATTTGATTTGGTTAACTGACGATATAATCTGACGCCATAATTGGTCGGCATAATTTTTAATTAATTAGAATTAATGATTTTCGCTCTACAGGATTTTTTTCTATAAAAAGCGCGGTAAGTGAATTTTGAGATATAATATTCATTATACGGTCAATTATATTTCGTGAATTGCGATTTTTTGGTAATCGCGGTCTGACGTAATTTTTTTACTATTCACTGTCCTGTTTGCGGCTGGTTTTTACACCAGTTAGTTGAAAGACATTCCTCTCAATAGGAAAAATAGAATTTTTTATGCTGTCTCATAAGCGGGCGCCTTCAATAACCGTTAATGAACGGTTTGGAAAATAAAAAAAATCCCCTTTTTGGGCCAATTAGGAGGTGGCGCCTATTTCTGAATCGGGCGATTAATTGCCCCCCGGGACGGTTATTAATTATTTCATTACCCAAGTCCGAGGACTTGGGTTGAAGCTTCGATAAAGGAAGAGAAAAAGAAGGAGGGAAAGAGAGAAAAATGAGGCCCGCGGAGGCTCCCACCGCCCGGTGGGTGGTCGTTTACCCGACTTTGCATTATGCTACAGATATTATCGCTAACAGCCTTGCAATTATTCCGGTGTCGTAGTTCGCGTAATTGAGGTTTTTCTGTCGAAACCGCACGATATATATCGGCCGAGTCTGTCGTCCGTTGGAGGACTACGACGGACGGCTTTCATCGTCGAAACCAGAAACCACGTACCGGAAAACTAACAGGGCGAAATCGGATTTATAAATTCGAATTCATTGGCGGATATTATTGAAAATGAACAGCTGCCAATTGCGTAGGGTTCGGAGGATACGATACCATGGAGAAACCAAAAACTAATCTAGATTTCCTACTAACATAGAGTCTACAAATTGGATATTGGTCACTGGCCTAGAATTTTAGATTCTGTAATTTAAATTTCTTCGGCAAATCAAATACGAATCATATCTAGTCCCAGTAGAAACTATGGAAATCAGAAATAATAGATCATTTTCAACCACTTTTATCATTAATCGTACAAAAAAGCGCAAATAAGCTCTATTTCTGTCATCTCTGTTGAACTTAGTTTTCGAAATGGCCTGCGTTTATCTGCCCTCTCTATTTATTTCTGCGTTTTTTCTGAAATTAACCTGTTCGTTGAAATGCATTTGAAACGCGTGAAAATCGCGATTTCTCGCTCTCCGTCGGTAGTCTGGATTTTATACCGCTGTCAGTGCGAGGCGGATATATTTCTTTTTTGTCGGTAAAACAATTTTATCTGTCTAAAACCGATTTTTAGCAGTCAGAAATTTTGATGAATTTGTTAACACCTAGGTCGGTTTTTTGATGGTTCACAGAAAATTAGTGCCCGGAACTGCGTTTATACGTTTAATTAATAATTATTGATGCCATAATAATATTAGTAGAACAATAAAGAGACTATTACATTCAAATAAAATCACTCTAGTCAGTAGTTATAATACCTGAAATTGGATGTTTTAGGTTTATATTTAATATATATATTAAGTGACTTACCTTTTAGTTGGATCAGGAGCGTCTTATACTAGTAGTTCGTTTTTGGCTTCTGTCCATTCCGCTAGTAAATTAGTGTCCGGCTGTACATGTCGATGGAGCATCCTGTCAGCACTGTTGCGATCTGGCGCTGGACCATATCAGTCATCAGTCAGAGCCTGTCGAAACAAAGAAGAAGCCGTTTAAATTTTTAAACGCGCCGAAAATCCTGAAAAGGGACCGCCGTCACGGCCGCCGGCCGGGGTCTCCGAGCCACGTCGAAATGCCGTAATAATAACCGTATAATGAACTCGTGAATTTTAACAGCCGACGGGACACCCTTCGTCCCGAAGGCGGGTGGAGGAATTGGGAGTCCCATTGTGTTCCCGCCGGATCGATCTTCAAATTACAGGGACCCAAAGCCAAACCCGATTAAGGGAGGAGGAGGAGGAGGAGGAGGAGGAGGACACCCCGACCCTTCGGTCCGCAACGCCGTGTAAAACAAACGACATTCAATCGATTCCCAGGAATAACAATTGGCCTAGACTTATCTCCCTGTCTTTATTCCCTTTATTCGGCGCGCTTCGCCATCTTCGGTAGCGTATCGGTTACTTAAGGTTTTTATGTTGTCTGCCCCAACGTTAATATCTCGAAAAAAACATTTGATAAGCGATATAAAACGGATTCAAGAATTTACCTATAATACTATTTCTTCTTACCTATTCCGATCTAAACTCTCTCTCTCTGTTGTAAATACGAAATTTTTGAGAAAATAATATTATTAATTATAAGAATTTAAATGAAATAATTAAGTTTGTCTGTTTATCTTTTCAAAATTGTCGGTGTATTTTCTTAACGAATGTAACCGGGTATTTAGTCCTAATGGAGATCTTAGAGATAAAATACAAAGCTGAACCTTCGGCCGGTCTTCACAAGGACGATTTCTCTCTCTCTTTGGGTCAACTTCCTCCGAATGCTCGGAGCGACTCGCAAACAAAACTCTATCGATTTTAGACGCGAATTATCCTTCCCTTTTTATCCTACGAACAGAGTCTCTCTCTCACTCTCTCTCTTTCCATCTCCCTCTCCCTCGCTCTCCTGTGTAACGAGATAAAGACCAGGCAACAGGGGTTGTCTCTCCCGCTCTATGCGTGTGTGTGTACGCCTCCCTAATTGCGTTTTCGGTTCCTAATTTGAAAATCGATGCTCCGGATCGTCGCGAAAGGAAGGGGGGCCCCGCCGCCGAATTGGTGGGAGGGGGGTGGTAGGGAACATCGCCCGGTCTGAATTGGGAGGGGACTTCATGCACCAATTGACCTCTGAAGAGGATCCTTCTGTACAGAAATCGGCTGAAAAAGTATCAGTTTACTGCGGGGTGTGTCCCCCCCCCGTCATCACTCCAGAGAGCCTGCCCCCAGTTTCAATCGGCCCAACTTAGAAGAGCACATTCAAGTGTAACGCCCGTGAGCATATTAGACTCGAACTATTATACGGTATAGAAATAGATAGGTTTTTGAGAGAGAGAGAAATATAATATTACAACCGTACGGGTTTTTGAATTTTTCAAATGTTCAGAAAAATATAAATATCGAATTTCATTAACCGAAATTTTATTTCAACATATTACCCACCGTCGAAAATTTAACATTCTCGACATAAGTTATGAAATGATAAGTCAGTAAATAATTCTGAAATGTTCCATACTGATAACTACACTGCGAAAGTATTTTTGTGGACCTAAGAAGTTTATTTATAAAGTGTTAAAATAGAGAAAATAAAATTTAGATTATTAAGAGAGAGAATTGTTGAGTTGAAAGCGCCTATTAAAATATTAACAAAGTGTTCGCAAATCTATTGGCAATTTGTAAGCGATTGGCAGTTTATGAAAGCAATTCCCCCGTTCACGGACGGAGTTTTGAGCGCAGTTCGGGGCAAAAAAGTAAATTAATAGCTTGAGTGGCGCGGATATTTCATTCGGGGTTTGATTTTGATGGATGATGATCCCGCCGGCATCTCGCCAGCGTCTAACCGACCACCGTTTAATTGTCCTCTTCTTCCACACCCGATGGATAAGGATAATATTATAATATTATACCAGTTGTCTACCCAGTCAGTTGCTACTCATTGTACTTTGCCTGGTCTAACGAAGGCGTGATTCTAAGCAGTGCGAATACCGATAATTGATACCCCAAACGAGGCACTGAACATAAATAAGTCTGAATTATAGCAACAAAATATAGCTTGTTCGATCTTGAGGTTTCGGTATTCTTCGGAAGAGCTCTGTAGTTCATTCTTCTGTCTACTAAGGAATGGTGTAAGGTCAAAATCTGTGACACTTTTGTCGCCCGTATAATACAGTATATATTTTTATACGGAAAGATAAAAAAAGGGACGGATTATAGAAATATTTTATTTTCGTGCAAATAAGGAAGGGAATAAATTACAGGAGGCGAAGGAAGTTTAATTCCTAAGGGCCCGGTATCGGTTGGCCGCTACCGGCGTATTCACCGGGGTCAATTCTGAAACTTGGCGTTTCCCCGAAACTTCTGGCCGAATTCCCGACCGACCAACCGATCGGGGGTATAAGAGGAGTACGATAATGATACGGCTTCGGAATAAAAAAAAGTTGTAGCCGGCAAAATTGTGGGTTATCAGTCGCCTTTCGGTCTTCAATTCGGCACCGACTCGAGACAAAATTGACGCACTTCTTCTGTACGATTCAAAATTTTCCCTATCGTTTTTTCCCTTTTATTAATCGGCATTTAAATATCACTGTTTACAACCCCGTTTATTCGGATAATTCCATTTGCAGTTTCCCTTCGGTGGTTGGGCGGAATAGTGTTTAACGCCGGGCAGTGGGGATGGTCATGTTTTTCTTACAAATATTGATCGAGCTATTCTAGCGTGAAGTGGGGGGGTTGGTTCGTCCGAACTTCCCTACACGGCTTTAATGCTTCGCTAAGTCCGGTCTACTGCAAGCACCGGTAGTGGATGAAAGAAATACCTAATAGCGGGAGGGCTTCGTAAAGGAATTCGGCCAACGAATCGCTATTAAAATGTACCGTTTAATAAAAATATTTTGCTGAAGATTATCAATTTTTTTTGGAGGTCCTATTTGTCTTCCGGCTAATCCGTCTGTATACTATAGTTGAAACAAAATTATTCTGATAATTTAGTATTATTAAGTAAACTATTATAATACGAATTATAAGGACCATTATATTTAGTTTTACTTCGGATAATATTTCCATAGTGTTATCCAGTGTTGACCAGCATTTCTACACTTTTTGGCTTAAATCTAGAGGCAGGAGTTTTGGTCTTATCCGGTGTGCAGTAGTTGAAAACGCGTTTCGTCCTCGAAAGCTCGGGCCAGTTCTGTAAAGCGGCGGTAAGAGAGCCGTTGGAAACAGAGGCCGACCCTACAAGATCCTAATCTGCAGGGGGCACATAATCCGCGCGACACGTAACACCCTGTGTCACGTGACCCCACCCTTTCCTGTTACACCTCTACGCACTTCCTGTACCCCGGGGTCCGGGACGTCTGAAAAATTGAAACCTCGAATAATTTTATAACGCCGGATATATTTTTGCTCCAGGATTTTGAAAGTCGGAAAAAAATCAAAAATATTTGCAGTAATACTTCCGTCGGACTATTACTAGCAGCAATTTAAATTCAAACGAGACAGACCTTTCAATATCGGGATCGGCCAATGTGTGAAAGTACTTCGGGCATCAACTCAATAGTTGGCCGCCTATATATACGACTTGTGTGCTATCTAAATTTTACGGAACTCATCCATTCCTATACAGTTTTGATATATCATATTTTATTCATATTTCCAATATGAATGAATAAACGGCGGTTATTTCTTTCTTAATATTCGATTTAATCGTTTCTTCATTGCAATATTATGATTGCTGTTCGCTGTTCTAAAGGCTAATATTTCAAAAATCAATTTCGACATGCAAGAATACTAATTTGTGGAGGCCACCTTCGTATTTAAATAAATGGATAAGTTGCCGCACTTCCATTCGAATTTTTTTTGGATTTACTTTCTCAATAATCACAACTGAAGAGAACTAAATTCCCCCATTCATTATTTTGGCCGCATTGGTTTTTTTATTCCTGGGAATGAATTAGCCAACGAACAGCGAGCCATGGATTGATCTGTCCGAAAATGGCCTATTAGTTTCCTGGGTCGGGGTAGTAGATGCGGGACATTAGTACACGCCCAGGAGGACTAGGGCCACTAATCACTTTCCCATAGGGCTCTTCCTCATCAACCGTGAAATTTGTCACGCGTCCTGTGTGATACAGCTGTATTAATGGTGCCCGCCCTCTCTCTCTCTCTCTCTCTCTCTATTAGCGACGGGGGTCTCCTCGTATAACTTTTTTGGGGTGTCCCCCGCTCCATTAATTTCGGCCGATTTTTTTTGCCCTCTCCGCTCTCCACCTGGGGCCGCCATTAGGCGCGCACAGGGCCCATCATCTCACTGAACGTCTCATTTTTATCCGGGCCTCTACGCTTGTTCTAACACCGATTGCTTCTGTCCGCTGCCCGTATGGAGTATTTTCTCATTTAGTTCGTTCTCTTTTCCGGCACTTAAAACTGCCTGGTACTGCCCGAATCCTCCGTCCATAGTTAGCAGTAAACTAAAATACCGTAGATTTCATCCGTCTCCTCTGGCTGGTTTGATATTTTGCTAGACCGGTTTCGGCTTTTCGGTTAGTCACTTTTGGCACTTTGGTTGTTTTTCGGGCATCCGCACTTTTACCGACAGTGTATTGAATTTTGTACCGACTTTCTACGCGAATTTCAAAAGTGATTCTCATGAAACTTTAAGGCCACCCGTAGGGCTGCTGGGTTTCTCCCGCCGTCAGTAGAAAAGCGGAACTACTAATCGGAAGTACTAAGAACAAAGCTTTCAAAACGGATGCGAAACAGAAGAGAAAATGAACTAAAAAAAATGATGGAACAGTTGTGTTGTTTTTTGTTTGTTATATTTGAAAGATATATTCTCAAAGTGTCTCAATTGGGAACAGTATTCCAAGTCGCTACTTTAAATCTGGGCTCTCGGTCCCCCCCTAGCGGAGGTAGGCTCAGTCCCGGAGAATCAGGATTTGTGTTGGCCGGTCCCGGATTGGTTAAATTGGTTGTCCGTGGAGGTTGGTCTTCCACCGCCAGCCTCGCCCCTAATCCAGCCAGCTTAGCCCGCCCCTAACGAACCCCTCGCGCTGCCCATTTGCATCCCACCCTATAACACCCGACACCGGCCCTAAGTCCAGGCAACGATCATTAAACCCTACTTAAATTTGAATGACTCCCGGCTCCCCCACAAGTGAAACTCGACCGCGGCCGGAGCTAATCAACCTACACCTCGTTAAGCCCGAAGGCTACCGCAGGAACAAAGAGGTTTCTCTAAGCTCAAAAGATTATAAACGCATGCTATCATACTTATCATTCTACCGGTGTATTTCGGCATCTTTTTTTCTATTTTTGAATACCTATTTTGTGGCCTGGGAGGGGTTGGAATACCGTAGATTTCGCGTGTTACTGTCTCCTCTCGTTAGTTTGGTCTTTTGCTAGATCGGTTTCGGTGTTGGTCACTTTAGGCACTTTGGATTTTTATTGGGCATCCTCACTGCACTGTCACTATCACTTGTACTAACAACACCGCTACTGATGATGGCGAAACCGGTCTAGCAAAAGACAAAACCAGCGAGAGGAAACAGAAACACACGAAATCTATTTTACTTATTCTAGACACCTGTTCGGGGGTTCGGAATATCAATACGCAAGACCGGAATAGGCTTGACATTTTACCGACTGTATGCTACTGACGATAGAGATATTTTCAAACGGGTCTATTGTAGGGCGACTTGGGACAGAATATTTAATTGTCAGTTTTTTCGATATCCAATCAATACGGTCATTTGTCGGACCGAAACGAGAGGAGAGAGAGAGAGAGAGAGAGAGGTTTCGGTTAAATGACACAACGAATTGGTTAAAAAAGAGGGGACGGAAATCGAAAATTAATTATCGAAACCGCGAGGCTTGAGATATCGCCGGTTGATTTCGGCTCACGAATGAAACGTACGAATGTCTGTAAGATTAATTGGTGATCGATACGATTCGACACGCGACTTCTTTGGCATCAGTAGCACTGTCATCGGGGTGAACAATGTTTGTTTTAACTCACAGACATCCGTTACTCTAATTAATTCGCATTTTTGTAATTCGAATGACAATAAATAGTAATATAAATTATAGACAGTAATAAAAGTGAAAAACCACATATAGTACGAAACAGTTGTCCCGCCGGTTCTTCATACGCCATAACATTATTGTCTCAGTGTTTATAATACTCTCCAATTAAGTATAGGAGTTCTTTTGAATCGGAACCGACGCCCAAACAGCAGTCTGGAGATTAATAACTGCACGGAGATAAGTAGGTAAAATTCGGTAATTTTTCAGATGGACGCCCCAATTACCATAATCGGGGTCCAACGGGGATTGATTCGGGCCGGCTCCAAAATGCAGTTTAAATAGACACGGGCGGCGTAATTGCTGTTTAATATCTGATTATGAGACGAATTGTAATCGAAAGAAAATTATAATTGTGATGGATGGAGATAGATCGGCCGGAGGCCGGCTTGAGACAACCTCGAATTGTCTCCGCGTTAGTTGAAAAAGGATAATAGAAAGGACAGACGGGTTTGCTCCAAGTCACTTTCCAATGGCATATCTATACCAGTGTGACGTTAAGCATCCGGTAGCAGTACTGGAATGTTAACATTTGAGCATAATTTTCGAGCAATCTCCAACCGACGTGGGAACAAATTAATATTTTGTTATTAAATAATAACAAATTAATAACAAAAAATATTTTGAGATACTCTGTGATCTAGAATATAATTACACTCGATGGTTTTTAACTTCAGTACCGTAGATTTCGTGTATTTCTGTCTCCTCTCGCTGATTTGGTCTTTTGCTAGACCGGTTTCGGCCGCTCGCCATCTTCGGTAGCGGTGTTAGTAACTTTTGGCACTTTGGATTTTTATTGGGTATCCTCACTGAACTGTCACTGTCACTTGTACTAACAACACCGCTACTGATGATGGCGGGCGGCCGAAACCGATCTAGCAAATGACCAAACCGGCGAGAGGAGGCAGAAAGATACGAAATCTACGGTATTCCAACCCCTCGCAGACGACAAAACAAGTATGTTAAACTCTCTTCAGTATTTTATTAGAACGGATTGGAGTGCAGTTCATCAATTAACGCCGTTCGAGTGCCCCAGTCGACGATGAAGCGTGTAAATCGTGGGAAAAACAAAGCTGCCGAACTTATAAGCGCCCGGGGGACTTATATTGTTGCTCTGTTGGGCGTCGGCTTACACTGCACTTGATTGGTGACAAGGCGCCTTTAGAACAAACAATGTAGGGCCTTGTAGGGCCCTGTAGGGCCTGCCTAACACAGGCCAGCCGCAATTATTTGCCCCCGATATTGCCGAAGCACACAAATGAAATACTGTCCGCCCCCGCGCCTCCAAATAACACCCCGGGCCTTTTATCCCTTCCTAAGAATCCTCCTCCCAAATATCCGAGGGGAAGGGAAATTCTGCCGGACACAAAATGAATTGTACTTGACACGAGTTTTTGTGAAACTGGTCCCCGTGTTAAGCTCGGGTCAAACGGGGCACAAAACCAGAATTTCACTGTAGCAGAATATTCTAGAATTTCGCAAAAATTAATAACAAATTTAGAATTCCGGTAAGCCACTTACCGCATGTTGGCCAACGACGGCGCAATCGGTCGACATCGTTGTTATTTGAGATAAATTGGTCGGCCCATTTACTTTCCGGGCTTTTTTCGTCCCCACTGACTCGGCAGATAAAGCAGATTACGGATAAATCCCGCAAACCTGAAACAACAACAACAACAACTTTAATCGGTCGTTTAAGGATTTAGAGTTACATATTTGGGAAGATTGTCTGCAATGTTTTCAGCACTGTCATGACTCAGCTACTGCATATCGTAATGATGTTAAGGGCATAAACAAATGATACATTTATCTGCGTTATTAATTGGTTCGGCTCGATGCAATTAGGTATACAGTAACATCGGCTATCAATTTATTAATTACAGGGATGGAGGATGAAAAATTACGCCTTCTTTCGCACCGCCCCGGCGTTAATTGCTCATCGGAAGCGACCGGCTAATAGAATAAAGACCCAGTAATGAGATCAGTCAGTGCCTCTAATAACTGCCAAGTGTAAGTTCGCTACTTGGTGGGCCACTTAATCGCGATTAGAAATTTATCTGAACGCTTCGCGTTTTTGAATATGCGGTCGGACGATATTATAATAATGTAAAATTCCCGAAAATGTATTTCTTTTATGTTTTAACGTAATGTTATTTCAATAATATTTTCGCGTTTGTAAGCTCCCTCCCACCAAAGGGTAACGAGTACGCCACATACCGGCGGCATTGAAGCATTAATACGGGCTCTCTAATTACCGAGATGAGACGCTCAGAAATTGTTTTAGCTCGTAAAACTGCGTTAAGCACCCGCAAAGTACTTTGTATGTGACAACAAACCCCGTATTTCCTCTCCGCCTGAAAACAAGCCTCCGCATCAACCGCGAGCGTTTAATTAATTCCCGACTCACTTCCAACGACTCATCTCGCGAGAAATGAGTAAAAATTTGGAACGGGGACAAGCGCAATTGAATTAGCCCGTATATAGCCCCTTCAATTATACAAGAACCCCTTCGGCAGAAGTAGCTACTGCACAAAACTGCACTATTCTGCAGTATATACACAGATAGAGTGTTCTGGAAACAATCTCCGGCGAGAACGGAAAAGCTCTGAACATTGAACTTTTAATATTGTTACCTAAACGGGGGAATTTTACAATTGCCCATGTATCCCGTAGCGGGCGAGACAGCTCGTCGCCCCCGGCACAGCTTCCTTTACCTGCTTTTAATAATAGACCGTTCCCCCATTATCCATTTCTTCCTTTTATTCCTTTGGAATATTTTTGGCCAACAGCGCAACGGTATAACGCAAGAAATTCCCGAATACCATTCAACAATTAAGTAGGTCCAACTTGGGCGTTGACCCAAGTTAGCATAAAATAAATTATCGATGAATAATCTGAAATTCTTTTTATTGTAATTATTTTAGAATATTAAATTGGTGAAATTTTAAGTTTAAAAACTGCTGCTCTTGTATCCAGTGATCTAGCGCTCATTCCCGCCACGGCCATAAAATCGGCCGTAATAAAGCGGCCGCATTACGGACTATTAAAGTCCCAAGAACGTATCCTCTGTCCTTTACCTTCGGATTAGTACCGGTTGCAAATTCGAGTGTAATTGAAGCCGAACGGTCATGCGGAGATTTCGATTCGAGGACAGAGAGAGTGTAAGACACTGGGGGGCAATAAATAACGTGAGTTTGACGCTCCTCGCCATTACCACGGCCGAACGGCTTGGTAATTTCGTTCACTTTAGTAATTTACAAATTGGTTCGAATTTCGTGCTGCCCGCAGAGGACAATTATTACGCGGAAACAGTTCCCACACGGGGACAGTTTTTCCTCTTTGCCTTTGATCCAATTGGCCGGAGCTGAATTTCGTAATATTCGATGTTATTGTACCGAAAATAAATTGTTGAATTGTTTCGAATCGAAAATTTCACTATTGTGGACGCTCGAATGTCGAGTGTACGTCGTCGGGCAGTAACGAGGAGATTCATATCACATTTGTCAATAATAATTCCATATAAATTTAACATTTTCTTGTGGGTTGCTGTAGAATAGTAGAACCCAGTTATTCAACATTTTACAAAGAGGAAAGGCGAAGGAAAATAAAGATAAACAATGCTATGTATGGTTCATTGAAACGAAAAATCGCCATTTCCCGAATCGTTATCGGGCCTAATTTATGCGATGTTCTCGGTTTGTAATGTTAAAACGAAAAACTCCCATTTATGCCCCCAGCCGACAACGGCCTTTCCGGATGATTCTAATCTGGAAAGAGTATTTTTTTTTTGGCTTTTACAGTTTGTCGTGTTGCATTGTGCATATATCGAGTTTCCGCAATAGTTGCGGATAAGCCCCAAATTACAGACTCGTTTCTGTTTCTCGGACCCGGAATTACAGGGCCACGTCGATCATTCGAAACGGAAACCGCGCCGAACCTTTTTTCTCCGCAACCATAGCGTTTCCCCCCCAACAAACCGCAACAATAAATACAATAACCCAGTTATAATGGACCCACTTTGATCTCTGTCATCTCTTTGTTCCTCGGGCACTAATATTGGCAGCGGGGAGTCCACCCCCCGGCCCCCCTCCCGGCGGCTCGACCTCCCAAACAAGCCCCCCCTTTAAACAGACCGATTATGAGGTCTGGAAATCGATGTGGGCTAGAGACCCCTTTGTGACTGCCAGCGTATTTAACTTAGTTTTCCAGTAAAACTCGGAGTTTATTTCATCCTTGGTTTAGTTCTTGCATTTGATCCCCGCTCTCGGAGATTGCCGTCCCGAAACGCCGAAGGGAGGGAGGGGGAATGGGGGGGAACGTAAACGCGGAATCGATTTCGCAGTATACGAGATTTAAAAACGGCAATCTGTACAAGACCTTTTGTCCTCAATCGCTGATTTGATCCCGGCCCCAGACCGGTTTCGGCTTCTCGCCGCCGGCTAGGCCGTGTACCATCTGCACTCTACTACTTAACCGAAATCTCAATTGTGTTCATATTCTAAACCTTTTCTGTACGGAAAGTTAAAATAAATCCTACAATCTTTCTCAGTCGAATTTGTTAATTAAAAATACCAGGACGAGCGAAATATTAGAAGAAAGTTGACTGCAGAGCCGAACACCGGAAAAGAAAATATTCCTGTATAGGCAGGGCTAACATTTTTCTCTCCGCCGGAAATGATATAGGGGCCCATTCCTGAGGCGTTTAGTATAATAAATCTGGCACTAATATGTCTGTAAGTGATTGGCGTGTTGTGGACGTTAAGTGGTCAGCTGGCCGCGGTACGCCCTCGGTTGGGGAGTGACAGGGTTATTGGCCATGTTCTTTTCCTCTTCCTAGGGGGGGGGGCAGGGGTGTCCCCTCCGACCCCTTTCAACTTGTGTCCCCCTAAACCCCGACACCCAACTTTTGTCACTCAGACTCGGCCGGTAAACGCCCCAATTCACCGCACCCCGCCATCCAGTTATACGGCGTAATTAGTTTATTCCTCATTCTACCTGCCTGTATAGTAGGCCCCGCCCCCGGCCAATAAGAGAATACCTCGGTCCGAAAGTGGTTTATCGATTATTCGGGCGTTATAAAGTTTTTTCTTTTATTTTTTTGTACAATCAATTATATCATAATTATGTGTACAAGTGTTGAGTGTATGTTTCTCGCCTGAATGACATGATAAAAGAAGCCGTCCAATGACGGCACTTTTCACAATTTATGAAATTGTTTATGGATTTCTTTTGGATTTCTTGGATTCTTCTTGGATTTCTTGGCGGAACCCCATAGTTCTATTCCGTAAGTCCATGTCGGTTTTAATATGGATTTGTATATTGTCAGTTTGTTGTCTATTGTAATTGTTGATGTCCTTTTCAAAAGAGGTTTCAGCAGTCAAAATTTACTATTTAGATCTGTTCTTTTGAGTCGCGTATGGGGGTGCGTATAAATTTAAATTTGTTTTACGAAATCATTAATAGATTATAGATAACGGTCTTTTGGTTTACTTATTTCAGCTGCCTGAAAAATCGTAATACTTCCCTTAACCCTCTATGGGCTCGTGTAACTTTCAGGTCAAATTTCAATTTATCGAGATTTTACCAAATAATTGTAGCTTTTATCGTGAGATGGCGCATAAATCTTTTTTTTTCATTTGCATACATAGGTTTATAATTGCTGATTTTTCTTTCCCCCTATTTTTTTGGATTTAAAATAAAAATTCGGCCCATAGAGGGTTGAAATATGAATACTCCGGAGACATAATTTATCTATAAACTTATTTACAATTAATCATAATTTACGCTGGTTTCTTTATTACATGACGCGTCTGTCGTGTCGCAAAACTGTCCAGAGTTTCCGACCGGTAATTATCTCGGGATTAATGTCGGGGGTCGGGACCTGCAATATCCGCAGATCGGGATTCTGAGCCCTATTGTCGGCGGGCAGAAGGTCGACAATCGCGGTGAGAAATGTTCCGTCCAGCGGCGGACAATGCGGCCCCGGGGCCGGCACCAACCCCAACGGCAATTAATACACGCGGCGTAGGGGCGCCGGCAAAGAGCTTGTTGTCGCTAAGATCATTCTGTTGTACTAATGATGATTCCCCCGACGGAGGGTCGAAATTGGATTCTAGCTATAGTGTATAGTGTGCGTGTCCGGTTGGGCCGAGTTCGAATCATTCATCAGCGGTGGAGTCTTTCATTCATCGAGAGAAATGTTTGTCTCGCCAGTTTCATTTGATGCTGCCTCCATTTACCGACCGTATGTCCGGAATGGGGACCCAAATCATTGAACTACAAAAATATTCATATTTGTAAATTGAGGGAAAATTCAATGCGTGACGATAGACCCTAACTCAGGCCCGTTTACGCCGGCTCCGCTATAACCTCTCACCGGTTATCCCTAATCCACTCTCATTTTCATTAGATCCAAGGTGTCCAATAGGACTTAAGCGACAGCTTTTTGACAAAATGTGCCAAAGGGGCCGAATTAGCACTATCCAAATTATTAGAACAACCGAGTACTGCTTAACCAAAACTGACGAGTTCCAAAGTTGTACATTGTAAAGTATGCATTTTATGTGACAAGACATACATATATATGTATGTTGTCTTGGCATGCTAACGAAAAGGGAAGCAGATGAAAGCGACGGAAAGAGAGCGGTATTAAAGACAGTTGACTTAACCCGAAAACGCGTCAACAGCCGAGTTTTATGCGGCCCTCTCTGAATCAATTTCTCGACGGCCTCTATCGAATTACGGGGAATCGGTGAAACGACTTTAGAAAGAAAAAAAAACTGTACAACGAGGGAGGGGAAGATGCGCGGGGAGAAAACCATCGGAGCGTAACGAAGGGAGTGAATCGGTTGTAGTGGCAATAGAGGGGTGTTCGACACCCCGTCGAGTATGAATATAATATTAAACGAGTTAGAGTCAGGGGTTCATCAACTGTGTCATCATTGCTCTACCAGTGTTTTGCCCCAAGGCCAAAATCAATTCCTTTACTATATACTAGAATCTTAGAATTAGAATTGAATTCGATTTAAATGTAACGGCTAGGTTTCGTGCGTTTCCGTCTCCTCTCGTTGGTCTGATCTTTCGCTAGATCGGCTTCGGCTGCTCGCCATCTGGGTTGGTCAGTTTGGATGTTTTTTGGGCACCCTCACTGCGCTGTCACTGTCACTGGTACTGTGGTGGCTGTCTGTTTGTCGTGTATATACGCGTCTTGTTATTGCGTTTTTGGGGGATGTTGTTTGTCTTATTTGGGATGGGATGGAGAGCAGCCGAAACCGGTCTAGCAAAACACCAAACCGGCGAGAGGAGACCAAAACACAGGAATCTATGGTATTTGCGTAATGAAATTAATTTCCTAATATGTTGGTATAGTTGCTAATGTTTCTTCTGAACTGAATAATTTGATGCTTTTGGCCTTCAGTATTAGTATAGTTTATATAGAGCATTTCGGCAACTTCGGCCGGTATACGTTTCAGTATCAGATTTACAACGATTCGGTTACTTCCCAACACGATCGATTAGGTAACTGAAGGCGAATAACCTAAACATGAAATAATTAAGTTATGGGTTTATAACATTCGGTCCATTCATCAGCGGATTCCTGTTGCAATTCCCTCGTCACTCGGACTCCTATCGAGATTTCAGAAATCTCGACCTGCAGACGTAATATGTTTTTCAGGCGCGTTTTATCGATACACAGTTCCTTTAGAAAGCCGGCCGAATCGAGCGCCTTTTATGCTAATCCGTTGCGCGCGGGAGCTGCCGCGGACCGTCGGGGCACGGCTCACGCGACCAAAATTATAATGATTTATTTGGGGTTTTTAGCCCCAGGCGGCGGGGGCGAAAAAAGGGGGATTTTGTTTCTCCGGATTTTGTATTGGTGTAAAACAAAAATTAGAGAATAATCGCGGAACGCCAATTAGGCCGCGATACAACACAACCGACCGTCGGGGTAAATGCATAATTGGTAACTTATACCGGCTAGCTAATTGTTATTATTTTTGGATTAAAAATATTTTTTCAATAATATTTTCGGTAATAGGTTTTGTGAAATGAAATTTCACGAGAAGTAAACTAAATTTCAGGTGCAATGTACTTGCGTTCTATGCGTTGCGTTAACTCCCTGTTTTTACCACATTTCTATCGGCTCTTAATTCCAGTTTAGAGTTTCCTATTTGATATATATTAAAATGTTAAATAATCCATTTATTCAATCTTAATTAAACCGTGATCTGGTCATGGTTTTTCGAATTAACGCCGTCTCGTTTTATATGTATGCGGCTGTCCAGTTCGAAAAAATTCATATCCCTTATCTTTGGGGAAAGCACACTATATGTGTCACTGAATAGAATTTAAAATATTGTGTTCGTTAAAATAAACAAATGATTATTATTAAGTTAATGATGGGTACTAAAATGAAATGAGGTGGATTATACTACAATCAGTTAATGTTTTCCTTTATTTCAAGTTACGTTTAAAAAACTTGGGTGAATTAGCGATCAAACTCAATAAGAAACAAATTCAATTGCAGCTAAAGGAACCCCTCCTTGGGTGGAAGTTAGCCCGATCTTATAGAATTAGGGTGTCGGGGCGGATGAGGTGACGATGTGACTGCCGTTTGATCGGTGGCGGAGCTCCGAAAACCAATTTGGCGAGGCGCGCCCCGGGCTTTGTGAGGCCGCCGCCGCCTCCGCGACTTCAAAGAAAACGGCCCCGCTTAAAACATATGCCCCGCCCGTAATTATGTTTTCAATCATGGAGTCGCTCTTCGGGGCTGCACGCCCCCCCCACTGCAGGGTCGCCTCCCCCGCTCGTCTTTTCGCTCTCTTACAAAACCCGAGGAAATATCAAAAACACTTCAGCGGCAGCAGCCCGAGGAGAGTGACGCGCCCGACCCGGACATTTAATTACCGACCCCCGAGCGGCGGGTAAACGGGGCCGAGAATCGCGGCGGTTGTTATCCGAATCGAGGTCAATTCCTCACCGAAAAACGGGAAAACAATAAGTAATAAGGCCTAGGCCTATAATAGCAGTATGACGATCCGTAGGTATTCACACTGCTTTCCGATCGATCCCCTGCTTGAATAAAGACTTGGAGTACCCCTTTAGTCAATGGTACTCGGTATGACGGGCGCCTCCTGTCAACGCTGTCACTCCTCTACGTCGGTAAGAATGCAGGAGTCTCGATAGGACTGCAGCGTAAATACTTGTTATTCACAAGCTGTAGCGACTAATAAATTCGTAACAATCGCCTAGTGTAGGAAACTTGAGGAAACTAAAAATGAAAATATCCCCGCGAGCTAACGGTTATTCGAGCGCGGTTGCTAAGGTGACAACGCGATGCTGGGAATAACAGACTGGTAATGGTACAGGGTTCTCTCCCTGGATAGGGGGGACGATTCGCCGGCATTATCCTAATCACAAATGGCCGCCAAACGATCCGCGCAAAATTCGGCTTTTAAATTCTGGGACCGGTAACGGGCGGCATTTGGGTACAATGTCGGTCGTTAGGCCGTAGGCCGGGAGTGGGGCTAGTTAAAGGGAGAGACAGAGAGAGAGAGAGAGAGAGGAGGGTGGGAGGGAGAGTGAGGGAGAGGGCGAGGGTTAAGGAAAAGGGGTAATTGTCCAGAAACAGAGGGATGGTTGAGCCGCCGCCGGGCTCTGTATTTACGGCACTACCCAGGTCTACCTTCCCCTTTGGCCCCCGCCCCCCTCTACCAGCCCCATCCCCGCCGAGATGTTTTACCCGCCCTCTAACGTCGTTTCCTTTGCATGCGAAGGCCTCCGCCTTTCCCCAAATTGAACTCTGATATCGCACACGTGAACTCGGAACTCGCGTCTGGTGAATGTGGCGTTCGCAAAAAAAAAATAAACGATTCACTCCGGGCCGATATGTTCTGTTAAACCAAAGAACACTTACGTCAGTTTGCGTTATTTCTGATTTTTATTAAGCACAAGCTATTTATTTATGGGGACGAGGAATCTCAGATTTTATACAGCCGAGGTAATAATAAAATATTATCTACTCGTGCACACACTAATTCTCTATAACTATCGATCGGGGATAATCTGATTTTTATGTTAGTTGAAAATTAAAACCTACTCACTACACCTTAAAGTGTCTTCACTAAATGAATCCAATACATTTATCAAACAATTATAAATTAATAATTATATAATTAATGGTAATTATATCATTGGTAGCTCATCGCATATTTGGAGAGTTCTTTGGGTATAGGTCTATTTATTCGTGCATTTCCGTTAACTAGTGTCGCCAAATCAAATCCATTATCTTGACTTTCATTTAAATAAGTCATTTATAATAATCGTGAATAATTAAATGGGCTGCTTAAAATTCGTCGTTTATCGGCATCCGGAGATACGCATAGCGATCGATGTTTAAGCGAGCTTTAAAGTCCGATTGGAAAGGCCGTTCTGATTGACTGAATGACCCAATTGTCCGGGCGGAGAAACGAGTATCCCCCCCCCGACTGGGGGTTGATGGAACATCTAGAGCACTCGAGTTCCACTTCTCTTCTATTTCTTTGTATTATTATTATTTGATCTCGCTTACAAAATACATTTAGATGGCTATCTCGGCCCGGCCGCGTTGAGACAATGGTCGGGGTGGCCCATTGTTCCGGCTCCCTACACAATATTAATGCCTCATTGTTGTTGAGGGCTGTGGTCCCTTTCTACATTTCTCCGCCACCGCCAGCGCCAACACCGGTACCAAATGTACCGGTTCGTCGGTTTGTATTTTATTTCGTTACACTTTCTGCTACTCCTGTGTCCACTTCCTTGCACGTTTTCCCTTCGGGCGTACCTTAAACGTTTTGCGGTATTCTAAAGCGTTTGCGAACATTAGAAATGGATAGAATTTTCCGCTGTTCTCTATAACGCACGGGGTATCTAATAATCGGGTATTAAAATATGGTTTTTAGAATTGTTTTCCCGGCGAATTACATGTTCACAGTAATTCCACCCCCCCCCTGTCAGCTCAGTTGGGTCCTTTGAGTTATGCCCAGTCGTTTTCGATGCCGGTTGGAATTACACAGAAACGCGCCCGGGTCTGTTATTTATCGTTATTATTTCACGGGGCACTTAACAATCGTAATCGGGGAAAAGTAGGAATATTTTTTTATTTTTTTTTGGCTTCGTCGTTCCCCGACCCCGACGGAGACAATTATCTCCTACCGGAGCAACCGGCAATTAAACAGGTATCCCTACGGTAGACCCCTACGGGTCCGGCGCGATTACCATAATGAATAATTAGATTGGCATAAATATACATTCCGCGATTCGACGGCGGAGAGCTGATAGGAGAATGACGGAGACGAGGAGTGAGACAAAGAGAGATGGAGAGTGAGAAGGTCTGAAGGAGGAGAGAGAGAGAGAGAGAGAGAGAGAGTGACTTCTTATAATCTTCTATAAATAGTTGAGGGGCAGGACGAGGGGCGTGCCCCGGCCTATAAACAACCAGTGCTGTAATTATCTCTGCCCTTCGCTAATTTGCCCAATTACAACCGGGATTATTTATGTCTTCATCTCCCCCCCCCCACCCCCCAGGAGCTTTTATATTCTTATTAATATTGTAGGCAATTACCTCGTAACGGTTCGGCGTTAACCAGCTGCCTCGGGACAAGCCCCCCGCCCCCCAAAATATTTGAGCGGTTATCCCGGATCCGAGAAACCGAGTATGAGGAACCTATTTTTAAAAGGAATAATACGCTATAAAATATTTATAGGATTTTTTTCCCCGGGGGTCTTAATCGCCGGGATTTTTGATATTCTGGCGGCTCAACACACGGAGATAAGAAGTGGGACGCTCCAGTAGGCTTATGATAGCACTTATTTATATTTTATTATAACAGACGAACGTTTGTTATTCGGCGTAATATTAAATTATTATTTATACCGCAGATCTCCATAACTGCGGACGACCCGTTATCCCGGTCTAATTTTAAGACTAATAATAAAAACACTAGTCTATATACGAATAATTGAGGTTCCGGATGTTCCTCATAATTCCCTAGTCGTGTTCCTCCCGCTGCCACCCCCACCTCACCACGGCCTGTTGTTAAATTGACCGTAAAAATTAACAATTGAAATTCGAAGTACAATCCGTAATTGGGTCCATTAGGTTGGAAACAGCCGAATACCAGAGAGCCCGTTCGGTAGAGGCCTAACTTTCATTAGACTTTTTTATCTCTCTGCTTTAATTTCGCTCGTAAATAAATTCGCCGCGTTTCATTGTTGGCCGTCAAACACTAAACCGGCAATTATCCGGTCCCCTCACGGGTAATTGGTTCCGACCGCTAATTGTAATAGAATTACAATAAGGACAACAACAACAACAACGAGTATGAGAGTAATAGCGCTCTTAATGCCCCCGGCCCCCCCTCTTCTGGAGTCGACGACCAGAAGAGACTCTCGACGGGGCCATTGTTGAGCGGGCGCGATTCACTTCTCCGGCGACGAGGGCCGGAAATGAACGGGCGCCTTTTCATGTTGCCTTTTCATACACGGCCGTCCCGGATGCCGGCCATTAGCCCTCGAGGAATTACGAGGTGGGAGTACGTTGGAAATCGTTCGGGTCGCTACTGGCCAACGGAGCTGCGTCCGAATTACTCGACCGGCGACATCAAACTGTCCGCACTTAATAACACAAGTTTTCATCTCTCTTCATCGATAATTAAACGAAGATTAGCTGGTGGGAGGGGGAACCGGCGGCGAGATTGAGCCCTCGATGAGGAGGGAATAAATGAGAACCAAAAAAAAATAAAACAACGCGGTTTAAAAATAATTCACGATAGACCACAAGGATTTTTATTAATTGTTTCATGTCCTTCTAATGGAATACGTATTAAATACGCATCCACGCAGGTTTTGGTATACAGACCCCCTAACGCCAATATAATTTTCAATAAAATTAAAAACATTTACTACGAATTAATGGATTGAAAACGGTTCAAAAGGTACAGTTTCTTTGATTCGATTATTTCACGCTGCAACTGCCACCGAATTCGATACCTACAATAGCGATCCCCGTATTTAATTTCCAGCCCATAAATCATTAAAGTGTACTTTGTTCGGTGTATAACGAGCGGTAAAATTTAAATAAGTTGAGGCCATTATATCCTCCTAGGTAATTTTTTCTCGGCTATTTTGTAATCGGCGCGGAGCCTATAATGATCACTCCGAGAGGCTACAATCAACTATAATTGTAATTACTACCGATTCCGCGCGCATTATTAATTGCCCCAATTATGTAGTTCCGAACTCAGCGCATGTTCCGTACAAACAATGGTCTGTTCGGATGTTGGTCCTACTGGACGCGGCGAGAAGCTACCGTTCGGAGGGAGTGTAAGTAGGTAGGTAGGTAACGGGGCTCGGTATATTTCTTCCGAAGGGGGTAATTTAAACACGGCCGGACGTACGGGGGCCCGGCTACCGTCCCAATATCATTATTGTGCCCCCCAGCGACTTCCCAGACGGCCGCACAGCCTTCCCTACAGTAGGGATATTAAAGGAGGAGCTCCTCGATCGTGTCGCGGGAAGTCCACCCGAGTCAATAAATTGCTACCGGGGTCCTGAACGCCGGGGGCGCTGACAGGTCGGAGATATTTTCGGCGATTTTTCATCCGGTTTACCGAAAATTTTTCAAAAACTATTACGGGATAAACTCTAAACCCGTTAACTTTTTAACACTCGACGACTCGCGTTGATTAATGCCCGCCCATTCGTCACACTCGACATTATAAGACAAAGTGTATGGAATCCCCCCCTGAAATTATTAATGAATAGTTGACGCCTATGATAAAGTGCGGAAGCAAGCCCACGTTTGTCCATAAAAAATGTTATCTATGCATAAAGCTTTAAAAAGACGATGAATACTTGTACATAACCCACATTGCTTTTCGATCGATTGCGAATTCGACGGCTTCCGGCTCTTCAGTAGAACTTTCAGATATTACTTGTCCTATTATTTGTCCCGTCGAACGCCTACAACTTTATACGATTTCCAGGCTCTCGGGCTGTTTCTGTCTCGGCGTTGGTTTATTAGCGATTAACGGCGATTCACGCCGGCAAGAGCTACAGCCGCCCTCACCGCCGACGATGACGATAATTGAGCCGTAAATAAAAATCCCGGGACAGAATAATTAGATTGTTAGAGAAGCACCAAACCGTCAATTATATCGCGGCGCTAATTATTTTTAATTTAACTAGTCCCACTACACAGTGGGCGTTGTCCAAAACCGCCCGGTTCCGGAGGGCCCTCAGGACGTTAAAGCGACCGCTGGATTAGGCGTTAAATTGAGCCCCCAGATTATTATTATTAATATATTTAATGGAACGAAATCTCTTCAATACTTCGGCCGCGGGGAGTTCTATGTTTTAAAATGCGCGCCTTGGAAATTGATATTGCAAGTTCAATACCCGGTATTTAATAGCCTAATTCGTGCCAGAATACTATAGATCGTTTCCGACTATTCGCCATTCCGCCACCAACAGGACGATGTACGATTTGGGATAATCTCGAGAGAATGGAGCTATTGCCCAAGTCCTTGCGGGCCTCTGAACGGACACTATAAGTCGATAATTTAGAACGAATGCAATACATCTGTTCCAGGAATCTTATTAGGCTGTATACTAGTAGACTCGAAAGTAATTCTGATAGTGAGAGTGAAGGTCCCGGACGAAGGAGAAAAGAGTTGTCGGGACAGGTGTGTGCTAGTACCTTCTACCGCTCGGTATATCCACTTTAATTATAACACGGATAATTAATAATTTTCTATTTTATTCACTTTTTTATTGTTATTCGCGTGTTTATGACTTATATCCGATAGATTAAACAACATCAACCTACTCCGTTTAATAGCGACAACAGACGCGTTTAGTAGAGGCAATTCATCGTGTAATCCGAAATGTATAAAAAGTTACTTTTTTCGCCGAGTTCAATTTGACGGACGTGTACTTTCGGGGCCCGTTACACGCGCAGTTGGCCAATCTCAGATTTATGGTCGGGTCGAAGGTGTTCAAAAAAAGCGCTCCGCTTCCGACACCGATCTTATCCCCGGGGTTGTTTCGATAGGCCGTCAAAAAAAAAAGAAATAACGAAAGAAAAAGAATCCGGGCGTAGATCGGTGAGTACATATTTGCAAACAATAAGGGGCGTCTAATGGTCGGGGGCGTATCGGGACTACCCGTCTTCTCTCTAATGTATTCCTCCACGAGCGGGAGAATTTTCGGCCTCTGGAGCCGCCGCCTCCGGTGTGAATAATGAAACTAGATGGTATCATATCACGAATTCAAATAAGACATTAATAACTCGGAGGTGTCCGGGGCCCGGGGCCCAAATTACAGCCTGTAATGTATTATTAGCGGAGCTCCCCAGCGGGGTACACTTGTAATTATGTGCAAGTATTTATGGCACCGGCTACCAATAGCGCTTTGACCACCGGCCCCGCCGCTCTCATTCTTCCCTCTCACTCTTGCCCCTCTCTTGCCGCCCAACCTCTAAACCCACTCACTCTCTCACTCTCTCTCACGCTCGGAGCCCCGAGATAAAGAGAATCGGGGAGAGAGAGAGAGAGAGAGAGAGAGAGAGAGAGACAGCGGTCCGAAGAGAGGCCTCTGAGATAATCGCTTCTCCTTACGACAAAGCCCGCTATTAAACCAGCGTCTGGTTCCTCCGGGTCAGCGTGTTTAAAGTTTTCCCAGGGGACCATGTTTCCGCGAGCGTTAGCTTTACAGGGCACCGAGATTTTTATTTTATCATATATGAATTACTTGCCTATGGGCCTGCGATGGAGGGGAATAGATTGGTTGGGAATTAAAGGTTAAAGAACCAGCCGCCAGTATTGAGAGCAAAACGTTCAGATGTACTAAACAACTATGGGAAATAATAGTGATAATAGAACTGTTAGGAAATAGGAAATTAGAATAGAGGAAATAGGTAGATAGATAAGAAGGAGATTCGACAACGTTGGGTTAAGGCATTAATTTGGTATTTATTCTGATATGAGTTCAGTTCGATTGAATTCTAAATAAAGGGGTATCAATGACAGTGTTCAGAATGCGAAAATTATGCTCATTAACAAATGCGAGATCTTGATACGACGCGTTTTTTTATAATTACACGGTTCGGTTATTGTTAAACTATGCACGTACAGGAGACACAATGCGAACGGATAACATCAGTCGTAAACTTACGGTCTTTCTCACGCTACAACTTGTTCTTACCATTCTCCGCTGATAAAATTCCCCGTGTAA
Organism: Lethocerus indicus; assembly: GCA_019843655.1. Lineage (NCBI taxonomy): Eukaryota > Metazoa > Arthropoda > Insecta > Hemiptera > Belostomatidae > Lethocerus > Lethocerus indicus. The sequence goes on from JACDQD010000011.1 coordinate 7,636,472, forward strand.
GCCCTCAACGCTTTTAACAGCGGTTACTCCCCGTCCGAATGATCGTGGGTTTTTTAAATCTCTCCGCCACTATCCAAGTTATTCCCAAACTGGAAGCTTGTGCTGGGCACGCGCGCTCAATCTCGAGATTTCCCGTTTTCGAAAATGTTTTCAATTTCGAGTACGTTAACAATATCCCGGCGAAACTGTTTCCTACCGCTCCGTCCATCATTTCACCACTGTGCACTCTTCTTATTATAACGGAATCGCCGGGTTAACGATTCCCTTCCGTTTCCCCTCTAATGGGCTCGGCCAACCCGACTACTACTAACGAGACAGCCGATCGCCGGTCGGCACTGTAATTTGAATGTTTAACAGAGAGAAAGAGAAAAAAGAAAAATTGCGATTCCCGACCGACCACACTCGTATGCGCTCTTACCGATTTCGATGAGTGCTTAACAGAATTATCCAAGTAATACTGGCTGAAAACGGTCCCAGTTGAAGCGTATTTAGGAAAGCTGCAATTGAATGCGCACTTGCATCTATGTAATCGTAAGGTTGAGGTTTTTCCAATGTTTCAATTAACATTTTATTGAGCGTTTATCGGAACAGTCTCTCTGCGAATACGTAAATTGCATATAATCCAAATGCAATTCGAATTCCAAATCCACAACAGTGAAAAAGATTCATTGAATAACATATAATGTTCTCCGTACTGTAAACTACGTCGTTTGCTTCCACTCGCGTTGTTTAAACAATCGAACCAATTGTCGCCCAATCGATCAGTCACAATTCCTATTTAACTCCTCGTCGCCTCCAATCACGTCGGTTCCCTAAACTAAGTATTTCAGTAGCACATCTTTTTTTCCCGTAATACAATTTAATTTAGTAGGATATTATTGTGATAAACATTGAAACAACTGAAACTGCATCGCGTGCGATGATTGGGCGCAATAGAAATGATCGTTTCGATAAAATAGCCTAACGGGCCCTTTCCTTGGGAACGGGACGACAAAATTGTCGGACATTAACCGCTAGAAGAGCAATTGGAAAATTTCATTTTCGACTCACGGCAGCGAGAATATATTACGGTATTAATTAAGTAACATAAGCGGCAATAAATGAGTAGGTGGAACGCTGATATCCACTGGCAATTAAGTTCAATAACTTCGTTATTGAATGAGACATAGCGGAAAAGATAGGATTTCTGATGTTCAATCACCGCTTTTTTGTTATTCCCAGCTGTTTCGCCGCCGCGATACAATAATTCAATTATTTATTGTTCGGTATTTCTTTCGGCTTACAAACTGGTTTAGTTGGAGTACGTATTCCCATATTTTTCATAGGGTTGTGGATTATTTTCTCTCGACAATATCGCATGTAATTTAGCGTTGTTCTGTTAACAATTGCGACTGTTTTTTGAGATAAAACATAACTATATCGCCTTGGGACAGTTTCGGCTTCTCCCGGAATTTTTTCGTTGAAAAAAAATTAGAATGCAGATTCAATGCGCCCCGAAATATTCAATACTAACCGATTTTCGGTCAACGACTGCTCCGATCTTTCTCGAAAAGGATTTCATCTACCCGAGAGTAGTCGCACTTATCGAACTTTAGATTACCGTAGATTTCGTGAGTTTCTGCCTCCTCTCGCTGGTTTGGTCTTTTGCTAGACTGGTTTCGTCCGCTCGCCATCTTCAGTAGCGGTGTAGCGGACAGAAACGCGCGAAATCTACGGTATTCCAACCCCTTGCAGAACATAAAAACAGGTATTCTCAACTAAAAAATTATTGTAACCAATTGAGGTTAGTACAATCACAATTATCAAACTTTAGACTGTCTATAAAAAGTGCATATGAAGTCACATACGTCGGCCGTTATTTTTGTTGATGATTTGAAAGTAGAAATTAATGAGAGTCGATTAAAATAATCGACTGACTGAAGGTTTTATTTTTCAAGACGCGTTTAAGGGGTGTGGAGGGGATCCGCGCCGACGTTCGGAGGTCGTTACCTTTTTTTCTCCCCCCCTTCGGAATTAGAATTCAAATGCAAATCGGATCCGATTCTAATGAAGGGTGCGCCGGGGCCGGGGTGTTGTGGATGGGGAGGGGGGAAAGGCGGAGCCGCGGCGCGTAATATTATGCGCGGGCCCAGAAAGCGAGCGATTGCCCGATAATGGCATTAGCACAGGCTAAAGCGCTCTCCCTCTCTCTCTCTCCTCTCTCTCTCTCTCTCTCTTCCTCGCTGTGTCACTCGATAATCGCATTGCCTCGTTTAACGCTAACAGACCCGGCCGTTCGGAGGAGGAGAAGAGGCGGGGTACGAACAACCCTCGGGCGACCTACCCCTCCACCAATCTACAACCCCCAACACCGCCCCCACGCCGTACTTTATAGACTTAACCGCCGAGTTGTCGCAGCAATAAACTTCAATAAGCCGGCGTTGTTTCGTCGGAAGATCCACTGAAGGCAGATTAATTTAATGGGGCTCTTATAAACACGGGAGGTAAACTCGGATTAGGGCCCGGGGTCTACCTGAAATATCTGCCTGCTAGCCATCCCCACCCCCTCGCTTCAGGAATTCCCGATTGAAGGAGAGTTTATTGCCGGTTCAAATTTCCTGAACTCCAAAAGTCTTCGAGACTCTACTTAAGGCCTCTACTAAAAGGGACATCAAAATTGAAATCAGTTAACCAACTCACAATCTATAAACCCTTATTGAAACAGAGGTGGAAATCGCAATCGAAAGTTCTTACAGTTTCTCTCCTGATCCTAATTCACTCGTTGAATCCCTCCTCATTCAGCCATTACTAGGCAGAGGCCTAGATAAAAGCGAATTACTATTAATTCCGCAACTGTGCCTATAATTATAAAGTTTGATTGTGCGATATATGAAACGAAAAATAATAAGTTTGGGAAAACTACAAGATTGAAGTCCTTGATTGAAGTAATCAGGTCCTTCTCGTGAAACATGCCCGGTACGGGAATATCGTACTCGGTCACTAACCGCCGTGACGTCAATACGCAATTTCCCTTCAATTACGCCTTTTTGCTTAACTTTTGCTAAGTTACTAAGTTGAGATTCGGACACGGCCCCTAACAGTATTTCCAAACCCCCCTCCACCGTATGATTGAGCCCTTCAGGTTCGGGTTGCATCACCGAATGCTGACTGGCTTTTGTGATGTTTATGGACGAAATAGGAAACACCCGTATGTTTAATAATACGATGTTGGCCATAATATTCGGGATCGGGATTGTCAGACTGCTAACATTCTGAATGTTTGGACATCCACGACGAGCCGGATGACCTGCCCCCCCTTCCCCCGTCCAATTATGGAGCAGGTGGGTTTCTCGGTCTGTGACTGTGAGTTCGAGCGTGTTTGTCGTGTATGTGTGTGTCTGTGTGTGTCTGTGGACCCGTGCACTTAATGCGGCACTTTAAGATGGCGGCCGATGGGCGGAGCCTACACCGGACCGCAATTGCCCTCGCATTAACTAACACCCTTCGCCTATTCGGATTCCATTCTTTTTAGCAATTTTTTTTCAACTTTTATTTTACATAACATCCGATGTTATCTGTTTAAATTCTTCTTGAGAACTCACTTGAATTCTTCTAGGGGAGATGGACCATTCTCGGGTGTTAAATATTAAATTACTTTTACATTTAGGAATTCGTAACTACATTAAGGATTCATTGCAAAATTGATCCTGTCTACCAATAGTTTATGCCTACAACACTTTTCTTACATCTACTGAAATACCGTTAGAAATAAATGCTATCCATGGCTAGAACATATTAATGGCAGAATGCAACTGATGATGGCGTACAACAAAAACTGGTCCGAGGGGAACGTTATACCCAACGTTATACCGTCTTCTCTTATATATTAAAACAAAATTTATATTCTAAAATAAGGTCGCGAAGCGTCTCGTCGAGACGATCTAGTCCGTTTTCATAAATTATACGCTCGCGTTTCGGGCCAAAAGAGATCGTTCACGGTATGAAGTACACTCTCTAATTCTTGAATGTCGAGGGGGGATGGGGTGGTGGAAAGATAGAAATCAGAGTTATGGTTTCGGGAAGGGAGGCGCAATGCTCATTCGTAATTAATGGCCCTGGGCCTAATAAAGTTGCCCCCGTTCAGCAGTAGGTAGTCTGTGTGCGTGAGCCGCTCCCACTCCTACCGTAGGGACTGAATAAGCCATCGCATAATTTGGAAGTCAATGGTATATATACCTCATCCTATACTGAGAGTTATATACGCAGTCCGATCGCTATCGGTAATCAATTATTTTTAATTGCGGGGCTATTCCGTGAAGAGCTGTCCTTTGTATTGTTGTTTCAATACAAATGAAACGGGGACACGTCAATTCCCGATAATTTTTGTGCATACGATTTTCGAAATCGTCGAAACAAATAATAATTAACCATACAACACAATATAGAACGAAATTTCGTTAAAGTGATGTTATCGGATATGTCAGTTTAAACAGACATGTGCGTCATCAGAGTTAGCGTTAGGATTATTGCAATATTTTATACAGTTGCATAGTGAACCGAAGGGGACAAATTTATTATTATTCCCAAAATCCTGCTTCCCAAAGTTCCGCTTCGACGCAGTTTTATACTGTATTAAGCTGTGTACAGTCGAGGGTCCTAGCGAGCCTTCATTTTATACAGTTGTTTAATGAAAACCGAACGTTTTCGTTTATAAATTTTCAAATTTCTCCGCGGAGCACTCTCGCCTACTGATACAGAAATACTGCCGTCGGTATTGAGTACAAATGCAGACGGAACGGACTAATCACATTACCTGGGCAGAGATTACGTAGGAAAGACCGTGGCTGGGGTTAGCGAGAGGGTAATGGGTGAGCTCAGACTTCAGTAATGACGACGGCCCCGGTTTGGTAAAGTGCTGGAGGGATGAGCCGGAGGTAGGACGGGGGGCGGCCGACTCTCAGTCCAGGTCCCCCCCCCCGGGTTCGGCCTCTTGTTTCTCCTCAACTTCATTTGTCCGGATTGTCTCCTCTTCTGTCCCGGCCCCACGAGACAACAATGGGCCTCGGTAATTGCGTCAGTCTGAGGGAGTTTACATTTTGGGTAAAAGGGAGCGCCGGTTTTTAAATGTTCCCGTTATGCCCGGTTTGATCCATTAGGGGGGTTGAAAGTGGCACGAGTGAAGATGGAAAAATTTACTTTTTGTTCGAAAATTTTTTTTAGTTATTTTATTCCCACTAATACTACAATAAAATAATGAAAATGTACACGAATTAAGAACAAAAAAACCCCGAGTAAAATATACTGTAAGGCCTGCGAGCCGGTATATGTAAATCGAAAATTAATTGTACATGTAAAAACAATGTACAAATTGAAGGAATAAATATTATTGGGATTGGAAAGTATCGACAATTTAAATTAACTATTACACATTTGTATAGATGCGCCGTCCAAACGGAAATATTTAGCATATAACTTTCAATTCAAATTTTCGCTTAATATTTTATTGCTCCTTAACAAAATGCTACTTTTCGACAGCCCTATGCAAGAATATAGCCCCTAACAAGATATAGTATCATAAATTATTTTGGTTTCGTTTTATCTTGACTCGGGAACCGCACACTGTCATGGTCCGTTGCACCATAATAAAATTAGTACAGATGTGTCAGAAGAAATAAGTAGGTTCGAATGATTTTATATATTGAGCACTGCAATCAATTTAAAGCAGGAAGCGATTCCCTATTGGATCAAATAGCCGATTTATTACCGGCCATTCATATTATTTTCTCAAGTTGCGCGGATTCGGTGAAAGGTAAATTTTGTGAGCGGCTCGAGTGGCCGACCGGAATAAATTTGATTGAGACGCTCTCAGGGCGGGCCGCACTATAATCACGAATCAAAATCGCTGCCCCGGGAATGATTCCGCGATAAATCAACGGCTGTTTTCATAATTCCCGGCCCAACTCCTGTTTGTCCCTGTACAGGACCCTGATCTATTTCCGTGCCTGTTTTCGTCCTTCGCCGTCCCGAAGGACGCTCCGAAATCCCGTTATGCTTTCTAAATGTATTGTTTTTCGACCGCTCTCCATACCGGCTAGATAAATAGCTATTCAGAAATGTCCGACAGTTCGAAATGTATCCGCAGAAATTGTTTCCGTTCAACAGTTCGTAGGTGTCTAAGCGATAATAATTTACCCCGTATAATTATAGGAGAGGACTGAACAGTTATAATATTGTTTGAAAAAATTATGACCGGTAATATCACAAAAAAATATGATTCAATTTCGACGATATTAAAGGTTAACGAAGTTTTATTATTTAGAAATGCCGGATATCAAAAAATTATGCACATACAGTGTTAGTATATTTTATTTATGGCCCAAAACTATTTTCCTGCATTCAATATGGAGAAATAGATAGATCCGATACCCCTGCTCTAGAATGAAGACCCTCGGTAAATTTTAAAAGACAATATCCAACCCGACCGATTAGAAAGCAAAACAGGCCGGCGGGTACAAGTGAAGTTGCGGACCCCCAGACAGGTAGCTTAGCTTAAATCGTACTCATGCGGTTAAGAGGACAATTGGCAGACGCATTGTGGTCAAAACGAGCGTGACAGTATTTTGTCCGGACGGTTACTAAAGCCCGACTAAGCCAGGCGGTATTAGACAATGGGTCGCGTTTTCTGGTACCAACTCGAGCGTGATGGGGGCCCTCCTCCTCCTCCTCCTCCTCCTCCCCCTCATCCTCCCCCTCATCCTCGGGCCGTGTAGGTGGTGTAATCGGAGCGGTCGGCTCGTGTGGGCCCCATTAAACGGCCCATTTGGCGACATAGGCCCGCCGCCGCCGGGGAACAAATTGCCCGCCCGACTAGATCCTATTACGGGGCCCGGATTGTCTTTCCCTGTGCCGCCGTTTGTCTCATACCGGCTATCGGAGTACCATCCACTCCCGTCCAACCCTCTTCGGAACCGAGGTAAAGTAGGTCGCGACCGAACCTCCGAATGAGCGATTAAGACGGTACCCTCTGCACCGAGTGGCGCCGACGAGTACCTTTGTCCGCCCCCGTTTGAAAACCGCCCTTATAGAGTACGGAAATTCGTTTGAAATACTTTTCCCTCCAGACTAATAGGGGTTCTGTCCCCGCAGTCTGTATTTTCGTTCTGATAAAGTAAGTTATATGGGCACTTATTCGACTCGTAGGATGGGTCTTTGTTTTCCCAGCGATTCGCTATCTCCGGCGAGTGGGTAGGATAGTGGACGGGGAAACTGCTTTGGTCGGAAACAAAGAAAATTGGAAGAGTGACGGCAAAAATGAAGAGGAATAAATTAGGTTCAAAAGTCTCCAATCGACAAAATAATATTCTCATTAGCGGTATTAAACTGAGAAAAAATTTGGTGGAAAATATACAACTTCCCCTGTTTAAGGTTTTCCAGTAATCTCTATTTAATGAAAAATATTGCAGTTTACTCGATCAAGACAACGGATCCCAAAACAGGCATTCCGAAATGAAACAAGTAATGTTTACAAATGGCCTCTGTCGTGTTAACGAGGGCGTCCAAATATTGTTCGGCCTAAGGTAGCTTTTATTTTAGTCTTATATACGGCTCGGAGTCGAGCGGGCCACGGAGGGTATCGATTCGCCCTGATAATCTATCACGGATGAGGCCCAGCAGATAAGTGGGTGATGATATTCTATCGGAGAGGATGATGAGGTGGAGAGCGCGACGAGGAATGCGCCGCCACCGCTTTCTAAACCGTGATCGTCCGGCCAATAACAAACAGGAGACGTGCCAGGGAGGAGGGAGGAGCAGGAGAGGGAGGAGGGAGGGAGGGAGGGTGGCACTAATGACTATTTTGACAAGCAAGGTGTTCCCACCAACAACGCGTTGAATAACGACTGCTCGCGCGGGCAACAGGCGGTCCTGTCCATCACAAATGTTTCCGGTTTCTTTCAACTCTTTTAAGGCGGTTTTTATAAATAACATTTAATTTCTAGCCAGTAAAAAAAAAAAAAGAAAAAGTCCGTCCTCCTTAATTTCTAGTCACTGAAAGGTTTTCAGGAATATTATTTCCCAGTGCCCTTCTAGAATTTAATTGAAACGAGTTAAGCGCCTCCATTAAGCCACTTAATACGGAAATTGCGTCTTCAATTATAAATGACCCCCATTAATAATAACGCCGTACTGAAAACAAAGTACAACTGTTAACATTGACGACATGGAAGTACATCTATCGAATAATTGCTTAGAAAAAATTTGTTGTGTATATAGACGTGGTATAGATTGAAATTCCGCCCTTTGCTAAATACTTGATTTATTGAACAGCGAAATCCAGTCCACATTTTGATCCGATCAGTTTATGCCAGTCAAAATAATATGATTATATTAGATCGTCGAGACTCTGTTGGGCGGACGAAGTCGTCCCGTATTTTCTTCGTAGTCCCGAAACCCTATCCCAAGAAGACGGGACGAAAACCGGGTGTTAACGCGTGAAAGACTCGGACGTCGAGGAGTCGGCGTGGCGTACTATTGTTGGCCGGCCCCGACGTCCCCGATACCGAAACCGCCTCCTAATGAGGCGATCGTTTTATCGAGCGTAACAGATTAAAAACGGAGCACGGGGTAAAAAAATATCGGGACGAAAAAAAGGGCTGAAAACAATCGGTGGCCCAGAAAAATCCCGGTGTCCGTAGCACGTGGTGTCCGGAATCCGAGACGGGGTAATCGGATACGGAGGCCGCCGGTAGTAGTAGTAGTAGTAGTAGTAGGAGTACGCTCGCGACCTCCCCAACTCATCTGCCTCCAAGGGGACAGCCCTTCTTCATGGCTTGTGTTACGCCACCGTTCTTCACCTGTGGCTAAAACCCTATACCGGGAGATTAGTCAGGCACGATTTGGCCCCCCCCGGTCCACCTTTAACGCCCCAATTGACTCCCACTCCACGCCTCTAATCGGATCCGACATAATGAAGTGGCCGGAGTCGAGCCACGGTCGCGATCTAAGTTTTTTACGGTATACCTACTGACGACAGTCGCCCGCCCGGTATCCTGACAGGCTTGACAGTTATATAAAAATAACCAATTCGAATTCAGTATCCCGTATCAACTTATCTGTGGGACAGGAATAAATTATTTCGGAAGTAAAGTTGAAAGAACTAGTCGCCAGGCAATATTGAAAGCAAATATTGCCGACGATCTCGAGACCAATTCGTAAACGAAATTCGTAGCCACCGCTGTGTCTCGATTGTGTAGACGTTAATTCCAATATTATGAACCGAAATATTGTTGCGAATAGAGAGTATAATTGCGATAATAATATTTTTGAGGCCTAGTAACGTACATCAGCGCAGTTTTAGTATGTCGTCACGCGCGAAAGGAGAAAAAAGTGTTCTCTCTAATATTATCCGGTCGGTATATAGGTTAATAAGAAACACGGCCGGCGGGCAATGGAAGGGGCCCCAAGTCAAAACGCATATACCGGAGTGGCCGGCGGCAAGCCCTTGAGATCTCCGGGGCCCCCGGCCATATGTCGAGGGGATAGAGTTGCTCGTGCCGATAAAAATCAGTGCCGAGGGCGCCGAAAGCCGATAGCGGGCGGGAGGCGGCAGGTGGTGGGGCCCGGCCGCCTAACCGAGGGGAAATAATCCGCCCCATCGGACGGGAAACACGAGACTCCAGATTTTTTGAGACTCCCGGGTAAAAACCCAGCCGAACAGTTGTGAAATTCGAACAGGTACAACGGGTATGTAAATATCCTAACCTCCGATGAGGGGGTCCCCGAGTGAAACAGAATATCGATAAAACGGAATTATACTGATCGATCCGCGTCATTTTTATAAGGACATATCGCACGGAGGACATATCCATAAATGAGGAAGCAATGTATCTAATATTATCTAAATTTTATTAATTACTTTAATTTACCTATCTTAACTCCAAAAATTCAAAAGCATACGAGTCGTTGAGTATTTGAAAAACTGTACGGCTAAATGTTTTATACTTATAGTATGGCTCTTACCGTAGATTTGGCGAATACCGTAGATTTCGTTTAGATTACAAGTAAGTACAAGTGACAGTGACAGTGCAGTGAGGATGCCCAGAAAACATCCAAAGTGCCAAAAGTGACACCGCTGCTGAAGATGGCGAGCGGCCGAAACCGGTCTGGCAAAGACCAGACCAGCGAGGGGAGACAGAAACACACGAAATCTACGGTACTTTTAATTAATCACCCGAGTGCATTTTGCCCGAGTGTTCCCTTCGATATTTGCTCAATGCAGGCCCGACCGAAGTTAATCGAGCCACCGATTCCTTAGAGCGATGAAAATGCCTACAGATGAAATTGATATTTAGTTCAGTAGCTACGGAATTCTGGGGATTCCGGTCGTCGTTAGCGTCGACAATACGGCCGATAATTCGGATTCGGCCCGAATATTTAGGGACCCGGTCACTAAATTAATGTCACGGATGGGTGCGGGGGGGTTCCTTAATGGCGGCCCCCCCTCCCGTCGCCATATTTCAAAACGGGCGAACGCCGCATTTGTGTCAATGAGATCTACAATTAGAGGTGTTAAATTAAAATACAAAATCGTTTTTTTCCCCAGTTTTTTTCGTCTTATTCCTTTTCCAGCCCCGGCGGCCTCTACTAATGGTCGGGGCATCCGGTTCACAGACGTCAGCCGCGAGCTTATCCATGTCTAGCATCACCTAGTTATTATTGAACAGAAAATTACCTTGTTTTACAGCGCGCTTTCAGGGGTCTAGAATCAGCCGCGGCAGCTACTCCCGCATTTTCACGCCGATAAAATAGACGTTAGAAGAATATTTCAGGGAATGCAAAAACCATAATTATATTGGACACAGAGAAGTAGATCTTGCAGTACCGCAAAGTTGTACAATGTATGACCGTTACTTAGGACAATAAGCTCTAAAACTGATCAGTTTATGTTTTTAAACATAGATACATTTATAAATTGTGTTAGGAAGAAAAGTATAATTGGGCCTTTTAAAAGAATTCGAGGCGATTATAATTCGGTGGGCAGAAGAAGTTCCGCCGGACGGCCTCTTCTTAAGAAGGACGTTGGCTTCAATTTACGATGTCGTAATAACAACAGCGTGTCAGGAAAAACTGGTCTTCACCGCCGGGTCGGGGTAAAATGTCCGATGAAATATATTCCTCATTATACAGTCAACGGCGCTGTAATAAACGCGCCCAGTGAAAGTAAAGGATAGGCCATTAAAAGCACTTTCATGTCGTAAATCCTTCGCGGGCCCGGAGGTGCGGCGGGAGGGCGAGGAGTAGGGGGGATTTTTTCGAAAACGCCGAAACTCTTACGAGTGTGTGAGAGGCTGCCTTTTTATTAAAGCGGGAATATAACTCCAGAAATTGCTTATTTGCGCGGACCGACAGGTTGTTATTTTGGGATTATTGATAGGCCACCTGCTCCGGGTTTATACTTATAATGGTATTTCTGATTGTGTTATAAACCGGCCGTGTTGGTAAAAACATACGGCATCTGAAATATTTAAAAAATAAGTCCATTCCGGTCATAAATATAACACAATTTCCTTTAAGAACATAAGACCACTGTTCAGAATTCCCGGTATTCTTTTGTGTCAATGATACTAATGCTGGGTCCAAATGGAATGAGTAACGTTTCCTTCTATAAGCATCCGGGTCAGATTTTTCCCCCCCTTAATAGAATAATTGTGAAAGCTGTTCATAAATTAGACAGGATGTGATATACTGTCCGATCTTGTTTGTTTAGTCTGGGCCTAGACGAGTCTTCCGGCCCGTTAAAATCTCCTCCCGGCGGCCGTTATATTTCTAGGTACGGTTGGATGTCTTTTGTAATGAAAGTATTTCATGCATTATTCGAACATTTATCCTCCATAATTTTTTTAGAAATCTAGTGTAGATGCCGAAATACCTATAGCATCGAAAAATATTTATTTTTCTCGTTAATACTATGTTGCAGCGTCATATCACTACGTATACCGGATGAATCATGGCGTTTCCCCTATTTCATTATATACCCCTAGATTACGATATATACCAAGCCTCCAAAATATAATAATACATGTTCGATTGGGATAGTGTGCTTTATTCAGAGCCGAGAAAAACCAACGGATAAGATTGGTGAAGTGGAACTAAATTAGTTCCGGCCTTAATTTTTAATAACCAATCGCCAGGCAGTACAAATGCAAAATGTTCACTGATTTCAAGGAGAAAAAGAACTAAAAAAAACTACCTATAGAAAATTATTCGTATTGAAATCCTGTATTGCGGGTCTGTAGGGCGGATGACGCCGGCGCAAATATTATCAATACCTGGGATAAAATGATTTCTGCCGGATTCCGATGGGAGCGCCGAAACAGAGGGTTCAAGGGGGGGGGCACAATCCGAACGCATACAACCGGAGAGAGGCACCTGTATTCGAGATCGGGAAGCCTCCGCATATAAAAGAAAGGATGAAGTGGAGCGGGGAAACAATCTGAATGGTGGTGTGGGGCAAATAGACAGTGGGCCGGTGATTGAGTGGAGCGGGGCCCCGTATTCCCACGGGATGGACACGGGAGGCGGGGGTTCGGAAAAAAAAGGCCGTTGTGTCCGCCCCCGGTGCCGCCCCCGAAGTCTGTTTGTCGCCGGCGGCGCCCCGTTTGAGAAAAACAAACGCGGACGCGGCGCCAGCCCCGGCCATTGTCTTCCTCCACTTGACTTCCTCCCATTGTCCTCCCCTGTATTGGATTTCCTTATTATTCGGTCCCTCCTCCACCTCCTTCTCCTCCTCCGCCTTCCATCAGTGCCGGTAATCGTTGTTTCCTCCGTCAATTGTCCGGCCGCAAACCCCCCCCCCGATGGTGCCCCCTATTTTTTTTCCCCGAGTATCCCGTTTCGGAATCGGCCCAGAAGGATATCCGATGTCGGACAGTTGGGTTTTACCTGAAATATAGGCCCTCCGGGTTTTCTACGACGCGGCCAACTACCGATTTTCGAAAATCGATAATGCCATCAATAATTTTAAACCCACCCAACTGATACATTCAAATACAACAAATTAATCATTTAAATTTAAATTGAGAATAATTATCCGAGACAGGATTTCACAACAAATCCCAATTACAGTTAACATACAGGCAGTTTCGTCACTTCAAATATACATCCGTTACTGCGTTGGAGACTTTAAGAGGGTGTATATTTTCCGAAGGTCCAAACGTATACAATGATCCTTTTACAGTGTCTATACATACTTCCGACCCGTCTCATTCCCCTAAGCGATCCTCGTCGCGACCCAGGTGCCCCGAAATTCGATACCTTCCCTCTTGAGACGGTTGGGAAAATAATCGTGTCTCCGGGAGTCTCGAGTATACCTTTCTGGAACAGTTCTTGCGTCAATATGCGCCCAGTCTAAAATGTACGCCTACCCTCGGTATATATCCCTCTGTTTTACAGCGCTCCTTCTTAACCGTCTATTTGTCTAGGGGTGGACTTCGGGGTGGGCCCAATCAGCGATGGGCTCCAGTCAGGCATTCGGAATGCACACTATCTCTCTCGCTCTCTCTCTCTCTCTCTCTCTCTCTCTCTCTCTCTCTCTCTCTCTCTCTCTCACTCACTCACTCTTTCGCCCCCTTCTTTCTGTTCCCCAGTGTTTGCATTTCTCTTATTCCCCTCGGCCTTTTTCTATTCTGCTTAATGCCACGGAAAAGGGGGCCACAAAGAAAGCCTACTTCGGCGCCCATCCACAGTAATATTCGCGAATATTCGTCTAAATTCATAATTTTGAACTCTACGGACAGAAATTATCGCGAATCAAAATCATTCAGAAAATCATTCGAATATTTATTGTTCATTATTAAAATAGAATAACGTTTAAATAAACTACTGATATACTGGACTGGTTCTGTTTCGTACAGGTATTAACACAATTAGGAAACCTGCAAGCTTCAAACGTTTTATGAAACAGGATGGAGCATAAATCTTTCATTAAACTTCTGATTCTTATTCTAAAGTATCTCCAGACGGGACAATAAATTTTCGAATGTAATAGATTATATAGGAGTTGAGTCAGAAAATCCTACATAAATGTCACGAAACAATTCGTTCTCTTAACAACGTATTCGGATGTTCTGTCGCCGTCCGATCGCGTTTTTCTTACGCGAGACTGAAAAAAAGACCCGTTCACGTTAAAACAACAATGCCGCGAATGAGTCGGTCATTCGGACGGAATAATTAAGTTAATTTTCGCGAATTTCGTCCGAGAGGCGGGCGGGCCCTCCCTGAAAAACAAGTACAGGCTGTAATTAATAGTTTCGCCGTTTGCCCTAATTGGGGCCCCGGAGCTCATTAGGAGGAGGAGGAGGAGGAGGAGGAGTCTAGAAGCAATTTTACCGTCGACTGTGTAATTTCGAGAACACGGAGCCGAGAAACGCTATTTCCAGTTCGATCTTCGTCAACGCCAATTGGACTGACGTCCGGCCATTGCATTTCACGGGGAGGTGCCAGAGAATATTTGATATAGTTATTTTTTTTCCCGACGCTGGGCCCACCCGACGAATTGATTTGTAATTCAATTCTCAGGAACGGACAGTTTATGTCCTCCAGTAATATTTTGAACGAAAACATGAATCGGGCAGACACGAGGAATAAAAAGAAATAATAGTCTCAAATCTTAGGGTTTTATCCAGATATACAGTTCTAGTACAATTTTCGGACCACCGAGTCGTTCCCTTGCCTATCGGTTATACTATTAAAATGCCTAACGAGATATTGCGCATACCACTTTTCGCAGTCTTACTGTATGGTGGGATTTTTCGGTAGACAGATATTTTTGTATATTTATTATTTCAATTATTTTTGTGGTAAAATAATAATTTTCTAGACGAAAAAATATCAATTAAAACTCATTAAAAGAATATTGAGTTGGACTAATATACGTATAGCCGCTAAATTAAATATAAAGTCCCAACTTCTAGGATAAAAGCCAGAAAAAACCGCTTTAGACGATCGTCACCGTAATTACTATAACGGGTATAACAGAATTCAGCCCCATGATAAATAGGAATAAATTGGTTTAGAATTAAATGTTAAAGAACCAGTCTCCGGTGAATTGTTGAGAGCGACTTTCACGCCTGTAACCAGACGTACAGATTCTGCAATACCTATCGGCGGTAATAATTCACAACTGCCGTAGTTTTAATTTCGTTCTAAAGAAGCGGAATATAGAATTACAGTCCGCTCGTACGTCTCAATTGTAAAGTTATAGTAGGGACGTCCCGAGCGAAAACATTTATCCAAGAAAGTGGGCGTTCGGGAAATACCTATTGACAGTACCGTGTTTCTAATGTAGGGATAAACAGGGACAACCCCCCGGGAGTTTTGGAAAGAGGATAATATTTATATTTGTAAAAGGAGGCTAAGTGGGGTGGCGGTGACAGTGGGAGTGTAGGGTGGAGGGGGTAGGCTCTTTTTTTCCAATCCAGGGGGGGGGGGTTTCTTGAATAGTATCGCGTTACCGGGTACGGCTTATCGCCGGCATTGTCTGTCGAAATAAAGCGCTCCGCAGAGGCATAATAGTCATGATAGGGGACAATAATACTGTACACAGAGGACGGGGAACACGATATCTGGCGGCGGCGGCGGCGTCGTCCTCGTCCTCCGTGAGGCGGCTACGGAGGCGGCACACCACCAAAGTCTTTTTTGTAAGCCCCCTCCAGAGCATAATGGCTATTACCCTAGATTGACTATTAAGGGGGGTCTCGACGTGAGAGGAAGGAGGAAGTATACTCGCCGGTGTGAGTTACACAGCTATTCAAACCAGTCAGTCAGTCTCTCTCTCTCTCTCTCTCTCGCTCTCTCACTCTCTCTCTCTCTCTCTCTCTCTCTCTCTCTCTCTCTCTCTCTCGCTCTCGCTCTCTCTCTCTATCTCACGGGGCCTGGAGGAGACAGGTACTCCCCCCTTCTTCTTCTTCTTCGAGGTCTCGACACCCCCTTCCGACCGTTTATTTTACAGAGTATTGTCCCATTCATTAGGCATAATGGGAGCAATACAGGTGTTCGGGGCTTTGCACCTAACCCGGTCGGCGTTCACAGCTTTCTTAACAGTGAACAGCGCTAAAGATATATCGGAAACAGTTCCCTGGGGTAAATAATATAGGCCCAATAATGTTTCTAATATCCAGATAGATAAAACAACTAATCGCCGCAAAAGAGAGAATTAACTGAAAAAAACCACACTTTCTTACGGCTAACCGTCACTTTTCTGTTACCAAGATCGTTTAAACTAGTAATATTGAAAAGTTCCTACCTTTCGGTGGCAGTCAGGAAATCCGGATTTTCACCACTCTCAGTAGAATACAGATTCCAATGGCGCATTGAACGATGACCTCACTATCGATGGTTGTAATGATACCACTGTTAAAATTAAAAAAATATCCTCATTAATCATTATAAACCTATAACGATTTCATGATAAATAAATTAATTTCTGCATGTGCTGAAAAGGTTTGAGGGGCATTCTGAATGTAAATAAGCCTAAATAATTTCAATATCACTAAAAATATGATATTTATGGTTGAATAAAAGTATGATGTTTTAAACGAAAATGCTTCCTCGTTGAATCATAAACAGCGAAAAATAATTGTTATTCGTGTCGGGCCTAAAAAATCAGTCGACTTCTGAAATACTAAACCTTGGAATTAATCAGTACGGGGGTCAATTTGCGTTTACGACTCGCGTGATACGAGTTTATTTGCGATAGACAGCGATATGGATCGGGCACAGGCGGCGTATTTACGATGGGACGCCAAATATAAAAAGTCTGTAACGTAGACCGCAATTTCGTACCGATCTGGAAATTATCAGGCTACTGTAGCACCGCGGATTGCTCTTGAGAGAGGCGAGAGAACGGAATCTGTTTGTAACGGGGGGAAAAAAGGGAAAAGAAAATGAAGGGAGGAAGAAAAATGAATTGATCCGAAAACCCCGATGGAGGGTCCTGAGAATAAATTCTCTCGGCCCTCCTGAATAAGATTTACATACATAAACCCGTTCGCTACCGCCCCATCTCAGATAGACGATACCGATCTTCTTCTTAGTGTGAAACGTATAAGGTGCCACCGACCCCCGTCCGGCCACGGTATTATTCATCGGGCGCTAAACGATCACCAATTACTTAGGACACATCCGACGCCTACCGTCTGTAATTTTTTAAATTCCTTAAGAAAATAGACCTGACAATTTAAGTATAGCGGACGGCGTTTAAAGTGTTCCAGTGGACGGTTCCAAAAGTCAAACAAATTAGGCTCGAATTGTTGCCTCGATAAGTTTATCTTCATTGCCTATTGTTCATCAACATCAACTTGAATATCTAAATGAATCAATTGTTCTGAATATAGGTTGGTTTAAAAGAAGTTTGGGGGCAATAAAGTTGTTACACTGGATACAGATACTTAAATCGGCATACGTTGATTTTCTGACGTATTTTCATTTATATAATTAAGTAAACTCTATGTAATAATATCATAAAATAGAGTTTAAAGGTTCTTACCGTTGTTAATTTAAATTCCGGTAGTAGGTTGCAACGTGAAATTCCTATGTTATCGAACAATAAGAGAATCGATTAAATCTCTCTCTTTGATATTTCATTCAATCGGACACAGTTCCCTCCCGTAGTTTCGCCACTTGAGATAAGTAATTGCATGGGCGAGAGTGGGTACGGATACCTGGAGGCTTTTCGAAG
Organism: Lethocerus indicus; assembly: GCA_019843655.1. Lineage (NCBI taxonomy): Eukaryota > Metazoa > Arthropoda > Insecta > Hemiptera > Belostomatidae > Lethocerus > Lethocerus indicus. The sequence goes on from JACDQD010000011.1 coordinate 7,654,185, forward strand.
AGCTTTTTCTTATACTTTTTCCGATTTTTCGGAAAAATGTATACGGGGATGAATTACGGATGAATTTCATTAAAGGCTTAAAAACGCTGAGGCTTTCATCACATAAATTAGGCCCGCTCGTTAGACACTGACATTCGCGTTAACAGCAGCTGCCGCGGTTTTTTCTTTTTTATTTCAAGCAAGTAATAAATTACAGCTCTTTAGCCCGACCGTACGCAGAACATTACAAAGTCATTTACGCGCATAGTACCAATATATAAATATATATACACGTGCCACTTTGGACGTCCCACTCGGTTCTAAATTTGAAAAGGAAGACAAGAAAGGACGGTCCGTTTTAGTCGACTGGTCTCGTGTTCATTGGAAGCGGCGATTTTTGGACGGCCGGCTGAAATTCGAGTAAACATCAAAAATAACCCAAAGCTAGAGCCCGCAACTCCCTATAATCTGGCGAATAACTCCACTTTATAACTGTTATTAACGTGTTTAATAGACAAACACCATTGTAGTTTTAATTCATTAAACTAGCTCCTTCTCAGGTGGTTATCACGTGGATGACGTGGATGATGGTAATTGAAATTTGGTTGTAAATACAATATAACTCCACGGCGCGGTATAGACATACTCAACTCTCTAGCTTGAGTTTTTTAATCACCTTCACACTACGTCGTCAGCACTGTCCTGACGTCTATTTCAATGACATACCAATTCCCACCCAACGCAGATTCGCTATTTTGGGCTCCAACTGGACAAACGACTCACGTGGAATCCCCGGGTATGGGGAGTCCATTAAGGGACTCAAAAGAATCAACTTAAAGAGAAAATTTGGACTCTTCGAAATTGACCTTAAGTAACACACTGACAATAGACAAAGCAATACTCAAACCGACATGGACATACGGTATAGAGCTATGGGGTTCCACCGAGACATCCGACATCGCTCGCATCCAGAGATTTCAATCAAAGGTCCTTCGCACCATCCTTAATGCTCCCTGGTGTGTTTCTAACCACACAATCCACCATGACCTCAACATACCGACAGTTGACGAAGTCACAAAATCCCAGTTCCTGAAGTTCCACTCCCGCCTTCCTCCTCACCCTAACCCACTCGTTCAGTCCCTTTCCTCTCTTACCCATCCATTGTCCCCCCCCCCGCGTCGGTTTAAACGCCACTGGCTTAGAGATTTTCTCAGTCGGATGCCATAAGCTGCTCATGTGACAAAGTGCCATCATTGGGTAGTCTCTTCTATCGAGACATTCACGTGGAAAAAAACAAACACTTAAAATTTGTACCAATAACTATATGTAGTTGATTGTACAAAAAAAGAAGAGTTTTTTAACCCTTTCGCTACGGGCGGGTTCTCCACCGCGGTACTCTCGCTGACGATCCGTTCAGCGGAAGTACCGCGGCGGAGAACAAAGCTGCTTGAATGTTTTCGGACGAAAAAATTCTTCTTCAAGGGATATTTATAAATAAAGAGTATTCCAGGGTAATGATGCAAAACAAAATACTATCAGTGCATGTCCAGAGTCAGGTACTTATGCAAAACGGCTGGCCGAAACACCTCATCTAACGGAGAGCCACTATAGTGGCCCGTAGTACCTCAGTGGCATTTTGTGTAGAGCCATTATAGTGGCCCGTAGTACCTCAGTGGCATCTTATGGAAGGCCACTATAGTGGGCCGTAGTACCTCAGTGGCATCTTGTGGAAGGCCACTATAGTGGCTCGTAGTAGCGAAAGGGTTAAATTATTCAAATAGCATAATGAGACAATTTTCTTTCATGTTTCAGGATGCAGCAGCAACAGCTTGCGGCTCAGTTGGCGCACTCTCACGGGGGCGGTGGGGGCGGTCTGCCGCCGAGGCCGCCGAGCGCCGCCTCCACCACCTCCGATTCCAGCATCAGCCTGGGAGCGCCTTCGCCGCCGCCGCCGCCCCCGCACCAGCCGCCCCCCCACCAGCCGCCCCACGCCACCTCCCTCCAGCTGACGCCCTCCCACCAGCCCCTGGCCCTACACAGGCCGTTCTCACCGCACGCCACCACCCTCTCGTGACACCAGCCTCCCCTCTACATGTCCTATCACACCTAGAACACCGATACGCCCAATCACCCGAACACCACCTACGTGCAATTTCAAAAATATTCTCTTCTTTCGTTTACTGTCCTATCGAAAAGTACAGGGGAGGCCCAACGACGTTCTTGTATAAAGTGTATAGTATATATTAAAAAAAACATTATTATGAAAAAAAAACACGAAAAAATATTGTACTAGATTTATAGTGGAAGCGAATTTTTGTGCAGCAAACGGTGTATAATTGTGAGCCCTATTATAAAGATTAGTTCTTCTCCTCGTCGATTATAAATTATACTATTGAGTTCCTAAAAATAACGATTTACGCTGGAATAACAGTGGTGAGCGACCTCTTTTATTCAATTTAAGTATGGCCGTATTCACTTCGTAACGATGTTTATTAAATTAAATTAAAATTAAAGCCCAATTCACGGAGGATTAATTTTATAAATCCTAGCAGTAAGACACTATTGTAGAGTCATTTGAATGACAGGGGCTTATGTACAGTGGCTAATAGTACAACGGGCTAGCTCAATTCATTATAATGTTAATAAATTATGGAATTTACTAATTCTTAATATCTAGCATTTTATACCGAATAAATCTAGCCCTGGCCATTGTTACTTTGCCGTTGTTCATCTAACGATTTTTTCTCATGAATTGTGAGCCTTATGGGTGCTATAAAGATGTGAGCGGGGTCGCTCACCACTGTGAATTCTTCTTTTTCCTTAACATTATTATAATTATAATTAATGGTTTCAACAAAGCATTGTTTCCTGCGAATATCGACAGTTTTCGGCGTGAGTTCGAAATCTTATTCGGGCTCAGGCAAACCCCTTCTCCCAGTCTCTGAGACATATCGAAGACAGAATTTTAATGTCGTTCGAGTTATTATTCTCTTTCCGTTGAATTGCGGCGGAATCGTAACCGCTCTTGGGGCGAGAATCTATGCATAATTCATTCAAAAGAAGTGATAATCCTTCGGACTCTTAGGCCTAAAAGCCTACTCGTCGGCCACCTGTCTTTCTTGCCACGCTTAAGAGTTTTTTTTCTTCCACTATTCTCCTTTTCCTTTTTTCTTCGTGTTATATATTCTTAATATGGTCTAATCCGGAAGTATAAGCAATAAGCGTGGCCGACTTGAGCGCATCCGCTGTCCGTCTGAACTTTAACTCAAAAGACTCATTTGGAATGCACTTTCCCGAAATGATAGCCGATATTTGACTGGAGAAAGATTTTTATTGTAATATAATTGTTACCTTATTATATATTTATAACTTTAATTATTATATTAGAATACGTCCAAAGACGTGCGGCATAATTTTACAATGCTGAATTAATTTCATTTTGAATATCGGCCATTCGGGTAACACCATAAATATGTAGCCACAAATACTTATTAATAATAAAACTTAATGCTTTAGAAAACTATCCTCAAATTTAATTACTAATATGCAGTTAATTCTACATTCGATGAATAATGTTTATCAGACTTAACCCTTTGCAGCTCACGCTGTAAGTCATGTATCCATTAGTATTTTTAAAATTATTATACAAATGACTACTATTTTTAGTGGAAATTCCTAAATATTTTGAATCGATGGACAGCGAATGTTAAACATTCTCATCCCCAGAGCGGTACACTATTCCTCCGGTACCGTTCACTCTTTATTCTCCTCTGACTGTTTGTGTACATACAAAGACGATGCATACATGTATTGTATACGAAGGCGCGCGCTTTGTGTAATAATGAAGCTCACTTTTAAATTTAATTTTAAAAAAACGAAAAAAGAAAATTATATAATAAATAATAAAAGTAATAATAACAGTGCTTTCTAAATAAAAAAACGACGGATCGCCGCTCTCGGGCCATCCTCTTTCCGGCCTGCCACCTAGCGGCGACCCTGTGTAATAATTATTACTACATGAAATGTAATTTGATAAATATTAGAACTGTAGATATTGTGTACATCCAAGCTTAATTATTATTATTATATTATTAAATTTTATGTTGAGTATGTTCAATGTGTACATATTGGAGTAATAAATATTGAATCATAAATACGAAACTTTATTAAAATGAACAATAAAAAAATAACCTACCCCGTATTTCCCAGTTTTTTTCCTATATGTTTACTTTTCCTGGATGCTATCCAGTACAACACTCAACAAAAAGGCCTCATTTCAGGAAAATTAGGATGAAATTACTGTAATTAAATGAGAATAAAGTACTCTGACTATAGGTTGGCTATATAAAAGCCGTAGAACTTACATTAAATTAAGCGAAACGATATCATCCGCCTAAACATTTATCTTATGAATGTAATGCCTCGAATTTCATATTTTTTCAAATATTAAATTTCAATAAAAACAATTAAGGGATAAGAAGTAAAGATGACACCTCCAATACAATAGCGCATTTGTTTCTGCAATTCAAGATTTTATCCCGCGATGAGGTAATTTATGAGCCCGGAAAACAAAGCCATCTAGAACTCAACTTTCACATTTCCAATAAGCGTTTCTACAATTATGTTTACAGAGGAAAAAAACAACAACGAGTAATGGAACCTTCGATAATAAAGGTATAAACGAGTACTTAAAATTGAACAATACCCGTTAAGGCGGTATACACGTTAATACACGATATACAGGATGAATTTTAAATCCGTATTTGGGCCCGAGGTTATGAGCATCATTTGGATAATGGCGAATCATTCCTGCGAATTTATCGTTCGAACAAAATATACTGAACATCGTTTCCATTTCCATCCAAACGCTATAGCATACTGATTATAAGGGACATCGTATTGTGGGATCAATCGAGAATGTCGACTTCAAAATGGGGAGGTTACTCGATTATGAGACATGTAATGAGTTAATAATGTCGGAACCAGTCTATAACTCAAGTTCTGGGATATGAGGTTGCAGAGGCTGCTGCCACTGTCGGTGAAACCGTACAAAATCGGTTTGTCTCCATTCACCAGGATAATTTGATCTCGTTAGCGGCTAAGAGGCGTACACACCTGTCGGGCTGATGCCGTTCACGACCGCCGAATCTAGACGTCTTCGGCGAACCCTTTGAGCCCCCACTTACGCAGCTCAAAGACCCCATTCTTCCTACGTCCACGCCGATACTTCGGCGCCGAATCCTTTCCGCCCTTCGCCGCCGACAATGGCCTTCGGACTAAACCATTTTTCGGACGTTTTTCGGCATCAATGGCACGTGAAAGCCGTTCAATTACGTCTAATCCGTTCATACCCGTGCTTCCGTCAGACTAGTATCCGGAGTCCGAAGGAAATGGTCCTAAATTTCACCGCTGCAGGAAATTTTCTGAAAGGACCACGGACCAGCACTTAGAAGATTCGCGTGAGCAACCGATGGTCTGTTTTTGGACGGGTTTAGAATTTTTATAATAGAATCTCTTGTTTTGACCAACAGTGTTAATCACAAATAATACACTGAAGATTAAGAATATTAAATGCTGAAATACTTTATTGAACTTTACAAGATTAGTAATTCTAGCATTTTTGTATCTAGAGTATTTGCTACAAAAGCGAATTCACGAATTAGGAAATTGGAGGGAGAAAGACACTTTATTATTTATGCTCATCGAGTTCTCTCTATTTATAATTAATTATATCATCATATAAGTATTAAAAATAATTTCCACTGAAATATAGAGAGGGGACGCGATTGGTCAGTAATTCTAAAGACCTCATGCATCTGTAATGGATCAGAATTGCCTATTGGAATTTTCCTTATTTCATTCGCGATTCGAATGCCTCCACACACATTTTAATGCGAAACATCTAGAATTTTACCCTTTACTGGTAAATCATTTATTGACTATTATAATAGCGCGATTAATACCATCAGAAAAAGTTCTGAGGATGTGGACAAGGCTCCACTACTGCATAAAACAGTACAAATCAGTTCATCTACGTCCACAATTTAGGGAAAGAGGTGGAAACCATCGGTATAGACACCAAGTAGATAGAGAGAGAGCAAGTCTGGTTTCAAACGAGTTGGAAAGAGGAAGCAGGACGGGGCGAGCGGATTGGTTTCTAACGAAGCGTAGTAAAATTGGACAGTTCGAAAAGCCCGACAAAAGGCGGACAGCGCTCGGGCGCGCGACCAGTTTACATTGGAAATGGCATTATGGGGGACCCCAGTGGCCCGACAATGGGGCCCAGCGCCAATTATATACAATATAATCTCTCTAGCCGTGGGTTTTGTTGGGAGGGGGGTGCCCATTGTGGCCATTGTGGTACAGCTGCCCAATGGGCAGTCCCCTTACCGACTACAGGTGAGTTGTCCACAGCTAAAGGATCATTAGCGCGTCCTTCAACCAGCAAATAGTTTCATTTTCAAATTGAATCAGCGCGCGAAATTATAGGAAAAAGTTTACCGCAGAAAGGTTTCAACTGAGAGAACCCTTCAAATCCAGACTTCAAACCCCCACTATTATACGGCACAAAAATTATTGCACAAAATGTCTTCCTCGGCGGTAATTAGCGAATGGGGACAAAATGTATTTGTTTACGATATTTTGAGAAATATTCCAAAATGAAGTAACTCAGATCCGTACATTTCTGAGTTAGAGTGCTAAAAATAGGTTCTATTGTAATATATACTTCGCAATAAAAAAATTAAAATTCAAAATAAATAATGGCGTCGGTAAATATACGTTGTTTCGCCCGGTTACGGCGAATGCGATAAATTATTTGAGCCCGAATTTCTCCGAGGGTTTATACCGATCGGTGACACTAAATACGGCTCGAGTCACATCGACTTTAACACTTTTAAGTGCCAGAAAAGTCTTAATAATAAATGCCTGTGTCCGCCGGGAGGCAGTGTGTAATTTACCTGTCCCTCGACAACCGAAATAATGGCCGAACGACTCCCAGGGTCCGACAGTCTAATAGCACTGTCAACAGTCCGTCCCACCCTTGAAATAAAGGGCAGCCCCACGTCGACAACTCCCCGAAACGGCGGTAATTGTCCCAGTTTATATATACATTATCAACCCTCCCAGAACTGTCTTACTGTTACATACTGGTACGCGCCCAGAATCGCATGAGTATACCATGTGTTCTCATATCAACATGTCACACGCCAACACGGAAATGAAATTCAACTATGAATTTTATATAATGTTCACTTGTTTACGGAGTACAATTGTTGACTAACCAAGGAATCAAATGTATACCGAGAGATTCATATATTCGGAACGCTGGGTTTATTCCATCTTCAGTAGTATTCTGAACGATGCACTGGCAGATCACACTTGGAAACGTTACTGAAGTAAACAGGTCTAGAATTAACTTTAATCAGCGCGTAGAGGACAAAACGGGAGAGACTTTTGCGAAATTGGAAGAATATTCCAGGCCTCCACGGACGCCAAACTGTTAAATATCCGGCGAAAAAAATTTGATTTTATAATTCGAAAAACGACGTACAGTATAAAAAGCGTTGATTTATACCGTAGATTTCGTGTCTCCTCTCGCCGGTTTGGTCTTTTGATAGACCGGTTTCGGCTGCTCGCCATCTTCAGTTAGTGGTGTTAGTTACTTCGGCACTTTGGTTGTTTTTTGGGTATCCTCCACTTTGGGCACAGTACATGTGACAGTGACAGTACAGTCAAAGTGCAAAGTGCCAAAGTGAAGATGGCGAGCGGCCGAAACCGGTCTAGCAAAAGACCAAATCGGCGAGAGGAGACAGAAACACACGAAATCTATGGTATTCCAACCCCTCGCAGACCACAAAACAGTCATTCTAAACGTGAAATTTGTAGAGCCGCGTTCTAATTAGTATTATATGAGGATGTTGTGCAGAGAGGCAGGTAGGGGAGAACTGAGCTTTATTCAGTCATCAGATGTGTTAAATCCGGTCCCCCGGAGGACGTATTGCGGCATTGGAATTAAACGAAACCTCCGAAATGGGGAGCGTGACCAGGTAGCCGAGGTGTCGCCGAATATGTGTCCAACCAACAACAGCGGTGGCTAACTTAGGTGTGACGACCGGACACAGAGCTAGAGCGAGAGGGAGAGAGGGAGAGGTGTCCAAGCCACAATGGATTAGGCCGGCTTTATGAAGGGAGTTTCACACTTGGGGATTAGGCGCAAGAAGGAGGGGTGGGTTACTTACTGTACTGGCCCGCTAAGGCGCTTAGGGGAGCAAGGAGGGAGGGAGGGAGGGAGGGAGTGAGGGCCAACAATGCCTTAACGCCTTGTTAAAGCACCTACTACCACTACTAACTACTGCTGCTACTGCCCGCGGAGGGGAAACCGCTTCGAACCCCGTCATATACGGACGGACTGAAATATTTATTCCCCGCGGATATGTCTTATATAGAGACATTAAGACACGTCGGATTATAAGAGAGTGCCCGAGACAAGCGAAGATTTTAAACTACGCCATTTATTACAACACCGACTATAATAATATACTCAAGTAGCAATAAACATATTTAATTTATTTACCGAATATTATTAAATATTATCTATACATTTAACGAAAAATAGATGTTGTAAAACATAATCCTGTCACATAACCTTGGCTCGGGATAGATACAAACGTGTATCTCTTATTTTAAATCTCATTATATAAAATTATCTAGTGTATCTAATAATAATTAGAGTTAATCTAATAATAATCAAGCTACAATAGCCCATGAGAATTGTTACGTTTACGTAACTAGACGGGAGACTTGAACGAGATCTAGAACAGACCAGTATTCTTATATCAGTTAGTAGACTATTATAGTGCGTTAATTTAGCCTTTTATTAGATGAGAGTCATCCATCTAACCGAATCGATGATAATTTTAAGGTCTCCTTAAGAACGTTTATTTTGTTTCCTGTCCGAAAATGTTGCAAGGTGTTCCACAAGGTAAATACAATTCTGGATAACTGTTATAGCTACAGAGTTATAGCTACTGGTCGGAGGAATATCCGTGTTGGGCTAGGACGGAGGACATAATTACTTTTTAAGTGTTGTTGAGTTCGAGGCGCCGTGAGAAAGGGAGGGTCGCGACGAGGGGCGAACAAGGTCGGATGAGGGGCACCGGAGGAGGTTGACGGGCCCCGTCTTGAATAAACACAGAGAGCACCGGGTAGGCGCCGTTCAGACCGTTCTTTTTTTCTCTTCCCGCTGCTCATGATAGAGCACATTTGGTCGGATATCCGAATTATGTGGTGAGAGGAGGGGGGGCACAGCCTAAAAGCCACCCCCGCCGCAACGCCCAGTGGGCTCATCCTCCCGACCTGGCATTAGCCATTTTTGTTGGCTCCCTACAGTTTTGTAGGGAGGTTTTACAATACGTCCATAATCCCTACAATTAATGCCGGTGGAGCCGGCGGGGAATTACTCTTACTGGATGACCTAGTACCACTCTCTTTTCATTCTGAAATGATCGCGCTTAAATGACATCATTCCCGCTCGAACCGAGGTGCCGAACACTGTGCTTGAAATATTTTTGCTAAAATCCGGGTAAATGGACACGTACTACACGTGAACTCGTGACCCCGTGACGCTATTACGAGACCACTTTACAGCGATCCACTATCTCCGGCCAATGTGGATTGAGGTTTTCCCATCTGCGAACAACTCCAGGGGCGGGCATGGGGAAGTGTCTTGCTTGGAAAAGTATCCCTAACGAAAATTCGCTAAAGAACCAATCGCCAGGCAGTATTGGGAGGAAAACATTCACACATGTAACCCAGAAGAGAGAAGAAAGTCAATTATTTTGTCGAATAGGAACCTAAAACTTGTAGAAAATATTTACATTGTAAAAATAAAGGAACATTGACAGATATACTTCGACCTATTTGTTGGTTGCATTTGATGTATTATCATTAATGGGATTATCGGTTTTGGTCAGTATAATTATCGTAGTACCTGCTCCGACAGAGAATAGTTCATCGCACCTCATAGCCGACGTACCTCAAGTACCATCGCTATATTACTCAGGATGACGCGGAAACTGAAGAACTAGAGCCTCAAGAAGTGGCCTCAAGCCGGGCCTTGGAGAAGTGGTCGGGGAGCATCGGCTATGCACCAAGAGAATGATTTAATCGCCGGCGGGGTTCGGGTCATCCCCCGAGGGGGATGTCGGCGGGTTACCGCCGTCCTAATGGCGGCAACCAACCCCCCAGAGGTATCGCACCCTCCCTCCATCGCCCCCTCCCTCCCTTCCCTCTCTCTCTCCCAGCCAAAACACCCTGAAACAACACCTTTCCCCCATCTGCCCTCTCAGCTCGCACTCAGAACCCCCCACGCTCCCAAAGTCCCAATGGGCTTTATCTATCGCGCTTTATACTTCTATTAAACCATCGCCACGCTACGGTACGACCGTTTCGACACTCCGCCACAAGGAACACACGCGTCAATAAGTCATGTAGAAAACGACGAAAGCCCATCTGGTTTAAGTAGGCCACATTAAAATATTTTCCCAACAATGAAATTCTATATAATATAGTTATATTGTAGTAAATGGATAATCGAATAGGATCGAGAAGCCTAGAGAAGTCGGTGTAAGCAGAAATTTGGACAGGTAAGTACGACAGAATATGTACGAGGGCCATATAGTACTTTGTTCAATATAAAATAAACTAACTTAAGAGTACAATCCAAACTATTTCATACGATGCTACTATTGAAATGTAACATTCCATAAAAACTCGAACGTACATAGTACTCGAAATTGAGCTATTTATTTCATTTAGGGAGAAATCAATTTTTACTTCATAGCCAGGTGCCGTGAGAGTGTTGACAGGTACCTCCCGCGGGCTAGAATGTAACATAACATCCATTATACTGAACTCGACAACCGAAACCGGTCAAGAAGATACAGTTTAAACGACCATAATAAAATAAATATTATGTTCCAGTAAATTACTACTGTAGGAGAAGAATATTAAAGATTATTTTTTAACTGTATTTGTATACAGACTTTGGCCGATATGCGCGAATATTATGTATAGACATAGAATATTAGTCATTAAATGTTTTGGTTGAGCAATGTGGTACGCTACCCTAATGTTTAGACAGGCGATACTAAGCTGATGTCCCCCAGTACTTCATTCCGGTAATTGAATGATGCAGGTCTAGCATAATTTGTTGTTTTTAAGGCTTTTTTCGGGTGAGGTGTGGGGGGGGGAGTTCTGAAAACCCTTAAAAGAAATAACCCTTCGAATATCTTCCATATTAAGGCGATAATACTGAAGGCAAATATAGCCTGAAATAACATCTGGCCCTGCGGCACTGGCAGGCCGGCTCTAGAGCAACTGCGGCCCTTTATCTCCCTTTCTCCGTCTCTAACCCTCCCTTTCGTACTTATCTCCGTTTTTCCATCTCTCTTCGGCCTCTTCTTTCTCTTGTGTTTCGTTACAATTACACACCAATATCCCGACAGTGTACGTGTCCCAAACGCGGCTCGATAATTGCTGATTGTATCGCGTCGGCTGCTCCTCTCTGTTCTAGAGGCCACTAGAATTACAGAAAGGCCCCAATCGCGTTTTTCACTTTAATTAAACGGTTGCATTTCCGATGCGTTTTCGCGAGTATATGATCTCTTCGGTTGTTCCGTCCCTTTCTTTTTTATTTTCCTTTATTTCATTTCCCCCTCCCCATTTGGAATCTCGTTTCTCGCCTTACCGAGAAGACAGAACGGGCATTAGGAGGGAATTCCTCGGCGCTATCTTAATTAAGTTTTATGTAATATACAGCGATCGGTTACACCCACTTGTAATAATGAGTTAAATGGCAATTCGAAGCGAGTCCGATGTAATGATGTTCGTTTATCGTTATAGAGATCGGCTGCCGGGGAGATGTTGGGGCGTCCTGCGCCCTTCGAGATTCCGATAACGAGCCGGCGTTTCTTTTTTTTAATTACCGACCGGCGCTCGTTAATTAAAAATCTCGTCCGATCTTAACGCGACGAACGCATTACACATGTTTAAATATTAAATTTGTTCTTCCAGAAAAAAATAACTAATTACCTCTCGAAAAGTGGGACATTCGCAATGAACGCGAAATTAATTTTCGCCCAGAAATAAGTACGGTAAGAAATACCGTAGATTTTGAGTGTTTCTGTCTCCTCCCGCTAGTTTGGTCTTTTGCCAGACCGGTTTTGACTGCTCGCCATCTTCAGTAGCGGTTAATCACTTTTGGCACTTTGTACGTCCGCGGTACAAGTGGCGGTGACAGTGCAGTGAGGATGCCCAAAAAACATCCAAAGTGACTAACACCGCTACTGAAGATTGCGAGCGGCCGAAACCGGTCTAGCAAAAGACCAAACCGGCGAGAGGATTCAGAAACACGAAATCTACGGCATTCCTACCTCTCGGAGACCACAAAACAGGTATTCCAAAAAGGAGAAAATTAAAGCAGAAAACGATATACACTAGGCGGCACAAACTTATCTTAATCCTAAAGAAGAAGCAAATATACAAATTATTTTTTGTACTAAATTGTTAGTCCGCACTCTAGTAAATTCCGCAAACACTTGTGAACTTCACCTTTCTAATAATGCGGGCAAAGTGACCAAAAAGCCCAGCCGGGTACTTAATGATTAACATGTCGGGTGATCGAGAACACAGTTTTCAATTAGTCACCTCCTCAACTCGCTCCGTCTAATTGCTCCGCCGCCGGCTCACCTGTTTTTGTCGCACCTTATATAATTAAACCGCGGTCTGGAAACTGTTCGGACTTAGCCGTCGTCTAACGGCACTTAGCGGCCTACTTCGGCTTTATTATAATGTATGCGGCCAATAATGGGAGGGAGGGGGATGTGTACTGTTATAGGAACTGACGAGATCCCGACCGATAGTGGCCGGGGCCAAAATATGCAATTATACGATCGCCGCCGGCAGATAATCGGACTAATCAATTAATAATTACAAACGCGGTTGGTTAATAATTAATTATTAATGTCCGAATCTTCGTTATTACTTTATTACCGCCGGACTTGACGCGTTCGACCGGGCCAGCTGAGGGTCGTTCGACGGGATATTATGTCCAAATTAAATATCGGGAAGAAAATATGGGATGTAATGAAATATGGGTGTTGTAGGACAAACGCCAATAGAGCTTACGGAATATTTAGGTGCGATAATTTACAACTGTAAAATTTCAAAAATAATAGGGGTTGAAATAGGGAGCCTTGAGGATCTTGAGAATCGGTGAAACCTGATACAGTAACCGCTCAACTCTACGTGTTCGCCCCCGTTCCAAGAGAATAATACGGCAATTGAATAACAGAAAGGGAAAAGGTAAAAAAAGGTAACAGCCCTCCATCGTGGTCAGAGAGTCGGTAAAGGCGCAATCGCGTTATTTGTGACCGATCATTAGTCAAACCGAGCAGGCCGCCGGCCGGCTGTCAATTGGGGCCGAGAAACAGAGAAGTGTCGCGTGACGCATGAAATATTAAATAAAAATTAACCCCCGCAGCCCCAATGAAATCGGAATTATACACGGGTTTTCTGCGTTTGTTCTCCCGGATGACCGTAGATTTCTCCGGTCGAACGCCCACGAGGGACATTGAATAAAACTCGAGAACGGGACAGAAATACGGCCATGTCGAGATAATGTACTTTGGAGTTTTTTTTTCAATTCTCGTTGGCCATCATCAATACAGTAAACAGAAACCGCAGACGCGAAATTATAAAAATTGTTGGTGTAATTCGAGGGGTCCAGAGATAATCTTTCATACGCACAGAAATTGTGTTTCTGTCTCTTCTCGCTGGTTTGGTCTTCTGCTAGACGGGTTTCCGCTGCTCGCCATTTTCAGTAGCGGTGTAGTCAGTACGAGTGACAGTAACAGTGCACTGAGGATGCCCAAAAAGAGATCAAAGTGACTAACACCGCTACTGAAGATGGCGAGCAGCCGAAACCCCGTCTAACAGAAGACCAAACCGGCGAGAAGAGACAGAAACACACGAAATCTACTGTATATACGTAGGTATGTTTATCACGAAATTTTCGTCATTTAGTCTTATATTTTATTACGCTATTATGAAGGTATTTCCCGAAATAAGGTTGTCTATTCCTATTCAATTCAATCTTGTTTATCACAATTTCGATATAATTATTTGGATTACACTACTGTTCGCAAGAAGTATGTATTACCTGGACAACTCTAAAACAACAGTCTAAAGTTTTTTTAAATTTCATTCGGTTTGCAGTGTCCTAGGTTTACGACTACGGCAGTTCATTAATCTAAGGGAGGTTTTCAGGGCGGTAGCATTTGTTTAGTATCAGTAACACGTCCCCGTGTTTAGAACGTGCGAAGAACTACTAGTTACTCTGTCATAGTGTTCAAAATAGACAAAAGCGTGTATCGTATTGAGAGTCGTCGGTTTTTGGCAGCGGGCTAATCCGCTGTACTAATATGGATGGCCGGGGACAGGGTTTGGTTAGGGGTGGCGGCCACCCTCTGCAAACAACTTTAAAAGCGTACCCTCATTATAGGAGGAATTTATTTTCCGCTCCGGGGTGGCAGAGAGGTGTCGGAATCTGTGGGAGCTGCCGCGGGCCCGGTGGGATAATGCCCCATTCCGACTTCATTAAACCAGAAAACGGTCTCCCCCTCCCTCCAGGGTCCAATGTTCCTCGCCTATCAAAACACCCCCCGTTGTACCATACGACCCCCTCGCTACTCTCAACGCCGGTTCAGTCTACCGTACTTATTAAACCGCTATTACCTGCTTATAGTCGGCCCCTCACGTTTTTTGAGGTCCTCCCCCCCTTCCAGGCTCCGGGACCAATTCATTACAATCTATCCGTAAGCGAGAGGGGGAGAACGCGAGAAACGATACACAACTGTATTATACTACTGAGTCCCCTACTAAAACGGGCATCGAAGATTTACAAAGCCACATTTTTTTAACAATTATATCCAGTGACAGAGCGATGAGCTGACGCTGGTTGGTTCTGTCTGGTGGATTTTCGGGAACACGATGCGAGGAGATCTGTGATGGGACAGTTTTGACTGGAAGGATTTATATCGGGAAGCTGTTAATTAATGAACGAACGGGACCTTCAAATCGGAATTGATCGTTAACAATTTTACTAGATTGTAATGATTGTATTTTGTAGAAATTTGGTGGACAGCTCCGAAGCCTTCTATCTCGGGAGAAGCGAGGGACTAATAACAATCCAGCAATTGTGGCTACGACCATAAAGGTTGATTGTACTATAAGTAAAAAAGAAAAAAATAGTAATCGCGTTAGAGAGGTCCGCGAAGGTACGCAATATCATCGTTACAATCTTATCGTTTCTCCATTTCTCGAAATTGCGCCACGGCCTTATTCGACCTCGTCCGATTATTTTGCTAAGTCAAGAATTCCGGTAATACAGCCACGACCAATATTTTTATTATTCGAAATACAGGGTCCATCTTGTTCAAAATTGATGATTCGGTGTAGTTATAAGTATGCTCCATCGACAAGGGGAATGTACTACACTACCGATGGAATGCTGCTAACAATGACGAGAAGCGAACATTATGTTCCTTATTGTCCTTTGGAAGAATACATTAAACAATACTGCTTATGCTCGATTTCGGAGTTGAGTTGATTTGATGAATTGTGAGATGTTTCGAATCGTCGACGCCACGAATGTTTACACCCGGAAATGTGTCGGCTTGACTGTTAGAACGGCCCCGGGGTTCCGGTCGGGGGAACACGTCCCTTGGGGGATTTTAAAATTTACACCGACGTCGAGGAAATTCAAGAACAACAACAGAAATAGGCAGGCTCAGCCAACTGTCCGTGGGCGAGGAATGGCCGGGGCAGAGTCATGGCAGGTGCCGGCCGCTAATTGGTATGCCGCGACCGGCGTTAATACGCCGTAACACTGGTTTCTGTCCACCACGAATGACTTGCTGATTACCCGTCTGCGATTTCCGCGGGAACTACACTCGTATAAACATTCAAAATAGGTACACCGGTCGTAAATGCAGACACCATAAGGGGTATCGAATCAATAAACTTAACCCTCTGTGGGCCGATTTTTTATTTTAAATCCAAAAAAATTGGGGGAACGAAAAATCAGCAATTATAAACATATATATGCAAATGAAAAAAAAATTTACCGTTTAAACAATTTTATTGCAGGATTAAGATTTATGCGCCATCTCACTAAAAAAGCTATAATTATTTGGAAAAATCTCGATAAATTTAAATGTGACCTGAAAGCTACGCGGGCCCATAGACGGTTAATGACTGTATATAATAATTTGAAATTCAGAAGTGGAACTCAGGAGCAGGACTCACGATTGGGATAATTTTGTACTTGTTAACTTAACTTAATTTAGCCAGACGATATTATTCTTCATAATGAAATTTATATTGGGTTTTAACGTTGAAAGCGGAAAAGTGACCCTAGAGATACTAACTGAACTACAAAACGACAACAAAAAAATTAAAAGTTTCAGGATATTGAACAGATAATGCCGACCCGTTGAAATACACGAGAAATATAATCCAAACCTGAGGTCGCTGTGGATTTATTTTGTAAAAAAAACAAAATGTACTAGGCGTACAGATATAAAAAAATGTTCGATCCACATTTTCTGAGTCAGGGTCTATACTAACCCCTAAGGAGTCTATAAGGACCAATTAGCGTCCGAGAAGGGAGAAGGGACTACTGAATTCGAATCTTTTCTACGCAATTGTCTAGTGTTTCAAATTAGCCGACGGAGATAAGCTTTCGCCGTGAAAGGCTTTCGATTCTGATTCGAGTTACACGGTCGGAAATAGTAGCAAACTATTCAAGATTCTATTTGACCCTAATTTTATAGTAACAATATGGCGAACTCTCCTCATTGGGTATTTTACTTCTTATTCCTATGGGATAAATATGTTGGAAAATAATGTAATCGAAAAGGGTAATTTTGACACTAATTACCGAATTGTGAGCATCAATGAAACTCTGGGATTAAGTACTGCAATGTTTAGGCACAGTGTAGCATTTTGGCCACAGTTTCGCCCGTCTATCAAACTGCCTAGGATAGCGTATTTCTACACAAACCAAAAAATATTTTCTCAGTCTGTTTATAAGCCCATCGAGATTCTGCGGAGCATTGTGCGGGCGAGAAGAGGATAGCGGTGGGGCCCTCTTTTCCGAGAGTATTCCATTGCAGTTTTGTCAAACGGCAACAATACTAATCGCCACCTTTTCCAGAAATTCGAGATCTCCTTTCCTCCCGCCCTCAGATAGCATCTCGACGAGGGGCCCCGCTCCAGGTGTTCGCCCAAAGGAGAGCCCCACCTTTGGGTTACACAGTACAGGGAGGGAGGCGACCCAAGGGCGGTGTATCGGGACCTAGGCCTTCATCAATCTGCCTCCCGCTGCTCTTTCACGCCTCCTCTATCGGTACTTTACACCATTAAACGGGCCACCCCAACACCTCCCCTCCTCCTTCTCCTCCTCCTCCTCGTCCACAATACGGTACGGGGACCGCAAACAAACTCTTGCTCGGATAAACACGCTTTATCCCAGTTCAGGGGGCGGGCCTTGAAAAACCTATAAAGACTCGCCTTCTTATACGTTTTTTTCTCCCCCCGAAACACCCCACATTTCTTTCACACATTTCAGAATCGCCAGTCCAGAAGGACTTGTTTTGTCAGATTGCTTTAATCCGAATGTTTCCCTCTTGCGACCCCGAATCGCGCTATCGAATCGACTAATTCAGTTTCGAACAACCCCAGGGTAGAGTAACGGGATTGCTACTACGGGATGGCGAGTGACCGAAATCGGAGAGCGGAAGAAAGTCCCATGCCCTAAAATTTCCCTATCCCATAATAACTTCCTATTTCTGATACCTGTCTGAGGATACGCGACGGATTGGAATATAGGGAGATTGCAGATAGGATGCTTCTACTATGGCAGGAACCGCGTATAATCCGAACATATATGTCATTCAACATTCAAATAAATACTGTTTTTTAGTCCACGAATTGCATTTTTAATTTAAGAAATTTAACCGTGACGAGCGAAATTTATTAAACTTTAGCCCATCGAAGGAGTTTCCGATTTCCATTTTTGTTAAATTTCGAAGGGTTAGCAGAATTTTTATCAAGTCCCTAAAAAAATGTATAAAAAAATTGCTTACCTGGTAGAAGACAGGATCTGGTGGCAACTTCTTGCGGTGCAGAAGGCCTGCAGGCGTTTATGATTAAGACTGACCATAATAGGATACTCTTCCTTATCGCATGGTGGATGAAACATCCTCAAGTCTCTACGGGACCTATAGAAGAGTAATAATAAGAATTATTAAAAAATTAAAATTATTGTGTTTCATTTCATTATAATTAGGTGTTACCGGTCAAAAGACTATATGAATATTACGAAAATTGAAGAATTCAAAAAAATTGATGGTACATTTCTTATTTCTCTGTGAAATGGGCATCTATTTATTTGCCCCATAAAAGGAAATAACGACATTCCTTTCCTGCCTGTTTTTATCTCCCATCGGGCTGAACTATCCCCTTCCAGCCACGAAATCCCCTTAAACGGTACTTTACACCTTTAAGGCTTGCGGTCTATACCATTTTTTTTTGTTTAGAGTATACCTTTTTTTAGGCTTACCTCATTTTTTTTGTAGTGCGTGTTTCGGATCGCAGGGAGATCTGTTTGGCTTCCCCAGCCCGCAATCCCAAAGTTCATTTCTTCTTTTCCGCAATTTTGAACTTTCGTATCCAATTGTCTGCGAAAAAGTCCTTCATAAATCAGTAATCGTTATCGTCAAATCTTATAACTGAGATCGAATATTAATAGCATCGATAATTTATTACAATAATAATATTGTTAATGGGTAAATTAGTTGTAAAAAAATTGGTGTAATCAGATTTGTTATACATACTGAGCCTACAAAACTCTAATCCCAACTATGGATATGTATATACTACGTATATTTAATTTACTACTAAATAGATATTAAGCTAGCGAGGGGACAGAATATATATATTATTAAATTATTTCCTCAACAAAATACAACATTTTTCTGGCTTGATCGTTTTTCCAGTATTTACTTGGTCGGTTATAATCTCTGCTAGTATTTACCTGTCATCTTTTTTTCTACTTCATTTACTAATCATTCTCAGGTTACCGGAGCATCGTATTACCGGGCTACCTGTAGCCTGTTGACCCAAACCCAAAACCAGTAGTAGTAGCCTCACGGGTTTTTTCAACCCCCACAACATATTAGTTTTAATGAGATGGTTCCACCGATTTCTTATTTATAAATATCAGCAGGTTGAAATACAAAATGAAATTCCTTCATTCAAAAACACTCTGCTATAATATGTTCTTTGGAAACGTGTACGGTCCATTAGATACATTAAGACGTGTTACCCACATCTTCTTAGTTTTGATGTCGTTATCCCTCGTCAAAAATGTATAAAAAGGTTCCTTCGTCATTGGTTAACACATAAATAATTGGACGATATTCGATGAACTACATCGAGTAGATGATGCAGAATTAAAAAAAAAACGCAATGAGGATGCCCGCTACTGAAGATGGCGAGCAGCCAAAACCGGTCTAGCAAAGACCAAACCAGCAAAAGGAGACAGAAACACAACAAATCTACGGTATTCCAACCCCTCGCAGACCACAAAACAGGTATGTTAAACGAAGAACTTTTTATTTCATAAAATTATAATAATAACGTGGGAGAAAAAAAATATGCGAAAAGATGGGAGCGATTTATACATTAATCGGGTCTTATTTTCGGGAAATTATCGCGGCTGGTTGAATACAACTCAATTACAAGGCGGTTTATAATATTATGAAACTCGGGGAGGTATTCCTTTTCTATAAATTTCGTTGAATTTTTCGAAATTGTGGGCCAAATTGCAGCCCCCCGGGTCGGTAGCCCGGCGTGACAATTAACCTAAATACATCCGCCATAAATCCGGGCGGGACGTCCCCCGGAAACTCGGGACGGATTGCAGGGGCCCCGTTTTTGAATATTACAAACAAAACAAAACGCTAGAGCGGAGATTTAAGAGGCAACTCAACCTGTCGTGGGATTCGAATTCGCCTACACGGAAAAAATGTGTGCACCGATCGGCCATTAACTACAATAAATTTCCGCCTGGAAACTTCAAGAATAAGTTTATAGGAAGAAGCATCTACCTGTTATGTCTACGGCCATTATATTATCAGTAAAATAATGATTTGATTCAGTTTTCAGTCAATGAGGATTGGTTGTATTCCTTAATATAAACAACAGTATTTTTGCAATACGCCATCAGTTTCGGACCTCTGTAACATCGTTATTATCGCATTTTTAGTAATAAAAACTCCTTTAAAAAAAATAAAAGACAGAAGAAAATAAAAGCGGTCAGATTTTGTAGATTTGTGTTTCTGTCTCCTCTCGCCGGTTTGGTCTTTTGCTAGACCGGTTTAGGCTGCTTGAGTAGCGGTGTTAGTCACTATTGGCACTTTGGATGTTTTTCGGGCATCCTCACTGCACTGTCACTCTGTCACCTGTACTGACAACGCCGCTACTGAAGATGGCGAACGGCCGAAACCGGTCTGGCGAAAGACCAGACCGGCGAGAGGAGACAGAAACAGAGGAAATCTACGGTATTCCAACCCCTCGAAGACCACAAAACAGGTACGTTGAACGCGGTCAGATTTCTTTCCTATGCATGCTATGACGACGGAAAATCTCAAGCCGAATCTTACTGATATATATCAATAAGCTGTGATTTCAATTCGGATAATTTCTTATTGTAATTTATATTTTCACATGCGGTAAAAACATTGCTGATGGCGAAACTGGGAACGGGGGTTGCGGGTCAAATAATTCAGAATGTGAAAGAGCTTGTGGCGAAACGTCCAACTGGGACGGAAGGAGGAGGCAATCTTGGTGATGATTTTACAATACCCTTTCCGTCGGTTTTTAGAAAGGTGGCCTCCGAAAGTTCCCACCTCGAAGGACCGCTCTCATTGGACGAACGGAGATAACAGAAAAAGGTACAAAATGGCAGAGCCAATTAAATTATTCTCCGCTGGGATTCGATACGGCCAGAACTCGAACAATTACGGACAATGAGATATCTTTAAATTCAAAATCTCGTCGATTTTATTCCCGTTACGGTTTCGGATATTTCGCTCTTGAATACAAAATGGCGGAAGGGTTTTTACAACATCCGCTGTTTTCGACACGGCTTCCATTTTTATCTGATGAATCGCGCCGATAACCGGCCGAATAACGCCCTCTGACTCAATCTCGGAACAGATCCCAGAGATTGCCTGGGAATATTTTCAACGAACAAACTGCAATAATGCACCTAATGGGCCGTCGTTTACGCTTATAAAATTCCATTATATGAAAAGAATACGTAAGAAAGAATATCCCGAGTAATTAAAAGGGATTAACTCCTGAAGCCGATCATTCGGATATCAGACATTTACTCGGACTGTAACACCCGTGAGAAATATTCTCCGTCTTCCGAAATAACTAATCCTTCCGACGTTTAAAATTAAAAGCACTGAAAAACAATAAAAAATAACGCTAATAGCCCAACTACAATCAGTGTTGTAGTGAATAAAAATTCTGAATCAAATAATTACTGCTGTGCATTTCTATTCCACCGTGCTACATGCCAGAGATCTATGATCAGTTCTCATATCTGTTCTTGAGGTCAGAATCTTTGAGCTTTTCGTCGCAGTAAGTTGTACTTTTCATTAGAAGTACCTAGCCATTTCGGTCCGACAGGAACAGCTCCTAATAGTACTATCAGTCCCTGTGCATTAACTTTAGATAGGCAAACATAAAAAAAATTCGTATGTCGAATAAATTTTAAATATAAAATATCTATATTATATATTTTCTAAAAGAATGTAGTTATCATTTATCTACTGTTATATGGGTATATTACTATGTTCGTTGACCCTTACCACCACCTTATACGTAATATATGGTATATCATCTGTTTAGCGTTTTATATTTTTGGAAGTGCACAAATCGCGATTAATTTGTATCAATAATATCCATCTGGTTAATCTCTTAAGTCTCAGTTTATCACTGTCCACAGTGACGTAGTATATGAATAATAAAAACCGTAATTACTTTGTTCAGTCATTGAACTAACTCTGCGTACATTTCTTAGCGAATCTCGTTTCGAATTTCTTCGATCAAAATTTCCAAAAATGTCTTAATAAAGCCCGCCTCGGATGAATCTGGATGAGGCGGCAGTGGGTCCACTCACCGGACCCGACAACAAATCAACTCCAGCTGCGAAAATCGGGCTCGCCCCACCTGTCAAATGAGGCAATATATTACTTCTGCCGTAATTATACCAATCTCGGAGTTTGTGTTTAGAAATGCGCCTTTTGCTTTATACTTTGCTTTTTTCGATGCTCTTATTTCTTCTCTTTTTTTTTTGTCCAAAGCGGTTATTATTTTTAATTTCGCGCCGCAATAAGCTCCGCGGTCGGCCGCCTCCGGCCCGAATTCAAATCTCTTCTCGGAGTCGCCCACCAATTAGAAGTTTGGCCGTTGTTATTTTCGTCATTTAAGTCGGAGCCGCTGAGATGAGCAACCAACATTGGAAATTGACGCAGCCGAGGAATTACCCGATAATTATCTATCACCGGGGCGAACAGAACTGTTCGAACCTGTTCTAAAATCGTTAGAAAGCAATCGTACAATCGGAACGGGGAGTTCAAGAAAGTAATTTTGAAATCGAATAATAAACGCCGTAAATTCGATCGCGACTTTACCCGGGCGGAATACTACCGACGATTGCGAGAACCCGAAACCCGAATCTATCACTGTCGAGTGAAGGCAAAAGTGATTCGAAAACAAGTATTTTTTTAATAAAATTATTCTATTGCCACAACTCTGAAAATAACTGAGGAGAAACCCCTTGATTTTCCCCAGTTTTTAAAATTCTTTTATTTTATCTTAGTGTAGATGCCGGGTTTGAATCGTAGCATTAGGACGGTATGCAATTCCGGTGTGGGATTTGTATTGTAAGGTCACTGACAAACGAGACATCAAAATCTGTATTAAGGTAGAGTTTGGAGGCTTAGTGGAGTACGTCCCATATCATCCCATAATCCCTTCACTCTGGTTTGTCAACGCGCGAATGTGTCCCAGCGAAATTTGTTTTTATTTAAATAACTCAACCCTCTATGGGCCCGTGTACCGTTCAGATCACATTTCAATTTATCGAGATTTTACCAAATAATTATAGCTTTTTTCGTGAGATGGCGGATAAATCTTAATCCTATAACCTTGTCAAGACAACCAATATCAATATCAATTTTTTTTCATTCGCATATATAGGTTTATAATTGCTGATTTTTCGTTCCCCCCATTTTCTGGATGTAAAATAAAAATTCGGCCCATAGAGGGTTAAATAATATTTTTCTAACCATTAACGACTGAACATTATACTCGATCCGCGTTGAGTCTTTCAGAAGTTATGTGTACATATCGCACCGTTCTTTAGTTTTATAAAATAATAAAACACTCGGATTCATTTCGTAAACAGGTTAAATAAATAGGAACGCTAATAAATATATAAATTGATCAGATAGTCTTGAGGGCCCAGTAATTAGCCCAATCGGTCAACCTGTTCCCTACCGCGTGGTGTCCGCCTAATTTCAATTCAGAAGAAAACTGTCGAGGAATTAAAATTTCTATGTGCCGTGGGGGCCCGATTTTTAAGACTTCGTTAGGAATGATTAATAGATTCTTTCCCCTTTATCAGAAATAAAATAATTGACGGTCGCTAACCGTTTAATTATTTATGTAAGACAATCTTATTAATTAGACGCCGCTCCGATTAAGCCGTAAAGAGCAATTAAAATTAGTCCGGCCTTCACTTGTGCCGCCCTAGTAGAACCGACCGCCAAACACCGGATAGATAAAAATACTGGAAAAAATATGTTTTTTTCATGAATTTGAAAATAAATTCTTTTTTCCCTCCACCCCTCTCTAGGCCTCGCCGTAATTACAAAGTTTACAACACCGGGGCCAAACATCTGTCGGCGTCGGCTCTAATTAGAGGACGAGCGGGCTCGTTAGTTGAGTCAAAATGTAACTTTGTCCGTCCGCCAGTGCGTGAATATTAACGAGCAAGGTGGACAATCCAGTCCATTATTGGTGGGGCGGTGATAACAAGAGAAACGATGTTAAAAACTCGAATTAGCTACATCAATTTGTTTTTCGCTTATACTGTTCTGATCCAAACAAAGTTTATTATTATTAAATAGGAAGACGCTTTTTATACAAGGATGACCTATTGATGTATTGTACGGTGTCTAAGAATTACACAGTCATGTTAGTTTAAGTTTCTTGCTATCGCCAATAGCATTATTTTTGGCGTCAAATAATATTTTATCCGAATAATAAAAATGTTTAATTAAGCGGAATAAATAGTTGTTTAACATTCAACTAAAACGAAACGTCCGAACCTTTGGATTAACCCTAGAATATTCAGAAGACACTATACGCTGTGTTACCACCAATCAGTTGTCCAAAATAATTATCATGGAATAATCAAGTTTTCAATGTGTCGGAGGAGACACAATCTAGAAGAAATCGTTCAATAAAGAAAAAAAAATACATTCTACGGAGCTCCAAGCAGATTTCCATCAGTGGGAATCAGTAAATTAATTCCTCCTAATTGTTTTCAGTTAATAAAAATAATTCAATTCAATTCTAATCCGCCGCCACCATCAGTTTGTTTTATCGAAACGCATATTTCAGTAGTGGACGTCCCCCGGGTGATGTAATTAAGACAGATGAACCTTACGAACAGATAATATTCAAATGTGACGAAATTAGAATACCCTGAGAAACAACATGTGTCATACCTGGAGTTGTGTAATTCGAGAGTATCCAAATGTTTATTTCTATATTTATCAGTAGGTGATATATAAGTATAAAAGTTTCCTAATTCATATTATAAACTACAAAACTGCGTTTTGTGATCTGCGAGGGGTTGGAATAACGTAAATTATTTCGTATGTGTCTGTCTCCTCTCTCGCCGGTTTGGACAGTGCAGTGAGTATGCCCAAAAAACATATTAAGTGCCAAAGTGACACCGCTACTGATGATGGCGAGCGGCCGAAACCGGTCTAGCAAAACACCAAACCGGCGGGAGGAGACAGAAACACAACGAATCTACGATAAACTACAAACTTTATGTTGTAGTAGTTCTATCCCTACCACTAAAAACAAATATAAACAGACAGATATTCAGACGATTCTGAGGTAAATAAAACAAGCTTCCTGAGGCAAAATATTATACAAACGCGTAATATTTATTATTGTATATATATATATATATATATATATATATATATATATATATATATATATAGGCTTAAAATTTTCCAGATTGATTCATTAGTTACGCTCGAACAGTAAACGATAACTATGCTCCTTTACCGCTTTCAGAGTATTCGGACTACCGCTTTTCAAAAACTCTTCCCCCAAATACAGTGGCAATGTTCCTCAATGGGCAGGCGGACAGGAAGCGGCGGACAATGTTTAGAGACAGGAATTTCACCGGCGGTCGACCTGTAATAATCCCCCGTCCCCGGACCGAGTGAAAGGTCCCCGTGTACTTTGGATTTGAGGGAGGTCCGAGGGCATCTCCGATGGCCTATTAGAGTTGGAACCGAGGAAAGGAAAACAGACTCGGCCCGGATAATCCCCCCGGTAATGAGACCGCCATGACCACCGCCGCTCATTCATCCTCCCCCGATGTGCCTCAATGGGCACCAGCGCCTTCAATGGCCGTCCGACGGGAAAACCAGGCATACGCCTGCGGAAAATATGAAATTCGCAATGAAATAACAATTCGCCCGACTATATAGCACCTAAACAAACCTAGGTAATACATTTTGATATTTAAGATTAAGTATATTATGAGCAGAATAAAAAAGGGGGGGGCATTAGGAGGAAATTCAACTTTAGATTTCGTGTGTTTCTGTCTCCCCCCCGTTGGTTTGGTCTTTTGCTGAACCGGTTTTGGCTGCTCGCCATCTTCAGTAGCGGCGGCAGTCACTTTGGATGTTTTTTGGGCATCCCCACTACACTGTCACTGTCACTTGTACTGACAGTGTATTGAATTTTGTACTGACTTGCTGCGCGAATTTTTAAAAGTGAACACTTTACAAGTAATTCTCGTGAAACAATCTTAAATTGTTCGGGGAATCAAAATTTATTTGAATATCAGCAAAGTTTCTGTACTGGAACAACGTTGAAACGAGTGTCAATACAGTGGACAATAGAAATAGGGGGACCAGAAATTCTTTAAACTAAGATTTGGTGTTGACTTGAGGATTGATAGTAAGGATGCCCAAAAAATATCCAATGTGACTAACACCGCTACTGAAGAAGGCGAGCAGCCGAAACCGGTCTAGCAAAAGACCAAACCAGCGAGAGGAGACAGAAACACACGAAATCTAGGTGTTCCAACCCCTCATTTCCCACCACTAAACATGTATTCTAAAAAAATGTAGATATCCATTATTAATTAAAGGAATTATTCAGTGCCCGGTAAGATATTACCGTAAATAATAATAATTCATTATCGCAATACTATTAAGTTGCTATTATGAAATTAGCAAGTTGATACGTACTGAGAATTCTGGCGTTTCGAAATTATTTCATTCGACCTATCAGTTAAAACCGGTCAAAGGAATGCCACGCGAAGATGTTCTTAGCCTGGTTTCCTGAAGACGGACTGGGAATACAGTCAGAAGATTAGAAGTATCAGGAGTCAGTCTAATCCTCTTAGCGGTAATTGGCCGTGGAGAATAAAAAAAAAGAAGGAAATAATACGACCGCGAGGAGACCTATTTATCGGGGCCCCACTAATCTCCTTTGATGGGGTATCGTCTTCGCCGGTAAGACGGAAATCCATGAAGGTTGGGGGGGGAGGGTTTCGGTTTGCAAATTAAGTGACCGCGTTCCGGCCGAAGGCGCCCGAGGCGTATATCTGGACATCTTAAGAAGTTATTTCCCGTTCCGGAAATCCGATAATTGGTCGTACTTGGGAGAGACGATCCCTAGGGGTAGGTGGGGGGGGGGGAGAAAAAATGAGAGCGAGCGCCCAAACTAGGCCTGAAAAACACTCATTAAAGCCATAGTCGGCTAATTAGGCCCCGAGAAAGACTAATTCTTACTCTGCCCGTCCCACCGGTCGTGGATTAGCGCTCCGAGTGGAAACTTTTATCTTATTCAACTGGAGAAAATAGTCATAATTATACAATCATTTCCTATAATTAAACTATGGATGGATGGATAGTCTAACTACCGCTAGCAAAGAGATTCATCTTGGCCGGATACCACATCGAAATTTCCAAATACCAAACGCCGAACTGAAACAATCTTTAAACTATTTCGGAGAAGATGTATACACAGAGGAGTGAAACCGACCGTGTTTAGAATTTAGAATTTTGTCGGTCTATACTCTCTTACAAACTCTGTGTTATCGGACAAATATTGTATATCAAGAAGGCAGAGAACGATTTCTTGATTTCACGCTTAAACTACATTTAAAAAAATCGTACCATAAAAACAACCGGGTCCAAGTGAACCGGACTCCCCGATGGTTTCAAATATGCCATAAAAGGATTATTGTGCAGCACGATATAAAGATTTCAATTGCGAACTAGTTGTGCCTGAGGGGATCGACGCAGCTCTAAGTAAAGTGAACATTGAAACAGTAAAATATTTCGTTGTTGGAAAAAGGAGAGATAGAGAGAGAGAGAGAGGGCAAGAAAGTTCTCCCCGCCGGAAGCGCGGCATCTACGAAGAGCATCACTTAAAATTTTATCTGCGGCTTCATAATATTCGTTTTTGCTTGGGGGGGGTTTTACGATTCATAAATCAAACACGGTCCACGCCGAGTGCCGACTGAATATTCAATTCTCCGACCGAGCGATAAATCATTTAAGCGTTCCATAGCCGCGTTTGGAGAGCGACCACCGGACTTTTGTTTGAATCTCGGTCCGCTTTAAAAAAATCCTGAGACAAGTTATCGAAACTCATATATATAAATTTTGAAACTAAATGAGATAATTGCATTTTTTATACGGCTCGAGTGCTACCTCCTATAAAACTGTTAACACAGAGTGCCACCGGGACAGTAATAATAGTGACAGTGATGAAATTATATTCCATCGGCAACCAACTTGCATTAAAGCGCAGTGTGTCGCTTACGGAACCCTAATGGCGTATAATAAATAAGCAATTGTTTCTAACTAATACCCGTTACTTGCGTCTCAGTTTTACATTGTGGTACAATCAAATATTTCTTTGACATTAATTTTTCCGAATATTTATGCCCAATTCATGCTTATTTCTGGAAAAAATGAGAGACTACCGCTTTCGTTTGGATTTGAATTGAATTACATGCGGTTCGGAATACAAACACCGGGGTTGTGTGATTCTAATATCAAATCGACTTTTTACTCCAGACTAAAGCGGAGACGGTAAATTGGATGAGTGATGTCACTGGCCACGTTCATCCTCCATGTCGGCCGGGCATTTCCTCCTCCCCGAAGACCATTTACCCAGACACTTCTTCGGGCGCTTTTTCTTTCTTTTCTTTTTTTTTTAAGTACCACAGATGACAGTACAGTCGGTTTGAGGCTGTTGGAAATTCAATAACATTATACTGAAGAGGTAAAAAACAAGATGGCCCGGGCGCCGGCGGAGGACAGAACGTCCCCGTCATTGTTCCGATCACTAAGAAGCGAACCTTCCAAGTCCAGTCCCCCCTACAGCGCTGTCATTTTCTTCAATACTCCCCTCCTCCGGTCTTTTTAAAATTTTTTCCAGCTACAAACAGCGTCAACTCTCGCCTCGACCAGTCGATTACCGGATGAGGGGCCTCTCCATTGTATTGTCGGGCACCCGGGACACAGCGTCATCGGCGAAACGAGTCACCGCTATTATCGAGAGACCGGCGTTATTTTTACCTAATATCCTGTCGAGCGTAGTATGCGCCCCCCCCCCTGGACCCTGGCTATATCCTTCCTTTCAACGCTGGGATCGGACGTTCATATATTCCGTCGATGAGTTTTCTGGATTCGGACCGACTTTCCAGTATACGACTGCGGGAGCTCTCAACCACTTCGTGAACGGCCCACTCGAGAGTCGAATATCCTTTCGTAGTGACTCGAATAACTTCCGGACATTTTATTTTTCCCGATAGTTGAGTTCAATGATGTCGCCTTAGTGTTAAATAGAAATGTTCGATCCAAAAGAAATACAAAATATACTACCTACTGCCTACTTCGGACACAATGGATAACTCTTACTAAATATCTTTACGAAAAAACATTGAACGTAAATTATTAAATAACAAAAGGATTTCATCACCCGTTTCCAGTGATCCGTTACAATAATTTCCCAGCAAATACCGTAATTAAAATTATTTCGCAATGCCGAATTTATTAGTATATCAAGTACGATATTCGAAACACTCGCGACCCCCTAACAGGAAATAAAAGATATGAGTGGGCCAGGTTGGTAGAAGTAAACATTATTGTACCGTCTTTAGATCTCGACTTTAGAGGCTCAGGGATTCCACTGTAGGTAATAAGCTCTGTTTATTTAAAAACATAATTTTCATTCCAACCGTCCAAACATATATATTATATGGCTTCTTCATGTTGGGTATCGTGTCTGCTATTAGATAGTCTCTGAAGAGTATCTGTTATGGCGGGGCTATCGAGCCCCCGCTCAGTGTCAATACATGTCGACGCCCGGCAAAGGAATGTGACCCGCGATCTGTCGGGGCGTCGGTAAAGCAGCGGGGCCGTCGGAAAGGAGGCGGGGGAGGGACGCCAAGGTGGGAAGTATTTATTGCAAAACAGGTGTGCACCACCCGGACCTAATTAGAAGGAGAGGAGCCGAGAGGGGTGGGGTGGAGGGTGGGGGGTAACGTGATTAGGGTTGGCGGGAGGACGGCGGCGAGGGACCCCGCGTCCCGGGCTCCCGTATTGATCCCGGGGGATGAGCCGGGCCAATGGCTCCCCTCGACACCGAGACGGCCCCACCCACCATACATAGCGGCCACCACCCCCGGCCCGGCATCCCTCCATCCCTACTCTCTCCTACCCAGAGGGGGGAAAAACGAAGCCAGATTTAACCCCCCGCCCCCGCCCCACACCCCCACCACATCGCCAAGCCGCGGCTAAGCCCGCGGTGTACTTATCGAACCCGGGCAATCTCCACCCGCCGACTGAAACCTGACCCGGACCGCATTGGTAGAACGATCCCGAGGGAATAAGAAAATCCACCCAAATTCGAAATAATTCACTTTTGAAAGACAATGACGTCAGAAATTAATGGCGGAATTATGTGATCACGGTTAAAAAAAATAATTTAAATAAAAATAATATGAAGCAAGATTTAGCCACCGAGTTTGCCACTAAGCCCGCGGTGTACTTATCGAACCCGGGCAATTTCATAGCCAATCGAAACCTGACCCGGACCGCAATGGTAGAACGATCCTACAAAATGGCAACTTATATTTGGAAGGGAACAAGAAAATACACGCGTACAAATTAATTATCGGGAAATTTATAAGCACGAAGAAATGGGGACGGCCTTCTCTGAAAATAATAAATTCGCTTGGATACCGTCACGCCTTGAATGACCCGGGTGGAGGGATTGATATTTTTTAAAAATATTTTTCGGCGCCGCCTCTTCGTGGTTGCTGAGTTCCTGGGAAAAAAAGACCCTCAAGTTTCGCTTACAATTCAGAAAAGTCCCTTTCTCGCATTAACCAGAGGCCGCCCAAAGCCCAGGATGAAAGGGCCCGGGGAAATGCAATCTCCCTCTCTCTCCCTCTCTCTCTCTCTTTCTCTTTTACCGGTGGGGAAATAATTACGGCGGTTCGACTCAAACATTTCCCAAGCGGCAAAGAGAAAAACCTCCTCTCAGAAAGGGGGGAGAGGCCTCATTTTTCCCGACGAAGCGAAATAACGAATCCAAATTGCGATTCAAAACCCCGTTGTGAAGGGGAGGGGAGGAATAATTTCAATTCCGATATCGGTTTGCCCCCGACTGGTTCGACTTCGGAACAACTTTGTTTTGAACGACCGTAAAAGAATTGGGAAAAATATACCACGGTACAATGGAGCCAACCAGGTAATGGAGACTTCGATACTGGAAATCAAATAACTATCACTGGACAGTAATGAAATGAAGATTTAATATAATAATTAGAGATCTATACCTGGTATTGAAAGTATATGCACAGAGACAATAAAGATATTAAAATTATGACAAAATGTTATATCAAACCTACATATTAAAATTGGGAAATTGAAACTTTTTCTTTTGAAATTATATGTGCTGATAGAATTCTTAACCCCCTGGATCATTCCAGGCGAATAATACGGTGGATGTTTTAAACTTAAATATTTTCTACTTCTCGGAGATCTTCTAACCAAAAATGAAGAGGAATTGTCGAACACGAACGTTGTATATATCAGAAGTGCTCTCGAGATTATTATCCCGGAAGATAAATGCGGCCCTCGGAGGATGGATTCGAAGTGGAGGCGGTCGCTATGGCGACGGGGGAACATCTGCAGGGAAATGAGCCCCCCGGAGAGAGGAGACGAGGATGGAACGAGGAGAGGGACGGGACAGAAACATCTCGCCCGTCAATAACCCTCCCCCTACCCCAAGAAGAAAAACCCTCCGGTCGCAATTTCCTAAATCAATCCAGCATTATTTCTGTTCAATCCCACCGCCTCGGTCGGTTCTCGCTTCGCCGGGTTTCCGGATCTCCCGGCGAAACTTTCGCAGATAGAGAGGGAGAGAGAGGGAGGGGACGAGGGTTTAAGGAGAAAGGGATAGGCGGTATGTCGGGAGAAGACGGAGGAAAGACGGAAAGAGAAACGGCGCAGCGGGGTTGGCTACTTATCGGAAGACCCCTCAGCCAGGATTTGATTTGATCGCGGCGCCTCTGAAGTTTGCCCCCCCCCACACCCTCATCCCCCCTCATCCCACCAGGCAGGCCTTTCTCCTCGACGGGATTCAACAAGTATAAAAGGCGACCCCCGCCAGCCATCTTCCCCGAGGAAAAAGAGATTTATCCCGTCTCTCAACCCACCCCCTTTCTCATCTCGCGGTCTCTCCCCGAGACCGTTTCTCCCGGAGGAATAAATGCCCGACAAAATAAGTACCGGGAGAGAACCGCCCCCCCTCCTCAATCCCCTATTTCCGGAACCGGAGCCGACAATTCCGACCTAATTCGCGAAAGTCGAGAAGCCATTTTCCTCGGCAATACAGTATTCATTCCGGAAATAGGGACGGCCCTCTCTGAAAATAATAACTTCTGAATTACTCCGCGCGGATGGTTTGGTTTTCGAAAAAAAAATTATCGAGTATAATGTTCGAGTCGTTAATTCTTCGGGCACAGTCACGCCTTGACAGATCTTCGCGCAAGGATCTTCACAAGTGGTAAACAGTTTCTTCGACAATAAGACGGAGCGCGGCTATTACCGGGCAGTTGTTTCCGTTCCCAGCCCAATTGTCCATTTCGGGGGCGAGAACAACGCCGCAAAAGAAAAGAAAAAGGTGGAAAAACAAGAGGAAAAACAAAGCGGAAACGCGACGTTCGGTTACAGAGCGGGCAGATTGGGCCATTGTCTTCGTGGGGTTGTCACAGTCTGCAAGCTTGACGCTTTCCCGGACGGCTTTATTACAGGTCCCGAGCGTGACACACAAAATATTGTACAACTCGGTTGCCCAACACAGCCGACAAGTGGGCAAACACACCCTAACGAGGAAGTAATTACGCTCGAGCAGGCAAACACCGGTACCAATTGTAAAAAGGTGCTAACGAAAATTCATTTTTAGCTCATTTTTTTTGTTATGTCACATCGAAAATGTGTCTTTTCTTCTTATATACCGAAAGATATTCATTTAAAGTTTGGTTAAGAACTTCTGAGTAATTTACGATGTTCACATTAATTCTTATCGGTACCTATACGGTTTATATGTAAGGCCTCACATATGTACGTATCCCGTTGGAAAGCCGAAAAAATTACATACGCCAGCGGAGTTTTCTTAATAACGGGCCGACGCCTCATTTAACCGCCGTTAGTCGTTTCCACTTTCCACCCGTAAATTGTACGCTTTGAAAATATATTCTAGATTGACGAAAGATTAATCTAAACAATTAGAGGCCATACGCCGGTCTTTCGTGGGTTGGGAATTCGTTCATTCCATGTCGCGTTTTCATTTCACGACGGTAGGTTTTGCATAGGTTAGAACTAGCATAGGTTTTCTTCCTCCTTGGAGAGAAAATAAAATACAAAAAATGCTTCGAATTTGATATCATTCAGTTCACAAAAAATATCACTTTAAATGTAACGAATATTTTGAAATATTAAATCGGTTATAATTATTTTCAAATTAATTTTCTCATTCGACAAATAAGTTTTTACAAACTGTTAGAAGGAGAATAATAAACTATTGGGATCTAAACATTTTATTTAGACTATTTTTTTCGGTCAAACCGACAAATATCGACAAAATCCAAACCTTACAGTCGAAAGTATTAAGGGCAATAACCGATGCACCCTACTATGTCTCCAACCTCACCCAACACACAGATCTTAAAGTCCCGTTTCTCCGAGACCTTGCCAAAGATACAACAAATTTCACCCACGACTCACCCATCACCCTAATCCACTAGGCCAAACCCGCCATCCCAACGTCCCAAGAAAATTACAATGTTGCTTATTGTATTTTTTACATTTATAAAAGAGAATTATATTTAGTGACAGTGCATCCGCGAATTTAGAGACGGAAGTGGGCGCGCGGGCCATGATGATATTCCAAATCTAATATTTCTGTATCACCGGAGAGTGACAGAGTTGCGGGAGGGATAACAATAGTGAGAGGGAGGAGGAGAGGGTCGCGGGGCGGAAACTGTTATTTCCGCGTCAATTAGGCGTCCAGAGGGGGTTGGCCGGCCGGCATTAGTCGGTCACAGCTGACCACCGCCGTCGTGACCGGCAACAAACGGAGCCGAGCTCACGAACCGAATCAAATCCGCGTCGGCACTCCGTAACACCGGGGGATTAGCCGGGTAGGGACGTCTTCATTTCACGAAAACACGATTGAAAAACAGTTTGCGACTCCTACCGGCGGCGGAAAGGCGGACCCGGGTGGGAGTATTAGTTTCTAGCCATCTAAAAACCCTTTTCGGAACCATGATCCCATTTGCCATTCATTTCTAATACTTCTGTGAGAATGATGAGAACTTAAAGAAATATATTAATGAAAACTGATTAAATAAAAATTTCCGTTTTGCCCAGCTGAATATTTCGGCTAATAATTGTAACGTAATTAATGTTCCATAAAACAATATTACGCGATCGCACCGGAGGTTATCCGAAAGAAACCTTCACTTATTTACTTATGTTACGTAAATTACATTAAATTGCAGAATGAATGTGTTGCGTGAAGGGAGATGTGTTGGAAGTCCTAAAGCAAGGTAGATCGTAGACTATTTCATAAACAGTAAACATTTCTAAGATCAATCGACAATTAACAGTTAACATTGCCAGTTCGTTAGAGGAATAATATTATAAATGCGACGTTATATCATGCACACGCATCTTCCAAAACGGTATATATAATTTTTCTTATATGATTCCACGCTTAGTTTTCCTAGACTAGTAGTGATGAATAAATAAATCAATGGACAGTAGATTAAAATATGAAAAACAGCGCATGTAAGTGCTGAAACTGACAGTGATGATGAAAACGGTCTGTTCTCAAATACTAGAAGATGATTCCCACTACCGATATTGTTTTTAAGTATTTATTAATAAATATTAAAAAAATATGACAGTACAGGTATGTCAGGCATCATTCGTGACTACCCCACTAAATTACTGAGGTAATGGAACTGATAATGGCGAGGAGCAAATAGTTTTGGTACTAACTCAACCGAAATCCATCAAACTTAAGAGGGGTACCCGTATACCGGGTACTGACGTGGATTTTAAGAGTGATTTTCGGTAATATACCACTTCTTATAACAAAGCGACAGATTGTCCTGAGGCATTTCATCCTAAACGAAGGCGTATTCTGAGTTTTTCCGATATTTCAACCGTCCAGGGAATATTGAAATAGGGCCGGTAAGGGGGTCAGATAAGTGGAGACTCCTCTCCTTTAGGAGAAGGCCGGCTAATCCAACAGGGTAATGGTCCCTGGAGCTTTGTTATGCGGGGCCTCCTCCTCCTTCTCCTCCTCCTCATCCCTCTCGGGTTACCTCACTCACTCTCCTCCCTCCCTCTCTCCCTCTAATCGGCCCATTAGTCTCGACCCCCTACTTCACTATTAAACTACACCCCCCGCCGCGCACAATACACCTTGTTGTGGCGCTCAATTAATGCGCTCCAAAATCAATTATTTGTAACTCTAGCCGGGCAGCTTTTAAAAACCCACCCCGAGACTCTGTAAATGGCCGACATGTACCCCCCGGCCCCAGTTCATTCGAACAATGAATGAATAACCTCCTTTGTCAGGATAAAATACAAATTGGTAATTTTCATAGCCAATTGTTATTTAATTTTCAGTTTCATTGAGGAGATACTGACAGTGGCTCACCGGAATCGAATACAATTTCACCATTAAATATATTTTACCACATAAGGAGATGCATTCAAGAATTTAATGCAGTTTACGTAACATAAAACAAGTACTAACATAAAAAAGTGAAGGTTTACGCGACCAGAACTTGAATTATGATCTACTTCCGGTGGAATCGTGCAATATTGTTTTATGGAACGTTAATTACGTTACATTAAACAATTATTAGCCGAAATATTCAGACTCAGACCAAAGAAGAGAGGATATTCATTGTAAATTATATTATTAATCATTAATCCTAACGTTACTAAGCCCATTGTGCGGGTTCCGGGGATTATTATTATAGTTGAAAAAATAGAAATAAAGGTAAAATTAGATTTCGTGTGTTTCTGTCTCCTCTCGCCGGGTTGGTCTTTTACCAGATCGGTTTCGGCCGCTCGACGATCTTCAGTAGCGGTGTTAGTCACTTCGGCACTTCGGATGTCTTTTGTGGGCATGCTCACTGCACTGTCACTGTCACCTGTCACTGTGGTGTTTGTCCGTTGACAAATCGGCGAGAGGAGACAGGAACACACGAAATCTACGCTATTGCAACCCCTCGCAGATCACGGAAAAATTCTGTTACAAAGGTTTGTAACAGTATTCGCAATTACAATAGGAGGTTCTGTTGCTCGAAGAGTATAAAAAAGCGAACGTCTATCGGATACAAAAGGCTTTTGTCATAATCCTTTATAATTAACCGATGGGCCTGTAGTGTGGGGGCGTCGGGCTACAATGGAGTGGAACGTCCCAACGTCAACACCGAGCCCTAATTCTAGGCCGTGTTTTTACAACCCGCATCTGTCATCCGGTCCGCCTACTCCTTGGCCCCCCGAAGTTTCGGTTCTGTGTGCGGGCCCCAGCGTCACCGTAAACAGTTTACAAACGGAGAGACATCTCAAAATGAAGGGCAGCTTCGGGACGGGGCCACAGATGTGGTGGGGGCCTCCATTACACGGCTTTCAATTCATCGCACACGGCCAAACGGACGGCCACGAGTTTATTTAAGGGGCGAACCTAACGCTTTTATCGCCCTTTTTAATAATATTGGCCGGCCACTTATCGGGCGCTATAATAGCCTGTATTACCCCCGCCCTGAAGAGGTTGGGAACCGGTTACTAGGGAAGGGGTGTTGAGAAACTGGTTTTTATTCGCGTGAAAACATTTAATGCGACACAATGGACGATATTTAATAATATAATAATTTCAAGTTTTTTGTTATCAAACTATACAAATAGAAAGTTAATTTATAAATTTCTGGATATTTTAATACTTTAATTTTGTGAGAGTGATGTATTCTCGCTTGCACTCCGAGTCGGACCCTCATGACGGAACCGGTAAGAATTTCATAACATCCCTTCTACTGGAACTCGCTGCAAGGGGGTCTACACTCAGTATAACTGAGGCGAAAAAATATCGCCTAATAAATAAAGTATAACCGAGTTTTCCAAAGGCCGGAGTCTGGTTAGCGGTAATGCGCCGTCAAAATCGAATAGAAGATGAAGAGCGGAATAACGCCTAATCGGCGGGAAGGAATCCCTCGGCGGATTAGTCTAATTTTCATATTAGACGGGGGTTGTTCGGGGGTAGGTGGGGTGGGGGGGGGTGTGTGTTAGGATCTAAAGAAAATATTGTCGGACGCCAGTCAAATAGACGGCTAATACGGGGTCTGTTAGAGAGTATGTAAACGAGAATTAGCGGGCTGGCGGCGTTAAAGTAGATTGTGGAGCGCGGTGAAGGGGACGGTGGTGGTGGTTAGATGGGGCGCCTAATCACGGTGTTTGCTTTAAATTAGGCCCCGCCGGCATTGTCATGTGTCATTAGCCACGTGGTCGGGCTCTCACACACCTCGGCCTCCAACTTAACCAAATTCGGTGTTATCAGAGTCAACAGGGACCGGGTGTTTGCGGCGCCCGGGGCCTCCGCGTGTTGACAGAGCGGGCCGCCCTTAGCTCGTCCGCCGGCGACCCACCTGATATTTGCAATACACATCGGGTGGACGCGTCAGGGATTTAAATCCAAATATTGTTCCCGGCCCTTGTCGCCGGCGGACAAATCCCGCAGACGGGCTGTGCTTACAATCGGACCCAGTTTGGATTTGGAACCGGTGGGGCGGGGGCGGCGGGATGAGGGTGAAAAAATTCCCGAAGTCCGTTCCGCGGATTGTCTCTGGGCCGGGCCCAACGTCAACAACATGTCGACTGACTGGGGGGAAACAATAACGAGGCGCCCGCGTTCCGACCTCTTCAGCCAGCCGGCGAGTGGAATTAGCGGGCTTACCTGCGCCCCACCGAGTGCTCCGCGGCGAATCAAAATAAACGATAGAACGCGAGGGAAGGATTACTTCGCCGAGTGGAAATGACTCATTTCATTTCCAAAATATTACCTCTTGGAAAAATAAATTTAAGCCTACGACACTACGAAACTTACTTCTAATAAAACCTGACTAAAGTCTATGAAAATTAGTTCAGAATACCCGTCTTGCGGTCTGCGAGGGGTGCATGATTGACAGTGCAGTGAGGGTGCCCAAAAAACATCCCGAGTGACTAACACCGCTACTGAAGATGGCGAGCGGCCGAAACCGGTCTAGCAAAACCAAACCAGCGAGAGAAGACAGAAACACACGCAATCTACGGTCTATGAAAAATTATTTCGAAATCAATGCACTGAAACCATTTAAATTTTTTCTTTTGCTGTTTTTTTTTGTAATTTGTTTCTTTTCTTTTTTTCCATGTGATGTAACCGGTGCGGACAAGAGGCGCAGTATCCAACATGCCGGCGGAGTGACTCACAACCCTACTGACAGAAACAGGTACTGAAGATGGCAGAAATTTGTCTGGCAACAGTAACTATGGTATTCCAAACCCTAGCAGACTACATAATGAATATATCGTTACGTCTGTAACATCAGTTTAGAATTGGGTAACGCCTCGCGTGCTCACAATTGTGGAAGAAACGCACGAAATTTGAAGTTTTTACTTTTATTTGTAATTTTTATTTTTCCACACGACAAGATTAATGACTCGGATAAGGGCGGACGTCGCTGAACTAATTACGAAGTGATGGATGTACAAACGCTGTCAATAATAGCGCGCACGGTCAAAAGAAAATGGAATAAAAAAAATAAAGGAAAAGAAAAAGGACAACTCCCGAGACGGACTTTACTACCGCCCCTTTCATTGTGAACGGCGGACGATTTAATCGGGGAGGCTGGAGGCCGCCTTCAGAATGGACCGCTTCATTACACTATTGTGTATCGCAGGCCGAGAGAACCACAGACGATAAACAACCTCTGAATGCTTCGCCGCGTCCGACCCGAGAGAACTAGGGACGGTCCCGCATTGGGACCGCCTAACGGAAAGATTCAATCGAGAATTCTGGCGCCACTAATATTTCACACTACTTCAGATGTTGCTAAATAATACTTGAGAAAAAATTAGTTAATAATAAATTCGAAATAACTCGTCCACTAACGTATTATATAGACAATGTAGAGGGGCGCCTAGTTTTTGTTTGTCTAGAAGCAGACACTGTTACACAGTCCAAGAGGATAATACAGTTTACTGTATCGTCTTTCTTCGCTCGTCTCTTTGATGCTACGCTAGACCAGTTTCAGCTACACAGTAGCAGAATTTCGTCAATAAGGCGTACAGGGTCTGGGGAGATGTCCACATGGCCACAACATCGCCGTTAATAACAAACCGGTGATGATATTTCCTAAATGCGATATTATTAAACTTTTGTCGGGGAAATGTGTTGGGAATCTTCCATGGGTTTCGATATCAATCTCTTGTGAAGCACAGGATGCTTCATCGGAACGAACAAGGCTTTGGATACTATCGACTTTCGGACCGCCGTATAGGCTTTCTCCCGATTGCAAATTTGCTACCGACAACGGAGTCCGACATGTTGAAACATGTTCAGCGATGGGAAGGGGTTGGTTGCGGGGGTGGTCATCTGGTATTCAGAGCACAGGTCTAGCCAATTGCAGACCACCACGTACTGTTTGTCTTTTGCCTCGGGCCCTCCGACCAAACAATTCGATTCTTAACGCTAGGGAATTCAACGTCCCCCGCTTTTATTACAGACCGGGGTCTATCCGGTTCCTGCTGCCTGACCGAAGAACAACGCAATTTTGAAAAAACATTAAAATGATTTTTTTTTACAAAATCATTAAAATCATTCGTAGAAATAAAGGAATTACTGCAATACGCGTATGGATATGCGACCTCTACACGAATAGTGTAAGGTATAGTGTTTTATTGTTGCTATAACCCTTGTTGCTATAATACCTGCACTTTAGTCAAAGTATACGAAAAGT
Organism: Lethocerus indicus; assembly: GCA_019843655.1. Taxonomy (NCBI): domain Eukaryota; kingdom Metazoa; phylum Arthropoda; class Insecta; order Hemiptera; family Belostomatidae; genus Lethocerus; species Lethocerus indicus. The sequence goes on from JACDQD010000011.1 coordinate 7,694,227, forward strand.
GTTATTCCTGCCTGATAAAATATTCCAACGTTCCGTCATCAAATCGAATCGGGTTCTCGAACTTTGAGTAATAACAACAGTGAAAAGAAAAATTAACTGTACCAGGATGACGACGGCCGCTTTCGAATAACGAACCAATGGCCGATCCTATTATAGCCCAATTCCGTCTGTATTCCCCTTCACGAAGGTGGAACGCAGTCTCGAGACAGGGAGGAGAGAGAGAGAGAGAGAGAGAATTATCGGTCTCGAATTTCGCTAATAAGCCCCCGCCTGGACGAAGTAGAAACTGTCGTTTCATCTCCTCGCTCCTCGGTTAGGTGCTTCAGGCTCCCTAAATGGATCCGGAGCCCTCGTAGTAACCCTACCGTAAATAGCGGATGCCGAATCATCGGCTATCTCGGATTCTATTATAATCGCGGGGCCGCACTCGGCGCAACCCGCTTTTTATTTATGCGTTCAATAAAACCCTATTGTTCCAAAATTGGATTGGAAAATTCGATCGTATACTACTTTGGCCAGGATTTTGGGGCTACAACTGCGGGGGGCAGACAATTTTCCATTCAAAAACAACCAGAGAGACATTTTCTTCAATATATGATCACAATATAAATCAAATGTTTTTTGGGGACGAAGTTCCCAACGTCGTCGCAAGATATCCAATGGACTAGAAGGCCTCTCCGATATCCATTCAAGTACTAGGTATTTTTTCAAACGGTAAAAACATCGATAAACACATATTAGAACAAATGTTTGGGAACAGAAATTTCGTGTTAATAAATGCGCAATTTAAATTAATTCCTGGCAGCATTGTTCCAAATTTGTTATAACTATAAGCGGTTTGGTGGTGCAAAAGATGTAAAATCTAAATACCTATTAATATTTTATAATTTAATGCCGCATTTCTATCAAATTAGGAATCGCGTATTGAAATAACGATGCAACGGGAGATTTTTCCCACGTCATTAAGACTAATTGTGATTGATGAGATTATAATCTTCTGCTATTCAGTATTGTATATTCTTCCAAGGGGCACACACACACACATCGGGGCCGGAATGGCGCCCGTGTTCCCGTTTTCGGTCCCGTTTCTCCCGGTCCTTTTCGTCGTACGCGATGGTTGAAATTAAAATAGAATTTTAATCTAATACGGCCGGCACCTGATACGACACTGGGCTTATAACGGACCTTATGTGGGGCAGATTATTTGACGCCGGGCCCGGGAATTAAACACTTCCGGCGCACCTATGTACATTGTGCCCGTATGTAATTTCTGTAATTTTTTTTTGTCGTGGTTTCCAAAGGATAGGAAATAACGGAATTCCCATTTACGGGGCAAGTGGGATACGCCGGATGTCCCGTACGGCCGACGTACGAGACCTGCGGTCGATCGGGATGTTTCCGAATTAAATTCATCGGGCATTACCGCTATCAGTTCAGTAATCGTACGTTTACAGCACAACTTGTAAGGAACAAACTTCGATATATACGAAAAGATACTACAAGTAGGCAACTGAAATACATTGACTACAACGATCTGTCAGTATGTCCATGAACATTCAAGGACCGCAAAGCGATGAGCATAAGTGTTGATGATCAACAAATGTGTTTAAAATGCCTGTTTTGTGGTCTGCGCGGGGTTGGAATACCGTAGATTTCGTGTGTCTGTCTCCTCTCGCTGGTTCGGTCTTTTGCTAGACCGGTTTCGACCCCTCGCCATCAAAGTCACTTTGGTACTTTGGATGCACAGTACAAGAGACAGTGACCCAGTGCAGTGGGGATGCCCAAAAAACACCCGACGTCCCGAAAGTGACTAACACTGCTACTGAAGATGGCGAGCATCCGAAACCGGTCTAGTAAAAGACCAGACCAGCGAGAGGAGACAGAAACACACGAAATCTACAACAAATATGTTCTTACGTTATTTCAACTATCTGAGAGTCCCAGAGGGTTTGGATATAATAATTGTGTTTCCTATTCTCCGATTGAGACCAGAATCTGGACCTATAGGTTGGATATGCAGTGTACGATGTGTTAAACAGTACAGTAATGTTACTGTCTCTGTATCCATAGATTATTCGAATTTTGGCCGAGAAGTCTTGACGGTAAGGTAGGACTGGAGACAACAATCCTCTATGATCGGAGAGGTCGTGGAAGGGTGTGTTTGCCGAGAGTCGGTGGCCGGTGTCCATTGACGCGGTTAACCGGGCGAGCGCTCCCGGGCCCCCGGCGGGAGGTAAATTTAATTGGGGATGACGACCACCGGGGAGGAATACGGGAGCGAGCCCCCCCCCCCTGCTGCACGGCCCTGTTTGTATTCAGCCCCAGAGACAGAGCACGTTAATTCCGGCAGGGAGCGCTCTCTCGCTCGATTTGCGTTTTTATCGCGGCCCCGTGCGGGGGCGGGACGATTGGTTATGTCAACAGAGGGGTGGGCGGGGAGTGTAATTGGGGGGGAGGGGGAGCCGGCCGCGGTTTAGCATGGCAAATGAGCCACCCACAATCAACACCGGGGCCCCGGCCACTGAATCCCTAATGTTAGCGCCCCCCAACCCCGCCAACACAACTCGTTCTCTCTCTCTCCCTCCCCATCCCTCCCGCTCGCTCTTCCTCCTCTCTCCGTCTCGCTCTCACAACGTCCGCTAAATGGACAACAACCCTCGCCCGCCCCCCCCCGCCGCCCCCGCGTCCCTCTAATCTGTTTAACTAATGGACCCACCTACAGTCCGAACAACTTGATTGATACAGTATGCTAAACTGAGCCGCTCGGCCGCGATTATTTAATGCACCGCCGATTCGTCCATTACGATTGGGCCCGCAGGGCCGGTTTAACCAATATAAATACCCCCGCCGGCCACGTAATCCGGCGATCCGCCCTAATGCGCTTCAACCGCAATACGTGTACGCGATACGAATACACGAACGTATCCTGCGGCCGGCGGAAATGAAAACAGTGATACTAGTTGAAAACATTTGGGGATATAACAGGAGTGTTATCGTCATGTTGGAACTTCCCTTGGTTCCCTCCGCCGTAGGATGGCCCTCCGCCTCTACGTGATTCGAGAGAGGAAGCTGACGGCGACGAGCCAGTCTCGCAAATGCCGACCAGAATAGAGAATCAAATGAAAAAATGTAAAAGGATTGAAGACGACTACATGAAAAATGGGCGTACGACAATACGAGTGGAACGTGAGCACCTTGTACTTGGAAATAGGACCAAGATCGCTAGTTACTCGCCTGCAGGCGGTGATCAGTTGGAGTTCACCTGAGGAATCACGTCCTAAGGGACAGCCCTATATACCAGTAAATTCCTCGGAAGGGTCTTTCCCAACGACCCACCATTTTTAAGTTAACCGATTAACTCGATATTTCATTCAATAAATTTTGCGTCAATAAAAGTGCATTAAAACGGATTACTACTAAGAAATATCGCTGGAAAATTTCCTGCATTCAAGCACTCATCATTGGATACGATCCTTTCAAATAAATTGCGCATATCAATCAAAATCGTTGCGCGAATTTCAATCAAAATTCCACAATTAATACCGCAGCTCTTTTCCTCATTTCCCGGTCACGATCCGCGCCGCTTTTTTTCCGCAACGGCCGCCGACAGACAATTATCAATTTACATGAAAAGGGTGACGTCATATGTTGCATAATATGACAAACGAGCGACACTCGCCCCCGCCGGTTATGATTTGCGCTTTGCAATATTAGTCCCATTGTCGGATAGGCCTTGATACTATTTATGTTGTGGTTGGTGCGGGCTTATGAAACCGAACCGGCGGCTCAAAACCGGCCCATCAAACAGGCACAATGGCCGACGATTGCGGCTTGATCAATATAAACAGGTTTGTTTCTGGCCCTACTATCGGTGGACGCCGCTAATACGATTTCCAATTAGCCGACCGGACCCGGCGGCGGACTGAACGCGGCTTTGGCCATTAGTTTTGTTTCAACGCAAACGATATATATATATATATATATATATATTGCCGGCAGTACATAACATAATCGTCAACACGTTCAGATTTTCAACACTATGTATTCTCGTTGTTAATTCGTCTATTGATGTGGTTATTGCAAAAGTTAGTAGACGATTTGAAACGAAATCAAATACGACACTTTCGCGAAAAATGCCGTTGGATTTACCAATCTCATCAATGGTAATCCGTGGATTACTATCGGCTAAAACACTTTTTAAGTGAAGTAAAAGAGTGTTCCAGCTCCGATACACACTCCTTTTTCAAACTCATACAACACAAAATGAAAGTTTAATTTGTCATTTTCCATTTTGAATATTAACCCGACACGCAATTAACAGTTATATACACGAAATTAACAGTGTTTAAATTAAAAAAAAACTATAAGGAAATGCCTGGGAATTAAATGTAATTACGAACTTCTTTTGAAGGTTTTTTTTATGCCCCCAGGTTTTGTTTCAAAATACACTGTCGGAAGGTGTATTTTCATACTTCAGAATCATTAAAAAGGTACTATCTAATTATTTCAAGAAACCCGATCAATTGTATATTCTTTATAAATCCGCACTCGATATAAAGATCCGTTCGGTAGTTTTCAAGTTGAGGTAATTTCCAGAACAATCCCAGACACGCAGTTGTAACAAGTAACAAGAAGCGCCCGTACCGATAATTAGATGATGGCGAGAGGGGGGGCGTGGGGGTAAAAGGGTGACTACACAAATGCCATTAGGTAAGAACAAGAAAAAAGGAATAAGTAACTAACACTTGGACAAACCGGGACAAGACATTAACGGGCCATTAACATTGTAAATGAATGTAAATGAAGGCCGGGGGCTTCCACCGTCTAATTTCAATAGGAGAGGCCCCCCCCGACACCGCTCTCCACTACTACTACTACTACTGACTGTCCCGTTCCCCTCAACAGGAACAAGAAGTCGCCTTATGTAAAACACAGGGGGAATAGATTATATTAACGCCGCCCTACTAAAGACTGCCGCATTTAACAGTAACAGTCGGTGGATTACAAATCTGTAATATAAGGGGTGGCAAGTTAATAATTCTGTATGTTCACGCAAAATGAACAAAAAATCGTAGTAAAAAATAGTGTTTCCTAATAAAAAAATAGTATTTCTGAGATCATCACTTATGCGTTTCGATTTCTACCGTCGTCGGTGGTATTCAATTGTGCACTAGAGTGAGGTAATTGCGCGGTGTTACATACCAATAGACGAGGTCGTATTTGCGAACAGTTTTGGGACTAAGTTTAAAGGAGATAAATACTATATTATATTATAAAGAGATAAAATAACTAAGTAACTATCAAATTTGCATTCCCGAGACGATATTTTAGTCGTACCTTCGACAAAAGATAGGGATATCCAATAGTTCCAACGAAGAATTGAGAAACAAAAATCTACGGTATTCCTACCCCTCGCAGACCACAAAAATGGTATTCTAAAAATCTAAGCTTTCCAGGACCTTTTTCCTGCTGTTATTTATCTTAATTTAAATATCAAAGCTGCAAGTTTTATGCTGTTAAGTGTTTCTAAATTACGATTCTGTAGAGTTTATATTGTGACAGTCTAAGTCGGGGGAATGAATTGAATGAAGTCCGGTAGCGGTGGCTCCCGCGGCGGTGATTTAGCCGGGAGTTGAAAATAAAAAAGAAAAAAAAACGAAATATAAACTAAAGGACGGTGACCGGTAGCCGGTGGAGACGACGGGAGAGAGAGAGAGGGAGATATTGAGGTATTGAGGATTGAGAAGTCGCATTGAGCGGTGTGACTTGCACAACGCTACCTAAACTGTTGGGCCTTAGGGCCAAGCCATTGTGCGGGCCCGTCGCCTCATTAATCACCACGACCACTTCAATACCCCTTTAATAGACTTATCGGTATGGGCAAGGGGGGCCCTAACCAAAACCAAGGACTCGAGAGTGGATTGACTCGTCGATCGACGGTAACAGCAGTCGGAGCTATCCGGAGAACCTCTCGCCCCGATAAAGAATGTCAGAAATTCATTTTTCACCCGTATCCACGAACAGGAACCTTATACGGCCGGAGATGTTTAGTGCCCGATCGATCGATATTTATAGAGTCTCCTGCGAATGACAAGTGGACCCCTTGACAATTGTTCGGGCCCCACGCCAGAGACTTGTTTCGGTCGGTACGATTCCGTCAATAATAATAGGGGATAAGAAGAACCCCCAAACGATGCATTGCCCCAAGTTTACATAAATATATAAAACAATATTTGATATTCGGAGCAACGTCCTAGTTCGTGACGACGAACACTGGCGTTGTGCCCGTTCAAAATGTCGAGAATTCTGAGTTGAAATCTGAAGTATGAGGGAATATAAAATTCTTAAATTAGGGTGATATTATTATAATCATGTACGCACCAACGAAAACTACTGCTTCCAATGGATTAATTGTTTTACTGGAACATCAAAGACAACACTCGTAGCGGGAGTTGTAGCTTCGGTCCTCGGGTTTTTATTGTTAATTTTCCCGATTACCATATCAATATTGTAAAACAATTCAAGTAGCCTCTATCATAATAATTAAGTATATAAATGCATGAACCAGTATGTGTATACCGTTTTTCTCGATGTCATATTTGTATCCATAGAAAAATAAAGTTATTCATATCTTTGTATCGTAGCGGGAGAATTGTTCATCGTATGTTTCAATGTTAGCATATTGACATTGGAGCGCTTCGATGGATTTTTGTTGCATTTATCCTCAATCATCGCCGAAACGAGTACAGGTACGAACGCAAAACATCGCCAAAATTGATGTCTAACTGTGCCTACTTATTTCCAATGACGGACAGTGATGACGATTGGAATTCAGAAGACAATTACGCCGAAACCCGGATATCACAGACAACAGAGTCAATATTGCTGGCATTGGAACTACTGGACTTCCCCCGACACGCTTACCCGGCAATCAATCTGAAAGTCGACGCTTCACGTATTACAATGCGATTTCACAATAACTCACTATCACAGGTGTCGAGCCGAAGGCCGGCCGACAGACGGGCCCCCCGGACAAACAGATCAATTAAAGCCGCCCCGTCCACAGATACTGGCAAGTACCCAAAATAGAATCATAATCGGAAGGAAAACAGGAAGAAAAAAGTTTTTTGAGGATCTCACGTCGATTGGACTTATTGCCTCGGCGTTAAGTATTTTTAGCATACAGATTCCGTGTAGGAGAATACAAAGTTGTGTATTTTTCGACTTGAGGAGGACAGGATTTTTTTGTACGGACAGTGACAAATGAAAGTTTGACTGCCGCATCTCACGATTGGAGTGAGTTTTAGTGCGGTACTTTGGACTAATCTTGGACAGAAAACTTGAATACTCGATACTTAGAATATCACTGACTATTAAATTAATTATTTACGACTGTATTGTGCATATACGAGTATCTATCTACAACAACTATAATAATAGGGGATAAGAAAAACCCCCAAACGATGCATTCCCCTAAACCTTACACATAAATGAATAACGCATAAATATATACAACAATATTTGATACTCGCAGCAACGTCCTACGTCCGTGACGACGAACACTGGCGTTGTGCCAGTTCAAAATGTTGACAATTCTGAGTTGAAATTTAAATTGGGGTGATATTATTAAGGCCTTCACAAATATTTAGGGTGAAAACCATGTACCAACGAAAACTGCTGTTTCTAATCGCACACGGACAATCGCGGCAGAATTTTTCCTCGTATGTATCAATGTTAGATTATTGAAATTGACTACTGTACAATTACAGGATTACAGGCGTAAAATAAAGCGATACTACTGTGTAGTATAGCTGGAAGGAGAGTGGCGCAGAAGAGATTCTTAGCATACAGATTTTGTGTAGGAGAGCACAAAGTTGTCTATTTTTCGACTTGAGGAGGAGGACAGGATTTTTTTGCACGGACAGTGACAAATGAAAGTTTGACTGCCGCATCTCACGATTGGAGTGAGTTTTAGTGCGGTACTTTGGACTAAGCTTGGACAGAATCCACGACTTGAATATCTGCTTAGAATACTCGATACAAATATCACTGACCATTAAATTGATTATTTACGACTGTATTTTGTATGTACACGGTATCCAACAAGCCCTATACAAAAACTGCACCGAAATCCTGGTACTAAATTAAAAACAATGTAATTGTTTCAGAGAGGCACAATGTACACGGTCCCCGAGGAACAAGGGTTAGTACCTCTCAGTCCTCCCGCAGTTTACGTCTGGGGTTACACTCCCTTCGGGGCCTTTGTAATCCTGCCCTTTAAAAACCCGGGCCATACGAGAGGCTGCTACGGTTTTAATTTGTAACAGGAACAGAGAGGCCCGACCGGCGGCGGCGGCCACCGCTGTCCAGACAGACGGTCCCGAGGATATAATGGGCCGAGCCCCGCTAATGGCGCCAATGGGAGCAACGTTTAATCTGTTAATGGGCCCCGAAAGGGAGCGGTATCGAGGCCCCCGGCCTCCATCCTTGTAATAGCCCCTTACTTACCCCGCTTTACCCGATCCGTAATCTGTAATTACTCTCGCTGTTTAATTTTGCACCGATCCGCCGAATCCTTAGAGTTTCAGTTTATGGGGTCGGGCCCAGCGGTGTTCGGTTACAGAAGAATTCTCCGACGAATCGGAGTAGACGCATAACTGTAAATATCCGATTACTGTACCGCAGTTCTTGCGAACGTACATCCCCTAATCTTTCGTAATATTAAGCAATTATGAGTCAAAAAGTATTTCGAATGAAATTCGATCCCTGCAAAAACACCTCTCCCTCATAGAAAGCTGGTCCAGGAAATGGAGGATTAAGTTCAATTGTCAAAAAAGTCTTCGTGTTACTTTTACTCTGAGAAGAGCAACTTGTCCTCCCGTTTTCCTGAACCGGTCCCAACTTCCTATTGAAAATCAAGTGCGGTACCTGGGACTGCTCTTAGACAGAAGATTGACACGGAACCCACATACAAGACTGAAACGTACAAGGAGTTCACTGAGTGAGTGTAAAACTAGAGCAGTGTCACTAGATACAATCTTAAAAAATTCTAGCTGTGACTATACAATAAATAAAAATAAATGAAATTCGAAATTTGTTTTCTCGATCTTCTGCCTCCTGGCCAAAGACAAGACTAACGTGAGGAGGTCCAAGTGAAAAGAACTGGTGATGAGAAAACTAAGATATTTAAAATGTTTAAAAGTATGTGATGGGACAGGAAAATAAGGCACTCCAGACACCCGGCTGAATCCAGAAACCGGTTAATTCCAAACAAGCCAATATACCAAAATTAAATACAAACTATATACACATGCGGTCCCCCACTTCACAGAAGTAGGAGTCGATATAAACGGAGGCTCCGGTTACTAATAAAGTCGGTGAACGGCACGAGGCGACTAATGACCGAAACTGATCTCATAATAGACAATGGGGGGAGCGAGGGGAGAGCGAGGTGTTGAATACCAGTATCAGGCCCTCACTAGCGCTCCAAATACCCGTCTGTAATTACCCGCGTATTTAATTCCAGACCGATTACCGCCCCCCAGTAGTGACACGGCATAGGGTTACTTTTATGCTTAATTGTCGCCGAAAGAAAGGTGTGGACCGAATCGATAAATCCGTGGACTCTATTCCCCTTCTACCGCATAAGCCTGTGTGCACTAAAAGTAGTACGGTTTATTGTATTTAAATAATAGTGAAGTACTTACATGTGCCGGTTCCCGGTGCAGCATGCAGCGGGCAGAAACAGCATAATGATAACTTATGCAGTAGCTTCTCAGTCCGATGAAAGACAGTCAAACAGTTGGCCAATACCTATCCAACGGTACATTCTGCTGGAAAAAAAACAGAAAATATTAGTTACTATAAAGTAGTATATCATTTCTGACAGTATTTCATGATATACAAATAAGGTGAATTTATATTCCTAACATTCATACCATGGTGAAATAGACCAATCTCAAATGTACCATTGATGCCATTATTTATCAAATTACTATGAATCGTAAGCTATTAGTATAAGATCACGAGTTTTAAATGATAGGGAAAAAATACTGTGATAGAGAAATACGTTTTGTGCACCAGTACTTTTCCAAGTTGTGTATGTGTGTGTGTAAGCGGCTCATTTTCGTGAAAAAAAACTAACTATTATCCGAAACCTTATTCAGTACCGATATCGGTTGAGGTGACGGTGATTGTTCAAGAAGCCGTGATGGGTTCGGTCGGAGCAAAAACCGGGCCGCCCTTTGAGAGAGAAACCGCCCTCGCGTAACGCGATGCCTCGGTGGCCTCACAAGTAGTTCTCCAAGTGCTCCACTCAAAAGAAAAAGTTCGGGGGTTTCGTACCTTTTCAACAACAACAGTTCGACCTCAACTATACACACCCCGGGGACAAAAACTGTGGTTATCTTTGTTCGCCACTCTAAGATCGTAGTTGCTTTAATAATAACAATCCCTAGCTAGGCGATAGAATATATGATAAAATCTTGGTTGGATATTTATTAGAAAATATGCTACAACGAAGGGGACATTAAGAAATTAAGTTTTTTTTGTAATGATTTGTTTTGGGTTGAATTTGTGAAAGTTTCGCTCTCAATACTGCCCTGCGACCGATAATGTGTAAGAAGTAGTAGTACTGCAGAATTTTCACTGAAATTCGTATCAAATTATATCGAGTCCAATACCTAAGTCCGTATAATATAAACATATGGTAGATTTCGTGTGTTTCTGTCTCCTCTCGCTGGTCTGGTTTTTTCAGATGGTCTGCTCGCCATCTTCAGCAGCTGTGTAGTCACTTTTGGTCTTTGTTTGTTTGTCTGTACATATAGCAAAAGACCAAACCAGTGAGAGGAAACAGAATGAACACACGAAATCTACGGTATTCCGATCCCAGCAGACCACAAACCAGGTATTTTAAACTATAAACATACGGTGTACAATCCCGTTTCATTTCTAATGAATACTCTGAATGGAATAATTTCATTCACTGGTAGACTTATGGATTTGGACTCCGATCATAATCCTGTTGATCGAAATACAAACTCGTTGAATTTGAGCGACGGGTAGCGGGGAAACAGGGCCGATGAATAAGGCGTAAAAAGTAAGACGGTAGAAGTTTCACGCGTTGAAATCACCGAGCGGTGGGTCCGGGAGCAGGGCCGTTAAAATAGTCCATGACGAACCCGAGCGGCTGGGGCCCTAATGGCCGTGCGGCGAGAGAGAGAGAGAGAGAGAGAGAGAGAGAGAGAGAGAGAGAGAGAGAGAGAGAGAGACAGACGGGCAGGTTATAAAGAAAAATCGAAAGGATGACGAAGGGTGCGAATAATGAAGATTGTCGGGGCGGCAGAAGGCCCGGGGTAGAGTATCAGGTAATGCCGGCCGAGTGTCGAGTTGATTGATGCCCCACGGATATATTGGAAGGAATCTTAATTAACCAGGTGCTCTATGGGGTTATTAGCGTCAACACAAACAGGGCCCCGGCCGTGGAGTAATTAACACATTTGTCGGTGCCCGCCGATTGAGCGATTACCCCTCCATTGTCGGCGCGCCCAGAGCCCCTTACCTCCTACCGGGCTATTATACCGAGTTCCCACACGTGGACTCCCAGCGCGCCCGCCGACGCAACCCCCGAGACACCTTCACCCCGCCACCGGTGTCCCATTCGCCACCAAGTTCAACGTCCTCTACACAGATTTCCTAACAGGCGGGAAAAATTTTAAATTTCAATCATATAAATAAAATCCTCAATACCTGTCAACAGGCAGACGAGGGTCCAAAACGCCGTCTCCACTCTAGACCGGTTACAATTTCACTGCATCACTGCAGTAAGTGAAAAATATACTACGATCAAATAACACAATAGCTTTATTACACTTAAATAAGGCCTCAAATTTTTACTACGCCTATTTTGCCGAGTCCCTGTGTTTCAGTAGTAATGCAGCTACACCTAGCTTGTAGGCTGCCGACAAAGCACGAATAATAGTGGGAACAACTCGGTAGCAACAGGAATAGATCCTAAAATTTAATCATTAGTACTTAGCTTGAGAAGTTGGTCCGATAATTTGGAGTGACTCAAAATCGTTTTAACAAAGTACTTTGTAATAGATTTCTACGGATAATTCAACTAAGCGTATAAAATATTGTTAATAAATTACCACAATTTTTCCCCGGTCTACATGGAAGTCCCACCATATGCGGATTTCATAATAATGTTATTCAATCTCGCGTTTCCATACGAATGGTAAGATGTTGCCTCCCAAGGGGGGGCCATCTGTCGTTTACTGTAAAAGCTCGCGTTCCATGGGCCCGGGGGCGGTGAACATGAAGGGGTTGGCCCGATAGCGGCCATTATTACACAAATTTTTTTTCCGTCATCCTCTCTCTCTTACTCTCTCTCTCTTTCCCTCTGTGTTTTGTTCTTTTCGTATTCCGGATTGTAACTGAAATGAATTGTAAGGTGTTAGATAAGGGCGGGAGGGGGCGCAGTGCCCTCGGAGATAGACGATAGACGACATCTGATAAACGCGGAAAAGGGGTGGAAGAAAAAAAGTAGCGGGAGCTCTCCTTAATTTAGAGCTGGTTCTCACGTGAGCAATAAAAGAAACTCGAGGGGGCCCTGTGTATTCGGTAGCCGATAAACCGGCAATTCTACGAGGGAGAATTTTAAAAAATATATTTTGTAACTCTACAAAACGGGTATTTCATGTTTGTTTCACTCCCTGAAATTATCCCAACTTCACATCTGTATTGTGTTTTCGCACAGAAAATCGCGGTATACCAAATGATTGATCTAAGCATGTTTCAGCTTACTGAACATCTCGACCTTATTAGTTCTGTCCTACCACCAAACGTTTTGAACAATTTTGATAGTTGTAAAGTCATTTCTTAATTGAAGAAGTGTGGTGACCGAAGGTGGAACTTGATACAAATATGGGGATAATAAGACAAGAAGGTGGACGAAATTGGCGAATACTACGATTATCAAAAAATAATTCTGTAAAAAATAAACGAAATGTGTAGAATCGATAGTTGCCGCGGAAAAGGACCATTCGAATGCCTCTCTACCAGTAAAACGAGTTCTCGTTCTACAAAAAAGTTCAAATTAGAAGAACAGTTGAACAGTCTTGCCGGTACAATGAAGCTCTGCCTACTTGTTGCTTTATAAATGATTGATAACTTCAATGAAAACCTTTGTCCGCTAATAGCTTTCGACTGAAACACTCCACTACCAATTCACCCGAGGGTTCCGTACCGGGGGTTTCCCACAAAACCCAATTGCGGTGGGCGTTTTTTTGAATGGGATATCTCGAAGAAAGACCAAACTGAAATTGAGGCACTCGGGGGATTGACAGCCGGATAACTATAATTAGTTCAAATCTGTACAGCGGAGCGGGCAATATTGAAAAGGGGTATCCGAGCTCGGCTTGAAGCCCGGACTCAGGAATACCGGGAGAACCAGTTTGAATGAGATCGGTGAACAAAAAACATTGGGCCTCCCGAAGACGATGAGTTGCCCGACTCGCATTGTAAAGGTTGTTACTGGGCCCGGGAGGAGTTTCTTCGATCGCGACTACATCCTCGGTATAAGGGCTCCTCGGGAGGTATCGTTTCGGACCTCGGTCGGAACGTAATTAGAACTGGCAACGTCAATCCTACCTACCAACTTTCGATTCATACCCTCGAGTGGTTTACACACTGGGTTGAGCGGCACAGTGTGTTTTGAATATAGCCCTGTCAGCCCGACGGTTCAACCTCTATAGCCCAAACTCGATCACACTCTTCAATACGAATACCGATATACAGCCCGTACTATCGATACGGTACAATCTTAAAAAATAAAACTAAAAAAATATTTAATGTTCGCCTTGTTGTTTGGAAGTCCCCGAGGACGTCAATACATATTTATAGCGAAAAGCCGAAACAACTCGAGCGAAAATATTAAATCTCATTATAATGGGCGAACATTGTTTTTCATCCTATATTCTTTGAGACTATGCCTATTGTCGACATTTAGATGAATGTAATTGGGGAAATAAGTGTGGTAACATTAACCCATGGATTATATAAGTTTATAGTTAAGAATACCTATATTGTGGTCTGCGGAAACACACGAAATCTACGGTGCATAAGTTTATATTGAGTTGCTGCATCGGCGGCCTCGCGTTAGGACATTACAAAACGACGGGAAATTGATGGAAGCCAAATTTCCAAGGAATATGTCTGAAGGTAATAATGAGAGGCCGAGACGTTGAGGGTGTTGGTGGGGGGCGGGGGCGTCCGCTTTCTAATTCGTATGGAACAATGGCGACCTAAGCGGGGAGAAGTGGAGGGAGAGGCGGGAGTCCAAATTGGCCACGTCGGCTCTAACGACGAGCGTGACTCCGGTAGCAGTCAATAATACGTCGTTAGTGGATGAGTCGGTGGAAAACCGGCCATTGTCCAGGCCGGCGGGAGGGTGAGGGGGGCTGGCGGAGGGACCGAGGAAACTGATTGATGCGTATTATGGGCAGCGTTATGAGCGCGTTATTTAGCCCTCGTGACCCGCTCCTTTCCGACCATCAACAACTCAATTCAAACCTCCCCGCGGCCCATCATACGCCTACTCTCGCCCGGGGCCCGCTCTTTCCCATCATCGCCCGGATGGAGATCACTCCATCTTTTACGCAGTTTCGGACCCCTGGAGAAAAAACGTCGGAGAAACGCATTTCAAATTGTTCCCCTGAACTATCGACTCAATAACCGAAATTTCACCATTTGAATGTTCTTGATCCTGTTCTCTCATCCTATGAAAACTCCTTCAAGAAGAAGCCCTTTCCCCAATCATTCATCTGTTCTTACGTTTTAATTCAAATCTACCAGATTTACCCAGAATATTTTCTGTATTCTATAAAGTAGTAGTACACATAGTATGGGACAAATCCAGAGAAATTTTCAACAATTCTGGCCTCATTTGGGGAACACTGTAGACGGTGTATTTAAAAATTTTAAATCGAAATTTCGGGACGTCCATGTTTTTAAATAGCACCTCCTTAAAGGGTATATTTATATGCAATATATATAGTATATGATATTTAAACCAAAAATCGATGACGATGGAGTCCAAAAAAACATGGACGTCCCGAAATTTCGATTTAAAATTTTTAAATACACCGTCTACAGTGGTCCCCAAATGAGGCCAGAATTGTTGAAATATCAGTTTTCAAGACTTGCTCATTAACATTGTACAGTTTTCAGACACGGCCTTTCTGCAAACGCTCCGGCAGTTTATAACCAATTTGACCTTTAATCGAAGAATGATGAAACTGTGGCGGCTATTGTTCGGGAAATGTTCGGGGAGTTGTGGGAGTGGTGGGGGCGCTCATTTAGCTCCTTGACCGCCCACCAACAGCTCAACGGACAATCAACAACTACTCAATCCCTCCTCACTTCCAGAAAAGCACAGTATCATTCGGGCTTTCCCCCATTTGCCGGCTGTAAAAGTTCGAGTTCGCTGATTCGGCTTTCTCCAATATTTCAGAGACGGGTGATGATTTCATTCCTAGTTTTTCTTTGTTTCCCGACAGCATGCCTTTTGAGCGAGCGAAGCAATCTCCCCGCTACTTAAGATATATGCGTATGTACGTATCTTAGTAGATTTATTTTAAGGATATATATTAAAATTAAAACTATAACCAGAAAAAAGGCCTATTTATTTATGCACATTTAATAGTAAATGGGCTCTCGAATAATTTTTCTAATACAATTCAGACAAAACCAAAGAAACACCCGAAATATCTAGGGATCGATACTCCGTGATGAATGGATCGGTTACGATAATGTCGGGTGCTGGCCAGACATCTGCCCCCCGGGGATTATTGGGGGCGGTACAGAAACAGTGTAGCGAGAGAGAGAGAGATAGAGAAAGGGAGCCGGCAACAACACTCGGATAGAATACCTGTGAGGTCTTCATTGTAAGCTAATAGAGAGCCCGAAGGAAGCGAATGGACCTACCCGCTTGATTTATGAGGTCCCGACCCCCACCCGGCGAAGGTTTGTCATTTGCATCGATCCTCACAGCCGACAGCGCACACGAACGACCACACACGTTACTTCCATGTAAATGAGAAATGCGATAAACCCGCTAGGAATAGTGGGAAGAAGTTCGAGCGAGGGACGGAAATATATTGCTGTGATCTGTTATGCGCGTTTCTGTGATTTTGGTATTCTTCTGTTTCGCTCTGTTCGGCCTACAATATAACCTACAATAACAATTTTTTCCCGACTGAATATAATGCGGCGGAAGTTATGATTACAGTCGACAGGGTGACGCTTGCGGAGACGAGACCACCTATTGTCAGCGGAACATAATCATCCTGTAACGTTGGGGATAAAAATAAAATGTTTCAGGTTTTTGGACTTGTGTCTGGCCATTTTTTGGCCACGCGTAAAGTTTTTTACGCGAGACGAAGGAATGTTTCGACGTAAAAGTCGTAAATCGTAAGTGCCGGATCGAAAATTGTCTTCGATTGTATAGAGATATCGAAACGAGGCCTTCGTCGAATTGTCAATCATCGGCTGTAAATCATTCCGGCTCAATGTTCGACACCATATTTCGGGGATATAACTGCTATTTTTGTCATGTTACCTCGTCCACTCACTTACACTCCATCTGTTACCAGTGATACTTTAATTGGTTTTGAATTTCTCTAAAGTCATTTTTCGTAACATACGGGTATGCGGCGGTAATTATAAATCGAGTTGCGGCGGAATACGGGAGCCGGCTTTGGCGGCGGCGGCGGCGGCTAGGGGCAAACCGCGTTCAAAAACGTCCGCGACTCATAAGGCAGTATGAGTCTTATAATAGGGTTTACGGCGCCAATTAAGGTAACGCCCTTACACAATACCGGTGCTCCCCGGGGTCTTTATGAAGATACAAATTACAGCGGCGTGTGCTGAAGCGGGGGGGGGGCTCATTAGCGGCCTTAGCCCAAAGCCGGGCTAATTTCTCAAAGCGCCACCGTGAATGGAGGACCTCCGCAGTGAGAGAGGCAGAGAGAGAGAGAGAGAGAGAGAGAGAGAGAGAGAGAGAGAGGACCTCCTCCGCTTGGACACCTACAGTAATGACCGCAGCACGCGTCCGCGTTGGGGCCGCCCCGCAACCTTTAATTAATTAATAAAACGCTTGGCCATATCATTGTTGCGGCCCCTTTATGTTCAAACCCGTCTGTTGTGGCCGGCCACCACAAGTCAAGAATAACAACGCCTTCCTTTGTCGGTAACAAACACTTCTTTTTAACTTCGCGGCTGAACGTCAATATATACGGCTGGTCTTAAATACACGTGCACTAGATCGCCGTTGACTTTGAACGAATAGTATTCGGGAATATTCAGGTATAGAATATATTGTTTGCAATGATGTTTCAGGTACTAGTAACAAATAAAGAATAACGGAGGAAAAACACCCTGTCTATCGACCTTTCTTTAAATTTTTATTTATCGGTTGGCCAGTTCCTTTTCTGAATGATATATCGGGAGTAAGTAGGGTTTGCACTAGGATGTTGGAACGCTGGAATCCAGCGTGCAGGTTCTGTGAGCCGAAACCGCCGGCGAACTACCGGAGTATGATTTTAGGGCCGGACCGCAGACTGAAGCCCGAGTGATTTGACAGGCAGCTCTCCGGCTGTTTATTGCCGCGCTTCCAGGGGCTGGAATTCGGCCTCTTTGAAATGTCGCCTCCGCCAATAATCATATTTGTTTCATTACGTACTTTAGCGACGGGAGTCGATTTTACGACCGAACGAACCCTCATTATCTAGTGGCGTGTTGGGCGGCTTGAAACGGTTTTTACGCTTACATTGTAGGGCCCTCCCGGGTGTTATCCAGTAGAGCTCGCTCAGATGATTTCGAACACAGGAAAAAATGCCATTGTATTACGCGATCCTACAGGAAGTCAGTTAATTTCCGAAGCAAATATTAGGGCCGGAGAAACCTATTTATTTTTGTATGCGCCCGCCGTGCGGTAGCTCTAGTGCGCACTACATTGTGTGACCCCTTGTATTGTGGACCGAGGGTTGGAATGGATCGGGAAATGAGAGCGTCGGTTGGGGTGTCGCCGTGAAAGAGCCGTTTAACCGGGCCTATCTGGCCTAGACAATGGCGTAGAGCACAAAGTAGGAAGAGCTGAATATTACCCACTTGTGGGCCCAACCGGACACTCTAAACAGCCCAGTCACCGCGCACAATGATCGGCCTCCCGGTAACAAACCGCCCCGGGTCGCCCCCCACCTCCATTGATGAACCCATTACAATATGTGGGACCCAGCTCCCGTTTTGGATCTCCGCCTCCCCAGTCGGGCCCGGAGATGTCTGAAAAGTTGATCAACAGCTTTGATTGAGATACGCTACAAAATAAATAAAAACGAAGGACTAAACCTGCACGCTGGCCTCTATATGCGGCTCACAGAAATGCGAGGTTTAATTGGTCGAGGTAGGACTGGCTGTGCAACAAAGTGGCAAAAAGCCACCGCCCCCCGCCCCGCCGCCACATCACCCCCAAACGGGGGAGAATTCAATTTCTCGACTGTCCAATAAACAATTGTCGGGCCGTAAAAGCCGTGGCGGTGTTTACGACGCCGGACGGCAATTAAGTGAGCCCCGCGAGCGGACCCTAATTGCGGGCCGACCCCCCGGCCCAAACCCCACACGTCACGGGCACGTCGCCGCAGCTCCAATCTTGCCAGCCCCAGGACCACTACCCCCTTGTGACTGCTTCACTATTGTC
Organism: Lethocerus indicus; assembly: GCA_019843655.1. Lineage (NCBI taxonomy): Eukaryota > Metazoa > Arthropoda > Insecta > Hemiptera > Belostomatidae > Lethocerus > Lethocerus indicus. The sequence continues at coordinate 7,712,984 of JACDQD010000011.1, forward strand.
CAGTGGGCCCAAACAGCACTCGGTAATGATATAGAAACGCAGAAGGAGGAGTGGCCATTTATTCTTCAAATCTTAAGTATAGTATAAATATAGTATTACGCCAGTAGTGGGCATGGCGTGAGGTCAAAGAGAAACCGGATTCCCCCTGTTTTACATATATCATAAACAGCGCTATGGTATGTAGCTATCGGATATTCGAATAGTGCTAAGCGTCACTACCATTGTAAACTGCCGGTAAATGCATCACTACCTGCTGAGTATTTATATGGTGCATAATACTATGAAGACAATTCCAAAACTGTGATCGATGGCATCAGTAGTAGTAAACGAAGCAGGGAGAAATGCGTCAATAAATAAGAAATGATAATATATAAAAGCCATCGCGTCAAAGGCGTTATGCGATACGACGAAGAGTGTTCGGCGACTCGACAGAATTTACGGAAGAGAGAATACATTTCCTCGAGCAGCCGGGACAGAACGTAAATTTCCGGCCGTAAGGGCGGGCGGAGGGGAGGGGGACGGGAGTCACTTTTGTCGGAAATGAAAAGCAGGAGTCGGCCCCGTTAACTTTGTTAAAGCCGGCACCTCCTCGACGTCGCCCTCGGCCAACAAACCCAATTTAGAAAACGGAAGAAGATTCCAATCGATGAAATACATTTTTTTTCCATCCTTAAGAAGAATCCTCGGCGACAATTTATCCACATTAAGCTTATATAGTATTGGGGGGAGTCGATGTTTAACCGAACGTTTCTCCGGACAGATTTCTTTTACTCATATCTGCCATTTATTATACTCAGGCGATGGGACTCTACAGTATTACGCTGTATCCAACCTTAATTTTGTTATAGCTCGTTCAAGTTCAGTACAAGTGACAGTGACAGTGCAGTGAGGATGCCAAAAGTGGCTGACACCGCTATAGAAGATGGCGAGCAGCCGAAACCGGTCTAGCAAAAGACCAAACCAGCGAGAGGAGGCAGAAACACAACAAATCTACGGTATTCCAGCCCCTCGCAGAGCACAAAACAGGTATGTTAAACTAATTTGCATTAGTTTAGAACACCATGTACAGCTACAGTGCTGGTACGATTTCGAATTTCTTCCCCGTCCGCCCCCCTCAAATAATAGCTGCGTTTTCCAGAATACCGTTCGCGCGGTCTTCAACTCCGTACGACGATTTATTTTTCATTAAACAATGATGAATCGTCCGTCGACGATCAAACTCATCGGATAACCGGCTTGCCGAGAGGCGGACAGCTGTCGACCAGACTTAAAGCGCAGTTCGAGGTGGCGATTGGCCGCTACCGGGAGCGCGAGACTTCGCACGCGCCTGACAGCTTCGCTATAGCCAATTATAGTCGTTTCCAGGAAATTTTCCAGTCTCCGGAAATCCACGAAAGACGTCCGTTATTGTTAGGCCCGGGGACGAACGCCATTTTTGGATAATTACGTCTAGCTGACGCTCTAGGCGTTCATCCTAATGTCCGCCGCTATTCCCCAACGTCCGAAATAAAATTATTCCGAGTGATTTTCGTCGTCGTTAACGGTCCGCCGATTTGTTCTCAGTTTGGGACTAAAGTTTCGCACCGGTTTTGAACTCTGCAGTGTAATTTTTTCTTTAATTTTGTTTCCCTTCAGAAACTTCTGCTACTGGAAGAAACGAGTTTTAATAATTATTTGATTTATCTGGAAATGCGGTCACCCACCTTTTGAACTAATTTCACTGGTCTAAATACCTGGGAGTAAGTCAGCGAATAGAAACAGAAATCTCCTATATGTTGGCTTAAATTAAACTGTTTCATTGATACCGGTATATGTCGTCTAGCGCGTTAATAATCATCGACCTGTCATATCACTCTTACGATCCAATCACAGATTAAACATTGATTAGGACATTTACTGAAGGCGAGAAGCCCGAAACCTAGGACTAAATTCAGTTATTTTAAAATAGCTGTTTTGAGGTCTGCGAGGGGTTGGGATACCGTAGATTTCGTGTGTTTCTGTCTCCTCTCGGCGGTTCGATCTTTTGCTAGACCGGTTTCGGCTGTGCTCGGCATCTTCAGTAGCGGTGTTAGTTACTTTTGGCACTTTGGATGTTTTTCGGGCATCCTCACTGCGCTGTCACTCTGTCACTTGTACTGCGGTGGTTGGTCAAGACACGTTAAGGCCTTAAGGTCGACGTTAAGGACAACCACCACAATAGTACAAGTGACAGTGACAGTGCAGTGAGGATGCCAAAAGTCGCTGACACCGCTACTGAAGATGGCGAGCGGCCGAACAACCGGTCTAGCAAAAGACCAAACACGATATTTCCATATGCCATATTGTCCAATATTGTCTGTTATTATTAAGGTATAATAATACCCGTCCCGACGGACGAGTGGGGCGTATACGCAGCTTCCTTTAAGAGCTCCAGCGGCATAGTCCCGCCTGCATAGTCACAGGATATCCTCGCTTTGCAAAGGAGAACCGGTCACTATTCTACGCTATCCATCGCCAGACCGAACACATATGCCAACAGGCGAGTCACTTACACGCTATTGTAGTTCTAACCATTTCTATTGCTTCTGAACTAATTTCCCATCTCCCCTACATCTTACCGATTAAAGGCCTATCGCGCGGTATTAAATCATGCGATAATTCACATTTCAACTACTGCATATTGCGCAGAAGCTAATAATATGTGTTTGTGTTGGTTTTACCGAACAGAGAAAACTGGAACGCTGTGGGCATGGCGTTCAAACTGGACCCGACCAACAACGAGCAGGCGGACGTCATGGGATATTTTCAAAATGGACCGGGGTCTCCTTTATATAGATATAATAATTGAAATATTTGTGTGCACACGAAATCTACAGTAAATCAGTTATCTTAAATGCTCTCGTTTATACTCGATTTTCATCAATGCCGGTAATAATTATGCTCTGTTTCAGGGTGTTGTACGGGTGGATAGATCTGTTTGTGGATGTTAGGATAGATGGGCTAACAAGGCGAGACGTTGCGGCCCAACAAATCACCGGGTGTCCTCGCTCTCTCTCTCTCTCTCTCTCTCTCTCTCTCTCTCTCTCGCTCTCTCTCTCTCTCTCTCTCTCTCTCTCTCTCTCTCGCTCTCTCACCTCTGGGGCGGCCCACTCGACTCAAGTCGCCTCTAGTGGGGCCCGCCGCCGGTTCCCCCGACTAATTTATGGCTCTATTACCTCTCGGGGCGTAATGACGACCGCCTCCTCCCGCCGCCCGATGATTAGAAAAACCCGGCAGGCCTCACATCATCGCCGGGGCAATCCTCAATCACTCCTCCCCGCCTTCAATGGTATAGCGGGGGAGGAGGAGGAGGTCTCCCTCATCAGACCTCCGTCCTCCTTCACTAAGTGATTTGTTTCTCCAATCACTTTTTCGCCCCGCACGTACCGCCGCCACGTCCTATTCCATTTATAACCTCCCCGCGGTAGGTTCACCTCTACTCCCCCCCTCCCGTCCGCGTGTCGGATGTCTTGCTTATCAATACGCGCTGTCAAATTAAAATCGTACAATTTTTTTTAAACCGAATAATCATCGCTCCAGCTTATTACTGTGCCTTCAGTAACATTCGTCGGTAACGCCGATTTGTTCTCAGCTTGGGACTAAAGTTTCGCACCCGTTTTGAACTGTTTCCCGTCAAAAACTAGAGGAAACAAGCTTTAATAATTATACTATTTATCTGGAAATGCGGTCACCCACCTTTTGAACTAATTTCCCTGGTCTTGGGACCGAGAAGCCAGAACCTAGGAGTAAATCAGCGAATATAAACAGAAATCCCCCTAGAAGTTGGCTTAAATTATACTGCTTCGTTTAGGTTTTACGTCTAGTTCTAACATTTGTTAGGATACAAACGACGGGAGAAAATAAAGTTACCTTAAATTAACTACAGGATGACTTCCTAATAAATTTGTTACCCTTCCAATATCTGCCTCAACATAATTTTCCTAACTTGAAAAATTTATATATGAACATAGGAGCTAGAAAAGTAGTTTAATTTCTATTAATTATTAAAAATAATATTTAAAAAATCAAATAAATAAAACGATTAATACGAAGAACTACCCGGTACTTATAATTGTGCGTTGTAAGAAACTTAGGGAAGTGCCTTTGTTGGGCCTTTTAAGGGTCATGACTAGGGGATATGTTAATTCGAGAATCGGTAATTAATCCTGAATTTTAATGTGCGAACAAGCGGGCAGAAGAGCACCGGCTGAGAAACCTTCTCAAACTGGTTTTCGAGCCGCGCCACGGTCCATTAACAGAGCGGCGGGCCGCCGGAGAGAGAGAGACTACCGGCATTAAATTAGCGGGACGAAGAGTACGATTAATTTTCATGTTGACCTGTAAGTTTTATGCGTTTTCATAAGACGAGAGTCATTGCAGAGGTTTTACTGAAAGTTCTAATAGTCCTAGCGTTTTAACTGATTGCGGATTTCGTTTAATATTCAATAAAATTGTTTTTTATGGAACGGTGGTAATATTTGTGGAAACCGTCTGCTTGATAGGATTTCGATCGGGTTTCGACATAACATGCTCGAGTAGCGAGGGGGAAATACGAAGAAAAGAATGCTATTGTGGAATGTTTGAATCCAGAAATTGATGTTGGATTGGTGGAACGGACACCGGTACAGGAGGCCCAGCACTCTGTGGCCCATACAGGCGACAATCGGAACGGCGGGTTCGGAAAATGAATTTTCCGAAGTGCCACCGGGAGCGAGCCACTTGTTGAGGTGCGAGGGTGGGAGGAGGGGACGCCACAATAACGCCAATTTGTGGCCGGGCGCCGGGGACACGAGTGGCCACACACACGGGCACAAGCCAGTACCCTCGTTGACCTCCTCTCACTTCCACATGACTCCCCCTCGTGCCCCATTCAAGGGTCAAATCGAACCCGGGAATCTGAGGGCTTTCTTGGACGACGGCCGGGGACCGCAGACATCAAATGTGACTGCTGCAGGCTCAACCGCCTCCTTTACATCCAGATCTGCAGATCTGTTCTCCTTTACACAATCTGCAGATCCGCTGTGTCCAAACAAGTGGATTAAGGTTTTCCCTAAGCGACGAGGATTCTCATGTTTGGAGCAAGAAGATTCGCGCGGCGGATTAGTGAGCTCACGATAAAATGGAGCAAATCAGTTAAAAATTTAAGATACCAGGTAGAATTAGAAAACTTTCATTATACATCCAGACCGGGGGGTACTAAGAAAAAAATATTCTTAACTTTATTATGTCTGTGGGGATCAAGAATGTAAATAAATAAGCATCATCTTATATGAAATTCTAATTTCCATGAAGATATATATATAACTGATCGAAAAATACAGTATTGGAGTTTTTGGCCCATTTAAATTTAAAATGAGTTCAAGCAATTTATCGTCAAACCGTGTCCGCCGTTTTCTTGGAAAAATGTCAGAAACACGTTGAAAAAAATCAGTTGAAAAGTGCATCGAATATATTTAAATCGGTGGGCGGTCGATTCTGTATTCGCCCCCTAGAATCACGATTTTTCCCAATTTCTTAGAATATGCAGATTGAGTACGCGATCGGCAGTATCGGATCGGAAACAGTGGCCCGGATCTGTAATAAATATTGAAGTCCGAGCAAGAATAAGAACGGATCGTTTGGAAGGCAGATGGGAATCAATCGATATTTATAGAGATCTAGAATTAATGTTTAACAATTAACGAATAAAATGTTCTGTTTATCGTTGAAACGTCTAATGCTGTCGTATGAGTACAAAACAAGATGCTGGAGAGGACAGGGAATATATAACTGACGACTCCATTGTTATACTTCAACTAAATTGAGCCGATTTTCATAGGTAAAAATATATATATAGCGGCTGGATAGAAAGGTCGGAGACTTTGTCGAAAGGTGTCATGCTTTCGATATTTATTCTCGGCGCTATATTTATTGCTCGGTTACGGGCCGCAAATAACAGGCCGCCGGTAATAAAAAGCCTGTCGATAAATCGGCTGTGGCCCATATTCAATTAGAACATCATAAAGTATATTTCTCTTGCGCCGACAGCGGCCGTTTGTTTTCTTTCTTTACGCTTTCTCTTCGAATGAGCGCGCTCCCCGGTGCTTCCACTATCTCGTCCCCGCTGGGTAAGTTGCGATTTCCCGCTGTCCGGATAAGAAGCGGGGGAGGGGGGGCGACGATAGCGATCTGACGTTGGGCGGAGGATCGGAGGATGTCGCCCAGGGCATTGGCCCCGGGGCCTAGGCCCGGGCCGCTACCTATATAGTAATTAATCGCGGCACCGCTCAACTGATTTATGGAAGGGAGCCCATTACAACAGCATCGCTATCCCGGGCACACCGGCTATTAGGAAATTCCAGCCGGGAAGGTGTACCACGGCCGGAGGAGATTTTTAATGCCAGACGGACACACGAAGGGCGGACTTCATACAGAGTAAATATACGCCAGAAAGAAGTCAGTTTTTTTTTTTACTTCATTCTCTCTAATGTGCGCGTTCGACACGTCCTAATACTGGTTCTTTAATTCTGAACTAATCGATTTCTCTCCATCCCAGCGAATCTTCGCTAGGGACACTTCTCCAGAAGCGACCATGGGCTCTAGGTTCCCTACTGGAGAAAGCTCAATCCTATAACGTAGAATTGTTGTGTTTCTATCTCCTCTCGATGCCAATTTTTTTACCTAATGAATCACCAGAAAGAAGGCGGTCATATATTAATAAATGAGGTTGATAATAACTTTGGTCCGATGCAACTACATTGCTACTACCAGTACGAACGATGGTAACGTCAATATTCGATCACGACACAGGAAAGAACTGAGTTACTACTGAGATTTCGTGAAATGAACTTGCGGATAAAATTAGAAAATTCGTTGATTATAACAGTTTCTTATTCCTCCCTTAATTAAACCTAATTTTGAAACACGTACAGATAGGATTTAATTTGAAATCTAGACTCGGAAAGGCGAAGCTGTAATTCTAAAGAGTAATAGATTCAAAAACAGAAATGTAACACAGTAGACGTAAGCTCGAGGCTGTTATAATTGTTGAAGTTACCCATATTATTATTCAGTTGTAATTATCGAACGACCAGGGTGGCCTTTAACTGTTAAGTTGGGAAATGTTTGTAAGCGTGTTTAAGCCGAGGCGGCGGCGGTTGTTCAGAATCACATGTCCGATGTTCGACGCCGGAGAGTTCCCAACGGTTGTGTGTTCTCAGGATTGTTCAACATTTGCGAAACTGGTCTGGGATGTATATAGGAGTCGTGCCCGACTTATTAAGGGGGATATCTTCAAATCGACTTCCCCCCTACACGGATTGATTTATGTGAAGGATGGATATCTTAAACGTTCCTCGGCTGTTTATGATTAAGGGGAGAATTAAATTTTAAGACTACGATCTTAAACTTTTCATCGTCCGTAATAGTTTTCGACCCATATTGAAATGTATTTTTTGAAAAAAAAAATGATTTAAAATGTTTATGATTTTTGGGCGCATAGCATACTATTATTATACTATTTATACTATTTTCTGTCTCCTGATTCTTATTCGGTCCTAATCTAGCTTCAACCAAATATACTACCAGCAAGAAAACTACATTCACACGAGCAATAATACAAATATTCGAAGCCACATAAATAAATGTAAAATGATTTATGTATGATGACGTTACTCATATATGATACCATTACGACAGCACCACCAAAAATCTACAGTAGACAAAGGCAAAAACCAGACCTACTTAAAAATAAAAATAATCACAAGTTTATACACAAAAGGAAGAAAAATTGTTTCGAACATAAAACTTATAGGTCTATTAGTTTCTATCCGAGCGGCAAGTGCGAAGACGGTTGTCGTTTGCATAATTAATAGTCCACAATTTTTTTCAACCCGGGCCATAATATTTGTATGGTAAATGCGAAACATATTTCAGGGCTAATGGAGGAAATTCGAAATAAAATTTCATCCGATTGTGAAAAGATATATGCGCAATAAGATAGTGTTGTGTCAGGGGCGGATTCACGAAATTTATTGTATGGCCGGCTTCGTGGGCCATTAACGTTTCCTTGAGAGACCGTCCTCTCTCTCTCTCTCTCGTTCCCATCTCCCGTTTTCCGGGGCCCGCAGTAACCCACCGGCCCACTAAATGCGTTTATTATACCGCCGAATGATTCATACACGATAATTATAAATTCACAATATACGCGAGATAAAGGGGCAGGCTTCGCGCTGGCCTCTCACTCGGCCCCGGTGTGAGTGTGTTATTGGCCCTGTATGCTCTGTGTGTGTGTGTGTGTATGTTTGTGATTTAGTAGGCAGTGGGTCCACAGTAGACGACCGAGAACGTATAATTACAGGCTTGGAGATCGGAGGCGTGCCGGACGCCCCCACCACGTCCAGCTTAGCTTCTCTTCCAACTAGAACTTTTTACCGGCTATTATTATTTTTACAACGGAGAATTTAATTCGTACAAAGTTGTGTTCCGCGACCAGAACTTCAGTTATCACCGGTGGGATCGCTTAATACCTCGTGAAGAACCTGATGATGCTCCAGGGTTACGGGGAAAACGACGAAAACCTATCAACTGGCGAGGGCTTGGGTGGTTTCCAAACACAGGAAAAATCCCAGACTATTCAGAGTTTTTCCCATGTGCTATTATTAAAGTACTATCGTGGATTTCGCGTGCCCCCAAAACATCCAATGTGCCAAATGTGACTAACACCGCTACTTAAGATGGCGAGCACAGCCGAAACCGGTCCAGCAAAAGACCAAACCAGCGAAAGGAGACACACACGAAATCTACGGTATTCCAACTCCTCGCAATACCACAAAAAAGGTATTCTAATGTATTATACGGATAATATACCGAACATTAGGGGACCCTAATACAGACATTTCCATGAAGTTTATAGTACCATCAATGAGGTTCTTGTTGTGGAAGGACTCGCTTCGATTAAATGAATCTTCTCTACAAGGAATCGGCTCTCATCAGTAGGCTCAGTTGTTAGGTTACGAGATTGGATGTTAGTCCCTTCGTTCGCTCATACATATATAGACAGATTATATAATAGGTCAGCGGGCAATAAATAACGTCGCGGCCAAGATAGAATAAGTTCGTGCGCGAAATATTATTGGGGCAATCGTGAACAGCGTTTTTGGCGCCCGGGGGGCAATTACTATGAGTTCATAAGGCAGAGGGGGAAGCGCGGGTTGTATTTTTCGTAATTTTTATTTTCCCCGTGTCGAAACTCGCGAAAACTGGAGTGGCGACCCGAAGCGCGAAGTCCGGAGAGCGAGAATTTGGTTTGGCTTATGGAAAAAAATCGATTTATGCGAGTCAGGTTTTTTTTCCCGACTTCGGGCGAACCAACCCCAACTCCGGAGTATAGGAGGACCACCGTTTTAATCCGGCCTCCGCAGGTTCGGCGGATTTATAGCGTTCGGAAATATGAAAGACCGCCGCCGCCGCCTCCGGTTATAAATCAATAGATAAGATCCGAGAGAGCGGACCGGTTCACAGTTAGGAACTAATTATTCCCGCTGACACCGGGGCCCAGCGTAACATGGAAGGCGGGGGGTTAAAAAAATTGGCGGGGTCGTATCGATTTTCGATTCCTATACGGGAGGGAAATATTTAAACTTTAAGAAGAATTCAGGGCGTTCGGGCTATATCTCAGAGACCGTCTGTTGAGGAAACTGTGTCGGTCAAGAGCTTTGAACTTTTCGTGGAGCGGGACGGGGATAATTTGTTGGGTGACTGTCGCTTTTATGGACGGGGCCAGAAGCGGGTGTTCAGCTATTGAAACTATAGCCCTTCTGAATTATCACAGCAAGCACGAAAAACGGTGAAGTAGTCCATTCGCTGATAAATGAGCAAACGTCTCCGTTATACAATAAATTATTTCTCTTATTATATAAATCTCATAAAGTCCAGAACCTCGCGAGAAATTATTTTGTTATACTAAACGTAATTTTTTTTAAGCCCCCCCCCCAAAAAAAAAATGTATTCATATACGAGTATACTAAATTTTATTTGTTAATAACAACCTGTATAAAAGGTGATAAAATTTAGAATGCCTGTTTTGTGGTCTGCGACGGGTTGGAATACCGTATATTTCGTGTGTTTCTGTCTCCTCTAGCTGGTTTGCCAATCTTCAATAGCGGTTTTAGCCGGATGCCCAAAAAACATCCAACAGTGCCAAAGTGGCGAGCAGCCGAAACCCGTCTAGCAAAAGACCAAACCAGCGAGAGGAGACAGAAACACACGAAATTTAGGAAAAAAGTAATAATATTTCTTTTTCATTTTGACGGTGACAATAATTCGTTCAAATAATTTGAGTGTATCGTCGGTTTTCCCAAAATTGGAAACACGAAACCGATCTTTTTCTTTTACTGAGCCAACGTCGGGGACTCTGAAGCTCTATGGAGTAGTCCTAGGAAGTCCCGATTGAAGTCCCTCTAAAAATGTACTTAGTCCAGACAAAAAGGGGCAATCTGCAGGAAGAACAGAGGGTCCGGACAGACGGCGGCTGCATATTTGATGAGCCATTTCTGCCGGCAAATATTTGCGTAGCTGCCCGGAGTCCGGTGCACGGCTCGTCTAACCGGCTTTAATAATTGATAAAGCCCGCCAACCTCCTCCACTAGTACAATCCGCCATTTCCTCGGTTTCTAATAAAATTATCGACTCAAGTATCGCCCTCGAAATGTTCCTTTGAAAGACAATGGCTTTAAGATCACTTCAGAGTGTCCTGAATAGGTCCGACGAGACGTTGCAGATCGATGTCCCTTTTTTCTCTCATTCAGTGTGAACAAATCCTTTCCCTTGATATAATTCTATTTACTTGTAGTTGTTACAATTAAAATACTAGTTATATTTAATAGAATTATGGATGCATTAATTGTAAACTCTTTTCAATTGATCGAAGTTATCAAGAACACTCTGGTTTGGATTTAAAAGTCTGGAGACGTAAAGAAATTCCTTGACAAGGATAAAACATAAATATACACGAAATAAAACATGTTGAACCTTTAAAACCAATGTCATATCTTATTCAATTAATAACTAACGAAAAAATCAAATTCAATTGAATTAATGTAAGTAATAAATACTCGGTTGGCCCCGTTTCTAATATCCATCATCTGTATATTTTCAGTAATTGCAATCTCCTAGCAACGAGACACCTCTATTCAGTATTAAGTAAACAGAAGAAAATAATGGTTCGAGCATAAAAAAAAGCCTATATCGCTCGGTTTAAGAGGGGAATATTACAAGTGTAGTCTCTCATTAGAAATACAGTGTTTGTTCAAACGTTAACGCCCGCCTGTGGTAGCCTCCGCAGACACTGGCAGGTCCGCAATTACCGATTAACGCCCATCGTTTCGGTGAATTATCTGCTCTGTTGGAGATTCAGGATGTACAATCGATTTATGCTCGCACCGCCGTTCGAAAATGTACTGGGCCCCGTACGAAAACCAATTCGGGAACCCTCGAGAACATTTTATCTATTGAGGTGAGTGAAATTTTCGATATTTAATACGAACTCATAAACGAATCGCGATAAAGGTATTAGCTAAAATAATGCTCTCAGTTTCAGTTCTATTTTGGTGTCAGGCTATAGAATCAATAAATAAGTAAAAAATGGACATAAACCTAATGACATAATGTTTAAAATGGCTATCACATATAGATCGCATTAATTTAATAAACCCGAACATATCTCCGCTGAGGATTTTACTTTTAAATTTACATATTTGCGGATCGAGAGCTTAGATAAGTAAGAACAGGGTTTTACATTTTCCGCTTTAAGCTTTGTCATAATGGTATATTTTAAATACAATCAGAAACAATCCAAGTCACAATCAAGTTTATTCTTACAACCTTCGGAGTCGCTGATTAAACTTCTTTAAAAAATATTCATTCCGAAAATTGAATTGAAGGACTAACCTCCCACGCCGCCTTTACAGGGGGGTTTGCTCCATTTGTAAATTTTAATATTTATTTTCGGCTCAGATTAAGTCCTTTCTTTATTCTTAAAATTCCTCTCGTAGGTGTCATTTAGGTACAAATTTGACGAGCCAAGAAACACATTAACAGATTAGGGGTACTTTTCGAAGAGAAATTGAATAATTAATAGCACATTTATAGGTGGCAATATTTAGAAAAGTTGGCTCTCTTCTGCAAGTTTATACAACATTGATGGGCCCGAATTTTAATAATTAAAGCGGTAATTCTTCTTATCGTTGCCCCTCGCGCGAATTCCGAGGGCGTTAATAATCGAGAGCGATTTGTTTGAGTCTAAAAATTGAGGGTGTTTACCCAGCGAGGTTGTCGGCCCGGGGTTTGCGGACGGGCTGGGGCGGACTGGAAGCTTACCTGGAGGACGGGTTCAATTATTTAATGAAGATTAATAACCGGCGTAGTTAGACTGTCACGAGCCGCTGGCATGAGTTATGCGTTCACCTGGCCAACCTCCCTAAGCTCCTTCCCCCTCCTCCCTCCCTCCACCCTTCAGCTCCACCATACGACAACCCTTTATCCAGGCTTGCCGCACCCGCTCTCAGATTACCCAAATTTATATTTCATACAGAGTCCGCGATTATTTGAGCACGTTATAAAAATAGGACCGAAAATAATAAAAATAATGACAGTACGGCAGTAATAACAGTAGATGGGCGCATAACTGGCCAACTGAGCTATTTAAGCAACGAGTTAAAAATAAATAAATTAGAGATCGAGACCCGCTTTGTGGTCTGCGAGGGGTTGGCATACCGTAGATTTCGTGTGTTCCTCTCTTCTCGCTAGTTCGATCATTTGCTAGACCGGTTTCGGCCGCTCGCCATCTCCAGTAGCGTTGTTGTTAGTCAGTGCAGTGAGGATGCCCGAAAAACATCCACAGTGCCGAAGTGACTAACACCGCTACTGAAGATGGCGAGCAGCCGACCAAGCGGTCTAGCAAAAGACCGAACCAGCGAGAGGAGACAGAAAACATACGAAATCTACATGACACAAATAATTTTTTTAAATACCACTACCGCCTAGCAGAAAAATTGCGAATCGAATAACCCGTTCACGCTCACGACAGTGTTGTTTAAAATAAGTTAGTTCGACCAAGATAGGGCTAACCCGGCGAAGGGTGGTAAAAGGGAGGCTGTAGGGGGATACGAGATAATGACCGGGTTCTGACTTTAGCCGGCCAAAGAAACCGTGGTATTTTTGGTGCAGGGGCCGAACGGTACACCTGAACGGTAACGGAATGGAACCCCGCCATAGTCCAATTGTGCGCCCGGCTCGGTGATTAACACTTGTTTTTTGCCCACACCTTTAATATTCAATAACCGAGAGGGAACACTCTAATTGTAATCAGCAATTGGAGCGTAATTAAATATGAATATGAGATCGGGGGTTTTTCACTGTAAAGTTTTTCTTCCGCCGGCTGTGTACGAGGATTAATCGTAAGGTTTAACCATAAACTTGTCAGTTGTATTATACCAGATTGGACTTGAATTATCACTAACTTCCGGTGGGATCGCGTAGTACCCAGGGATGAACTTCGGTCAGCAGGGTTTTTTTTCTACTTTTAGAAACCACCTGAGCGAGATCTATTTGGAAGGGTCCCACATTCAGGGGTCCTCCTGTCTGCATCCGGGATAGGACCGTGAAACGTCGTTAGCAGACAACACCCGAGAGGGCCCCAGAAGGAAAGGTCAAAAACCCTTACCGTGGAAAAAATACCGAAATTGCGGGAGGTCGACCCCCACTAAACGAGGTTCTTCCAAAACGATTACGTGTTCCTGCCGTTAGTTCATTACTATTATAAATTTTTAATGCAACCACTATTTGCCAAAGCAAATGTAAAGCGTAATTTTTTCCTGAAGAATTGTGGTGGCCGAGAACTAGAGTTAACATTGATTACACCGGAATTAAAACGCGGAAAATTAGGCTTTAGGTGTCCGGTATTTTGGGGGCTAACCAGTAGTCCTGTAGTGGGGGGGGGGCGCGGTCACTTACATTCTCTCGCTTCTATTCTTTTTTTTTCCCCACCCGTTCAATATTCAATAAGAATAAGCGAGGCCGTGGGGTGCCCCACCCCTTGGCCCTGGGGCGCCTCTCGCCCGCCGCAACGCCGCTTTCCACCCCGAACAGTGATTTATAAACTATAATTAAACACTTGATACCCCGCCGACAATTACCTTTATACTTCACGGGGCGTTTTTACAATGAAATATATACCGAGAATTTAACCCGATATTTAAGGCTTAACTATGATTTATGGCCTACCGATGTCGAAATAACACAGTGAACACACTCTCTCTCTTTCTCTCTCTCTCTCTTTTGGAGTTGCGCTCTATTGACTCAGGGTAATTACAAACACCGAAACGGGCCGAAGCCGAGGTCCCCGAGGATTGTTTCGCAACGGAGAACCCACCTTCGAAATTTAAAGGACTCCCGTGAACTCTCAGATTAATAACACCTCGAAAGTTCACCGATATACCGATATACAACCTCCGATGTAAATGACTTAACGGAAAAACAGAAATTTTAATCAACAAATCAACGGTAGTTATACAGTCGATGTCATCAAATTTGACCGGGGCGACGTAGGTAATCACGATATTTGATGTCACGCTCCATAATAGCGTGAGGGGGTTGGGAGGGGAGGAGGGTGAGAGGGGCATTCGTTAACTCTGGGCCGCGCCCAGACGTCTCGGTGCAACGTGGTTGCGTTACGCGAGCGCTCGTGAAATTCGGGTCATTGCACAGGGGAGGGGTCATTGAGCAACGCGCCTCGCCAAGGCGACAGGAGTAAACTCAATAAATCTTCTACCGTAGCCTGGAACCGGTGGTTTGATTCGGGGACTGTACTTAAGAAAAGCGCTCGAGACAATTCGCGGGGAAGTAATTCTTTTAGCGATCCGCTATCTCCGTACAAGTGGATTAAGGTCTACCGTCGGTAGACACCGCGAATACCTCCGGTGATATTACGCTTTGCTCGGAAACGAGGAAGATTCGTGGGGAGAGTAATAAGCTAAATTAGTTGTAGCTAATCGGACGGAATATAACTTACACTATTTCGTCATTAACGTACGTCAGACAAGAGTAAGAGTTTGAGTTACCCGGAGAGAAGTACACACGACTTGTATACTACAAAGCAAGGTGGCCTAATTCTTCGTTTTATGAGGTACGTTTATGAGCATACAAAAAAGGCAACTCTATACTTAAAAATGCGAAAGAGTATACCAATACTGGGTCTCTTGGCAAATAAAAAAATATTTTTAATTTGGCAATAATGCATAATTTCGAAATGACAATTTTCTGGGATAAATTAGACAGTATTGCAGCGGGATACGTTCGTAAGTTACCGTTACTCGATCTTGAAGATAGGCCGCGGAGCCGGGAGGCATATCCCACGTAGAAGGGGGGAAGAAAACGGAGGAGAAGAAGAAGGAGAAAAATAAAAGTAAAAAAAGGAGCGGAATATAATTTACATTGTTTCGTCGTTAGCGGCAGATAGCCCGTGGTAGATATTGCGGCATGTGTGCGCCATTAACTAATACGCGGGGAGCGTTTATAATAACAGTGTAAATGGGCAGGTGAGACTCGGCCTCTCGGTGAGCTATGACCGGGCCCCGGCCGTTCTCCGTTTCTCCGCGGCCAGAGATGAAATCTACACTCCCGGCTTCTTTTCTTTTCTTTCCTTTTTCTTTTCTTTGGTTTTTTTCTCTCTTTCTGTTGCCCCGTTTCTCGATATGTTATAGAGGAAGGCGACTTTTCTTTACTGTTCGAGGCGGGGCTCCCGTGCTGCCGGCTCCTAAATAACGCCGCTACCTCCAGAGACCACCGTAAGGGCCCCCCCGACCGACTATCTCGGTATCGCGATAAAAAGCTCCGCCCGCGGAAACTTTTCTCTTAATAATATCTTCGGCTTTCGGCCCGCGCCTCACCACCGTGTAATTATTCTAATTCGGCCGGCGAGATATTTAATACGCGCCGACACCTCTCTGGACCGATCCCATCTCGCGAGGCGGGGGAGAAACAAAAAAACGGATCCTGACACCTGATAAAAACTGCCGGGTGCTGAATATTAGCATTTGGCGCGATGCAGGGAGCACCCCCGAGCCCAGATGTATTATCTCTTCTAATAGCCCTACAGCGAATACTACAGGTATCATACGGACAGTAGCTACCCTGGTATGGGGTCGGGAAAGGTACTCAAATATTCTCAGATCAAAAATGCCATGGCGATTTTTAAGTTTAAGATTTTTAACTAAAGCGAAGCAATGAAAAAAATTCAGAAACAATCCACCACAATAGATATTGAAAGGACACTTACCTTCACGTCCTTGGCCACTCGAACAGAATCAGGATCCACTCAGTCCACCATCTATCGGGTCGACTCTGGAATCCCAATATGTCCACGGCAAAAACCTAGACAATAAAAAATAAACAGGTTAACAAATCTGTCATCGCTCATCGGATTTTTATCGAGGTATTGGATTCTGTCTGCAGTTGCAACCGCCCCTATAACCCTATCGGTGGGGGAGAAATGTATAAGCGGGATCGATAATATTAATCTTAATCCGCTGCACCGAAATCCTCTTAAGGTCCGAGCGTGATGTATACCTCCCTGACGGATTGTATTACTCCCAACTGGGCGAATTGTTTTATTTATCACAGCAGTATTACAGATTATTTTGTGTTTTTAAATTACAACATCCGTTTGTAATTCACTACGTAAAATACAATCCGTGTATATATAGTGAAATAATAATATTTATCTGCTGATATGTTATGAATTATATAGGATTAGAATTTTCACTGAAACTAAGCAATAGTAGTCGATTACTTTAAGTCATCGACTAAACCGATCCCAAAACATTGAGTACATTATTTAGCTCCCTTAACGTGTCTATTATTTCCGTACACAACCTAGGTTTTACATATTGTCGATAGAAGCGGTCGGTTTTCTACCGTAGAGGCGACCCAATTAGACTGGACTTAATAGTCACCCGAGATGTCCTTTTTCGGGCCCCGAGTCGAACATTTTACCAAACGCTAATTGACAGAGGAAGGGAGGCCCGGCCGATCGCGCGGGGGCGGGGAGGTTCGGCCCTGTTATTTATTTATACGCCCTCTGTTATCTTTATTTACATTGATTAGAACCCCAACGGCCCAATTTTCAAGCCCGCTTTTCCCCGGTAACGATATAAACGGAGTAATTTTATTTGTCCCGGTCACTGCAGCTCACAACAACTGCGGAAACAAATCTTTATTTGTGACCAGCTCCGACAGCCAAGCCCCCTTTTAATCCGGCAAATTGCTATTTTCCCAACCTATTTGTAACATCCGTTCGGACCACTTTAAACACTTGTTTTCCGCCGGGACGGGTTTAATTATTTACATTACCCTATACACATTTTTGTCACCATATAACGTTTGTCAAAGAGGAATAATTACTGATTCAACTGCTGAAAGTAACTAAATAGTCGCGGGGTAAACACAAGGTATACGATACATGAAAGGAATGCATAAGTAATAACAAACGTTGTTTATAAGTGAGCGAATATTTCCGAATATATCATTGACTGTTGGAACAACCTCGGTTGGTAGGGGTTGAAAATGGAACAACCCTTAGCTCAGGTGGTTTCAAAAACACAGAAAAGTAACCGAGGTTCTCGATATTTAATTGTAACGAATGTATTAGATGTACCCAAAAGTAATCAACAAATTGATAAGATGTATTTTGGTCTTGAGGAGACCTTCAAGAGGGGAATCGAAAATTTGCCGGAAAAGTGGCAGAGAGTTGTCGATAATATTGGTGAATATATAGTAGATTAATAATTAAAGTTTTTTTTTTAGCAAAATAAAATGAATTCCAAAGTCGAAATGTTGATTACTTTGGGTAACCCTAATAGATGCATTGTGACCCGTGTTCAGTAATAAGAATAGTGTAATATTTGTGCCAAAATTCGTATGTGACGATATCATATCTCCTTCAAAATTCAATGGTTAATATACTTCGATAAATACTGTTTACTCTTTCAAATTGTGGGCTTTTATTATCGAGTTGATATTTCCAGCGGGCGTTTCTCAACGACCCGGAACAATAATAGAACGAACGCTTCCCGTTCATATAAATTTTCCGCCAACCGATACAATGAAGAGTGTAGGAAATCCTTTGGGCACACAGGAACAGTGCGGCATTGGCCACGTCTAACCCTATCGCGGGAAGTAATAATTCGGAACGATAGCCGGCGGTCAATCTGAGAGGGAGAGAGAGAGAGAGAGAGGGATGGGAGACTCAGAATCGATACAAAAGCGATATTGAGGCGAGTTTTGGGTACTGGAGGGAGGGAGGGAGGGATGGAGGGACTGGTGAATGCAATAAGGAGGGAGAGTTGAGAAATCCTTGTCAATCATAGCCGGATTAGCGGGGACAACAAATATTTGTAAGGTGCCCCGAGGAGACGGAACCCTTCCGCCCAGGGGGCCCAGGGACCAGTCCGTTCTGGTCTGCTAATTAAATTTCGGCGTTTGTGATTCGTCGCACGCCGCCTTCTACAGACCGAAGATACATATCTGGAACTAATAAACTGTATTTAGTGTCAAACTCGGTGCGGGCCGTAGAGCAAACAGGCGGGGACAGACGTGCTCCAGATGTAGATTGCCAAATACCAAAGTACCAACTTGAAAAGAAGGAAACGAAGCTTCTATAGAACACGAGGAGTGATAATTGACTTATAAAGTCCATGACTCCAACACTATCTATTCTAATACATTAAAACTGTCTCTCCTATGTACGATTTCACTTCAATAAGAATTGTAATTGAAATGAAGACAAATTGATACCGAAACGTTCCGGATATCGGAGAATCCAGGAACGTTTTGGAAGTAATGAATGGAACCACTAATATAGGTTCATATTCGCCAAACTGAAAGGTACATTATCAATTTACAGCGTTTATAAATACAATTACGAAATGTGTATTTTTTTTATATCGCTTTTATTCGCTGTGGATTGGATGGAACCCAAGATATCGCGAACCTGCTGCTGGCTGTAGATAGATATGTCGTCAAAATGAACATTAGGACAAAGTTGACGGTGTAAGTTGTATTTACTTTTATGTAAAACATCCTGAACATTGAGCTATATCCCGTTTTTGAGTCCCCGACTTAGTGTTGAAACAGCATAAAACCGTTCATTTTTTTAAGGGGTAGTCGGACGTCAGCGATTATCCGAGGTGTAACCCCCCGGCGAGGCTTTCCCCTTTCGTTTATCATAAAATAATAAACCCTCGGCTCGCGGTAGGGGTTGGGGAATACTGATGTTGTTGGGGGGCGGATGTGCAAAAACCTTCTTCCTTAATCCTCTTACACCCAGTTTTCTCACCCAGATATTTATTAATACCGCGAGGGTGGTGGCAGCCCTTTCTCCCCCTTCTCGGCGGAGAAGGCCCTGGCCAAGACGTTATGAATATTAATCCGCTCCTCAAAAATACATCTTTAATAATCCTTCCGCCAGCCCCGACTCCTCCCGAAGAGGACCACGAGGACAGAGGCGGTGGTAAAACAATTTAAACCCCTATATTTGCATAATGAGGGGGTTTCTTCCTTTTTTCAACTTTTAATTTTCAAACCACCCCCCAACCACCCCCGCCGCAAAATGGTTCCGATTGTTAATTCTCAGATGACGTGTTCGTACGGAATAAAATGAAAAACTTTCTATCTCCGCGGAGAAACGGAATCTACTCCCCTCGGGAGTTGATAAAACGAAAAAATATTACGAACGAACGCCGCTGTAAACAATCTTGTAACGCTCTACGCTAGATTAACATCTAATTACGAACGCCAGGAAGGGGGCGGTGGCGGGGGCGGGGGATTATTATCGTGGAATTATGGAGATTAGAAGCAATGGTTTTCCCTCTCTCTCTGTCTCTGAATCTAATCTACTACGAGTGCAAGTGAACTCACGCTCTCAATTAGCGGTAAAAGGTATAAGTATCGCACGAAAACGACCACAACCGCCGTTTGAAGCCCCGATTCGATTTGACGCTTTTGTAATTGTTCTTTAACATCCCGATTAAGTACGAATGTTATCGCTACGCGGGTACGTAGAATTAACTTTACCAGAAAATAACATAGGAATGTGATACATCGCCTACTTATAACGATACAATGCTGATTGTACAATAAATAAAAAAATTGATACTCTTTTGAGTACAAATTCGCCCAATAAGGTTGAGCATTAAAGACAAATTCTTCAATTTGGGTGTCCGCCATCCAATTTTTTACACATATTGATTAATAGAACCAGGAAAATGTAAACTAACTCGAAAATAGGTACAGGAGAGCCCATTGTTTGTTGCCGATAGAACATTATAACCATGTTATGCAATAATAAGTAATGTGTTATTATTAGCCTGGTAATTGTAATTGGCAGGAAACTTTGGGCAACAGGTGTAATAGGTATGCCCATCAACAGTACTCCACGTTTTCATACGTAGATGCCGATGCGTACTTTAATGTTATTTAATATTATAATTCCGGCCGGTAAACTTCCGTGTCAAATGCGCTTAAAAAATTGATTATTCATGCAGAAGTTTAAAGTCCGGCAATAGGACCGATAGGAATTCCGGATTTATTTTCTAAGCGGGGGTCTCGAATAACAGAATATTCTCTCGTGACCGGTAAGCGGCAAATGGCTGGCGAGAGAATTAGATTTAAGAAATCCGTCTTCATTTGTGAAACCCCTCTTCTCAGGTGAGAACTATCGGTCTCGCTAATGCCTGTATAAATAGCCAAAAGGGCTGTCCAGATAGCTCGGCTTCGACCCCGATCCCGAATTACCACCTCTCTGGCTCCCCGTTAGAAACTCAAACCCGGACCGTGGGGTGACCCCCCCCTCCCCGGAAATGGCACTCAATCATTGTTTGGAGAAACGAACCTTGCCGCCAGTGATTAGCGATTCGAATCTCGGAGGTGGAAGAAAATTCTAGAAAATCCGCCGCCGAGAAAGCTGTCGAGCTCCTATGCACCCGAGCCGTTGCCGTGGCATGCCGGCGTTCCAGAAATTTATGAATGCAATTTCACGGCCAGATTAAATCAATTTAATACGCCGGAGAGATTTCTTATACGGACTTTTTTCCTTCAAGGCTCAAAAGGAGCACGCTTCAACCTGGTCTACTTTACCGACGGATCGTATTGACCACGGCGGAAGGCTGACACCGCCTACAAAAAGTAGTCGATAAATATTTAGAGAAATAAACTTTAAAAGAGTGAAGGGATGTAAAATGTACCAACTTTCAGGTCAAAACGCCAACATTAAGAAGGAACCTGACATAGACCTTATTGTAAACTAAGCAGTACACACTACTGAATTATTATACGGTATTAATAAAACCATTTCTCAATAAATACGTATTTGTTATCGTCAATATTGTCCAGTTACATAACTGAGATAGGTATCGCGTTATATTGTATTACATTTTACGGAAGAATGTATGTTTGTTTATAAATAATGAAAAGCATAAGAAGATTAGTAGGTCTTTGGTATTAAGCATTATTGTTATTTAGATTTTTTGGTAAGAATAACCCGGGATGTTTCCTTTAGAGCTACCCGAGCAGGATCCACGTTCGGGTAGAAATGCATAAGGCCTACTATATATTCAACCTGAGCTTGACTCCCGAACATAAAAAGGGGAATAACCCCTGAAGAAAATGGAGAAGGGATTTACCGTGTCGAGGGGAACGCGATGGTACGTACATATGAGATTTCCTCGCCCCCACCTCCGCCCGCATTGTTCATGCAAATACAGATTTCTGCGGCGGGGTTTAAGACGCCATTTTGTATTTGTGCATAATAATGTAAAAGGGGGAGCATGTCTCCCCCCGAAACACTCAAAGAGGCTATACCTCAGACGAAACTTTCCTCTCTCGCCCCCGCTCCTTCAGTGGTATATTCTACGCTCGGAAGATACCAGAACTCGTTTCAGACTCCATTCACGTTAGGATAACAGTTTAAGCCGGGTTGGAGCTCGCGCTAAAGAAACATTATATTTTTTTTACACCCATGTTAGTACTCGCAAAAGTGTCCCGTGAGGATTGCCACCGAACATACAATTTAGATATGAGATGACACATATCTCGGAAACGATATGTTTCTCAAGAATGCGAAACTGGTCTATAAGAGCATAGGATAACAGTTTAAGCCGGGTCAGAGCGCTAGATAAATTAATGATAAAAAAATGACTTGGAAATTATATGCGAAACTGGTCTATAGGAGAAGAAGAGTGATGAGTGAATAACTCCAAAACATAATCATTCTGTACTGAGAAAGTTTAGGATGAAAATGCTTCTTTAAAAGTTGCCTTCGCTTATTTTCCCCCTTCGGCTTGGGAGCTCTGAAGTGCTAAGAGACGGGACAGTGCGTGTTGCCCAACCCTCCGAATCCAATGGGATTCCCTGCAGAAGTCTCCGCTTCCAGCCTTTTTAAATATTCATCCTCACACCGGATTTAATTCAGAGAGCCGAAGGGAGGCGTAGACCTCCCCCCCGAAAAAATACAGTGCGAGAAGGGAGAGAGGGCGGCGGTGGCGGGTTTAGGGCGCGATTACAGGGCCCGTCCAGGACATTGTCGCGTCGCGAAATCAAATGTACACTGAAATCAAATTGGGAGGGATAGAGAGAGAGAGAGAGAGAGAGAGAGGGTAGATCAAGTGGGCAGAGCAAACACCCGTCGTCACAACACCGAACAATTGAATAAACAATTGAATTCAATCCGATTTCGCATTTTAAATCTATAAAATATTCATGGACCGCCGCTTCCGGAACTCCAGTTCAACTGTCTGGCGATGATTATGATTATTTTTGCCGTTTACTTTAGTCCTATACAAACTAGTGTTTAATTAAATATATAATTTATGTAGAGTTAGCCGAAAGTACTATTTTCCGGCGCTTCATATAGCACGTCCGTCTCAAGATTATTTTGAAAATCTAATACTCGATTTGAGAAGAAGAATACTCAAATTTTCCTAATCAGGAATCGTATTAGCCTATTCTACAATTCACTTATAAAATTTGTAAAGGAAATTTTTGAATAAAAAGTGACGCATGATTTCACAAAACAATATTACTTAAATATTGAATTTAATACAACGCTTAAGAGCATCGAGAAAGCTAAACTTTGGCTAGAAATTTACCTAAAAACAACCTTATTTTATTTTGTACAAATAGAACTTTTTTTTATTTTGTACAATCAACATTGAATGTTATAAGTACAAACGCTGTATGTATTTTTTTCACATGTATTTCGTGATAAAAGGAACCACCAACCAAAGGTGGCACTTTTGACACAAGAACAATTATGATCTAAGAGCTAACAAGATCTCTAGGCCAGCGGCGTTTAAGCCGACGCGGGAGGGATAATGGATGGGTAAAAGAGGAAAGGGACTGAACGAGTGGATTAGGATGAGGAGAAAGGCAGGAGTGGAACTTCAGGAACCGAGATTTAGCGACTTCATCGACTGTCGGTATGTTGAGGTCATGGTGGATTGTGTGGTTAGAAACATACCGGGGAGCACTAAGGATTGTACGCAGGACTTTTGACTGAAATCTCTGGATGCGAGCAATGTCGGATGTCTCGGTGGAACCCCATAGCTCTATACCGTATGTCCATGTCGGTTTAAGTATAACTTTGTATATTGTCAATTTGTTACTTAAGGTCAATTTCGATGTCCGTTTTAGTAATGGTCTTAAAAGTCCAAATTTTCGGTTTAAGTCGATTATTTTGAGTCGGGATTAAAAAGAACCTAGAGAGACCAAACTGGAATTGTCACACTAGGCTGAAGAGTAAAACAGTCGTTTACAACCATGCGGTCCTGCATACAGGACCTGAGTGGAAAATAGCACGTACGAAAAAATAAGAGGTACAACTAAAAATGCCAACATCCGTTTTAGCTCCATCAGAATTTTTCCCTATCATTCATACCACTACCGTACCATAATGTTCCCCAATCCCAGGTCTCTCCCTGTTGAACCCCATAAATCCTACCCGATTTAAAAGACACGTTCGCCCGGAACTTGTACCTGAACTAACTAACGCCTGCGGGTATCGGAGTGAAAAAAAAGAGAATCAGGGCTGCGGCCTCCGTTATTTCATAATTTCGGTAGGGGCAAAAGAAAGAGCCGGCGTGAGCGACAAGAGTCGCGCCACTCTTGACGTGCGGACGACTAACAACTGGATAATGACTGGACGGAATCTGTTGACTTTTTAAAAAGAGGAACCCGTTTCTTAATAAAGGATTCGTGTTGTGGATTTGAAGGGGGAGTGGGCGTCCCTTTCACCCGGGTCCCTCTCTCCTCTACCCCAATCCAATTATACCGGTAGGCAGAATTGATTTTTTTTTATCAATTCCGTCCATTTATCTCAAATATTTAAAGTTTAAATATGTTCGATAGTCTCCAGTGCGAACTATGCGCAAACAATAGACCATAAGCTTTTAGGTCTAATTTGGTAGCATTTTTAAATTTATTTAACCAATCTTACCAACATCAGAAATAAAGATCGTAATGAGCTATTAGTTGTTGGGTAATATCGAATAATATTTTAATTTCTGTGAAAAAATGTGGCTTGCACAAATGAACAAATATCAATTAGAATTAATTTAATAGGCATTTTCTCTTTCCATTTAACTCCGGCCTGAAGCTAGACCGGTTTCAGTCATGATACTATGACATACTAATGCTCTCTCTCTTTACTTGTTATAAGAGACCCCTGTATAGGATCGAACGCTTAAAACCGAAAATCTCGAACTGAAGAAATAAATATCCCTCGGCAGGATTTCATTCTTTCGAGGTTTTAGGGCGTTTTAGAGAAACGGGATATTATACAATAATGGTAATTTATTCAGATTTTAAAAGAGCGTTTCCAATCTCACAATCTTTGCATGTATATGGCGACCGCTTTAATTATACGTGTGTACGATTGTCTGCTTTTCCTGTATAAATGCAGATATTTAGTAGCGTTTAAGTTATGGCGTTGATTACAGCCTTGAACGTTTGACGAGATGAAGGGGATCGAAAAAGGTGGGCGGACGAGCGATTCCTGTGCCGCCATTTATAGTTAAATCCTGACCGATATAAATCAATTGAAAATTTGTGTAAATTCAAAGTGGTTTTTATTTCTGTTTATTTAAGCGCTTATTTATTCGTTAAAAAATTTTTTAAGAAGCCTATGCTATGACAAGTAATAAGTAACGAAATGCATACAAGACTTATTTATTATATATTCGGATTGTAATTGATGTTCAGAAATTCAGCGGATTATTAATTCATTTGATTCAATACAATAGTATACACGCTTACTGTCATTTCTATGAGATTTTATTATTTAAAATGGCTCCAGAATTATTTCTCACTTTTTTTTATTATTAAATTCCTCTTGTTTATCACCCAGGAATTAACTGTCAGTTTGCACGAGAGGAGAAAAGAAGGAAAACTTGAATGTTGATTCATAACAAAATTGCAATCACTAGACGGAGTGCTACTGACGATGCCGAAAACCGAAAGCTAAAGTAGACGCAGAATATGCCAAATTTTTACTTACTGACCCCCAGATACCTTAAGAGTAGGATGACTTATAAGTAACCTCGGTTGTACCCCATATGATGGTGTGAATTTAAATGAAGGGATGGATGAACTATATTCCTATCCGAATAAGTCAAAGTATATATATTTTTTCATTTGATTCTCCAATTCTGGTCGGCATTTGTGCTCGTCAACCTCTCTCTGAGAACTGAATCATTGGCCAATTCCAACGTACAATAAATGCTTTAGATTTCTCAGTACGAATATCCCATTAGAGTCGTCCGATTTTAAATCTAAATGCGAGAGGGGCCGTGGCTTAATCGCCGCCGGACGACTCCCGGGGCATTTCTCCGATTCAATTCAGCGTCTCCGGGAAGTTTCAATTATGCCCCGACATTGAATCCCCGACGTTGAAAAATTCGCAGCGCGTTCATCCCCAAAAAGACGGACGTTAACACTTGAATGGGCCCGCCGCCGCCCCCAACGTAATTACTCCGTGAGGGGTGGTAAAAATGTCAAAGAAATCCCCGTAGGGACGGCGGGCGGAGTATAGGGTGACTAATTCACGGGCTCTAAACGCCGAGGGGGCAAGGTTCAAAGTCGGAGAACAAATAAGGGCGCCAGGAAGCAACAGAGAGGAGGAATTTTTAAAAAGATTAAACGGCTCACGGAATCAACGAGGAGTTCCGGAGGGACGCGGAGGCCCCTTCCACTTTTAAACTTGATACTTAGGGGGCGAGATGACGGTTCGAGATATCGCCCAGGGATCATAGGATCACCCGAAGTTCGTCTGTCCCACCTGATAGACAAACAGTGGAATCAATTCTGAGTGGAATTCGAAACTCGGAGGATATAGGCGGATGAATTTTCGATAGAATGACTAACACAATAACTTTTGACTGTTGCCCCCCCTCGTGGTGATTCACTACGGCGTACACCCCATGAATTCACCCCGTGTACACCGCGTGTACAACTCTGAAAACCGATGCGACCATAATTTTGGAAAATAATAATGCCAGTGACGTTATTCGGGTCGGATTTTATATTTACATCCTGCCAACATTTTGAATGTTTCAATAAATGAACGTATAAAAGATTCAACTAAACAAGTTCCTGTACTCTACTGTAGTCAGTAAAATATAAAGATAGGGAAATTGATGTAATTCGCATATGAAAGAATAAAGTAGATAAAGGCAAATATTACCTTAGCCTAATAATTATCTAACCTAATTTTCGCTCCTTCTCCTTAAGCCTTCCAGATTCCAATCGAATGCTCCCCGGTATGTTTCCAATCGCACTCTTCGCCGCGACCTCAACATACCCTACAGTGGTCCGAGTCATAAAATCTCCCCCAGAGATCTTCTCTGTCTAGAATTGTAGCTTAAGTCCTCGGTTTTTATTGTTAATTTTCCCAATTATCAGATCAACATTGTAAAACAATTCGAGTAGCCTCTATATAGTAGGACGGAATGCATGTACGAACTATTATTTGTACATCGTTTATCTCGATGTCCTGTTTGTGTTCATAGAAAAATATTTGTAATTTGTAACTATCTGTCTAGAATCTGTCTATCAGAGGGGTGATTATCATGCAAACCATGGTCAGGACAAATACATTGTACCTATAGCATGTACTGATTGTTGTGCAATGAAAACAAGTAATAAATAAGGGAGACATCTCCCCGTTTACGAACGAAACTTAGGAGGACAGCAATCTTGCCAAGTCCAATAAGATTTCGAAAATAATGCGAATTCGGAGGGCGCTATTAGCCTTGACGCCTGTCCGAGTGGGCGACTCGATCCAGAGAAAGGTGGAGGGCAACAAAGGAGCGGAAATGTTGAAACAGTGATGAGAAAGAGAGGGAGGGAGGGAGAGAGGGAGAGAGAGGGAGGATGTGCGCCATTACTCCGAGGTAGGTAGGTAGGTAGGCCGGGAACAATTCTGAGTGGCGCCACTTTCAAGCACTGGACTGTACTGTAATATAGCGCCCACGCAGCTAGCACTCTCCACTCGATAGCCATTGCTTCGAGTCTCGTTACGAAACCGTTCTCGTAATACGAATCGGAGCCGGAATTATTTGGCAATACAGAGAACAAGCTGGGAATTTCAACTATACAACTGTTTCGCGCACTGTAAGTGGGACGGTGCCACCACTACTGCTATCACTGTCGAAATATGACCGCTACCGCCGCTCGGGAGCAGCACTATCTACGATCATTTGAATCAGTCTGGAGTATCTGCTTGTTGTGGCCTGAGAGGATTTGAAATACAGTAACTAATAAAAAAATAATGAATGACATTCCCAAACAGTAAAACATCGGACAAACAAAAAACGGTACAAGTGCACAGACGTACGGGATGACCGTGCAGACAGAAAACTGTGAAAACTGTGAAGAATGAAAAAAAAGTTGATATTGATATTGGTCGTCTTGACAACGTTATAGGATTAAGATTTATGCGCAGTCTCACGAAACAAGCTATAATTATTTGGTAAAATCTGGATAAATTGAAATGTGAACTGAAAGTTACACTGGCCCATAGAGGGTTATTTAAGTTTATTCCGCCCTATTATGTTTCTGTGCTCTCTTGTGAATATATTGCAGAATATCTAAGAGGACCTAATGGACGTTCCTGTCTAAATTGACCAATTGTCTTGTAGATAAACTCTAAATAGACCCCCAATATGTGGTAAAGAATCCGAAATGCTAGAAAATCTATTATTCTTTCCGCCGAATGCCGATACGGCAAATAAAAAGGGAGAAAAGAAAAATATTTAAAATAGGTATTTAATAAATTTTAAGATTCTGAAATAAAGAAAATTAAGTCTCCGTTTACGTCGAACACAATCAGATAAGAAATGATTGATGAAAAATCCGTACGTCTCCTCCTCGGCTGTAGGTGAACACAGCGACTGTTAATATTCATGAACCCCTGGGACCGGGATTCTTTCTTTCCATGTCGCTTTAATTTCTCTATTCCACTTTACCTCCTATTAAATTTACATTCGGTAGGGATATTCGGCTCTGATTTTTGGTTTTTTTTTATACCTTTTACCGATGTCATTTTCCGACTAATGAATTCCGAACCTCGCCTGTTGTATAATATTACAACTTTTTCTTTTCTTTCCCTCTTCCGTTCCGAAAGCTTCGTGTGCACCAGGAGATACGACGAAACGCTTAATATCATGCTCGGATAATCATTAATAATAATCTATATTCAATTCAAATAGAATGGTAACACAAAGGCCCCGTTTAATAGAATGATTCTAACGCAAAAGTGAATCCGAATAATTCACTCGAAAATAACGCATTGAATGCTAAGAAGTATACAAAGGAATTATTATGTACTGGAATTTTAGTCCAATAGAGATGTTAATGTATAAAATTATGTATATACTAATATTGTCAGTCACCCCTACCAAGAAGAAGCATTAAAATTTATATTTTTCAGATCGACTAAATAATTAGCCATTGAGTACTTATAGTGATCAGATTATATTCGGATTAACAGGGTAAGGTTTTTCTCAATTTTTTTCTCCTAATACGATTCATTTTAATTAATTCTTCTTAATTTAATCGAGTTATTCTATTTAATGAATTCAGAGTGCCTCATAAATATTTGATTATGAAAAATGCTCGAGAATATAAGACTAGCGGGCAAAGAATATATACGAAGTTAATCGTTTAACATTTTAGTATTTGTAAACTGAAGCCGAGTAAGGTCCATTTATGTAGGGATCGAAATAATCTATCAATTAAATATCTATCAATTTCCGGATACCGTTTCTTTTTAATAATAATTTGAACAATAAACACTTACCTTAAACTTCTTTGAGCGTTATTTCCTCGTGTAGGCCATCCTTTAATTCCAGGTTTTCCAGACGTACTAATCCTCTTGTCGGGCGGATACCAGACAATACGACAATGTATAAAACTCGGTCTCGCCTGTAAAGTCAGGATACGTTCTTCAAAATATTCTATATTTTAAATAAGATAATCCTTAATATTCCATATTCATATTTTTGGATTATTTGTTTATATCGACATTAAGCTTCTTGTATTATATTAATGATATAATTTTCTTTCCCAAATTTTCGATAGCAATTAGAGACGTCGTACAATTCAATTTTAGTAATTCGATTTTTTATAATTCGAATTTTAATAATGTTGAAAAACCAAAATTAGGATTAATGACCGGAGCCTGTTCGGCAAATACAGAAACGAATTAATAGTGTAATTACCGTAACAGAATATTTAACGGTTGTGAATATTAAGAGGGTACAGAATAAATTACTCACATTAGCATTTGTATAATTGGCCGACGATCACACGCAGTGTCCGTGTGTGTTGCAACATTGTTACTAAAGCACGTTGCGACGCCGGATGACACTCGCCTGGAAAGTAAATCGATCTATTATAACGAAGCAATAATAATTACAAAGGAATTTTTCCATCCTTTGCGCACGAAATGAACGGCATTTTACAGTAAAGTTCCAATCAAACGCTATTCCCTTCATATAGTGAAGGGGGTTTTTTAAATGTCGGAACTATTTTTATTCCAAAATTCATACTTATTAAATTAAATTTTTTAGAAGAACTTTTAGAGAGTGTAAATATTAGATATTAATTTTATTTTCAGAAAATTGTATTCCTCTTATAATTATTAGTGTCAATATTAAGTATTGACCGCGTGTCATTGGCGAATCATACCGAACATATTATTACAATTCAGGGCTTGGTTTTTCCTCCACATAAATTCCGCGAGGTAGGATGTTCCTACATGATCCTGCATGATCCTACAGGATCCTACATGATTTTTTTTATTTCACCATTTCGAATCGATGGAATTATATTTGCGTAATTAGAACAATATAACCAGACTGTTACGCCAAACAAAGTTGATCTGTTCATATCGGCGATTAGTGCGAAAGTAATACAAGTAATAGATTGAGTTTGACGCTGATAGTAAATAAGTAATTTTTAAACGTTTGCCACAACAGTGAGGTCAGCGCGGGGATTGCGGAATGGTCGCCGCGGACCAATCGTAGAAATCGTATTTTAATTGTCTGTGCGGTCGGGTGAACACCCCGCCATTTATAGGGCCCCTCTCTCCGCCCGCCGTCCTAACGGTAAACTGGAATACACGGACATTACATCTGTTACATATGTAAAGCGCGCTGGGGAGGGAACACAAAAAGCCCCTACAATGGGGCGCGAAGGAAAAAAAAAAGTGCGCCCGCAGTAAGCGGATCAGGGGGGGGCAAACAGGGGCTGCCTCGGGGGTCAAAGTATGATAGGGCCGTCCGTGTTTATGTGGCTATTGCTTTAGCCGGCCAGAGGATTAGCATTAGGGCCCCAGGCCTAAACAACATGGGGCTTAGCGACAGTCTCTAGTCCCGTAGTAAAGCCAGGATTATTTTATTAATTTACTCCCGCGGCTTTATAATAGGGCCCGAGGGTACGCGCCCTGTGGGGCTACACCCCGGGCCTATTCCAGTTCCAATTCATCTACTCTTGTCTACAAGCGTAATACCTGATTATGCCTGTCTGCCTATTTTCATAAATGAATGTTATGAACATATTTTGCGATAACAATACAAAACAAATACTGTACATGAGACAGATTCCCCCTTAGAACCCCTATATATTAAAGTGCTAAAACTATAATAATGCCTTGTTTTTTTATGCCTATTAAACACATATAAAATATTTCTTACTTCATTAGTTCCTAGGTCGTCACATCCGTCCAATAGTGATCCGCACCTGTCTATCCCCGTAGTGTAAGTCCCCGACCGAGAACACGCATTGGGTCTTTTTCTACGTCTTCTTGCACCATGTCCTCCCGGAACATATGTCCCGGCCACCTGAAACATAACGTTTTTAATTGCTCAATT
Source organism: Lethocerus indicus (assembly GCA_019843655.1). Lineage (NCBI taxonomy): Eukaryota > Metazoa > Arthropoda > Insecta > Hemiptera > Belostomatidae > Lethocerus > Lethocerus indicus. The sequence continues at coordinate 7,744,462 of JACDQD010000011.1, forward strand.
GCGGTCTGCATCGCCGTAAAGCTCGGCCGACACCCCGTTGGGGAATGTCCATAAAAAAATCTGGACCCTATATCTTCTTTAATATTTTTCTTTCCCAGGTGTTCACAAGCTGGCATATGTGACTACTATATTGAATAGATCACTGCATGAAGTTTCATGGGGGGAGTTGAAAGGTCTATAAAATATGTTTTACTTTCTCAGCTTCGTTCGTTTTAAAAATAAAATAACGGAGCGGCATTAAAACCAATTTATATCGCCAAACCGATATCAATGCAAATGATCGAGAAATAAATTATCGATGTAATTTTCCGGATTTACACGACGTGGTTGTCCAGACAGTTCATCCTGTCGGGAAGAAGAACAAGTTGGGACTTCCCCTTAGGGGAACACAATAGCCGTACGCACCCGGGTTCATATTTTTTCGGGGCAGAGGGCGGGCTGTAGAGAAAGAAAAGGAGAGTTGAGGGAAGAAAGCAATCAGTTTGAGTGATGCTCCTGGAGGTCGGAGTTATTACAGGGAGTATTGCTACTGTCGGCCTATACACCGCCCCCCCCACCGCCCCTGCTTTCCAACCAACACATATATCTACGCCCCGAGCTGTGATAAACGATGCCATCGTTACCTACATCCTCCGGCCCGTCCTATCTCTCTTCCTATCCCTATCTATCTATCTCTCGCTCTCCCTCTCTCTTCGCTTTCGTACAGCAATCGCCCCTCGCGCGCACAGATATTTTCAGCCGTCCGCCACAACCAGGCGGAAGGGACTCGATTGCGGCGATAAAAACTAGTAGTTTAGGCTCGACCAGTCTCGCAAGAACCACGGACGAAAATATTAAGGAAAATAACCAACGCCCCCTACCGTGTCTCAAACCTCGCCCTACCTTCTGTACCCCTACCGTACAGGAATATAACGAATTTCACTCCCCGAATTAGACACCTTCCTGATACTACAGTTCAAACCTGACATCCCCGAAGAGAGGCCTGAAAAGGAAGTGGCCTAATCATATCGAAAAAATAATTAAGATACATTGGAAAATAATAGAGGAAAGCCATTGTACAGTTGTGACAGTTATGAAACATCTACTTCTGGAAACACTTTCTTAGGAGTAATTTAAACCTTAAAATCGTCGAGACAATCTAAAACGACAGATCCTGTACAGTCGTCCCTATATCTATTAGGTTCCACAACTTCCCCGCGATAGATCTTATATTTATTTCATTATTTCTGTTTATTTTAGGGGTTGGCGCCTCGCGTCCGTCTCATCTACAGATATCACGTCTATTTTTTTTTTGGCTAGACAATTCTATAGGAAAAATAATTAAAATAATAAATTGTACTTTTCCGTTAGCCGGGCGCGTGTTTGACACACGAACAATGCACGGCTTCGGACTAAGGAAATGGACGACTTTAATGGTATTATATATTCGCTATGTAGTGCTGGAAACGACTGTCGATGACAAGCCAAGGTAAACGAAGTCCTATTATTACTCCGATTGTTCTAAACTAATTTTTGGGGGAAAATGTACTTCGGCTAATCCCGTTTAAACGTACTCGGTCAACGACAATTAGCGCCCCTCACGAATTTAAACTAGGACGCCTCCCCACCATAATTTTGACCATAGTTGGCAAGAATAATTTTGTGGGGCTGGCTTTTCAAAACTCTATCAACCGCTTCCCGTTTGGGCGCAATTAACTCGAACACAAAATTTCCGCAAACCACTTAAGCGAGCCGTTAACGAATTGTCGAAACGACAACAACAACAACAACAGCGACAAAACTCGATCGTTTGTAAAGCGTTGTAAATTTTTGGCGCAGTAGTTGAATCACTCATTAATCGGCGTAAACCCTGCGCCGAACGAATACACACACACACACACACGCCGCTAACAACCATAATCAGTGTTAAATATGGAAATAACGCAAACCTTTCCAAGCCCCGAATAGAGAGTTTTGTGAAGTTCGAATATCAAAAATGTCAACAAAGGCCGAGTTGTGTTTAGGGCGGGCGCGGGTTAATCAACCAATCAGCGGGGGTGTGGAAAATTGAGCGCAGTTGTTATATCGGGATTTTTGCCCGGCCACAACCGAAGGGGGCGAATTAATGAATAAATAGACCGTAAATTGAAACTTTTTAGGGGCGCTATCCCGAGAATTCACCCATTATCTCGCGCATATCATAGGTCCCGTTTGAATCATCAAAACCGCGATTGGTCCGAATGAGTACGTTTTTTAACAATTTAAAAAATACGGGTTTTTTTGTCAGAAATTCAGGACGGATGGATACATACTGCATAAATTAAAACCATTTAATTATTATTAGGCAGAATTTCAATCTCAGTCGAAGAATAAGATAAGCCCAATAGATAGACTAGCCTATAATGTATACAAATTTTATGAATTTTACCAAATTGACACGAATGTCTATTTTCTATGGCGTTAATTGCGACAAAAACGAAACAAAAATTGCAAAAATACTAAAGCACTCTAACAATTTTGTAGTTTTACATTTGTTATTAATGCATAGCAGAATACGAGAGAGATACTCTGATGTTTCCCCTTGCTAGTTTTTATCATCAAATAATTCTCACCTTTCTCAAGGAACGACCAGAGGAGATTTATTCTACGATATTCCAAATTTCGAGCTGAATATAATAAGTTGTATATTGCAGCGGTTATACATAAAGACCATTGCCGACCAAAATTATTCTAAATAGCGAGCAAGTTAGCATTTACTGTTGACGACTGCAAAATGATATTTCCTAATTTATTTAATACAAGAATAATAATGGCTCCGTTTCAAAAAATAAAAGTTCGGAATCATCTCAATCCATCCGCCGTGAAAATATAAAAAAGGCGGCAGAAACGGAAGATACAAATCAGGTCAACTTGCAGTAATTGGATTCGGTGAAGGGAGTTTCGGAGAGATTGAAAAATCATTCGTGGGGGGTTCCGAGGCGTCAGAACGCCACTTCATGGCAGCGCCACCTATCGGATTTACCGTGAACCGCTTCCGCCTCACCGCCAAATTTACCGGCGTCGGTAAAATTTCGATTCAAATAATACGGCGGAAACAAGAGGACCAAAAGCCAAAAGGATCGTTAAAATTGTTTGAACAGTAATAATTAAAAAGTGGTAAGCATAAGAAATAGCTTACAAAGCGAATAAACAAATTTCTCTATCATTTTTAAAAATAACAGGCGCAATTTAGTTACTTCAAAATATCCCTGAAGAAAACTTTAATACTTGAATTTTTTCAACGTAAAAATCAAATCCGTATTACTGTCTCGTAGTCGCACAGAAATTTTAAATTTGGTCCAATAAATGTCTTGTAAATGTTCAGGCCCGAATTTCTCTAATTAATGCCGGCACAGTTTAGTGTTCAGATAACAGCGGTCGGTCGTCGTCGCGGAGATTGAAAATATGGGATTAATTTTTAAAACAGAGTCGACTAATTTAAAATTAATTAAATTAAATTACATTTAATCTCTATGGGCCCGTGTAACTTTCAGGTCATATTTCAATTTATCGAAATTTTACCAAATAATTACAGTTTTGTTCGTGGGATGTCGCATAAATCTTAATCCTATAACGTTGTCAAGACAACCAATACCAATATTAATTTTTTTCATTTTCATATATAGGTTTATAATTGCTGATTTTTCGTTCCTCCATTTTTTGGATTTAAAATAAAAATTCTGCCCATAGAGGGTTAAATTCAACTTGGCTATAATAATTCTGTACAGTGACCTATATCAGAGTGTTTTTCTCGGGTTTCGGCGTTTTCGCAAACGCGCTCGTTGGGGCGATATGCAAATTGTGCAGTGGGGGGGGGGGGGGAATTTTATTCTGGAACGTTTTTCGATATTGTTAATTACACCGATAACAGAGCGACATCGGCAGAAACGAACCTTAATAGAGGCCAATTAGCCTCGGACATTAGTAATCGGAATGAATCGATGTATTTTTTCAGTTAATTGGCGTTTTGTTTTTTTTTAATCTCGCCGGCCATATATTAACACCAGGAATTTTGTACGCCTGTCGTTTTCATCAAAATATCGAATATTTCAGTTCGTAATACGACTTGATTGGACTTGGCTTTCAACTGACATTTAAGATACTTTGAGTATCCAACGATAATAACATTTTTTTAACATCATCTGATCCAATGAAACGTGCAAGAGCAATCAAATAGATTGAATCTAAAAATTGCAATTATTTTTTTGTTCGACTACATTTGTCTACAGCTTGTTTTATAATAGCATGTAGTAGACATGGTTTTACTACGAAATATTACTTTCTTACTAGAAAATAACGTATTGTTATTTTATTTATTACATTATGATATTAATTAAAAGTTTCATAAGATCAAATGCAAATATCAGGCGTAGAGAATTAAATTCTGCTCTTAATGAATCAAACAGATGTACTCTTAAAATCAAGAAAAAAACACTTTGTAATACCTGTCTTATGGTCTGAGAAGGTCTGGAATACAACTGTTGTTTCGATCTTCTGATTCCGCTTTTGCCAGACTGGTTTCGGCCGCTCGCCATCTTCAGTGGGTTTCCCAACTTGGGTATATCGGTTTGCCAATCCCCACTGAAAATCGTAAATTACGTTAAAAACAGTCCGAGGAATTAATTATTGTACATATTACAAAATGAGTTTTTTCGGACCTGTTGGTTCCGTCCATTAAAATTCCATAGCAACAAAAGAAGGCTCAACACTGTACATATGAGGTATTATGTACAAGGAGGGCGATGGAAAGTAAGCGTTTTCAATTTATAGTATGTAGATCGTCATGTACATAATAATAAATAACGTTAATAAAATACGTAAAATAAAGTTGTTGGAATCACCCGCTCGATAGTAGTATCGAGTGCTAGATTTGGATAGAAAATAAACCCAATGTCTTTACTCCTGGTTGAATGTTGATCGAACGTTAATTACGAACCTAATCGGTTAGTTCCTAACCATTCTGCTTAAAATTCATGGGCCCCTTCAATGGGCCTAATTAACCCACAACCATGAATTATTGAATAGTAGATTTTCACTGACTCGTAATACAGTGCATATGCACGCTCGTTTAGTGCTACAATGTTCCATAACCGGCCTAATTAATTTTAAGGTTAATTTCAAACCGCTTTAGTTATCAAAATCAACGGCAACTAGAGAAAGGAGACTTTCCTACATCACCTGAACATAACAGTATACCCGGCAATAATATGTCCGCTTCTTAATAATTTAACCTCCGATAAAATTAACCCTCTATGGGCCGAATTTTTATTTTAAATCCAAAAAAATTGGGGGGATGAAAAATCAGCAATTATAAACCTATATATGCAAATGAAAAGAAATTGATATTGATATTGGTTGTCTTGATAACGTTATAGGATTAAGATTTATGCGCCATCTCACGAAAAAAGCAATAATTATTTGGTAAAATCTGGATAAATTGTAATGTGACCTGAAAGTTACACGGGCCCATAGAGGGTTAAGGCGAATCGTACAATAGATACCTGTAGAAATTATTTGTTAAGCAACTATACAGAATACAGTGTTCATTACGTTTTCAAATAATCAATATAAACAGCAGTTCACATGTCTATAAATGTATTCCCTACATCTACTACTGTAGTAATTTCATACTGTTAACATCTTCATGGGAATATGCCAGGGTCGATGCACGCGACAAAACTGGTATTCAGACAATTACTTATCTTAGAGGAATACTTTCTGTTTTTCAGAATAAATTAAGAGAACACTGATTAAAGAAAACACAATTAGTTTCATTCTATGGACTAATCAATATCAATGTTGTCGGTCACGATAGTATTACCTTACAATAAGTATGATGAAATGCTTATCACAGTGCCACACGTTCACATTATATTGTCTCGTGTGGGGGGAAAGCGTTGTGAAAAAATAAACAATATGTTCCCAGTAGTAAGATTTGTGATTATGGCGACAAGATGATTAGATAATTTGAGAACTGACGGCAGATATCGAAATATTGAGCTGTTGTCTCGAACGAAGGGTCCTAATTGTGGACCCATTAACGGATTATTGGAGACGGTATAAAGAGAAGACCACCTTCACGTTAGGGACACAAAAAACAAAAACAAAACAGATATTTCCAGTTACAAAAAATCTAACAAAAGCTGTATTACACCTGTCTCAAGTGTGTTACGTGGAAATATCACTCATACATTTCGTTCATAGAATGCAACAGCGTGCAATGCTAGTGACAGGGAACTATTATAAACAATCCTACTATGAGTCTACATCGATTCTATTATATCGTCCTTATATTAATAAGTTATCTCATTCCGATAATTAAGTATCAAATTCACTTTTATAGCACTGCGTGAAAAATTGGTTTATTACTGGGTACATAAAATGAACTTCCGATGTTTAAACAATTAACTTGCCTTTATTTCTATTCATTGTTGCTGCTGAATGGAGCAACATTTTATATTAGATACTTTCCTATTTTCAAAAAAATCGCAAAGAATTTTCCGACTTTCCCGAAGAAAACCGCTAGTGATTAGTCTCGAAACCGTCGCCAGATAAATAAATACAATAAACTGAAAGATCTTTAGCTATTATTCTATTATTAGCTATTACCATATTATTCTTTAGCTTACCTAATATAATATTCTCCCTTTAACAGGTACAAGTATGCACACTTGATTCAATTCTGACGTTATGGAATGACTCTTGACAGAAGACAATACAATGTTTTTATTAATCCTTTTCTTATTAATCTCTGTTAATCTGACACAAACCAATATACACAGAGATTACCAGGCGCTACCTCCAGATACTAATGGGATACTAAATAACATCATGGAAGATCCACTTTGTTGCCAAAAGTTTGTTCAAAGTCCAGTCCAAATTTAAGCTTGGATTAACAGTGCCATTTTGATCAGTGGCAAAATTGCCAGCGACTGGGGCGGGTCACCGAAATTTCTGGACCGAAACATTTTTTCCCCCCGAACGCAACAGGAGGGTAGTATGGGAGCGGAAGAGAATGCTGTCTGGATGAGATGGCGCATGGTCCTAAAACATATCGCCAGCCGATCAATACGCGGTCAGGATCCTACGATTAATGTAATAGCAGGTCTGAGAGTGGAATTTGTATCGAGAAAAATGTATCGATAATCGAACGAAGGGGTGATGATCTGTCTGTACAAACACCACAAATGTTACACAAAAATTAATGGCGAGAACGATCATAATATCAGGATAAACATAAACAAAATTAATACGCTTAATCGGACCAAATATAAATTTACGTTCAACTTCGTTAGAATTATTTTCATTCAGGTTAAAAACCAAAGATGTGGAATAATAATTTAGGTCATTTTCTGATTCCGTAATATTTGATAATTTAAATATTTTCAAAACGAACGGGTTTACAACCAATTTCGGTTTCATGTCGAACGCCGATTCGTCACTGGTCTCGGTATTTCGTTTTTTTTCGTCTATTATTATAATAGTTTCGAGATAAACTACGGTTTAAAATTTATTTTTTGTCATGAAGTCATACACACTTACCAAAAAGGGTTTACCCTTTAATTTCCTACTGTATCTGATATTTACCTCATGAATTTCATGAGAGAGAGAGAGCGGAACCTATCACGGAATGTATAAGGCTTTAAAGCGGCACAAAAAGAGTTACATATCACTTTTTAAACCCCTTTCACAGTGACGCCAGATTATATAAACTCCATAAAAACGTGTTAGAATATCACATTTTTATCGCGGCGCATAAGAATTGTACAATAATTTCGAATACGCCTTTGAATTGAAGAAAAACAACAGATTTTGCAGGCTGCCAGACCTGAAGATTGTTAATGGAATAAATTACATGCGCGAATTAATTGCTTTCAGATTTTAGATCTTTTAGTAATTCGGAATGTAATATTGCCAAATGACTTACCCATTTATTACTTTAATAACGATACTTAGAACAATGTTTCAAACTATAAGGTACAGGATTAATACTAACTTATTAAGTTAGTAAAAAAGTAAAGAAGTAAAAAAAATATAACTCAAATGCCGGACGTCTGGATAAAAACCTGTACTGGAAATGGCCTGTGCCTTGGGTTCTGTCATAGTGTTTTTCTTTAACCTTTTATTTTTTTTGCGCAATCAATTACATATAGTTATTGGTACTAATGTTGAATGTTTGTTTTTTTCCACGTGAACGTCTCGATAAAAGAGACCACCCAATGATGGCACTTTAGTCACACGAGCAGTGTCATAATATATTTATTCTGCAATGAAGTGGTGAAAGTAGTTGATACAAAAGAAAAACTAGAAGTTGCCTGAGAGAGAAATGCCGAAAGCTTCTCCGTTTCTGGAAGTGAAATGAGTGACAACGAACGGCGCGGTCGCAAATATAAATTTTAAACAAAAGGAAGGAGCGAAAAGGAGCGTGGTGGGGGTAACCTCCATAGGGGCGGTGGTGGGGGGTAAGCCCCGCCCACCCTGGCCACGCCCACTTTCCCCCCCACCACCGGCCATGGCCGACCCGATACCCCCCACCCCAACCCCAACCCCAACCGCTGAGACGCTGCTTTCACACACACAGCCCGTCCATACACTAACTATACTAATTATGACCAAGGCGCAAGTCCCCAAGTGGCCCAATTTGCCCTTCTACCGGGAGAAACGTGCCTCCTTATCGCCGAGCGGGGTACCGAACGGGAGCGATGATTCCTCAGGCAAAATTATATACGTGTACGCACAGTGAGAGCTGAAGCCGAGTTAAGCTCGGTTACACTATTTAAACCACGCTTTCTCAACCTGTCATAAACACTAGGTTGAATATAGCAATAGGAAAACACAAAAGCCATTTACATTGTTTTTACAACTTGTGCTACCTGCCACACATCAAAGGAGGGAAATATATTAGGTGTACCCAAAAGTAATCAACAATTTGATAAAATGTATTTTAGTGAGGAGTTCTTCAAGAGGTGAATCGAAAATTTGCCGGAAAAGTGGCAGAGAGTTGTCGATAATATTGGTGAATATATAGTAGATTAATAATTAAAGTTTCTTTTTTAGCAAAATTAAATGAATTCCAGAGTCAAAATGTTGATTACTTTTGGGTACCCCTAATATATATCTCAGTTCATTTTTTTTCAGAAGTTTGTGGTATACCTATTTCTAGGGTATGCGTCAAACTGACACATAAGAAAAGTAAATCTAGCGTTACCCGGGGCCCTCTTTCTATCTTGTTTCTTTCCCACAACGTCCTGAGAAAGGCTAATCGGGTGTTTCTGGAATTGAGGATACGAGGAATTCTGTTCTAGAAACCAAATCAACAAAAAGTCTAGAGGAGGGTTGTTTGAAGGGGTTGAATAAGAACTATCGATAAGCGTCGGACGCTTCCTAGGAGTACTATCTTAAATTTTGTTTTCTCGTATTTCTAGATATTTTCGTGCCCAAACCCGATGCTTATTCAGATTGTAAATTCAGATGTTATATTATATATAGAGAGATATAATAAAGAGAACTTACATTTTAGACGGTGAGAAAATGAAGGCGTTCGACGGACAAAGTAGAATGACGGAGATGACTTGCCTTTTTAGTGTCTCATCTCAGTCTGGCAGTCTGTCGCCTCTCTTATGCCTTCTCCCTCACTTCTGAAATCATAGTAATAGAGAAACTTTTAAATTATAAAGAAATTCTAGGCGATAATATAAAACTATATGCCCACTAAATGATAATCGGAAACCCAAAGGATCATCGGATATTGAGGATTACAGACTCTAACATATAAATACCTCATTTGTAATTACAGACGATTTTTATTGTAGATCGTCGTAGGTTTAAAATGAATAACACAGATACTAATTAATTAAGATACTACATTCACTACAGGACAAGGAAACGAATAATTTTCCCTACTCCTATAAGCAAACATGAGCTGCCTTCCCCCGAAAATTTTTTCGCTTATTTTTTTTAATTTTTATTTAATATTTCTGTACCATCATTGTTAAATTTTAAAAATATTTATTCTACTTATATCGATAGGCTTAGCTGTTCATAGATTAAATCCACAAGATCAAGTCGGTAATGTGAAAATCTGTAGATAACGTCCGTTTAGAATGTGAGTTCGAGATCGAGTCCTTTTATTAGGTCTTCCTCCGGGATTACAAAACCTGGACTCTTCCTGTGCGTTCGTTAAGTGAAACGTCTTCACAAGTTTATAAAAGGAGACGTCAGGACATTCGACCGAAATTTATTCACGCCCGTTTTCGGTTCACAACGTCGTAATTAAGTGACGATTTAATGTTAATAATTTCCCGCTTCGCTATCTGAGTGCCGGCATCGGAAGACTTAACGGAATCTTCTCCTTCTACCGCTCAAGTAGGAAATTACATATGTAACAATAATTTTTTTTTCCGGGTCAATTTTTACCCACCGGCCAGGTGTACAATCCCGCCCTAATCGCGGGGCAATTAGCCCTTTAAGGCCAGAGATAAGGGCTTAATGCCTCACGTCCGAGAGCTCGGCCATTCAAGCCGCCCGACAACAACAAGTTTTACGGCCGAACCACGGAAAATGTTAATCGCGCCCCTCATTTTAATTATCGGCGCTAATTACAAGCTGTCCCACTCCCGCCGTGCAATTAGGCTAACTGGGTCAACACACTAGATTCGTAACTGGCGACATTAGATTCGGTTTTCTTCGGCCCGGCCTCCAATTAGGCGATTTGTACAGTGCGGCATATGGGCGTTTATCAGTTAATTTAAGGACAAAATGTTATGTCCGTCTTTAGTCGGACTTGAATCTGATTAATTTTTTTCGAACCGGTCTGTCGAGTGAAACGTCACAATCGACCGTTGGCGCTCTAAAAAGGACAACAGTCCAAATTGAGTAGTGAACACGTATCGCTAATTGGAACTGGATTATCACCAACCATACAAAACAAGAATCTGCGTTAATACGCAGGGAGAGAACTCTCTAAAGAATTCTGGTTCATTAGTAGTTTTGTACAGCTACAAAACAAACGCATTTAGATACAAAGGTAGAATTGAGCTTTCTATATTGGAACACTGTCACAATTCTACAACTATGTATTATAGACTGGATAATTCTTATTGTGAATGTTCAGATTCGGAGTTTTCCCATTAGGAGCGGACTAGTAGAACGTACTTTCGTACTTTTTAAGAAAATAATGTATAACCCTAGCAGTTCAGACTGTAAATGTTTATAATTACGAAACTAGATAAAGTATCACCCGATAGAGGAATTATATAAGATAAGGAATATAAGGTATATAAGGTTAGAGCCAATATTTTAAGGAATACTAGTTTGAAAAGCGGATCTTCTCTTTACAAAGAAACCAAAAGAAATGTCATAAGGCAATTTCGATTCTATTGTCCACATAATATAGAATACCCGTTTTGTGGTCTGCGAGGGGTTAGAATACCGTAGATTTCGTGTATTCCACTCGACAGTGACGGTGCAGTAATGATACCCAAAAATATCCCAAAAAGTCCCAAGGCGACTCGGAGGATATTCCATAACTAGATTAGAATACCCGTTTAGTGGTCTGCGAGGGGTTGGACTAACGTAGATTTCGTGTTTCTCTCTCCTCTCGCTGGTTTGGTCTTCTGCCAGACTGGTGGCTCGGCCGCTCGCCATCTTCAGTAGCGGTGTTAGTCACTCCGGATGTTTTTTTTCGGGCATCCAAAAAGTACAAGCGACAGTGACAGTGCAAGTGCCAAAGTGACTAACACTAAGTGAAGATGGCGAGCAGCCGAACAACCGGTCTGGCAAAAGACCAAACCGGCGGGAGGAGACAGAAACACGCGAAATCTACGGTACCGATAATGTTCACCGGTCCTCTTACAAGAATGCGCGTCCGATAGTTCGATAGAAATCCAGCCAATCAGTTATACCTTCAATGATGGGCAACAGATAAATGAATTAAAAAAAGAAATAGGGCATCCGTCGAACTTAAATTAGTGGTATTTTGAGGTCTGTAGACGCCTGAGCGCTCGGAGATCGATCCGTTCGCTTCGGCTAAGCGGTACGGTGGGGAGGAGTGGAAACTTTGAAAACATAAAGGAAGAAAGAAACACTGAGGGTTAAAAAAAAAAGAATCGTCCGGGTATCCGGCGGTGTGGCGCCGTTGGGACGGTGCCGGCCATTGTGTTTGGCCAGATACAGATCGGGCGGGGAAGCGCTCATCATGCTAATAACCCACTCTCCTCGGGGGCCACTCTGCTGCATCATCCCCACTAACGATATACGGCCGAGTCTCCGTGTTTGACGCCCTGCCACGTCTTCACCGCCTCTAACACCCCCAACCCCATCCCCCCCCCCACCGTCTCACCCGAGGGCCGACCTGAAGGCCCCCTTTGTTCTCCGGGAAACAGGCGTGGGCGTCGAAAAACAGTCGGCACAATAACACAACACCGGTAGCCAGACGCCTGAACAAAAACCAACAGGCCCTGAAGATGAAAACATTCGGATCTCCTGAGTCGTCTCTTATATCGGACAGCAACTACAGATAGTTGATATAACAGAAGCATCGGAAGAGTATTTCTTATTATTACAACTTGGATGAGAAAAATTATAGTCGAAGGATAGTTACTGTGGATATGGGAGGATCCGAACATAATCCCGTTGGACTAGGCTAGCAGTGTGCAGTAACATTTTTTCATTTGATTCTCCATTCAAATAGTGCCTGCTGCGACAGGCTCAGGGCCCGACTGAATAGTCGGGGAAACCAGTGCGCAGTAACGGTTCCGACAACGACTACAATATACTATGAAAGACAAATACTCTTGTACCATTTGTACTTTCGTACCAGTGAAACCGTCGGGACGGGACGTGCCCGTTCGATCGTCGGTTTTCCCAATGGCCGCCGCCGCCAACCACTTGGCTAAAACGTAACAATATATATCTGATTGGGGGCCGTGGAATAATGAAGGGACCCGTGTTTGACAAGGATCCGAATTGTGGGAGCGAGGGAGATCTCGCACGGAGATAGCAGACCCTCCGGTCAAACTCGTCCGACGAGAAACCACCTCTGTTCCCATTAACTCAATAACAGCGTATTAACTCAGTTAGCGCGAACTCTGGATGTTCCGGTGTTATTGTAATAATTTAAATGGTTGTAATTTGTACAAAAAAAAGTTGACAGAATGAAATATTAACGAAGGTTCAGAGCTCTTGCGATCAGTCTGAGTGTTTTGCGTTTAAAACAAAGGGTAAAAATAAAAATTAAATTGTAATAATTACGAAAAATGTAGAATATCTGACTGAACGGTAATTTCAAACGGGAATTGAAAATTTTATCCTCTTTGAAGACATTTTTCCAATTCAACAACTAACCCTTAGAGTACGACGAATGTTTAATATGATTCAAGAAATGTTCATGAGATATTAGGCCCAATTTATAATAGGATCAAGTAATGATCGAATGCATAATAGTTGACACATGAGAAGTTCACTCTATATAATGACAATGCATAGAATACGCATACTATCCCATTCTCACTTAAGAATATACTGCACAAGAAGAACGACGCATGTTCCCTCTATCACAGAGTTACTCCGATTATTTCGGGTTAATTTTCGCTATATTTAAAACCGCGTTTCGGTACAAATTAAAGCGCGAACTAAAGGTAGTCCGAAGATTGAATGGAGAAACCAGGCTTGATGGGATCACGAAATTTTCGCGTAAAAAGGCCTAAAATACCGAGAGGCTTATGAATACATTTATATTTACTTAAGAACATTTTCGGCCGTGGGTTGGCGCGGGGGAGGGGTTGAAGAATGGCCGGAAATATAATTACAGAGGGAATTTAATTTCAGGGAAAGGTAGTTGATAATTTATTCATTGATCCAATCAATCTCCCTCGAAACCCATTGGATAAACACATCCCGTTCATAATCGATGACTCCCCGACCCTCGGCCTACTAATTTCTGCCGATACTTCGGCTTTTTAAGCTGAACACGGCAGTAAGTACTGTATACTCCGAAGTGAAACCGCAATAGAAAAATTAGCAGATTTTGTTTCAAACGAAATTCAACGCTAAACCATATTTTAAACAGTGCATTTGCTATTCGGTCCCTCAGTCGTACACCCTATTCATGATGTTTCTTCTTTCGAAGCGATATCAGTATTTATATCCACAATATTAAGAATACGTAATTTGTAATACTTGTTATGTGATATTTGGAATATCGTTTGTATCACGATTTAGTACAAATAGAATGCAATGTCAGACCGTGCATGCAGGATGCCCCAATAATACAATATTTAAATTCGTTCATAAATGCGGCCTTATATCGCTCAGATATTTATCAGTTCCCTAATTTACTTTTTAACAGCTTTTAAAAATTCCTGAGCACACAGATAATAAATAATATTGTAAGACCATATCGTAAAAATTACATATTGTATATAAAATGGACCGTTCTAAAAATCTTGGAAAATCTGGATGTGCATTAATGGGAACCTTATGTCTCCCCAATGAAAAGTGTTTATCTAATGTAAAAAATTTGTACAATGTACAACTTTTACACCGGTACATTCACAAATTCATCCGGTCAATTTGTCACCGAGGAGAGATTTCCCCACGTCGTTCGTCGAGGGGTGTGTAAGCCCGGGAGGAATGGCGAAGCGAGGACGCTTCTTTTTCTTTTTTCTACACGGACTTTATTCCCTTTTGGGGGGGATGGTGGGTGCGATGCGTGCACCGAATTGGAAATGGGCCCCGGGCCGAAACCGGGGGTTGGGTTATCTCTTTTATATCGGGGACGGTCCCGGTGCGAGTGTGTGCCGTTTAATGCTGAGCCCCGGACAACCCCTAACGATCACGATGAAGCGTCGGCGTCACACACAATACGGCACAGAGACAGCCTCCCCTATACACAATCTCCCTACACCTCCCTCTATATACAGATGCCAGCGGCAGATAGTGGATCGACGCTCGGAATTAATTAATTTAACGCCAATAAAGAAAATATAAAAGTTGTTTTCTCGATCTTCTTTCCCAGACTGGTCTTTTCGAACCCAAGACGTTATTGTGGAATAGATTTCGTGTGTGTCTGTCTCCTATCGCCGGTTTGGTCTTTCGCTAGACCGGTTTCGGCCGCTCGCCATCTTCAGCAGCGGTGTTAGTCACTTTGGCACTTGGACTGTCACTTGTACTTTTTGGATGCCCGAAAAACATCCGGAGTGACTAACACCGCTATTGAAGATGGCGGGCGGCCGAAACCGGTCTGGCATAAAACCACCGAGAGGTGACAGAAATACACGAAATCCACTGACTTTCACACATGCAGACTAGAAGAGAGATCGAATAAAAAATGAAACATAGTAAAAGCGAAAGAAACAGAAGATCGCGAGAAAACCGCGTAAAAGGTATTCCGAAAATATGACCGTCAGTTGTGAACTTATAATTAGTCGGGCAACAACATATAAGCAGGCCGAGTTTTTACTAATAATGTAATAATAAAATTAGCTCAACCGTGACTGTCGTTTATTCTGTCCTACAGTCATGAAACGCGGTACCATTAGAAAATATTCTCTGCGTTTAATTCGACGAAATCGTCGTGATATAATAAATCAAGAGATATTTTAACGGGTCTGAACGTACAAAATGTGTACCATTTTGACTTGGGGGTGACTGCCGCCTGTACGTGATCACAATAATGTACTCGACCCCCAACACTTCAACAAAGCACTATACAGCCTCCGGCCTATTGTCCCTTTCAACCATCTATATATATATATATATATATATATATATATATATATATATATATATATATATATCGGGATTTTCAACAATATATAGTCTGAAAGTGTTACTTACATAAGCGAAATAAGTTCGGTCTCCTTTGAGAACATCCGGGATTTTGTTTTCTCTTGTACCGTCCGCCCATTCTCCAACTTCCTGGTTAACAGAATTATAATACACGTTAATTCACAGTTTATTGATGTTCATTTATAAATTGCTAGGATCGCAATTGATTACCCCACTAATGTTCCTACGCAATTTTTAGTGGACAAATTATATTATTCTGCTGTAAATTTGTCTGTACGTTGGCACGAAAAATATAACTCTTTGAAAAATATATATTACAAAGAAGTAAGCATCTTGAGTATCCTAGAATAAATGATATTACATAAAGCTGGATGAATGATGATATTCCGAACCCTCTTTCAACGTCTAGCCGTCCAAGCTTAAATGTAATATTAATTTTAAATATACTATGTTTTTCCGAAAAATAATTTCGGTCGGTCCTCTATTAATGATACGTGCTAGAGAGAGATAGAGGGGATAAGCTGGGCGGTATATGTATTTCCACTTTAGAATCGCTGTGAATAGGCTAGTGACTGGGAGCTGACGGGAGAGCGAGAGGCAAGTGCCGGAAATCGATTTGGAGTCTATCCGCCTTCGCCCCTAAGAGACGTTCCCCGTGTAAATAACGCCGTACCCAAATCCCCATGTCCCCCATCCTTCGATATAACCCTAGCTCTAAGGTATTATGCGACGACAGAATGCGTAGACAAAATGTTAAACAACAGTTTACGTTTCGCTCGAATGGCCGAAGCTTCTCCAAAACTACTTTTTTCTTACTGTTTATACAAATCTGATTCGCATAAACTACGCCAATTCTGGTAGCTACACAACAGAATCAGCGAAAGATGTCCAATCGGAAAAGATTTTTTATTATTAGAATAATGAAACTGAAGCAAACAGTTGATGTGTTACGGTGTAGAACTGTCTAAATACATTATCATTGTTCGCCTAATTTTATAATTCTTCCCCCCCTTTCGGTCGTTCTCAATCGCTAGCAACGCGTAGTAATAAATATCGCGTCATCCACATACAAAATTTTAAGGAAACACAAGGAGGGTTTATCTTGTACCGCCAGCGACAAGGGAAATCCCCTGAAGAATTGAGTGATAAACACTTAGCGGGACACGCTTATTAAGCGCGGCGTACAATTATAAAACGGTATAATTATGAAAAATTAAATGATTAATTTTTTTAATTATCCGTCATTCCAAATACTTTTTTCCAGACGTTTCATATTCATAATATTGAATATTTTCATAAAAATAACACGTTGGCCCAGGTCCGTGCGCCGGACCCGAACGAATTAATTAGAATTAGTTATAAATTCCTCCCTAATTGAATACAGAGTTAATCGACCGATGTTAACAGGACGACATTTAACAAATCTTATCTCTCGATCGGACCAGACGTCAAGTTTACACTGCTTGTTCAACCGACAGCAATTTTGGTTTTTAAATTGTTCCCCAAACATCCGAATAAAACTAACGATTCAAATGGAGAAATTGTTTCTGGTGAATAAAATTAGAAGTTTCATTGATTTTATTTGAGATACAACGCTCTTCGGACTACTTTATGTACGGAATTGAAAAATATATTTTGGTTTTTCCTTTAGAAAAGTGTGTGCGGACATGAAATTGTAATTTAAGATAGAAGTCGGTAGTGAGGGGGCCGTTGTATCGATATATTTCTATTTCTATTTCAATTTTATATATGCCAATATATAATACATAAATATATAAAATTGTTCCTAGACAGGGATGAATTTCTTTCTTTGTACTCTAGTCTAGCGTAAATTAAACAATCTCTCTGGTGCCCGTAAAAAAATGTCGGCGTATCACTGGCCATGATTCGGCAGTTCATCATTTTGAGGTATATATATATATATATATATATATATATATATATATATATATATATATATATATATATTAAAATTTTTAATAATAATAAATAATAAACTGAATAGAAAATTAAATAAATTTTTTGTTCACGGTTACTTACTTTATTTCAACATAAAACAATAAACATAACCAGGTTTTATATATTCTTTGTTTAGTATCTGTGTTGTATTCCCAACTACATAATGCAACATCCGATTTATCCTATAGAAATAAAAATCATCCGTCGAACTATATAGTAGTTTTCAGTTTCCCCGTGAGTGTAGAAGCCGAAAAGCTGGGTTTGAGAGAGAGAGAGAGAGAGAGAGAGAGAGAGAGCCAGAGGCCAGCGGGTAGGGGACGCCAGATATAATTGAGAAAATGATCCGTCGGCGAAGGT
This sequence comes from Lethocerus indicus, assembly GCA_019843655.1. Taxonomy (NCBI): domain Eukaryota; kingdom Metazoa; phylum Arthropoda; class Insecta; order Hemiptera; family Belostomatidae; genus Lethocerus; species Lethocerus indicus. The sequence continues at coordinate 7,762,585 of JACDQD010000011.1, forward strand.
AAATTGGCCCCGGGCGCAGTGTCTAAGTGGTGCCTAATGCCGGGGCCGGACCCCGGGGCCCTGATGAAAAGGCAGTATACACCGAAATGGGAAATGCCTCAAAATGCCGAGATACTGCCGAATCATCGCCGGCGATACGCCGACATTTTTAGACGGGCGCCCGGCCGGCCCCAGAACAGTGTCAAGTCCAAGCGCCCCTGGGGAAGCCCCCTATAGAATATACTTTGAACCGGAGTACAAAAAATACAAACACTATCATCCGGGTATGGGGAAAAAAAACTGATTTTTCCTGACGCCTTAGTTCTCAAGTTTAGCACTTCCGGGCATATTCCGCGAAACAGGACGCAGTTTACACCAATGTGCTTCTCGTATATTTGGATTTTAATAAATTAAAGAAAGAAGTATTCAAACGCGGACAATATTTCGAGAGACGCCAGATGTGCACCCATCATGCATGATTCAAGTAGGGCATGAAAAATCAATTAAATATTAAATGAATATAAATTAGGCACTAAATTCGTTTTTCAGCCCAATATGATTATATTAATTGTAAGTAAATCTAAATATAACGCTCTTATTAATTTAGAATTTCAGTCCCCCATTAACGTTATACCAGTGCTGAACTACACAAAATAGGTGCGGAATGTCTTGTTCAATTTCTTATCGAACAACCGAATACAATTTCCCAACTACCTAAAATGGCGCACATTATATTATTTAGTATTTAAAAACAAATTAACTGTTTATTCCGAACGTGGACCAAGTGCAGTTTAAAATTTAATGGAGAAACTTCTGAAGCTATTTTATCTCCCGTCGCCCGGATGCCGGCACGTACCGTGTATCGGTACACTACCCGGCTCTCGAAATATGGAAATTCGCGAAAAATATGGAAATTGAGCTGTAGAAAGAAAGTTGTTAAATTTATTGGATTTATTTAAGGAAGAAAAAACCTTATATCTCGGCGAGCTACCGGTAGATCGACGGTTTGCCCCTGTGCTTTACACAATGCGAATACTCAGGTCATACGTAAATGTTGCCATTATCAATGTAACGGGGCCGGGGCTAGGATTCGAATCTTCATTGCGAATACATCAACGGTATGATCGATCGATTACAAACATAAATGACGCCCCCGCCCCCCTTGACTATTAATCGAGTGGTCCGAGCTGTACGGGGGAGTCGATGACGCAGATGTGGCTGGTCCCTGCGGGCTAATTGGGAGATGGAGGAGGAGCGGGCGTGAGGGGGTGTTCTCTGCGTATTGGGTTATGCCCGTTATAGGGCATTGAGAGGCCCCCTGTATTGATGACTGAGCGGGGGCGGTGTATTCAGAGCCCCCCTGCCGCCCACCCGGGGGGGGGTAATAGAGTTAGGGTGGCTGGCTGGCAGCCCCCGCCCGCCCCCGGGGGTCGATTAACGCTTTCCCCGCCGCCTCCCTAATGGCACCATAGCTCCACCCTCCTATACCTCCACTCCCCTACCACCGGCATTATATACCCACCGAAAGGCTCCAGAACCGCCGCCTCCGCGTACCAGCCTGTATTCGGAACGCACCAATTTACAAAGGCCTTTATTTCCATCCGTCAATACAGTATTTTTACAATGGGCAATTGTCTCGAATACGCTGTTGTCGCACGGACGGAACACAAGACGCGTATAGATCGAAATCAATTGCACAGCCGGGAACCTCTTGAAGGACGTGAAAACATGGCAAAATACTGTATAACCCTAAATATAGCTCAAATTGATCACTCGTTTCACTAGAAAGTATCCCCCCTCAAAGACACCTAAGTTGTTTAAAATACCTGTTTTGAGGTCTGCGAGGGGTTGGAATACGGTAGATTTCGTGTGTTTCTGTCTCCTCTCGGTGTTAGGTGCATTCACACTGCACCGACTAACAACACAGCTACTGAAGATGGCGAGCACAGCTGAAACCGGTCTAGCAATAGGCCAAACCGGCAGGAGAAAACGGAAACACACGAAATCTACGGTACACCTAAGTTGCTATTGCAGCGTTATATAAATATATTAACGGTATAATAAGAATAGCGGCTTTCAAAATATTCTTTCGTACGGATCGATATGGAAAGTTTGTACGAACATTATATATAATACACTTTTTTATGTTCTAACGGGATCGTTAGTAAAATGTTACTAAATATCACATTTGTGTGCAACATTGATTTCACAAGTCAGTAGGTTGTAGGCCCCTTTTGCTTTTACAATCGAAAATACTTTAACGCGAATATATATTAACTTTTTACTACATGTATGTATACAAAAAATTCGAAATTCTTTAAATTTCTCAGTGCACGGCTATTGTTGCGACTTTGGATATGTCGAAGGTGCTACAATGTCTCACGGCTGTGACAGCCACTCTCCACGATACAGGCCTAACAGTCTTTTTTTTAAATTATCAGTGTTTTAGTAGGCGTAATTCAGATTTTCACTTTATTCTAATAGTATAAACGCATTCACATTCAACTAAAAGTCGCGACCCCATTCCAACGTATTTGCGGACAACGAATCAAGAAATAAATGAATAAAAGTAGAATTTATTATGCTAAAAAATGCTGACCGAACGCCCGGAATAAAAATTCTAACTCGACGGGGGAGGAGGGTGATTGAATTCCTAATATCGGACCATTATTATTTAGTAAACTTTAACCGAATTAAATATCGGGTGCGGGTAATTGTGGGGCTGAAAAAAAAGGTGTGGCCCCCGCCCCGGCGGCCGCTTATTACCTCAGCGGAACGACAGTTTCTTTTCTACTACTTCTTCCACTTCCTCTTTTCCCCGGCTTCCTTTTGAATCTGGAAAAGGCCGAATTCCCCGCGGGGCGGTTATCGGTCGGGGCCCCATTGTACGCCGGCGGTGGCTGGCACCGGCTAAGGAATATTAACAAGGAAGAAGGAAGACGCCGGGAAAGGGACGGAGAAGAGGGAGAGGTTCTGACAATGGTTCCGCCATGGCCGGGGCGTCGCGCCGCCTCCCATTGTCATGTTAATACAGACGGGCTCATTAGCGCCATCTGCCCGCCCGGGGGGGTGGGGGGATGGGGGGGCTTTAACGCTAGGGAAGGAAAAAAAACGACGCCATCTTGAAAACAGTTTCCCCTGCGGAGTAATTACGGGATTGCCTATCCCCGCGGGGGCCCGGGCGCCGCCTTCTAGATAGCCCCCAACTGTCACACCGCCCCCGGGGCTGTTTGCGACAAAAAAATATACTCCATTGTACCGGACTGTATCCTTTGTTGTCGCGCCTAACAGTAGCCCCGAGCCGTACATACAAAAAGCTAATATATAGTTGATTCCAACGACTGGTATACTGTAACGTACTCAGCAAAAAAAAAGAACTAACCCTACCTTATTAAACCAGCATCCTTCCTCCATTATTCAATACCTATTGTTTCCTTTATACTTTAAGCTCTGCTTATTGTATTTCCCATACGACCGAGAATCAATTGTATTTTTCGAATCAACGTACTGATATATTTATACTATAGACAATCATCAATACGTCATGCACCTACTTCGTTAAAGTGAGTTAATTATTATACTCAATCGCCATAAATTCCACGATATATTGAGACAGGAATAATTGTTTGTATATACAATAAATATATACCGAATGGAAACAAAAAGTTATACACTCCACAAGTTGGTCGAGAAAATTCAGTAAAAATGTTTGTCTCCCTTTTCATAATTATATAAAAGCCCCATTTTATGTATATTTATTGTACACTTATTATAAATTTAACGTGAAATGTTCAAAGAATTTTTAATTGGAATTATTGGTGCCGCTGGGGGCACGTATCCTTGTAAAAATTTCAATAAAATATGCATTAAATGTTTTCGAAATCTATTTGAATGAAATGTTAATTGGACTGTCTGTCGAACAGAGGCGGCGGTGCGTTGTTAATTTCTAGAGAATAGAGGATTTTCTGCCAGCTTTAGGTTCAGGGGATTAGCAGCCGTACGGAGAATTCATTTAGGGCCGCATTTGGCTAATTCAATTCAGCGAAGAGTAGCCCCCCCTTTGGGAGCGATGTTAAAATAGTGACCTTACTTGTCGCTCTCGACTTGGACTGTGGTGTCAGCGCGACTGGGCTGTTAGGATGCTGGTCGGGGTCGAGTGGTGCTCGCCGGTGGAAGTCGGAGTCGAGTGGGGGCAGCTGGGGGCCCCATCTGGCGCGCGGGGCCCACTCTCCTACAGCGCCTATCACACGCCTGTAATCGACCGTAACTCTCGCCTTTGTCCCGCCTGAAAACAAAAAATACCGACCAGACGCTAGAATGGAAACAATCGACCAAAATATAAATGACGCGGAAAAAGGGAGTCGTAAGTAACCATTCCTGCGGTCTCCGCGCTGAACCGTTTTCGGCTTCTCGGCATATTCAGTCATCATTCCGCAAGTGGATATCTAAAGATGCCAACAATATTACTGTAACAAACTACCAAGTATCAGAAAATGGTCATCCCTCTTTTTTCGGTAGCATACAGCTGTACATATCAAAGCATACTCAAGGCAATATTATGGCCGGTAGATTCTGACATAGAACAGTTTATAAGATCAGGCAGTGTTGTATTTAGTACTATCTTCATTTCGATTAATATATTTATCCTGCCGACTGCCAAGATTTATTCTCGGTTTTGAAAATTAAAGCAAAATCGAATAGTTTTTCAACCTTCAAAATTCAGCTGCGGACAATTTCCCTTCGCCGAGATAATCGGGGAAGGTAGAACTTTAGGCGGGGAATATTCAGAGATGGGACGTCTTTATTCGCGGGGGCGGCGGCGGCGGGACGTGATCCGGGCGTCGGGGGAGGAACTTTGCCCAATTAAAGTGACTAAGGAGTTGGGGAGCCGGCAACCCTTATTATTGGTTTCAAAAGTGATTATCCTCATTACTATTCAGAGCATCCAGTCTCTCACTCTATCTCTGGCTTCCAACCCCTCCACCCCCGCTCGAAACCCCAAAACGACTTCTCCGATGGCGTCCCCTGTATTGGAGAATTTTCCCGGAGTATTTTATTCTATCGCCGATTTTTTCCCCCCGAACGGTGAAAAAAGATTCACCCGGGGAGGGGATTTAAAAAAGTCGAAAGCAATCAAATAATTGCGATAGACAGGAACCTTGTTCTATACGACTTGTGATGCAAAACGGCTACAATGTACATAAATAAAATATGCCAGTTTAGAATACCTGTTTTGTGTCATGCGAGGGGTTTGAATACCGTAGATACCGAAAATATACAACTCGACGAGGCAGAAAAAGTAATATTGACAAACATTCGCAGCAACAAAAAAATGATAAGACGGAGACAAAACAGAAAGTATACTATAATGGAATAATAAAAAATAGTTAAAGTAATTGATCGATTAATAGAAAACGATTGCGTTTAAAAATTAAAATTGTAGCATATTCGAACGTGAGATGAATAAAACAATGGGCCACATTGTCTACTAAATAATTTGAAGAGAAATTAGTTTTATTTCAATTATAATGCTATAATTTTGTGATCTCAATTAAAATTTACCGATATACCAGTACGTAACGATCTTGCAGTAGAATAAATAATAAAAGATAATTTATTATACCGCAGATTTCGTGTGTTTCTGTCTCCTCTCACTGGTTTGATCTATTTCTAGACCGTACGAGGGACAGTGCAGTGAGGATGTCCGAAAAACATCCAAAGTGCCAAAAGTGACTAACATCGCTACTGAAGATGGCGAGCAGCCGAAACCGGTCTGGCAAAAGACCGAACTAGCGTGAGGAGACAGAAACACACGAAATCTTCGGTATTCCAACCCCTCGCAGACCAGAAAACAGTTATGTTAAAATAATTTATTAGATTTCCTAATATTTATTGTATTAATTTTAATATTGCATCCATATGACCCACGATGCAAAAGTAATCAGACAAAATAATGTATAATTTTTTTTGGTTTAAATCACACCAGGAAATAAAGAAGTGAATTATTCACTTAAGGCATAGAGTATGTAATACAAAATGTCATTGCAAGTGCACAAAGTATGGAATCGCGTCCAAGTATTGCAAGAAAGGAGTGTGGATCGGGCGGCGATAAGGAAAACGGGGAGAAATAAGGCGACAGCGTCCATTAAAGCAGCCGGTAATAAGCAACTCTAACGGAGTAGGCACTCGACAATAGAGAGAGAGAGAGAGACTGGAGAGGGCCCTGCAAACGAAGCTGCTTTTGTATAGACGGACGCACAATGCCTCCCAGATTTAGTCACTTCCTCTCCTGCCGCCTCATAAAGTGGAATATCCCAATCCTGTTTCTCTCTCTCTCTCTCTCTCTCTCTCTCTCCGCTTTTTTTATTACTTTCTCCGCTTCCGGAAGGAGCAAAGAGCCTGTAGCCGTCCCGTCGGATTTCTTCGCTCGAATGCGCGACGCAAATTGGGAAATTCCAACAAAAACGTTTCATTCGGTCGCCCCCGCTCTCATTAGTTAAACAATTTGGCCCATTGTTTAAAACAGTAGATGCATTTAACTATTTACCATACATTTATCATATAGCCTACTAAAGATCGCCAACAGTCGAAACCGGTGGAAGAGACCGCCAGAAGATATTCCAAGCTATAGGTTAAATATTCAATCAGAATCAAACTTTCAAAATCATCAATTAAAAGCAATTTTGAGTATATTTCCAAATGAATAATCTCTTTTGTAAGTGCAACTTTTAACACGATTCGGTCCGAACTATTGAACGTTCGGCACCTTGTGAGGAATTCTTCGGAAGGGCCGTACCTAAATGATTTTCTCAAAATTCGAGACCCGTCAGGCGGGGTCTATTGTAAGATTTCCTACCGCCCGGGGGGGGGGAGGGGTCCCTCGGTGCCGTCGTCTCCGGTTTCAGGTTAAAAATCGGCCGCGGAGGTAGGCGGAAGTGCCCTGTTATATTAAACCGCAACGTGTTAATAAATGAGTTTCCTTTCTGGGTCCATTGTGACGCGGCGGGGACAATGGCGGGACCCGACTCTGTTTAGTGAGTTGCCCACGGGCGACAAAGGGCCCCTACAGAAAGAGACAACTCCCGTTGCACAATCGATGTTTGTTAAAGCTGAACCGGGTTTTCCTTCTCCCTCCCTCTCTCTCTCTCTCTCTCTCTCTCTCGCTCCCGTCCACCCGCCTCTATCTCCACCTCTCCTGCTATCTGTCCCCGATATAAAGGGCGTCCGGTGGCAGCCTCCCCGGACCCATTCTCCTTTCTTGCTCGCACTCAATCTGTTACTGTTATCTCCGTCTCTTTCTCTTTCAACGAAACGATGGCGGGGGGAGGGAGGGAGGGCGGTGGTGGCTCTCTCTTTGATGAGATCCCTCCTGCCCCCTCCCCTACCGAGGACCACGCGCCCTATCTCGCTCACCCACCCGCCATTAGTATTCTTTCTGTCGCAGAATCGTACTGAATAAAGCGCTTCTACATCGCTTCTATTACAATGTTTCCAGTAGACGCGTTAACGCAGCAAAGTTATTAGCTGGACCCAAAAAAACCTCGTTAAATTAGAAGGGAATGTTGCTATAGACGACCTTGTATAAAGTGCCGGGAAAGGACATGAATCAGACAGCAATGATTTAATAGAACTTAATTATACTAAATAAATAGTCAATATAATGATTACATGAATTATTGGGAAATATTAGACATGAATTCTTTCGACAATTATATTATTAGTTTAGAATACCTGTTTTGCGGTCTGCGAGGGGTTAGAATACCGTAGATTTCGTGTGTTTCTGCCTCCTCTCGCTGGTTCGGTCTATTGCTAGACCGGTTTCGGTTGCTCGCCATCTTCAGTAGCGGTGTTAGTCAAGTACAACTGACAGTGACAGTGAGGATGCCCAAAAAACACACCCAAAGTGACTAACACCGCTACCGAAGATGGCGAGCAGCCGAAATCGAGAGGCGAGGAGACAGAAACACACGAAATCTGCAATTATTGGGAAATATTGGACATGAAATCTCCTGACAATTATATTATTCTTACAATACCTAATGAAAAGAGTATAGACGCGATATAACCATTCGACTAATATTTAAACCAAGTTTTTTCTCTACACTAACACAAGATTAATAAAAACTATAACCATTGATTATAATTCCAGAGATATACCCTTATTAAATGCAATAATAAACACGAAACTTCAGAGGGACGGGGGAAAATATTTTATCTACCCCACGCGGTCATGACCAACAAGCTGACGGATTATTATGAAATAATGAAATAATTAGATATTCGCGTTACCGCTTATACCTTGTAGACTTTGATATTGGTCTCACCAGTCATTTGCAGATCACGCCATCGTATCATTAATAAAAGAAAGACCGGTGTTTAGAACGCATTACTCGTCGAGTTCCATTTTTAATAAATACTCATTTACTTTACACGGACTTAATATGAATTAAATATATTAGCGCAACGAATGGATAAATCGCATGCATATATAGAAAAATGGGGGCCGTTCTTCAGGAATAGATACGATTAAACTACGCCACATCATGTTTTTACAGAATACAAAGAAAACAAAGAAAAATGCATTTTGTTTTAAACAATTTATACAAATTATTTGATACCCGATGTATTCGTGAATAATACAGTTTTCATTTTAATTTGTTCGATCTAGAACGTTAAAGTTTTAAAAGTTAAAGTTCTTTAGAAGAAGAGTTTTTTGGTTTCAAAAACGAGAATATCTGCGACCCCGCACCGAATGAAATTTGAAATTTGTATTTAATTCCTGATATTATTATAATAATATGACGGATTCTGTGTCTTCAGAAAAACCAGGCTTTGCCGATAGAATATTTTTCTTTGCCAGGTCGGCATGACGACCTAATATTAAGTAGAGGTTTGTTACCTATTCCTCAGTGAACAAGTTTAAAAAGGGCAATGGAGGCTGAGGCTGTTAAAAAACCCCGAATCAATTCCACCTTGCCGGGGTGGGGTGCTGGGGGGGGGGCCCTGTGGGGCCGCGTCGAAGCGAATTAAATAACCGCTTATTCGTCCGGAGTTCTTTCGGCCCAAACTTTCTTTGCCGCACACACACACACACACACACACACACACACACACACACACACACAGGGCAACTGGATACTCTTTTTATAAATGATAAACGCATTTGAGCCGGAGTGGGGCCCTCGCCGAGGTGATTGGCAGATGTGGCCCCTTTTCAACGGAAACCCGAGCGACTCCTACTCCGTCTCTATCTCTCTTTCTCTCTCCGTATACCCGATTCTTGTCCCCTCGCTCCGCCGGGGTTTTTATATCTCGAGGAGCTGACGTTAGTCGACTGACAAACTCCTTCTCTTTTTATTTATTTTTTCGTCACTTACCGCGCTATAATGGCCCGGCAAACTTCTCCAGTTCCGCTCCACCCGCGCCAGCGTCGATCCGTCGCTTCTCAAGAGTTTTCGCCCGCGTCAAGGAAAACTGTTGGCAATGAAAAAGAACAGATTCTAATTTCAAACATTCAGTGACGAATTATTATATAATACTAACTTCTTTAATAGTCTTTAATTGAGTTATAAAGAAACACGACTTCTTTAGATGTGTTGACATCGGCAGGACACCGAGTAAGCCAATTTCGAATTATTATTCTAATAAAATATTGATTTGTGAACGGAAGACGCCTTTATATTTTTAACTTCTGCACAGTATTTTTTTTAGGTACTGACGATAGCTTTGTACCATCATCAATCATATTTTTCTTAGTTTTCTATCTCTAGGATCAGGGATATGGGAGGAAAAGTATCCTTTACGATACCGTAGATTTTTTGTGTTTCTGCCTCCTCTCGCTGGTTCGGTCTTTTGCGAGAGGAGACAGAAACACACGAAATCTACGGTAGTCCAACCCCTCGCAGACCACAAAACAGGTACTCTAAACTATCCTTTACGATAATACGCGGAAGAATCCAACGGCGAAATTGACAAAGGGGAAATAAATCAGTTCAGAAGTCAACGTTGAAGAGCCAGTCGCCAGGCAGTATTGCCAACCGGAGACCCCTTTAAAAGGTAGGAGGTTTTGTATATGAGTGTCGGGGTAAAATCGGAATAAAGGTTTGAAAAATCAGTGATGTCGCCCAGATCGGAGGATAAGGGTGTCGGTTGGGGATTGAAGAGTGGGCACTCGAGTGGGGCTGCCGGTTGAGTGGCGACGGCCACTCGAGTGCTCCCGCTCTCCTCCTCCTCATCCTCCTCCTCCTCCTCCTCCTCCTCCTCCACCTCATCACTTGACCAACCGCCCCTCACCAACTCCGACCGGATTCCACTCAAAAGAACAGGTACCCGTGTCGATAGCCGCATATGCCCGGGACGCCCTCCAATCAGTCTACAGACAGCCCGTACAGATTGGGCACGCTCCTACTTCCAAATAGACACGACAATGAGTGTTCGGCACGAGACTGATTCATCTAGACGACGGAGGAACCCCGGAGGGGATACAAATCGACCAGAATATATATATTATAGGGTGTCCCAAAAGTTTCTTTCTCTACGCGCTATGAATTGCCTTATCTGGTTCCGCTTGTGTATAAATGCATGCAGGCTTGTCTATTAACCGTCTATGTAATCGGTTAAACATTGTTAGCGAAAGGCGACATTTACGGCATGTTACGCTTCATTGTTTCAAGGAAGGTGAGAGTGTAAAGAATACTGTCCTTAATTGGCTTTAAAGATTTAGGAGAGGGAAATTTTGGGCGGCCGCCCAAAAAGTGCACCTCCAGGATTATTTCTTTTCCAAAACACAACAATTTGGGAAAGAAGGTTTCCTGAGAGATGGAAGAAAGTAATAGAGCAAAAGGATTCTTATATAATGAAATAAATAATATCCTACACAGTAAATATTGTGTATTCATTTCATATTAGAAAAAGGAAAGAAACTTATGGACCTCCTTATACAATACCAAACATGGCACATGTCCAGAAGTTATATCAACGCGGTACTTAACACGGCTAAGAAACTCTTATTCCATTAAATATTTACCTAGACAATCGAAAAATCTAAAAGTTAGAATATCGATCACCAGAATGTTAAATAACAGACATGAAATCAGGATACCCCCAATTTAATAAATAGACCAGTTATAATTTTAATAGGTTTTAAAGTATTAACCTAATTAGTTTAAGTATTCTTACAGTATTAAACTAACGGGACAGACCTACGCCCCGGATACATAATTTACATATCTTAAGCAGACCATATGGTCCCGATATTCATGTGTATACAAATGACACTCACAAGCCATAAACCGAATAACGCACATATTGTCTAAAGAAATAAACGTTGTTGTAAATCTTGTATGTCCTACGCTAGTACGTGGGAGTAATGCTAGAGCAGGTACGACAAGGCCGTTGTAAGTTCTTCAATTTACGAAAGTATTAATGACACGCGCTGTTTTTTTCTTTCTCCTCCGCCATGTCAATCCCTTCCGGACGGACCTATTACTAGAGCTTTCAATAAAAATTAATTTCCGCACCAAGAGTCCCACAATAGTAATTACTTCGGGGATATTGGGCCGGCGGCGGCCCCCTCCAGACTGTCAATCACCCTCCGGCTTCTAATGATTTTCCAGACGCCCCCTACAACACACCCACCACCCTGAATGAGAGACGGGGCCGATACCTTGAGGCCTTTTTATGCGTGTATTCAATTGCCAGCAGGAAACCAATAACCGGGACAGAGCAAAGGGAAATGTATTATTTTAAATTGACGCTATATCAACATCGAAGGTTCAGTCATAAAATAGTGATTAGCGCTATTAAAAAGTCCATACCTTGTTTCCATTTCTTCTATGGCGACCAGATTAATCGGTTTTTACTTCTTCCAACATCTATGCGTTTATTCAGATTGGTTAGGCTTCAATCACCGATAGACAGGACGATATAGACAAAGGTTGTCTGAAATAGAAAAAGCAAATATATTAACCTATCGCCTCTATGACGAGAGTAGTAGTACAGCGAAATGCCTAAACAGAATACCAGTTGGTATTACTCTTAATTTGAAAAGAATTATGGGTAGAATAAAATGTGGAAAAAAACCAGGGCCGATATGATATCCGAAGGCAGGTAGGCCTAAATCTGAACCCCCTGAAGGGATTAGACGGAATGTCTGTCTGTCTAAACAGTATTCCGTGCACTGTCGGGAGCAGAACGCACGTGCCACACAGAAGATGGAATAATTTTTTTTATTAATGTTAGAGCAGGTTGTATTTAAATTCAAATTGTAGTTATGTCCACTAACAGAACCTCGAGCCAACTAATCTTCAGTTAGATTTTGATCCCGGTGAATAATAAGTATTATCCTAACCGGGGGGGGGGTGTCACCGAAGCCAAGTTCGTTTAGTCTGAGTAACTGCGCCTTGTAAAATAAAGTTGAACCTATTGAAAAGAAGAAAATTTGGCGGATTTTTTCAACTTTACTCTAGGACTAGGGCCTAATTAATTTTCGAGGGGGTGGGGTTTAAGTTGGGGCGCGTTCGGTAATTGTTCGGGGGAGGCAGAGGTTGCCCGTTAGGGCTGTCAATCACCTCGCCCCCGTCTAATGATTTTCCGACGTTGTCATCCCTCTCAGACCGAGAAAGAGCCCGAAGAGTGGAGCTTCAAGCCCTCTCGTCCTCCTCCCTCCCTCCCTCTTTCTCACTCTCACTCTCCGACGTACCTTCCCTTCGACTTCTTAAAGGCTCCTCCGGCGACTTAACGAGTGCCCCAATTACTTGTTGTTGCAGGCCGGGGGCTCCTTCCACCAATTAACGCCCTTCAATTTGTTATTACTGTTAACTGTAATGGGGGAGTTGCCTCTCTGAATCGGACTGTAATTGCCGTCCGGGAGTATCTCTTTACCCGACGAGGGCCCCCCGTCAATCATAAGTAATGGCTACTGTCGAACGACTTGTTCCCCTTTTATATACCTTTCAGAATCTGTCCGCCTTGCGAGAATTTAAGCTAATCGAGTCTTTAACGAAGCTCCGCAGTAATTTACGTCATAACGACTACATTTATACTATTTCGAATATCGACACTGGGGAAATATCAGAAAGTATACATCAGATACTAAAACGTAACTTATTCCTATCATTTTCGGTGTATTTTATATAGTCATCCCATAAAAAATTAATTTTTTGAAATTATTAAATAGTGAGAGAGCCATGAACATATATGACCCACTGAAGTACATACATGAAAATATATATTCGTGCAGCTTAAAGATTAAGTTATCAGAAAATAAAACTCCATTTCGATGAAATAGCTTTGGTTCCATAATGTTCCGTTTAATAGGTAGCCATCACAATAATAATACTAACATGGCGGGCGGGGGCCTAACGTCGACTTTTAGCGACGGTCTTGTTTGGATTGATACTGATTTACTGCGACAGTGAAATGTAAGAAAATATACAAAAAAAGTAATGTATTCCCATAATTTTCACTTCAAATTTACAAACAAAATCATTAACATTAGAAATGGTGAAACATTGAAACCATTCCTTGGCCAAATATATCCTTTATCATATATACCCATGTGTAGTTAAATAAATGCATATGCCGCTACCAAATGAAACATCGTCAATATTACTCAGCGCTTCATTTACATTGACAAGACTCTACCATTTGAATTACAGTGAAACAAAGATGCCCACGCCGAGTACCAATATTTGTATTTCCGGCAGGTCCACAACACTTGACAAATCGATTATACACTTGCCGTCGAGTGTACAGACTTCGAGATACCAATAAAAAAAACATTATGACGCCTTACATTTGCCAGTAGGCGTTCAATTTAGAGGCTGCTACAATGGTATTATTGACCGGTTATGTTAATTGACTGGCGAACCGTGGAGACCGATAGTTACCATCATTTACATATGTTAATCCAACGGTTATGCGTCTCAGAGAGAGAGAGAGAGAGAGAAAGAAATAAGACAGAGAAAAGAAACCAAAAGAGAACCTCCAATCCGTAGGAAGTTGAGAGCCTTTTGTTGCGCCTTAGCAGTTATTTGTTAATCAAATCAACTCTAGATAAGAAGGGAGACTATAAACGAATATCTGAAGTATCCAGAAAGGCTTTTAAAAAAATTAATAATCCCAAGAATTAAAATGTATATTTTAACCTAAAATACCGAGAGATATAATGAAGAGCTTCTTAGTCTATTGAAAATATTGTATTCTTTGAAACTATTTCGGCCTGAATTTCTTGACCACCTACCCAAGTGATATACAACTCTCAGTATATACAAACTGAAACTAATTACTTAAATATACTTAACTTACTACAACTATAAAATAAAAATAATTACCAACAAATGAACTACTAAAACGCACATTCTATCCTTTCTATGCATACTAATGTTTAAAAAATAGATCAAATATTTTTGTTCTGACTCAAGTTTCCTGTTAGTTTGTATTTATAGAGACTGCGTAGGTGATGATGATAGAATAACTATCTCAAGTGCTACCCGATACCGACCCGCCTTAAAAGCCGCACGTTTCTCTGAGCCAACAACCGCGGAATGTTCCTTCCAGGCAACTTGATCGCGTCACCGGCGCTAGAACGGAAACTGCGAGGTCTCCTCCAACATTCCAATACTTCGAAACGTTATACAACACTTATTCCTTAATATGAGAATGGAGAGTGAATGCGGATATAATGGAGTTCGTCTCCTATTTAATACAAACAAACAGGTCAAATAAAAACATTTGTAAATACCCTCATTAAGTGTTTAAAAATCTAGACTGTATTCTAAAGATATGAAAGCGGACCGCAGTTTCATCGAAACGCTAATTATGTTCATTTTATTTAAAATATGAATTTCCCACAGAAAAGTGCAGATATTTTTCGTGCAGACTTTTTTCAGCCCATTAATTTCAGGCTACAACTGTTTTCTAGTCTAATCAATAAAGCGCGCGCCGCATTATACGGACTCGCCGATGAACTAGATGCAAAACAGATGGATAACTGGTGCTAGGAACGTTAGCAAGAAGTGTCTACGTACCCCATTGTTCACGTTCGTCCGCTCCTGTTATCCGCTGAGCCTCGGAGAACACTCAAAAAATCGGACGGGCAGAGATAAGTCCGGAAATGACGGCAGTAGGAGGCCCGTCGACCGCCAACGTGAAAGGAACGTAGCCCGTCCACCGTAACATCACGCTTTCTTCCTACCAAACCTGTTATATATTCAAAGTTGCGTTACATAAATTAATTACGAATGAAAAATTATTATATTGAACAATTTTTAAGGGAGGAAAACAATGAAAACAGAAAACAAAAGATTCCGAGTCACTTTGTTATTGATATATATGTCTGATAATGTAAGCCGAAACGAACATTTAAAATCAATATATAATTTTTAACGAACATTTAACAAAATATAGTCCAAGAACGTTATGTCGGTACAGTAGTGGAATTGTACAAATTATTCTTGTAAATTTACCCAGATTTCCATTTTGAATTATATTTTTACTAAATGTAATTTTTATCAGAATTCTTTTATTAATATACAGTATTAGGTGACCGTTTTGATTTACTAATTTATTTAAATCAGGAGGAATACGAGAATAGGATTTATAATTTGTTAGCTTATAGATCTTTCCATCCCATTTCGGGTCCCGCATTTTTTGCTTCTTAATCCCCCTGAGTTTAAGAGCAAATTAAGAAGTAAAACCGATACGAGACAAAGGGACAGGTATTTAAAAGGCATTACCGGCTCGGAAGTAGAAAATACATTTAATTTAACGATAGAACAATAATCCCGAAGGTAAACAGAGAAGGGCGAGTCATTTAGGGACACATGTAAACTGTCAAACCGATAAGCTTCTTATGTCCCCGGGGGTGACAGCGCGCAATTTTCAGAGGGCTGCCACCCCCACCCACAACCCCACGTCATATACCTACCTATCCTTCGGGTAATCCGACTTTACGGCTTATTTAATTCTTTTCTCTCCTCCCGAAGCGATACAGACTAATGAAAAGGTTTTATTGGCTGTCACTCGCCAAGATCTAAACTCCCAATTGTTTCCTGTCCCGTCTTAAACATTCGAAATTATAACGGGTGATTATATTCGCTTTTTGAAAAAAAGACGGAAATTACTGGTATCACCCAGAGCAAACTGCGTAAAAGTAATATCTAAGTAGTTCTATAGTAGCCGTATTTTCTACAGTATTCCGGCATTCTATAGTCTATTGTTTTTGTACAGTTCAGGTACCGAAATGCGTAGGTTCCTAAGGAATTTACTGACGTTCAAGATAAAACCGGTCTAATGTGGGTTCAGCGATTGAAGACCGAAGATAGTAGAAGTTATGACATACGAAACAGGTAAGCCCGTGAGCCCTATTCGCTTCAAGTTCAAATTGTAATGATCGACCTAAATAATGCGACATACTCTAAATGTTAACGTAACTCGTATGAAATAATATTTTTTGTGGCCTGATGTCCCGAAGCTGTGTTTACAACGGGAATAGGTATTTCGCTTCGTCCTTTGGCCTATCGAAAGGGAGCGTTATAATTGCCCACACCCTACAACCCCCGTCACTATGAAAGTGCTCTAACGATGGGGATTCGACACCTGAAATTGATGTTGCCCAAGCTCGCGTGGTCTGTTATGAAAGTAACATGGGACAGGCCTCCCCGACGTATTAATTCCAGCCGGAATGGGTGTTGCTTACACTATCATCCTATCTCATGCTGTCAGACCAATCCTATTACCCGTTCCAGTGCTCCCTCCCTGTCAGTGCCCGCCACTCACTACGCCTTCTAAAAGCTTGTCCGTCGAGACGTTTCTAAATACCGGTAGTGTTAAGATCACTATCGGCCTATAGCTTACCGCCGTACCGGGCAGCAGCGGGAGGAGGAGGAGGAGGGCCCCATTCTCCTCCACCATTTATTAATAATACCGTAATTATATCAAGACGTGGCCCGGTATTGTAGGGTCCTGTCGGATTGTCGAGTCACACACACCGAACAGTGACCGGGGGGCTTTCAGAATTGACCCTTCACAGCCGCCATTGAAATCCACGAAATGTAAGATAATACCGTAGATTTCGTGTGTTTCTGTCTCCTCTCGTTGGTTCGGCTTTCGGCTGCTCGACAATATCCAGTTATTATTTGGCTGGTATGTACATCGACCAGTAATGGTGCCGGTGAACGTGAGCGTCCCGTCACATTTCGCATTTTCACAACAATGTCAACTCACAGGCTCATAAAACGTTGTACACCGTGTACGGTGATGATAGCGAATGATTTCAGAAAGGACCAAATAATAACGTATCAAAGAATCTTATCTGTGCAAGATGTTGAGGTACTTAAAAATATGCACAACGCCACTTGTTGGTGAATTCCGCAATTACTTAGTTGTCGACCCAATAGTATGTTTTTGGACCGGATTTTTGTATGTCCCCCGTTACAAATTAAAACTATACATATTGGGATTCATAGTGTATTGAGATGGCTGCATCCCATGCCGAAATATCAATGGCACCGGCCGCTCCCCCTGGTGGAGGGGCCCCGGCGGCGAATCGATGTGGGAGGGCGACGGTGAGAGAGCGAGCAGAGGGCGTGGTGGGTGGTGGTGGTGGTGGGTGGTGCGGCTCGGTTCCCGTCTCCATGGCGACCTCATTATACCGCCCGGCCAATATCCACCCGCTCCAGGCTCATTACCCACCGCCCGTTTACACCCCTCTCCGGCACAGCATATACGGCCCCTCTCTCCGACTACCCAACGCGCGCCCACTCTCTGGACGGGGCCTTACGGGAGAATATTAACGGGGGCAAAACCTTCACGCCGCGTATCAAACGGGTATACTGTACAGAAACGACAGAAACAAAAGTAATTCTTTAAACCCCTCCATTGGCCACCACTATACAATACAGTCAGCGACATCGATGTTAAAGTAGAACTAAAACGAATAGAGAACAGTTTAGAATACCCGTTTTGTGGCCTGCGAAAGGTTGGAATACCGTGGATTTTCTGTCCCCACTCGCTGGTTTGGTCTTTTCGGCTGCTCGCCATCTTCAGTAGCGGTGTTAGTCACTCTGGATGTTTTTTTGGGCATCCTCACAGTACAAGTGACAGTCCCAAGTGCCGAAGTGACTAACACCGCTACTGAAGATGGCGAGCGGCCGAAACCGGTCTGGCAAAAGACCAAACCAGCCAGAAGGAGACAGAAACACACGAGATCTACGGTAAAACAGAGAATACTTTCCTCCTTTTTTTAAATTGGTTGTTCGGATCAGAGTCGCTAAGCAACGCTTTTATCTTACCCGCCACGTCAACAAAAAACTCATTACATCAACATACTCATAACTGTAACAGTTGTAATAGATTGTACAAGGAATAAAACAAGTTATCTCTCTCTATGTTCGGATAAAGTGGCCACTTCCTTCTCAGACGTCTATATCCTTACGTTTGGAATATTGGACAGTATTATTTGTACCGCGGGATTAGGATGGAGCCAATTCTGAGGTGGACAAACGGGACTTCAAAGTTTGATATACGTCGGTTATTTTCTGGGAAGTTTAAAAAATGGGTTAAAAGCTGTAACGCTATTATCTTGTTTGTCGCGATTCTCTATCCTACTTATTAATACTGACACTTGCCAGCCGAGGCTCAATCTTCCCGGTTCAATAGTTCGGGATGGAAAAGCGCCGAACTAGTAAACAGCAATATCTTATCAGACCTACACGTGGCTCGTTAAGCGTCCACCTTCATCAGGCCGAATATTAGAAATTTAAAAGCACCTTTACGAACGTCAGTAACCCCTTCAACATTCCCCGTCAACGGGATAGAGTCGGACCTCCAGGTAAACTGAATAAATTCCTATTTTTATTAGAGATTGATTTTCATTAATTTACTTACATTTCTAACAGTTGGCCAGGTGTAGACATGCTAACCCTGTCCTTGGATATGATTACGAATACGCCTCTTATATATTTATTTACTCGTCTTATGTTTTAAACTCCGCCAAAAAAATTCACTCTGAAATACAAATATTTAAGTTTATGTTAATAAATAGGTAATTAAAATGTGTATATAGAAACTGTATCTTTATTACTGTTTATTTATTACTGCTTCATTTATTTTCTGAAGAATTGCAAATAGAGAATATGGCGGACGGTTTGAGGGTTCAGTGTGCAAATATCGTAGGAAGTAAAATAAGAAATTAATTATTTTCATATTCTTTCGACAAATTAAGGCTTAAAGTACTTATTAAGTTTTAACTTAATCCATCTTAAACTTAATCCTCTACGGGCCAGTGTAACTTTCAGTTCACATTTCAATTTATCGAGACTTTACCAAATAATTATAGCTTTTTCCATTAGAAGGCGCATAAATCTTAATCCTATAACTTTGTCAAGACAACCAATATCAATATCAATTTTTTTTTAATTTGCATATATAGGCTGGTTTTTCTTTCCTCCCATTTTTTTGGATTTAAAATAAAAATTCGGCCCATAGAGGGTTAAAATTCAGTGAGCGTTATATGCAAATTGAAGTTTCATGTTCGTATGCTTTTCACTTAGTTAGTACGTGTTCATTGTGTCTGTTTTACATATTTCAAATTCGGTTCTTTTTTTCATTCACCAGTGGGTAGTTGGTTTAGTAACACTTCCTGATGTCTAGTTTGTTGAAAGGGGACTGACCAGAGTTTTTTCTGTGTTCTCATGTTTATCGTTCTCTATTATACCCCACGTTTATTGTTCCAAATGCCGCGGAGCTGCTGCAGTGAACCCGAGTAATAAATGTGCAATGGGAGGAAACAGGAGGGTCAACAATATTCCCGGGTCCAATATTAGTTGAAATGCACCGACGCCGTTTTCGAACCTGAAGCCGATGCCCAGAGTCAAGGGCCAATAGTGGATGGAGCCTCGAGACTTACTCCACGGGGGGTATTAACAATGGAGATCAAGATGGCGTCGGTCGGAGCCCCCCTCCGGATGTAAACAAAGAAGATCCGGTACCGCCATTGTGCCCCCCGCCCTACCCCCCCCCCGGGGCCTACCCTCAAAACCCTCCAGAGCTCGGTTTGCTACCCCCTTTTCAATTAGAGCGAGAGTAGCAACCCCACCCAACCCTCAGTGGGACGAGTGATTTGCGCCCGTACTATACCGCCCCTTCACAATGCGATTACCCACTAATAGATATCCCCCCCCTGCCACACTACACCCCGACTCCCTGAAAATCGACGACTCGACTACCGCCATTTAAAATCGATACGCGAGCCTGTTGAAGCCGATTTGTTTTCAACCGAGTCACTGTCGCACGCGCCGGGCGAGAGAGGCACAAAACGTTTTCGCACAAGGGCGTAAATTCCCGACAATTAACACGCCTTCCCGACATGCATTCGCGACAGAAGCCGAGTTACTGCATACAGTTGAATTAGTCACTGCATACATTAGCTGAACGAACTAGCGCAATTCGATCTGTGATTACCGGTTATAATTTATAATCAACATCAGTATGAATTTGTTGGGAGGTCGACGAGTCAGTCTCCAGGCAGTATTGAGAGCAGAACTCTAGCAAATGTCGACCAGAATGGAGAATTAAATAAAAAATAAATATAAAAAAGTATGAATTTGTATTCTTTCAATTGTCCCATTTCTTGACATTTACTTTACAGACAGTCATAGATTACCATACTGTCGGTGGTTTTTTCTGAGGAATATCTGGCACCACGTATTTGACTAACTTTTATTACTATAATTTAGAATATGGATCTCTCCTTTTATATTCACTATAGAACCTATCACGAATGAACCTACGGTTTTCGGACGCTGAATTAATTCAATGGGACGAGTAAAACAAAATCTCCTCCCTAGATTTCGTGTGTTTCTGTCTCCTCTCGCTGGTTCGGTCTTGCGCTAGACCGGTTTCGGCCGCCCGCCTGTCAGACAGTACAAGTCACGGTGACAGTGCAGTGAGGATGGCCAAAAAACAAAGTGAATAACACCGCTACTGAAGATGGCGAGCGGCCGAAACCGGTCTGGCAAAAGAGCGAACCAGCGAGAGGAGACAGAAACACGCGAAATCTGCGATATTCCTACCACTCGCAGACCACAAAACAGGTATTCTAAACTTTATAATAGAATAACTATAAGTAATCTTCCCTATCAGGTCTTTTATTTGATCACCCTTCATTCGGTGGACGCCCCCAAAACCGTCAGAATATCGCAATTTCATATACATTACTTCTGTCGGGGAGCATTAATTACCAACCTTTTTTCAATTCTTTTGAAAATTAACTCTGAAAATATGAATTCTAGATTGGAATTTGATGTCCTCATCAAAAAAGAGTCGCCGGTTTCATGAGAAAAGCCGGTTGCAAATAAATATTTATTAAAATAGTATTACTAAAAGTTTCGCAATAAACGAAGTGTCGGCGGAGAACTGAAGACGACAAAACCGTAGGGGCGGCGGCATTGTCCGGAAGTCAATCACTTTTTACGATCGAAGGCGCAACAATGTCCGCTTTCGGGGTCGGGGAAGGGGATGAATGGGGCCGAAACCACCCCCCAATTTCTCCGGCACGCCGCATAATCCGATATCGGAGACGGCCGCTCGTCGCTCGCCGAATTAACAACATCGCCGGAATTGAATCAGCGGCCGGGGTACGATGAGTAAAGACGGTTTAATGGGCGCTTGAAACCGAACCTGTAGGAAATCCGCAACGGGAGAGTATAGGCTGGATCAACACTGAGCTGGCGGAATGGTTTTAACCAACTGGGATAGCCGCAACGAGTAAAATATTTATGAACCGTGCTCAGTGTCACGTGACAATACATTTACAGGAATCAATTCTGTAGAAGATACACTGGCTGACAGAATCCTCAACGCCTCTTCAATGCCGTACGTTCCATGTTATTGCATTGTATACTATACAGGGTTGGAATGGACCAGTGGACGATGGTGGGATGAAATTTGTGAAAAAATCCCGACCGATTTTCCCGTAGTTTTTAATACGTAATTAAATAAATAAATTTGGTCTGGAAATGTAATCATCGTAATATTTTCCTAATTGGAACCATCCGAAATTTTTAAGGAATAATACAAACTGAGAGTAAATAATAGATAACAACAGCCTGAACTATTTATATGAAAATTACTGGAGATAATTCTAACAATTGCCACCCGCTTCATTTTGAGTAACAACATGGGAATTCGTAGCTTGCTTCAAAGCACATAATAGCTATAATGTCAATATATTCGTAATATTTGTGTTGAATAGCATATCTTGTCCTGCTCTACTCTTAATAAAGAGTATCAATAATGAGTAATAATTATTAAAGAGTACGGCCCCTCTCTCGTATTGTCTAGATATAAATCGGTATCTATGTTTTGTCAATAAAGAAACCAATACGTTATCTATAGTGCAGTACAAGTAATATCCTTCCTTCTACCTATTTAATAATAATAAATAACTATAACATCATAAGAATTGACTGTTGATCACTAAAAACTGAAATACGACATACCTGCAGACGCACGCATATATTTTGTCAATTCATACTGAGGCTTAGATATAAGTTAACCCTTATTCCAGAATAGACGTAACGATTTCAGAAGGGTGTAGTAATAAAATTCAGTTTGAACAAACTTAATAAGTCGCATATTATTTGCGACACAGACACTGATAAAGGAGGTATGTGTTACAGGGTTTTTACCTGCATTGCGCTTTGCCGGCGTCTTTAGTACAACACATTGATGTCGTCTGACCCGTGTGTGAATACTAAGTTGTTGGGTGAATTTTTCATTAATCTATTGGAAATGTTTCAATCTTCTGGAAGCACGTACAGATACAGTACGTATCTGAATTGCATTACTGCAACTAAAAATATAAGAAAAAAAAGGTTTAAAGCTAATTACTTCCCGAATTAATGCAGTACACAATACAATTATATTTGTTTATGTGGAGAAATAATAACCCAATTCCATGTTCAGTAAAAATAAATATACATATACATAAATATTTTCCCACTATTTGAAATTTGTCAATTAAAACCTACGCCACCTAGGCGCAGTTCAAGTAAAAAACGCCCTATACGCCAGCAAGAAATGTACACATTTCCTAAAATTCTAGGGTTTAAAAATTATATAAAATAAATTAACCTGATTTTTTTCACTTGATTTATTTTTTGTAAATCATCACATGACATGTAGAACATGACATGAGATATTATTTCGCATTTTCCCCTTATTTGCTAAATGTATATTCCTGGTGTTAACTTCCATTAACCATTCCTTCGGGTTCATTATACTGTATTTTTTTTTAATGATTAACATTAAAAAACGTATTTCCAGAATAAAATAGGATATGTAAGGAGCATTTGTCACACTGCATATAGGTACGATACAAATTTCTAGTAGCGTATTTTTAGTTATTGATAATATGAAATATGTACAAAGGATAACACTAATGAAAATTGTTTTTAATTGTAAAAAGATTATTGAGTCCTACAATTCATCCGTGTATGTTGTACTGACTTGTGTTTCAAATAGTACGCTCTAGACCAAAACCCACATTTGCGGGACACAATAGTGTTCGGTTATTCGGCAAGATTCGTCAGTCAGAGGCATTTTAACCGCAGTCACGTGCGGCGGTAAGTACCGTCGCGGTAACGCGACCGATAAAATATAACCGGAGATTCTGCCCTGAGTGAATTTCAAAGTGAATTAAAGAGTACAATATTCGACGCGGGATTATACATATAGATGAGGGCGGGAAGGGCCGGGGAATTGGGGGGAAAGATGGGGCGCGGGAAGCTGAAGGGCGGCTCTATTTACGCTCACAAAAACATCCCCAGAGGAATTCGAGTAATGGAATGACGCCCATGCAGAACCTGAATACGCGGATAATTAATACGGTTTCCCACGAAACAGTAACGTTCGGATGGAGGCTCAGAGGAGGCCCGTCATTACGGACGCGAACCCCTCGCGTTTAAATGCTGTAAATAAAGACAGTGTTAAAATTCATTCTGTAGACGACTTACCTTTCCGACTTACATTGCCGCTTTTGGAATCATGTTTTTTCAGTGCTCTGAGCTGTGTATTCTAAATGGTCCGATACTTGTTATGATGGGTGTTGTTCGTGTGTGAAATGATCGTGTGTGAAATAGTGTACGTGTGAACTGGGGCCGTGTTCGCCTCTGGTGTCCCCTGCGGAGGCTGTAAAGCGGACAGTAAACATTGTGTATAATAATTTACAGTACAAAGTAAATGTACGTAGAAAACGAACTGAAAATGAAAGAAACAAAATTAGAGGGTGGGAACGGTTTGGAACATCTTCATTTGTATTTTTCTGTCTCTTTATTTAAAATCGTTTTGAAGACGGATGGGGGAGTAGGTACCATGGTCACAGACAATTAAAAAAAAGGATATTTAGGATTAACATAAATAATCACATAGCCATTACGATTTCTGGTCTCGTCTCATTTGTCAATTCTCAGATTCAACCCTTTTCAGCTTCACCTAAGTTTATTATTTTAAATTCTTAGGTTCAAACGAACCATCTATATAAAAAAATTAAGAGCAACATAAATAAATAATACATAGAAACAATGCCTACTTCTCGGCGAATAACCTTTTGAATGAGTAAATTAAATCATTATAACTGTTAACCTCCTCCGATAATAACCTGAGATGTGCTGATTAGATCTTCTATTAGACGGTAACTCCTAAAAACGATTATATATATTCTATAAAATATGTGAAATATTCCTGACATACTTTCACTTGAATCTTCCCACGTCAAAATTGGTATCAACCGGGAAAAAAATTACACATATAAACCTTCCATCGTACTAGTACATATTCATGATCCGTTAGTTAGGAGGAAACGTAAGCATCTAACTGCTGACAATGGCGGAAAGATTGAATAAAACGCTTTGATTGGTTCGGGGTCGTTTTCAATAAAACCTGGTCGAAGTCGAAATTAAAGGTTCTTAAAATTATCACAGAGTCCATGAGAAGACGGTTCGATCTAAACGGTTAAATCCAAAAACATTGGACTTAACAAAAATGGTGACGGTTACAGTATTATTTGCATACTAAATATATTTTCTTAGTGCAATAATATTACGAACATTCAAAAATAATCACCGTAAATTGCTGCCGGGGTAGAGAATAGCCGATTGTCATCGGTCCGTTCTTTTTTATGTTTTTTTTTTAAAGTCCACACGAAGATTGCCATTCGATTTTCCAAATTGGCGAAATCCTCCCGGACGAGGCGCGAGGGCCCAACAAAAACCGAGACCCCATTTAGGGCGGGGGACAGTAATAGAAATCAGAATACGCAAGAGGGAACAAACGATTGGGGTCCAAGGGGCTTTTGATGGAAGGTACAGAGAGAGACAGAGGGGGCTGGGGGGGGGGAGAGAACTCAGATTGTTTGATTGTTTCGCGTAAAATGATTGTTTTTCTGAGCGAAGGAAGGGCCAAAGCAAAAGGAGAGGGGCCCCGAGGCAAGGATTAGATAATGGTCCGATGGGTTTAACTGTCGGCCAAACCCGATTATTACACGCTGGCTTTCTCTCCCGTCTAGATTGTATCATGGCTAAACTGGTTAGGGCCATCTCTGGGCCCGGAGGGATTTCATTATAAACCCATTCTCGAGTGTATGCATGGAAATGACGGAGAGGAGTCCCCGCTTCCGGCCAGTGTTGGTATAATGGGATTCTTGGGCCGGACTTAACACGGTTACCCGCTAACTACAATCCTCTCTCACGGACGAGAACGGCCTATCCCGTCCAGGAAACTAACCTCAAACCCCCAGCGGGATAAATACTTAACGCTATTCCCCTGCCTCAGCCGCGAGACACACGAGAATATTACTTCTCCACATCGGTAACTTCGTTACTCGTCCGATTCTCCTGCCGCAAATTGTTCGGTCCTGGACTTAACAATGATGCCGGCTGCTCGCCATCCTCAGTAGCGTACAGTTCATAAAACAAAAAACAGAGTTAATTTAAAAGCCCTATAATATCTTATTGCGCTTTATATACTAATTAAATGTTTTTCTTGTCGCTCTTATCATACGACTGTCTTCTGAGAAGGCATCGCCTCACTTTACGTCAATGGAGTGCCAATGACGATGGCGAAATGTCGAAATCAATCTACCTGAGTAAGAGAGATCATTCGTTAGGCTTAATAGAATGCATATAAAGCATGTTGGTCAGTATGCTTAAATGCATAATTCTTCATTATATTACTATCAGAATACTACAGACGATGAGAAAAACCGAGACCTGACTACCATATACTAAACATCGCGAAAGGCCAAAAAAGGCTCAGATCATCATCCTTTAACTATAGCACAACCAGCATCAATCATATAAACATTTAAAATTAAAACACTGTTTCTATTGAAAATATGTACCTTTTTAGTAAGAACACAAATGATACTGATGACAACAAACCAGGTCAGGTATATCATATTAATATTAGGTATCACAAAGGTATGTATGTTTTGCATACTGAAATAAAAAGATTTTTCACATATCTAATGAAATTAGTTTGAACTAAATTTACATATATTGGTGCCTAAAGATATCTAAGAAAAGAGAGAAGAAACTAACTGAGACAATACAATTTCTATTGTATCACAGGAAATTGCACATATTTTTAATATTATCTTTGAGATTCAAGATTCCAAACAAGATATATTAAAATAAATCTCTCATGGTTCAGAATCCTGTACCGATTTGAAGAGGAATACAATTCTATATCCTATGAAACAAACACACACACACATACAGAATGAACAGAATGTTGCAGTTGCAGTGATGAAAATATAACCATGTCGAATGAGTAAGAGAGAACCAAGCAAAGAAAAATTCATTATCTTTTAAAACCAATGTCAGACCATCCATTAATCAAATCCTTAAATTGAGTGATTTTTAAAAAATTGAACATTCACAGCAATTTATACCTGAATACATCAAATGAACATACATTAACTGAAAATACATTTCATTAACATTTCATAAAAAAAAATATTTATTGTACAAAACAGTTTCATTTTCACATACAATTTAAAGACTAATACATGATACGCTAAAATCAAAAATAATTATTACAGAATCAAGAATCATTTTTATTTCATACAAAAAAACCCTGTAAACGCATAT
Source organism: Lethocerus indicus (assembly GCA_019843655.1). Classification (NCBI taxonomy): domain Eukaryota; kingdom Metazoa; phylum Arthropoda; class Insecta; order Hemiptera; family Belostomatidae; genus Lethocerus; species Lethocerus indicus. The sequence continues at coordinate 7,789,716 of JACDQD010000011.1, forward strand.
AAAAATAACCACTTATTAATATTTATAAAAAATATTTTCTTATCAATTCTATTTTATAAATTTGTATTATTTAAATTGCGTAAATTTGTCAATTGATAGGCATATTTGGCATTTACTGAAAAACCGTATTCAGCAAGAAAATTGTGATATAACTATACCACTCTGTAGGTATATATAACATATATTTCGTTTGACAGATCATTCCTTATTACCTATAAAAGTTTTGGAATGTTACATTTAATGTAAACACCAAATTACAAGAGTCATATCTGCAAATTAATAATGCAAAACACAGCCGAAAATACGTTCAAGACATCGCTAGGAATGTAATAATAACAAGCTATAGCCCTAAATATATTGGCAACTAAATGCATCTAATCAGTTGGGGTTTGCATCTAAATGTGCAAACAAATGCATTTTCAAACAGATTTCAAGAAAATGTTATCTCTGCCATCAGTCTTTTTTAAATGAAATGATCCCAAATAAAAATTAACAATATTTTTTAAAGAGAAAATTCAATATAAAACCTGTTAGTTGCTTGGAGTAAAGTACCCTGAATACTGTTTCCACAAATTGTTGTTCACTGCAACCCCAATTACACGGTTCACAAGACCACTATTTGGTTGGGGCTGGGGTTGAGCCACTGCTTTTTGAGCCGGAGTGACTGAAATAAATACCAAAATTCACTTTCAACCAACATCAAATGGGAAGAAACAAGGATTATGGAATGGATTATTAAAATGTGTAAAAAAACATTTAAACTATGTATATTGACTTCGAAGTCAAGTTCATATTGATTAATTGTAACACATATAAATGTTCAGATGGCAAAAATGGAGGCATCTTACATGTAAATCATTTTTGTTTCTGTCTTGCATACATTAAATTTTTATTAAATTCACTGATATGCTCATTCCATCTTTAATATATCTTTAATTGTTTATTAATATAACACTGCTAATAACAATTAAACAATATAATAAAATATATGAATATCACAAAAATTACTCATTAATTGTTAATTTAAATGGGATAGTGGGATTGACTCAATTCATCAGCCAAGAATTATTTCCTTAATGGAATTTAAAGAATTCCTATTGTCCCATTGCAAACAGTTAGGCTGGCAAATTGGTTTTTGATACTGGAACAATCTAAGGTTTAAACAATTTCTCATTGCAGAGATTGTAAGCATACAACATTTTGAAATACAACCGATAAATATCAATTAAGAAAATGAAAAAGAACTCACCAACTAAGAAAGTAAGGAGTATTTTATTGACCTCGGCTGGCCTTTCTTGATGCAAATAATGGGAAGCTCCATCAACTACTTTCAGTAAAGATTTTTCCACATACTCTGTCGACTTTATCACACTCTCCATGTGCACAGAATTGTCTCTGTTTCCGATTATTAAGAGTGTAGGTACTACGGAACCTTGTTCACCACATTTAATCCTCCAAAATGGTAAATTTCTGAAGTAGTTTATTGGACCTGTCCAATCCTCTAGAAAAAAATGTATTAATTTCTTTATGTCACAAAAGCCAGTTAGTTCACAAAAAATAGTTATACTTAATTTTTTTTTAGTTACCTGAACGAGAAAACACATATTTATAAGCTTCAAGATAATTTTTGTTTGTAGAGTTGTTTGTTAAATGCTGGTAGCATGATTCAATTATGTTCAAATTGTTGCCCAATGCTTCAAATTCAGGCAGATAAGGAAGCTGGCAAAATTGTATCCACCTGAGAAATTTAAATACTCTTTAATACTACTTAAAATACACTTTTTAAAATTTATTAATACTTGAAAAAAACAGACAATAAAATATATAAATTCTATTTCATCATATAAAGAATACACCCACTTTAATGTTACTAATCTTGACATTTATTTTTTTAAATTTTGATTTACAAACTTCCTGAAATTTACAAAAAATTCTTTTATTAATGTAATAGGTATTCTTGAACCAGAATACTACTACAAAAAGAGATTAAAGGTTGATGAGTCAGATAAGAAAAACCAAAGAGTAAGTGGTATGAAGATAATCTAATGTGTGGTGACTACAATTACATCAGAAAAAAGGTTTAATGGCTATGTAAACATTCACTGAAATTTTATGAAGATAATTCCATTTAACATTACATGAAATTTTTGTAAAACTAGTATTATAACAGATATGCATATCTGGCTCCAGTATATTAATATACATGTGTACAAGTTTCTTCTAAATGTTCTTTTATTGATAACAGCACTGAGACAAAACTCCTAAGTGTTAATAAAGAAAATGGAATTCTGGAATAAATTAATATCCAATGGAACTTTCCCCCAACATGACTGACTACCAGGATCATAATCATGACCATAAATGACAACCTTTTTTTATCGAGCTTGATTGAATAAATTTGATAAAAGGATACACTTGTTCCATTGCAGGTCTGAAAGTATTAATCCAGAATTTCAAATCTGCTTTGTTACTGAAACAGAGAATACTTTTATAATATTGAACATCAGTAAAATTTAAACTATATAGCTACCTTGTATTGAACAATCCTGTCTTAGGTATTGATGACCAGTAAAGATTAGGATGAGGTGATGCAAGGACAATTAATTTATCCACAAGTTCGGGATAAAAATGGGCCAAAAACCAGCCGAGAAGGGCACCAATATCGTGGCCAATCACAATACAACGTTGGCACCCAACAGAAAAGACCAATTCTCTCAGTTCATCTACCAATTTATCAATCCTGTAACTAGATCGTGATTCTGGCTTGTCTGAGTCTCCAAATCCTTTTAAATCAACAGCAATAACCCTGAATAAAGTAAGTCAGAAAGTATTAAATAAAATTTGTGCAATCAATTTATCAATTATGAATTTCTAATTATCAATATCATCTTTTAATAAAATCAGATGAAAAAAATCTTAGCTTTATCTGTTACAAAAGATGCTGCAATTCATGATAACCTTTGTTATCGCAACATTTCATTACGTGTTAAAGTAACACTGAAAATTAATTAATACAAAGGGTAATCAGCTATGATAAAATTTATGGCTTGCAATAATACATTTTTCCCAGGGTAACAATTCCCAATATTCAATGCAGGAAAATAACTAATAGTTCCTATAATTACAACATTACTTCCAGTTTAAGATACTGCTATCTTTATTATAGAAATAAAATATAATAAATTGCATTGTGAGATTACCTAAAATATTTCTCCAATTCTGGAATCTGGTATCTCCAGGTCATCCAACAATCCGGAAAACCATGTAGTAAAATCACCAAAGGCTTGCTCCTTATTCCTGATTCAACATAATGGAGTTTTACTCCCTGAAAATTAAATGATACAATAATGCTAAGTAATAATACATTATTCTTTATTACAGTATTATTTACAAAAACAGCATTATCAAGCTATTGTTATACAATATTTATTATGCGTGATTATCAATTAAACATATTTTACCCGTTGGGTCCCAAGAAGGGAATATGTAAAAACCGGTTCCAGTATTCAATTCACATAACCTTAACTTCTAAACGAAACAGATTATTATACAGACATTACAATTAATTACCTTTAATTTAACATAGGAATGTTGCCCAAGTGAAGTGTCCACCAAAAACTTGGGCGGTTTTCCAACACCGTCTACATCACTTTTAAATTTACGCCTCCATACGATTTTTGTGAACTGTTTTATGAGCGCCCACCAGAACCAAATTAATGAATAAATGTAAAATTTCAACGTGTCTACCGTAGTAATTGTCTCCAAACTATCTTTTGAAAAGGCCATTTGAAATGAAGTAGAAGGCAAACGGCATTAAACTAAGGCTATCACGATTAAAGCCTTTATCATAACCTACAACAGCTGATGCCCGGATCAGCTGATCCCATTGAAATTTTACCGCCTTCATACGCAATATATTACGATCAAATTTACAAAAAACCTACATAGTAATTATATACCGAGAAAAACGATCCTTATTCATACCTTCCTCAATAGTGATATACTGTAGGAATGATTCTAACAAATTTTTTCAGCATTGAAGGAACAATGTATTACCACTACATATAAACTTCCAATTAGCTACTCAATTCTAAATTATTTTGAAGAGGGCTAAAATAGACTTGATTCATTAAGTTTGAGTTGGTCATTACAAACCTTAAGAACAAATTATAGCTATGGCAGTAGTTCAGAGTATTATTACATAATTAATAACAGCTGTTAGCACACCAATGGTATTTCAAGTCAGTATCATTTTGACCAAACTGTTGAATCAAATTAGCTACACTTGTTCCCACTACACCCCCTCTTCATTAAATTCCATTTATTAATGTATCTTTTTAAAATAATACTTTCAAATATTAATTATATTACATGTATCAAAAAAAAAGAGTACTGTTTTTACATGATTCACCAGTACTTATCTATTTTTCATGTCAATCGCACAGTGTTTAGTCTCCCCACAATATTATAACAAAAAATATCAATAAATTTCTGTTCCTCAACTTACCTATATGGAAACTAACACATATTCTTTCTCCATGAATTTTATTTATTCATTTCAAATTCATTATATACTGCAGTGCTGAAATATTATCAGACCTGAAATATAATATTATTATATATTGAATTATATACACTTGTTAGTTTTAAAGATTGTTCTAAAGAGAAAAAATATGATAATCATTATTATATTACATTATTTTAAAAACTGCATATATTATTAACCTAAATAATACTGCATTTACATTGAAATTGCCTTCTTTGTCAATGATGAAATTAGAAGTCATGAAGAAAAGAAATAAATCAACTTATAAACACTTTAAATTTACAGTATTTTCAATATAAATGAATACATTTTTTAAACCAGGAATGCGTTTTAGTATAAACTATCTTACTGGGTGCAACTATGGTGAAATGTATTTTATGAGATTAAAGTAAGATTTACGATTTAGTTGGGTATATGATTTCATATTAAATAATGTATACTTATGGTAATAATCAAGGTAACTACAAATATAACACAAATGGCAAGTTTAATACACTTGTACTGGGGCTATACAACTTGACTAGTATTAGAATATCTATTATGACCTTATAAAATAATTTATATTACTGTTATCACTGAAATTGTCATTGGACTAGAGTGGCACTAGACTTAAGCATTTAAGGTCACAAATTGCAGACATCTTATTCTTGGAAAAATTATTACTCCATTCCTGGTTCATAGTCAGTTAAGATCTCATAACCTACATGAAACATTAGTCATGAAAAAAACTGTACCAATTTCATATTAAAAGCAGATGTACAAATGCTCAAATACATGTAATACACAGATACTTTAAAAAGAGCCCATTGCTGAGCGATAAAAGCTCCCAGTTTTGATACTGTATTGGAACAGAGTCTAATTTGATTGTCGTAGAAACTCTTAATACAGAATCTGGACATGACCATATAAGCTGACATTCTGAAAAAGAAAAAAAAATCAGCATCAACAAAAGATTGGAATTAATTAACTACTATTAATTTCACAGTTAAGTGCATAATTGAATTTTTAATTCCAATATTTTCTTACACAATGAATACTACCTATTTTGAGTTCGAAGTGTACACTCTATACCCCTGAGTAAATCATTAGTTTTCAGTATCAATAATAATTCTCGGTTAACCATGGCTAAAGTTTTAAGTATATATGGGAACACCAAGGGAATATCTCTCTGGAACTCCTCTTTCTACAAATAAAAAAATTCAATTAGGAATATGTTAATATTCCAATAATACTAAAATTCTGCAACGAATAATCATTTTACTCAGCTTGAGTTTCCTATTCTTAATTTTCACACACTCCCATTATTTAAGGATAAAGTTATTTTTAAATTAGCTGAAATTAACATTAAAAGGTATTTATAAATTATGAATAATGAATTATAATAATTATATTCATATAATGAATAAGAATAACATTTAAGTTATTAATGAATAGTTTGACAAATGTATCCATGTTTATAAATCTAATGAACTCAAAATGGTAAATGGCAGGTTAAATACTAATCTGTGTTAAGTAAAGAACAAATCTCTAGATATTAAGCAGATTTTGAATATATTTGATATTAAATTATTTATTATTATTAATTATTCATCCTCTATATAACAATATATGAACACTAAGTATAGATGAATATAATGACTAGTGACAATGATAAAAAAATAATAGTAGGAGACAAATCACCTCTGATGTATTTTGCTTTGTTGTGGTGATGCCTGACTTTATTGATGACCATGTTCTGCCAGACACCATACAAGCAAAAAGATTATATAGCTTACCAGCTCCCAGTGCTTCAGAGTGTTTCTTCATGGAACTGAAGTCTTTCCTTATAATGCTTAACCAAAGTCCAGAGTATTCTGTGCGGACATGATCACTTAATTTCTAAAAAAAAAACAACAAAAACTAATATTACATATAATTAAATCATGGTCATCATTTACATAAATATTTATTCAAAAAATCATTTATTGTGTGAGCCATATACAAATTTTAATAAAAAATTCCTTCATTTAAATTGAAAGATTTAGCTAGGAACACAAACATTTTTTGTACCTTTATATATTCATGTATATATCTCATGATGAATGAGACCTCATAAACTCACACCATTAATTGCAAAACATTGATAAGATTAAACATGCAGTGGATGGAAAATATTTGAACATAATACTCCCTATACCATCATATAAATACTCACAGCATACAAACCATGATCTAGCAGGATAATTTCTGCTTCCCCTGATGGAGATTTATTCACAAGGATATTTCCCGGATGAGGATCACTGTGGACAAATCCCCTCCTGAAAATCATTTCTGAATATAGAACGCCAAGTTTGTCAGAAACTTCAAACGGGTCGATGTTGTTCTTTGTCATGTAACCGATATCATTTACTTGGCCACCTTCGAGATATTCCATTGTTAGGACACGCCCAGTGCTTAAGTCTTCATAAACATCCGGTATCTGAAATTATTGTTGAATTAAAAAATAATAAAATCTGAGAATTTATTTTCTGTAAATAAAAAATTCGGGAAAATTTTATTTAAATTGATTATGTTTTCTAGTATATTTTTTAATCCAGCAACCATACAACTGTAATAATACACATCTTACCTTTAACCATGGTAGGTGTTTAAACATTTCTTTAACTTTAACTGTATTATCATATTCTTCTCTGAAATTCAGCTCTCTGGGTATGTTCTTCTTAGATTCATCAACAAGCCATTGAAACTGGAAGTCTGGGAAAGTCCACGACACTAATTCAACCAGTACCTTATCATCATAATTTCATAATACTTAATTATTATTCAATTAAATTTGTTTGGGGAATTACAGATTTTTGTTGCTTCACACCAATTTCAAGAATTCAACAATGAACATATATATTAAAATAACAGATATATAAATTTACCTGCATAATTTTCATATCAATGGATGAACTGCTTTGGACATAAGGATGCTGAACTTTCACTGCTACAATTTGTCCATCTCTTAATTTTGCTTTATGAACTTGAGCCAGAGAAGCAGCCCCAAGTGGTTCTGGTTCAAACTTTGTGAATATTTCCTGAGGCTGAATGACAATTATAAGAAATTTGATGAATTATAACAGCATTTAAACTACAAATGTAATAATATAAGAGTATTTTCCAACCTCACTGAGTATATTTCAGTATTAGAAACATTACTAAGTTCATTAATGTTTTGATACATGTAAGAAATTACAAATATAATGAAGAATGAATAAAATGAAAGTTATTGAAATTGAGATAATGTGATGAATATTTAGTCTTTTTGCCCGTGAACATTACATATATATTATATAGCCTAGACTTCATTCCCTTAAAATTTAATAAAATTGAACTAAAAATGTAACCACCACACCTCAATCTTAAGTTCCTCTCTTATAACTCTGTAAACATCATTTAAAGGTGAAGAGGGTGCTTGACAGTGGAGAACTTTCATGGTATTCACATATTCTGTTGGCACGAGATATTCTAAAGTCCCAATGTGTTGACCAACTTTAACAAAAACTCCCTTATTCAGTCTGCATAAATCAAGTAACTTCTGAGCCGCTTCAGTATGAACCTACAAATATTTAAAAATTCCAATCAAACACACATGATGTTACACAATACAGAGCAAACAGCTAGGGTTGTTCAAAAAAATATAAAAATCCGAAAAATAGGTTCCACCTTTGATCTTAATTCATAGTATTCAGGACTTGAAGGATCCAGCCTGGAATTGAGCAGGTGAAACTTATAATGAAGACCAATTTTAAAAACCTGCAAACAAAATTTTGGATCAAATACCATTATTAATCGCATTTGTATTATAATAATAAAAACTGAGGCTATATCTTACCGTCACAGCAGCTCTGCTGAACCTGATTAAACCTATGTTATTGAAATCATAGTCGTTGACGACCAAGGAAGCACTTCCCAGAGTAAATGCTCCGAAAATTCCGTACTTAAAGACCGTTCTAACAGGCCACATGTTCATTCAAATATACTCCTCAGTCATTAAGTAACAAAATAACTAGAATTAGATAAAATTACAATTCATTCTTCAGTTTTCAATTCATTCTTCCGTTTCGAAATACGACCTGCAACCTTCGATAACCTCCTTCGATTAGTACAGCACTGGGACAACTAACGCTATCTGAGGGTTAAGAGGCTAATATATAACAAATTCAAAATACCTCATTCAATCTCACAACATGTAAATTTAATAATTTTCATGTTTAATATCTATGAAACAGCTGGCATAGTTCTATAATAATCAAAATCAAATAACAAAAAATTTCATACCGAAAAGGAACATTTAATTTTTATTCTTTTAAATTTCCATTTTTGATTGCTTCTGCATAAAATAGTTTTTATAAATAAAATCACTAGCACCACTACATAATACATACTTCAATTTAAAAAAAATTCAGTTATACGGAATACATTTAAAAATCTGATACAAAGTAAAAAAATTCTATTGTCATTATTAAAAAATAATGCAACATATTCACAATACAATTATGATTTTTATATAGAAACTCTTTAGTGCTGTTGTTTCAATAGAAAAATCCAATTTCCAGATTTAATTTTATAATACATTATATAGTTAAACTTATTTTAATCTTGCTATAATTTTACCTGTACTGGAGTACAAGTAAAAATTTAATAAAAATGAGTATTCTTTATTAAGAATAAAAAAATACATATGTCAAATACAGTATTCATGTTACACACAAATAAAAACAAGAACAAAATAAATTATTTCCTTGATGTAGTACTTTCAATAATTAATTATACAGCTGTTAACGTATAATGTTCTTTAAAATAATTTAACATTCAATTATAGGGCATCACAACATATATGTATATATTTATATATATTTATAATGTATGTACATGTACAATATGCAGCTGTGCCAGATAAGGTATTCAGTGCAGTTTTGAGTATTACTTCAGAATTTATACAATAATCTGGGCTAATTTTATAGAAATAAATATACAAAAATAAAATCTGCATTATGCGGACAACGCTGCACAAAAACACAACACTGATTTCACACTGATCAAGGCATTCAAATTACAATAGGCATTGAAAAATCGAATATGATGGGACTACCTTTATGACTAATTAATTATTTGAAGTTTCCTTTTTCATGAAAAAAAGGTAACACCACACACGCACGCGCAATATATTTATACATATATTCACAAGACCACACAATTTGAAATACTGCGTCAAAGAGTCATTTCACATCACACAAAGAAATAAATAAATCTTAACTCATACTAATAGTCTGTACACATAATTACATCGCTAATTTTGTGCATCCATTAAGAATGATATGTATGAGACATGTAAGCATATAATTACCTTTCTTAAAAACTGTGATTGAATTTTCAATGTACCCTCGAGATCACATTATTGATTTACTTGTAAAAATTGAATGCAACTGCTGGTATTTCTTACAGATTACAGATTTTCCTCTTCAAACATTTATGACTGCAAATACAAAAATTTATACACTAGGGAATAAAATTGAACAATACTTTACCGTCATTTGACCATTATTTAATGGTCAGATCATTTTAATTATAGGAACCTAAAATATCCATTCTTTGTTCAAACAAAACTGTCATTACATATAACAATGTCATGGCAACTGGAATGATGATAAATTATGGCATCTTCACGAATACAGGAATGTTTAAAGTGTAAATGAGTGTGATTAAGGCAAAAAATGAGCTATTTTATGTTTAAAAAGCAATGAAGATTGGTGAGTGATGAAGAAGTACAGTCTGCATTTCAGCCAAATGACCTAATTACAGTATTAAATCTAATACAAACTAGAGCAACATACTATTTTCACTAATGCAGTCTGATTATAAGGACATACAAAGACACAAAATACAAACACACATTTCAGTATCAAAGATATAAATTTAAAATATATATAAAGTAATTTTATATAAAGCAATGCATAACCCTTAAGTCATAAATCAGACTCATAAGAACTGGAATATTGTAAACATGAAAATGTAATTATTAATTTCATTTTGGTTTCTCTGACCTAGTCTTGAAACGATTTACCTTTGAGGCACCTTTAATCCTTATTCTCTCTATTCTATTATAATGTAACTAATTTAATGTTTGATATATTACAATCAAAATATTCACCTATGTAAAACATAGGTTAATATGTTGATAACCTCAACAGTGAATTGCTACGCATGTAAGAATTCACTCATCATTCATTCTTCGCGTATAACCAGCCTAAACGGTTTTAATTCCAGTCATAAATAAGCTACAGAGTGAAATATTAAAATACTGATATAATTACACAGTAATTTACACCTAAAACATGAACATCGATGAGTGAATGACGTTATCCTAATGAGTATGGCATTTCCTAAATCAAATATAATTAGGTTTGAAATTTCACTTATTGTCATGAATTTGAGAATTTCCCACCATACTCCAATGCAATAGTATGATCGATGAATTCAATTTATTTATATTTAAAATAGATCTGTTAAAATGTGAGCATTATTTCTCACTAACTGAACAATATGTCAAATGCATTTTATACCTAAGGTGTTGATTATATCATATTATTTTGTTTTGATTTCTCAAAAAAAATTAATTTAGTACAAAACAGAAATAATAAACAGTATATAAAGTAGTTGTCTATTACTCCCATTGATAAGGATGTAATTTTACTGATCTCTCCTAATATAAAACCAGTACTGTCTTATGGCAGACTCCATAAACAGGGTCAGTGTACTTTAGATTAAAATGGTGCTCCTTTAACAATAGATTATTTTTAAAGTCTCAATACAAATACTGAATTGTTTATGCTCTGTGAACACTAATGACAATACTAAAATTGATTTTCCTATATCAGTTTTGAGACTTTTTCATATTCAAATTCCTGCTTACTGCCAGTCAGATTATTTCAGTTCTTTCTAACAAGTAACTGGCAATATTTAATATGAAAATTAAATAGATTCAAACTTGAAAGATTATGAGCAATATATATTTAAATATATTTGTATTAAGTAATTTTGGTCAACAGAATCGTTATCAGACTGTTAGTAATTTTATAGTAATATTTGCTGAGTTTGTATTAATTCGAGTTCTGAAAGTATAAACTATACAGGGACTACAGAACCACTGGCAATATACCACATATGAGTTAAAAGTTTATCAAAGACCCGTACAAAAATTGTGATTTTAAAAACCAATGTGTAACCAACCAATAATATATGGCACTTTTAAAATTTGTGATTGTGTGATTTAAACATAAACATAAGATTAAATAGTTACATACCAAAATATGTATCACATCTCCAAAAATAAAATAAATAAAATCATGATATTTTCTGTTAAAATAATCATGTAACGTTTCATTCAATCTCTTTTAATGGAATGTATGTTAATCAAGAAAAAGGAATACATTAAAAAGAGATGAAGCATTGAAAAACTATTTAAGGCATTTTTTTTAAAGAGATTCAAAAATGATTTTTCAATGATCATTGATTTATCAATATGAATGGGTAAAATTCGATGAACTCTACAATATCTCGCATCCATTCTAAGAAACAACCCATGTATTATTTATTATAAATAAGCTTAAGAAAAACAAAAAAATAAAAAATACCATTAATTTCACTAATATCACTTTTGTTGTGTAGATTGTACTTTATTTGGAATGTACGTTACTTGTCATTAAATATAAATAATAATTTATGCAGGGCCTAACCAGCCCTAAGTACGTGGAATGATATAGTTTAAAATTTATCATTATATACAATGCACTACTCAAATAAACATCTTAATGGATATCGTTAGAATAAAATCTTCAACTAGATTTAAAGAATTTCCCTCATTCTTTTTTTCTCTCATTACTAAAAGTATGCCGAAATTTTTCTCGACATATAAACATTAAGTTATTGCACTTAATTTTAAAATATTGTCATATTTGTACGTTTAGTACAATACAACTTTGAATACACGCACCGCATTAGCATAAAGTATGGTAAAGAGATATTTTACCATAGATATACTTAATACACATGCCAGGTCAAATAATCCCTACTTTTGAGGACTTTTTTTTTAAATAGACATATTGAAGAACTATAAAAATACTGTACCAGTCAAGCAATAAATGCACAGGTGGTAAAATGTCAGGTATTAGTACGCATTAAACACATTTAAGTATATGTAACTGTAGAAAGATATGTTGCGGAAAATGCTGTTATCTCCAACACAACAAAAAAATTTTTTTACAATATTTACTCATGAAATTCAATGGGGGTACAACGAACCCATTGAGTTTAGAAATCACAAGAAAGTTTTTTTGAACGATTAAATACAATTTATACAGGGGGGGGGGGGGGGGGATAGGGAGAATTTATTTACAGTATACCTAGCGGGTATTTGACTGGTATTTGGTTTGTGCCAATTTGAACCTGGTATAGGTTGTTGCACTCCTTGGGTCAGACGGACGTCTCTGAATTTAGCCTAAGAACAAACCTATTACTCGCCGGGTCTATTACTTCTTCGGTGATGTTGAAATGCGGCAGGTCGTGGACAGTGCAGAGGAGCGATACATCGTTCTGCCTCAGCTGGAATACGGAGCCGGGTCTCAGCGGCCGAGATAACAGTTCATCGCAGATCAGAGACCAAGTCTGGACTTCTTTCTGCTCTTTCTCGTTCTGGAAAATAACAGAAAATTAATTGTAGGTTCGTGACGTTTCTGTCTCCTCTCGCTGGTTCGGTCTTTTGCTAGACCGGTTTCGGCCGCTCGCCATCTTCAGTAGCGCTGTTAGTCACTGTTAGCACTTGTGACGATCCGTCGGCAAGAACACACTAGTCCTTTCTGATATTGTTTTTTTTCAATATTGAATTATTTCTTACTTCAAGATAAAGAGAGACCAGTTTAGAATACCTGTTTTGTGGTCTGCGAGGGGTTGGAATACCGTAGATTTCGTGTGTTTCTGTCTCCTCTCGCCGGTTTGGTCTTTTGCCAGTCCAGGGTTTCGGCCACCTGCCATCTTCAGTAGCGGTGTTAGTCACTTTGGATGTTTTTTGGGCATCCTCACTGCACTGTCACTTTCACTGTTGTACTCTGCTAACAGTGACTAACACCGCTACTGAAGATGGCGAGCGGCCGAAAACCGGGTCTAGCAAAAGACCAAACCGGCGAGAGGAGACGGAAACACCACGAACCTACAGTATTCCAACCCCTCGCAGACCACAAAACAGGTATATCAAATTGGAAAATTAATTTATAAACTTTAAGCACGATGGCATAATTTCCACACAAGGAAGTGCATTCCGACACTCTAATAATGCTTTCTTCAATTTTCCTGCAACATATGTGTTATTCGCTGACCCGTTGACTGTGGCTAATTATTGTTAGTTTGTTTATGGTTTACTATAGTATACTAGAAATGGAATAAGCTCAATCTATACCTAGCTGGTAGACTTATAGTTACCATAGCACCATATTTAATTGGAGACTTTTTGGTATATTTCAATTCATCAATTGATTACATATATTTATTAATTTATTAGAAATTTCACACATTTCTTTAGGAAAACAATTCTCAATCAATAGTCAATACAAATTCAATTTAATTTTGAACTGAACTTTTACTGGTTTATCAAAATTGTATAATTTCCCCAAACTGGTACACTCACTGCATGCGTTTAAAAAATATTGAGTACTTTTTAAAATCTAGAACTCCGTATATCTAAAACAAAATATGTGAATAAAATGAGTCAATCACAAGACCTTAGCATAAAATCCTCTACTTAGCAGTTGTTGAATTAAGGCAGCCTATTCTAGTCCAAAGTCATTTTCTAAACAATATGAAGGGGTATTTTCTTCATAAAACAATTTGAAATACGATAATATATAACACCTGTAAAATTAATTAAAAACTGAAGGGTACACTTATGTTTAAAAACTAAATTTTCATAGGATTCATTCAGATGCAATGGTATACTTTGTACTTAATAAATTCTTGTATTTTTTCTATCCATTTGCAACAGCCATTGTGCCATATAAAACAATGCTACTATTACACTACTCATAATAGATTATAAATAAAAAATGATCATTATTATAAATATTATATTACTATAATTATATTACGAATTAATAAATAATAGAATCAGCTAGTTTATCATAAAAAATGATAAGAAACTTACCTGAAGTACAGGTGTGGGTTGTAAAAATCGTTCCAAAAATGCTCTGGGCGACAATTCATGACTAAGACACTGTGCTAGATGCTGCAGTATGGATTCAACCGTATGCCTGGGCTGTTGACGCGTCACTCTCAAATACTTCTGCAATGCCCTCGCCAAGGAGGGGAACACAGCCTGAGCTGCTTCGTGTGCATCCATCGGTACTGCAGGTACTACAAAATCACAGAAATAAGTAAAAATGCTGCAACATTACGGAGCATAATAACTGACTATGAGTTAGTTGTATATGAAAATATTTCACTCACCAAAATCCATGAGGCAGGAAAAAAAAAGAAAAATACAATTTGTTAAAATATCTAAATGAATAATGTTTAATAAAATTATGTTAATCAACAAATGTAACAGAAAATAACCAATTTATTCTTTGGATTGATAATTTTAACACTAAGAAGTTATAAATCTAAACTAGTTAGAAATTCAAAATAAAAATGTATATCGTATTGGCTCATTTTATTTATGTTATTTATTTAATAATGAACCAAAAGAGAATTATGAATACATAATTTCTTGTCACTTTAAGAAATAAGTCATCACATTTTATTATAGTAATTATGATCATCAAAAGAGAAATTTTCACAAGCAATAAAATATTATCAAAATAGAGAATATCATATAATCAAGATGAAGTTGATTACCTGGCTCATGATTTAATCTTTTAATATGGGTAAATGCTTCTTCCGCTGCAGTAATAAGTCTAGCCCGACGTTTCTTGACCCTTCTCTCGTAGTCGTGTTCTTCATAAAATCTTTCATTGTGACTTGAATCTCTCCGGCGGGCGTGTGCAGTTAACATGGCTCTTGATTGATTTTGCTAAAATCAAATAATTGACATTATAATTAAAATTTATGTATAATGTTTAAAAGTAGAAAAAAATAAACTCAACACAAAATAAACATTCATTTAGAACAAGATATCGATAAATTAAAATTCACCTGAAGTGTTGAATTGTTGATGCCGTCCACTTCATAGTATTTAAAGCTTGATGTTGGTTTCCTGGACTTTGAGACTGGAATTCTTTCCAAGTACGGATTATAAATTGGAAATTCTGTATAATATTTGTCTAAAACCCAAACAGCTGCTCTCTGTATACTTAACTGCCCAATGGCATATGCTCTGCTTTCACCATCAGGACTTCTAACAACCTAAAAAGTTATTCATTTTTTTAATTATATATTATTCTATGACTTTGTTTTTTTTATTTCTGTGAACAATTTAGCAGAAAATAACAAAACTGCCAATAATGATTATACTTTTCTTTTATTTTTACATCAGTATATTTCAAAGACCAAAGTAAGTGAAAACTTATTAAAATTAATATACAGATGAACATGAGAAAGTGATCAAATAAGGAACTGCAATAATTTAACTAGAAGATTTGAGAAGAATGGGTATAATAACATGCTGAAGGGTCATGCAGACTGGAAGGTTAAGTCAGAGGCCAAAGCATTACATTAGCTGCAGGGGTGATGGAAAAGAAGTTAAAGTATATATAACAGCATGAAATAAAATATGAATGATGTACCTTTATGTAGTAAGAAGGTTGCAAATGACGAATTTCAACTAAAATAACAGCTAAATAATGAATAAATAATAACGTATCAGTTAAGCTAGAAGCGTATGCAACTAGTGCTCTATATTCCAAATTCTCTTCGCCGGTCGCCGACTCTCTTGCACCTGAAACAAAACCGAGTTTACTCACGGGAAAATGGGTATCGGGCAAGCATTAGGGGAGCAGGACAAAAAAAAAATGAAATCCTACCCTCAGTTATTTGTACAACATAGAAAAGCCAATATGTAAATGTACATATGAAGACGAGAAGCAAAACGACAGCGCGGAACATGAATATACATGGGAGAGTGGCGCGAGACTTCCTTATGAAGACGGCCCAAGCGCCAGCGGCTAGCAGTATCAGCTTAAAGCACAGCGACACTAATAGACCTTTGCATTCGGCTGCACATGACAACAGTTCAGCTTGCTCCGCCGCACTCAGACTGGCACCCAACGATGGGAAAAAACCTGAAATAATTGAAAAACATTATTAACAACAATAGTATTCCTCCTCTCAATGTTGCCACACCACATTGTTGTCTTGTCTTTCCAAAGCCTACCCGAAAATAAATATTATATATCATTTAATTATTGGACCAGTCCATAATATAATCCTGTCCCATCCTGCATACATTATTATTTCAGATTGAAATGCAGTCCAATCTATTTTCTGGATGGGATGATTTTAGGCTTCCAACCAATAAAACACGTAATGCTGTTATAAATGTAGAAAACCTACAGCGAGATCAGTGCTTGACTATTTCATCCAGCATTACTCTTCAGTGAACTGAAGTTAACAAAGGAAATTTGGGGTAATTAAAATTTCTATTTGTATATGTCCATAAAAAAATTACTTATTACTGAATTACCAATATGACAAATGCAATGGATACAACTATTGATAATTGATAATATTTTATCATCACAATTGAATTAGTTTTTCCATTGTTAAATGCATACAAAATCATGTGATGAGAGATATTAGAGACTCTTGTTATACCCATTCTTGTTGTTCTTGTTATGGTCAAGGTACGAAGTTTGGTACAATAATTGATATTGGTGATGAATGATTGTGTGTTACCTAGTTTAGGAAGTATGAGCATGGCTATAGGGCTGAGGAAAGCTATGACGGACAGTACCACAGTCAATACCGTCCCTACATATCGGCTACAGGCAAAGCCTATACCACTTTCCGGGTCACTTGGCCACAAACTGACTTCTTCAACAGAGCCAGACTGATCTGAAGTGTTCCCAGTAACGGCTGTTGTATTTTCTCCCCAGTTATCATCCTGAAAACAATTTAATGAAACTATTATTTGTCTATATACCGACAACTGGCTTATTTACAAAAAAACACTACAAAATCACTGAAAACTCCTCTATATATAATTTTACACTTAATGTTATTACTTCACATCCACAATTAATTACACATAATTACTTAATTCCACTTATTCAGATCATACCTGTGGTAATATCTGAACTTCAATAACTTCCTGCCCATCGCGAGTCTCATCAACAGTTACAGCCGTTTGAAAAGGGGCCATGTTGTCCTCTCCAATTTTATGATTTCTCCCAGTCCTGTATGAAACAGCACGTAAGATATAATACGAAATAACAGTTGTTAAAATGTTAGCAGCAGCCTTTTAATACTGCTACAAGTCTTTTATCAGTTCTGATCACTATTTCCGTAAGTAAATTATATTAGTCAGAGTAGGTAAATTATAATTTAGAATATTAAACAGCTTGAGTACATACATGCAGTACAATTATGTAAAGAATGTAAAGAAAAAACATTCATTCACAACCAAAATAAGTTGGTTGGATCAAATACCAAAATAATAAGTTTACAAAAAAAATGTTTCATGGTCATAAAAAATAAATGTAGCAGTTTTAAAAGTAGACAAAAAATGTGGTATTGAAAAACTGTAAGTCTAACATTTCAATAACATTGCAGTAAACATAAAAATATTCTGTACATAATAGAAACTGTGGCTATACAGAATATACTCCTTTTGTAATTTATGATACACATAATTGATGTGTATTTAATTAAATAGTACGGATAAAAAATTAGGTTAAAGAAACTCATAGAGGCAAGGTAATTAATTACACCTTGTACTTTCTTGCAGTTTCTTATTCTCAAAACAAACCTGAAATATTACTAAATAGTAGCTTAGTACTTAATAACCCTAACTTTAATAAGGGACGAATTTCATCTGAGCTCTTATTTTAACTTACCAAGGAAACACTAATTTCATTTGAACAATGCTTTAGTGTTTTATATTGTCACCCACATCTGTCCTATTACAGTCAGGACAGACATTCTGTTAGCACTACAGCAACAGATAATGGGCAAAATATCACACATATAAAATATTTAATCAGATTCTTCATTCAGCAACAAAATTGCTTATTAGGTGCAGACGCGTGGACAAGCATCAATTTAGATTTGTGTTCAGTATGCCAAGAGGAAGAAAGAGCAGTGTCATCAAATAAAAATTAGAAAATTTCTCCCTGTTTGAACCCCATAAATACCTGATGTTCTTATGAGAGTGGCTGCGGTGAGCCGATCTGTGGCTGTGGGCCCTTGAGCGTTTCGACTTTGAGCTATGCTCACTCGGGGCTGACTTTATGGACTCTGTCTCCATCCCGTGTTTTCTTTCGTAATCTACAGGCCCATACATGCTCCGAAAACATAGCTCAACTCACGTCACAAGTCTGAAATTATGCCCCATTATGGACCTCATCTTACACCTTTTGATGTTCAGTGTGGAAACCAAAAAAAAAAAAAAAAGAAAAAGAAAAAATAGAATAAATAAAAAAAAAATTAACGAAATAAAATAAAACTGAAGATTGAAATGAAAACAAATTAAACAAGAACTTACACTAAAGGGCAAAACAAAAAAAAAATAAAAAAAGGACTTGGGCACTTTTCTGTCATATGCCAACCACTCAAGGAAATTTTTGAAAAATAATTAAAAGTGAAAAAAAAAATCAAAGTGTGAGTATCTCTCAGTATGTAACCATTTGTTATTGTCAAAGAAGTTTGATGAATGAGAAAAGAAAATGATAATTTCATATCGTTCTCCTTTGAAAGTCAAAAATGGCAGGTTTCAAATCAACTTTAAATGGACTGATGAGTCCATTATTACAACAAGACAAAATCCTATGTTTGAACTTGAAGACAAATTCAAAATTCTATTACTAATAAAAAAATTAATTGTACTAAATGTTCATGTATCAAAATCTAGGATGAACTTGTTCTGGCCTTACACATAACCTTCCCTGATTGGTGGATGAACAACAGGAAAGTACAATAAATCTGAAAGAAGTGCATGGCAGTGTGTAGAAGATATTCACCACATGTCAGAGCATGTCTAATTTCCATCCGTTCTAATTCATTGTTTCTAAAAAAACTTTTAAAAAAGTATATATTTTCTGACACTTAACAATGGAATACACTGTTTTGATCTAGGCTCATTACACATAATTACACTATGTGGTGAATTTCAGTTTAGACTATTTAGAGATGAGAGAAGTTATGCACAAAAAAACCCACTTGAATAATTATTTACAAATAAATGACAATTATATGTAAAATAATTAGTTAATGTATGTACATTAACTATGAATTTAATTTCATCTTAAATTGTATATTGTTCATATTCCACTCCTAATTCTATTAAATTGATTATATTATACTAATAATGCCTGTTTTGCAACACAAAGTAGTACATGTAATGAAGAATTTGAAGTTATTTTATTTGGAAATCAATATTAACAAAAAATAATTTAAAAAGAGACAATTAATGACTTAGCATTAATGACTACCAGTATGGCTTAGAGACAATGAAGGATAACTTTTATTCTGTCAATAAAAGCAGAGTTACAGCTAAAGTTAATATGAATTCCTTTCTATGACTGGCAATAATAATAAAAACTGGCCCAGAAATTCTATCAGATAATACAGTCCAATTGATTTTGTGTAAGAAAACAAAACAGAGAATAAAAATTGATTCAAATACAATAAAAAATGAACTTTAATATATATGATTATTTTTTTTTAATTAAAAGAAAAATGTGGACTAAATCTAATTGATAATGAAGAAAATGTTTTAGGAATGGTTTTCATTATATTAATTGAAGGAAGTAAATATAAATAATTAAAAACATAATAAGGAATAATGAATAGATTGAAGAAATTTAACATTTAACAGTTTCTTGAAAAAATCATTTCTCTAACATTATCTAATTTTGTTAAAAACAAAATTAAGACAAGAAACATGCCCATTCTATTAAGTAAAGTAACATTCTCATGTCTAATGAAAAAATATAATATCTTAAATTGTGTATGTTCTTTAAATTGCAAAGGAAATGAATTATTTACATTAGAGAATAATCTTCAGAATGAATAGTTTCTTAGTAAAAATGTTGTTATTTAATAACTACTTTCTTCAAACAACCTGATTATAAAAAATGAGCTATTTAACTAGTAATACTTACTAGCTAAATAGCTTGAACTATTCATTTACAAGATGATATATACATATACATTGTGTAACTTCATAACACACAAAGTCACAATTAAAGGTGGAAATTCAATGTCAATCAGTATTTGCCTGGTTAAATTTTAGAAGTGAAATATATCACTCCTAAGAAATAGATAGTAACAAACTCTGAACTGGGTTTATTCAAATGTCTACCATTCATAACATTTGACCAGAACATTGCTAAACTCAAACTAAAGAATTGAGATGTAGAGGCTAGAATTTAGTTGGACTTATTCTTTCAAGTTTATAACAGGGATAAAAGTTTATTCCTCTGAAACTTTGAATAAAACCAAGCCTCTCAATGTGAAGTACAAAAAAAAACAATTCTGTAATTAAAATAAACCCTAAAAAAATAAATACCGCACATATCGCGGTCCCGTATTAATACCGGAGAGTACGAAATTCTAAGATCAAGAGCGTAGAGAATTCTTCGAAAAGCATCTCGACCCAGGACCGTAAAACGGCAATTAATGACAGTTGCAATTAGCTGGTCTCAAAGCGGATTCCCAGCGTCCGAGGGGGGGCGTTCGGTTAACGGAAGATCTACCCGAGAATCGGAAAAAAAAAATCGAGTGGTATTTATCAGAGAACTCACCCGATTCTGAAGGAGGACTAAAACAAACTCATATTTCAGTCCCCAAGGTATACCGGCGGTAAATCCACGCTCGACTCGACCGAAAAGTCCGCCGCACCGATCGAAAACAAACACTTATCACATGCTCCGAGCCGCACTTGGTTTAAGCGATGCCAACGATACTATCTAAACCGGACGAAAGTGTACGCACGAAACTTGGAAATAAATAAACTAGAAGCAACTAAGGATGGCCATGGCAGCAATGTTTTCGTTCTGGAGGAGTCCAATGCTACGCTCTGGATCAGGGTTGCCAGGTTTTTCAAACCTACGTTGCGGGACATTCACCCATTCCCCACTCCGCCGACAGTAATTGCATTTTAAACTTATCAATTATTTCGTAATTAACGTTTAGTCGTACTGTTTTCACCGTCGCGGGATCGATCCCGGCGGCGAAATATATAAACCGATACTTCCCGATTTGTATCTGGCCAATTTCACCACTTTTGTAAGCCATTAAGAATTTCGCGATAATTGAACTCTTTGTTTTTACAAAACCGGTACGAAAGTCGAATCATAAACTGGACTGTCAATCTTTATAACTATAATACAAACCCCTAAATTTCTGTAAATTCCGCCATTCATTAAAAATTATTCAACTAAGCATAGAATCTAAACTCGAGCTTTGTTCTTTTAAAATGCAACGCCGTTGGTTATCTTCCGGAACGTAAAGTCGATATCTGGTATTTATGGAAAGTAAATAAAATATTTCGAGATGATAAAACTGAACCTTTTTGCTAAATCAATTTAAAATTTTCATGGTGGGGGGGGACTAGGGCAAACGAACGGCGAGGATATTCAGAAGGCCCTGGGCCGTAAAGAGTAATCGGTCAACCTTTGGCGTGAGGTTTCGAATTCCTGGGCGTCCGGTTGTTTCGGTCCGTGATTCGAATTTTCAATTGATCCGAGTGTGTGATATTACACAATGTCCACCATGCGCCTGACTTCGTTCAGCGAGGCGCTCGGCGAACCCGAACAGGACGCTAATTCGGCTCTCACCGAGTTGGACAAAGGTCTAGTCTTGTTCCTTATCAGTATTCTCGTTAAAAAAAAATAACAGAACTAGTTCGGTTCAAACACATTTGTCATCGTCATAACAGAAACTTAATAGAGTTGCCTATCAACTATTCGTTTCTTGCTGAATCTTAATAATGCCAACACAAATCAAAACATTATCGCAATATTTTAGTTGGAAAACACCTCTAGCCGAAAATACTTTTGTCAGGTTAATTCTACCAAATGAATTCATGTTGCAAATTTGCATAATTCAGGAGAAGCTAACCTTACAAGGGAAGGTTGTAAACTGACATTTTATTATTAATGATCCCCCCTGCTTAATAAGTTCATATTTTTTGTATGATTTAATAAGTCACAATTTGATTTTTTAATTATAGTATGATGTCACAAGTGTCATACTGTGGAAACCTGTTGTGGTTTGATTCTTAACTTGGGAGTTAATTATTTGTTTTTTTTATGCCATAGACAGTAGATGTTTAAATAGGTGTCAGGTCCTATATTTATTCAACCTAAATAATCTAATAGCCTAATCTAATGGTATAATAGCTATTTTTCAATGTGGCCATAGCGATTTCATGTACTTGTCCTATAAGTTTTATTCCGTCCTGCTTGTCTCTTCAGTTGTTGTGTCTAAATGGGTTGGAGTTATAAATTCATTTTTATTTGTTAATGTCGCTGGGTTGATCATAAACGAGTTTTCTTTTTTGTTATAGCTTCAAATAAGATAATATGTCAGTATTAAATGTTTTTAGGTTTAAGGTCTGGACGTGTGGGAGAGCAGTGTGAGGCTATTGTGCGATTTCCAAGGTTATTCGAAAAATATCCATTCCCAATTTTGATCAATTCATCTTTTCTGAAGCTAGCTGATGTTTTTCGTGTTGGGTAAGTCTCAAATTATAATTGCTAAAAGTAATATTTTTTCTTAAAAAAGGAAACATCATTTATAAGGTGGCCCACAAGGGGAATACCATCATTCTTGTGATCTGCCTCCACTCACAGGTTTGTGTTTAATACTAGACATGTTTTGGCAGTATTAGTGAGGCAATTAACCATGTTGGCTGCCAGTGAGGCATCCATTAATCTACTGAAAACCTGTCAAAACAGGTCTAGAATCAGACTGAATCAATGTTGCAGTGAGTGGAGACAGAACATTGCAAGAATAAGGGACAAATTATTATTACCTGCCGTCATGAACATTTTTTTACTTTTCAGAAACAACTTTCTCAGGCTGTGGGTTCTCAGGGTGTGCCAGCAGAGTGAAAAACACCTGGACAAAATTCTCAATGTTGATGAATTTGTTCGTAGAGTGTTCAGCGTTATCCATTCAAATGACCCTGTAAGAACGTATATAATGGAACAATTAAAATATTTTGAATTATATTAAAATTTGTATTCAATTTATGTCCCTTCATTTTAAATATGGTTTAAAATTTGTACACATTTAAACATTTAATATAAAATTTATTTACTTTTTAAAATAAATATTAATTTTTAGTTATATATACTTAGGTTGCTAGATCATTGAGCCTCCGTACACTGGGTAGTGTTGCTTGTGTTATTCCTGAAAGACAGCAGGTCCATCATAGCATCCGCAGAAGTCTTGACTCTCATGACAGTGTTGAAGTGGAAGCAGCCATCTATGCCGCCATGCAGTTTGCAGCTCAGTCCAAGTTGGTATTCTACTGTAACATGAATCAGTTTCCTTTTAATAAATAAGTCTGTTTCATTATTTATTCAATGTACATTTTTTTATAGGTCATTTGCGTTGGGGATGTGCAATAAAATCTCTGACATGATCCAAGGTCTTGCGACTCCAGCCCACATGAAACTCCAGCTGATTCCAATCCTTCAGTACATGCACCACGATACATCTACCGCAGCCATGGTATGTTTTAAACATAAGTACTGTGTAGTAATAATAAGATTTCACATTTATATGATTTATTTGATATTGCAGGTTAGAAAAGTCTGTACCGATTTATTGCCAAAATACCCTGCCAAAGATTTTGTTATAACAACTCTACAAACTTTGACAAAGTTAGCATCTGCTACACTAGTAGATATTCCAAATCAGGTACGTTTAGAGAGGTATGTTTCTGTACTTTTTATAAAAAAACAATATTTCATATATATTAAACACTTTCATATTTTAAAATAATATTTTTCAGTAATTCTTTCCCTCATATTGTTTTGGAACCTGTTGGGAAAAATGTGTTTTCTTCCTTTGTGCTGTAAAAATTTATATTGATTGTAATATTTGAAAATTATTTTTCAATTCACAATTTCTCCCAGGTAGAACTCCTGCTGGAATATTTGGTAAATGATCCAAGATGGACTGTTAAAAGATCTGTCTTGCTAAGCCTGTACCAACTGGCCAAAGCAGGACCTCACCTGTGGCCAACCCAGTGTGTATTGGAAGCGATTAGAGTCGCCAGAACTTCTACGCACATAGGAGTCACTAGTCTTGCTCTCGATATTTTTATTGTTCTAACTAAATCCCCAGTCATCTCTCATGAATTTGTTGACCAAGGTAAATATGATTTGTTTTGTAAATTTTTGAACTTGAAGGGTAAATTACCAAATACCTCCTCTTTCTTGTTTTGCTGTTCAATCAGTTTAAGATTTTTATCAGGGGAGCTTCTTTTTATCGGTACAGTTATACCATTCATTCTTTCATAAAAATATATTGTGTAACAATTAATAGAGATTTTATTCTTTTAGATTCTGAATTAATGCAGCTTTGTCAAGAGACATGCTATTCCAGTAACTCAGTGGTCTCAGCAAAATCTGTTAAAATCATCACCCACATGGTTTGCTTTTGGTAATTATTCAGTTTGTTATTTTTGCAATCTTGTAAAATATTTAATTTTAATATTGATAGAAAAAACAATTTCTCTTTTAGTTTTGAGGAAGGACTTCCGATATCAGATGTTGAAGAATATATTAGTACAGTTGAATCGCTGTTATTATTGTTGGTGAGCACAAAAAATAAATCTGTCGAAAATCGAGTGCTAAAATCTTGCCTTCAGTGTGCAGTTACTCTCTGTAAAGTTTATAGGCCACTATCTAACAGGTTTATTGATTTAATTGCAACACAGTTAAATAATGCATCAGGTATATTTTTATAGACTAATATTATATATTCATTTATAATAAAGTACTAGTATTCTAATCTTTCTAAATTTAGCATTTGCTTCTCAATGTATCAATTTTCAAATTCACTTTTTTCAACAGCTGAATGCAGCCTTATGTTGTGCGAAGCTCTTGGAGGTATTGGAGGTTTAGAACCGAGGGTCTTGGAAGCTTATTTGTCCGATATAATTAACAAAATTACACAACTCTCAGATTCCACGTCGGACTCTTATACTCGTACCAAGGTAGAATATCTCAGAGTCTCCTCTATGTCAAGAGTTCAGATGCATTAAAGCTTAACGGCCAAATATATTAATTTCATATTTCAAAACAGGTTATGTTGTGCACACTTGTTCTGCAAGCGGTACAGCCCAGGGAATGGACAGACGATATGCAAGCCGCTATAGATACTGTCACTTCTTGTACAGACCTTTGGGCTAACTATAAAATAGCTCGTGCTGCTGCCAGGTAGGCGTTAATTATGCATTTTAAGAGAATTTAATTAAAAGTTAAATACTCAGTGTAAATTATTGTGTTCTTAAACTGTTGTAGATACGGTCATTTCAAGGTCTCTGCCAAAATATTGTTCCACCTGAGAGAAAAAGTGTCGTCAGAACATTTACACTTCTGGTTGGTTGCCTTTTATGAGATCAGTCGTGCAGAAGCAGCACTCTCAAAAAAGGAGTCCTTACTTGAATGTCTGGGAGAAGCTATAACGCATTACAGCACTGGCATAGCTTCTTTGAAGGTAAACTCAAAATATATATTGAGTCTCATGCATTGAGTCTTAATATATTGAGTGGAGGATTTAAGTCCACGTAGTCTTATACATCTTTAGGAAAGGAGTCTGACCCATATCTATAAATTAAATACTTAACAATTGTTGTTTATTAGGCTGGAAGCAGTCCGGGAAATTCATTGCCATTCCAATGCGAGTTTTCAGCTCTAAGATGCGAACTGCTGAATTGTTTCTCTCAGTTAGTCGCCTGTTGTCACAGCCTCTGTTTTTCTCCACCTCCTGCAATCGCAGTAGCCATAGTCCACGCGACTAGGGATGATCTCCAAAGATGTGGACATATAACAAATCAGGTAAATATTATAAATTGTAATTTATTTATTTTTTATTTAATCGAAAATATAATGATCATATTTTTCCAGTTGCGGAAATGCGCAAAAGAATTCAGGGCATGTGGAGACCTGTACTGGAAACTTTATCAGTCTGCTTTTGATGCAGATCCGAGTTCACTTACAAATATTCAAATGTATCCTTACAAAAATTTGATTCTAATTTTATAATTATTATATCTATTATAGATTTTATATTACAAATATTTTTTTGATTTTATCTACAGTTGGTAAATATATTGTCTAGTTATTTACTTATATTACTGACAAATAGTAACAAACAAACATAATAAACATGAGATTAAAAGATAATTTAAAAATTAATATTCTTAGCTTCTTTAATAAAATATACTTGTACTAATTATCAATCATTTCACTGCTTTGTTGACAATAGTATTTATAGATACAAAGCAGTTTGATTTCTTGAAATAAACTGAACATATCTGACATGATTATAAAGTTCAATAATATCTTAATCATTATATTTAATTATTATTATCTTTAATGTGAAATTAGACATCAGCATATGTGTATGCTAATGGCTTATAGTATTGAATCCATTGCATTACCAAATTATCAAGGAGATGAACCTGCTATAGATTATGGGTAAGTGTCGTTAAGAACTTATTAATTGTAATAAGGATTATTTTATTGTACATTTGAAGACATTCTAACGTAATCGATTTTGTTTTAATTTTAGTCTTGTTGAAAGATCAAAATTAAAAAATATATTGATTTCAGGTTACATATAAGACCGCATTCCTACAAGATGTCAGATTGTGGTTAGATTTCTCGTAGCCTTGAAATGTGATCTAGGTGTTGACCTTCATCTCTGCTAGATCACTCACCTTCTTCTTTAATTTTATTATTTCAAAAACTTCTAATCAATTTTTCACTTGTTATTGTTTATTGCTAATTTACATATATTATTCTACATAACGGCTAACCCTAATTGCACCCCTAAATGAAATATCGAAAAAAATAGTCATATACTACTGCATTATACATGATTACTAATTGTTAATTTGTATCAATACCTTTGTTTAATATAAATGAATGAACATTTTGACGGAGAAATTTCTAAAAATTTGTGTGCTACTTACAAAATGTGTTTTTTTGCCAGTCTTCAAGACAGCAGTTTAGAAACACAGTTGATGCTGCAATCTTGTCAAGCCGCAAGTGCTCTGATACGGTCATTGGATCAGTCTGTAAAATCAATAACACACCAGGTATATTAATTGTGATATAAACAGCGATATATTTATGCAAAAATATGTTGTTAAAATATAGTATATTATATATATTTTAATATACTGTTTAAATTTTCAATTGCCTGTTTCAGCATATTGACTGCCTCCTGAAACAAGTTGAAATACTTATCACGGGACCACTATGCCTACCTCGTTATTTCTTTCAAATATTGCAATCAACAAGTGTTAAGGTAATTCTTCATTATACGTAGAAACTAATTTTTATAAATTCAGTAAACCCGCATTATTTTTTTATGGGAATACTTTAATTTATCCATACATCATGGTTTAATAGTTATGAATTCTGTCTAAATATATACGTTATATTGTTTCATTTATAATATATGGTTTGTGAATTTCCTTTTTTTAAGTTGGCTGTGAGTCCTCAGCCGCGAATGAATGGTGAATGGGTGACAGTGACCAGTGGTTCACAGCTGGCTGTAAAAGTGGAAGGCGTTATACAGCATGGATCGCGTCCTGGACTCTTCAGATCTGTTGAGAAAGTTACCGTCAGTCTGACTACACAGCCAACTACCAGGAACAATAGCAATGAAAAGGTAATATTATTAATAAGAGTAGTCGGAGTAATAACTTAATGTCGGATTTAAATATAATTAAAACATTAAACTTGTCTATACTACAAGTAAAATAAATGTT
Organism: Lethocerus indicus; assembly: GCA_019843655.1. Taxonomy (NCBI): domain Eukaryota; kingdom Metazoa; phylum Arthropoda; class Insecta; order Hemiptera; family Belostomatidae; genus Lethocerus; species Lethocerus indicus. The sequence goes on from JACDQD010000011.1 coordinate 7,818,449, forward strand.
GCAATCTATCAGATTACTATCGCTTTTCTAATTTTTTATATTTATTTAGTGGCATGTGAGTCAAATTCTATGATAAACTCAGAAGTGTTCTCAGATATTTGAAATATTAAAGGCTGCTTTTTATGTTGAATGTATTAACTTAGCATTAAAATTTATCTATGTCAATGTACATAAATGTATTAATATTATTCTTTAAAAACTGCAAAATTAAAATAGATGCATACATATATAGACATCCTCGCGTAGCCATATTCACGTAATTAATTCATTTTCTAAAAACCCAATTTCTTATGTGATACTTTAATATCTTGTAGCATGATTTATTATGTGATAGAGGACAAATTTTAATGTTTCATAAAATAAAATTCCTCTGAATTTTTTGTGGTTCAAAGGAAAATTCTCATTAACATATAACATCATTTCTGTTTTAATGTGTTATTGTGCAGAAAATTTGGTCATTATTATTTTACAAACTCAAAATATTAATGTTGTATCCATTTTTCATTTTAAATCTTGTAGTTTTGCTTAATGCCAGGCAGTAGGCAAATAATAAGATTATTATTATTGTATAGTATTATTATAGTTGTCACTACAACTATATGCAGTTGTTCAAGACTGGTCTTTGTTACCTGCAATGATGATTTATATTTTTTTTTTCATGTTGCAGGTTAATGATCAAGGTCTGTCGCTGACCCAGACTGTTGTTCCGCATAAGGATTTCTTCACGGCTCAGTTCCTGGTCTCACTGGGAGTAGGCAGTGGGCAGGCAACTGTCAATGTGTCGGCAGCTGTCATTGATCAGACTGGATGCGTCTGGCAGACGGGGCCTAAAACTACGCTAACCGTTAAACAACACGATGACCCGTCGGCAAGAACACACTAGTCCTTTCTGATATTTTTTTTTCAATATTGAATTATTTCTTACTTCAAGATAAAGAGAGACCAGTTTAGAATACCTGTTTTGTGGTCTGCGAGGGGTTGGAATACCGTAGATTTCGTGTGTTTCTGTCTCCTCTCGCCGGTTTGGTCTTTTGCCAGACCAGGGTTTCGGCCACCTGCCATCTTCAGTAGCGGTGTTAGTCACTTTGGATGTTTTTTGGGCATCCTCACTCCCACTTGTACTGTGCCACACAAGTGACTGACAGTGGGAGAGAGGAAACAGAAACACACAAAATCTACGGTATAAAGACAGACCCATAAAATATGTTTTTATATACTTAAAATTACAAGCAAATATTTTTATACAAGTTTCCACTATTGTTCCAAATATATTGTCATATTGCAGAGCTCAGATGTTTGTATTTGTGAACAATTGTAGAATACAAAACATAATTCGATGAATTATTATTTAATATGTAAATAGTTCTCAAAATTTATGTTAGGTTAAATAATAGTATCTTTTTATAATTGAAACTTATGTAAATATGTTGTAAAAATAAATTGATTTATTTGGATTTTTCATACCAAAACAACAAACTTGCAGCTGCATTTAAAACTTTGACACTGTTTAAGAAATTGGGTATTACGTGTCTGTGGACTGTATTGCTGAAGAACCTCTCCATTATTTCTTTGTGATAATGTAGAATCTGGCATTTCTAATATCATGTATGCTATTTTTATTCAACCCTGAAAACTCAAAATAGAAATATTTTTTCCATATATAAACATGAAATAATTTAAAAGCATGATAAACAAATAGTGTAAATCATTTGGAGGAAGGTTCCACCTATATGAAATTTGAGGGCTGTATTAATTAACATAAATAAATGTCAGTTGCTTTGCAAATAATTATACCATTATTGCATTTTTTATATTAATACATTCATTAATTTCATAAAGTAACACAAACACATGCACCTACTCTACAAAACGTGGGACAGTCACAAAGGTGACATTTCTGTGATTAACAAACAAATATTCAATAATGTTTATTGTCTAGTAGTAATCACACTACAGTATTATAGACATTAGGCCTACAACATTCTTAATAAGTGGTAATCAAACTTACAAGAATAATGTTAGTCACGGTAAACAATTATTTTGTTAAATTATCCTCACGAAAATATTCAGTTAAATATTTTTTAATGTATATATATATATATATATATATATATATATATATATATATATATATTACATTTACCTGTTCAACAGATATACAATTAATATTAGAATAAATTAATATGATTATCTGCATTATTAGGCATATCTTATTATGAATATCCCTATTACATGTTGAAAGATCTTATACAGATTATTATTGCGCATTCAATTTAAATCTGGATAAACTGTTATAAAAAATATATCAGGACCATACTCATTTTCTTTATCGCAATAACTGTGTATTTACTCTTAAAAGCAACATTCCATCATGAACATCTAATTCTATTTTGTTCATAAATAGGTTGTAATACAGACATTATTCTACAGAAACCTCCATTGGAAACCCCCAATAATTTAACCACTTTTCAAAAACCAAAATATATACCACCTTAATTGTTACCATATGGGATGCAGCACAGCTGCTACACAACCTAATTATTCAATCACAAAAACTAATAACAACCAAGAATCGATGTAATTAATAAAAAATTTGTTCCTTCAAAAATTGTAAATCACACATTATAATACTGATATTTTGCATTGTGCAATGCCGATTATAAATTTGAAATATAAAGTGTTATTTTTCAAGGAACCTAATTGTACTTTTTGTCCAGTCATCACCCGAAGTGGTTTAGAATTCAACTCCTAATAAGTCAACAATAATAATAACAAAGCATAAATTATGTAAAACCGATGAATACAACTACTGAAAAATATTTTCCTAATGGTACAATATAAGAGATCCCCTTTTCTCACTCCAATATCATTTCACCATCGCAATTTAAAACACTCAAACTTTTTCCAAAATAATTGGAAGAAAATAATTCTTTATCAAATAGAATTTAACTATCTAAAATTAAAAAAAAATATCTGCAATAAAAATTAACAAAAAATTTTATGTAAACATTATCCCTTTTAAGAAGAAGAGAAGTGACATGGAATGTACACACTGGCCATATTAGAAAATTCAGATTTAAGTAGTCAGCATTTGAATGCAGTTTAGAAATATTCTTTCCTTAAATCATTATAACAAACCAACAGAACTAGAACATACAGCTATCAGGTACAATATTTTCAGTAAATTCACCCCTTAAGGCACTTTCATTGCTTACTTCTTCTCAGATTCTAGTTCACCGATATCATACGTGCCACTCCTACCCCAGATTTCTTTATAAGGTATATATCTTTAATTGTGATATTGTGGCTGACCGCTTTGCACATATCGTACACTGTGAGAGCCGCTATAGAGACTCCGGTCAAGGCTTCCATCTCGACGCCGGTCTTGCCGCGGCATCGAGCCGTGCAGACAATGTCCACGGAATAATCCGCGGAATTCAAACTCAGATCCAATTTAACATGAGACAGGGGGATATTGTGACAAAGCGGTATCAGTTCGGAAGTCTTTTTGGCACCCATTATTCCGGCGAGTTGGGCCACACTAAGGACATCTCCTTTCTTCAATAGGTTCTGTTCGATCAATGAGGTTATTTCAGATCCAATATAAATTTTACCGCAGGCAGTAGCAGTTCGATCGGTTTCATCTTTACTGCCTACATCGACCATTGATGTTTTACCTTCGATGTCGACATGGGTTAATCGCGAAGACGTGCTTTTGAATCTCCGACTCGATAAAGGGACCAGTGCCAGAGAGGATAATATAAACAATTTTTCAAGATTAAATAAACTAGTGTTGCAAAAGTGCTTGAATGAAGTTGAAAGCCCGTGAGGTTTGTTCGTACCCGTCATTCTGCAATCCCTTCCCAAAGTAGTATGATGAACTGAAACAAAAAATAAAATAAATTAATGCAACTTATTAAAAAATATAATAAATCCTTTATTTAAGCTGTAAAACAACTTAGTGTAGTAATTACCAAATAATTTTTTTTTGAAAATTAAAAAATTATGAACAGGTGAGTGATATGAAATTGTGCTCTCTACCTAAGGCATATTTAGAATATTTTTTTGTGAAGAACAATATAAGAACTCACTTTCGTGTTTGTTACATCACTCACCCTTGTTACATATTTCAATGAAAATAAATCCCAAATAATATTTGGCAGAATTATGTGTCAAATAAAAAATATTATAACAAAGTAAATTAAATGGTTTAATATTTGTTTAAAACAGTGTTTGAGCACTGGTACCACTAAAGTATCATTAATTTACTGAAACAGTTTTACGCACTTGAAATTTCACCCACCAATTAGTATCATGGGCCGATTAGGCATCTGAGCCAGGTTTAGCATGCCTGAAACAATTTGAATACTGAAACAATTTGAGGGCTTGAACTTTGGAGAATGAACTAGCGGGAATTAAATCAGCTAGTTACGAAATAGATGTCAAATAAACAATTATAAATATTTCTGGTGTGTCCTTTTACTCCACTAATCAAAACAGTTTCATATTTCCCCTTGGATGCATTATTAAATGATTATAATTTATGTAATTTATCTAGAGAAATTATAACATTGAAAGAATTCTACTAATGTACCTGCATGTTGTTTCTTCTTCCTACGAACAGCAGAACCAATCATAGCCAGTAGATCGTCTCTGCTACAACCACTCCTCAAAGCATCACTGATAATCAAATAAATTTCTCAATAAATTAAAATATCATATGGCAACTTTTTCTCAAGAAACTAAGAAATTACTCACCGGAGAGATATCTCAGAATTTCCAAACAGGCAGACTTTGAGGCTACCGTCAGCCATTAGACGTAAGCGGTTGCACGAACCACAAAAGTGTTCAGTCATCGATGTGATAAATCCAACCTGGCCGCTGTAGCCGGGAACATGAAAAGCCTAAAAACCAAAATTACACAAATCACTTTATATAAATCAAATATTTCACCGCTTACAAAATGTCTATGCAAACCTTAGAGGTGTCATTTGGTTTATTTTCCAAAGCTTGAAAGTCGGGGTATTTATTTTTTATCAGCGTTGTCATATCTCTGAATGAAACCATTTTTTCTGTTTCCCATTTGTTGCCGGTAAACGGCATGTATTCAATGAATCTGATGTCCACAGGACGGTCCTTTGTAAATTCAACAAAATCCAACACTTCGTCATCATTCAAACCTCTCATCACAACAACATTTACCTGAAATTAAAAATTGAAAGCTGTTACAATATAACTATTTGTTTTTAATTTTCTGTTTGAATCTACAGAAACCTTAATTTTTTTTTTAATTTTGTATGCATTTTTCAATATTACTATTAATAAATCTCAAACTGTTCTACAGTTTGATATTAAAGGCCCTTCAGGAGTCTTATGAAAGAGTTAACAAGAAATAAAATACAACTGAACATACAAAGCACTTAAAAAACATGTCAAAAACCACTCAAAGTGATGGAGTGATAGAGATAAATTATCTCTACCTTATTATCCTTAATTACCTTAAGAACCTTAATTATCTATGACCTATGTTCATATTGATTTTTGAACGTTACTGCACAACCGTCATGCAACTTTTAGACAATTAATTAGTGAGATTATTTCTGTTATAATTACAACTCTATCTAAGTTTGACTAAAAAATATCTCACTTTAACTGGATTAAAACCCAACTGTACGGCCAAATCAATACCGGCGACAACTCTCTGCCAGCCCTTCCGCCTGGTAATTCTTTCAAACTTTTCAGGTTTCAGTGTATCTAGGCTAACGTTCAACAAATCCAGACCGGCCTTTTGCATCGCCACCAAATGTTTTGTGAGTGTAAGGCCATTTGTTGTTATGGCTACAGTTTCAATGCCCTTAATATTTTTCAGTGAGCCTGTAACAATAAGGCCTATTCATCAACAGAAATAAAAATTGTGTTCCTCAGAAACAATACAATCAAAAAATGAAACACAAAGAAGCGTTACTTATAATTATAAATGTATTGGCAGAACTTTGAAATAATTTCAATATAATTTGGAAATCAATACCAATGATATGTAACAAATCCCTGTGGACAGTCGGTTCACCACCCGTTAGCCTAATTTTGGTAACTCCTTGTTCAACAAAGAGATTGGCAAGAGTAAGAATTTCATCAGTTGATAGTAATCTTGGTCTGTCTGTAAGTTTCACACCTTCTTCTGGCATGCAATATTGACCTGTAAACATTATTTTAAATGAAAAAAATAATCTCAATTAAAAATAAAAGATTGAGATTTGATTAATTAAATATTCAGATTCATAAACCCACTGGTGTCTGAACCAACCAATAATCAAACATGGTAACAACAATATATTAACCCAACAAGCTGAGAATAGAAATCAAATCTGCAATATAATAGGCAGTTGCCATCTATTAATAAAGATTAAAAAGACAAATTGCAATATTATTTTTACTGACATCTCAAGTTACATTTCTCTGTCAGCGAGATTCGAAGATAAGTATGTTGTCTGCCAAAATTATCAGTCAAATAAGCTAACTCTTGTGCATCTTCCTTCACTGCTGTGCTTTTGGACCGCTGCAAAAGAGACGTAACAACGAAGTCTTTAAATTAATATCAATTAGGCGCATATTAAAAATTGTCTCAACATATAAATATAACGTTTTACGTACAATTTTTATATTAATCGGCCGATGAACATATGTCCTTTTAAGCAAACTGGAAATCGACCTGAAAGAGATAAAACATTTTGAATTCATTTTCAGTAAGGTTGCATAACTCGACACCTACGTTTTGCCCACATATCAGTCGGGAGGTTTTACTCGGGTTACGTTTGGTTTTTGATAAATGTGGCTGTAGCCATTAGGAATTTGAAATTATGGCGACCGGCGCACAGAAACCAGTGATGAGTCTCAAGCAGGTAAGATGATAGAGAAATTTAATGTTTTTGACAGAATCATCAGCTTGCATACAGAGTATAACCATGTACAGTGATTCCTAGACAATCGTAAATAATGAGTATCAAGGCTGGTTCTCGCATGACGTCTAAAACATATAACGTCACGTAGTATGAACATATATTTTACGTAGTTTTTATAAAAAACGAAAATATAGACGTTTGTTTTATTGCCTTCATTAATTACCCGACTTTGTTTTTCAAGCAAACTGAAATATATGTTCAGATATAGAACAAAATTGTAGTTGACAAAAAGAAAAGAAAAAAAATATAGAACAGAGTGCAAACAAGGAAAACTGATGCCACATTAATTTCCTCTTTATAAACTTTTTCTGACAATCACACAATGTAAAGACCAGTTTGGGATACATCCATAAAAATAAATTAGTATAATTTATACTCACTGAGATTTTTAAAAATTACAAGTATCCATATGAAATAAAATAAAATTAAAATCAGTCAGAATGTTGATTCAAAATTGAAGCGAGTGCCCATTCTCACATTTATGGGAGATAACTTGAGTCTCATTATTTGGCCAGTTTCTGTTAATCATAGTCTTAAATATGCTGAATATCCGATGTCCACTAACTGTCCATTCATTTTCAAGTTCATAATGAGGCAGGAGGTTCTGAAATTGTACAGGAATATCTTTCGTTGTATAAGGGAAGTGCCGGATGAAAACGATAGAAAAGATCTGAGGGAATGGGCCCGGCATGATTTTAAAGCAAACAAGCATCATACAGATGAGGTATGCATACACCCATATTAAATAAATATACAGCTGCTTAATTCTCATAATAAGTGTTATAAACTACCAAAAATCAGATCAGATGTGCAACGTTATTACATGAATATATAATTGTATGTTTACTTCAATTAAAAATAGCCATATATTTATAGTAAAAATTAAGTTTTTAAAATGTTTTCAGCACGCCATTAAGATGTTGTTATTGTACGGACAAAGAGCATTGAAAGAATTTCGTCAAAGTTTAGATTTGAGCCGCTGAATCCAGTTGATGACTTATCAGAAATGAAGAAGCGCCAAAATATTCTGAAACAGTCTTTTATTTACAAGAGAATTACACTGAAATATATATTTGACAAATAACATTAATCAAATTGATTTCCATGTTTACAAAATGGAAATTTTGTTTATTAACTGTTTTTAGCAAAGAATACCTATTTATTCATTGTTAATGTCCAGTTTGTCAATTTGTAGCTGCCAGATAATGTCAAATTGAATAACTGTGTAGATATAAACAGCTAATTTCTTAAGGGATGAGAAGTTGTAAAAATCTATAATAAAAAGTTTACTCTTTACCATACTCTGGTTCTAGCAATTTAAGACAAAATTCTTTATAGATATTATTGCATGAAGTACATTTTAAACATCGACCATAATTGTAAATACTACTGAATACTATTATGTTAAGAGGCTGTGAATTATTTTTAAAGCTAAGTAAATTATTTTTCACGCATCAAACAATTATTAACAGGACAGAAAAACAATAAACACTATTGTTAACCTAACATTATTATTACCTTATTTTCTGTATTATTCCATGAAGTCCACTTTCATTTTCTTTTATACTTTCTTGCAATCTCACTGTAACTGGGTATTTTAAAACCATTATGAAATTTCAGGAGGAGCATTAATTTACATAGTCTGCTTTTCTTAACACTATAAAACATATTTTTTTATACTTTAACAACAAAAGCACTAAATAAACTTGAACTTTGTGCTATGAAACTAAAAAATAAAATTTATATACATATATGTATATTACACTTAACAGATAAATCGAGCTTTTCGAAAACTAAAGAATCTTTATGAAAATAAATTATTTTTTACCAAGCAAATTATGATACTTGAACACAATTATGTACCATATAGTTATATCTACTGTTCGATAGTGAGCACGCTGTAAGTAGTAAAAACATTCATTTTAATTAAAAAATATACTCAAATACTGACAAATGCATATTAAAAATATAAATAACATTAAAGCAAGATAAGCTTGTCAGATAAATTATGGAAACCAAAGCAGAATTCCACTAATAGTTAATTAACAATTATAAATTCATGATTGTCAGTTGATAGTCAATGTTATTATTATAGCTAAATAATAATAGCAGTACCAGGTTAGCTGCTCAATTCAATTATGGGTTAAAAATTAGCTCATGCTCATTTGATAACAACTATAAAGAAATTTATAGATTTTAAAAAACAAATACACGCAGTATAATTAAATATATTACAAACCTGGAATATGGGGTAGATCTTATGCTTCGAAATATACACATCAATTTAAACTGCAGAAAATAGCATTACAACAAGGTAGAGTATCAAAATGAACGTCCCTATTATGGTTACACAGAGTGCAATCGCATGTCTTACGCTCGCCAGTGGCACTTTCTTCGCCAGGACAATATCCAGGAGCGTGCGTATTATACTCTGCCCGTCGAAATAAAAACACGGTATAATATTGAGAATAGCGAAGCCCGACGAGAACATCGTTATGAAGTGGCACATTTTCGTGATCGCGTCCGGTATGTGCGAAGGAAGGTAACTGTAAAGGTTGATGAAGTCCGATACTTCGACGTTGTGATAGATATCGCCCGGATGGCCCAGGAATAGGACGATGCCGCCGCGATCCCTTTTGATTCGGATTAGCTTCGTGGAATTTTCGAGAGAGGGCCGGAAACAATGGAGGGACGGAGGACAGTCGGACGCTTTCTGGCAGCCGACAGACGAAATTTCTATTACATTTCTGGCGTTGAGGCAGGAATGTTGCGGAAGAGGAAGCGGCTCATACTCGCTTTCTATATATTCGAAGCATAAGTGTTTTGGACTGTTGTCGCCACAACATTCAACAGCGCCATCTGACAGGTGCTTCGCTGAAATCCACCAATAATTCAATTAAACTGGGGGAAACAGTTTTAGATAGTATATTTTTGTACAATACTTAATAAATATTACTTTAAAGTAACTTTAGGAAATAAATTTTCCTGTGTCAAAAGTGCCATCATTGGGTGGTCTCTTTTATCAAGACAATCATGCTAGGAAAATACACTCAGCACTTGTACTTATTTTGTAGTTGATTTTACAAAAATTAAAGGTGAAAAAAAAATCATTTCACCAAAAAAAAGGAAATCAATTTATCTTAAGATTTAATGTATTATAGTGTTTCATTTTATCAATTTACTCTGTTCTAAATAAGTTAAATTGTAAGACAAATTATACTTATTTCAGTGCATATAAGATTTGTTATATGAAAATTAATTTTTTAAATGTCTTTTATTATCTATTCATTAATTGTTAATAATTAACAGAAGTAGTATTTACTACGAGAGCAGAGAAAGTTGGGATAAACAAGTGTTGGTTTTTTCAAGACCGTGTCTAGCCCAAGATTTGTGGTAAATTCCTAAACAATGCAGTGTAATCCTCTATTAAAATAAAACTAACGCACATGCTAGAAAACATTTTTGTAGTATATAAAAATACCTGGGACGCTCTCATCGTGTTCCTTTATAAAGCTGTCCGATATACAAAATCCACTGTTCATTTCATGCAGGGACTGGACCAGGCAATCTTGCCAGCTAGTTGTACCTCTAACCATACAATTATTCAGTTGCATCACTTTGTCACCCACTTTCAAACCACCAGCACGGGAAATAGCAGAACCCTACAAAAGAATATCAGACAATTAAGTATTTACAAATAAAATTATTCTTTCACCAAATTTATGGTACAGAATTAAAATTCTGAAGTAAACAAAAATAGGTGATACGTTTTTGGTTTAATGACCTAAGAGCATAGTGATGAAAAAATGAATGTAAATCAAAAGCTTGTAACATTTAAATCATTGCAGACAAAATAATTTGTTTGGAATTTTGTGAGACAAAAAATCAAACAAAATAAATTAGCATATCTCTTTTACAAAAACACTGCAGATTATATACATATTCTTGTAATAATTATAAATACATAGGAATAAACGTGTGTAATTTTTTCTATTAATATCTTAATATTGTATAAGTCCTAAAATATTCATTGAATGTGTACTTAAAACAATGGAACTTTTCTTTTACAATAGCAGTTTACAATATTGGCAATCATCAATGATAAATCAAGAATTTGTTCCTTTTCTTTTATTTTGGATAGTAAGCTGTATTTTGATAAAGAATTATAATATGTTTGCAAGTGTATCTTATTATTCTTTAATGTCAGTGCATAAATATCTCAGGTTATTAACTCGATGCAATTGAATTAAAAGAAATATATCATAATTCAAACTCAGACAGAAACAAGTGTGTTTGCTTAAAATTTAAATAAGAAAAAATTATATTTTAAAAATTGTATAACAAAAATAAATTATCAAACCTCTCTGACGAATTCTACTTGTACTCCAGTACCGAAATCATAGAAAGGGTACAGTAGCCAAGGCAAAGTTGTAGCCACAACTGCAGCTATAATGGCTAAGAAAATATTGTGCCAAACACCGGCACAAAGAACGCGAAGCTGCTTGACAGGAGGTAATGCATCCAGTTGATCGAGGTGTGTCATGGCAACAGGTATAATGAAGAATAGAGTAATACTGAACCCTACTATGTGGACATCTTCCCTGTATCAAAACATATAATAATTGACCTTTAATTATGGATGCTGAATGAAAAAAATAAGAAATGCACTCATTTATATTTCTAGGTATAGTTTAGGATATAGAAATGTGTAATTAATCTGTGATAATACAAAATTGCAAATTTATTTATACATTACTTTATAATAAATTAAATATACCTAACAGCCGCTATTGCATGACCAAGTTCATGAATAACACTTGGTACTAAAAGTGCTAAAAGGTAATATCCAAAATCGGATGATGGCATGTTCCATCCTGGGACCTACATTGAAGAGATGAGTTAAAAACCTCCAAAAAATGAAAACTGCAAAAAACAAGGATGCGGCGTAAAAGTTTATTTGGCATTCTCACCATCGGTTCAACCACTACAATGCTAGAACTAATCTTTTCCTCTTGGACAGTATCTTTTATTGTAATAATCATAGTGCGTATTATGAGAAAGACGGCGACGGGCATGAGTATGATTGAGACCCAAGTGCCGGCAGTGAACCATGCCAGGTGAAGCCGAGGTCTCAGGGTGCCCCATTTTTGAACCTGACGGTTGAACGCTGTTGTGAACCAGTTTAAACGGAACGGCTGAATCTGTAGTCCTGTGTTCGTCAAGAAGTACAGGTACGGATAGTGAGAACAGCTCTGGAACAAATGAGGACAACATACGCGATAAAATATTCGGACGGCCTGAATAAAATTCATAAACAACAATTACTCTCGACGTAACATCACAATTAAAAAACGGGAGCTCGTATCCGAGCAGATTTCAATGAACAATATCCCCCTGGAGTTCAACAGGCGGATGACTTACTTTGAAAAATAAGTCGAAAAACAGTAAACAGAAGTGAAGGACTATAGCGACAATTATGAATATATAGAATTCATCCATTGTCCGATACGTGCATGCCGATTATTTATTGTAACAAGAATAACCTTCAGCACACAACAGTGAAACCTTCCTCTACACAAACATCAGTCTCATAGAGAACACCGGCTATATACTTGTCCACCGTCCGACAATAACTGTGCTGAATTCGCATGTTAAGCTAATGCGCAATAAGAATAATTATAAACAATATCAAAAAATTAAAATTATAGTCTGGATCAATAAATTTAACATTAAAAAATAATTTTACTTTTGAGGTTTTTTATAGTAACAATTTTGTGTTGTATTAGTATGGTGTTTGTAACTATTTTCCCTTTTGTACGAGTTCGGTAGAAGTAGGTTAATTATACCTATCGAAGACGTAGCTAAGGTATACTTGCTCCTTTTGATATGGTTGTTATTTCGTCTTAGAAATAAACTTTGGTTTTGTTTGTCCTTTTAACTATGTTAGTTTCCTTAGGTTTAATAATTGTTTCTGTTCCTGTTTAATGTTAGTCTGCCCTCTATGTTTGTTTAGATGTCTTGTGTACCTTATCTATTTTCTTTATTGTTATTGTCTATTTTGGACCTCTTTAAAAAATATGTTATTGTTTGTATTTGTTATTTTTATTTATAATTCTTGTGTTAGCAAGAGATTTACACCTCATAATTAATGCACCTAGAAGAGATTAGGTACTGCCCTGAACATTTTTTACTAATAACAATTTGGCATTGGGCATGGTCTGCCTTATTTTTGCCTGTCTTGGCCAGTCAATTTGTAATTGCTAGGCTCTGTTAATATTTATTAATGGTCAATAGTAGGTATTCATATAACAGTTTGGTGGGCATATTTGTGGTATTGAATATTAGTATACACTTATTTTTGCTTTCTTAGTTTCATTCATTTTTTTTTGTGTTCAGTGATATAGTGCTATACAGTACTTTTTTTGTTAGTCATCTCCTTTAAATATTTCAAAATCTGGATATTTAAATTCCATTTATAACCCTCCATTTCTTTGTGACGAATATATTTTATTTTGATGTTTAAAATAATGACTTGAATAACATTTTTAAGAAAAATGTGATAACTGAAAATACACAATTGTATGAACAATGTTGTTCATATTATAATCACAAATTGAATACATTATTCAATATGAAAATTTTATTTTTTCATTTATTGTGACATTTATTTATTTATATCTATTGGACTAAATTCATTTTCCTTACCTAAGAATTATAAATGTAGTTCGAATATTCCTAAAGTTATACAAAACATTATTTTCTTATTTGACATCATAATAAACAGAGAAATAACTGATCTTTGCTAGTTGCTAGTCTTCACATCTCTTACACCATCCTTTGAAATCTAAAAGAAAAGATATTCAAATAATATTAAAATTTACTATCATCACAATCATATTTTCAGATGACTGATCAATACATAATTTGGTAGTTTTATCCTATTATATGCTTACGTACAAATTTATTAAAATAATATAATGGTACAATTTTGAAGCATAAAGATCAAAATTTACTTTGTGATAAAAATCTAACAATTAAGTCTAAGCAATATAACAAACATTTTTAAATAGTGCAGGTCCTATTGAATAAAATGCCTTATTTCGCATTGGTTATTTGGGGCTTCAATTTCATATCAATCCACTAGTAAAGTAACAAATAATGACACCAGATGTATGCAGTACATCCTAGATAGCGCATTGAAAGTTTTAGTATTATAGATTAATTCAAATTTATAATATATACAGTACAATATACTTACAGAGAAAGTGACAACTGATTCAGGCAAACATACGCTTTTATACATTACAGCGGAGTGATTGGAACCTATTTTTCCCAGAAGAAGCGTCTCATGGATTCTGTGAGTTACACTCTCACCAAGTGCTGGACACAACAGTTTACTGTTTCCAATAATTCGTGTAGTTAAATTGTTAGTTAAAACAACCTGAAATTTGTCAATCTTTTTCAATCAATTAATTTTGCAGTCGATAATTATGGCACATACAATCTATTGCATCTTCAAAAATATAAGTAATAATTTATAAATATGTAGGATAGAATAAATGAAAAACTTCTTTGGTATAATGTATACAATTTTAATGTTTAATGTACAATATTACACGAGTAATATATATTTGAAGTCGAGGAGAATAACAATATAATAAAAATACATTATGTTTTTTTACTGAGTTCAATGCTTTTAAGAGCCATTTCAATTGCTCCATCTCGTGTTCGGTTTCCACCAATGAATCCACTAGCGTGAACAAATATACTCCCTTCAATGCCACTAGCCTTCAGCAAAACTTCACTATTTCCTTCATTATTAAGACCTCGCCACTTTTCTGCAAGTGGTATTCTTGAACTGAAATTGCCTCGTTCTATTGGAACTGCTCGTACTCTCCATGCCCCACTGTTATCACGAAAAATTAAATATTTTATCAGGGGACTAATGTTCAACTCATTTTCAATCTGGAAAAAATGCTCTTCCCACGGACAGAATACTTTCAGCTCAATTATCTCTCCGCTTGGATGAACCTTCAACCTCTCATCTATTGCCTCTTTCACAATAGTCCTAGCTGGCCACCAAACTTTAACTAAACGCTTAACCTTGTCCTCAAACTCCGATCCAGCATATTCCATTGCTCTGTTGAAAGAGGCTTGTTCATCATACTCTGTGTCAATCCAATTCTGATTGAAATGTGAAACTCTGGAACTCAGATTGGTTGTGATCATATAATTCAATTTACCTTCAGCTATGTTTATTCCATTGTCAATACCGTCAATTTCTTGAATAAAGCCTTCATAAAGCTTATCGAATATAGGTTCAATCACACTTTCATCCAAGTCTTCTGCGAGTTTTTTAATAATTCTTTTACCGAAATGAAGGTAAACAAGGCCACAACTGCTCAGTTTCGTCGTCCACGGTTTTCCAGGTATCACTGTACTGGCTGATTCATTGAAGTCACGTTGATGATGATCAAAACGATTCTTCGATGGATTGTAAACACCGCCAACGTCTATCACTATATCGCATTTAGCCAACACTTCGGGATCTCTAGATCGGATTATATTAATGTCTGGATAAAGGAGTCTCAACATGTAACAGCCCAGGACTTCGTCACAGTGGAAAACACCGTTATGCGTCCCCAATGTTTTGAGTTCTGCCATTTTTAAATTATAACTTGTTGAAAAATACCTGCTGGAAAATATACGTCTAACAAAACCGAACATTAACTTACAACGCGCAGCAAATTCAAATGTACATCAAACAATCAAAACTGTTAGCACATGTTCACTTAAACTTACAGGTATGCCAACCTAACGTTGCCACTACCTACCAAAACGTTTTCAATCCTTTACAGCAACATTCATTGTTGTGCTTTTTACAATTTTCTCCAAATTAAAATACTTCTTATTTCCTAATTCTTTTATAAAAGTAGGTTAAGTATTTGAATTGGATCATTTTTTCCCAAACGGGTGTCAAAGTCACTAAATTTTATTATTATGGCTTTAACAAGAATCACATTTAATAATAGAGCGCAATAAAATAAATCTTCCTTGCCCTTTTTTAATATACAATAAAAATCAATACCGTAAACATACTAGAAACATTGATAAATTCAGTTAACATTCGTGGAATGATGGATATTTATATAATAATTTGAAGAGATATTGTATTAAACAAAAATCATACTTTCTTCCTTTTTTATCACATATTGCATATTATGTGGAAACACTAGAGGGATAAAATATTACTTCTCTTTAATGGGGATCAGTAAACCTGGTTTCAGACTCCAGCATTCAGATATTACTTTCATTTCAATTAATATGTGTAGATTTTTGATTACAAGAACCCTTATTCTTAACAAGAATAAGTCTGATTAGTGATAACAAAGGTGATGTAGCTTGATATTTGATATTAGGCATTTATAACTCATAAGTAAGTAAATAAAAACATTTATATACAAACTTACCGCCACTGAATGTATTTTGGCTAGTTCATGCAATTTCATAATAGTTGTACATGCCCATCGTGTTCTATCCAAAATATTGGTCATCGTAATAAAGGGAAATACAAAACTGTCGATGACAATTAATTTCACCTAAAAAAAGACCTAACATTAATCTAAATGCTTAAGTTATATTTACATGAATGCAGTAGTTTTTTTATTTTACGTTGGGGTGTGTTTCTAAAAATGATGTAAGGTGATGAACTGTCGCCCAAAGCTGTTCATAGTTATTTATGGACATGTAATGTACTCCTCTCAAGATAGAATCGACAGTGAAATGATCCAGGTTGTCCAAATTATGCATCTTGGATAGTTTTTCACAGTGTCTCAATGCCCCAGCTGCTATTTCTAAGTCAGAAAAAAGTATTGTGGACACCCATAAGTAATAAAGTATTTAGAAAACTACTTTCTTATGATTTTCTACTTGAGTTATGTATTATAAGCAGTTACCCCTCAATCTAGAAACTGTGAAACATAATTCAGTATCAATAAACACTGCCTCAGATTCCAGGCCTCCCAATACTTCGGGAATTTGAACATCAACACACAGCTGCAACCTGAAGACAAATTTAGAGCACACCAATAAGTCAAAATTTATCATTTCAAATTGCACCACATACTGTAACTGTAAAATTTGAAGGGATATAATACAGACACAAACTGTGATTTGCCCGAGCCTGGTGGTCCACACACTTGGAGAACATTACTGAGGACAACTCCACCTCCAAGGATATTATCTAGGGCTTCACTAAATGTTGGTATAGCTTCTTCCATTGCTTCGACCTGCAATTCATTAGGCACTTTATTGCAGCTATATTCAGGTTAACTTCTTGAAGATGGATAGGCTATTAAGCAAAGACTTATGGAAGGAATAAGAACAGATCAAGAAGGCATACCTATGCTTACTTATTAATAATTCTTTTAGTAATGTTACAATTCCCCGATATTATGACCTGCCACTTGATCTTTTCATTTCTTCGATTGGGCCAAACTAAAAACATCCCCACGGTTGGTAGTAAAATATTTTTATTCAGAAAAAACCTCGGTTACCAATTACTCCAATGGCTCTACGCTGCAATGATAGCAGCAACATTTTGAAATGCGTTCTTCTTGATATACTAACTTACCCTGAAAAGGTGGGCCGCACTGTACACGTGCGGTGGACTCACCATAGTCCTTACGGTTTCAGGGCAAAAACCGAAATGCCTCAAAATCTCCGCAACTTTGGTATCCATATCTGAAACCAAAAACAACCCCAATTCAATTGAGGTTCCACTTTCACCGAGGCAGAAACTAGCTATTTTTCCCTTTCGGTATTATACTCGCTGTCTTATATTTACCTCCGTTTTCCTCAAAAATGTCATCACACATCCTGTAGCCGAATTTTATAAGACCCGAAATGACCGCGGACGGCAAGGGCAGAGTTTCGATCGGCCGCATTGTTTCGAATCCGTTACAGTTCACAGCGAATCCATTCGAAGTTGTAGTTACTTTTTGTACACGTAAAAAGGTCTGGTTTAAGAGCGTCAAACATATTAAATGAGATAACTAAACCATGCTGAAACAACAAAGCACAAGATTGGGCACAAAACAGAACAATGGCGGCCACCAACCTCAGAAAAATTAAGGCTAGAAGACAAGTAACAGAGAACAAAATTTGAGGATTCATTAAACACCCCAGTTTAATTTACTTCAATCCTTATTGTTCACATTTGTAAAAAAAAAGTAAAGGAACGTAATTATTTCTTTAATATCTTTCATACCAAAAATTGTTTAGCACCTAATTATCCGTCTTGATATGAATAATTCCGTCTGTCGAGAGATGCGACAGTTACACAAATGGACGGAAAGAGAATAAGCAGGTTTAAAAAATATCGAAATAAAGAGCGGTTTCGTCCGTGAGCAGCGCCCACACCAATTCCAGAATCAGATCAAAATGTTAAAAGCCGAACACGGAAAAGTATGGCAGTCGATGGCCGGTGATTGTAACCTATCGAGGCCGACGAGATAGGCCTACGCCTCAAAAACGGGCGAATCATTTATAAATAGACTGTTTATACATACATGGAGTCGAGAGCGAAAGGTGGGCGAAACTGGGCGCAGAAAAAAATTCTTTGTACGTCTTTTCTTCTCCGGTGTCTAGTAAAAAGAGCGTGTATGAGTCGTTTATAATGAGACGAAAAAATAGGCGAGCAATAGGGTCAGAAAAATGGCGACCAAAGGATTGAAGAAGCGAAGCAACTTAACTCGTGATACACCAATTCCAAACCAGTTTCAATTACCAATAAACTATTCAGCAAACGTTAAATCTGTTAATAAGGTTTTTGGACCAATTTTGTACTAATATTGTTTCATATTGAAATGGCAACCGACTGATTCGGCAGCTCGTCATATTTTCTAAGCCTTATATTCATTAGGAAGGTTTTATCGTAACTAACGACTTCCAACGTGTAAGACCATCCAGTTCCATACTATTAAATTACAAACCAAGGTTTAGACTTAGAAACGCAACCGGAAATGTAAAAATGTAAAAAAAAGTTATTGGGTCAATGAAGTGCAACCAGTACAAAACGCAATACGGATCTCGGTCGTTAATTGACCTTTCCTGCGACAGAATTGAGTTATGTTAATGGCGATGACGCAGAAATAACGAGCGTTTTAATCAAGCGTGAATTTCGTGGCAATAATGTTGGCAAGGTCGGAAATAATCTTTTTTAAAAAGACAGATTATCGTTAAAACGTCCTTTATTAGATTATAAAACGGTTCCAGTGTTTTCATATAATTTCGTGGACTTCGAATGAAATATACGCGGAAATCGTATAAAAATCACGACTAGCCAGGAGTAAACATTTAACAGTTAATATGAAAAATACACATTGACTAAATATTAGTTCAATTTAAAACATAAATGTACAAAACAAGGCCATTTTTTCGTGTTTTCTAAACATAAACAATATAAAACAATGTATGGTAATAAGAAATGAGAACGGAATGTTGCGGGAAGAGACTGATGGTATATAAGGTATAAAATAAGTATTTATATGTATCAGGGGGTAGTTCTTTAATCGCTCAAACCATTTTTGTTTAAACGAAGTTTAACTGAGTTAACAAAAGAGGATGTTAAAAGTGTGTACCACAGAGTGGTCGGAATCTCGAGCGAATCAAATTGGGGCAAAAAATTTGAAAACGGTTTCCCCACGCCCAATCAGTAAAATAATTTATCGGTATACGCCCAACTGCGGTGCACCGGCCGTGAGATGGTGGTAGGCGGCGAGGTAGCCAGTCGAACAGAGAACCAGCCATGAGAACAACCCTCTTGGTCGTCTCCCTCTTGGCCGTTTCCTTCCAGGGTGGCTCCGGGCGGCTTCCACAATACCCAAATGGAACATCAAACTGGCACAGGAACAGGGGTGAGTCGCCAGCCCGAGTTTTGGCTCGATAACGCGAAGAGATGAAATTTTCTCTCCCGACCAACAAGTTTCCTCGAAACTGGATTCGAAAGTAGACAGTGATAGAGCCAAATTTGAGTAGATAGATTAGTTGCTTTTGGTAACATAATCGGCGATATTAAATGTACACGGCAAAATTTCAGTTAGAGTGGTGCAACAGTGTAAATCTTATATAGATATTTAGATGTACATTGGCGGGGCGGAATGAACCAAACGATGGACGAAATCGAACAATATGTAAGACAATTTTAATTTCACTCTTTCATTACAATTTTCGTGCGTTTGTTTTTAATTCATCAAATATAAGTTCACGAAGTGTTAATACTATGTACCAACATAGATTGTAACATCAACAACTGTTGATCTAAGACATTTCTTTTAACACGAACAAATGTTCGGAATTTCACGAACGCATTGAAGAAAAAAAACAACTAAAACGATAGAGTCACTCTCGCCCCCCTCCTAGAACCCCTGGAAGTCTGTTAGGTCCAAAAATGAAAATTCGACTGTAAAACCAGTTCGGCAGACTAGAAGAATGTGAAAGACCACGTTTAAAACTGCCCCGTCATTTCGTCATATGCAATAAATAAGGTGATTCCAGTTTCTCCAGACTTTGCCAAAGCCCTACCCTTTAAACACAGGACGCCTCAACTACTGCAGAGTTGTATAGAACAAAAATTTTCAAGAAAATATTATCACAGCAGCGTAACCAACCCGTGTACACCATATGGGGATTGAACCTGTCGAGTTTTTTTTTTTGAAAAACAAAGGGTAAACGGAATTTTCATTTTTCAGACCGAACGTATGTGTCGTCGAACAAGTGCCTAACACGAAGCACGAAGTCTGGACCGATTGCAAATACTGGAACCCGAGGGAGATATGCGGTCAGAAACCGTAAGTTCCAACAGACTTTACCTGGGCAAAGCGACAGGGTTTCACGTTTCGTAAGGTTAAATCTTTCAATGTACACACCTTCACGAAACTGTCGCCAGCAAGTTACCAGCTTTTATACCCAATTAAAGTACAATTCCGTAAGGACTCTCTCAACTTCCTTCATGCAGCCTAAAGAATTCAAAAGTTTTAAATATACGACTGAACCGACGGATTTAATGTGAGAATACGTATTCCAGAGTTCTGAGGTACGAGTGCTGTGAGGGCTATAGAAGAGTACCCGGAACGAAAGGATGCATTGGGGGTAAGCGCATTTTTTTATGAAAAATCAATTTTCTGCAAAATTACGTGATACATGATAATATTACATAGTCCGTTATTATAATTAACTATTTCTTTTCTATCGTCAAAAAACGAATTTTTCTGTGGTCAAATTTTACAATATTTTTTACCGCGCATAGACGTAATTTGCGCGACAAATAAGTATAGAAAAAACAAATTATTTTAAACGTCGGGGTGAACTTAAAATCTTGTATATAAATAAATTACAAGGAAATTTTTCAGATCAGTACATGACGATGATGTTTATGAGATTCGAAGCTCACCCACCACCGAAATCTTCGTTTTTGTGACTGTTTCGAAAATAATTTATGTATTATATTAAAATCCAAAATAAACTAACAGCTACTCACGTTTGGATTTCCACAACATAAAGGATTCGTTTTATAGTTGTTTAATACTATAAATAAAAATAGCCTAATTTTTTTTCTTACCTCAAAAAACCGCACCTTTCTGCAACGTGTTTCAGTCAAACCTCTGAAAAACGTTCTGGATACGGCCAGGGAAGCCGGCGCTCGAAAGTTCGTCAAGTACATTCAAGAGTCGGGCCTCGAGTCCGAACTGACGAGACGAAGTGCAATTACACTTTTCGCGCCCAGCGACAATGCCATGGAAGTAAGTTGGGCTCCGAAATTTCGAAACGAAATCTGTTAACAATAAAAATGTATAAAAACGATTTATCAATTTTTTCTTAACGCATTAAAATTTACCGCACGTTCTTAAAAATATTTGATTTATCTTCCAAGTCCTCAGACAAAAATAATTGTAACGAGACAATCTAAGACACGATTCTTTTTTCATTGCAGAATTTAAATTTAAATCAGAAAAAACAGCTTGAACAGTACCAAGGAGTTGCACAGAATCCCCTAATAATGTACCACATAATTGACGAAAGACTTACATCGGATCACTTCAAGGCTGACATGCTTGTCAGTTCAAAATATCTGGGCCATGAGCTCCGCATTAACAAGTTCAGCAGCAAGGTAAGAAATAGATAGAATTAAAAAACAAATATGCGCGCAACGCATTTAAGAAAATTCCTTGAAATTTATTTTGTAACGCAGATTGAAACTGTGAACTGCGCTAACATAATGAGCCGAGATCACGAGGCTACTAACGGAATTGTTCATGTGATAGACACTCTTCTGGATCCTACTACAGCTTCAACAAGAAACCTCGCAGATATACTAGTCCAGGTATTAAAATATTTCAAAAATTCAACAAATTTTCATAGTAATTTCACTGATGGTTAACCATCTTTAATAACAGTTTTTATAACATTAATTAATATTTATAATTAATGAGATGTATATAATTTGTTCCGTGTGGTTTATTATTAATATTAATTCCACAAAGGATGGAAGGTTTGCACAATTTGCCCGGATAATGGAACAGTCTGGGATAAGCAGCCAGATAAGAAGATCTGAACTTCAAATCTCTATATTGGCACCTTCCGATGAAGCATTCCAAAAATTACCAAAAGCTGCACTGGGCAGAATTCTGAAGGATAATAGTGCGAGAGATGGCAAGTACTTAAAAAAATTCAGTTTACATGAAGTATGTTCTATATAATGTACAAAAAATATATAAATAAACATCCAAGCTTTGATTTTACACAAAAAAATCAGGCTGAGATAAAAGCTCAAAGGAGAAATGTTTACTTCTTTGAGTGCAGATATAGATTTATTCTTTATTTTACAGTTCTAATAAAAAATCACATCATACCTCACACCCTATGCTTGCCGGCAGTACTGGGCCACCATAAACTTCGAACAGAAAGTGATGAACGAGTTGTCGTCGATTGCGACAAAAAAGGTGTAACTATCAAAGGAAAAAGACTCACCCCACAGTTCACATTGGGGAGAAATGGAGTTATATACATGGTTGACGATGTATTACTACCAAGCAGAGGTGAAATGACTAGATGTATTCTGCGATTGTGAAAAATATTTTATTTCAACGATGCAAACTAAATGCTGTTCCAAACATTATTATTTCCAGTCAAAACAATAGTCGAACTGGCCGAAGAGCAAGGTCTAGACTCCTTCCTAAATCTTATTAAAGAGGCCAATCTGGAAGACACTTTCGAAGATTTTGGTGACTACACTTTATTTGCTCCATCAGAATCAGCAATGCAGGGTAAAAATTAAAAATAATTTTTTACACAGTTGTATATTGCTATTGTCCTTTGTAAATAATTCGTTTCACAAAATATTACTTATGAAAATTATTGGGATTTGGAAATTTCCATTCAAATAAACAATGGTAAAAATTTAAATCTATACATCTCTCCTAATCTTCAATAGCACTTACTTTCACATATTTCATAATATTAATTTATGTCATACAAACTTTAACCAATGTAAAAAAATTGTCTCGATCATAAGTTGACAAATGCTGTTGTTACTTTATTATTGATGCAATATATATACAGTAATTATTTCTCAACTTCAGATTTGCCCAAGGAAAGGCTACAGGAGCTCAAAAACAACAAAACAGAAGCTAAAAATTTTGTTCTCCATCATTGTACTGAAGGACGCATCAGGACAACTAACATGGGAAACAATGAAGTAAGAAGTGCGAACAAATTAATTTTCAAATGACACTCATCAAATATTGACTCAGATTTTTAAATTTAAGAAAACATTATTTAGGTTGTAATGTCTCTGGATGAAGTCCACCCGCTGAGAATGCAAATAAACAGAAAATCACAAAGTGTAGATGGAGCCATGTTGGAAGATCCTGATAAGGAAGCAATCAATGGTGTGCTCCATGTTATAAGTAAGCCTTTGAAGCCAATTACAAAAACTTGGAGGGACTTGTTGCAGAACAATGAAACATTCAGGTAAAATCAGGTTAATGTTAATTCTAAAGGGCTAAAATATTTTGGTGTACATAAAGATATAATATTATCACATGTAACACCTCATTTCTACATATCATTTATTTCTATTTCTACTTTTTGTTTAACTCCATAAATATTTCAATCAGTCTAAACCATCATATATTAAACTAAATAAAATGCATGCTAAATATGATATTAGAACTAAATGCACATAATATACACAGCTCATTAATCACTAAAAAAAATTCAATATATTCCATTAGATTTCACTAATTATTAAAATAAATATAACTTATTTTTTTGTTGCAGTACCTTCCTCAAAGCAGTAGATAAACTGACAGAATCAAATACTGAAACCATTAACATGGATAACTACAAAACTTTGTTTGTACCTACTAATGAAGCATTTGAAGATCTAGATGATGTGTACACCACAAAAATGCAAGAAGACACACACTTTATTTCGAAGGTAATTAATAATTGCAGCTTGGAATATGATGAAATGATGAGCAATATTACAGACCTGGTAGAAACTTCAGAACAGCATACTGAAGTTTTCTGAAATACAAATAAAAATATTTTTTAAAAACTTAAATGTTCAGGTAATAAGAAGCCACTTGACAGACAATGTTATTACATCGGAATCAATACAGACAGGCCTGCAATACTATGTGGAAACAGAAGAGGAAGAGGTGGAAATTATAAAGAAGAAAAATGGAATTATTAAGGTTGGTAATGAAAAATTATAAAATTAATATTTTTTCTGCAATTGAATTATGAATAGTTTTAAATAATCCAATTTCTATATTATTTAAAAATCAAATTCTAAAAACAAAATTTGTTTTCAATGAGAAAACTGAATCTAAGAAAATTCATACCTTTTTTTCTTATAGGTGAATGAAGCAAAAATGATTGAATGCGATCTAATGAGCAAGACAGGTGTGGTTCACATAATAGATAAAGTTCTGCTACCAGATGGAGATTTTAGCGTGATTCCTTAAATTGGCTTGAATTTATGAATGTAATTAAGTAATACATAAATTGATTACTGAAAAGTAATGTCTTTTCTAATCGATTTGGTATGCTGATTAATGTTCCATTAAAATTATATACATTTGTAACAAATGGAATTCATTAATGTCACAACTTATTAAGAATACAAGTTTCACTTTGACTCTTATTAATGCTCAGTTGTGTGTTATATATATATACTAAAATTGTGTGTTCTAAATCTTATAATACATGAAATGCACTAATACTTGGTATTCTACAATGTTTAATGTAACAATATAACTATAACTGTAATTACATTATTAAGAATCAAACATATGATAATGGTTGTTTGTCTTCCATGCATCCTATTGCTACTCTCATATAAAGCAGTATTTATGTAGCCCGCTATCGTTGCTTAATCGTACAAAACAAAATGTTTAATGCAGCAAAAACATAATTAACAATTGTTTTTTCTTTAAATGAACAAATACAAGAATGGAATCAATCCATTAACTTTTACATAAATACCTGTGAAAGGTTTTGTGAGATAACCTAAGAACATGTACTTGTACTCAATCTTGATATTTAAACGTTCCAAACATATATACAGGTTAATGTCTTCGGTAGGCCGTAATAATTCTAACCATAAGTATCAAAACGACGTTCGCATATTTCACATTTGGAGCCAACTTCGAATGCATGGAGGTTACCTTCGAAAAAGAAGATCCTTTCACTGCTAGAACTGAATTTGAATTCGAATAAGACCATCGCGATTAAAATATAAATTGTGCTTGAATATCAAATTAATTTTGTTCAAGCCAAATAATTGAAAAATATTTTAATTCAGAACTTCTTGAAAATGGTATATAATTACATATTATATATATATATACACATATATACAGTTATGTATTATATAATATTAGTGCTAAACACAACATTGCTAATAAGCATAACAATGCTAAATTGTTGAGATCCACATTAAATCAACAAAAGTATGGCGTACTTAAATAATTTTATCTAATATGGCCAAAGAAATGCTTGAAGTAAATATATGTAATCACGTGTTCTCGCGAAATAATGAATATTATATCCAAATAATAAATACGCCTTTTAATTTTAAGATTCAAGACTTTCTCTCGAAAGTGAAAGACTGTAATATGAGACAAACGAAATGTATAGTTACAAATGATGGAGATAAATTTAGGGAAAAAACTTGAATTAGCGGTATGTTTTATAAAACATTGTTATTAAATATATTGTGTGTAATCCCATCGTCTGCGTTTATATGCGGCGACGTCGATCTTCCTTATATACGCCAGGATTTTCTTCAACTCGGTCCAAATCCGTTAAAATTCAAGTCCGCTCATTACAAAATATTAAAATGTTCCAATAGTATGGAACGATCGATTTTACGGTATTCTCCGTCCCAGAACAATTACAGTTCACGGGCGTTGGGTTTGCAGCACTGTACGAGTGTCAAGGAAGATGGCCGTGCTCTGTTAAATTCACTCGGACCCTCGAATGATGACTATAATGGCGGACACGACTGTGGATGCAACCCGTCGGCTCAACGTCAAGAAACAGACGTTGGACGATGCCTACGCGGCGCCGGCCAATTTCCTGGAGATCGACGTTATCAACCCGATCACCCACGGAGTGGCCAAAAAGAGATACACCGACTACGAAGTCCGGATGAGGGTAAGGGGGAGGATGGCGGTTGCCGGAGTGGGTGTTCACTTGACGTTAAATGTTGTGCCGGAGATAACTAAAAAACTCTTACCCACCTCGAATTTAAATCAAGTCTTCGAAAATGTATTCTCCTGATTAATGGAATTGGACTCGTAGCGCGTAGTTTCATAATATTTCTCATTCAGCAAACCTATCCTTCATTTCGCCCCGACCCTTTTATCCTCGTTGATTACGCACTAGTGTCGTTTTAATTCTCGTCTCGCATTCGTCAGTCAGCTAGATCAATTTTGAGTGACGTGCAAAACTGACATTGGCCCCCAGTTCAGTGGAACAGTTTAACACTTTACATCTCTTTATTGCCAATTGAAAAGTAGCATACCAGGATAATCTGTTTTACCGACTATTCTCTTTGCCAATTGAACCTTTTAACTGGTGAATTATGTTTATATTTTGGCCTAATTCCCTATGAATTAAACCTAATCCGATGTCTATACAAATAAACCTAATTAAATTTAAAGTAATTGATGGCGTTTGTTTATTTAATATAGTTAAGTGGTATTGTCCAAATTGAATTATGTCTATAATTTTAAAACAGTTCAATCAATAGAATCTGTTATCTATTCCGTAAGATTTTAAATCGTACTGTATGTTGTATTATTGACTGTTAAATATTTCAGTTTAATATAAAATGGTACTGTATTGTTTCAGACAAATTTGCCTGTGTTTAAAGTTAAGGACTCAAGTGTTCGCAGACGCTACAGTGATTTCGAGTGGTTGAGAAATGAATTAGAAAGGGACAGTAAGGTAGAGTACACTGTTATTATTTATATCCTTGTGTATAAAGTAAATGCTATATTTATATATTAAATGTAAATAACTTTAGACACTTAAAGCATGTATGAACAGTATTGCCTTTTAAAACTATACTATTGCAGTTTTTAGTTATTTAGTATGCACAGTCATACTAGATATTTTCTGCATTTACATTTTTAGTATTTGCAAGGTTATCCCAGTGCTTAAAGTCAATAAAAATAGATTTGTGATTAATGGGAACACCCAGTTCAATTTCTTCGGTGTATTATTCTTGTTCAATCATTAATTATTTTATATATCTCAAGCCTGTTAATTTAAATACTTCAAAATAATTTCAAGTCAGTTTAATATCTTTTTAATAACAAAATTTAACATTTTATGCATTAAACGTGAATTTTGACAAGATTATTATATTTCTTGAGTTATTTTCAGTTTCCATTGCACTTAAATAAGTAGCTTATAGCTTATGTAACTGAATGGATTAATCTAATGAGAAACCCATAAGTGTTACTGTGAGCTTTGCATATTATGATCATTTTTTCCTTTAACTGATTATCTACTTTTAAACTATTATTAAGTTCACTATGTATTTAAGTTATGCAAATGTGTTATTCAAATTAAATGTATTGAAAGCTTATTTAAGTATTTTCAATGATAAGAATCCTTATCTGATTTAATTTTTTGGGTCACTGTTAGCACTGGTTGGTGTTATGTATTCATGCTTTTGCTTCACTGTTAATAATATTTATACTACTGAAGTACACACATGTAATGGTTAATTAGTGCATTGTATTGCCTTATCTCACACTTTAGGAACCAACCATAAGGATAACACTGATAATGTAATCAACTCCTTATTTCTATAAGTTTACATTAAATGTTAATTTTTTTAATATTAATGAGTTAGGGAATTAATCATTATATTTTCAGTCTCTTTGGTATTAAACTCAGTACTTTATTTGCCTTCAACAATTTGCAATGTTATTGGAAAGAAAGCGCTTAATATGAGTTATACTTTGATAATGATACATGTGAATTTTACTTTACTTCATTAACATTTTGCATATATTAGTCAATAATAATATAGATTATTATTAATATTGATTATTGATACACAAACTTATATCAATAAGAAATTAATCCCCAAGAAAATAAGAAATTATTCGTTCTCAGATTGTTGTACCACCTCTTCCTGGTAAAGCTTGGAAAAGACAGATGCCTTTCAGGGGCGACGACGGTATTTTTGAAGAAGACTTCATTGAGGAGAGGCGGAAAGGATTAGAAGGATTCATCAACAAGTTAGTTTAAAAAAATATATCTTTGTTTGAATTGTTTTTCCTTTGAAATTATTATCCGATATAAAACTTTGAATATTTACATGGTACCTGTTACCAACTATATAATTTTATTAAGAAATTTTCTTAATGGAAAACAAACATTTTTTGCAGGATTGCTGGTCATCCACTTGCACAGAACGAGAGATGTTTACACATGTTCCTTCAGGAATCCATTATTGATAAGAATTATGTTCCTGGAAAGATCCGCAATACATAATTCAAACCTTCCCCCATCATGACTCTCCCCGTACTCTACACATTTTTGTATTATATGTATCACTTACGGTGGTAATTATTATCATTTTGTCTCTACTGAAAATATTTTATTTAGCATGTATTTACTAATATTATTTGTCCATGCCATTCCATATTGTTATTAGATTGTAAGTAAATAAAAAAAATCTATTTAAAACATGATTTACTGTTATCAAAATGATATTTATACAATAAAATATGTTTGTATAGTGTTCATATTTTAAATTTATATTTGATAATGAAATTATAAAATAGAGAAAAATTATGTCTTTTCACAGGTTACACTAAGTAATTTAGTCACATTATTGTAAATTATTAATCACTTAAAACTGATCAAAGAACTTGAAAACAAATCACAGTCATAATATAATTGTGTTGTACATGCTTTCCTGTTGTTAGTAGAAATTAACAACAGTGTCTATTAGAAATCTAATCAAATCAAATGCTCTTACATATTGTAATTATTACCCATCATTAAGGTTATATAATTAATTGTATAATTTGCCTGCGATAATTCAAACCAATTTGCTTTGTCTTGATTACCACTTTTCCATAAAAGAAACTCTCTAATAGTTTTAATTTCTATTCAATCAACATTTTTTGTGACATTTGTGTAGTGAGTAGAGAAGATATAAATCAAATCTCATTATTTAAATTTTGAAGTGTATATATTATTTCCAAAAATATATGAATATTTGCGGTTCTGTGTAGTGTATATGAAAATCGGATTTATTTGTTATATATGCAAGATATATTTGTAAACATTGCAATGTCATAATAAAGTATAGAAATATTTGTGTGGTATGTATGCTTTTATTTGCCTATTCTCTTATTTTATTTTAGTTAACACTCCAATAGATTATTAACAACAAAATAGTATTAAATTCCAGATATTTTACATGAATCATACTGTCAGGTTTATATATGAGCAAGTGTACATTTATTAGATCACAATTAATGAGACTGCTAAAGTAATAATATTACAGCTGATAAAGATGATAGTAATTGGGAGACTGGCACCGAACAAACCAAGGTCTGTTGATTGGAAATAAACATTTGGATCTCTCCCTATTAATTGTAAAATTGTTTTATCTGGCTAGTACTAGTTGCTGATAATTATATAGGATCCATTTTAACAATTTTGCCTTTGTTTTAATTTGACACAAATATTAATATACATATTACATATCTTATGAATGAGAGAGTACTATCATTTTTTTAGCATGTATAAATGGATATTCTATATACACACATACTACTGTTTTGTGTTAGTGTAAATTGTATTTATTTGTGGCCCCTATCAGTTTCTATGTGGAAAATAAATAATTTAATCGAGCAATAAAAAACCATTTTACTTTTAAAAAAGTAAACCTACAAATTCAATAGAGATTCTTATAGTCCATATATGTCTTCACATGTCTCCAAAATAATTGAGAATTCCATCAAAATATTTTAAACTTCTGCTTCATCCTCTTCTTCTTCTTCTTGAGCTTTCAATAGTGTTTCCCATTTTTCACAAGCTTTCCTAATTATGCAATTATTTAGCAAATAATATTTTATTCTTCACTATTTATTTTTTGTGTTATTTTTAGTTTATACATTTATAGATTACCGAAAACTAAAATGAAATATGAGTATTTAAGGTAATACAAAACCTGAGGTTATAAGTTGCTTTGCAGTATGTATTTCAATTGACAAATATAAATTTTGTAAAAGAAGATATTTTTTATTGAAATGTACATACCTGACCTCATTTAGAATGTCTACTGTATGAGGAAGTATAGTCCCTAGCATGTCCATACAAGGTATACATAAAGATTGAAGCAAGGAAAGCTCATTGCTTGGGATCATATTTTCATGTTCAGGGTCCATCATTCTTGAGGGTGTTAATCCTAATTCTATTTCCATCATTGCCTAAAAAATGTTAATGCATAATCAATTAAAATTATTCATCACCTCAGATAAATGTAAAAATATTAATAATGGTGGAAATATTGCCCTACAGTAGTTAGTAAACAATTATTAATTTAACCTGATTATGAAATTCACTATACATGTTGTATACATTCTCAAAACATTCTGGAAATGACTTATAGTGAGGTGAAAAAACACATGCAGTCATCATAACTGTCTTTAACAATTTCCTGAAAAATGTTTTATACACAGCCTACCATTATTTAAAACAAACACTTGTTTTTTTTTATATATGATAATAGAAATAAAAAAACTTAATTATAGTAATAACTTTTGCTAGTCAAATCAGAAATACATATTGATTATACTGGAATATTTATAGACAAAATTTACTAATTCATATTTCAACATTGTTACGAATGAGCAATAATCACTGAAACATAGATGGCCAACTGTTATACTTTTCAAAAGTTTACCTGTGGTACTGTGATAACCAGTCAAATCTATTTGGTAGCATTGATACTAATTTAAACCTGGTTTCAAAATAAAATTTTATACTTGTTGAAAAAATTAGTTTAGTAATTTCCTTTAACAGATCATTTTGTACATGATCTCTCATATTTTCCATCAGACCAGTGTGCTGGAAGTAGTATATAATAATATAATAATAATTCCATTGTATAATTCATCATGGAAGTATTCATCATGGTTTTGTATTATGGACAGAAAATTCTCACATTTATAAGCAGTTTGGTAAGTTCTGAATGATGGTTTTCAAGAGGAAAATCCAAGTATAACTGTGAAATGTAGTGATTTGTGTCATCAAGGAATTTATTATTGTATCCACGGTGATCTATTTTGTGACAAAGAGCTGCTATCATCAAACTGATTCGCTGTAAACATGAAGAAGATAGAAACAAGTAAGAAGAGAGAGAAAATCTCACATTACCATATCTTAAAATACTCACCTCATATTCAGTGAACAATTCACCACTCGTTGAAAGTATGCAGAACATGCAATGTACTGACATAAACGCATATTTAAAATTGTGGTACGGGTTATCTCTATACGCCTTTCTAACCATAGCAATAAATGTCTTCATTGCTTCCTGATTGAGAAGAATGCTATCTTTAAATAAAATACTGAACATCAATATTACATGTTCAAGAATGTAATTGTCATTATCAAAGACTGGAGTCCATCCAAATCTGAAACATTTGGGATTTCACTGAATTAAAAAATATTCTTATACTCAAAAACTTCCACTAAGTTATACTTACAATGACATGGTTTGTTCCTTGCTGTAATCTAGTACCAAATTCTTCAAAAATTCCTTCTCATGACTGCATGGTGACATGTGATACATCAAACCTTTCATTTGATTTTCTAAAGTGTATTCCTATGACAAAAATGGTAATGAACACTTTAAACACAGTTAATATATTAATATAATGTAAAGTATTTTTATTCATTTTGCTTTTTAATGTGCATGCATTAATGAATGAGATATATTATTTTCAATATATACTTACAAGATCTTTACAACTCAAATCAACCAGGCAATAGTTCAGACCTGCTATATAGAATACTGACAACTTATAGAGGTAGCATTCATCACTATTTGTAAAATGACTACTGTTGATTTTGTTGGTACAAACAAAGATCCCTGCAATTAAAATCTTTAGTACAGAATGCAGTAGTATAGCATATCTATATAAAGTGAGTGGAGAGAGAACATCAACAGAAATACGGTATTCCGGCCACCTCTCTCTAATGGACCAAATGGTCTTACCATTTAATACCCCTAATGAATAAACTGGATAGCATATAATGGATTTAATGCTATTAGGAAGAAACCAAGCAGAGATTTCTTCTTCTTCGCACAAATTAATGATTCTTTTAGTATCAATTACATAAGTTAGAACACGAATACTTTCTGATAATCTGAAAAAGTAACTCGTATTAGGTTGTTGTAATTATTACGCATGATGTGATGGAAGTAATTTTATTAAACTTACTCCCAACTCGTATCATATTTTTTGCGTGTATAATCTTTTCCTTCTCTAAATACGTCAACAATCAAATTTTCTTCTGAAATAATTTTAAAGTAGTACATTTCTTCTGCCTGAATTGTATTTCTGGCGATAACCTAAAGATATAAAGACTTCTAGAGTATATTATAGTTGTATCAGCTTTAAGATTTATTAATTTAATGAAAGTTCAAAAGGATTAGGGCGCCAACCTGGTCCCTTGATTCGGTCTAGATGTCGTCAGTAGCAGATAGTAAATTTTCTTTGGCCTCATACATGTATATTTAATAAAGTCTAATAAATAGGTTTTACCAATAAGTCGGAAGTGAAATCATCCATATTTCTCGAATCGGAGTAAATTTGTTGGCAGCTTTCGAAAAGAACTTCGCGTTCCGCGCGCAACGAGTCCAAAGCCGGCGTCTTCAGGGCGAAGCTGGTGGCCATCCAACCGGTAATTGTCATTATCAGTTCAATTTCGTCCTGAGATTATTTCACAGGTTTGAATAACCTATTTCATAATTAGTGCAACGCTTCAAGTGAACGGAGTACCGTACTGACCGTTGAGTACGGAGGCCCTTCGTCTCTTGAAAATTCCATGACGCCCAGGACTTTGTTCTTGGGCGTGACAATGGGCATGCTCAGCAAAATTTTCGGATCGGAATCTAAGGGAAAATTGAATATGTCTATAGTCAGATTTCAATGTTTTCCAGCAAAAATAAAAACGGGCAATCGATTTGTCTATCAACATCATTCTTGGGATCTCCTGGTTGTTTTAGTCTAATATTATATCTATAGCCTTAAATTTTACTGTATTATTTGTTATTATTTTTTTATTATATTATATGTCATTCTGATTTTTTTTTTGTAAGGACTCACCTTTCCTGCCCACACCAACTGGAAACATCTTTTCGTCCAGCCCTTCATCGGTTATAAAATATTTCAACGTGTGAGCGACAGTAGCCGCAACTATCGTACCGGGACCTGGAAAAGATTTTTAAATTATCCCTTTTCTATGATTCGAAGAAATTTATGGAATAGTATAGCTCAGAATATTTGTTCCGAGTATTTAGTAATATATTCATTTATTAAATTAGTGATATATTTTTTTCAATAGTAGCGGTGCTAAAGGTATGTTCCAGTTTTCCTCTCATTAAAAGGGCGATTCAATCAGATTAATAAATTGAAAGTAACTTATGAAAAATACCTCGAATTTTATAGTTAATAACCGACAGATAAATTATTTTACCTATTTTCCATTTGGTAGGGTACGTAGCGCATTTTCCTTTGGGAAAATGCCTATAAATTAGATTTCCATCAGCTACGTAGACGTGCGCCTCTGGAATTGCATATTCAATGAATTAATTGCTTCTATTCTTTCATATTATTTGAAAATTTAAATATTAAAATACTTTAAAGCTCTTTTAGTTTATTAAATAACTGATTTCAGAATTATTTGTTCGTCTATCGGTTATCTTTAAAACGGTAAACATTGCACGGCAGTAAACATTGCAAAATTATGCGCTAAAATAAAAATAATATAGTTCTGTTATAACAATAAACAGAAAAATTATTGATGCAGCAAGATATCCTTACAAGTTTATTTGATATAAAATTGCTATAATTCCTTACTCAATACATAATGTATTAAAACGTTGTAAATAGATAGGAAATTTTTAATTTTAGGTAGTTATTTCAACGTTATATTTAATTTTTGAAGTCTTTTGCTAGAAATAAGTTATTTATTGATAAAAAATAACACTTTTTTCGTTAAAAAATTAAATGTCTCTTGAGGTTGTACTACACAGTAGGGTTATACTTGAAGTAAGGTTTTGGGTCGGTTGTGGGTATCTCTAAGTAAGTCTATTGTTTGTTTATTATTCCTTATGTAATTCTGTGCCGGTATGTCGCCCTTTACTCCGTTGACGCATGGATTTAGATATTCCATGAGTAAAATAAAAATTGAGCCTTTCTTTTTATCGTCGCATCGTTATCATCGATTAGAGTCGTGACACGTTTAAACGGTAATTGTACTCATAGGGCTTCTACTTGAATGGGGGACGTGGTACATTGCTTGGTGCCTAATATTCATTGGGCGAATTTACCGTCCAGTCAAAACACTGACTGGAAAAAATAACATTTGGACAGATCTGTAAATACCTTTTGATTTAGTGAGCTTTTTAAGGAGAAACGATGTTTCCAGCATAATATCACCAGTGGTTTTACAGTCCGTCGCGTAATGTTTTATTTCCTGAAGAAGGTAGACATCGGATTCATCTATCCATTCGTTCTCATATTCACATTCCTCTTGGTCCTCTTCCTTCATTGTATACTCGGCAGTCTGTTCCCATTTTGTCTTCTGAGTGTCATAGAAAAAGGAAGTCGGTACATGCTCAATGGCCAATTTGGTGAGGAAGTTTGCCATGTCTTGTCTGGTTAATTCGACTACAATTTGCAACTCATTCAATTAGCAGATCATCTAATTCTTTGTGCTAAAGTTAAAGCATGCCATTATTTCAGTTATGAATCAGTTGGTTATGATATGAAATCGAATATAATGATCATGTGGGAAGTATGTTTATATCATTCAACACATGTTTACTGTTTTTTTTAATTAGTTTTTTATAATATCAAATTTAATATACATTTTAGGATATGAGAAAACAAAATGTAAGATTGCAGTTCTTAGAAAGGGTCTACTGTTTATTGGAAAGGCCTTTCAAGGAAGCCCCTTTTCTTATAATCCACTTACTTCTTAGAATAGAATTTCTCTTACCCTCATTTATTCCAAGGAGATTGTTGAGTAGGTGTGTGCTCTTGCTGTGTAAAATATAAACCTGCAAGATGTTTACATATTTACCTTTTCTCTAAAAAGAAACAAGGTAGAAAGATGGCCCTCTTTCTATCAGGCCTCGTATGATTTTGGTTAAAGAAAGGTTGAGAAACCCCGAACTAAGGAAATAACACCGACTGTTTTTCAGGGTCTGTGCTTGTGGAATGGAATTTAATTGGGTATGCCATTAACAAGACGGGAAGTATTCCAACTTGGTCTCCTGCTGCTATGCGTTCCCGCCCAGTATTATCTCACTTGTCTGTACCCAGGTGAGACAGTATCGAACGAGTTGAGACATCAGGTCCTCATCAATGTGATCAGCGAATTTAAAAATTTCAAAGACTCCTGGTTCAGTCTTCAGGGATGGGAGGCAAAATATATGGAACTTGTGGTTTGGATCGTTCGGGGTAGGCCATTGTTATACGCAAATTGAACTTTAATATTAATCCATCATTTGTTTAGTTAATAATCAGTTTATTTTATTTTCAGACTTGATGAATATAGCAGAAGATAGCAATGAATCGGTTGCCATTGAAGTATTACAGTACCGGGAAAGGTTGAGAGGTAAGGCGCTTGAAGTGCACAACTACAGACCGAAATTTGTTATGTACCGAATTGGTCAAGTGGTCGGAAATATAAAAGAAGGCTATAAAGGAGTTATAGTGGGTTGGAAAATAAGTTCTGAGGTAATAATATATTACGTAATATTATACTGGTTTAATATAAATTATTTATATCGAAATTCTGGAGCTATTGGAAAAAACAAATTAAATTGACAAACATTTTGTGGCATTGGCGGTTTTTAATTAACATAATTTTTAACTTACCAGCATATGTTTATGTGTTTTCTTACAGTTCATGTATGACATCCCTATGTATACATTGTTAGTGGATGAAGGGGATTCAGATGAACCTCAGGAAAGTGTTGAAATTTCTCAAGATGATTTGTATCTAATCGAGCATTCAATGGTACAGAAATTTATTGACAGTTATTTCCAAATTATTATCAGTCTAGAAATGTTGATTTATTTTTGCAATGTATTTTGTTTCAGGTGAAGAACAGGTACATAAGACATTATTTTTACACATTTGATGGTACGCAGTATGTTCCCCAACGTTGGTTAAGGGAAAAATATCCCAAAGGTTAAGTTTATTTTATTGTACTGTCTGTATTGTTCTTTACATTTTAACTTAGGTTCAGTATTAATCACAAGACCGATTACACAGAATGTTTATTTTTAGCTATACCAATTCTGTATTACCTAGATACAGCTATTCAGAGAACATAAGTAGTCCTTAGGTAACTACTACAAGACTTTCCTTTTTTATTTATCTAGTCATTGTTTGCGATACATCATATAAGTTATAATAGCATTGCATAGAAGAGTAAACAGGTTTCAGTAAGTTATACTTGAATTAACGCTTCTATAAATGATAAGGGTAACGAGTGTTCTTAGATCACCAATGATTTCATCAGGTAAGTAGCCTGTATGTACACATTTGTATTAAAATAATAATGAATCTCGTAACCCTCGTGCTTGCCGAGTTTTGTTGATACCTCAAATTAATTTGATAATGTCAATAGTGTAATTTATTTATATGAATAAATGTAAACATTTTTGTGAATGTTAATTGTAAAGAAATATATATTTGATGCAATACATTGTGTGTTTGTATGTTTTGACTGTGACAACCAAGGAAGGTATTCAGCGAAATTCTGAACAAAACCTTACATTCACACTTTTAATAACATCTTTTTAGAACTAAAATAAGTTTCAAAATAAAAGAAATAACAGAAGGAGGTGCAACAAAGATGCAAATTTAATGTTTTCAATATATTTTAATTTTTTTGTACTTACAATTAACTCATTCTTAACAATAAAATAAATAGACTAGTTCGCTTTTCAAAACATTATTAACTAAACAGTCATACACTGTAATCACCTCATTATATGTTTCTGAAAAAAGATACAACTTTTTCCCATTTAAAAAAAATACAAAAACAAACTCAATTTAAAAAAAGAACCTGAACCACTTGTCTATTGCTCTTAAGACCCAGATCAATAAAATTTACATGTTAATATTTGTGTTCCAGTTTTAACTTTAGTTAGTACGTTACATTTAACTGAATGATGAAAGCAATAAAACAGTTAACTCGATGATTTGAAAAATGTTAATGTTTAAAAAAGATTCATTACAAAAATTAGACTTAGTAAGGTACAAAAATAAATGTCACAAATATACAACCTAATATTAACAGTTCACCGTGTCACCGTTGACACATTTTGAATTAAATTAAATACAGCCAAGTTTGAAATAATTTGTGCTCCTTCGCCCTAGCTCGCTAAGCAATAAATAAAAGTGAAGTTAAACTGTAACGGTAAACCGATTCCACAAAAATTATCATTTTAACCTCCACCCAGTTTGTCCTGTATCAGCGCTTCCGCTTTATATATTTTCCAGCATATAAGATAATCTCTGGCCAGTTTAAATAGAGTATAATAGTTCGCGAACAGTAACAGAGTTAATGATACTACTTGATACCATTCTGAAGATCGAACGAGAATAACTATTTGAAGAAGGACCAATGAGAGCTGCAATCCAACCAAAGAGCATAGAAGAACAGATGGATTGTTGAAGACAGACTGAAATATAAAGTATAAATTTTTTAAAAATTTTTTTTTTCATTATATTTTATTTTCAATAAATTTATTAATAAATTCTAATTATTAGTAAATATTTATTTTGTTTAGCTTTATTTATATAGATCAATGAGTCACAAGGGCTATCCAACCCAGAATAAACAACTTTTTATTGTATACAAATTTTATATTCCAAATAATAAATAAAAAATACTACATAAATACTTACATAAAATCTGGTATGTGCATTGTTGCCTGGTTCGGCTGCATTTGAAATTCCCTCTGCTTTATAAAGCTCTTTACAGTGTTTGACTAGGGCTCCCTGATGCCATAGTGTTGTATCAGCCCATCTGAAATTATTCAGGTGTTAACTGAATACTGTTAAATTTGAATTATAAATTTGAATTAACTTTCTACTTACATATGCGTAGGGAGATGACATGTACGGCCTTCAACTTTCGCCCATTTTCCCAAGTGCAGTGCTGCTCGATGCAGTGTGTCGCAATATCTATTAATTACAATAAAAAAATGGTATAAAAACACCGACAAAATAATTTTTGAATTTTTAAAATTTCAAAGCGAGGATAATTATTCCTCCTCTAAATATTTTTTTTTCCAGTCACAAAATAATTCACTCACTTCACAGGGTAACAGTGCACGAGATAC
Source organism: Lethocerus indicus (assembly GCA_019843655.1). NCBI lineage: Eukaryota > Metazoa > Arthropoda > Insecta > Hemiptera > Belostomatidae > Lethocerus > Lethocerus indicus. The sequence continues at coordinate 7,857,612 of JACDQD010000011.1, forward strand.
ATTGTGAAACATCCAAGCCAAACAAACGTTAGATGTTGAGTGGCCCAATATGCATCAAAAAACACAAAACTCTGTAAAAAATCAGAAAGATTAATTTAAATACTGCTAATGTAAAATCTGTTGTGATGACTATATAAACCAAAAAGTGCTAATGCCCACAGGTATGTATACAGTTACAAATAATTTTATTAAACAAGCATTTTTTTAAGGAATTTATTTTAAAACAAACAATTTTACTTACTTGAGCAAAACAACAAGGAACAAATCCTGCATAATAAGCATTCAGCATTGAGCTGAACAGAATCTGTTTCATGCGATTATTAAAATCAGTTTTGAGATTGTCAACTTCATCTCTGATTGTCTGAGGGGATGAAGAACAGCTGTGGAGGGGTTTACCTAAAATAATTATAATCTTGTATTATAATTCTGCATCATAAGAATAGTATTTTGTTAATAATCATTAAATATTTATCATTATAATACTAAAAACACTTTGTACATAAGGGATTATTTTTAATTTTGTCTATATTGACTTATATCTATACGTACCTATGTACCTTCCTTTCGGATCATCTTGGGAATCCGATGGCAGTGACATAACATCAAAAAATGGGCTAATGCTCAGACCAAAAAGAATGAAATAAACCGATATCCTGAAAGAATTCAATTATGAAAATTCTTGAGTCCAGGACACCGAAGATAATATTTCTCCTCCATTCACAGCATACTTACGGATAACACAAGTAGAAAATGTTCACGATAGGCTGATTTTTCATTATGTGGTACGCACACCAAACAAGGGACGACATCACCAGGCCCAGGAGGAACAATCTGAATAAATTCAATATTTGTTACTGGCTTTTCCAGTTGTGACTAATTGATCAATATTACTCTAAATGATTTATATTTGTTTTCATACCGGACAAGTTGTTCTAACAATGACCAGAGGGGTGTCGGGCTCCATTTCAAAACTATTCGGCAGAGTCCACTGTACAACAGCCGTCGAACAAGAATTGTTCCAATGAAACCAACCAAGTACGGATCTATCAGGTAAAAGTGCTGTAACAATTAAGTTATAAATAAATTGAGTGCAACATCAGATTGAACATAAACTAAAAATTATATACATGTACATATAACCCAATTTTTTAGGCGCATGACTCTAGATCTAAGTAAATATATAGGTAATATAGTGTACATAATTCAAATATGCAAATGAAGAAAAATTGGTTCAGTCCTACGTGATCATTCTGCTAACACCAGACTGCTCTAACCATTAAGCCATGCTGTGTCATACAAACCATAGTCATCCAAGGATAACCCACTAACACTACTGTATGAAAAATATGCTTCTATTGAAAAACAGATGTTCGATATATTCACCATGGCGTATCTTGTGTAGGACTGTGGCAGCCACCAGACCGAATTGTAGAGGTTAAGAAACTGTAGGAAAGTCGCTGTGGCTGTGAAAATAAACATTATGATTTCGAAAGTGAAGTTGCTGTCGTGCGGTAGGTTCGGCATGGGCATATGCTTCGGAGAGATAACCTTCGTATTGATGTCATTTGGAGGAACGTATCTAAGTAAAACGAAAAGAATTGTCAAGTTAAAAGCAACACGCACTGATAATTCAGCAAAGGTAAACAAACTGATGGTAAGGAATTTGGATTACTTTGGTTTATTTACATCTTCGGAAGCGAAAAAAGATTGCTGACGCCCAGATCCAGAACGGCTCAGATTTCTTCTTCCTCCAGGCATGCTGCAATGGAATGGAGTATTTACATCAATAGTTATATACCTGACATGGCCTGACTGTTATCACAACCCACATACCATATTTTAAGTTTAACTATTTAATTCCAGTGTTTTAATATGATCATATTTAATAAAGCAGCTCAGATGGAAGATATACAAGCATATCTTCAGGATGGGAAATGTGATAGGATCAAGTTTGAAATACCTGTTACAAGATGGTGCACTTATTCAAGAGAAAAATGTTCTCATTTCCAGTGGCTAACTGACTTGTCGTGAAATCGCGATCTTTCCTATCCGTTTACATACAGCAGTGTGTAAGTTTATTTTATTTTATTTATATGCTTCCGACCTATTTTGTCGTACAAATTGATAAAATAAACCCTGACAAAAATGAACATCGAAGTAACAAAATGCTATACCTAGTGGCTGGATATGGTTTTAATTCCTTCAAAAGGATGAAACGACGAAAGAGTTTTCGTAGAAAAATACTTTTCGGGGCGGCATGTTACTGCCTATCAATACATAACCTGGTATGTAACCTCCGGCAACATTGACAATCTTCAAAAACAACCGAACAGCTGATTTTTGTACACAAATATATTTTCCAAAAATAATGTTCTCGACTTTATAAAAAAGGGGTGAATAATTTGTACCGTTCCCGCATTAACGGTTATATGAGTAATTGAAAGTTGTCGATATTCAAAAATACTATTAAAAAATCAAAAGAAGGAATAATTATATATTATTTTTTATTTTGTTATATAAAAAATACTTTTTTAAAGAAAAATTATGTTTTAACAAGTGTTTGCAGAAATTACAATATATAGAATAAAAACTAACATTAGACTATTTATTCAATCAAAATAATCACTTCAAATACCATAACTCGAGTTTGTTCTCGAACAAAGTACTTACTAATATAATATGTATTATAATATACAAAAATGAATTTATAGATAGGAAAAACTTTTAAGGAAATACCACTGTAGAAAGTATGACAGAATAATATTGGGGTCATTATATAATTATGTGAAATTTCGGAATGGTATTTGCCGTTTCGAAAATGGCCCGTTTAAAGAAAATGGCCGAAGCGTGAAATCGGCCCCCGTACCCGAGAGACAAACGGCCGAAAGGTGGCAGCACTGCTGTTCAAAAGTTTGTTTTCTTCGGCTGGTTCAGATATCCTGGGGACGTTCGGCCGATTGGACGCACTACGAATCCGGGAGCCACTTGGACCGGTTGTCTCTCTCTCTCTCTCTGAATGACACTCGCACCTCTCCACTGCAGGCCGGGAATTGTATCCGTCGGTTAGACCTTCCGGGAGTCCCAGAGCGGGTCATGGGAAGCAGATAGTCGGTGAGTACCGATAAGAATAGTCGTACCCGATGGTGGGGGCTAACCGTGCAGCGGCTCATATTTGTTTGTGTTGTCCAGGAGGAATCGGCCCGTCGAAAATATTCGATCAGTTATGGATAATAACGTGCACCAGCAGCAGATTCCAATGACGACAGACTCCGAAGTGAACAATTATACTGTAAGTTGGCCATTGCTAAGTATTTTTTCATTTGAATTACTGATTATGCAATAAATAATAAATAACTATGTTAGTTAACAAGTTACTTGTACTAATTCTTGCAGTCACAAAGTTGTGATCAGGCATATTCGCAATTTTTATTAAATTTTATTTTAGTATCTTTTATAACCAAAAGTCAAGCTATACCCTATTCTTAATTGATGGTGAGTTTGGATAGTAAATATATTTTTTTGTTTTAGATTTCAGTAAATGGAACTGCCAAAATGATATTAGATTTTGTAATGTTAAAGCAATATTGGCTACCATAGTCAACACTGTATAATTATATAACTATACACAATGCAAAAACACTTGTTTGTTTGTTAGTTTTGGTTGAAGTTCACCTTGAAGGTGAAGCCAGATGAAGCAAAAATTACAATTTCTATAAATAGTGGAAAACGTTTTATATTATCAAATTTATGGCTGTTGTGATGGCAGTTCTTGGCGTATCCGCACTGAAATACTATACATGATTGAATTGAAAGTTTACAAAAAGGTTCTGAGTTGCATTTTTCTCAGTTAAAATTTAAACTGGCTGAAAACGGTGGATGGCTTTGCAAATGCATTCTGAGAAAAGGAGGGAAGTGGATAATAAAATTAAAATTTCTGATTTTAGGAGTTGTTGATGAGTTTTTTGTATTTTTGTGAAACATTAATGCCCCCCATGAATTCTGAAGTGTGCTACAGGTGTCACTTTGTTCACTACAGCTAGGTCAACATAAATATTTCACACATAAATTTCAACTTTGCTCTGTCATGGTTGTAATAATAAGTATTGTGATGTTATTTTGTTAAAAATCATTTCAGTAAACAATTTTGGCATTCTTTGGATAGTTGAATTTTATTTCTGATTCTAAGAATTTAAAGGATAGTTTATAGCCCTTTTATTCTTTTTAGGTCATCTTTAAAAAGGAGCTGTTTTGCATATAAATTTGAATAGAAATTTTTAAAATGTCATTGCTGATGATTCTTAAGGTCATTCTTACTGAATTCAGGAGTACTGAAGATTGTTGTGTTAATTTGTTGTAAGCATTCTGGAAAATAAGGTGCTCTGCACATATATATTTATAACAGATTTTTATAAGAAAAATATTAATTCCATTAATTTTGAATTTAGGATGGTAAGGACTATTACATTCTTAAAAGTAATACTCTTCTGCTGTCTTAATTTCTCCAAAAAAGGAACTTTTTTGCACTCAAATATTTTCAGCAGTTTTCTAAAACCGTTGCTGATTGTGATGTGCTGTGGGAAAAATTAAATTTTTAAATTCAGTAATTTATAATTTGGAAAACTATTGCTCTTTTTCCCTGATAAAACGTGCACTTAAAAAATTCTATTTTAGAACTGGTATAGGTCACCTCAGTGAGACATGGATGACACTTATGGAAGTTTACTATTGGCTTATGTATTTTAGTGAATTTTATCACATTTCCAATTTTTAATATCTCTCTCAATATGTTTCATATTATGTTTCTGTCAAGAATAAACTACGTTTTCCCCCTACAATATGTCTCAATATTATTTGGTTCTAATTCAGTTATTGAGATTTTTCATTTACTTTCAAGTGAGACAGGTTTGAAATTCCAAGAGAAGATTTATTGTAGATGTTTTTGCTTTAAAAATGGCAGTGGAAGTTTTTGTCCATGTCTATGTCCTGTTGCTTGCTATAAAAATGTATTGTGCATTGTCAAGTATGATTTGTGTCGGTGTTGATATTTATTTTATTTTTTCTATTGACTCATAAAGAAGACAATAATTTTTTTCATTTCACTAATTCAAAGTGAATTAGAGAGAATTTTATGTGTTTCATTCTTTTTAAATTTAATATAAGTGAAAACATTACAAATCTTTTATAACAGTATAATTTTTGGATACTTATTTAACTATAATTGGTTTCCCTCTGAAGTTGATTCCAGCTGAGAATCCTTCTTTTCAGAACAGGTTTCTTTGGCTTGATTAGTCGCATTTATTGATATCGCATTAGAACTTTTTCATCAAGTTATAGAACTTCATTGGTTTAAGGTAGTTATGAAGATGTTTAGCACGTGTCTCCTCACGCTTATGTTGGCAAGAAGCTTAAGTTGGCTTAGCAAAGGACAAGTGAGAGGAGACTGAGAGATAATACAAGCAATAATACTGCATTAGAAAATTTTGATCGAGTATGGGTAGTATGCCTTGTATAGAAAATATGCATGGTGAATGTAAATAATATGCATGTCTTCAGACTTCATATCATGAACAGTATACTCCAGTTCTAATTCAAAGCTTCCCCCCTCCCATTTGTAACAGAAATACTTATTAATAATAGCAATCATAATATATAATCATTGATTTTAATATAAAACCAAGTTTTATGGTGAACAGACATTTTAACATGTATTAATTTGTTATATTATTAATGAAAACTGTAACCTCTGTACAGCGATTTGTTGGGAATGATGCGTCAACCATTTTCGCTCCAATGCGAATAAATAGACGGCTGGACGGAGTTACCGAGGAATTGTTATTATTCTTCCTTTGATAATGCTTCGTTAATGCTTGTCAGACTACGTATTTTTTTTATATATACATACATATATTGTCAATGCTAATGTTTTTACTTCTGTATTCAGGGCGCTCCAAACTTACGTTGCATGTGGCCCTATCCTCTCCCCGTTGATCAGTTTCCACAATTCCAGAATTACTTTCAAGAATCACAAAAAGTATGTTGATTCAACGAAAAGTTGCATGAGATCTCATACATAGATATATATATTTTTTTTAGTATGTACATAAATGCATTGTGGCATGATTTGTGTTGGCATTATAATTTATCATTTCACATCATGAGTGTGTCAATAAAATCCCATGGAAGCGAATAATGGTATTGACAATGCTGTACTAGCACCTTCTACAACCAGAGTTGCTAACAACATTGATAGCATTGTAGACAGATTATATTGATTTTTACATTCAAAATTGTTTCCCATTCATGTTTTTAAAATCAGTCCTGGAATTTTATTGCCACACTGTTACTTTGCTCATCACTCTAATTTGGTATATTAGATGGTGTAAGTTAACCAGTATTTAATTCATAATGTTTAGCACTATGTGTGTATACATATCTTACACTTTTAGGAATAGGAAGGCTGTTTATTGGTTTGTTGTTCAGCTTATTGTAAATTGGAAAAGTTATGGGTGTTCTGAATTCGTTTTGTTGGCTTATTTTATTCTTTGCTTCGAGGAATCTATTTTCTCATTTATAACTCCAATTTCACTTTCTCTCTCAAACATTTGTGTTCTATTATTTATAGATAAGGCATCTGGCAGAGAATTGATTTTAATAACGAATGCTATCACATAGAAAGTCGAACACTCAGTTTGAAGTATGCTCACATTTAAGAAGTCATCGTGAAGTTTCATTCTGTTTATTTGTTTATTCACCGTGTGGTTTTTTATTTTTTACAAGGGAAGGCACCATGGTTGGAGTCATTTGTTGTTTTCTTCTGTGTGAATTAGAAGTAAGAATTAAAAAAACCTTTTTACAGGTCCATTCTGGATTTTTAAAATATGGCTTCTACTACTGGGGCAAAGTTTGTGTTTGTACTGTGGGCAGTTTTCTTCATAAATCTAGTTACGCATATAAAGGAAACTTTAATGACAAAAATTCATTCAATTCAGCCAAGATTTGGATATTGACAATTATTTTTATGATGTAGTACAACAACTAACAGTAGTACAAAATTATCAGTAATGAAATTCATTTGGATTGTTTTATACAGGAAAAATGTTTATTGGTAGACTTAGTGTATAAAACACAAGTTTAAAAAGGTACAATTGTTCAATTAATTACATTTAAAACGTGAACATGAAAATTAATTCAGTAACTTAAGTTTTAAACTGAGCTACAAAAATGGTTTATGAAAACGAGATTGTTGACTCATATAATATGGTTGGAGTTGTATATAACAGGAAAAAATCTAATATATCCTTTTTCATAATTCTTAATATAGTACTAATGGTGACTTAATTTATGTATTAACTGCTGAAATTATTACTCAGGGGAATTATTATTCTGTTACATTAGAATGTTGAGCTGTAACATGAGAAGTTTTTTATCAGTATGTAAAAATTACATTTCATGATATCTGTTAAACAGAACATATAAAACGTATGCAGACTTGTGATAAATTACAAGTTATGATTAAACTATTCCATATAGGTCAGTTTGTTTCTAATTATTATAAAGATTTTGTTTAAAGATATATTCAACATATGATAACCATTTTATTCTATGTTCACCAATGAATTTATTAAGATGGGCACTTCTCATAATTTTGTGTTGTGGAAATAATGGAATACACAGAGTTGGAGTTACAAAGCTGATGTGTAATTGTCAATTTAGAATAACATTTATCAGCTGTAAAATGATATGATAACTAACGCAACTACTGTCAGATATATTAAATTGTAAATTTTAAATTATAATGATATTTATCATAACCCTATATTTACCCCATATTTATGGGGTATTTAATATTTATTGACTAATAATCTGGGAGAAAAAGAACTTTTGAAATTAATTTGATTTCATTCTGGATTTTTTCATACTTTGTCATATCAATTATTAATGGGGTAAAGGATAAAAATTAAATGAATTATTTTTTAGATTATTTATGCAAACAATAGCTATTAAATATGTTTGAAGTATATGAGCAAAAAGTTAGTTATGAATTTACAAAATACATTTTGGTTTTTTTTATTGTAGAGAATTTTTCCTTTAATGTAGAATAATTTATGTTTTACAAACATCATTAGAGAGTCAAATATTATTTCATTTCTTTTTTAGTTCTTTAATTCAGTTGTTTTGTTCTCTTTGGAACAAAAGTAATTACTTCTTAGGCAGAACAGATGTTCAAGAATTTGATCTTAAGCGCTTATGATAGTTCATTGGCAGTTAGGTTAGTACCAGATTTTTTTAATGTTTTAACTGCTATATTGTATTCTATGTGGAATGTTAGGTAAACATATTTTTGTTTTAATTATTATTACGAGGATGCATGTTGTGTGTATTTTTTATAAGTGTTTTAAGGTGGAGGGTAATGATATATATAAGAATTTTGGACATTGTCTATCCCCTTATACAGAAAAATAATGCATGTCTGTTTTAATCTTTTTTTTAATACTCAAATTTCCGATTCCATGTCTACTGTAGACACCGATCCATACCGCCTCAGTGGCTACTGAAAATAATAGCTCGCCAATACAAGTAATGGGCTCAATGGGCCCATTGCAGACAGTCCTTACGACAGGCATGAGCACTCCCACTCAGGTCGCTTCCGCTGCTTCTAGTCCTAGCACTCAGAACCAAGAGCAGCCGTCTCAGGTAAAAATATTAGTTTTTCTCTTCTCAATTTTTAAAGTCGCCAACTCTTAGAGTTAATTTGCGATACAACGGCATTATTTGCTGTGTACGAAGAACCCCCTTTTTGCTCATCAGAGGTGTCTGTTGTCAGATCCTGACCCGTATGAGGTTGCAAGATCTTGTGCGCGAGGTGGACCCGAATGAACAGTTGGACGACGATGTCGAAGATGTCCTGCTGCAGATGGCCGATGATTTCGTCGAATCGACAGTTTCTGCCGCCTGCCTCTTAGCCAAACATAGGAAAGCCACAACGGTAGAAGTGAAAGATCTACAGTTGCATTTAGGTCTGTACATTTTTTCATATAGTGTACATCCAAAACTTGTTAACACTTTTCAAAGTCACAGTCATTCCACCCAGGGGTTTCCCCTCTAGTTTTGGCCGTATTCCTGATCAAAACTCATCACCCAAATCCCCCCCATAAACCATATGGGAAGCTAAAGAGAAGGAATTCAAATGTATGTTAAAAAATATTTTAATTAAATATTTTAAATAAAAGATATTTACTCTATATTTGTCAGGAGCATTCTTAGCATTCCACTGTCAGTTATTTCCTCCAGTAGGTTTCTGTTTTCAGTCAAAAGATTTGTGACCGCAAATACTACACTACAGCCTACAATAAAGTATACAATATTTATGTTCATATGATTACCTCTGTTGGTGATTAACCGAAACAATGATTAATTACAATTAATAAAATGGAATATTTGATTGCAGAAAGAAATTGGAATATGTGGATTCCTGGTTTTGGTACAGACGAATTGAGGCCTTATAAGAGATCATCGGTCACTGAAGCTCACAAGCAGAGACTAACGCTCATCAGAAAAACTCTTAAAAAATACTAGTGAATTTTATAAAAAAAAAAGTTTTTTTTTGTGAAAAATTTGGTGATTGTTGCGGATACTGCAGTTGTTCATGGTTTCTTTAATCGTTCCTTTGGCTGTAAAAAGAAAAATAAACAAAGTTTTGTACACAATTGATTTTTATGTTGATCCCTTTTTGACAATTAACACTGTCTTTTATGAAAGAATAAATATGTAGAGAATTTTATGTTAATTATTCTCACTATATCTGCGTGGTAAGTATTAAAAAACATTTTAATATATAAGACAGATATGTGTAGACAAAAAAGTGTATATTATTGTTAAATTCTTTATTGCTTGTGCGTGAATACATAGAACAAATGTACATTTTCTTAAAAAACAGAGAAACAATGTATTATTATATATGAGCGTATATAAATGTATGTATATATTTTTTACTTAATTTTTAAAGCGCAAATGTTCTGTTCCAATATGCGCTCATGTATATATTATATTATGTATTTCATGATTGTAGAAACAGTTATTAACTTATGATTTTTACTTCGTCTGATACCTAAACTTGAGAAAGTCTATAACTGCAGTATATCCATTTGAAACTAGTAAATTGGGACCATACTTACTGGTCCACCTTAGTTATTAATATTGAAATGAATAATTTAAGGATCAAATAACTTTTAAATAAGGGTTCTTAAGAATCCTATGTATTAGAAATTGTAATATATATCAATCAATTTGACTCAAAGAAAATAATGTATGAAATATTTATATTTTGCTACATATTTTATTTTTTGTAATACAATTCATACATTTATTAATTATGCATTTGGAGCTAGAATTCTAATGTTAATGCAATTTGTACAAAGGGATCAAAGGTCAGATTAATAATTTCAGATTGTAAACAAATGATTTCTCATTAATTAAAACAAATAATAAAAAAAATGCAAATTCTTCCAATCAACATTTTATTATCTCTTGATGCGGTATCAGATTATACACTACAATAAATATGGTGCACTGATGGTATCAGGATAAGTAGTTCAAATATCTTATCCTAAAAGTTTTTAACGCACATTGTGATGTTAATTTAATGCACTTGTGGTACATTGAGCAAACAGTATTTAAAAAAAAAAAAAATTGAACAGACAAAATGCAATATACATGATGTTGGGGGAATGTAATGAAAAATCTCTTGGGGAAGGGAAACTGGCACTTTTCACTGTAGAAAAATCCTTTCACCGACCGGGATTCAAATGGCACCCTATAATTCGTCTCTTTTTTCTATTTTGACGAGTTCGACTTCGAATATAAGTGTGGCGTCGGCTGGTATTTTGGGCGGTGAACCGGTCTTACCGTAGCCAAGTTCTGAGGGGATGACCAGCTTGCGTTTCTCGCCTTCACACATCCTGCGGAAAAAAGGACTCGATTAATTTCTAGAACGACTAGAGAAAAAAAATTATCACAAAGAAAATTCCGGGCATACAGACCCCATCAGTCCTTGGTCCCATCCCTTTATAACTTGTCTCGCTCCGAGGGTAAAAGTCAGTGGCTGGTTTCTCTCGTAGCTAGTATCGAATACAGTACCATCTTCTAATGTACCCTGGAAATTAATATTTTATTAATAGACATAAACTACTAGTACTAATATAAACATCAGAAAAAATCTGATTATACATTAACCATGATGAGGGTCTTCAATTTGAAACTATTTGACGTGCTGTTGTAAACCATACAAAAATAAATACGAACATAAAAATGTTACTTACAGTATAATGCATATGCAGGAGATCCCCTTTCTTGGTCTTGACCGTACAGTTCTCTATACGCTTCTTGATGCCGATCTGGAGCTTCTTGGTTTTCGTGTTCTTTTCATCGCTGATTACCTCGTAGAGACAGAGCAGAACGAGGAATAGGACGAAAGAAGTAACCGCTTTCGAATAGATCATTTCTATTTTATTCGAACGGAGATTCGAGTGTCCGCAAAGATCGGTCTGAAGTGCGAGAGGTTCCCAACAGCGTTAGGTTTCAAGCCGGGCAGAAGAGCGAAATGACCGGCGGATCGGTCGTGAAAATTTATTGCAGTGTTTAATCGAAGCTATTACTGTTCTTATCATCGGCTGCGTGGCGTATCGTTTTTTTCGATATACGCCGTCGTGCGTTGGGGAATATTCAAATAGGTTATTGGGCTTCAGGTTAGCGCGCCCGTAGAGGCACTAGAACGTGGGACTGAAGCTCGAAACCAGAGCTGGGAGTGAGGATTCTTTTATTTCCCGAACCGTTTCTATTTTTAAGGGAGTCGAGATGAGTTTCGACCGATACAAGGACCTGATCGAAGAGGGGGACACAGTGATACTGTATCTGAGCGCCAACAGCATGCACGCGATAAAAGTGGCGAAAACCATTCAGAACAGGCACGGCGAGAGTGTGGACAACATTTTCCAGACGACTTACGGCGCCCTCAAGGTGCACAGCCTGATAGGGAAGCCCTTCGGGTCGAAAGTCGAGCTGACAAGAGGATGGGCCTATGTGCTCCATCCGACCCCAGAGCTATGGACACTGACCCTACCTCACAGGACTCAGATTAACTACACCACCGATATAAGCATGATAGTATTCCAGCTCGAGATCAACCCAGGGTGCTGCGTTATCGAAGCAGGTATTCATCGAGTCTGAATGTGGCAAAGGTGACCAGAACTTGAATTATCGAGTCTTAATTAGCAGGGCCTCTTGGGTGGCCAAAAACCATTCCACTGGAACTCACTTGGTTTCCATAAACACAAAAAATTCAGTACTAGCGGATTGTCAGCCCCTGTCGACCGAGGTTCTTCCCATGGTATTATGTGATTCCATTGGAAGTTAAAATTCAAGTTCTGGTCACTGAAACCTTCGATCATTTATTGTAAAATTATGTTTCACCCCTTAGAGCCATTGTTGGAACAAATTGCTTTTGACAGCACTAGAAAGTTCCAGCTGAAGTTATAATCCCACTCCATTAGTCCTTTAATAGAGTTAAAATGCTTTGAAATTTGAATAAAAAATGTGGGAGTACTGAGATATTAATCTCCTGTGCTTTAGATAAGTGTTATATTGTTGGTCTTGGAAAACACTGATTTGGGGACCCTAAGGAAGGTTATACTGGTGACAATATATAACAACTTAATGTATGTTGACAATCATGCCCAGTCCTCTGATAAACCCAGAGTGATTTTCTAAAAATTCGGCTGTGATACCTCAGTATAAATGTTTTAAAAAGCTACAAATATCTGTTGTTTATATAATTTTTTCACAGGCCATTCATTCATATATAGTGCAATAAAAATAAAGTAATGACTATTAAATCACTGCTTTTTTTAATGAATAAAAGGATATTGAAAATAATTTAATACTGTGACTAAAATAGTTTCAGGTTTTAAATAACATTGAATCAGTTATATTGAAGTGTTAGCTCAGTACTGTGATTATTTCTATCACCCTGGCAAAATTACAAATGACCAATTGGGAGTTTTCAATTTAAATAGAACATATGTGAACAAATGTAAAATATAAATTTGAATTCAAGATTTATTATTTGTAATATTTGTTATAGTTACAATTTAATCATTTGTTTCCATTTGTTGCATAAAATAAACAAAGCATAAGCCAAAAAAAGTTCTTAAGCTGTTATTATTGGTCTCATTGAATTTACATTAGTTTGCCACAAGTTCCTAGTTTTTCTGTAAGAGTACTCTGCATGCATATATTCTCTTCAAAGAACAGAGCAGACAGAAATAATTATCTCTTTTTGTTTTGCTGTTTTTTATATTATAAATTGTTTTTATACTCTACAATGGTACCATCCATCTTTGCCATGAAAATGGCAGTTTAATATTCAAATAATTAATTTACCCTACATTATTATTTCCTTATAAGAACTCTTAATTTTCGTATAAGAATGTGTTCATGCCAGTTTATTCAAGATTATTTTTAATTCTATTTTACACAGTAAATAAATATTAAGTATTTAGTTTGTTGTGTATATTTTTATTAATGTATTTATTTTACTTGCAATATTTTTGGATGAACCATTTATTAAAACTGATGGATTGTAGTAATTATGTAATTATGTATGGAGTGTTTTGATATTATTTATTTATTGCAAATATTTTTATGCATTCAAGGATTATTCACTAAAATTGCTATGGATTGTTGTAGTAAAAATTGTGGGCTGGAACTAAATGTGAAAAAAAATGAAATTAAATTTAATATTTTCAGGTACAGGCAGCGGCTCGCTGACTCATGCTTTGGCGAGGAGTGTTGCGCCAAATGGCAGAGTCTGCACTTTTGATTTCCACAAGAACAGAGTCGAAATCGCGAGGGAAGAATTCGAAAGCCACGGCCTCTCAAAAGTGGTCACTGTTGATCACCGCGACGTCTGCAAGGATGGATTTGGAGCTGACTTGGACTTAGCAGCTGACGCCATATTCCTGGATCTTCCTCACCCCTGGTTGGTCGTACCCCACGCTCTGAAAGCCTTCAAGTCAACAGGTAAGGCATTTGAATTTTTAAAAATATTTTTTAATTTTTTTTTTATGGTCTGGAGCTGTATTGGTCTGTAAATACTTAAATTTAGACAAGAACCTAAAAAGTGTCTACAGAAGAGTCACAGAAACTTTTTTTTAACTTGTTTATATAATTTCTTACATAATGCAATTATGGCCAGTTGCAAGTGTCTTATGGCACTTAAATTATGCAATTTGTTTAAACTTAATTTTCAGAAATATTTTTTTTGTCTATAATAAATTAAAAATACTGACATCTATGTTTCAAATAACTTTTATGAAGTTAGATACATTCACAAGCATTCACAATTATTAAACCTTTCTCTGACATGACTGATAAAATAAAAAGAAGTTCTTAAAAAAAGGAATTCTCATAACAGCGAATTAATATTAATACAGGTAATATGAATTGCAAAAGTTCATTAAATTATTTTATATTAAAGAGTTGAGTTTTTATGTTATTTTTTGAGTTGTGTCATGTTATTTAGTGCCCAATGATTTCTGAGACAAATCTTATTGATACTATTAGAACAAAAAAGCATGGTTAGCTTGTATTGAAGATTCTTCCTGTTTGATTCTTTGTTTTAAAAATAATCATTGCAACCAAATTATGATGCATAAGAGACTCATGGAAAAATAGAAAAAAGCATTGATGTGGAATGATTTTGCAATGTTTTGATAATGTAAAAACTATGATGAGTATGATTTCAAATACAGACAAATATACTCAAAGTATAAAACAGTGTTTTAAATCATAAATAAGCTAGAAATTAGTTTGTATTAGATATTTGCTTTCCACTTTTTAAGGCCATAAAGTGCTGCCCTCTGCAGTGAATCTTTGGGTTTGTTTTAGTTCATATTCTGTAGTCGCTACTATCACATAATCAGGGAATATTGAGAGCTTTCAACACTTAATAAAATGCTTATTGGATGGTATCCGTAACCCCGGGTCAAAAATTGACTTTCAGCTGTTACATAAGCATTACTTACATAAGTTTAAGAGTGAGTTTAGTGTATTTAATTAAGAGTATAGTCATTATTATTTCTTATGAAAAATTTAATCATATTGTTCTGGAAAAATAAATAGTAGTTAAAAACTTTTGGTAAGGTTTCCTGGTTATGTTCATTGTTCTAGTCAATAACAACCAAATTCTTTAATGATAAATTTCTTATCGAAATTTTTATTTATTAAAAATTGGTTCCTGAAACTATTAGCTTATGAGAAAATACAGGGATATTGAACTTCTGAGCTTAAAAGTGCAAGGCAGTGTTGTTATTGAATTATTTAACCACTTACTATTTTTTAGCATGTTATAGTGTACTGAATGATTTAATATAGGATCTACCTTTTTTAATGAAAACAATAAATTAATATTAATCTGAATACAATTCAGAAGGCAGTGACTTTTTCACTCTAGAACTTAAAAAATGAAAATATATGTAGTTGCATTCAGTATATGCTATCCATCCACTCTAATGCTGTTGAAGCTAATATAAAGCATAGAAACTACGATTATAATTGTAAAGGTAAGATTGCTAATGTGAAAATGATTTTCAGGTTGTTGTTGTTGTTGTTAGCTCATCCTATGTTTGGGTCGATTCTGGGTCCGGGTGTGTTGTGTTCATTTGAAAATGATTCAAAATAACTTGAAATTGTTGTGACTTAGCAAGAATTCAAAAGTACTCATCTTATGTTTAACTTGAATTATATCCATCTGAAGACCCGCATTTTCGATATTTCTAAAGAGGAAAGAGGATGAGAATAATTCATAAAGAAAATTTCACTTTCATGTGCAAATGCTTGCATATATTTATTCATAGTATTATATTATAATTTATTTTACTGGAACTATAAATTTTGATTCATTTTTGTTTGTCTTTAAAATTAATGGTCGCATTAATTCAAGAGTTGTTACCTTGTATTTTTGTCGTGTGACGTCATTCGCACCAGTTCAAAATGGCGGACGTAAGACTGTATCGGGCCGGTAATTTCGGAAATTTCAAGCAAAGATAACGTATTAGAAACGAAACTTAATCGTTTACTCGCGCATCGAATCCGAGAATGGGCTCAAGAGAAGAGATTTTGGCCGTTGTTTAATGCCCAGGTAAGAGGAATTGGGAAAAAATTGTAAATGAATATGTGCGTCCCTCGGCGCAGGTCCGGGGACCAAATTTTCTTTAATAACAAATTAGTATGTCTCTAATCATTGTTTTAGATATAATATGATATATATATGGAAAACATTAGTTTTTTAACCTTTCTTTTTATTTATTTGTCGTTTTCATTATTACTGGTCCTAGTTCCCTTGAGGGCATTCTCATAAAAAAAAAATGGCCGACCACCAAACTGCAAATTAGGCTGAAATTATTTTCAAAGTATTCCTTTGGTTATATATTGCCGATTTAAACTGAATTCAGATTAATTCTTCGTTAAATATGCTCAATTCTATGAGACCATTTGGTCTTGTATTTCCTATCGTTTGTATTATTAGTGGTCCGAGTTCCATTGAAGGCTTTCTCATTGGTTCAAAATGGCCGACTACCAAACCGGAAATTAGGATGAATGCTATTTTCAAAATATTACTTTCGTTATATAATGACGGTTTAAACTGGATTTAGACCAATGCTGCCTTACTCTAGCTTCATTCTGTGAGACTATTCAGTTTTATATTTCCAATTAGCCTTGTGAAGTAAAATATTAGTCTTATAAAGCATTTTTGGTGCAATTCCAATTTTCATTCCAATATGTGCTATACCAAGGACCATGTACATTCAATGCCCAGATTTTGGCATTTAAAATTTAATAAATAATTAACAATTAATAATTAAATTAATATTATATTAATAATTAATACAATATATAATACTATTATATATTATTAATATATTAATAATTAGCTAATTTTATTTCCAAACAGCAATTCAAGAATTAACATCATTATCATACACAAATTATACATTATAAATAAATTTACAAACATTCAACTTTCATTTAACCACCTATCATTTAACAAAATATGACCAGGTATTCTCAGTAGAGCACATATTGGAAATTGAATTATTAAAATATAATAAACTGCGTATCAGTACTCTTAGGTTATTAATTTTTTTTAAAAATCTATTGTAATCTCATTGTAATAACAGAAAATGAATATTAAATTCCGTATTTGTGTTTGGATAGTCATTTAATTTTTGCCTATTGTACTGGCTCTGGTTTGTGGGTTACTGTCGAGTCCATTCTACAGTATTTCTCCTATTATATTTTTTATTTGTATTTCCTATTGCCAAGTAGTTGGATGAACTACTCTTAAGCTAGGATTATACTGCTATTGATGCCTTTAAGTCGGTTCCAACTGGCCTTCTGGAAGTTGTCTCAACTCTCCCTCCAACTCCCTAATTCGAATGGAGGAAATAAGTTGTGATACTCTGGCCAGTATAGGAGGCCTCGGGGGTTGTGCAATAATCGCGTTGGCGGCGGAACACTCCTCTGTTGGGAAATGAGCGCTCCGAACAGAACAACAACAATGGCTCCAAAACTGATTTAGTGTGTTGGGGTCCGGGCCCGGGGAAATGATAGCTGTTTCCCAGCCCTTTCTCCTCAAATTGCCCCGCCTCGGAGATCTGTATTGGGCAATTTTCTTTTTATATGCAGGCGGGCCTGCGCTCGGGTTTACCCCTCTCCCGTATATCCCCAAGGCGGGGGTTACACGGTTCTCGGACAATCTTCACGAAATCCTTTTTCATGATAAATGACGTACCGAGAATTCATGATTCGCATACGGCCAGCCTACACCGGCACGGTATAATTGTTATTGTAGGCAAATTATTTTCTGTAGGGAATGAAAAAAAATCTGAAACGCTTAACTGACAAAAATATACCAATTAAATATTGTTTATTGAATAATATTTTGCGGTAAAGACCAAGTAAAAATCAAATTGGCAACATTGATTTTGCTTGCGGTTATGCTAGACCGTTACTTTTCGGACATTTGGTGTCTTCAGTTGTACGCTGAGACCGCGGCCACGGTAAAGATAGGATTTGTTTAACCCCCATTCGTAACTGTCCGTCTAATCCGCTGACGATACTTTTAGGATTACTTTTGCCATCGGAGACAGAAGTGCACGAACCGTATCACCCAGAAGTAAGGTTTGCGCAGATTATTTCTTGGCTAATAGACACGAATGCTATTTAATGTATAGTCCCCTGAAATGCGTTCGACACAATTCATGTTTAGCGTTGATAGTGATATTATGTCACAATGCGTTTTCCTTTAACAGTGCCTATCGTGTGTGTGGTCCCGACGTACGAAAAATTGTCGCACAACGATTCCGTCGGTTTTATTAGACGCCCTGTCGAGGCTGTTGCCGAGAGCTAATTAAAATCTATCGTGGGAACGATAGAACGGTCGTTCGTGTCGCCCGGTGAAAGTGTTTCTGCCCCGAGTTCCAACCGGTTAGAATTACGGCCGGAATTAGTATGAAATATGTTAACGTTTTGAACGTCCTTGGGAGGGGGTGTCTCGCGACAACGCACGGCCGAGATTGATTGCGTTTATTATAACTTCAAATGAGTCATGCGTGGGTCGCCGGATCGAACACTCAATGGAAGTGTAATTTGTTAAACGGCCGTTTTGATTTTTTTTTACTTGTCGTGATTCGTGTAAATACGAACAGACACATTTCACTTTCCCTGCAGCCTACCCGGCATCCGCAATAACTGGGCTTATTGTTATACACCGAGACAAATCACTGCTCTGTAAATATCGTAATTTTATTTTTTATAATAATGTCTATATTCCATATTTTATAGTTAGTATCAGATTGAAGAATATTCTCACTCATTTCGTTTATAAGGTGATTAATTGGGGTTTTCACGATTGTTATTTAAAATTCGGTGCATTTAAAAAACCTGGGCAACCCGAGACATTATTATTAGTAGTAAAAGTATTAGTTCCGTTTTTAAACTTACACTTCATTCTGACAAGTCAGGACTGTATTGGAAATGATATCAAATGCACGAAGTACTATTCGTGCCATATCCGTCTACTACTGGTTTATTCTCATTATTTTTAATCTTTTCCGAGCCATTAACGCCGAGAAATGGAACTTTCGGCTTCGCCCTGTCTGTAGTTTAGGGGAATAAAGAATGAAATGTTGAACGGTCATTTCCTGTCGAGATGCACGGGGAGATAGACGCCTAACCCAACAGGGTCCCACAGTTTTTAACGTCCCAGCTATGTATATTCATAACGTAGGCTAACTGTATATTCGGAGCGTGTTATTTGGTTCGGGTTCCGGGCCGGAGCATTACCGGTAATCGGTGACGGGGCCGCGTACAGCCGGCGCTAATGTATGCAGATATACGAGCTTTCTGTTTTATTTTTACGTACGGCAGCATCCATTGGACCGGCCGGGGACAATTATTGTAATCGACACCGGGAATTGAGAGACGTTCGGATTTTTCCTTCCGACCGTTTTATCTCGCATAAATCGAAGTGGATTACAATTAATAAGGGTCGGGTTCGGGGCCGCGGTAAACGCACAAATGATAGTACCGGGTATCAAGATAAAAAAGAGCTCTCTCTCTCTCTCCGTCTCGGTACCGACTGAGGAGGAAGGATATTGTTTCACGGCTAATAACATACGGTCGACTACTGAATAATAATGACGTCTGGAGCGAGTGTAAGGTTGTTGCTACCGGCCTAATGATAGGGCCTTATCCCCCGGGCCACCGCCAACGCCGCCAAACTCGCGCTTAGAGCAAGAATTAGCGCTCCCCCCCGTATACCACCACACTTAATCTTTACCATCTCGGTACGGTTCCCTCCCTTCTTTTGAAAATTGTTCAATTTTCGATTCATCATTTGGAAAATAAGCGCTTGTAAGTCGAACGATGTAATCTACCGATTCCCCGAGCCCCCGGACCCCGGGGTCCGTGAAATTGGACGGACTCCCGAAAGATCCTATTTGGATCAGGGAGATAGCCACCGTCCCCGGCAACCAAAAAACGACCAAATGTTAAAAGGAAATTTACCGCGCTCCTGGCTTTTTTTAGTGAGTTCTCAGGAGGCAAATTCGGTGTCTGACGCCGGCCGATTGAGCGGTTTCCAAATCATATCTATCGGATAGGATATTTGTACATTTGACTTAGGCAACATTCTGCCTCATACGGCTGACTAGATCCGATTACCACTTATTTAGTTGGCTGAAAGTGCTTCTAGTTGGAGAAAGATTGGAAATATCGTTTTTCCCTAAAGCTGAGTTCCCAGTATTAATTTGTACAAATTCGTATATTACTCAAGCTTCAGTACGGCAATGCGGATTTTTCACATTCTGCCAATGTTGCATCCGTACGGTTAGTCAAAGATTCGTATACCGACAGCAGATATGCAAATTAATATTATTACCCCAGGCGCAATGGAAACGTGAGATTATTTGAATAAATAGCTGTAGTGTGACGTCCGTTACAGTACAAAAATACCTTGAACTTTTATTGTTATTGTAATTTAAGTAACGAAGGTTCATCTCTATTATTATCCATCATTTTAACCTCAGGTCCGGTCACCATTTTGTTCCGGGACGGGCGTCTGGGGAAGGGGCCGTTCGCGAAATCGGTCGGGTTTGTCGAATAAATCGGTTTTGTATTAGAGGAATAGTATCTGTAATTTGGTATATATATATATATATATATATATATATATATATATATATTAATTAATTAATAATAGTGCAGCCAAAGTACAAAAGGAACCTACTCAGGTAGGACAGGATACGCACGCGGAACCTACCAGAGGAGACAGTCTTGGACGACACTCTGGGTTAGTTTAGTCGACGGTCATACTCTGAAGCATATTTCTATGTTCGGTGATAAAAATCCTTCTTCGAGACCTTTCTCAACTCATTTATACATATGACAAAATATGCGTACGCAACTCCAACCTTTCATTTCACATCGGTTTGGACGCCCGTCGCGATGAGAATATTTCTATCTTGGACTTTTATTGTTATTGTAATTTTTCAAATAGCCGAATGTTCGTCCCTCTTATTGTCCTATCCGTTTTAACCTCCGGTTCCGGTCACCGTTTTGTCCGGCATGGCACGAAATGGGACCGTTCACGAAATTGGTCGCGTGTTTATTCACACGCTTGTCGGACGCGGTGAACGGGAGCACGGGATATAATGGGACCGATATTGAGGGAGAGAGAGACTCCGACCGGTGATATATTAATCGAAGACAATTGCACAAGCGGACTTGAAGTACAAGGCGCCACTATGTGTTACCGATTCAGCTCTCGGCCTGTTATTAATGAATGCGAGAAGAGAGCCTGGTATTGTCCCATTGAGGGGCGGGGGGACTTGAGCCGTCAGTTAGTCTTCAGCGTGAGCATTCAGAGCCTTCGACGACGACGACGACGACTCTTCCACCGCCCGCCTTTTCCCACGCGCAGTTTTGGCAGGCCCTTCACACACACACACACCCCGTTTGTTCTTCAACAAATAAACGGCTCGGCGGTGTTAAACTGTGTAGCACGAACGTGAACGCCGAGCTCGGCTTCCTCACGCCTTCCGCCAGTATAGTCTTACGACACTGCTGGGCTCCCGGTTTTCACATATCGGTTTGGATTATGGTGCGTGAAGGTTTCTCAAAAATTCGATAATAGATATACTATATTACTGAAAATTTGATAAAAGTGTTATGTTTCACAATTGGACCACTGCGTTACAATACTAAATCTATAAAATAAAAATATTCTAAAAAAATTCTGGTATACCGAAATAGCTTGGTATGGCGAATCCACAGCTACTTAGCGGACGCGAGTACCGGCCCCTCCCGGATCCCGAACGCGTAGGCTGTAATTGTACACGTGTTTCGGATTTTATCGAAATGAAAAATGTTTCATACGGCACTTTAGCATGACGGGAGGGACGGCGAAACGACGCCCTTGTTCGTTCGGAAAAGGAGAACCGCCGTTATCGGGCGCGACAATAAATATGGTGCCGGGGTATCCGTCCCGTCCATCTTGGGCCGATAATAATACATTCGAATCGCTGAAAACTGAGCCAATACTCGAAAAGCCGATGAGTCTTGAGATAGGCGTTTGAAATATTGGCCGGTACCTAAGGCCCCGGTCCTAATGCCTCTCTAATATAGTTCCATTTACATGGGGGGCGATTAAAGGGCGGGGGGCTTATCCTCTCGTTCCTCGTTTAGACAAATACGAAGGAGATTTTACCTTTTGTCAGCTTTACGTCCGGGCTAATTGGGGGTTCGGTGTTAAAACCGGGACGAAATTAGTTTTCCGTTATGATAGATTTGTTTTTACAACTCTCCGAGCGATGGGCCTCTAGTGCTGGGGGTGGGCAGAGGGGGGGATTTTTATCGGCTGTGAATTTATGGCCGGGTAGATATGGGCGGGGCGGGGTCGTAGGAGGCGTCAAAGTGGGCCACGGGCCTTTTAATTATGGGACTCGGGACGTGCGGGCATTCGAGTCGCGCGGGACGAGCCAGATCCGGCCCCCCAGATTGCCCCCTGATTAATGGGCCCCCAACTTCATTACACGCCTCGGCTCTAATGGCTCCTCCCAACCACCACCACCACCACAACCACCACCCATTTTCCGTCTTCATTTGGTTTCGGCACCGCGCCCCCCTCCTCCGCCTCTTAACCAGTTGTCGCGTGTCCGCATTAACCGGCGGCCTTCAGTTACCAAAACCACATTTATATCAACCAAAAAGTTGGTTCATTTGACGTCCGTTTTCTTGTTTATCCCTCCCGCTCCACCAGCAATAATAGTGACGATAGAGTAGGGCAATAGTAATATCACCCGTATATTAGACGAAGAGGATGATGAAGAGGAATAAATGGCCGTAGATTTCGTTGGTTTCGGCTGCTCGCCATCTTCAGTAGCGGCGTTAGTCACTTTGGCACTTTGGATGTTTTTTTGGGCATCCTCACTGCACTGTCACTGTCACTTGTAATTGACCAACACCGCTACTGAAGATGGGGAGCAGCCGAAACCGGTGCCTATCAAAAGACCAAACCAGCGAGAGGACACAGAAACACACGAAATCTACGGTATTCCAATCTTTCGGAACCCACAAAACAGGTATTCTAAACTAGGAATAAATTAGTTCGGAAGAAAATGACTAGATTAGGTGAGGAGTGTTAAATGTACTCAACTATGCTAAATTTTATGACGGCTTTAACTAATGTCTCTCGCCCGGTTTGTGTTCGTATTCATTTAAAACCCGGGCTGACACGTTAAATTGATTTTTCCCCTCAAATTATTGATCGATCCTTTCGTTTCCGTTTCTTAGGTTCTGAGGCGCGGCCTCATTTTCGTCCTTTTCATTTCTCATACGCCGCTTGATTTACGGCCTGCATTAATGTCGGCCGGGAGGCCCCCGACGCGTTTATGAATTAATACATCTCTTGTGGAACTCTCGTCGGCTGCTTATGCAGAACGCTTAAGCGGGAAACGTACGGCCGGCCTTTCCCCCCGTATGCCTCGGTATGATATGAACGGCGTAGGCAAATATTCCATTTGTCAACGCCGGCCTAGATGCCGCTTGTTCTCTAGGAAACCTGCTTCTTGGGCGAAGGTGAGATTTTATTCAGAAAATGGATGCCACTTTATCCGGGCAGTCTGAATGGGAATTATTTTCGAATGAACTATTGAGCTATCAGGTCACAGAAATAACTAAAATCACATTCTAATTTGATCTACTTATAATGCTCTGCCGTTGACACATCGACAGAATTTTCTGCTGGACATTTTTCATGAAAACATAATCTATTAACATTCACATATTCATTTTATACTGCAACTAACATATTCGACTAATGAATAAAATATCTCGCCATTAATAATATATGTCGGCTGTCGACGAAGCATTTAACCATCATATAATCTTGTACTTGTACGCACACTATTGTTGATTTGACCGACCTCGGATCACTCATGAATATTAGTCGTACTAATGGCCGCGTAGGAAGGTTTTTACATTTCTAACTTTCTGGAGTTTAACGTTTCTCGAATGTTAATTTTTCGGCAGGACTAATTAATCTCAATTTTGGTATGATGGACGGATGTGACGGATGATTTATGCGCTGCAACTTGGGTGGTCGTTTACAATGCCGTTGTGGCGAGGTTTTGAATTTGTTTTTGAAAAACACTTGGGTTAAAAAATTAAGCGCAACCACCAAGTCAATAAAAATGTGCAGAAAAGTAGTAACAACTACTATCCAAATATGCAGCAACAGAACGCGCTGCAGAAGATTGTCATTAACTCATAAAAATATTGACTATTTTGACAAAGCAGCATTGACAACATTAGTAGCTAAAATTTTGTTAAGGAGCGTACTGTACAATTGTAATTTACAACGCGAATAATGATGGCCAACGGCTTGGTTTATTAAATTACATCTGCTCTAGCTTTGATCTTTATTATACGGTTATTTTATTTTTATTATTTGTTTTCATGAACGTGTAGTTTTAACGCATTCAGGATGGTTACAATTACCAATAAAATTTAGGTTGGTTCTTCCGCCTGTAAATATAAGGATTTTTAATAATTAACGATTCATTTTTTGATGAATATGACAATTGTTAACCCTCTATGGGCCCGTGTAACTTTCAGGTCACATTTCAATTTATCGAGATTTTACCAAATAATTACAGCTTTTTTCGCGAGATGGCGCATAAATCTTAATCCTATAACGTTGTCAAGACAACCAATACAATATCAATTTTTTTCATTTGCATATATAGGTTTATAATTGTTGAGTTTTCGTTCCTCCAATTTTTTTGGATTTAAAATAACAATTCGGCCCATAGAGGATTAAAAGACATTTAAAAACTGACGTTAGTTAGAAAAGAAGATTTTCATGTTGGGTTTGATTCTATCCAGCCTACCGCCATTACCATTGAATCATTAGTAAATATTGTAAATTCACGTAGTGCCTAATTCTGCTGAGGACACGTATGTCCCAACCCTTTAATCACGACGTTATATCCGTGATCGTTTTATAAATATCCCTTAAATTGTTTCCTTCTTCTTTTTTTTACCGCCACGAGCCCTGATTGTGCCGTATTTTAGGCTGGACTCGTGAGTCATGAAATGTGTTGTTTGTGTATTGTTTTATTGTCCAGGTATCCGAGTCTCTACGCGTTAGGATTTTTAATGCCCTTCAGGAAACGTGCACTTCCGAGTCCGTATTTTGTTGTACATACGGCAGGGGGCTTTCCGGTTCGGTTCTGACACAGGTTACGAATAACTGGTATTATGACCATAATAACAATTCTAGTATTAGAGGGATGGTGTCTATGTTTTGGTTTTATATATATGACAAACTATTATCAATTTATTTTGATAGGAATTTAAAATCTGCATAATCTGTTTCATTTACAGAGGACAACTCCACGACCTCTAATATTACCTATACGCTTCTTTTTCTGGAATTTAAACTTAAGGTGTATATTGTAAGGTATACAGATAGTATGTGGTATTTTGTATTTTACTGGATATTTGAATCTAAGCATGTATTTCTTTGTTTATTTCTGGGTTTAATTTTCTATCGTTTTGGTTTATTGTCTCCGAGGGGTTGGAATAGCGTTCTTCTGTCTCCTCTCGCTGATTTGTCTTTCGCTATATTGGTATCGGCTGCTTGCCATGTTACTAAGACTAAACTACTACTACTAAACTAAGACAAAAATAGATTAATAATGTACCTTAGGCAATCATTCAATAACCTACGTTTAAGAATAGTTCAATACTTGCGCTGACAGTTTCTGTATCTGAGAACTTATTTCCATGGAAGTTAAATGAGAAACCTGTTTTTTTTTAATTTAGTCTATTCTAATATAATTTCGTTATCGGATTCTTGTTAGAGTACAAAAATACTTCAGTATTGAGTTCTCCTAGGCTATTGATGATGCCGGCTAGGTTGTTTATCCGAGCTAGTCCGCCGAGCCGTGTAAATGGCGACCGGTCGATTTAAAAAACTAAAGGTCAATAATAATATCGGAGTCGCATTTTCTTTCAACCTGCAGTCCGGTTCGCCTCACGGGGCTTATGTCATATCCCCCCACAGTGGTCAAGTTTTGAAATATCCCCTCCCCCACCCCCACCTCCCTTCAGAGCGAAGATGATGGATCGTGCCTCACTCCTATTGAATGTCAGATAAAATGTTAATCCGAGCCACCATTTTTCTTTTTCTCCTTCTAATACCCGGCAACAGTAGTTCACAGGCGGAGGTCCACCGAGTACACCTCGATTGTACCGTACATTCCGTTCGGTCTGTAATTGTGTTCTCAGACCGTAACATTTTCAGTATAATTTACCGTTCGGACGTAGAGAAACTGGATTGAAAATTTTACAGATTTACTCATTTATGATGACAGAACCGGTTAAGAGGCTCGAGACTATAAGAAAGAACACTTAAAAATCCTTTGCTGCTTTATGATTAACAATCAAACCGTAACCAAGTGCATTTATCTCACTAAATTAAACTCATAAATATATTTATAAAACTAAAACGTCTTGTATTATGATGAATTTTCAGCTGAATATGTCCAATGATCGTTTGTTTCCACACGATGGAAACAACTCCATTCATTTTATTTCTAAATTATTTTATTTAAGCTCAACGCTGTATAAAATGTGTGGGGAAGGGTCGGTGTTGTTGCCTGTATTTACATTGGGCACACGTCTATGTTGAAGGTAATGCATGTGTTCAAGATTTCCATATACCCGGCTACAAAAGGGGTTTAAATTGCATGGGAAAATGGGTACCGAATCGGTCGAAACCGAACGGACATTGTTTGCTTCGAATTCCTTTATAGGTCAGTAATTTTATTCTGTTTCGGTAAAAGTCGCAGGCCATCTTTGGTCACGATTTTTAGTTATTGACCTTTTATGGACGATCGTGCCGTTTGAACTTTTGCAGTACGCCGTTGTCTTGGGAATTAGCACGACCATTGTTAGCGGCGGTGGAGGCGCTGCTTCTGTTTCCTGCAGAGGAGGGCCCCCCCTACCGTTGCATTCAGAGCCGATCTTTAAACTTGATTAAGCAAATAGCCTTAAACCCTTCTCTACGATACTTTCTAAGACACTCAGGGATGTTTTTTTTTCGATTGTTTCAAATGCCATTTGTCGGGCAGCTGTGTGCGACCCCCATTTAAGAATTTAAAAATTATTACAGTTCACTTGAAAACCAGGTAATTGTATTCCCGTAATGTGCTTAAGTTAGCATCCATACTTTCTGAATTATCCTTTGAATTTTAATTACGTAGTCTAATGCTACCTCGTTTTTCTGTTTATAGGAATTATAGGAACATATCTTATTCATAAGATATCTTACTCTGTCTGTTGTACGGCATAGTATACACTGTCATATTCTAGAGTTTACATTAAAATTGATGATTATATTTTATATGCTCGTTTAGCGCTCGTCGGCTATAACATTCGTCACGGCGAGTGTTCATGCTTATCAGCCTGATTGTGATAAACCACGACCGGTTTACGTCGTGGGAAAGTGGTTTACTTGCCATAAAACTGTTGTTGTAGGGGGATGCGGTCTAATTAGGAAATTAGCCGGATCTCTACGGTACGATTATTCGCGTGGAGGGATTGGGAGAGAGATAGGCGGCGGGAGAGGGAGGGAGGGAGTGGGGGAGAGAGAGAGAGTGATAGCCGGTCGTGGCCCGGACTAACAGTAATTGAATAATGCCCCGGACCGGTGGGGCATTTTGACCATTCGTGACCGCCGTATAGCCCGAACCCTGTTTGTAATGCCCGGTCCAACCCTGATTTGTACGTCTGTTGGCTTTCGACCGTCCTACCCCCGCCTCCCCCCTCCCTCACTTCGCCCGGATTTATGCGGATCAAATTAGAGGGTTTTTGAGCTTTTACTATTGGTCTAGTATTTCGGTTGTTTGCGGCGTCTTCGGGATCCCTATCGCTCTATCGCGGTCCCGGTCCCACAGTTCGGTCAGTTTCTTACGGTCGTTAAAATGGCCGACCCATTTCCCTCTTATCGTCCTAAATTGTAGAATGCTCTGCCTTCTTACGGAGAAAAGGAAAATTTAATTTCAGCTGCAACCTCGCAGTACCTGATTACGAATTAGTTATAATGAGCATCACATTAATATCGAGAATACATTTATTTCTAAACATATTTAAGCGTTTGATTCTATGCGTGTATAATGTTCGGTATAAAATTATAACATTGAATGAAATCGGAATCGGAATTTAGGCATTTATGAATTTGGCAAAGTCGATAGTCGGGTCTTAGTTCACGGCAACTGCAGGTTTTAGCGCCTATTATTGCCAGTAAGTACTTCTGTGGAATTGAGTTGTTCTCAATTGAAATTGCACTAGAAGGTTTTCAGCTGCGAGAAAATGGGATCTAGCCCAGATGCATCGTGTCTGGATGCGGAACATCCAGCGTTGCTCCATAGGACTTACCGTTCTGACTACAGTAAATTGCACAACATAGTGTGAGATATATGATGTATTCGTATCTGGGAAGGTTTTGGACTTGTGCCACGACTAGACGTTCAAAAAAATTAAAAAATTAAAGGTAATTTTTCTTTCAACCGTAATTTCCTCCGGGCTGGTCCGTGTGCCGTTAGTGCGTGTAAGTGGCGCTGTCGGGGGGACAGACATCAATTGTCAGCGTTACAACTGAAATTAATCATTTACAAGGCCGGGACAAGGCGTTTATTGTCGTTGAGAATATTGAAATAACAGATTTTTCCAAATTAGGAAACTAGAATACCGGGGGGGGGGAGTAGACGGTTGAATATTATGCGGTCCCGCCGCCGCCCGTCGACTATAATTAAAGCTCATTAAAAATACAATCGGAATTCACCCCGGCCGTTACTGAATCGTATTTGCCCTCGGAACAAACAGGTGGGTACACAACGCGGTACTACCGCCCCCCCCCCCATGAATATATCCTGTTACAGTCTGGCCGTGATTTAGAACGGGGCGACTATAGAGACATCACACCCGAGCCCCTTCCGCATAAATCAAGACGGCGGGGTACGGCCCCCGGGAGCATGCCTCACTTTGAACGCGTTACTCGGATATTATATTAACACCTCGGGCTTTTTCGACTCAAAAGGAGTTCCCACAGTTTGTTTTTTCTAACCGGCGGCATTAACAAGACAAATATGATAGCGGATAAAAAAATATTTACTCCAATTAGGGAAGGGGAGATACACACCTGCTCTCGTTCCAGGAACATAATATATTCTTGAACACAATATATTGTTAACTTCAAGAATTCTTCAGTGTACAATTAAAATTAAAATTCCCGTTTGCGGCACCAACGAGGCCGATGACATACATTGATTTATGCACATACCGCTAATTTTAATGAAGGTAGCAAACGATGGCAGCACTTAAAATATGATAAAGCGCTGGGGTAGGAATATTATTCCGAGCGAAAAATTCTCTACTTCAACCTGGATTTCGGGCGGTTTTAGACCCCCCGAACTTCACTGTCTTACAGATATCGGCTGCCTTATATTTTGGTTTTAGGTCCGCGTGATTTGATGATACTTCAAAATTGAAAATATATTTTCACTAGTCTTCAATAATTTAACAGTTTGAAAATTGAACTTTTGCAGCTGTAGAATAAAATGATATTTTATACACTTTAAGTCGGTCCCACTTTCGTTAAAAAAAAATTACCCGAGATAAGAATGCCTTTTGATAGGGCGACAATCATTTTCTTTTGTATCGTTTCCGTTTGTTTCTACAAAATCTGACTAATATAAATCGGCCTCCCCCTGGTGGGACCGCAAGATAAATACAGGCTGGCTATTGTTGTAGGAGGTAGGAGAGACGTGTTTGCGAGCCGGCGTATTTGCGGACCGATTAGGCCAGACAAAAAATCCGGACAAATGCTCCGCCGGGCGATATAAATCTTTATTCTAAGACCGAGTCTCGTGTTATGGCGGGGGTGGCAGGAGAGGATCCTCCATTATTAATGATTCACGATCCTCCTTCGGGAGGATATTTAACTTTAAGCGCAAGTAAAACAAAAGGGAAATAAGAAGAGACCGTAGGCCCGGGAGGGAGCCTCAGTTAACTGACCGGGGATCTAACACGATCTACCGGATAAATCTCCGGCATATTATTTCAAACGACAGCCGCTAACTAATAGCCGACGGGAATGAGATATTGGACGATATTCGGCTGTGATAGAACTATATTTTACTACCGGCGCAATGATCATAATTGCCGTTTTAAGGGGGCGGACTGGGGGAGACGGATGTTAAAACGTTACCAATCAACGCCGAGTGATTGACGGTATTGGACGTTTGGGAGTTTCGAGCTGTGCTCTTTACCATTCGTACATCCTAATGGAACTCATAAACTTCAGCTTCGGTATATCCCAAAAGTATTAAAAATGAGACTAAAGTACAGTGCACTAGTCCAACCGTTTTGCTACATAGGTTTTTTTGCGTAGGAAACCTGTTTTCATCGAACTACAGGAATCGGTTTATCCTTGGATGTCAGCGAGGCGAGAAAATGAAATTTAGATTGCTGTAAAGGATAATTGTAGTATAATATTTTAGTATTCAGACATAGAAATCGTCCATTCACAAAGGTCCTTTGCTTTGTTTTGAAGTTCATCCATATGTATCTTTCTATGGTCGGTTATTTCTAGAATTTTGACAGTCGTATCTATACAATGTTCCTAAACATCCTCTTAAGAGAGGAGGTTTATTGTGTGGAAAACAATAGAGGAATAATAAATACGAATAAAAGCACTATTTAGAATATAAATTAATATACATGTAGGTCGTTGTGTAAATTGATAATTGCGACGCTGTTTTATTATCAAATATAATAAGTAATGTAATATATGTAGTATAATGAGTTAGTCAATCACTTATAAGTTCTTATTAATTAGTGAATGTATTATTATGTCCATAATTAATCAATCCTATTATCTGATTTGAGGAAAATGGATGCGGTATGTATCCATTAAAACCTCATTAATTTTATTTTTGATCTGATTTTTAAAAAACTTGGATTCGGTATATTTTTTTATTATTGGAATCAAACTAAGCTTTTTAGCGATTTAAATACGGGACGCATTATCGATTTATCTTATACCGTTAATTTTTGAACTGGTTACCCGTTATACAAAATTTCAGATGTGACGACATTGTCGTGACCCGTCGCTTATCGGCAAGTGGCATTTATCCGTGACTGGTATTTTATTCTCTTAACTTTCCTTCCTCTTGTGCGCCTTGAATTAAATTATATATATATATATATATATATATATATATATATATATATATATATGCAATCGGATTCGTGAATCGGGAAAGAAGAATTCAATATTTAATTGCTTGTTTGCGTATTTCAGTTTTTGTACAGTTGGGTTTACACTATTTTATATTGATTGAAGGAAAACGTTCCTTAATGAACTTGAATACTACATAACTGTTCTGTCGATAATTTTGTACTTAGCACATTAGGTTTCCTATAAAGCCTGTGTACCTAGTGAGTTTGCCTTGTCCATTTGTCTTACAAAGCTATGTTGCAAAATATTTACTTATTTCTTACGTCAGATTTTAGTAAGTAGTTTGGAGTACCTGTTTTGGTTCCATTAGACCGGTTTCTGCTGCCGGCAACTTCAGTGGTTTTTCCATTCATTCGGGCATATTGGGGGGAATCCTGTCTGCACTTTTACTGCGGAGGTTTTCTTCTTTGTCGTATCGAATATATGCGGATTCCGTCTTTATTCCGTCCATACTTGTTTAGGAGTTCGATTGCGTGTTAGGGCTGTTGTTGGGTCTAACAAACCGGACAGGAACCGGTCTAGAAAAAGCCGAAAGCAACGAGCTGGAGGCAGAATAGGACGCCAATACTGCACGGCTATATGAAAAATTAGTTAAACACTTTTTTGTACGAAGCTTTAGGCTTTCATTTCTTCTCAGTTTTTATTATTTACCTATTCATTTATTAATCGTAATTTACATATTTTCAACCAGGGATTAACTGTTTTATTATTTTACGGAAGTTACAGCATTCTTATGCATAACTGCTAAAATAAACAAATATAAGGAATTAGAATAAATTGTGCGGCCTAAATTTTAATCATAGGTGGGTAGTTTTTCCTGTAATTGTGTGTAATACTTGTAATAATCTGTGCATATGCCTTTAAGCTATCCACGTAAGGAATGGAACTTGCCGAATGTGTTCCGGTTCGTTTATCTTTTGGGCTTAGTCATGCGGGGTTCGTCCGTATTTTGTTGGGGCGGATGACTGGTCGGTTATTCCCCCTAACACCTGCGAATATAAGGGGCGTGTCATGCCCGGGTAGAGGGGTAGGGCGGCCTAACCCGGTGATAATCCGGCAAAAGGGATTTGTGCCGTTAAAGCGGTAGTGTGTTTCTGTGTGTGTATACCGGATCGTAATTGGTTTACAGTTTGTGGATCGGGCATTACCGTCTAATTGGGCGGCGGTTGGAGTGACTAATTGTCGGTCGGCGGGTTATTAAAGCCGGTGTATCTGGCCGGCCCTGACTGGGCCTCTCTCGGTAATGCCCGCTCTCAGGGCGGCAACCCGAGCCGATTAATCATATAACTCTTCTATATAAATACTGAGGAGGTAGAAGAGATCCGCCAGATTGGTCTCTCCTTCTCCTTCCCTCCCTCCCTCCCTCCGACTCCTCCCTCTATCTCTCTCTCTCTCTCTCTGTTTTCCCGGGGTCTGCGCTCTGGCCCACAACCAATGCCCCTCGCCGATAACCCGGCCATGGGAATTGGTGCTGTTAACATCTTGCCCGTGCTTTACCGGGCCGGTCTCCTCCTCCTCCTCCTCCTCCTCCTCTTTCTCAGCGGCCGGGAATTCGTCCATTCCCTTGCCCAATTTGGCTCCGACATTTTTGCCATTTTATCTGACGGTTCTCCGGGTTCTCTCTTCCTTCTTTTTTTTTCACCCGTTTTGTTTTATATTATTACTCGCCTCGAACAAATAACAGGTCTATTAGCCTTTATGGGCGCTGGCGACCCGCCTATTAAATCGCCTTCGCCCCTTATCGCGTCTGCGATTCCCGAGGGCTAAAAGCCGAGCCGGGCCGAACCTTGAAAGTGGAAATAACGGGCGTCAGTTTTGAAATATGATTGATTTGACTATTATCGCTTCGATGGTACAAAATGAAAAGTGTAACGATAAATTTCGTACCAAAGTACAGTGATGAAGACAATATTACACTTTTAATCCACCTGTTAACAGTTATTCTGTTCTGCCATCTTCCCTAATAAGTGTCCCTAAGACTTATTGATATGTTCTTAAAATCATCCATGGATGTAGCGAAATGTTTTCACCATCCTTTCCTCCTTTCCTGTACGATTTGTCGATACCCTGTTTCTAATATTTCAGTACAAATTGAACACGTATATGACCCTATTTGAATGGCGTATTCAGTGATGGGAACGACGGGGATATTTGAACAGCAGTCACGTTTCAGGGGATTGGGGGGAGTTTTGCGCTTAATTTTTATCCTACGTTATAGTCCGCAGTCCCGAACAAGGGCGCTACCCCGACGGTATAAATCGTCTTCAAAGTCCCGCTTTGATGCCGGGGCCGACTGGGAATATAATTGGAATTCAAATTTTAGGGTTAGGGGAAAACGTGTGGGGTATACGGCGGGCCGCATTGTTAGCCGCTACCGGCGTCTTCGCGGAGGAGGGGGAGGCGGCGGTGGTAGGGAAGCCCCTAAGAAACAATGCAATGGTTGTAACTGGAGCATTACCTATCTTTAAATAACGGTAAGTTGAAATCGTGCAGCGGGGACCGACCCCGTGGAGTCTCCCTGTGCGAGCTCTCTCTGTTTGTGTGTGTTCGACTTCACCATTATAGAACTCCCGGTACTGTACATATTTCAACCGAGCTAACTCACCCCTATGAACTCTGTCTCTGCCCCCTTCCCCCTCTCTCTCGGTCTCTCTCCCCGATTGTTTGTAATATGACGGAAATGTTTTGTTCCCAGCCTCTGCAGGGTATTATAAATAAATCCGCGCGGCCCGTTTGAACTGCCTGGAATGGTAGCCACAAATGGGAAAATTAAACATCATTCCCTCATCCATACTTACGCCACACCGCTTGCATATTTGTAAAATTCTACATTAGTAATAATCAACCTCGAACCTGCATCCATTAAGACGAAGCCGGATATTATGCACTTTTATGCCTTATAAATACCTACTGAAATCAGAATGAAAGGAAATTGTGCTACAGTACTGGTCTATTATCGGTGGCCTCAGTTTACGAGAATTTGCGTAATTGGGTAGTAAAGGAATGCGGTTTTCTGTAAATCAAAATGGATAGATTTTTAGGTATCTTAGTATCTTCATTCAGCCGGATTATACACTCTTATTGGCACTGCAAACTCAGCCGATGCTCGGCCGTTGAATTTTCGATTGACAACATTTAATTAGACATTGAGACATGTCTTTGTCTTTAAATGGCGGCGGCCATATCGGGCCCGTACATATAGCCGGGGTATGATACATTGTGGGTGGGAAAGATCTAGGAATGTTTTAATGAATGTATTTGGCCAGTGGCGGGTCTCGCCATAAATCGAAGAGCCGGCGCCTTACAAAGCGACGAGGAGGAGGTGGAGAAGGTGGTTGAGGAGCGGGAGGAGGGGGGGCCGTCCTTACAAAGCGGTGCCGCTCGCCAAACACAAACGGGCCGCTTAATAACAATAATTATTAATGAAATCGCTCCCTAAACAAATTAATAGCTTCTCATCCGTTTCCCAGGCCACCTCGCTCCCTCGACCCCCCTCCTTTTCCCCCCACCGGCTCACATATATCTTCTCTTAATCACCTCATGATATTTTATTGCGTTCCGATGAGTCCGTTTGTTTAGAATTGACGATGGGAGTACTTCTATTCGTTCTTGCTTTTTTTTCCCTTCTTTTACCTCGCCACAAATCCGTCCGGCCGGTTAATGACTCGGGGACTCGTTTGGTTCTTATTGCGATTTCCCCGCATTTCGCCTACCTTATATGCCTCATGTACCACCCTGTTATTTTCTTATCGCAAAGCACTTTCGCGATGAGGACTTCGTTTGTACTCAATTTGTTTTTCTCGCTTTTCTTTTAAAACTAATATTTTCTTGTAGTCTAATTTTTGTTGTGTGTAAAGCTTTATTGGCTTCGCTTTTGTTTTACATTTCTATTTACGGCCCTAAACGTCAGTTTATTTTTAATAGTTGCTTCGGATTAATTTATAGTCTCTTATTGTTTCCACGCCTGGAGTCGACTTCGAATAACGGCATGAAATAAATAAATAAATATTACACGTATACAGTTGACTGTAAATAAGCGTATAGGCACGGTGGGACTGACACCTATCTTGTTTCTGTTCCTCCCGGTATATAAGACGATAATGAAAGTGGTCGCTGATTGTATCACCGACCGTCGGTGTAAACTGTACAAGTGCCTAACGCCTAATGGGTTGTACGTGGGAAGGCCGGGCCACGGATATTAAAATTGTGGGCGGATAAAAATGTTGTCGGGTGGAAACGAGTTTCGACTTTTATTTGGTGCCCCCTCCTTCCCCCTCTCTACCAACTACCATCTCCCTTTCTTCAGCCCTGTCCGAGGCTCGGGGAGAACGGCCGAAGAGGCGTTGAAGTTCCGGGTGTGGTTGCCCAATTAGCTCATTCCGATTACTCCCCAAGTGCCGATGAGATTAACGGGGATAATTTACGACCGTCTGTTTAATATTCGTCCCTCGGCCTCCGCCCCCGCCGCCGACTCACTTTCCTCGGGGTCTCGGACCCCTCGTATATTCTCTTTTTTCCCTCTATTTTTTATTTATGCGCTTTTCACAAGCGGTACAGATCGCGCTACCGATCGAGCCGAAACACAGCGCCGTGATTTGTGCCTCTCGTGAACCCGCGCGTTCTGAATACGGAAATAAGCGCGGGTCAAACCTGTTTCCATACGTGGGAGTCC
The DNA here is from genome assembly GCA_019843655.1 of Lethocerus indicus. Lineage (NCBI taxonomy): Eukaryota > Metazoa > Arthropoda > Insecta > Hemiptera > Belostomatidae > Lethocerus > Lethocerus indicus. The sequence continues at coordinate 7,893,707 of JACDQD010000011.1, forward strand.
TCCGGACGTCTGCCCTCCCTGAGCTCTGGTCCATTTCCTCGCCGAAACACCTTTCTATAACCTGACGAAAATTGATTAATATCCTTGTTCTAATACAAAACATTGTATAAATATCAAATTCCAGCTCTCAAGAATTATTTATTGCAAATTGTAACCTTATCGTATACCGATACACTTTGCGTCTCACCGACATTTATTTATTAATCACTTGTACATAATGTTTGCATTGTTGTTCACGGCAAAAAAGTTGTATATTAGTATTATATTTTAGTAATGCATGCATCAGAGATACCATCGGTACTATACATGTATCTCATCCTCAACCGAAACAGGATGAAACAAACAATAATGAAGCGGATCGGTCTGCGTTCAGTGGTACCTGTGGGAAAGTGCGCCGGGCAAAGAAAATGACGAAGTGCTAAGAAGGATTTCATGCCGGGGCAAATAAACGACCCACCACGGTGCCCCGGTGTCCCATTAATCATGCGGTTACGATGGACACGTTCAATGGCCCATATCTTTCGTTTGCCAACATTAATTGCTATTAATTGTGGTCTGTCATAAGGGAAGTATAATTCAATCCGGGTTCCGAGTATCCAGAAAAACACGCATCCTTCACATCGCTCATCGCGGTGTTTCCGAACGGTAAATGGTAGGAAGGTACGGATTCCGTTTTGCCAATTTAAACTTTCTAATTTTTTGTGGAACATCGTCCGTTATAATATAATTTAGTTCGGAACATCTGTTTGAAGGTTTGCAAGGGTTTGGAGTACCCATGTTTTGATAGTAATATTCCAGCGACATTACTAACAAATATACTGAAAAGGGGAACTAACAAACATTTACTGAATATTGCAAAAAAACAAACTAGCGAGATGAGATTAAAGATCGAAAAAAGTGTAGTATATATTCAATACTTCCTTCAGTAAGTGACACCTTTGTGAGCATTCCTTCATCTCAAAAACTATTTTCATTTAACTTTGTACCTTGGGTGTTTGGTGTTCAATATTGCCCTTATTTCTCAGATAAGAAGTCGGGATAATCTTACTAAATCGTTCCCCTTTTCCTAAATCATTCGACGCTATTAGAGCAACGCGTTCACGCGTACGAATTAATGACTTTAATGGTCGAGAAGGGAGGGCGAAAGAGAGCGAAGAGCCTCGCCGGGGATTATATATGTAAACGGCCGATGTTAATAAGTATTATTATCGGGATCGGTACAGAATTAATAAGACGATTAAGGCCGCGAGCATGTTCGGATTGCGGAACTCCCCTTAATAAATCAATCAACCGGTAACGGGTCCGTATGTGTTTTTGATATAAGAGGGGTTCGATCCCCGCCCCACGGTGTAATTACCTCGGTGTACGTGTCCCTAATCCCCTTTCCCTCTCACACGAAACTGAAATTTTCACGACAATGTTTTTTCCCTCGAATAATTGCCACGTAGCAATTTTAGAGTTTCTACACGCACCGAAGAGGGGGTGATGATCCCCACTGGGGAGAGACAGATTTATCTGCCCGGTTGATTTTGACCGAAGCCCAACCGAAATTATTGAGCGGGCGCACGCAACTGGCTCTGGCTCTGGCTCTGGCTTCGTCGGCCGACCGAGCACGTCCCTCCCTTATTAGAGGGGCGCAGTGTCGAAAGGGGGCTTTTTCGCCGATCTAGCCTTTTGTAAACATCGCATGGAACACTTGTAAGCCTATCTGTCTGTTTCATAGGTCTACTTCGTTGGAACAGATACAGAATTGCGGGCAATGTCGCGATGGAAAATTGTTTAGCCCATTCCTGTATCGATGCAGCGTCTCAATTGCTTTTCTCCTTTAATGGGCGCAGGCGTAATTTTCTCATGACTGTCCATGGAAAACAAAAACAAATCGTTCGTCCGAATCTGATAGCTGACGATTCCGTACAAGGCCTGGTCCGGTAAAGAACGGGGGGGGATTTCTGATGTAATCGGCGTCTAACAACCGCCTCAAAACGCATTCGAAAGCTTTTACGATTGTTGTAGTCGTCGGATTTTTTTTTCCGGCCCCCTTCCATATCCCATTAATCAGTCGAATAATGTTTTTCGGGGTTAAGTGAGCTTTCCTTTTCAGTTCGGTCGTCACAATCAAACTTCCCAGCACTCAGAAGAGGTAATAAGGTCGGTAATTAAACAGACTGTGACAACTAATATATTTGATATATTAAAAAAATTAATAACTGTTTTCTAATCTCTAATCGCGAATGCCCGATACGCACCTAAATTGTATTTTCAACATTACATATGTAAAATTTAACATCCACTTAACATTCTGAATATAGTAGAACACGGTGATATACGGATTTATTCAGTTATGCCAACGGATTTATTTATTTGTCAGGTTACTCGGCAAATACGCCGGTAATTGGACTGAGATATGTTTCTTCGGGTCTGGAGCGGGGGAACGTTTTCTCGGAATAAATTTTGACTTAGAGCGGTTCGGTGCAACTTTCCAACGGTAAATGTCAGCGATACAGCTGTTGTTGTGGAGTCGGGCCGGGCCCTGATAGATCCTGTCGAACTCTACCGGCGTGGAACGGGCCGAAGCCGATGATATTGTCGGCTGTGGATTATTGGTGTGGTATCTGCGAACCCAGTTTTGACAAACGGGCTGACTAACAGCGTTACAGTTGAGTGACAAAGCCTGAAACATTTTAAAAGCGGGTTGTAGTAGAGGGCTGAATAAAAAGTTCGGAATAGGTTTTATGATTTGTTAAAATTTATTATTTATTCTGTACTTTCCTCGGCGTTACATATGTTGGAATTGGAAGGAATTGCAAAATCATTACGAATGGTTAGGCTTGACATGAAGCAGGTAGAATTCAGACTGTACATACTGCGGACGTTGTATCGGAATGAATGGATTCTATTGACGTTTGAAGGTTGGAATTATTACCCGGCGTTTTTTTCCCCCTCCCCGTTCAAACTCCGTGTGTTTTTGTGTGCCCCGACCCCCCGTAGCGCTTACCTGCAGCTCCTCTTCGTTATGTGCGCCCTTCGGGGTGGAATCCACCCTTTAATGAGTTGTAAGGCCCCCCGCGGTACGCCCTTTTGTCTTAGTGCCAATTAAAGTCAGAAATCTTCGCTCGAAAGTCAGAGAAGGTGTTGAATATCCGAGCCCGCTCGCTTATTTGATTCCTTGCCAGATCCCGGGAGGAGGAGGGCGGCGATCCGCCACAAAGCGTTTATCTCTTGTACGTAGACGCTGTTGTACGATTAAACTGCAATTTATTGAAATTTATTAACGTTATTTATTGTTCGTCTTATCGAAGTTTAATTAATACAGGAATTGATTCATTAAATACGATTCCCACGGGAAAATTGAATTCCATAAATGATAGCCGTAACCGCATATTTTATTAAAAATTAATTTATTCATGCGTAAAATAAAATACTACCGGGTAATATTCTGTTATTTCGCGGCTGCGTTCCGTGTATTTAATAATACATCCTGCGTTGGGATAATAATATATATTGGATTCGGCTGTGAGGATTGGGCCTCGGATGGATGCCGTCGTGTAGAAATTAATGTAGAAAGTCCAATGACTACTGGTCCTAATAATGATAGTACTTTGTGAAATAATTGGAAAGGTCGAAACATGTAGACCTGACACGTAGCGCCCGCCTGCGTCTTCAATCTTCCTTCCAAATTTCTTTTAAAAATTGTCATTTCGGCTCTACGCACAAGCCGAAAACAACAGTACTGGGGGCGGTGCCTCCCCCCCTCGGCGCTATATCCTTATTGCTCTTCAATTTTAACTTGGAAATTGGGATTGTAACGAGAGACCCGTTTATTTGCTCCTGAACATTATAGGAAGTTCATTGCCTGATGAAATACAGTTGTTTTTTCCAAGTTATGTTATCTCCATGCTGAGGAATAAGCGTTAGAATTGTTACTAATTACATAAATTATTACTAGTTAATAAGTAATGATTGGGACTTGATTTTGAATATAATATTTAAAGCGGAAAGATAAATGATGCGGAGAATCGTTATCACAGTTTCGTACACGATTTTCGCAGAGCAACGTTTCAGTCTCGTTACGGTTTTTACGAAATATTAATGAATGGATATAACGTGTGGATGAATACAACGAGCTTTCAGATATGTTTTTTTATTGCAGTAATTTTGCAGGCGTTCATATTTTAAATAGTATGAAATAGCATTATGTAACCTTTTTTTATGAGCGCTACGTTTCAAAATATGTCGGTTTTTCCAGACCTAAAGTTTTTATTTTACTTCGCCTCTCTAATCAGGCTGTCCTTCTCGGGCCGTGAGTCATCCCGTATTCTCTATGCACTCCGAGCTTGCGCAACGCCGTTTAAGTAACGCCTAAGTATTTCGCCAAAGTTTAGGACTTCCTCGTCAGATCGGATCTCGTTCCCCCCCCCGGGGGTCCCGTCTGCGAGACTCAAGTGTAGCGTGTAATTATCGGCCAATATATTTTAAACCTTATTATTTACTTAACGCGTCCCCACTCAAGTTTTGACGCCGTCCTTTTTCACAAAAAAAGATTTATGCCCCGGCGTTTTTGATCGCAGTAAAATTCTATAGTCGGTGCGATGAGCCTCGAACGGCGTGAAATTACGATGATTCGACGGGACGCGGGTGTGTAAACCCGCGGTCCCTAACCGTACCATTACACGGCGTGTAGGGACGTAGGGGCCGAAATTACCGGGTACGGCTCCGTTTTACACCGCTAACGACATTAAATCCCCAGGGGAGTGAGCGAGAGGGAAAAAGAACTCCTCCTTGAGCAAGACGTAAAATTGTTAAAGTAAACTTTTGAGAAGCGTTATGACCCGCCGGCAATTCCGGAGTGATGGGGCCCGGGCCCGAGCCCGGTGTCGGCCCTTGAGATTTGTGATCTGTGAAAAATATCAATTGATATTCGAAATCACCCGAGAATCTTTATTGCGGCAATTTTTTATTTCGCAATTTCGTCCGACGATAGAATATTTTCTATTGCCCCCGGGGGAAGTGTTGGGGAGAAATTGATATTATGGAAAAAAAAATGAAACTTTATCTCACCCCACTTTGTTAGCTTTAACATACTATACATCGGATTATGCCTGAAATAACAATTTAAACTGCAAAACTCAGTTTCGGAAGGTATACGAAATCATGTATATAAGTTATTTTTGTATATAACGCGTAGCATTTTTGATCCGGCCACAATTGACGTTCTGCAAGCAATCATTGTCTGTTAAATGTTTGCTATTTCAACAGCTGTAACTTACCTTACTAGATTTGGTGGAAAAAAACAAATAAATTTCATTAGAATGAACGTTTCAAATGAAATACCTATATTCAAAATGGAACTATTAGTACGTTATTTTCTTTCTTTCCTCTTAGGGACTGAAAAGTGATTTGTCGTTGGTTCCTGTCCCTACCCCTACACCCACACTGCTTCACACTGTCCAACGTGTATGTAACATCCGCTCGAATCTTACATTTTAACCCAACCAAATTTTGTATTCTCACCGTATTTAGTAATAGTTGGTTAACCGCCGTGGACATAATATTTGAGAAGAAAATAGGGGTAGAACTATGCCTTCTTCAGGAATAGATAGACGTCTGCGTTGAGTTTCCAACGTGGTAATATCCCAGCGAAAAGTCTATTTGCAGTATGATCCTCGGTTACCGATAACAGTGTTGAATTGTCACGGTATAATAGTGGCCGGCGCAGGGCGCCTATTAAAAGGCTTAGATTCCATCTGCACGAGTGAAAGTCCCCGCGATGACCATTTAATAACTGCAGATCTTCGCCTTTATTGACACACCCGGTCGCCCAACCATTTATTAGCTTCGATTGGCTCCGGACGGCTTTATTTTCCGGCAGTTAATCAAGTGAATAGTAAATATCTGGCTATGGTTTTTCTGTTTCGCAGCAACGATAACTTAATTATTGGTCTCGTGAGGTGCATTACCCCATTCCAATCGTCTTCCTTATTGTTCTGCCGGTGATTCATCGGGTATGACCCAATGATTTCGTATTGGAGTATTTCATGACTATAAGTGTAGTTTTCATATATCAAAATTATTAGTTATAATTATATATTTACAGATGTCTTGTTCATCCTGAATTCGTCCGTAATTTTAAATTAGATGACATTATTTGGTCGTCAGGACCATACGGTTAATATCGCATGGTCAGCCTGGTATGATGAAAATGTAAAATAATTTTTTCTTTTTAATTTACAATCGTTTTTTTCCTTCCAGGAGGACGATTCTGCTCTTTCTCGCCTTGCATAGAACAAGTCCAGCGGACTTGCGAAGTACTCCGCGCTTCCGGTTTCATCGAAGTGACAACTCTGGAGTGTCTTCAGAGGGAGCTACTCGTCTGCCCTCGAACACTGTCCACCATCAATCTGGACAAGGTAAATTATAATATTTTAATCTACGGTATTATATATCTAGTTTCCCATTATATCTAGTGCCTTTCGTTGTTTTTTATACTGAGATATTAACGGGCTTCGAATTCGTTGCCCAAGTATGTTGTTGGCTCTAATTTGCATCAAAGAAAACAGTAGGTTAACCTCAGTGGTAAGGATTATTTCACACCTCCGCAGCATCCGTGAGGAGAGCGCGTTCTGATTATCACATTTTAATAAAATTAAACGATCGGAAGAACCAGAAGAGTCGGCAAAATGTTCCGAGTGCACACGTTTTTGCGGAGGAATTCGATAAACGTGTGGCTACCGTAATGGGAAGTTTACGGCATTTACTTGTTTAACAAATGTTGCATTTTTTTACCGTTTAAAGCCTGTCTTTCTGTAATCCAGTTGTCGGGTAATAATCGAAGAAAATGTCTCGAATAAACCGTCCTTGGCCTTTTGGAAAAATCTCGGAAAAACATCCGTGAGCGCTTTTTCAACCCTCTCTTTAATGTGGGCCATTAGAGGTGTATTATTTAGTCTGTATGTTGTCATAAAAGTAGTTATTGCTTAATGATTACAATTTATGATTAATCAATTAATTAATGGAATAGAATGAATTTTAATTAGAATAATAAAGGTGAATTGAGAATATAGTATGTACCATTTCGGCAGATAGTAAATGATCATTGAAACAGGCTGTTTTACCGTCCAGTTGCGAAATGCGAAGGTGCGAAATCCATTAAACGGTTTTGTAATTTCACGGCTGTGCAGTTAAAAGCAATTATTCCAACAGGCCCCTGAATTATGTTCCGCACTCAACGGAATGAACGGTCCGAACTCATCTCGAACTCATAAAGTGGCGTTTATACGAGCCGGCGTTTAAAATTTATCGCTTCGAATATATATATTCAGCGGCGCAGACTACAACTGGGTCGGCTTCGATGTTACAACATCCCCCTCCCCTTCGCCCTCCCGATCTCTTCGCTGTGCCCACCGTTTACGATCTTTGTTATGCGCAATTTTCACCCTATCGGTAAATGAGCTATCGGTAAATCGAGCTGTTGCCCCCTAATAAGCAAAACATTCAGTTGGCTATCTGTTCGATTATTACCATAAAAATAGACTATTATATCTATCTCCAGAAACCTTACGGATTATTACGAATTAGTTTTTATTTCTTTATTCAATCATAATGAAGCGAAACATATAGCATTGACAGTAAATACATTTTTGGATTTGACCTAATTAAATCGTAAGCTCACATCTATGATATAAATGATAAATATGCCGCCTTGTTTCTTGTTTCATAGTATTAAAAGCACAATTTAAATTGTCATCCATCGCTTTATGTGGATGTTCTTAAATTGTGATTGGTTCTTCGGGCTACAAATCCTGTCGATAAAACTCTCTTTCGATGATAACTTGCGTATTGACGCCTCTTTCTCAAAGCTCCGAGGTCTTTCCGCCACTATTTCTGGAACCTTAATGGAGTAAGGTTTATATTGCATGCTGTTTGAGTTATTGAACGGAGTTTTTATTGCCTGCATTCTCCGTATCGCTGCCGTGTTCACTGCTCTTGTGGATTGGGCTCGGTGGAAGACCTTCTGAACACGGTGGTGCACTTTCGACTGACTGCGGCTGGGAGACAAGGAGTCGTCGTGTCCCCCTGATTTATGAATGCCATTATTTCACAAATTTATAGTTGAATTGCTACACGAACTAGGTAGCACAGTAGTACAACCTTGTTTGGGATACAGTCTGTCGGTAGTGGTAGTAGTACATCACTCAACTGAATGGTACGGGGCTAAGCAACCGTCTTATATTTGTATATGGGCATTTGTATGGCACTTGAATGTCTAAGAAGATGGTCAAGGCACTTCCGTTTCATTATATCTAATTTTTATAGCTTTTAAATATTTTATCCGGGCCTTATTATGCTCCTACATCACATACATTGTATAATTAGTTAATTTATATATTCTGGAGTTTAGGATTCTGGAAAATTAGGTCTGCCACCAGAATTCAAACTCAGGATCTGAGTCCTAATGTCTTTGTCTATTTGTAGGCAATACACAAATCTTGCAATAAATTCATATTAGCCCCCAGGGGTTTCTATAATACATTTATATACTTGGTTAGTTGAACTTGAATATAACTGTTTTGTGTGCAGTGTTTGTATAATTATCGGGAAAGTGACAACAATAAAAACCCGAGAACATAGTCTCTCGCACAATCACACACTTTGCATAGCGTTCACTGTACTGTACACGATACTTGGTGTCGGAGCTCTGTTCACTTGAGGCATCGGGGACTATATACGACCGGCCGGTACCGCCTTTAGATCTGTACCAGTGTTGATGTACGCTTGAATTACTGTTTTTGCGGAGGATGTTTTTCACGGTAATTCGATCTATTGTATAGGTCAGATTTCCGAGAGCTGATTTTCGGGCCCCCGATCTCCGAAACGCTGCGCAGGGACGATTCGGAATGTACGATTTGAAGTGGGATATTTCAGAGCACGCTCTAATAACGTCCCGTGTCGCATTCAGTGTACGGCCGGCCGTTAAAGTATCGACGCCGATGGTAAATGGTAATGAGAGTGGCGGCCGGTGCTGTATACCTCGCCGAGAGTAATAACAGTTAATTCGCCGGCAATAATTGTATATACATAGAAGGCGGCTGAGGTGGGGCTGAGGGTACCGGCGAATTACATTTAATAACAAGTTGTTTCGCCGCGGCGCCATTCTCATTTCGGGATAACCCGAAAGGGTTTTTCTCTCTCTCTCGCGAAGAATGGTAGATAGGGAGGGAGGGAGGGGGGGCGACGTAATTGAATGGAAAACCGGCCTGGGTCCGAACCGAACTATTGCGGGGGGTGGAGCGGGGAACGGCGGGGGATAAATCTCGGCCGGCCTCTGTAAATCATTAGATGGGCATTAGAAGGAGGCCGGTGATATATCATACTCAGGTTGGCCGTTGTAAATAACTTGTTGCCCCGGACCCCGGAGAGTGGGAGTGAGAGAGGGTGAGTCTCGGCACAGACCCCGAGAGTGTGCCACGGACGGAGATAGAAGTAAACAGAGCCGAGCGTTACTACACCGTTTGCATTTTCCAGTACTTACAGAAACCGTGTACCTACCATTTCGGTGAACCGTCGACTTATTTTTAGTCCCTAGCTAGGTCAGTTTCACTCGAGATATTCATGTTGTACGTTATACCATTTCCTGGCGCAGATGGAATGTTACAATTTAATTGGTCGAAAATATAATGTATTTATTTCTTTACAGTATTCAATCTTTAATTATAGCAAATGAACAAATGGCTATAGTGGGCTGTCAACAAATGATAAAAATATAATGAATATATATTATAACATTCTTTAAACATTCCATTTATTTAAACGAAATTCATAAATGAGCCTAACTGCTGAAATATGACTTATCTCCCGAGATATATTTCTTGTTAAACTTTCAGATATCCTACCCAGTTTAGGCTTGTTTATTCATGGGAAAGGATTCACCGGGGTCCTCAACTGGCGGCCGCAACATCCCCCCAAGGGGGTACCAGCATATCTTTTCATTTGTAGAAAGTTTTTTGCACTGCGATTAAAATTTCCCGGCTCATCGCGTCCTACCAAATATCAAAGGGGCCGCCCGTACCCCCGGGGGTTATGGTTCTCCTTCCCCCCCGCCTTCTCATCATCTCTCGCTCTGCCTCGTTTACCGAACATCTGTTAATGCTCCGGCCGGTCGTATTCGGCTTTGTCCCGGCCGATTCTGCGTTTTAAACTTTACAGAATATCCGTTTCACAAATCACAGTCTATATATAAACGTATTATATTCAAATGGGATTACATTATGAATTTCAATGCGGTCGGCAACTGTGATCTAAAATTAGTCTGTCGTCCCCGCGGACCGAGCGTATCATGCGACAATTAGTAGGCATGTCTTAACTGGGCAGTGTTAACCGCAGCACGGCGAAGACAGTCAAGTATGTTGACTACTCAATCCGCGTACAGATTTAGTTTATCTACATATAAAAGCAAAATAACAAAATAAATCATTGTTATGACTCGGCTTTGACTCGGCGGAATGCCTGATGAATCGCGGGGAGCGCGCGTTTGACCGTAAACGGAGTTATTATTCAGATAAATTTCTCAATAATTCAAATATTATATCGGGGAAACTTGGCATCGTTTTCCCGTTGCCCTTGTCCCGTTATTTATTGTACTGCAGTTTCTGCGGATGGCTTTAACCGAGCCGTGTCTATTATTCGCCGTTTGAAGTATTGTGCAACATTTTCGCTCCGATGAACCGGGAGGAGACCACTGTCGGGTGTGGCATTTTGCCGATTCCAAATACGGCGAAGTGAACGTAAACGCGAATTTGAAACATGACTTTTGCATAAGGTGGCCGGCGCATTACGGCATTCATATGCTGATATGCGCAAAGACGTAGCTGTCCGGTTGTTCGGTTAGTTCCGATTTTACTGTATTGTTTGTTGACTTTTGTTTGCCGATTCTTCGCAATTCCATAACATAAGGCTATGTTTCTGGTGACAGGTGTTTAAGAAATATTTTCCAGGTAAATATAACTGATATAGTGGGCCATGTACAGGAAATAAGGTGTTGATTTTGTCTGAAATTTTAATATGAAATATTAATTTTCATCGTACCATGAATGGTTACCTAGATTTGGAAATTGTGAAAGTAGATAGTTATACGCAATATACCAAAACGGTTATAGCGTTTATTCGAAAAATAATCATTCATTAATCGCTAGATTGCCTTTGTCCAATTGTTAAGAAGTAGTATTATTTGAAAACGTGTAGATTTACAGTGGTAAACGGTACCTCAATTAAACAAATTCGGATACAATTATTCTAAATATAAATTATGACCCTCCCCCCAACTGGGGAATATTATGTGGCATATATCAAGAGATATATAATGCTTTATTGCCGTGACCCAAGGGCATGCAGATACGCAAAGCGAAATATTGATTTTCGGTGTTTTAATCGTCGTAAATAAGTCTGGCCCGTACGAACACTGTGAATCGCCCCCCTTTGGAATTCCCACGTGACCTCCAACCCCCCGTCATTCGAGTTCTCCGGTAATAAGCGGCGTTATGTAAACGAATGACAAAATAACAGAGTGATTTCTGTATGACTGGAGGGACAACCCGTGACTTCTAATGCCGGTCATCTGAGTCTGAACCGATTAGGAAATTCCTGCGCAATACCGTGGTGCCCCGAGAGCACCAATCATGCGGAGATCCCAGCCGGGGACAATTATCTATCTGGTACTCCGGCCTATTATAAGCCGCCGGCCCGTCCCCTTTCTCGTATTATTTCTTCGGCTGCCCTCCGAGATCGTTGAAGAAGAACCGAGATAAGAGAGAGAGAGAGAGAAAAACGGTACTTTCGTACCGAGGGTATCGATAAAAATCCCAATTATAATGCGAGTTTGTGAAATATCGGCTTCGTCACGGACAATATCCGTGCAGTAGAAACTGAACTTCCAAAACTTGGTATTTAAAATTTCTTTATGTAATCGTAATTTAAACGAACAAGTTACTAAATATATCCTTGGTTCCGTACGATCTTGTTCAGCTTCATTCTTCGTGTTCGATTTTCGGTTCATTTAATACACAGCGGTGGTATTTCTGATAAAGTAGGCGTTCGTACACTTTCGTATTCCGCGTTGACCTCGCCAAAACTGGATCACTAAATCTAGTTAGTCGGCTCGGAGACTGTATAGGGGTCTTCGAAATGACGGGGGAACTATAAATAATGGAAAGGGATGAGACCGACCGACCCGGGGTTTTAGATAGTGCATGTGGGACAGAGGGAGCGAGGAAGAAGGAGAGAGAGGAGGGAGAGAGAGAGAGAGAGAGAGAGAGAAAGATAGAAACAGAGCACAGTAGGTCGTGGCATTCCCCTGGGAGGTCAGGAGTCAAGGGCCACCCAGCAATCTGGAGCGGGCCCCTCTCTATGCTTTCCTATACCACTACCAACCACTATTTACTATCGCATTCAGTATAGTACTGTACAAACATTTATAATTTTATACAGGCCTCTGATTATATACAGAATTAATAATCTGGAAAAGTTCTGGGTTGTCATTCATGCCTAAGTATCAGTGTTGCCCTTTGTTTGAAGTGCACTTTAGTCACGAGTGTTATTGGTGTATTAAGCGAAAAACTATAAAAAGCAATTTAATCAAGTCCGACGGAAACGTACATAAATTCAGTTATCTGCGTGTCTGTCTCGTCGATGGATACAGCACAGAAATATTCATATTGTAAAAATGGGCGTTTCATAGTTTTCTTTAAAATGGGCTTGTGGGAAGAATGAGTTTTGTAATTCGAAATTCTTTTTTTCTGGTTTGTGTGGACGGGTGTAAATATACATACAGATGTTTATATTCCTTTGTCGAATAACTAGTTACTGTTTTGCGTCCGGTATATTTATTGAGACCGGCGTTACGCGTTATTTGTCCGTACGCTTGAAAATTATTATTGAAGAGATGTTGGAGCCAATTTACAGTTGCCGTCAATTTTTTTTCCCAGCGCTCCGAGGCGGTCCCCGGTGTGTTTATAACTTAAGAAATTTTATATATACAGCCCGTCGTGTTGCTCATGAAAGTAAATAGGTACGGGAGGTAGTAGTAAGTGGTTATATAGGGGCATATTTGGCCTGTGGATTGTGGGAGGCTGAGGAGATATACTGTATCCGGACGAACAATAGCCCCCTACTAGCCCCAGACGGTGCTCCCTTGTCTCTACCCTCCACTCCCCAACGTTCCCTCTCTCGAATAATATTTATATGGAGTTTATGTTTCCCACAGACCGTTTCCGTCGCGGCGTCTTTATTTTCCCGCCTTTACAAAACAGAGAACAGAAGAAACGCCGTTTTATAAATAGTCGCGGGCAGAACCGATGTCCTTTCGAGAAAGTATAGTTATTTATTGTCCTGGAGTAATCAAACCTCCGTGCGCTGTACAGTTTCTTGTTCCTTTTTTTCGTTCTGTAAAAGTGAAATTTGCATTAATGGCCAATGCCGACCGGGGTTCGGGTGACTTATTTTTTAAGCCGGGCCGGAATGGCCGGGGTACTGCTTACTGTACTTGAATATCATTATCCCTAAAGACCTCAACCGAACTGCAGTGAAAGAGACCCCGATTCAACATTAGAGCGCCTGAAGATGGTTCGGCGTAAACGCGATATATTTAGCCGAGGAAAGGAGTCGACCGTGTGAAAGGTGTCGTGGAATAGCTTTCGAATGTTCCTTCTCTATGTTTATACATCATAGGCGCAAATGGACCTCGTGGTTGGGTTTCTGGCCGTTTAACTCCGGGATCTCGGCAACGATATTCCCCCAACGTAGACGCTTAGTATTTACACGCCGATGAAGTATGTATTTGAATATTGAAAACCGACATTTGAAATGCTGAATTGTATGCCGGAGGCCAGTGTCGGAGCCTACTTTATGAGACGCTGGTTCGACTAGCCGTTGCGTTATTAACATACGTACGATTTTAATTTGCCGAGTTGATTGTTTATCGTTAAATTCGTGTTGACCGAACCGTCGGAGCTTTAAACTTCTAATAATTGCTGGTGTAAATCTGAGTTTTCATTTATATCGGTACCATATGTCACTTTCACCTCACGGAGAGAATGAGGCGGACAGTTTTGTGCACAGTTTCTTTTTAGGACCGAGAGGCCAGCACAATTCAAAATATATTGTAACAATGGACCTAGCAGGGAATATCAGACATGGATATTTTTCTTTCCAAACTGTAGTATTCTTACTAAATTTTCTTTACATTATAGAATGCAGCGTATTCTTTTTTTAATTGTATGGGGTACTCTGTGAACTGTACCGAGTTTGTCTGTGAATATTGTGGGTATGGCATGTAATCGAGAAATCTGGGCCGCCCATTCCACAGATTTGCAAAACTTTTAGGAATCTATACCTAAAGATATTTTGTTTTTCTAAAGTTCATTGCCTTAGCCTGAAACACGAGAAATACCGGTCCCAATGGTTCGAAAAGTACCAAATTATTATTTCAAAAAATTTACAAAAAATTATAAATTTTTTCTTGTATGTAATACATAATAGTTGTACGTATGACGGTAGAGCGATAACGCCCCTTGATATTCGTAATGTTCAATTGATTTTTCGGGCTTATTAATTCATTATTGCTGTGCGTTTGAAATGTATTATAATTAGGCGGTTTTTCTGATTGAAAAAGATCTAAACAAACCTCGTCCTTATGCCGACATCCGGGTCCCTTCCGACCGCCTCCTCCTCCTCCTCCTCCCTTCCTTCCTTCCAGGGCGTCCACTAACTTGTATTCAACAACCTGTGTACGGCATAACTTGTAATTTGTCGGGGAGCGCCGAGCGGCGTCCTTCGGCGCCCGGGATGAGGAGGAGGTGGTGGAGATGGAGGAGGACCCGGACCTTTTAATAGCGGCCGAGCCGTACCGGAGCCCGGGTTTCTTTCATTTAAGCCGAGCCGGCCTTAATTTGAACTTGTGGCCTTCTATTAGAGAGAGAGAGAGAGAGAGAAAGACAGAGAGAGAGAGACAGAAAGAGGGAGAGAGAAAGAGAATCCGCGATAGAGAGGGAGGTGCGGAGTAAAGGAGAAGGATATTCCTACCATTAATTTGCATCGTTGTTGGCTTCCTTCGTAACCGGGAACACTGTTTTGTCTGTAATTATATTTCATTAAACTGGCCCCGTGAGTCATTCACGTTAAGAGAAACTATGTTACACAGTATATTTTATATTTGATTGATTATACTTCTAGCAATTTACCGGTCATGATTGATAGATTACCCTTTGCAATTTATTACATGTAAGCCATTTTCGTAAACTATAACCCAACTATAAATCTATGACTTTAGTGTTCAGCACATTTTTTAAATTTTAATCTGTACAATAGAATAGATCAAATTTCAGTACGTCACATCTGAGAAGGGGCTCTAAATTCAGATGTTTGATTTATGGGCCTTGGCGGACAGTTACATAGATAATTATGCATTTATGTATGTAGCGGGGACGGTAGTTATCGGCCGGCATAGAAGTCTGTATCTAACAGCAACAGCACTTGTCGCTATCGGTCGGGGATCTTGTTCGTATTAGGAAACACGCATAATATCTGGCCGGGCGATACAGAACAATAATATCGCATATTGTTGTCCCCGCGGTGAGATCGTATATCGTCGGCCTCATAAAGTATTCCCTCCCTCCTCCGCATTGTGCTCTATTCTATCCCTCTCTCCCCCGTTCTCTCTCTCTCTCTCTCTCTCTCTCCCTCTGCAGAGCGGGTCGCCGGGTGATGTGTGACGTCTACACGGCCCGGCCACCAGAGGCAGATAAATTACCAACGGGGCTTACGGCCTAGATAGTTGCCGTTGAACCGCACTTGGGGCTGGCTAGGAGGTGTCGGCTGTTCTGAACGGGTCCCTTCCAACATTTTCTTGCAATAAAATAATAAACAATTCCCTATCCTCCAGCTTACGAACTTGTAAAACAAGTATATTAGTCGCCTACATCTGGTTCGCCACTGAAGGACCTTTAATTTATACAGGCTGTCTAACTAAGTACTGTTGCTAATAACACAGGAGGATTTGTGTCATACAAGCTGAATATTTATTATAATCCAATAATCTCAGTATCGATTCAATAGTTATGTATTCTGTGTATAGTATTTGTTATTTATTATACTATCATACCCTGGATGTTCTCAGGAAAAGCCATATGAGCTCAGGTAATTGAAGTTGGATTCAGTTCACACCACTTTTAAATCGTTGTTGAGTACTTATGAAGCTGCTTCATGGATGGATATTATTTTCTTCTTTTATTTGACAACCAGCTGTCGACTTTTAGGCTTATAATTATTTCCCAAAGGCAGTTTCAAGATACGGTTCCCTCAGTTGGTCCGTAGAAATCATATCGGAATTTTAGTACGCGGATAATCAGTTTTTTCAATCTTAATAAACTTTATCTATTGGAACCCCGTGTCCATTCCCCAAACAATAATATTAAATACCGGGGGGGTAATGTCAAACTTCAAATGTGAGAGAAACTTCTACTTCAATCGACTCTGTCATTGCCGGAGGATAAAGTGACGTTTTTATGAGTCCATTTCTCGTGTTCTCAATATGTTTCGACAGGGGATGTTGGACAGGTGGTGCTCTGTGGGCGCTTACGTCGCCTAAAACAGAGCTCCGAGCGTGAGCCCCAAGGCCGCGGGGGTTGGGGTAGGTCGCTCGAATGCACCGGCAGGCAAAGAACACACAACTAGAATGCACACCCACACGCCTCACGCATTTACTATACATTTATTCATGATTATACCCGAGGGAGAACACCTGACGCCTTCTTTTTCTGTCCCGCCCGCTCCTCTCTCTCTCTCCCTCCCTCCCTCCCTCCCTCTCCCGGCTACTATTTACACATTTCGCGCCGACTCACGTTTTTAATCGTATCATTTGCGTCCTCGGATTAATTGGACGACGGTAGAGTGGGAATGCTAATGGCTCAATTCGCGTTTATGGTTACGATCGAAATGTTGCTTTTGAAGCGGTTGCGCCACAACCTCGCAGTAATTGACGCTCGTTGTGCAATCGTCGTTTTATTCCACATTTGAAATAATATCCTTCGGGGGAATTTAAAAAAAAGCTTTATTACTCTACGCTTTATGGGGCTCTACACCGTTCATGACTGTTTGAATTAACAATATACCTATTATTACAGCTATTATTCTGCGAATTAAAAAGAATAACTAATGGTAGTTTTAATTATTGGTGTATATCTTGGAATTAAATGAATTATCACCCACGTGGCTGTTGAGAATATCAGAATAAACGTCTCCGAGTAAGGTCATGCATTCTGGCCGACTGTCAGAGGAAGTTTGTTACGAAATAACAATAATTGATATTTATTGATAGGAATTGAAATCGAATAAATCGAAGGAAACGAAGCCGTGTTTTACAATTTTAATATTTTTTGGAAATCCTGTAGTTGGAATTCTTAAATAACACTCTTGTCGGTGCATGCTTTCTGTTAATAAGAATAATCAAACCGCAGGCTTATCTCAGTATATAAAATATATGGTACGACACATTATTTGATGTTTCTGATCTGAAAAATGTCACTTGATGATTTACACCAATTTTGTAGAATATATTTGGTTATAATTTTGATGATTATCATCGATGAAAAACCCCTCTTGCCCCCCGCTTTATTTAATCCGACAATTTGTGCGTTGTCCTCTTGGTAAATGTGTAACGCGCATGTTATTTCGTATTAGTCAGCAATCATAGCATAGTATTTACGCTAACGAATAAGGGGATTTATTAGGCGACTCCGGATTTGATTCGCTGTCAAGTACAGGAATGGGGAAATAGTGTTGCTCAGGTCGGGCTCGTAATTGAGCGCTGTTCTTCCCGGTGTTGATTTCAGTGTTTATAAAATGGCGGCCGGGAAGGCTAATGAGCGGACAATCGGAATGGAGTGACGTCGTCGCCGATTGTTTGGCCGATTGGTGGGGTACCGGCACCGCTTGGAGATTGGAGGGAGGTGGCCGCTCATTAGCCCGCCATTAATTGTCGCTCATAAACGCCTCCGTTGTCGCCCTCTCCCCCACCCCAACTATCCCCGACCATTGTCTCAAAATCCCCCCCCTCAAGGACCTGCACATGGAGTCACGGCCTGACGTCAAACCTATTCCCGAAGTGCGGAATTTTCCTGTATTTAAGAGCGTGAGGAACTTACGGGCGAGGTGTCATTTATTCAACCTGGTTGTGGTTACCTATATAATGATAGAATGAAATTTATTGGAGGAAAAGAACAATAAAAATTGAGTAGGTTGGTTTTCAATTTTCAACTAATATAAAAATAATAACAAACCCACGTTACTAGAATACCTCTCTTGTGGTCTGCGAGGGGTTGGAATACCGTAGATTTCGTGTGTTTCTGTCTCCTCTCGCCGGTTTGGTGTTTTGATAAACCGGTTTCGGCTGCTCGCCATCAGCAGTGTTAGTCACTATTGGCACTTGCAGTGAGAATACCCAAGAAACATTTTTTCGTTCTTTAACCTTTAATTTTGAGCCAAATCTGGTGTGTTCAATAATAGGACTGTATTGAACCAAGATAGTGTAATATAATATATATTTCGTGTGTTTCTGTCTCCTCTCGCTGGTTTGGTCATTTGCCAGACCGGTTTCGGCTGACAATGCAGTGAGGATGCCCAAAAAACATCCAATGTGCCGAAAATGACTTAGCGGTGTTAGTCACTTGACTAAATGTTTCTTGGCCATCCTCATTGCAAGTGCCAAAAGTGACTAACACCGCCACTGAACATGGCGAGCAGCCGAAACCGATTATCGAAAGACCAAACCAGCGAAAGGAGGCAGAAACACACGAAATCTACGGTATCCCCACGGTATATTCCGGTATTATTTAAATTAATTAATTTAATAAATTTATATTTACATTATTTCCCGACCTGATAGGGTTCTTCCTCAGCCTTGCTATCGTTAGAGAAGTCATCGCCCAGACCGTCCGATGTCATGAAAAATGTTATCTTTATATGCGGTGCAGAAGTCGAATGCTCAGTTGGGGTCTATTGGAATGGGTTGCCTATTGATAATAGAAAACCGATCTTGCGGAATATGGCATCTGCGCCTAATGGTATTTTTACGATGTGTCTTTGCCTCTTTTGACATACAGATTGAGTGTAATATCTGTTGTGGTGCTGAACAGTAGTCGAGGGACAAAGGCGGGGGTCGAACATTATCTCGATCTCGTGTCATGACTATTTTGCTTGATTCCGTATTTCTCGAACCCGCCCCTGGAATTGAAATTGCCCAATCGCTTATTTATCGTTTATCCTTTTGATTGGCCCCTTATAGGCTCTAGCGGGGGCGGCGCCGCTGTTAAACGGGTCGTGAATTTATTCGCCCGCTACCGCCGTCCAACACAATACAAACACACCTCCAGTTCGACTTTCATTAAAAGCTTTCATATCGCGTTACGACACGAGGGGGGTGGAGGAGGGGGACATATTTATATGAGTTCACCCGACTGTACGTTTCACTCAATGCAAACGAGGCCCGTACAGATTTACTCCCCCGGCCGGGCATTTGTATCCATTAGGTAATCGCGTTGTAAACTTGACTGGACCTACGCAAACAGTGATAACCCATTTTTTGCGAAACCGACCCAAGGAATAAATTTTGCCGCTGTAAATTCAATCCGAGAAGTGCTCCGGCTTTGGAAAGCTGCCACCATTTGACCCGCGGCACCGGCTGTGCGACAATCGTGGCCTTATTAAGGTTAGAGCCTGTCGCAGTGGGTGTAGAAATTATAGCTTACTAGCTTCGTGTGCCCGGAGTTGCTCTGATCTTTAGGCGAATAAAGGGCTGGTCTCACTTTCTAAAGCATTACTTAAAAATATCGTAGTTTTCTCGATCCTCTGCCTCCTGTCCTGGTTTGGTCTTTTACTAGACAATCTTCAAGCTCTTTTATCAGTAGGGTAGGTAGGAACTCCTGCCTATTGATTATAGACTAAACTACGTAGGAAATTACGGTATTCAAAACTCTCGCAGATCACAGAACAGATATTCCAAACTACAAATAATAGTTTGATAGCCGATTACAAACGTAGCGGTAGATGTAACACCGTTTCCACCTGTCACAAAACTGTACTAGAAACGCGCCCATCTCAATTAAGGAACGGATTCCTGTTTGGAACACAGCTTTATTACGTGAGAGAGCGGTCCGGGTACGCAGCCCAGTAATACGGAGAGCGGTCGGCGGTATCGTTATCTGTCGCTAATGCGAAAGTAGACCCGGTGAATCCGAACGCCTAAGTAGCCGTCCCCCGAAATCGTTTTTTTTACGAGGGCGGCTCCCATTTAAAAGAGATCGTTGACACAGGGGACACAACAACAGTTAGGACTGTGAAAGGGTATCGGAGACGGGAGGGGGGTTGGGGAAACGCATCAATAAAGCATGTTAACAGGGTTTAAGCTCGGAAACAGTTATATTGAAACGTGTTTTCTAGATAGGGGGGCGGGAGAGGGGACCGGGTAAATTACGGCTATATATAACGTGTTAGTTGTCAGAGGCGGCGCCCTGAGATAAGATGATGGGGTTCAGAAGCCCGCTCTACAAATGGGCCCAGCTCCGAGTCGCTCTTTTCGTCTTTTCCTCGTTTTCTAAATATCTCCCACTCCCCGCTCCGTTATAAGCACTTAATGCTAAATGTATTACGGCTCCTTCCTGCCCCCCCCCCCCCCCCCCCGCCAAACCCCACCGTCTCCAAGAAGTGACTGACTTGTCAGGGACATCGATGTTCGGGGCCAATTAGTTAACTTGAAAAAAAGAAATGAAAGGAGTTATTCGGACACTCCGACCCTAATGCGTTAAGAGGACTGGTTTCGCTTCTGATCCCTCGCCGGTTAAATTGTTGGTCACCGACCAATTGCGCAAGAAATATGACTAATGGCTTCCTCTTTACGGTCTGATACTGTCCAATTTCGCAGTCTTGCGGCACACGTGAAATCTTAGTACGATCAGGAATATTCCTTCTTTTTATTTCGTATTTTAACTCGCGAGTACTATTTTTTAATTATATTCAGTGACAGTACTTTTGAGAATTCGGAATATACCTGTTGATGGTACTTCTGCTCCTTCCTTTACTAGGCAGTTTAGAAATCACGTGGCCATTTCCTTGTAAGGTGGCGCTCTGGATTTTCAGGAAGGTGATGGAGTAAAGTGCCGAATGGGACTTTTAAATCGGAATTAATACCTTATACTATAATAATTAATATATTATATACAGAATTAATTCGTTATAATATCCGGTCACTTACGAGGTCAAACTTGTCTCATGTCTACAAAAAAAAACTTCTTTAAAATAGATATTTTTTATTAAATCACATAAATGATCAACTATAGAAACATAGAGCGCATACTTTAAATGGCGCACGTTTAACGAGCCCCAACCACTGACGAATGTTGCAACGTAAATCTGGTTTTTCGCATACAACAAATCAATTCCGGGGCCGGCTAATTCAGATGTTACTAAACCCTGTAGGCCGGGAGTGTATACATATATAATTTGACGCCATAAACTGCTGCCACCTCGTATTTACACAAGTTTCTCCGGGTTTCTCTGATTGTCGGTTGGCCGGCCCGTCCGTCACGCTTTTAAAGCCCCCCAATAACGGGGCCCGGGCCAAGCCATTTATGATATTACGAAAAACGCCATTCGAGGGGGAAAAATCGCACCGCGGACACGGAGGAGGGCGATGAGCGTGTTCGGAGAGCTTAATCGGATTTCCAATCTTAATCTGGATTATAAATAAGAGCACTGGAAGATGAATACACACACAACTTAGTACACTGTTAAAATTGTCTCCATTTTCACTCCACCCAACAATGTTACCAAAATGGGAACATTGCCATTAAACCGCAAAAAACAGCATAAAACCTAACAATCTAATGGAATCAAACAATTGACTTTAAGACTGGCAGCGAATACGGTCATGAACTAACTCACACCTATAATTATTTTATATTAAATATAAATTGTATGAAATTTCGATTCTCCATTTACTTCTAGAATCGACTTAAACAGAAAATTTGGACTCTTAAGACCATTACTAAAGCGGACATCGAAATTGTCCTTAAGTAACAAACTAACAATATACAAAGCAATACTCAAACCGACTTGGACATACGGTATAGAGCTATGGGGTTCCACCAAGACATCCGACATCGCTCGCATCCCCGGTATGTTTCTAACCACACAATCCACCATGACCTCAACATACCGACAGTCGACGAAGTCGCAAAATCTCGGTTCCTGAAGTTCCACTCCCGCCTTTCCCCTCATCCTAATCCACTCGTTCAGTCCCTTTCCTCTTTTACCCACCACGACGGCTTAAACGCCACTGGCCCAGAGATCACCTCGGACAGTAGTTAAATCATGTCAAGAAGCGCCATCAAGACAAACACGTGAAAAATATACATGTATCAATTGCACCTATAACTGTAAAAGTTGATTGTGCAAAATAAAAAAAGTGTAAAAAAATCTTTACTCCAAGTTATCCAAAGACCGTCTATCATTTGTACATTTTTTCCTTTTGCAGAAAGACTCCGCGGGCGACGACAGCAAATATAATTTCGTGTCGACCGGCTATTCGCAGACGATGCCGGGTCACACGGGCTACCTGACGGTGGCAACACTGCCCCCGGCCTGGGCCAGGTACTCGGAAGCAGCGGAGGCGGCAGAGGCGGCGGAGGCGGCGCGGGCCGCCAAGGAAGAGGGGGCCGCCGATTCCCAACAGTGAGTCCCCGGTTGAGGTGGCGTTTGATCAGTTGAAATCGAAATTTCGACCCTATTTAACATATATGGAACGAGAGACATGTAGATATCTGTCACCATTGGCGTTTTGATGAGCGCGTTCATTTTGTGTAACTGACGAAACCCAGTCCGGACGAATAACAGTTGACTGTTAGGTAAAATGAGAGATTGGGGCTGAAGTAATATATATTTTTTTAATAATAATTTGTTTTATGACTACGAGGTTGATATTAATTTACCGACTTTTGTACGCCACCGCCGATAGCATAGTTCGTTAAAATAAACCTAATTTCGTGTGCGCTTCAAAACTCAAAAAGTGGACATACCTACCGTTTGTCCGTCGTTCCGATATGTTAAATATGTTTCACTGAATTCTTAATTGAATTTGGAAAAAGAGATCATTAAAAAAAAAAGTACGTGATTCAGATATTTCCGTTATACCTTCGTGGCAGGTATACCCAATCACTCAGTGCTCAGGACCAATCTACAACGGAAAAATGGACGTCGGTGGAAACAAATTTTTTTTTGGACGTTGTGGATGTTTACTATTCTGATTAAATATTTTATATAATCCTTGTGTGTTCATTTGTCCAAGAATCTGTTTTCTACAGGTATACTAAATAACTTCTATAATGTATAATCGTGATTTAATTATCTTTAAATAAAATAACTACATATATTATGCGCTTGAAGGTAAGTACATTATAGGAGCGAGGTCTGGTAAGTAGCGAGTACATAACGTTACTTATTACAAGAATAGGAAGTAACATGTGGGGTAAGAACAGATTTTAGGACAAAAGAATGCATTATTGCCCCATTTATATAGAACTAATGAAAATATACATAAATCATTTTTTTTAAACAGAAATAAGAGGGATAGTGTAATTTAAATGAAATCTGTGATATCTCATAACGCTGTCTTGTGTTTAAACAAATTCTGGGTCTCTTGAAGGAAGTTAGCATTTTTGTTGGCAATCTGGCTGAGTTTAATGGCAGTTTTGTTATTTCTGTATTC
This sequence comes from Lethocerus indicus, assembly GCA_019843655.1. Taxonomy (NCBI): domain Eukaryota; kingdom Metazoa; phylum Arthropoda; class Insecta; order Hemiptera; family Belostomatidae; genus Lethocerus; species Lethocerus indicus. The sequence continues at coordinate 7,917,513 of JACDQD010000011.1, forward strand.
GCAAAAGCGACGTGAGGGGCCCGTTTTTTTTGTTTTTATTTTTTGGTTGAGTTGTTCCCTCTCGGCCTCCTTGATCTGTCCCGCGTTTTGGCCTACTAATGAGTTCTCCGCCGTTTAGCTTTCCCCAATCAGATGATTAATTACACTCCGGGGTATAAATTATAGCCTCCCACCACTCGCCTGGCTGGCCCGGCGCCGACAGGTCCCCGTCCATCATCCACTTCATATGAAAACCCCCATCTTTATTCTTCTCTTCTTTTGCCCCTATTTTTATTTCTGTAATAATTAAAACGCTTTGTACTTATTAAACGGCGCCACGATCAAAAGGCCCGTGACCTCGACACCCGGCCACAACAGCTCCAGGTAATGTCACGATTGTTTTCAGTATATGCGAGATGACTGGTAGATTTTAAAATGGTAACAGTGGGGATCTTTTTGTTCTATCGGTCCTGGGTCCTAGAAACAAAACGGCGCAGCAAGAGAGTATCACTCAAACACGTCTTGGTCTCGAGGTCGAGGACTCAAAACCGCTTTCAAAATGCACGTTAAAATTCGAAAATTATATTCTGTTTTGTCAGACTAATGGAAATTGAAATCTAGTCAGCGAAGACTCTTCTGGAGGTCCATCGGGCAAGACGATTTACATTCACGAGGTCATGGCAAATTCGAATTGAAATCAATATTTGGTTTACAAGGAGTCTTTTATGGGTAGGGCGGTAACAAAGGGTGAAATCGTGAGCCGTCACTGCCGTCCGCCATTTGGCGCGGGTTTAAACAGGTTTCAGTTGTGCAGTGACTGAGGTGTTCACTTCAAATTCTCAGACAGGATGCCTATTATTATACTGACCTGTCAAACCATATTGATTTGACTAAACGCAGACCAAATAAGCGAAAACGTTCATTATCTGTCTGTTTGAGAAACTTATAAATGGGATAATAAGAAAATGTAACTGAAAAAATATCTCTTAAAATACATCTTGAATTAAGGCTTAGTATTTGTTCCAAGACAATCTGGGATTTTAATTTAATGGGGAAATTGAATCTGAGAAATGATTTTGTTGTTTGTGTGCAATATTCTACATTGTAACTGGTGTTGCTGCCTGAATGCTGTTCATTATTTTTATATTTTTCCGAATTAATGACTTCAAACGACAGATGCCGTACCCATTGTATGCTGATAACTGTAGGTTTATGTAAGAGATCGTTGGAGGAAGGCTACGTCTGTCACGTGGTCGCCTCCTTTTCAATCTCCTCCTATCTGTAAGGGTTGTGCAACGTTTCGAGAGGTTTTTGGCTGGTGCTTCTAAATTGGAAGCCGAGAGTAGCCTTTTACAAATCATGAGACCTCCCGAGAATCGATCGGTTATTTAGGAAACAAAGAACGAAATCGACCTACGAACATTTTAGGTTAGGTCGTCTCCAATCATTACAAAAGAGAATGACGTTTACAATTTAAATAATTTTTCTGGGGAATTGTATTCCTACTCGGTTTTTCAGGATTAGAAATCTTGTTTTCATGTCGTAAACAGATCATTTGGGAAGATTCATTTTTTAATCATTCGATCGTGTGAATCGTACCATCAGTCTGTGTTTTCTCTTAAAAACCAAAAAAATCAGATTTTTATAAATACGTTATTGTACAATTTCAGTACATAATGTGACGCGTTATATTGTACTAGGTTATAAGAGTGCCCGTTGAACCGGCTCCGGAAGGAGTGTAAAGTCGACGTTGTTACCGAGTTGTAAGTTCGTTCTTAAAATAGCCGGAGAAATTAAGGAGCGGAAAACTGGGAGAGAGGAATTGCCGTACATTTCACAAAGTGGCTGAGCAAAAAGTCCTGTATAAATCTTACTAACCTTCCGCGTGTGGGAGAATTCCTCCGAAAGGGAACGGATCCCTTTCTCCCCGACTCGGCGGCCGATCTATCTACATTTTTACTCTCAAGGCCTGTTATCTATAGCCCTCTCTCTCCCACCCTCATCCTTTCCCCGTCTCTCCCTCTCTCTCTCTCTCTCTCTCTCTCTCTCTCCCCCTCGGCTTGTACCCATAAGTTCACCCACCGGTAGAGCGGGCGGCCGCCGCAAAGCTCGAGCTGCTTCCGACCCGGCCCCCGCATTCCAGCATGCTGCACGATAACATTCTTTTACCGTTTAACTTTTGTTCCCGATATTTCTTTACGCTTGCAGTTCCTATCCCTACTTGAAACGGATCCTTCGATTGCATACTTACTCCAATTTTTTTAATATACTCCACGTAATTTAAATATATGAAATAAATAACAAAAATTAATAAGCCATTGGGTTTCTCCTCTGTTATCCCCTACCCGTTATTCGTGTTACATGAACATCAATATTTCATGTAACGCTTATTATTTCATTTAAAACTGAAAGTATAAAAAGACAACCGAATGTCCACTTAGCGATAATAAGGTGACCGAACATTTCGTTCGTCTCATGGCGAAATGACTTCTATAAAAAAAAAAAACAGGAACCGTTTGTGTTCACCCAAATAATTATACATTATTGTGACTTCGTAAATTTCAATTGAAGCAACCAACTTAACAGTGAACGGACTTCGGTTTTCAGGCGAATCTCTCCTTACGAGCCCAAAGCTTCTACTTGAGCTGTCTTCAGTTTGTCGCTTTTTGAACTCTAGCTACCAACCTACTGATGAAACGTCGCCGGCAATATTACTTTCAAGGTAAGTCAAGTTCCGTTATTCTATCTCGTTATCGCCTACCGTTGGAGTCATACCGACCGCTGTTTGTACCATGAACTGTTCGATAACTAACGTCTTCTTGTAGTTCTTTTTTTATACCAAAAAGTGAAGATGAAATAATAATCGGAGGGAGAGGATAACAAGTTTATACCGTGTTTCGAATTCCGTAAAATTGTCGGCGTTAAACCTTGCTCAGTTTTGTGGGCTCGCGTCGTCCCGTACAGAGAAAGAAATCACGCCATTACCTTCAAGCCGAGATGATTGCTACCTTCACTTTTTCATTGGTCCGAAGAGTATAATTGATGCTCGATATTAGACGGTTACCCCCTCAAGTAATGTCGGAAGTTCTCTGTCGCTGGGCAAATTATTCGCTTTCATCTTCTCGAAATGATTTGCCCCGACCGAACACCCTCGGCTGTCACAATTATTCGTCCCCCTCCCCCCACCCCGTTGGACGAACCTGGCAATCATTTCAGAAGGAAACTTCTTTGTAATAAGTTTCTTAATTATACCCCACGCCAAGCCGATAATAGTTAGCCCGGTGACGTCTTGATTGTACCCCCTTTGCGTGTTTAAACATTCATGAAACTGTCAGTGAAAGCGACTTTGCACTAAATGGTTTCTACTCGTAGGGAAACTCATTCACCGGGTTATATAAACAGCCTTGACTGTATATATTTTTCATAGATACTCTAGAAGGGCATACTATGACATTCGTTCTCTCAAAAATTAGTTTTTTTACAACTGCTTGTTATTTATTTGGTTGAAAAACATTGTTTTAAACAACATTTGATTTAGATAACTTGATTGAATTTAAACGATTCACACGCAATACAAATACAACATCCGATTACTATTTTTCCGTATTTAGGTTGTCGCATTACTCTTCTGTAAAATTTGCTTACTTTAAACCTAGTAGTTGTACTGTATCAGTGACAATTAAATCAGGTCTATAATGATGTTGCCCGTTAAATAGGTAAAAGTGGAAATGGGAATAATACCGCATTATGGGAAAACCGGACGGGGGAACTGTGAATTCTAATTAAGGAGAGAATGAGCTTGTTTGGTGTTGGTGGTTGGGGGGTAGGAGGTTATAGGGGTTGAGTTGGGCTGGGCGGAGTGAAGTTGGATGGCCGCGGGATGCTCACAATGGGCGTTTCTTCGGCTGTATTCAAGGCAGGTCCCTAGGCTCATCCCGAGGAGGAGGAGGAGGCCGCCTTTATATTACAATGGGCCGCGGGCACCCTCGTTAAGACCCCGAGGACCCCGGCCAAGGACCCTAACCCTGTGTGTCTTACTGGAAACGGAAGCCACCTCTAATAGACAGGGGGGACCTGTAAAATGGTAATGCTTGCAAATGTAACGTCCCCCTCCCTCCCCCCCCCCAACCCGCAGAAGGACTCTTAAGGCCTTCAGCTCCGCGGACGTTTTTATACAGGCCGCAGAACCGGAATCGCGACGTAGTGTGAATGTAAAATAACAAAATAACGGGATACAATACACTCTGCGGATCCTTTAACGCGGAACCGTGGGTACAGAAATATTTTTTTTGAGAAAAAAAATAGCAGGAGCGGTATTCAAATTTCACATTAAATACAGTATCAATACTTCACATACCTATATTTAGTAAATTTTTTAAAACATGAAATTGTAAAGAAAAATATTGGTTGTAATTATCTTCGCTTTATTATGAATTTTCGAATTTCCGATACAGCAGGAACTGGAACTCGTGGAAATTGATTCCAATTGGAGGATCCACTTTCTTGATGTCTGTCCGACATCCAAGTCTGTTAATACGATACGCGATAACGATAAATATAATGGTATAATTATAACGATTCCGGAAGTTAGGTGTGTAATTTCACGTTGTACGTATCTGATAAGGCACAATGTGGAGATACGGATACTTATAATAATTGGTTGCCGGGCTTCCGCAGCGGGTTGTCTATTTGTGGGCGTATTTATTTAAAGAAGTGAAAGTGGAATATAATTTAATTTTTTTTAACCCTCTATGGGCCGAATTTTTATTTTAAATCCAAAAATATTGGGGGAACGAAAAATCAGCAATTATAAACCTATATATAATTATTTGGTAAAATCTCGTTAAATTGAAATGTGACCTGAAAGTTACACGGGCCCATAGAGGGTTAACTAATTCGAAATAGGTTTTATTAGAAATTTCAGAAAATCAGTCCTACACAGTAAGTTGTACTCCGCGAAAACAATTCGTTGATTTATTAATGATATAGTAGCGTTGTATTTAATTACTATCCGTTTTATTTCTATTGCAGTTATTTTCGCTGATCCCTTCCCACAGTATTTATACTTATATTGGTTGTGAGAGGCATGACAAATTGAAAGTTCCGTCCTCATTAGTAACTTATTGGTCGTCGGAATGATGAAATATTTTCGTGGCCGGGTTGGGGTTCCGGTTAATGGACGTCGGGCATTAAAATGAGTTATTAAGTGGTATTTATAAACGGTATTTAGCGCGTCATTTGTCAGACGGCCGTTGGCTACACACACACACACACACACACACACACACACACACGTGTCCGCTCCACTTCTCCTTTTAACCGGCCCTGCCTTATGTAATTATCTCAGCCCCGACGCTCGGTCGCCCACGTTGCTACAGTTACACTATTTCATTGTGTTTATTTAACTTATTGTGCGATTCGAGACCCGGCGGTTAAAACACATACATCGTAAACGATATTATTTAGATTATCAGGCTTCGTCTGAGCGTTCTGATATATCGCGCCCCGAGGGCTTGAAAGAAAACTAGATCTTCGGTGAAATCGGCGGTGTTTGAAGATTTGCGAACTCGTAATTGAAATTTCACCCGGGTGCGAATTTTTCCGCCCACTTTCATTTACCCATTCAATTATTCATTGTCTATGCCTATTTTACTCGCAGCGTTGGAAAGTAAAAAAGGGAAAGAAATTATCTAGCTTTAATCTGACAATCTATCAGCGGCAGCGTACACATTCGGAGATTGGCCGGCTCGCCGTGTTGCGGTTGGCGCTCGAATTATATTCTATTAACTTTCAGCTCTGTCCGGGTTTCTTTTCGATGAGAATTTTTTCTTTTATATTCATTCCGCCATCTCTCTCTCCGGCTTTCTATAGGGCGCGCTGGATATGTCCCTGTTGTTGGCCGCTGATGAGTTTCTTTTCATCCGGACCTTTATTGTATTAGTCTCGTTTTCGTCATTAGATTTTCTGCCGACGGTCAGAGATGTGTTGGCGGGAGAAGAATGTGGCTATCCTTTCCGGTAATTTCAGTCACGTTTGACCCAACCTAGCGGCATATAATGTTCCCCCGGTTCCTCGTGCTATTTTTACTCACGGGCCGATTATTATTGAGCTTTATATAAGGCGCGGTATAGTACCAGTTGTGTATAGTTCGTATGCATGTATGCAGTTCCGTATGAAGGGCGGATTAAAGGCCTCCCTCATCTACTGGCCAAATGCCAGAAACAGAAGAGCTTGATTTATTATACTCAAAATTCGAGTGGATCTCGGAGGTCTTTAATGACTCTTTCCAACAGCAATCTTCCTCTGAGAAGGAAGGATTCTCATCAATCACAAACCGGAGGAAAATTATATTTTAATAATGTCTGTTGTTAGCTGAAATAAATGCCAGAAAACGTACAATTGAATCAGCAAGTGGTATTGTCTTTTTTTATATTTAACAGTGGAAATTCAAAGTTTAGGTTCTGGTATTCGATTCTTGTAAAAATAAATGCTTGTTAGCGCCCGTTGTTTTACGAAGGCAGAATAGGAAGAAAAAAAATCCTCCATTCGCTTGAGGCGGGCCTACACGTATTTCAAGTCGCTGACAACTTATTTGCATAATTAGACATTTCAGGTGTTTTTGCCAGGAGCTATTGACGCATTTCCTGCATAATATTAGGGAAGAAGTCATCACTCGTGCTTCCCCTATTTGGTCGGACGTTTTCGGCTCTCAGCCAATGGCACCTTAGTGATATTGTGAAGTTGTTGCACGTGTCGGACAGACTTCCAATATGGCGGTGTTAAATGGGGATTTACGCATTGTATTTATGCGGTTTAATTGGTTTAATTGATGTAATTACGTTTTTACAAAAACAGAATTACAATACAATTTAATTTAAGAACAGCGATTTGTTTACTAGATTCATCATTATACATTTAAGATACCGTGTTATCAAATGACCAGGACTTGGTAAACGATTAATTTGCATAAAATGCCGCCTCTCGATGAAGTTATTGCCGGGCAAAGTACCCTTTGGGCCGAAACAATAGTCGGAAATGGCAGAAAACCCGTGCGGTCGAGAGCCGTATAATTAAACCGGAAGAAATGCGTTTAAACGCGGACGAAAATCATTTTCGGTCGCGCCCCCTCATCGTGCCCATGCGGGGGCTGGCGCCCATTGTGATGGGGGAGGTATCGCATAACTAATGACAGTGTTCGCTGTGGCTGATCCTGGCTGGGATAAGGCCCCATTGATGAATTGTATAATGGGCCGGTGCGTGGGCCTCACTCGGCCACCAAGCCGACGCACTTTCGGTATTCAATCGGGCTCTTCTTCCCCCTCGGGCGGCAAACAGCCCATGCCCAGCCCAATGTATATTTAATAACTTTATTTTTGAACAATAACTATTGTTCGCTAATGTTTTTAGTCTACATTCAGATTCAATGTCTTTATTTAAGAAGCTAATCTCATTTAAGAATCAGTCGCACGGTGTTATTTATAAACGTTTCTGTTTCTCGTAAATAAAAATAGGGCAGAATTAGTTTCGAATTTCCGCGAGGGTTTGGAATACCGTATTTTTCTCGATTATTTGTCTCCTCCAGCCCTGTCAAGCCCACAAGACTCATCACTCTACTGGCAAAAAGAGGCACTGAAGATAGCGAACGGCCGAAACCGGTCTAGCAAAAAATTGCGGTAGAACTAAATTAACGCTATTAACACGTTTTAATCCTCAGCTGCATCCCCCGATTACCTCAAAGTAGAGTTTTCCGAATAAATAATATAATTATTTATGAACAGCCGATATCTACATAAAACGTGTTACGTTGGAATGTAATGCCTCCGCGCCATGTGTAATTTACTTTCCTCTTTCCTGTTTGAGTTATTCTCCAATTACTATTACCGGACTGTCGGTAATAGACATAACGTGGGCTGAAACCGGTCCTAATGCGCGGTCCGGTTCCGCGAACCGATACGTTCCAACGGGTATTTTCCATGTGAAATTTCAGAACTGTAGAATTCCTGTGGGAAGCGAATAACAGGATGATGAGGGGGTATTATTTGATGAAAGAATAAATAATAAAAATTATGAGTATGAATAGCCGGCCGGTTGCAATCGTGTGAAGCGTTTTTTGTGAATCCATTTTCCGTTTCCCCGTTTTGTTTGAACCTTCATGTTCGTTCGAGTGTTTTTCGGGAACTACCCCTACAATTTAGGTTTTATTTTAGTTTCCACGCGGATTAGGCTGAAGACGTCCACTAGTCAAGGCATGTAGGGAACATTGAAGGAACGTTCGCTTAGATGGCACAGCCACCAGTTTTATGACTAGTAATTACTAGATTTTATTGGTACAGAATCAAGATTGCGTTACTGTTTTCCTCTCAGTACAGGACTTCCGAACTAATATATTTGACTCATTTTTACCTTCCTGTCCCCGTAAATCTTCGTTAGGGGCACTTTTCCTGGTCTCCAAGATATGCAGTGTGGCGCCGGAATCGAGATAAAATGTAAATTTATTCGGCGGTTAATATTATAATTTCTGCCTAACTGCTAGGTTTTTCGGAAGCGAATACGCGCCAAGTTATGATGGAGGGTTGGAGAGAGTTCGGGAATAGCCGAAAGGTCTTCTGGTTTTTTGGAAAAGTTTCAATATTTGTTCCGCAACGTAAGCATTCGGTGCGAGGAATCGATTTCCATTGTGCCGGGAGCTTGCACGGGCGCGCGTATTGAATTTGGCGAGCCTCTGAAATGTCCCCGGCCGGAAACACATTTTTCCGGCGTTTGATTTTGGGCGAAGTCACGAGGTTTGTTTGGCCCGGGCATATTTTATTGCTGTCGCGGGGCCCCCAAACACCGACACGACTGGCGGCGTCCGCAAGTTTTATGAATAATGAATGCGGTCTAAAGCCAAGATAACTCTTGTCAGGAGCCCTGTGTGTGTGGGAATTATTTGCGACGGCTGAATACTGAAATGGACGGAAACCGAAGCCGGCGGTTTTGGCCGCCGTGGCCGCACTCCTGCCGTGAGCCAGAATTCAATGAGCCCTTGAAACGACTCATAATTTTATTTTATGTCCGGGCAATTTAAACGATTCGGCTGCTTGCACTCTGGGTACGCACAATTATCAAACTGTTTAGTGGATTTGGAATATACAGTGAAAATCGTGTTTGGTGTATGAAACACCTAAATATTTTTTCTGCGTTAAACCAGGCTTCTAATAATACTCACCAATTTTATTGATGCATTAATTAGTTTAACATACCTGTTTTGTAGTCTGCCAGGGGTTGGAATACCGTAGATTTTGTGTGTTTCTGCCTCCTCTCGCTGGTTTGTTCTTTTGCTAGACCGGTTTCGGCTGCTCGCTCTCTTCAGTAGCGCTGTTCGTCACTTTTGGCACTTTGGATGTGTTTCGGGCATCCTCACTGCACTGTCACTGTCACTTGTACTCTGGTGGTTGTCTGTTTGTCGTGTGTATATATACGTGTCTCGTTATTGTGTTTTGACTAAGACAATATGTGTTTGTGACTAACACCGCTACTGAAGAGGCGAGCAGCCGAAACCGGTCTAGCAAAAGACCAAACCAGCGAGAGGAGACAGAAACACATGAAATCTGTGAGCTCGTAATGTTAAAATGTGTACTTATATATGTTCGCATACCAATATGTATAAATTAAATGAATGAAAGAAAATATTTTGTCCATCTGCACATATTTTTTACGAATTTGACGAACTGTCATTACACTGTTACTGGCGAGCATTGTCACGGATTATTAACTTGATACCTGTCAGGGGGTTTGTAGCAACTTTGTCAGTAGCATTCCATTACTTATTACAGACACAGTACTCAGAGATAGCTGTACAGACCGGCGGAAAACAGCTGTTCCTCGTAATGAATTTATACAGTTCCCGTCTTGAATGTTAGGCCCATGAAAAGTCCTATACACGGAATTACATTACCTTGAACGGTCTACACTGAACCAGTTTATCGATTGTATCTTTAAATAGCGTTTCCAATTGAGTCATAAAACCCGTATTTGGGTTTATGAAATTCCAGTAGCGGTAATAGAGTTTCATTGCGCGTGCGGCCTTTCAATTGCACGGCCGGGCTATTATTGGCAGTTTCTCCGGTCGAAAACCAGTAATTTATTATTTTACTGTTAATGCAGTAAGTAAATATGGGAATAGTTAAAAATTTACGGTTTCGCTAATTATAATTCCGCTTCAGTTCTGTTACTTTACATGGATGTGCAATGGAGGATCCGCCACTAGAGACTGCAATAATAAATGAAGGACTTTGGAGAACTGCATTTAAGACTGTATTTAAACAGCTCAAAATACTTTATTCCATTTGACCAGTTAGTACTTCTGCCGCATTGACGTTACTGTACTTGACTTAAAAATTGAACGCGGACGTAGTTAATGCCCCGTCGCCGAGCCTCTTATTATTTCAATTAGCCTTTCGTACGATACTTATTTTTAATATATAATGCAAGGCGGGGTATGTATTTATGATAGAAAAAGATGGATAATTTCACCGACACGATAATTTCCTGTCGGTCGAGGCATTGGAGTTGGAGAGCCTTGAATTACATACTGACAGCGGGCGGAGAGAAATATTACACGGGGAACGATCGAGAAAAGGTGTAAATTCAGGTAACATAATTAAACATTCTTTGTCGGGGGATTCTACCCCTCCTCCTCCCCCCCCTCGGCTTCAACAGCTGAAAGAAACTCTGCAGTAGCCCCGTCGTTATTTCTCACACAGCCAATTGACTTCGGCCTAACTAGCTGAAAATATGTCGCGCCTATAATTGTATGACATTATCGCCATTCGAGTTCCTTGTTTTTTATTCTGCCCCCTTCCCCCCACCCCGTTAGTATATATTGGGGATCGTGAGAGAATATCTGACCCACTCCTGGCTTCACTGTAGTAATTTACTGTAAATTGACAATTAATTTTTTTGAGGTCTCTCGCTGTCGCCAGATGCGTAGATGAAGCATACTGACAGCGCTGGAGTGGTGCTTTTCTCCATTCCATACGAATTTAACTTTCTCAGGCGATATCGTGTTCTATAATGATTTTTGTCTTCCACCGTTTGATTAATAATTGACAGTTCTCTAGTTTTGGGACACATTATTGTGCGTTAATATTTTTTCGTTCAATTTAACCCTCTATGTGCCGAATTTTTATTTTAAATCCAAAACAATTGGGGGAATGAAAAATCAGCAATTATAAATCTATGTATGCAAATGAAAAAAAATTGATATTGATATTGATTGTCTTGACAACGTTATAGGATTAAAATTTATCCGCCATCTCACGAAAAAAGCTATAATTATTCGGTAAAATCTTGATAAATTGAAATGTGAACTGAAAGTTACACTGGCCGATGGAGGGTTAAAACTTGCAGTCGGTGGGGCGTAATTCCGAACTGCAAAAGCGATATTATTTGTTTTGGCAATATGCTGTCTTTAATATTCGTTGCGTTAATTTATGTTAGTCTAATCGAAGAAAACCCACCAAATATAAACGGAAGATTTCTAAACTGTGATAAAATTCTTCTTTCATTAATTTCGCCACATTTTGGTATTAAAATTGCGGATTGAGAAATTAGGGTAACATTGTTATTTGTATTTTAATTTTCGAATATGAGTCCTAAGGAGGCTTAGTACAAGGATTAGGATTCAGAATGAGAACTTACTCTTTACTGTTGCGAACTATTCCTTGTACAAATATTCTTTAAAGTCGTATTATTAATTATTTATAATTGTAATTTGTGATGTGGAATCAATTTTCGCCACCGTTATGTCGGCCGAGTATTGACCGGGTTTAGATCTTAGCGCCGATTGACTATCAGTTTGGACCGCGTTTATAAGTCGCGTATCCCAATTAATGTTTTCAACCTGCCCTCCATCTTCTGTCTCCATCTTCGGAGATTGGACGGGGAAGGGTTTCCCTTGGCCCGGGTGACGAACGCCCCCGGCATTGAAATATCTCGGCGAAGACGACGCCGCCGGCTGTTCTCCATTTCAAACGGACGAGCCGCCGCCCCGGGTGAAGTAAACAGCGTAAATACAGCGGCTTGATCTTGCCCGACTTCCTGGATTGGTACTTGATGCACCCATTACGCGCTAACCACCTCAGACGCTGTTAAATGCTGGTTTTCACGAACGTCCGCGACTTGTATATTCGGTATCAACGAAAAGTGACACGATAAACTACAGGGTTATTATTGAACAAACGGTGCTGTGATTCCGATTTTTTCTGGTCGCGGTTAAATTGGCGAAAAAAGAACTTTGACTTAGCCATGTTTCATACGAAAGAAACTACATGGGAGTACTTTAGGGGTAGTTTTAGGTATATATGAGGTGATCGATTCACCTTTTTTTCAATGTAGTGAACTATCACTATTTTGGGCCCCAAATAATACAATTTAAATTTCAACATTAAACAAATTAATGTAAATGGTTTGCTTGAGGGTCACCAGGATATGTCTCAGTTTTTAGCCATTTACTGTAGTACTCCGTCAGTAAAATTTGAGTACTTTAAACGCGATCGAGTCCTACGAATACTGCAATGTTACTTTTTCTTCCTTCTTTTATAATATTATTTGTTTTTTAAATGCAGTTTGAACATTACGCGCCACCCCCCCCCCCTCTGGGGCTGGCTATCTCTCTGTATTGTGTATACCCAGTTGGCCGGGTCTTCTCTCGGGTCCGTAGTATATTCTAGGCACCGCGCTCTGTGGTGGGGAAGAGACCGAGACCGAGATAGGGGGAGAGCGAAGAGGGAGAGAGAGAGAGGGAGAGGGAGAAACAGCGAGTGAAAGAGAGAGAGAGAGAGAGGGAGGGAGGCGGAGAGATGTGCTTGGGAAACTTTGGGCCGAACAAGGAGCTCGTGACTGGTGGCTCCCCGCCCCCGCCCCCGCCCCCGCCAAGCCCAGACTATTGACTAGCTAGAAAGCCAGTCACCCCCACTTCCCTTCCACCTTGCGCACTTCTTCAGCGCTAAATAGTGTCAATCCAGAAAAATAATGGTACCATTAAGCCCGGATATTATACCAGTTCTTCGGATAGAGACATAGGTTTCGCAGGAAACTCTCTACTTAGGGAAAGTACATAAAGTTCGGTGTTCGGTGCCCAACCCGCTCACAATCGTTTATCCCTCTCAACACTACAGTATTCCCGCTTTTGCCACGTTATTGCTGTGTACTCAAGTCGACCGACTTGAGCTCTCGTTACATTCGTTTCTTTTAACACGAAAAGGTTTCGCATTTCTGATGAACAAACTTTGATGTCGCACAGACTTCTAAAGTAGACCCCCAACCGGTGTAGACTCTGATGTAGACACTCACTTCCTGTGCCCACTACATCAGAAAGTATAATATTTATTCAACGAAAGCGACGATATTTAGATGAACCAAACGGTGGGCTAAATCGACCAAAGTGTAGACAATTTGATGATAGAAAAGACAAAAATTGTTTACCAATTCAGGTAAAATTGGTATGTGAAAGTGTCAATACTGTATTTAATGCGGTGCTTTCAAAAGTATGTGTACGCAATACGATTTTGACGTTATTTTTGTTATTGCGACATTATCAAGTATCGTTTACAGGAAATTCTTTCGAGAAAAACACTTTCTGGCTGTTTCTTGTTAAATTATATTCTCCGTGCATAATGAACGAGTTGGTAAATCTGATGCGACGATGTTCGTCAACATTTTGGTAGAAATTTGGAAATTCATACAGTAATTTATTGGCTTATAAAGAAATATATGCTACTTAAGGGGGATCTCATTTGAAAATAAATTTATCCCAAAATTGTTAGCGTCATCTTCGGGGGACCCTTTCTTGAAATTGAGCAATTGTTTCGAGTCGAACTAATTTTCTGTTCGAGGTGGGCCATTCTCACGAATTTCGGTAATATTAGGGAGTTACATGAAGAAGGAGCTTTCTACACTGCCGGCCACTCCTGTCATCAGATTATTGCACGCGGAGGCGCATTTAAACTCCTTTGAAAAAACTGTTTACTCTGATGAAATACCAATAAGGAAGTGTGGCATTTAGTGTTCTTGCGCCGCACGGGGTTAGATCATATGTAAGGGAACGGAAGAATCGTTAAGCTCGTTAAGCTTTTCTCGGGATAAGAATCGCGGATGAGGACATACAGTACTGGAAGAAGTGCACAGCCTCCGAGGAAACAACGGCGGGACTTACCTATAGACTTTCCTTCCATGATACAAATATTTAAACTTTAATTTAATTAGTAGTTATTTTTCGGGCTCTCCAATTAATGTCAGGACTGAAAGTTCACAATTATCGTTTATGAATTTTTCATCAATCATTCATTAAATGTTTGCTATACAAAGTGAACTGGAGGACACGTTCTTATTCCAGTATTTGTTTGTAATAATAATATTAGATCGGTATTAAGTATGTAATTTTCGATTGTTTTCACTTTCGTTATCGTCTGTAAAGTATTATTAACAAAATATTATGTAATACAACGTGTCTAAGTAATATTTCCGCGGAAAGAAGAGTCGGTTTGTTAAAGGTAAGAAACTCCCTCCTAGCTATCTCACATTAAATTTTTAAGTAAAACCCGAAGGAACTATATATTAGCGGGGTAGGTAGGTCGTCAGTGTCTGTCGAGCGTGACCGAACTCCCTTCCTTTTTAGTATTTTCCTACGGCCAACTCCGATGTCGAACAGGATCCGTCGTTTGAGCGTTAACTGTATAAATAAAGATGTTCACATTTACCCTTTTATGAGCCCACCCCCGTAAAACAAGATATACCGATTAAAACAATTGTACAGCCTCTCGCCGGTTGGCTCTGGCCGTGACTCTAATTAAATATGCGTTGTCGGACCTTTCGAAATCCTTGGTCTCAGGATCCACCATTTTATGAACGGCTCTTCGTCAGCTCTTCGGCTCTTGCCGGACGTAATTGGCAATGGCGGAGGTTTCGCGGCCCCAATTAATGGTATAAGGGATTTGTTTCGCGAGCACGATACAACGGTATTTAGTTTGGATCGTAATATATTTTTACTCTCCAGCCATTTGTCAATAATTGGGTTAATTTAGCTGAAATATTGCTGAAAACAGCCCGCGAAATTTCTCGCGCCATCGTCAGTAGCATTCCGTCAATAGGCCGATTACAACACTGTTACTGTCGCTACCCTCGAGAGATAATTTTTTTATTGTTATCTATTTTAATCAATCGATATAGTTGCGGTTAAGAAGTGTGAGAGACGACATCGAATCGCCAATACCGAATGCATTTATGCGGGCTGATTGTCTCGGTCTAGCGCGTGCAGGACTGCATTTCTTTCACTGTGTTTCGCTTACGAACGATGTTCTTATATAGGCGTTCTTATGTAGGCGCTGATTGTCATTCCAGCATGTGCCGCCGTCAGAAATATTAGTTATATTTCCTGATCATCAATATTGAAAGGATCGAAGGTAGGTTTTTTTAGGCTGTAAAGATACAAGTTAAATTCGGTTCGGACTAATATCAGTTTCCGAAAACACACTTCTTATTCACGCACATTTACAATGATACACGTGGACTTGGACTGAAATAAGAATACCACTTGACGCGACAAACTCTATACTGATATCTTGTTTGCATGGCATATACCCTCACGGGAATTAGGCCCACCGCCTATATATAACGGATTTAAATATTTTTTATTTAAATATTTAAACATAAAACTTGGACACGCGCATATTAATTGCGATGAATCAAAAAAGGAAACCTCAGTTTATGATTATTTCTACGCAACAGAGGACAAATTTTTTTATTCCGCTCGTAGGATGAAAATTACTGGAATTTTTTGAAATTTATATTAGGGATGGTAGGAATGCCGGTTTCTAGAAAGAAGTTCCCAACTCCCTATATCGCGTTTCCGAATCGCGTTTACAAAGGTCGGAACGACATATTTAGGCTGTGTGGGGGAATAATCCCTGTTTGGTGTTTTTGCCCGTTTACGGTGTTGGTCCCGGGCCGGCGGCTCCGTATTAGCATGGGGGGGGGGGTCTATCTGCGAGGCCGCGATATTGAAATTGGCCCTCCCCTCCCCCCCGAAGAAATAAAAGAGAGCTCGTGCCGGGGGCAGAGCCGCACAGATCGGGCCGAGATAAGCCCGGTAAATCACACGAGGGGGGCCACCGAGATGGCAAAAACAATAGAACTGTCTCCTCCTCCCCCTCCCGTATAGCGGGGGTGGGGTGGACATGTGGGTAAATATCAGGGGGGGCCGGGGTGGAGGAGAAGACAATGGTCGGACCATAAAGTATGGTGGTATGGTTGTGGGGACAGTGTCTGTAAGGGAGGGACAGGGCTGGGGGAGGGGGGTGGTCGCTGGTAGCCCGGGCCGTGGGCCGCCCACCTAGCAGATGACCCCCGAGATCTCCCTCTATCTCCCTCCCTCCCTCCCTCTATATCTCCTTCTCTCTTTCTCCCCGCATGCTAAGTATGTGCACTCTACCCCAGAGGTACAACATACGTAATTATACAGGCGTCGCCGCTGTAATCTGCCCCCCAAACCTCGCACTCTCCCTCCCCCTCGCTCCCCCTCTCTCTCCAAAGGGCATGTTTCTGCCGCGGGAATATTTTAGGAGATAAGTCACTCTGTTGGAATCAATAGAATATTTCAATACCCTGGTAACATTCCATTAATGATTCATTCAACTACTTACTTACTTACGCTTCTTGTGTTGTCCTTCTTCCTGATCAGTTCAATTAATTATAGTTGTTTTACACAAAGTGTAAGAAAGGTATAAATCTTGCCGGGATAAACAAGTGGTTATTTTATTTAAGATAAATGTAGGTACGATCAAGGTATGATTTGAACCTTGATTTCAATTATCAGTGAGCATTAGGCCTACATTTAGGATTGATAATAATATAGGCATTGTGCGCTACCTGGTAAAATGGGAAAGGCGAAATCCTAGTTAAGGTTAGGAAAAGCCCTAGTTAACCCTCTATGGGCCGAATTTTTATTTTAAATCCAAAAAAATTGGGGGAACGAAAAATCTGCAATTATAAGCATATATATGCAAATGAAAAAAAATTGATATTGATATTGGTTGTCTTGACAACGTTATAGGATTAAGATTTATGCGCCGTCTCACGAAAAAAGCTATAATTATTCGGTAAAATCTCGATAAATTGAAATGTGAACTGAAAGTTACACGGGCCCATAGAGGGTTCAGATCGTGGGCTACCGGTGGAACCATAGTAATCACCGCCATAGTAACCACGCTTGAAGTGGATTGAAAACAAACTTCGGGTGGGAAGATTAATATTTTCTCGCAGTTGGTAACTGTCGGAGAAAGTGGAATTATATATATATATTTTTTCTCAATCGGGATATTTTATTTCCCAGTGTTATTATCGTGGGGGGCGTTAACTGGGTCGCCTTCCTGGAAACCCGGTCGAGAACCCGTCGGACGGCTCTGCTTTCTAGATTATCGAATTCTGAGCAGAATAATAAGACAAAAAGGAGACGGAAAGGGGCAAAACGAGATGGGGGGGAGGGGGAAAGAGTCGTCGCTAAAAAGGTGGCCCCCCCGCTCCCCCCGCCATAAACGAATTGGTTCGTGGCCGGCTCCTTCCCGGTTCACAGGCGTGAGTCGGGGATCAGTTGTACTTTCTTTCTGAAAGAACTTTTTTTTCTTCTGAAAAAATATAAACCGTGCCCGAAATTACGTCGCATTTATTTTCCAGACATAAAAAAACGTGAGCAAAAAATAGAAGAGCTCGATTAAATCCTGAGTGCTATTAAATCGTGAATTGAAACTGAATAATGTTTATTTGAATTGACAAAAAAAGAATTTGAGGCATAATTGTGGCGGATCCGCGTGGACATTTTGTTATCCAATTCCTACTACCCTATTTGTCCTTAATCGGAACCAGTTTTGATTATGAATTTCTGCTATATGAAACCGAATATATAACTGTGTTTTCGAATGGAAAATGACGAATCTCCACATAAGAAGAGTGCCCATATATCGATTGGCTGTAACGTTCCTTTTTGTATATCATACAGGGCCGATTCAGGGAAAGCGAAAAGGTATTTAAAAATTGATCGGAAACGAATATTCGATAATGTCAGCGGTTGAGAATAGTGCAGGTATTGGCCTTAATACTTTCCTTTGCGGGGAGTGAAAAATGTCGATCCCATCCATCCGTTTCTGTCCCTAACACGCTTGGTTCTCCGGTCGCGGGCGTGTTAACTCGCGTGTCCAATTTCCTGGTCTTCTCCGGGGCGAGGCGGTAAGCGGGTCTGACCTTTTCGCCGGGAGTCGGAGTGCGAAAGTGGAATTGGCCCGTTGTTGTTGGGCAAGCAAGGCGCGAGACTAATTGGCCCCCGATGGGACTCAATTATGAACGCTTTCGGCGGCTAACCGGCGGTGGATGAAACCCACCCCGGCTTTTAACATAGTCCCGCTAGCATTTCGCATGAAATATGTTCCGAATAGGTAGAAATATTTTATGCAACACTTGACATTATTCAACCGCCAGGCGTGTTGAACTGCTTGAGTTCTAACGCTTCGTTATTAAACCGAGTGCTAATTTATGCGAGTCGAAAAGTACCATCACTCGGCTGTCTATTTTATCGTCAGAGGCAAGACAGGAAATTATACCTATATTGTTGTTGGCTCTAAAATACGAAAAAGTTAAGACGAATCTATCGTCAATTTGAAATAATTCATATTGTTTGCTGGCGTTCTAAAAGTTTCCTCTTTTTGCCAATTCAGATCGGGTATAATTATTTCGTTTTGACTCGCTTCTTTGATTAGGTTGTCAGAAATCTTTTATTTTGCAATTTCATTGCTTGATCCACAATGGACTTTATTTTCTCGTTGTCATGACTACTGGTACTAAAACTAAAACCTAATTTTAGTTCTGGTCGATGGGACTTGATCATCGCTTTAAATTATGTAGTTTAATTTGCGAAGTGGACGATGACTCGGGCGTTTCGGACCGGCCTCGACTTTTGTTCTTCCGTACGTCGACGACCCGTTGAAAAAGACATTCGGACTTCAGAAACGGTATATCGGAGGAGGGCCGTTGAATCGCATGAAGGTCAATACTCGATTGACTTTTATTTCTTGTCTAAGTGTTCACCTGTAGTGGGCTATCCATGTGGACCATTCAAAACACCCTTCGCTGCTTCGAACGCGACCCAACAACGCTTTTAGAGGCCCGTCATTAGAATATGAAAGCGGAGCTATGCCTTTGGATACGCCCTATTTGCATACACTCGGAATATTTATATACTTACTTGAACGTTTATGAGTTGGATTTTTTCTCAGTAAATAACGTGTTGAACAGGTTCAATTACTTATGTTCAAGAAGTCCTGCATAGTAATCGGGCCTTTTATATTCATATCGCTATAATAGTTTCAACACTGATATTGCATATATCTAATCTGCTGCAAATTTACCAACAAATCCCTTTTATTTATGGGTTGTATATTATTGGCCGTAATTAACATTTAAAAATACTTTGGCGTTAATTATGCCAGGAAAATAAATAGTTTAACTTCATAAAATAAGAATTCTGCATAACGGTCTTATAAAGCCAGTTTGTGGATGTAGGAAATCGGTTTGGAAATAAGACACATCAAATTGATAATATAAAACAAATTTATTTAAGATCATTTTTCAAAATGTCTTATTATAAAAGTGGTAAGTTTTTTGTTCTTACTCGTTCGAAAAATGTACAAATTTATTTTAATTATTCACATTTTATGTATACACGAATCCCACACGAGAATGCCCTATATATATATTACACGACGGTTTTGAAGGTCTGCAACCTGTACACACACACGCATACAACAACACTTAACGGAGAAGGAAAAAAATTGAAAATAAAAATAATAATCTCAAAAGCATTTCAAACGCGACATCGCATAAAAAATAAACTATCTTTAACTTAAGCAGTAATATGGCTACGATTCAAAATAAATAATTGCGGTTGTCAATACCGCCAACTCCTCCAGACGGGAAATGCCCCGATAGAAAAGAAATAATATACGACGCTGGTTATAAAATACAGACATAAATTAAAGTAACAATTTTTTTGTTGTTAACAATTCCTCTCTAATCGTCGATGGGATCAATTCTTAAATTACGCTTTATTTACAGTTTGAATTGTATTTATAATAAATAATGCTGCCGGCGTCACCTGTGCGGCCTCAAGCTGTCCACCAGCGGACAATAATTACCGTAGCTAATGTGAAACTTTCACTAATAGGAACAAACTTTAGCTAATTAACTTACTGCGCGCTTCTCTCTCTCTTTTTTCATCCAGTTACGGAACTTAATTCAAGTTTTAAGGACCGATCGAGTCCGCCGAGCGCGTTAAATCAGTTTGAACTTGACACGCGAGTTGTACTCTTATCAGTTCGATGACAATCTTACAGTGGCTTATTTATTATTGAAATTGATGAAATTCAGAAAAATTGGGAGCACGATGTCGGTGGATCGGACAAATGTGAGATCAAACAGAAATGTGTACAATTTCTTGTAATTTAACATTTGTTTAACCTGTTTTGTGGTCTGCGAGGGGTTTGAATACAGTAGATTTTTTGTGTTTCTGTCTCCTCTCGCTGGTTCGGTCTTTTGCTAGACCGGTTTTTTCGGTTGCTCGCCATCTTCAGTAGCGGTGTTAGTCATTATTGGCACTTTGGATGTTTTTCGGGCATCCTCACTGCACTGTCACTCTGTCACTTGTAATTGACTAACACA
Organism: Lethocerus indicus; assembly: GCA_019843655.1. Classification (NCBI taxonomy): domain Eukaryota; kingdom Metazoa; phylum Arthropoda; class Insecta; order Hemiptera; family Belostomatidae; genus Lethocerus; species Lethocerus indicus. The sequence goes on from JACDQD010000011.1 coordinate 7,938,237, forward strand.
CCGCTACTGAAGATAGCGAGCAGCCGAAACCGGTCTAGCAAAAGATCGAACCAGCGAGAGGAGACAGAAACACAACAAATCTACGGAATTTCTTGTAAATTCGAATTTTAAAAACGTCTTGGTAATTATTGTAGACAATTTTTTTCTATGTGATCGCCTGCTAGGTTCGGATTGCGAACCGCCCAAAATTTCTGATCCACGTACAGCCTCTTCCCAACGGCCGGTTCTCAGGCAATTTTTTTTTATTTATAAAGAAGTGTTTGGTAAAAACATTGTGACCGCTCTTACAGAACCCACTGCGATTATCACTAATTGTTCATTTCTTGGCCTGGTCTCTAGATCGAGTGAGGCACTTAAGGTCTGCCATTACCTTCTCTGCAGTTCTCTTAAATATTCTTTTAAATTCCAGAAAAAAAAGAAATTATTGCACGTTCATGAGATAGATACGCGGCACGTGCCTCATCTCAATATCCTCCGATGGTTGGTCGGCTGTGGTACGCCGATTTTGACGCCGGGTTTATTGCACTGTTCTCCGGCGTTCTGAGCCTCACCCGGGGTACGCCCCTTCCCCCGCCCTGTTGGGCGTGCGAGAGTATAAAGTATATAAAGTACAAAGTGACATATCACAAGCCGGTCGAAGCGGCGTTTACGCACTGGTGGCGCTGGCCTCCCACTCCCCTTCCTCTTCTACCCGCTATAAACTTGCCCCCGTGTGCCTCTCGTCTGAAACAGAAAATACAAGTAAACGATTATTAACTCGAACTGTTCTCCTGTCGGTAAACTAACCCGAGTTTAACTTACCGGAATAATTGGAGCCTGGGGCGGTCACTTACCCGCAATTATAGCGGGTAATTCACCCTAATTAGTATTAGGTTGCTACGCATTTTAAAGTATTTAGTGATATTATATTTCGAATTTTTATACCATGACTACGGAGACTATTTATCGAGTCGTTAGAAATAGGTTATTTCTTGGTACCACATACATCACGAAAGGTCTGAAGAACGTACATAAAACGTTTTAAGCTCAAGTTACACTCGAGAAGTAATAATTAAAGAGCTGTAAGGTGAGCAGTAAGTTAAGGAGGGGGTGAGGCCGGCTTAACAATAAGCACCGAGGGCAGAAATATCGGTGTATTATCGGTATACATTAAGAGGGACTGCGGGTCGGGCTATAATGTTAATTAGTGTTGTAAGCTGCGTATTGAGATGGGGAGATTATGTGCACAGCCTTGGCCTGGAAGGTCAGCCTCGGGCGGCCTCAAGCCTCTAGCCCACTGGCGAGAAAGAATCCCAAGTGGCAACATGCATTGAATAATGCAATAACGGCTGTCGTAAATATGTAATATCGTTAATGCCCCCGCCCCTACCACCGCCCCACTACCGACCACCGCGCCGCGCCCCGGGTTTCTTACCCTTAACGATCGGGCCCCATGCAAAGCTAATCCCCGGAGGAGGCCTACAAGAGCCGAGCCGGCCGCATAACTCACCCGCCGATACACAGTGCGGACGCCCAGTTTTTTTTATTTTAATCTCCCCGCACCGTCGGGGATTAGAAAATAAGATGAGGGATTTAATTGCAGCGATATCGACGCATATCGATTACCCGGACTATCGCTCGTCTAGTATTAATATTAATAGCGCATCCTTAATCCGAGTCAGGCTCAAATCACTGGGAAATTGTTTTGTATTAGGTCAAACATCGACTACACCGGAACTATAGTAAATTAAACTTTTGAGTAATCAAAATCGTAAAAAAACATTTTTGTGCTCGGAATTTGAATTTATTTTGTAATTAACAATTTCGATGTGTCGTTATTTTTAATTATTCGTTAAAATAAAAATAAATCAATTTAAATAGTGAATATTGGGACGACGAATCATAAATTGCGCAAGGGGATCTCGGATTTTATAGTCACGGTTGGGCCTACTTCGATAGAAATTCCTGACTCGGTAACCAAGGTTACCGGCGTAGATAAGATAATGGAAGACGGTATGCCGTTCTGTAAGTGGGGAACGTATCGAGGACTGAGCGTGTCCGATGGGTGATTGGACGCTCCAATTTGGGCCTAATATAATTTCCGGCCGGGCCAGAAGGCCTACGACACTCTCGGCCTAGCTCCCATTAAGCTTGAATTATTGTCATTACAGGTGTGCCGCGACACACGCCACAAAGAACTGGTTTTCAGCCCAGGCTACGCCTCAGGAGGCCCACGCCTCCTCCGACACTGTCCGCCAAATGAGCGATCCGTTTATTTTTTCTTTTTCACTTATCCCTTATTTACGATTTTACGACGGTAAAATAATCGGTTATAGAACGGTATCGAAGATTAATTATAAACGTACCGTGTGTTAAAAGAATTAATGATCTAATAACGGTAAAGAATAGCCTAAGTAATAACATTAAGTGTGCGGTTCTATTCTTAGGTTCAGTACATAGCCTTCCTTTTAATTTGTTCGTTATTTCTCCCTTCTGTCCGCATAATCGATGTCAAGCATATACGTATAGCTTACCTTTGATAGCCTGATGGTGCATAATATGGTCGGATTCGCCGTCGACCCTGACGATGAGGGTGGGCCTAGTGGTCGGGGGTGGCTGGAGGGGAAACAGCCTGTGGTCGGGCGTGGGGGCACCGTGCCAGGGGAAGCAGCCGAGCAAGTGGTGGGCGTGCTCCTCGTCGAGGAAGGGCGGTACCGGGGCCGAGGGCTGGACGTTGGGGACGTACTGCTCGGCCGTCCAGTCGAAGGTGAAGGCGGAGGAGGGGGCGTGCTGTAGGGAGACGGCGCTGCCCGGTGTGGGCGGCGTGGTGGTGACGTAGGGGCTGAGGTCCTGGTGCATGATGTCGGGCACCTTCTGGAGGGTGGTGTCCGACCAGGGCGGACTAGGGTTCCACTGTTCCATCAGGTCGGCGGGGTCGGCCGACACGACGCCCTTCACCGCCAGCCTCGACCTGCCCAGGGTGGAGGCCGCCGCCGACATCATCATGGCCGTGCCGCCGCCGCCTCCTCCGCCCCCTCCGCCTCCGCCTCCTCCCCTGTCTAGGTCCACTATCACTTCCGAGGACGGGGACGACCTGGGGGACAGGTCGGCCTGGGAAGAGGGCTCCACTTTCAGTTCCGGTCTCATCTCCTCGTGCATCATCTGCTCTCCGGCTCCTCCACCCCCGTGTACGCTGTAGTCGACCGGTTCGGGCTCGCTCCTCCTACCGTACCTGAAGGCGGGCGACTGCTCGGCCATCGTGTTGGGGGCGGGTGCGGCGTGCTGCGCGTTGCCGTTGTGCTGTTGGTGGTGGTGTTGCCCCGTCGGGGACATCTGCGGCTGGTGGTGGTGGTGTTGTTGCTGTTGCTGCTGTTGTTGGTGTTGGTGTTGGTGTTGTTGGTGGTGGTGGTGGCCGTGGTGGTGGGTGTGGTGGTGGTAGACCGGGTGCGGGTGGGGGTGGTGGGGGCTGCTCTGGTGCTGGTGCTGTGGCTGCGGCTGTTGCTGGTGGTGGTGTTGGTAGGGTGAGACCGGCTGCTGTTGTTGCTGGGGCTGTTGTTGCTGTTGCTGGTAGTAGCCGCCGGTCATCCTGGGCACCTGGGTCGTGGCCGCCGCCGCCGCAGCCGCCGCCGCCGCAGCCGCCGCGTGGGCCTCGTAGGCCAGCCCGTATTGCAGTTTGCTCTGTACCGTATAATAGTGGTACAACCAACTGTTGGCTCGCATTACACTGGCCTCCCTTTCGCTGCAACGTAAATCGGTTTCGTTAAAGTCGAAATTGAGGATAATTTTCTATTCGAATAAACGCGGTATATCCGGGCCGGTATAAAAGCCTAGAATTAGGTATATAAAGGTGGGTAGTTTCTCACAGGTCTGTTTGGTGGCGATTAGGTCGGGTCGGGGGCGGGATCCGGAGGCGATAAACCAACACAGAACTGAGGGCGGGGGGCGGGTTTGATTTAGCAAGGCCGGCGCACCGCCCGGGGAACGTGTCGGCGATCATATCGGCTCGGAAAAATATTCTACGTAGAGGCATTTGACGCGGTGTTTGCCCAGAGCGGAGAGCGAGGTGTATTTATACTAGGTGGTGGGGCGGGAGGGGGTTAGTGTTCACACGGGCCCCCTATAAAAGTGTATAGATGATGTTGGCAGATTGTGGAGGGGCCCAGTGTTGGACAATGGTGCCCCCCCTCTCGGCCCCCCGATGGCTGATTAGTGGTGGTGGTGGTGGTGGTGGGCTAATAACGAGTGATGAGGGGCAGGATGAGGGCTGGCCAGTAGAGCGTGTCGCGGCCCGGCCCATAGGCCGCCACCGCCCCCGCCCCCGCCGCCCCTCCCAGACACTCCCCCACCGGCAAGAGGCCACTTAGCCCCGAGCTCCTCTCCAGATTGCCGGTGCTCGGCACTGTTGTTCCACAGACGGATGAAAAATAGCGCCCGTCCGTTTCGCCCGGTAATGGGATCACGCCCCCTCACCCCCTCCCCATTTGTCAGAAATACTGAAAAACGATTATCAACTGTTGGTTCCATCGTCAGGGTCCGACTCATTGTTATATATCATATAAAATTGATAAACGACCAGAATTATTATAAATTATATAACCATGACATACAGTACAACGGATGATACATATATAATTATAAAATAAATTCGACTAACTCTGAAACTCAACAAAAATGATACGTTATTTAGATTTTTCTTGTCAAGTCCGTCTTAAATTTACAGCACTGGGGTAGTAGTGTGTGTTGTGTGTGTCAAAATTAACTCTTAACATAATATACCAGAAGATATATCCGCGATCCGATCTAGTGAATTTTGCACTACAGGCAGAATCCAATAAACGTTTAAGTATAGAATATAAAAATAACGATTTTGTAAATTATACGTCTTCACTTATGTAAGGTACATTGAAAATGATTATTAACGATGCGTCTAATGGAAACGTTAACGAGGCTATTACGACATGTTATATGTTTACATTACGGGGGGGGGGGAAGGACTATTAGAACTATTTTTCTCTTTATTTTTTTTTAGTTTCTAAACCATTTCGGATATTTTAATAGCGCGCTCTGGCAATAATTTTCTTAAAGTCCTATATAATCAGCCGTACGGAGGAATGATTTTAATGCCTCGAATCACCGAGTAATTACCGAAATAAATGTGGTACTGGGTCGTACCGAATTTCCCGTCTGTAATTGATTATTATCAAGAGTCGAAGGGCGATCTATAATTATAAGATATCATTTTAGTTGGTTTGGGGGGGGGGGCAGGGAGAAATTGAGTCGGTGAATTACCGTGCCTCGAAATAGGTGGGCGGTCCCTAGTCCCGGCGGTCCCTCGGGACACACACTCGTAAAGCAGTCATTACAATGCAGTGAGAAAAAAATATATTATACCATACCGCCTTCCCTCCCCCTACAAACCCGGCAAACAGAATGCGCTTTCACAAAATATATAGCCTGTGAATGAACTCCTAACTGTGGGCGTGAAAAAGCTCCAAAAGTTTGAGGAACTCCAGCAAAACCAAACCTTCCGGCCGAGTCACTTTCGTTGTTATCAGATTGTAAATATCCTCATATAATAAGAGAATAATTGAATTACAGAATATTTGTACGGACAATCTGTGCATTTAGGATATTGGGCTCTTAATTAACTGTTTACGTCAACGCAGTTAGGATCAAGTTAAACTAAGGATATTCATTATAAATTCCATCAACCCGCGTGCTTTTAAACGCCACTGGCCAGAGATCTACTTGCTGTAGCCGAGTTTTTAGCCACTAAATTCGAGTGTATCAAGTCACAAATAAGCGTAGTACAATTTTACTTAAAACTATAAGTTATAATAAAAACAGTACAATAATAAAAAGGTCTATTACTAAACACCTTAATAGCAAACAGAAGTATTACTGAAATAGGACGTCCCAATTTTTTGGTAAATATCATGTACTTTATCAAACAATTCGTTGAATTTCGGGAAAACTCGGATCATACGACGGTTTTTTAAATTAGAATTTAACAGTCCGGATGAAACTGTGAGGTCAATTTTAATTTTGGCATCGAATATGTAATATTGCCGTTGGAATATTAGAAAAATATTTCTAAACGTGGAAAAAACTGACACTGGAAATTTATCACTTCTACCGGGACACAAAAATATGTTTGTTAGTTTAAATTCTATAAGGCAGAATAAATATTAATAAAGAATAACGGACTGAATATAATCGTGGAAGATTTGCGAGAGCAAACGTTCAATGCGACATTTGAAATAAGTTAAGATTTGTAGCTGAGCCCGGAAAGTCGTACATCCGTTAGTCGTTAGGGAGCGAGTGGGCGCGTCCTACTGGAATTATATATTGCTGCCTGCAGTCTGCAATCGAAAGGCGTCGCGAAATCAGAACGGCGAGTTTCGAACGAATTTATTATAATTTTCATATTGTATATGTACTAAGTCGGGGCCCCGAACAAACAGCGTATCGGGAACAGGTGCTCAGTGTCCGCTTTTACACGCCCACTTTAATTATGAGCCGGACAGGTGTAATTGGAGCATCGTTAATATGGAGGGTTTCGGCCTCCTCGGGGTTCCGAAGATTGGAAAATAAAAGACCTTTCTGTTTTTCTTAATACTGAAAGGTTGTAAATGTTTCGGCTGATGCTAATGTTCTTTCGACTCAACAATTCGGTGCCCTCATTAATATTAATTATTATTCTTCCTGAAGTATTTTGCGTATATCATTCGCAGATATGTAATGTAAACGGGAATCATCGCGCGCTGTTCGCGCGATTCAGCGTCCATTTGCACGCCGTTCATCTCCAAACAAATCGTTATTTACAATGGGGCCATAAACAACTGGTCTATATTCGCCGGTGTCGCCGTTCTCTCTGACACTAACGATGGGCTCAGACGGCGGGTAAAAGAATTTATGCAACGTCTCTCTCTTTCCCTCTCTCTCTCTCTCTCTCTATATATATATATATATATATATATATATATATATATATATATAACTGTGACAACATGTAAATACAACGGGTCATACATGCCGACATCGGATTAATTAAGGGGGAAACATATGCGCTGAGTTTATGATCAGGATAGTGGAATAAAATCAGATGCCAGTCTAACAGGGGCGCGGCAATAAGTTTCCATTCCGGCGCACACATTGTCTGTCATATAATTATCCTTCTGTGTTCCCTGATTTGTTCACAATCCCTTTTGTCTATTTACAAACGCCTCCCCACCTTAGTTTTTGGTGTCCCGTCGTCGCTGGTTTTCTCTATGGAAAATGAAATACGGTCTTGTCATGGAAAAGAAAAAAATACAACAAACTATCTCCCGGCCTCCGTCCGCCTCGCGCCCACAGGAATCTCTCTGCAAGAATATAAATATCTTGTCTACGTCTATGAGACCTCGTATATATGTGTATAATACGTAGAAGGCGGAAGATCTATGATTTTGAAATCGAATTTTGTCAGAGGATAATTGCCGCAAGAGACGTGAAAATGTGTTGCGTAAAGTCTAAACTGAATTTTTTAGCCGTCTAAAATCGAGAAATTTGAGACAATCGAGTCTTTCGAGTGTTCCATAGTCGATTAGCTACAATCCCGTTGTGTTCGTATTTTCTTCAACCCCGTGTATTTTACGATGATGTTATTATACGAAGCTTATATAAGACCTCGGGATATCACTCAACTAGGCATGGTTCGTAGAAACATTTTGCGCGAAACGCCTAAACGCGATTTTTTTAGCGGGTTTTGTTAATTCCGATATATTTGTATTTTCCTTCAACCGTGTATTTATGCTGTCCCCTTATGGCAGGCGCTATTGGCTACGGCAATAAGTTTAGTGCATAGTTGAGGAAAGAGGTGATACTCCCTTAGGCCTATACGGTTCGGAATCCACCTGGCACGAGGGTCGTCTTTAAACGGTGCGGACGTTAATTGCTGAACGGCTAAGTTCCTCCTCGCCTCCCCCCAGCCCACCCGCCACCCCCGGGGACGAAAAGAACTCGAGGACGAGTAGCAGTGGCCGGGCTCGGTTTTCCACGAAGGAAGAGCCCCGGCCGTGGGATCGAATGAGGCGGGGGGCCTCCCCCGTACCCCCCGCGGTCATGATAAGGAGGCGGCGTGTCGCCCGACGGCGGAGAGCGGAATCTGGGGGAAGGATCGGGAGGGAGTCCGAAGCAGGGGAGGGCCCCCAGAGGGCTGGCCTATTTCACCGGCTAATCGCAGCCCGCAATCGGACACATAATTAAAACCGGAGTCCCTCTGCACGTCTCTATAATTAACGCGGGGGAGGAGAGGGAGAGAGAGAGAGGGAAGGATAGAGGGAGAGGGAGGAAGGGGCTCGCAACAGAACACCTACTATCTGCCTCCACCCCGGTAACGAGCGACACCCGTCTTTACTAGGATTCTATACGCTATATATTCACTTATATACTATATAATCCTACATCGCATAATAGCAATAGGGATAGGAATTTAAGAGGTAGGGAGGTTGACTGGGAGTAAGCTAGAAAGGTGACCCAGCTATAACTTTTGACCTATCTTCGTATTTAGAACGTAGGCAGGCACTAACAAATGAGCTGTCAAAAGCATTATCTCATTCGTAAATGCAATCCTACTGTAATCCATTTTAAAATTAAATGTAAGGCGCGAAAACTTGAATTGAATTCTTTTCTAATACAAAGTCAATTAGAAGTTAAATACATTCCGTAGTTTTCTCAATCTTGTCTCCTCTCGCTCGAAATATTCGGCATTCACATAACTCCGAAAATTGAATATATTCCGGTTATATAATTACATATTTAGAACAGTTTAGACATTTTTTTGTGGATAAAAATGCGCTTATTGCACATTCAGAAAGAATGTACACGATGTTGCCGAGTGGGCATCAGACTGTATTGCTAAGTGGTCCGCCAGTGGATCCGCCCGTGACTTAGGGGTCGGAACCAGTTTAGCCCGAAGATTACAGCCGGGTGAGCGGCTGACGGCTTAAATAGCCGCGAATATCGGTTGTTAAAGTTACCGGGGGAAGAAGTTCTTTTTAGCCGGCACGATGATGTTCTTATTACACGGAAATACTATCATTTTCCCCGGGTGTAAATTATATTTGCTGCGGTGAATCGAAGTAAGTAATATCCGCGGTCCGCGGTCTAGAATTACATTGATATTTCAGGTTTTCAAATCAGCTCTACTTAGAAAGTATGACCGTGTGAAAAAACCCGCGGATCCTTCAGATGTACCGGGGACAACTCCCATCTGCGGGATTTAATCATACCTAAATATGGTTGAGAGCGGAGCATTATAAAACAGTACTTTTACTTTCTCCTTATACAGCGTATAAACTGGCGACACACTCGGTTATTCCGAGGATTTTCAACGGGAACATATGTTATAATAACGTTTGAAAAATTAACGAGGAACCATAAGATTCGACCTGAATTATGTGGGCTCTAATTATCTAATAAAATAGATATTAGAAAAAAATATATTAGATAATTAAACATAAATTTATTTGAAATAAAATTCGGTGGCATCGTGGTTATTATAAAGGCCGTGGACGAGTACTTTATGCCGTGTTATCGGCCGGATGGGGGACAAGGCGCTACCAATTGGCTACACCGTAAAGCCATTATCTGGAGCGGCGACAACCTGTTACAAGATATAGGGGATGATATGTAGGCGCAGTTTATTATCGGGCTGGTTAATTACGGAAATGTGTCTGCGCGGAAAGGGGCCGGGCTTAAATCAGCCCCAAAGAACATGGGACTTACTTAGACTTAGGCCTAACACCGTATCCCCGTTTTTTTGATATATCGATTAAACTCCAGTTACAATCTAAATTTGCCCAGACCGGTATTTCAGTATAAGTTTTATATTTCTGAAACCTGTATACTATTCTTATTTTTTTGTAATAATTCCTGTTATAATATTATAAAGTTAATGACTACAGGTACATTACATTAGAATAGGTATTACAAAGAGATTAGGTTTCAGGAAAGATATAATTGAAGGGGATTTCCAAAATCACCGGAACTTAGTGTCCTGTCTTTATCACAACAACATTGTACACAAAACAAGTATAATCGAAGCTATATCCATTTTAAACGATATCCTATACGTTCTTAAAGAAAATAAAGGACGCGGTTTGATTCTTCTCTCGGGTGTTAACTGTTAATGACGTTTTATTTTTTCGTCTGACGGGCGGCCACACTGCCAGTGGACATTTGGGACTTTGATGGCCCTCCCCATTTGTCAACTTCACCGGGGACTTTTTTTTCCCCCCCGAGACATTACCCCGGGGGACCCGAACATTATCCACGAATACGCCTCCGCTGTCCGAATATCAGAAAGAGAACGAGCCAGTAAAACTTCATAAAGATTTTATTCAAGATCAAGCAATTTGTTATTTAAATTGCGAATGTATTTTAATTTACTTTCTCAACATAACATCGATAAATATACAAACTTCTCTGTCAGAGAAATTCAGATCAATATTGAAAAAACTACTTAGTCAATGACGCAAAAACAAAAACTTTTAGATAAAATATTGGTAATTATTTCGAATATGAAATATAATGACAATATTCAACCGTGTCTATCGATTTATTTCTGGTAATTTGATCGCTTTCCAAGCGTTTAGTTGGTTTATAATATTTTTGTTAGTTTTCTCAATTTTCAAAAATTTCCTTATAATTTGACTATGCTCTAACAGAATAATTAAATTATTTAAAGTAAATAATGGGAATTTTATTTCAGTATTCAGTCTAATAATTTATGAATGTTGTATACCTTACACGTTTACGGGTTTTCTTCTATGGAATGTTATTCAAGTTTCCTAATGCGTCAGTCGTTCGTGTCTGAGTTTCTTCCTCGACACGGGGCCCAATCGCGTTCCGCAATTAGACCGAAAAACCACACCGCTTTATTTCGCCTTTGTCGCCTTTATTACCCCTGGGTTCGGTCCGGCCACTTTTAATCCGGCGAATGAAGGCATCGGGGGGGGGGGGGCGGAGAAGAACGCTGAGCGGAGGAGGAGGGAAAAAACCGAGGGCAATCTTCTAGGCGGTTCCATTACCCGGGCGCGATTAGAAGTGTCTCAAGAAGTGTGATGCCGCCTAATATCCGGCCCTAATGACCCCCGCTGAGCGATATTACCCGTCCAAATGGTACCGAATTTTGCCGTTTAACGAGGTACCTCACCCCCCTCCACCCGAGAATCCTTAAGATATGAATGCGCTGTCCCTGTTCTTCAAAGGGATTAGATTACCTCGTTCAGTCCTCGACTCAGTACAATTCCATATCATTTTAATGGGCTTAATAAAGATTTAATACCTTTCTGTTGACCCTTTATGAAAGCACTTGCGAAAGTTACTCAATACTGTCTGGCGACTGGTTACTTAACCTTAAATTCTGAACTAGTTTCATCTGAGACTGATTCCTGCCGAAGTATATTCGTTAATTATATTTAGGGATACCCTGAGTTAGGACCTGATCCTTCGCGGATTCACTACTTAATATCCTGATTTTTTTCTGTGCTGGGTTTCGCAACCATTATTAGTTTTGTTTACTGCAGATATGCCATTGATTTATTCGTTGATTCTGAGTCGTTTTTTAGGCCGTGTAGGTAAAAAAGTATATACTCTCTTAATCAGTCTGCCTCTTGTCCTTACTTTTAGTCTGAACAGCCTGGTTATTTTACAGGCAGCGGGTTTGGAACTCCTCTCATCCGTGTATATATGCTTTTGAAATTTAAAATGCAATAGCCGTGTAGACTGTGTGATAATAAAAACTGTATTTACCTTAGGACCTGGTTGGTGGCGACGATGAGTGGCTGTTGGCTGTTCTCCATGTTCTCTTTGACCTGGAGTACGCAGTGGACCCAGAGCCAGTCGCCTCCCCGCCTCTGGACCCTTATCAGGAGTATGCACGACCTGTCCTGCTCCGACTGGGTTACTGCGGACAAAGGGATCAAGCAAGTCATCACCAGGTAGGACAATCAGATACATATTAGAATTAGTCGAGGAAACTTCTCGCGTTAGCAAGATTTGCGGATGGGTGTTAACAGCGATGTCTCGCTCTCTTACCGGTAGCCAGTTAGTTTAATTCAAATCTCAGGTTAACCACAATGTACAAGTTCCATTTATTCCCCCTGAGAGCTACCCTAGACCACTAAAGAATACACGCGTTCCTCTAGGCTGTCCTTTTTCCTGTTCGTTCTCTCTTCAATTTTCCGTTTCCGATGATCGCTATCGGCTGTCGACCGTTTCCCGTTTGGAGATTCTGTCTCCAATTAGCGGTCTCTCAAATTAGTCCGTCTGTACTAATCCCCTCGTTCTGAACTGACAAGGCCGACGTCGGGCAATTATAACAACTTTCAGGCCTATTGTGATAATTTTAAATTGAGCTGGATATCCGATAAGAATGAAATACAGCTGCGATTCTGTTGCAATTTCGTCTCTTCAACTTCATCAATTTTTCTCCATAGTGATCGTTTTACAATTCGCAAGAATATTTGAAAACACCGCCAACAACAAACCTAAATTTACTGTAAAATTTATAATTATTTTCTAGTCAACAATTAAAATTTGTTAAACTATAAAAAAGTATAAATATACATTGTAGTTCTTCCCCCAGCATAACTTTTCTGTTTATTCCAGTTGCTCGGTATGTTTTGAGTTCTCTTCTTATGAGATTGAGGCGAATATATTGGTTAGTTTTTAATTAGGATCATTATTAATTTCACCCGAAATATTTGGATTTTCCTGTACATGCCGAGTCGTTACTTCGCAAGTTTTTCCAAGAGTAATTTGGCCTCGAGTTACGAAGCCGCCGCCTCCGAACATTCTCAACGCAATATTTCTCAATAACGGCGTTACGAGAATAAACTGTGTCAAGAGAGGATTGTAATATGGGGCCGTCGGGAATGCGGTCTAGGCCTCAGAAAACGGCGGCGTTTTCTTGGCAATATTCAAATTAAGCCTCCGTCTTGTAATTTTCCACCGAGTCCGACCTTGCCCGTAATGAAGTCGACCGGTCCGTGATCTATCCGGACGTGGGATATATTTCGCGACCGTACATCTTGTGTATATAAATTATCGACGGGGCACTTCTTAATGTTTATTAACATGTCGGCTAACGGTCGGGCGGTGTTGCGCGTCGGGTACGATCAATAAGACGGGCCGAGGGTTATAAATTGGGGGTCGTTAGCGGCAATTAGGGCTGGCCAACAGAAGAGCGGACGGGCCAGAAGAAGAAGAAGAAGAGCCAAGGCGATTACCCTGTGAAATGTGTTTTTAATTATATACAGTTAGCGGGGGCGGTGGAGGAGGTGGGGGTTGCCTGCCGCGGCCGGGGTTAAGAGGCGGCCGCCGCCCCCAACACTTTTATCGCCCGCCATTTGTCTCTGAAGGCGACTAACGCCCAGCTCTCTCACTGCCCCTAACAAGATTGACGCCCACTTTCAATTTCCAAGTCCCAAATTGAAACTGTTCACTCGCTACGTCTACGACGAACCGAATTTGCGAGACGCCTAACTCCTATTTCGTAATTCGAAAATCGAAATACTCATTAGAAAAACGACACGGGGGTAAACAATAGTTTGGAAGTACTTTACAGATGAAACGGTTTAACACGAAATAGTGAAAATATATCTTTGCAAAAAACTCAACAAAGTATTATCGCAATAACAGAGTTAATATTGAAATTTATACTCCATACCTACACATTGTCAAACACATCGCATTAAGTAAATTATGAATAAATACCTATATTTAATGAATTTAAAAACAACATGAAAATTTTAAGGAAGGACAAAAATTCGGACTTTTATATCATCAAATTGTCTACGTTCGATTTCGATTGGGTCTTGTACATCTAAGTACATCCGCGTATTTTTTAATGAATTTTCTATGTGGCCGGAAACAGGATCTGGGAAATTTATTGAATCGTTCCTTTTATTATTTCAAAGATCTACTTTCAAAGTCTGTTCATCCCAGATGCCAAATATTTTCCTGTTAAGTGATTTTCCTTTCGTGTTGACGGAAAACAAATGTACGGAATTACCTAGTGTTCTGTTAGGACCACAATATTATTTTGTGATAACCGCTATTTTGTTAAATTTCTGCATTAAAATTCCACAACACTATGTATATTTTACATTATATATTCTTCGGTAGATCGAAAAAAAATTCGTATCCGCGGCCTGATTGACGTTTACTGTTGCGACACCGGAGATACGCCCTCGATACGCCGTGAAAGCCCGAGGACCACCAAATCCGATTTTCGTGCTTCGCTCTCACTCATTTCATTTCAAGTTATAAACCGATCATTCGCTCCGTTGGTTAGAATTTAGGGAGAATCTGGAGGCGAGTTTCGAAACGTCGAAACGAGTCGGTCTTTACAGCCGGTGTCGTAGTTTCTAAATGGTGTGAAATGTACACTTTTACAGTTTTCGGAGGCTTAAGTCACCGGTTCGTAAGTGACAGGGGATATAAATATGTCCGATATGTTAGAAGTAGAACACGATATTCCTCGAGTGGTATTGTGGCATCTTCAGTCCTATCGGGTAGGACAAACCAAATATTTAGATAATTTCTAGAGGCCTCCAATGGATTCTGAAATTATCTGAATTTCCGGACACTAGAATTGTGTAGTTTTACACTGTTACTAATTTGTGTGGAATATACATTAGATTATTCTTTGCGGATAGTGGATATCTGCTTCAAACAGGGTTCCCACTCCTTTTGTAGTATTATTAGTATTATTCTACATAAAATGATGTCTGTACGAAGTTACTAGTTGTAGAGCGTTTCTTATAATTAGATGGCTCGGAATATCATCGACCTATCCACTTTTTAAATACCCTAAATTTGGATTAGGCGTGAATTAAAATATTTGTTCAGTAACTGTCTTAATTGAATTAAGAAAAAAAATTGTTGGTTTTTATGTCGTGTTATTAACTCGCTCAGATATTTTTCTTAGGCGTGAATTCCCGGCCTAACCTATAATAAATATAGAAATTACTCTATGGCATTATCTAATCGAAATTCCGTCCGTTGGGGCCTGAAAGGGCGGGTCCGTTGACGTTATCGGGGACTGATTTTTTGTAGCGTGGGCGCAGGGGTTTTAGAACTTACCCCTTCCAACTTAGGACGAAGGGGATACCCCGGGGGCTAGAACACCGGCCATCGATCTATCCCGCGATCGGTTCACACGCGCCGCCTCCGACCGCGTTAAACACATAATCAAAGACCGTTATGAGGAGGGAAGAGCCGGCTCGAATGAATTCCCTCGCCAATCGGCCGGCCCTGAGGATTTGAGTCCGATATCCGAAAGGGGCAAGATTAAATCCGCTTGTTCCAAAGTAAAGCGCAGGAGCCGCCTTTTGGTACCCCACACTACCTAAGAGGTTTATATCCACTGGTCGGCACCTACTTTGTTCTATAATCCCATTCCAATACAGTTTCAGATTGTCAGAAATTAAGAAGAAAGGAATATTTTAACATTTCAAATTTATTTATTAAAAAATGTTCCGATCTTTCACCTGGATGTTATCGAATTAAAGTATCTTCGCGCAAGATCTCATCGTTCCCCCGCCGTTTTGGGCCCACTTTCGGATTTTCGGTTTCGTCGTTCGTGGGTTGCCCCATCCGCGACAACATGAACCAATCAATTTTTTTAAGGCCAATTTAGACCAAGTTCAGTTCGCGCTAAGAAAACTCAAATTAGGTTGAGGGAGAAGTTATTAAATCTCAATGCAATTCCCGCATGTACTCAGGAAACTCAATGTAGTCGTTTAAAAATCATTTTAATAATCATTATATGATAAATTTTATTATAATATAAGAACATCGAACTCGGCAATAATGATTATCCTGTTACAATAAGGGAAAGATTTAAACATATAAAAGGGAGAGAAGTGGGAAGTTTTTATTGTTAGCCATTAAGCGTTCTAAACTCTTGTCTGGAGGTATTTTACCAGGTTCACATGCTCAAGCTTGGGTAGATCGCTAGGTGCGCACGGCCCAAAGAAACTCTTCTTTGTTCCAACTTCAGAACAAATTTTTTCGAAAATGTCCCATTAATTGCAAGTTATAAGTTTTCTTAATTGTTGTTACTCTTGTGTTACGGTCGAAATTGGGATGTTACTAGAGGTATTTACTTTGCGCGCGTTAGACCATCTTGCCTGGAAATGGGGAGAACGATCTTCACCTCGTAAGAATTTTCCTCTACGCAGACAATTTGCCGGGTAATCGATTTAATAAGAAGAGTTTTTCTTGGGAGGGCCGTTTGAAGCGCAAGAAGCGGCCGCTTGTTGCTGTGAATTGGCTCTGTAATCTCTGGCCTTCTCTTCTCACCCCGCGCCTAAGTATACCGAAAACACCAGTCATTTCACCTCTTGTTATATCGTGTAATCGGTCGCAACTTGTGATTTTTCAATTATTGTCGTTTCTCGAGTAATTTCTTATTTCATTTATCTTGTTTCATTTTTATTTTCATATTACTTTCCTACCCCGTGGGCTGGAAACGTTTTAGGCGCGAAGATTTCACAGTTTGGTCTGCTTGAAAGGAAATCATCAAGGCCCAACTTTCTAGCAATTTTAAATTGTTATATTTGATAGTAACTAATATCATTAATCATACGGTACGCAAAGCACGATTCAAGTTTGGTACGGAGTCTACTAAAAATCATTTGTTAAATTAATTTGTCGTAAGACATTTGTCGTACTTTAACCGGGATTTACAATGCATTAAAGGTGTTAAGGGAAGAAATCTTAGAAGTTATTGAACATAAAAAATCTGATGTGGAAATTATATCTACTAGGCAAAGTATATAACGCTACTTATTCATACAAAAGTGTATATTTTTAAAATTTAGTTCGATTCTCATCAATACCACAAACGTTGTTATCGCAAACTAGAATGTGATATGACTCTCTATACCGACGAAATTCGAACAAATACTTGATTCTTCAGCAAGCGTTTGTGTTCAACCTAGATGTATCTTTGAATAATTATGACTGTCGTAAATATTTCACACCGTGGTACATTTTATAGCGCATGATTAAAAATCGATACGCTGTTGTCTCCTGGTATATGAAACGACAAAGTATGCGCGTTGTCCGAACAGCGAAAATTCCTCTTTCTTCGAGAAGAAAATTCGTTTCACAACTTTTATTCGATACCGAGAACCATTCGATTGCAGGTCTAGATACCGATTTCGCATTTTTTAAGCTTTAGTTGATTTTAATAGAACGGAAGCGAGCTGTGCGATGAGAGAGGGTGAGAGAGAGAGAGAGAGAGGGTGATTCAGCGCTAATTCATTCTCTAGCTCCAGAATTCAAGCTGGATAATAAAATTCAGAAGAAATATTTTCTACCGGCTAAATCGGTCTCATTATAATGATCTCATTGTTCTCGGTAAAATGAATTAATCCGAATCGCCCGAATATTGCGTCATCGCGGTACCTACGGTATATCTCCGGCTTCGTTCTATCCAATCTATTTATTTCTGGTCCTCCCTTTTGCTCCGTTTTTAAATTAAAGCGTTTTAACTCGATTATCTGTAATTTATTGCCTCGCAGTTGGGATTCTGTCAGCCCATTTAAAATGGCGCCCGGTTTAATCTAAGTGGTGCAATGCGACCTTTCGGCCCGCCGCTCGGCGCCCCCGGCCATTTTGCCTCTCCTGTAATTAGTCATCAATAAATTCGCAATTAACGTGACGAAAAAAGACCGTCACCGGAATGATTTGTGGGATCGGTGAGTTTCGAAATTTCTATTTTCCATATTTTTTTTTCTCCAGCCCTCCGAGAAACGGTTTCGCTAAATAGCAGGGACGTGCCAAAAATCAATTTTGCAACATCTCTCTCTCTCTCTCTCTCTCTCTCTCTCTCTCTCTCTCTCTCTCTATATATATATATATATATATATATATATATATATATATATAAAACTTTATTTTATTTATCCGTATCTTGGGTTTATGAGGCATCAGTAATATGAACCAACTGAATCGCAATCTAGCGCTCGCCACATACCGGTACCTTGTCATAGATTTGAGAGAAAAGTATTTATTTTTTAATGGAGTCGATATTCTCAGATACTAGATTTATTTTCCCGTTCACTTGCGTTCGAATGCTTAACTTTGTTTTCCTGTATCTTATTTTTTCTTCTTTCATTTCAGTAAATCACTTAAGCATGATTCTGAGACTTAATATGCCTTGTGTTCCCCAAAATGTTTAATTTTCTATGTGTTTATACTGATGGTAGAAAGTTGAACTTGACTTGTGCTATATATAAACTCGCTATATTAGTGCATTAAATACTATTAGAAATTTTGGAACATCATACAGAGAAGTCTCATCGCTTCGACCATCTCGTCCGTTTCCTTATTCAATTTGATTCAATAGTATCAATCACGAAATGCCCGCCGGCTAATGGCTCCGTGCAAAAAGGATACGACCGGGACTTTCGAGCGTAATATATCTGGGAGAAAGGCCAACACCAAATGAAATTAATTAGCCGCCCTGGGATCGGAGTTCAGTTCTTTTTTACGAGCCCGCCGGGGTCTCGCCGGGGTCGTCACTTGTTAGCGCTAAATAAGTAATTTATATGTTGCGGGCCCCATTATGGGCCGCGTTATGCTTGCTAATGAGCCGTCTTAAAGCGGGGGCCCTTCTGAAATATACCTCTCTCGCTGCCCGACCCACCCTGTCATTAACCAGCCGGTTACTCCTGAGGGATGCGTGGGCCCCTCTTGGTGGTACCTACCGATTCTACGGTTCTAATCATGCTACGACCAATAAGGTCATCCCGATGCTGAGAGATAATCAAATCTTAATGTGAATAACATAAAAAACCATTTTGTTTTAAAAAATCGTATTAAGTCAATTGCATAATAATAAATTTTTCGCGATCTACTTTATCTTGTTTTGACTGACAGTTACCAAACGTGCAAGCAATGTAAGGCCAATTCTGACTACAGCTGAGGCTAATAAACGTTACATCGTATCGCAGTCACTTGCGTATATCATTAGAATAGGTATGCAGCTACGCACTCATCTCCAAGGTATTAAGTGAAATAAATAGGTTAGACCGAACGTAGTTTCTTTAATAGGTTACTTAACATTAGCCTAATCATGAATTGCTGACATTATTATGTTGACTACAAAAATTATCGGTTTCGAAATCGTACATGGATATATCAATTTGCTATATGCCAAATTTAATTAAAGTTTCCTCAACTATTCGGTGTGGGTTCAAAGATATTATAAGTATACTGTAAATGCACTTACTCAGTCTGTGTTTGCTTTGTGCCTCGCGCATGCAATCCCAATGCAGGAGCTGGTACCAGGATCCACCCTGCAGTTCCGATCTAGGAAATCCTAGATGCCATTCCCCGCTGCAATCAGACAATTTACACGGTCAAATAGCTATCTATCTGTATAGGTTTCACTTTACACATACTCGGGATTTCAAACACCTGTCACATTGAAATAACTCCGTGGGCAGCAACACGCATACCTTGGGCATTCGATCATTGAATAAAATAGATAATTTATTCTAGGCGCTGAAATATAGGATTATACTGAAGAATTGTTGACTAGGCTGTTACATTTTAACGGGAAAATTGGGTTAACACAAAATAATATTCTGGTCCCGATAAAATACTATGTGATTCCGTAGATTTGTTTTGTTTTCTTTCGACATGAAGCGAAAATCGCTTAATACGGAATGATTTCGCATCACGGATAAACCGACTATTTCCCATGTATTGTTTGGAAATTCGCGAATTCATAAGGACAGTTGAATTATAAAAAAAGGGTCCAAAGTAAAATATAATTTATTAAACATAAACATTCGAACTGTTAATACTTCGGCATGCGTTAGCGGTTTGTAGAGTTCCGTGTTCATTCTCTGGATTGTACCGCCATCGGACGTGCTCCCTGCAGTGGCTATCGGCGATTTAAAGACAGAGAAGTATTGAATGGAAGCCGGAGGTATATTGGATTTTCGACCTTAAATACGACGTGAGTCCAATCTGCCGGCAGGTATTTAGATCGTGTGCGACTGTCTGGCCCAATCGCAGGGGGCGTTCTATCTTTCTATCCGGTTTTTTTTTTATTGTCGTGCCAACCTTTTCCGATGCAGGGAGAGAGAGAGAGAGAGAGAGAGAGAGAAAGATATTCTAGAAAGGGTTTCACGTAACGGCCCCGGGGGGCTTTGTGTGTGCGTCTCGGTGTCTGTCTCTATCCTTAAAGGTCTCTCTCCTGCGGTGGTACCGCATATTTTGTCCCGCGTTGCGAAACGCATAACTCCCTCATATCTTTTATGTAAATTGGATTGGTCCGAGACGGTTGTGCGCTTTTATATATATATATATATATATATATATATATATATATACATATATTTTAATTGTCCCCCAGAGCTAACAATGTACGACCTTTGTTCGTATGTTTGTCGCGTCCACCGGGTAATGTCAGGCGGCGGGACGACCGGGGACGGAGGTCCGCCAATTAACAAGGAGTTTTACGAGCACAATGCGGAATTATTGGGTTTGACCTTACCGGGTATTTAGAAAAAAATATTTCTCCTTCCTCCGGCTTCTATTGACCCCTAACATTTAGGTTAACCCCTGCGGGTCGAATAAATTCACGAGTAACGGTCGGTAAACGTGTCTATTTTTATACAACTGATCCGGGTGCGTTAGATGTAGGCAAGTGGGACCGTATCTCCGTCTTCGAAGCTAAGGGAAAGGTCCCGTATTGTATTTAATTCCGCCGGAATAAAACGCGCAGTGCACCGAAGTGAAATTTGATTGGGAAGGAGATCAACATCTCGCGGATGGAACAATGTGAAAATTGTTTAAACATTTGGTCCCAATCCTCCCCCTGTATTTTATATAGATATAAAAAACGACATTTAATACGGAAAGCCGAAGCTGTACATAATGGATGTTGAGTCAGTCGACAACGCAAACTCCTCCAAGCGGTGGGACAGGGATAGGGTGCTTTCCTCGGGAACGAGTAAAAGTTTCCCTAACGAAGATTCGCTGGCAACATGTGGGAAACATGAGCCCACGATGTTCAGAATTTAAGGTTAAAGAACTAGTCGCCAGGTAGTGCATTTGTGGGCAAAAGTTCACAAATTCCACTACGAGAACATCGCTTAAAATTATTGGCATAAAAGCACTCGAATATTCGATTGTCACGACGACCGCATCACGAGGAACTATAGTAGTGAGGTCGACCGGTACGCCCCCCACGCTCGAATTATATTTTTACGAATTCAAGAGCTACGTCCATTACTAATGCCGATCCCGTCACCGGTGAGCGAAGACGAGATTTATCGTCCCTAGAATTCTTCCCCCAGTTTATAATTTGAGCGATAGTGTGGAACAAAGAAGCTGCGTCGATAAAAATCTCGATTGGCTCGCCGGCCGGAGGGAGGTAGTAATTCCCGATACTATTTGCCCGGTAGGATTTCTTCCCATGGGAATGCCGATGCCTCTCCCCCGCCACCCCCGGGGGGCTTCGATTCCAATTAAGAGCGTTCACCGAGCCGTACCGTAGCCGCGGCCCGCTCACAAATTGGGATAATAGTACCGACGGGCTAATAAGTCGGCCGGACTTACGTGTCGGCCGAGAACGTGTATAAAGCCCAATTCGGGAGAAGACCCCATGGCCGAACATTCGTCACGAGCATCGCATCTATTACGATATATTCGCCGGTCCTGCATAATCCGTTTCGGGAGTTGTTGAGTCCTGCGACTGGTTCTTTAACCTTTCGTCATCTACTGACGGTGGGTAGAAACCTTAATCCAGTTTAGAGATCGCCGGCGAGGTGTCCGAGCTCTGTGAAGCGCTGCCGTAATAGCGTCTCGGTTTCTCAAAGAGCGTTCCGACGCCCACCGTTGTCACGAGGTCCCTTCTGGCTGCGGTCCCGCGACACGTGATCCCATTCTTCCTCTTCGAAGAGCGGAGGGACAGGCCACGCCTGCACCGGGGACGAACCGTGCCCTGTTACCGGGAACGACGAGCTCATTCTCCATTCGGCCAGTGTGACGGCTGTAAGGTAGGTCGTCCCCGGCACGAACCGGTAGGCTCGGCCCCCCACTCTCTCCATCCGTCTTACCATTTTGGGAGTTGTACCACGAACGGTGTTCAACACGGCTTTTACGCCCCAACGAAAAAGGAAATTCGATAAACTTCAGTAGTTCGTTTCAAATAGGAATTAGTGAGAATAAAGCTTCCACGAATACCGACGATAAGAGTGATTACTCAAGTTGGATCGAATGATCTATTCCTTTCCTAGAACCGTTTAGATATTGATATTATTCGAGTTTCCGTACTTATTTATATAATTTTATTAGTTGGTGATTGCCCTAAGATCTGTATACAATGTAGTAACAAGGACATGAGATATATTTCAAAGTTTACTATGTATGGCTGTAGTTAAGATGCCGGGTGTTTCACGTAGGGTTGAAGTGTATTCACCGACCCCTGTCGGCTCCCTCGTAATTTGCAATCGTTCCGAACGTATCCACGCTGTTTATTCGTCTAGGTGGCACCGATATTGTTCACGCTCAGGGTTTAATATCGTTTTATTGCTGGTAAAACGTGAGCCCTGCATGGGGCCCCCGTCTGTCAGCGCTTCAGAAAGCTCTCTTTTTTTGCGTACTCATTAACCTTTTATTGGTCCCCGCCCCGCCATAGAAATCCCTCGGTTTAATTTATCGGCCGCGATATTTCCTTCAGCGTGTCACTTGGGGTCTTTTCAGCGCGAGAGTGACTTTAACGCCGGCCTACATTATCGAAGAATGTTAAATTTTACTTTTACCCTTGTGAAATAACCGATACGAATACTTTTTATATACACTGGTTTTATTTTGAAATGCTCGCTAGGCTTATGCAATTGGGTGAAAGAAGGTGGACCTTACAGCTCTATCAGCACACATATGTATTAGAGGCTTTCAACAACTTATATTAGTTACAATTTTCAAAACATTCCAATGATTGCAGATGCAAATTAATTATGATTTCAGTATTTCCTCAAAGATAAATGTCGATTACTGCTTGACATAATATGCCACTCGTTCCCGGGACGTCAATTTCGTTGCCGGAACGAGTATATCCGACTGGTCTCTGTTTAAGGGATGATGATCCTTAGGGGCGCCTGGCTGGAATATGCTAACTAGGCCTGTAATGAGCCTCTCCTACAGGCAGGGCTGTATGCAAATCGGCGTATACAGGCCCTATACCCGTGGGGCCCGGGATAAATATAAGCCTCGCTTCGCTATCGGCCACCTTACTACGACCACGGCCCGCGATGACGTACCGCATTCTTAGCAGATCTCGAAATTCGAGTGATGAAATTCCCCCACCGAACTTATAATCAGTAAAACCGTACGGACGAGCCGAAGGATTTAATGATGTAATTATGATTTAATTATTCGAAATTAAATGTTAAGGCGACTCCGAACATTGATATTTCTTAAATGCATGATTATTTGGAATTTTAGCACCTGTGCGTTGATTCTCATCCAATACAAATCACCGTAGAAAATTAACTGATCCACGTCGGAGATTCGACTAACGACCAATATTGAATATTGTCTCTAAATACGGAGACGTATTATTTTGTTTAATACGGCTTATTTTACGATCAGAGAATTTTATACTAAACAGTGTTAATAATAAATAAAGAACGGGTGAAAGGGAATTAGTAAACAGACTTATTAACTTTCCATCAAGACTGAAACGTGGCGCAGAGGTCGACATTTATATCGGTGTCCGATCGGAAAGCGAAGTCCGGTTGTCGGATGACGGGGTCGAAAATCATCTGACGCGGTTCACACAACTCGTTTTTAGATTTCTCCGGCCCAGCGACCCGTCTCCCAAGCTGGTTTATAATGAATGAATGGGCATGACAAAACGCCACGAGACGCCTGTCATAATCGACCATCGACCGCCACAATCTCCGATACGCCCGCGGGCGGAGAACTCGAAGAATAAAAGTCGCGCGTCCGCAATACCGTGCCGTCGGTGTTATACGACCCCGATGAATTGATATTTCATTAGTCTAATCCAATGATTAGTATCCAATGATCTGGATTTCAGTCCGTCAGATATTCCTAGACGCGATGATATACGATGACACTCCAACATCACTCTTGCGGTTGCGCAAGACCATTTTTACAGTTTGTCGTCGACTTACAGTGACAGTGCTGACGGGACGCTTCATCCTGTGCGCATGTCCTTAACAACATTGTCATTAATTATCCCAAATTTATCATTATATTTGATCATTTCTTTACTTTATGCAAATGTGCCCAGCCCCCCATATGCGCTCGGGTCACATCTGTTCATGGTTTATTTGTCAAAATTTCATTCAGTGAGACCTAATTACCCCCGATTATGACACAGTTTTAATTTACCGTTATGTAAGAAATTGCTCATATAGCGCAAGTGGCTTGTATTTGGCATGATGACTTATGGTAGTCGTCTTTCCGGGGTAGTAATCCGCCATCGATTTCTTATTGGTGCTAGAAATTAGCTAGGAGCCAAATTGCACCGAGTTGCGCCTATATATACGCGGTGAGCGTATGCTAAATGTTGGCTTAGCGAGTGTGCATGTCTAATGTGTTGTTGATATGTGAGGGGTGTGGTGGTGGTGGTGGTGGTGGTGGCGCCCTGGCCGCCGGCCAATCACTCTGCCGCCCGCAACAAATTACTCGAATATCTCTCTCCACTTCCGTTCCTCTCATACTGAATGAGAACGACGAGGACGAGCGGTCCTTGGGCCGTCGCGACACGTACCTGACGACGGAAGCCGTTTGTCCAGATGCGACCTGAATTCCTACCTAGCGGCGGAATTATTGCAGCTGGCCCATTAACCGGCCTCTATTAGCGTCTCATTTTAATAAACCTCGGTATGTGGCCAAAAAAAGTTCTTTTCCCAAGAACCAACGAGGAGATTAATTTTAAGAATCAGTCGCCGGGTAGTTCAAACTAAAACATCTTATTTTCGATACATAAAGGTTATTAGTTTTGAATCATCAAAGTGTTTATTCAAATTCACCAATATCCTTCATGATTTGATAAATTGTGTTCACTCGAGTTTGTTGTCGCCGAACAAATTTGCTTATCAGAAAGGTCGGGACGAATTAGTTCCACATCTGTCTCTTGCTCCTCATTTTTACCGAACTCCTTGGCGTTTATACAGTTTGATATTAGTGTACTGTTAATTACCTGTGCGAACAATGAACAAGCCGAGATAACCGTCATTACGGAATATCATTCGATACGCTCGATTTCATATTAGAAATATTAGATGGAATGTTATTACATTCTTTGTCCCCTCGTGTACGAGCGAGGCTATAACAAACGGGAACGATAGAAGGAGATATAACGCGTGTTAAAGAAACAATATGATAATTCATAGTCAAGTTAGATTAATCTTAGGCTAAACATTGATTAATGGCGCTTAATACATCGCAGGAAAATATTCTGCAACGAAAGGTTTTAATGTATGATAAGAGTACCGTTTTGATATTTCCATATTACATGTTTCCTGTGTTGAAAATTTGCATCACAGGTGAGGATTTACCGAACATTGGTCACAGCCTTGCTATGTAGTATAATAAAATATCGAAAGTATTATTATTGAACTTGAGATACGAATAATTCAAAATGAGAGTATCGACTCGCCAAAAATAAAAGCTTTATTTATTTCCACCATTTTCCTGGATCACGATAAGGGAGATTCGATGAGAACTTGTTGCAAGTTCCCTCTCCACGGTCGGTGAACGTGTCAGCCCGGTACTTAACTATTCGCCGGGCTCCGGGTCCGATTGGATTTCCATAAAGCCCTATGTTCTGTTGTCGAGCGAATACAAAGGAACAATGCGTTCGTAACATCTGTATCAGCGAGGGAGGGAGGGAGAGAGATGGAGAGAGGGATGGAGGGAGAGAGAGAGATAGAGAGAGAGAGAGAAAGGAGAGCGTGCCCTATGACGATACTGCTGTTCGGAATATCGAAGCAGTTCCCCAGGTAATATGCACATAGACAATGTACCCCAATACAATGTAGCCCCATTGTACGACGCCACTGGGTCTTGTTCTCGTCTTGCGCAAGCGTGAAACTCTTTATTTAATTATTGAATCTACAGCCTTCATCAAAATGGTAACCGTCTTAAAAATGAGCAATTGCCATTAGTCCGTGTAAAAATTACGATAGAATGTTGAACATCGAAATCAATATACAACTTGTTTGTATTTTTCAATATCTTTAAGATATTCCTATTAAGGGTGCATCAGGGTTAATGTAGTCATAAAATTATATATCGCGTCCCACCTGATTGATGGCACCAGTCTGCTGAGTGGAGCGCCGCTAATTAACATTATCCTCGCGATCTTTCGTTCGATGATTTGGACCTGTGCCAAACCGGTTTCGTCTTCTCGCCGTCTCGGTACTATTCTGTCGGTATAACAGACCCCGCTGTCACACCCTCTGACTATTATCACGTACGCTAGTAAGTACCTCACTGTATTACTGAGTACGGTTGACGTTGACGAGAAGCAGAAACGGGTTTGCGGACAGATGACAGCGAAATCGATCATATTCCAAACCGTATACGATATATTCCATACATATACTATTATCTGCAGATTTTACAACTATTATTTTAAGATATACGGAATGTGGGTATTTATTTCCATTTATAGGAAATTATTTTCCTGTGATTCTGTATTTATGCGCACAATTCTTGCCAAAAGTATGACAATTGCTCTAAGGGGGCTGGATCAAAAGTAATGCTATGAAATATACACATTTCCAGTTCATTGATAGACCGGTTTCTGTGTGACACTAGCCACACGCGTGCCTAAATACTGGGGTTAATTAAAAATTAAATCTTATGTACACTATACTAAACAATAAATAGACTAATCGTAAATATACTACTTTTATTACTGCGGGAGGTGGTGAATGAGTAATGTTTCGTATTCTGATCAATTTGATAATCCAATAAAATCGCCTGTATCCGTTTACTGTTTCGAATAAAATACAGCAATAAATTATAGATTTTATGTATATCGTTTTGCGAACGGAATGCGCCCAATTGTCCGGAACACCAACGCAGCGACATTTATTTTATTTCTCGGTTATTAAACGGTTGTTCATACTACCGTAGGATGTTTGGAATATGCGACAGGAGGTCGGGTACCGGGCCGAGAGGTGGCCGGCCGAAATCAAATCCGAAAGAGAAAATTGAAACCGGACGTGCCAGAAGGGGTGGCCACCGTACGCGACCGAATCGATAGCGGGGTTGTTGGTGGGGCGTTGAGGGGTGAGCGGGGGACGGGGACTGTCGCAGCGGCATATCCCGAGGTAATCACCGGTAATCACTCATTCGCCATACTCACAACCGTACAATTTAACGCAATAAATTTCAGAGCCGGCCCGGGATCCCGAAGCGACGCCGCCGGACACCATCCCGCGGCCCCGCAGGAATTTCGTAATTATTTTATTGCGGTACTGTCCTATTATACCTCCGAGGTCCCTTGGGCTCACTAAATTTTTATATTTAGCTTTGTGTTAGATTCAAGGTTCAAGGAGTGTTATTCCAGATTTCCAAGTCTTAAGCAGTGTAGGACTCGAGATTTTGGTCTTACTAATGATGCACACTATTTAAACAAAAATAAAAACAGTAAACTTTTATTAGCTTGTTGAATCAAAGTTTTGATTCAACATCCCACTAAAAGTTTTATATATACGGCCAGGTATTATTTTTTTGTTTTATTGCCCCCGTCCTTAGAGACGGAGGAGCTTTGTTATTAGTTGAAACTAATAGACCTCTACCCCGGCCGTATATAACAAAAGGCTTGAATTGTACGCGATGCTGCAGCCGGGCGACGCGTTACCTCTCGCGTCGTGTACGTGTCAGTCAACGTCTGCAAAATGGTCTGATGTCATCGCTTTCCCTCGGAGATCGGCTGCCGCGATAACGGCAGACGCGAGAATAAATAAAGGCTCTGTTCGAGGTCTTGCGGCGGCGTTGTGCGCGGTCTATTCCGTGGATTATTTCCGCCCTTACTAATATACTGTTTCCCGGATTAATTTCGCGCGGACGGCAGGACTGTACAAATAGGTGAAATGGATCGGTCGCGAGAGAAGACAATTTTGCGCGTTTCGTTGAGCATGAATTGAGGAACAGACTGGCATTACGTGTACAAAACTGGAATTATCGCGTTACTGCGGGGTAGTTAAATTTGGAATTTTCAGCAGGAAAAAGAATCCACGCTCACAATTGTCCCCCGCCGTTTATTCTATTAAAGATAATAACTGCGTAATTGAAGTTCTGCGCGGGACCGATTGAAATAACGATCGGAAAAAGTGCGAAACGTGATCCGAATTAGGGTTGACAATAATTAAGAACTCGTTTTCGTTTCGAATCCGGGTTGTGGAAATGCAGAGTTTGTGTGTGTGGGAAAATCGAATTTGCCTTGGGGCGCGAGCAACGGGGGGTTTCGCAATGGGCGCTAAGTAGTTTAATGACGGGCCCGACCTCTTGTTGCGCAACCGGCTAGACTTTGATCGCCAACTTTATACAGCGTTTGCTCCTTCCCCCTTCCCCCCCCCGCCGTTTCGATATTTAACTCTCTTCCCCTTTCAACTGAGCGCCGCTCTGAACACACCGAGCGGTTAGAGTAATCGTCGGGTTCGTATAGTCAACATAAATATTCCGCTACCATTAACGGTACATTCTTCCCCGGTCATTAGAAATAACTAACCGCGTCTAACTTTCTGCGCAATGTACCTAACTCGGCCATAGAGATGAGACCTCCGGTATTGTTCTTATATGAACTATTAATAATAATTTTCTAATTATTTCAAAGTGTTACACCGGATAAAGAAATTCCTTGATTGCGTTTCAAACCAAAAATGAACGCCTGTGATAATTAGTGCTACCCGAGCATTTGGAATATAATGCGATCAGTGTCGCTGGTGTGAGAATATAACAATACGGAATTTCGGTAATAGTTTTTAATTAAAAGAAATTCACTGTTAATGCGGTATTGTAGTAAGTAAATTGTTCAGAAGCTCTCGGGCATAAAGTAGTACATGTATAGATGGGCCGATTGAGAAATATGGCTCTCCAGGTCTAAAACACAGTGTAATAGTCAGAATAATTGGTTCTTTAGGCCGTTTTATCGTCGCCGGTCACGGCGTAGTCCTCCGATAGGCCATCTGTTAATTCCGCCTCGGCCTAACTTGGTTGCTGCTGTCAGAGGGCATCAGTTAGTAGGGCAACGCTCGAGCGGTGGCATCACTCTCCGCCCGGTGAACACACAGACATATATTAATGTCACCCACCCCGGCTGGCAGGCCTATATATGGCCCAACCGGTAGGCTACCGGCACTTTACCTCACTTAACCCGCAGTGTCCCAGCTTCCCCTCTCCGGCTCTCCTCTCCGGGGAGGGGGCGAAAAAAGTGCGCCCGTCCCGCGGGTGGTTTTTGTTCCACGCTGAAAACGTGAGAAGACCTCTAAAACGTGATCGGGCATGTTCCAGTTAATGTCTCTTCCCTAACGAAAACCAAAAATTAATTCTATTTTCATGAAACTGTCATATAGGCTCTTATTATTGACATCACATCGAAATATATTTTAAGATCTGACATATTTCATTAAAAATTCTTCATCAAATGTAATATAACACTCAAATATTCATTCGACGTTCAATCCATTAGTTTTTTTAGTTCATTCTCTCTTCCGGCGGGCATGTGTGAAGTCTTGCTCTCTAGAATTGTTTTCTTCGACGTTTAATTATAAATAATAAGTTTCCGAATATATCTTATGTTTCTATTTATGAAGAACAAGTAGCCGGAACAAGATTTATGGAATTAAATACAGCGCCATTAACGTTCTCCTTTTTGTTGCACTTTATAGACTATATATATATATATATATATATATATATATATATATATATATATATATATTCATTTAATTTCTGTAGTTATATAGAAATAATAAAACCTAAAAATGTCTAAATTAAAAAATTAGTAATTTTTTTGTTCGTCGGCATAAAATATGTTTTGAACGACATTGGACTCAGTCGGCGAACTGTTAAATCATTTGTAATAGTAGTTTTCGAGACGCCAAGAAGCAAAATGCCCATTACGCACGGTATTTTCTCGTACCGGAGGTTGAAGGTTGATCAAGTATCGACGAGAAAATTATAGGGTCCGGCGGACAGCTGGACGGGACATTTTAACCGAATGACTATGCGTACGGTTCCGAGAATAAACAAAGAATGCCCATGTGGCGTCGGTTCAATCATTTGTAGCCGGAACTAGCGTAGAGCATTTATTTTCAGTGCTGCGACTGTTATTACTATTGATTGTAAAAATCAATCCCTCGCCCTTTGTCCGTTAATTGGGGAGCGCGGACGAATATTTAAATTACAATGACCGATGTTTTGGGGTCCATTAGTGAGTTACGCCATCGTTCATGACCGGCCGTTGAAGTCTCTCGGGTGTC
Organism: Lethocerus indicus; assembly: GCA_019843655.1. Taxonomy (NCBI): domain Eukaryota; kingdom Metazoa; phylum Arthropoda; class Insecta; order Hemiptera; family Belostomatidae; genus Lethocerus; species Lethocerus indicus. The sequence continues at coordinate 7,968,761 of JACDQD010000011.1, forward strand.
TCGGGAATGGCGGGTTGTTTTTATTGGTCTCTCCATTTATTATTAAACATTATTAGTTTCGTGATACTTTAACTTATTATTACTATTAATTATACTCCAGCATATATACTATACTTTCTTGTTCTCTCTTAGTTCGTTTTCTCTTACAGCACGCGAACCGATTACTTCCGTCTAGACGGGACAATTTTTGTCGATTCTGTGCTCTCATAAACAAGCCTATTTGTACATCTCGTATAACTAGATAAACTAGACCTTGTATTTATGCATCCTCTTGTATGAACTAAATTGTTCTTGGAATAGTCCGTTTAAAGTAGGGGGATATTTTTATCGCGGCGGGGTTCATTATCGGCCGGATCGTGACGGACGAATACGAGTCAATGACTCAATGAAAGTTATTTCGAATATGTGATTCCCAGAGTTCCGGAAATGAGGATAAACCTGGTGGGATTTTATGGGAACATTCATCTTGAGAATTCCGCACATCCGAGTGATGATATTCCGAACCCTGCCACAAATTCGGCCTCCTGGTTATTCGACCTCGTTCTGTCTTACCATCGTCCATATGGACATTATAATCATACTGAGATATGCCTCGTACCGTTAGGTTTTGAAACTAAAATAAATCCTTCGGAATGGCCTAAATAAAAAAAAATACCGTTGTAAAACCATTTGCAGTGCTGTATTTGTATAGTTATTGACTCGAAGATAGGTTGGTATACGTGATACTAATCGCGCCAGTGATCTCTGACATTGTACACTTGAAAATTTAAGTGTTTCCTCGGGTGGAAAAATCGTCGATCCAAATCGTAAATAGTAATGTGTTTTGAGTGAATAAAAACCAGTTCTCCGCGTTTCCTCTCATTTTATTAAATGTATTTGAAAGGAAGTAGCGCATTATTCTTTCTTTTTCTTTGTATTTTCCTACCCGGCAGCAATATATTCTTTGAAACGATCTAATAAGATATTGTGGTGATGGCCTATCTTCATCCATTGCAGCTGCGGTACCGCATCGTTTCTTGAAGACAGGCGGTGTGTCGCAGAACTGTGAACTTTGCATTCTGACTCCGGGGGTCCGATCCGGCGGAGAGATTCCATAGATTTAGAATGTAGATAGGGGATAGATCAGATATGCCGAACGGCGAAAATTTGCATAGGGAGGACCGTCGACGTTGAGAGGGCGTGGGTGGGAAAGGTCTGACTGTGAAAGTGCTCCGGTTGCAAGAGGCCCGGGCGCGAGGGAGGGAGGGAGGGAGGAGGGATGGAGGGAGGGAGGGTGAGAGGGGCGGTGCGAGTGTGTGAGAGCGCGGTGCCGCCGCGTCCCGTCAGTCACGACAGTTCCCCGGGCGACCCCCCCCCGCTATAAAGCCCTCGCTATACCCCGACCGGTTAAACCCTTTTTAAAAACTTTAATGACTCGTCCCGACTGTTGTCACTTTCACCCCCGGGCCGTGTGTTTGACAAACACTCCTGGTATTTCGTTACCCTCGGCGGAGTGGAGAATAAGGAGTCTTGATTTTCGAAACTCACCCACGAGGGGAACCGTGTGATAGGGCATAATTTACAGGTCTATTCATCCGAAAAGAAACTTTCACTCTCCGGGTTAAGACAGTTGTGTGGGGAAATATTTTCGTATCAGATTAGATCGCTAACTAGGCGATGATATTATTAAATCTGTGCAGTTGGGTTTGTTATCTGACCGGCCGACGTGAACCGCCTCGGCGTGATACCGGTTTCGGTGGGAAGCCGAAACCAGAAAATCGCGGCAGGAATATCGATATCACGATCTTCGACTCTTCACATTTTAAGCATTTTGATTCTGTCGTTCCTGACGAAACATTTATTTCTAGAAATCTATAGTTGGCACCTTACAGGATTCAATATTGCCCCGTAATGTGTAATTCGAAATTCTTTCCAGCTTCTGTTCATTCGTTTTCTATTCGATGTGAAAAACATATTTCAAAAATTAATATTTCTTCCAAATTCGGTATAAGTGTCCATTTGAGAATCCATTCGCTCGTACCTATTCTCCGACACTTCGTTTTAATTCACGCCCGATTTATGTCTCGGGGCGGTCGCCTACCGCTATATTTTTTCCCCAATCCATATACGGACTGGAGACAATCGGAACGGGCTCAGTAATATCCGTGCGAAAGTGGAGCGTATAATGATATATATTTGGACTGAGCGCATAGACAATGCTAGGAAACAACGGCTCGCTACGAATATAAGGAACGGTGAATACCGTCACTACCGCCTCTGGCAGGCATTTGCAATTTGAATGCTCAAACGGAGAGTTGCCGTGTCGGCATGTATTTATTCCATTGAAATAAATCAATTAGGGTAATATGAACATTATGGCTGTATTTACTGAGATAAATAATTGAATATAAAAAAATACCGCTGTGTTTGTATATCCTGACATCGGGAATTTTAAGTATGACTAGACTAAAAATTTAAAAAATTAGTAATAAATTAAGTTTCTCATATAACAAAGTCGGAATAGGAAAATGAAATGTCTCCAATTGTTCCAATTCTTTGTTCAACAGGAACCCTAATATCCGGCTTAGTGGCCGAAGCCTAGAAATTTCACAATGTTCGACGGCCGGGCAAGCAATATGGAAAGAGGTTTCGCGTTTGGATTTTATGGTTGAAATTGAGCAGGAACTTCCTACGCTGTGCTCGCGTCGTTCATTTATTTTACGTTATGTTAATGCTGACACTCTGAGGAGAGTGGGTGTTAAAACCGAGCGGTCTACATTCAACAAGTTAATTAGATTGCGTCCTTCTCGCGCCCGGACATGGGCTACGAGGCTTGACATCCGACTTGCAGAATTCCCGAAGGCCGTTTTCTCTCTCTCTCTCTCTCTCTCTCTCTCTCTCTCTCTCTCTCTCTCTCTCTCTCTCTCTCTCTCTATCTCTTCAGTTTTTTCCCAGACTTCTATCGAAATTACATCCATATCTGAAATACAATACCACCAATTCCTCATAGCCCTCGTACAGAATCTACATTTAAACGGGTGTTTAAACGATTGATCTTCAGTTAATTAAATCCAATTGTGAGCTCTTCGCACGTTGCTGAAGATATTTGTTTAATGATTAGGATAAATATTTTAAAATGCTAAGCCCGGCAATCTCTGTTAGATCTCTGTTAACAAGAAATAAGGGAAAAAATATCAGAAAACCAGTAAACTCTTGTCCCTGCTGCATACCTGCATACATTTTTTGCGTCTACGTACATATATTTAGATACAGTTTTCGGGAATATTAATGATATTATTATGGGCGTTTTTTCTACTTTTTTAGTTGGGATAATGAAGAAAGCCGGAGGTTTCGGACTTGGCGGTCCGCTGGGGCGGGCCCATTCGGTCGGAATTCGTCAGCACTTAAGCGAGTTCCACTCTGGCTATGCTTTTTATCTCCTATAATTATTTCTCTTTTTGCCCTTCCCCTCCCACAATTCCCTTCGTCCAGCCCGTTGGCCTTATCTCAGATGTGAGTGAGCCATTTTTCTGCAGCTATTTCAGGTGGGCCCCCCTTATAAATTATCCGCCCGTTCCCGCCTGCCTAGCATTTTCGGCGCTCAGAGTTAACAATTTTCCCCTTTCGAATTACGCTGTAAAATTGTTGACTTATTCCATTAATTACGTTTTCTTAAATGCCTTTAATTAAATTATGACGAGCTTATTGTCATATTTTGGCTACACTTCTGTGCATCAGAATTACACACACGTGTGAACAGCGAATCTGAGAACTGATCCACGGAGATATGGTCTCACCTTTTGCGTTTCAAGTATTTTTGTTACAACGTGGAAATAAATTACTTCAGTACGAAGGTTCCGAGGACGTATGTAAATGGGATGGGCGCTAGGCGATTGCGCTGTGCAATAGAAAAGTCCTAATTGAATCCGACTCAATTGTGATTATACTGTCGTGTCACTCTAGCGATTTACCGTCTCCGCTTGTCTATTTGTTTGGGCATAAGCCAGGCGGCTTTTTGGGCTTCTTGCCATCTTCGGTAGCACTCGTCAGTTCGGTAATAATTCTCAAATTACTTGAGCTCCGTTATCGCCCGACTGCAATAAATGATCCTGACAAAAGCCCTTATTATAAGGCGGGGAAGGACAGTGTGTTCCGCGGCAGTGTCGGAGGTGTCGAAGTGGAGGTGACGCCTTTTGAATTATTTGACGCTCAACCGCTGAGCCAAAGAAGGAAGCGGATTCCGGTCCTCGCATGTTGGGACTGGACACTGGCATAAGAACCTGATCAGTTGTCTCTCTACGCGGTAAGCTACAAATTTCTCGACAGGTTTTTTCTCCCCACAAGCCGCAAGCGGCGGCCCCTTCGCACCTGGCGCGCCTTAATTGCACCCGCCCGACTTCTTATATCTGCTCACCCGATTATTATATTAATAAATCCTCGCACGGCTTTATCCGTCCCATCCCTTATACACATTTCTCCCGTACTAGATCTACCGATTAAGAAATTGAATACACCGCAATTCGGCGAGACGATACAATAATATTCAAATGTATCTGTGAGGTCCGCCAACAGCATCATACCATGCTACAATCTTCGGTATCATTGAGAAATACAGCGGACAAGCGCTTTAAGGGAAGATTCGCGGAGGAGGGGGGGGGATTGAATTTAAACTTAAAAAATCAGTAACCAGGCAGCATTGAGAGGAAAACCTCCCATCTGCCACACAGAAAAGAGAATAGACTATGTTCCTGACAACTCGCATTTTTATAGAGTCCTAATTTCAATTAGTTATATTTAAATTAGTTGTTCAATGCCAACGTATTGACAAGCTGCTATTGAGGATGGAGAGAAGCCGAAACTGGTCGCAAGAATCATCGTATTCCAAATCCTCCCAACCGCCTGTGAACTAATTTATGTTTTTATCAAACGGAACTTAACGAAAACGGGGAATTACCATGTGTTTAACTGCAGAAAGTGTTCGTGTTCGGTGGATAGAGTCAGTCAGTGGCTGCAATTGCTATTAGCCGCTGTTTGTTGGAACGATTTAACCGTAGCCAACAGTGTTACCGCGTACCTCAAGTTAAACGCGTTTTTTGCACCGCCAACTGTAATGGCGTTAAGAGGATCTGCATAAAAGGCCCAACGCGGGGAAGAAGTGTGGTGGGGGGAGATAAGGAAAACGAACGGATCGAAAATTCCTTTCCTCCTCGTCAATAATGGTGCAGTAAATAAGACGAGGAGAGTCGCGTTGTTTCCCGTGAGGCACGTACCCGCTGAGGCCTCAGTTTATTCTGTTCTGTGCCTTGGGAGGATACTTGTATTTAATACCCACCCCCGCTATCAGATCCTGCGCGCCTACCTAAAATTACAGGTGTAATAAATAATTATACTAAACTTGTGTACTTTGGTAATAATCGAAGAAATCACGATTGTCTCAATATTTATTATAAAACAAAGGGCGATAAATTGTTTCCATTTATTTCCAGTATCGAATCGTATATTAAGGCAACACTTCGAAACGATAGACATTACTAAGTTGGACATATTTATTCCACGGTATTGGAATGGAAGTAATAATACTTTCATGCATTTTAACAAAATTTAAACAGTTACTTCATCATTTTGATCTTTAACGTCGATGTACCCAATAAACCGATAAAACGTAACTTTGTTTAAACATTCTCGCCTATATTTTATATTTTCATTATTAATGAGTTTTTTGTCTTGTTATTACTCCCTCGGTATTATACGTCTCATCTTACATTATCCAATTCTCTGACTTTGGCTCTTACTTTTTGTCGATGTGTACGAACTTCATGTCCATCGAGTGTATTGTGGTGAACACGTTCGTCGCTCCCTGTACGACGCACTCCCTCGTCTCGGGCATGGCCACCGGGGTGCAAGTAGCCAGGAACACGGGCTCGTTCCTGCTGCACAGCGGCAAAAACGACAGGTAGTGCCCCTGCACCAGAACTACCTGTGTAAGACAAACAGAAATTTTATTACGCCATTGTCGGCTACAATATTACAGAGCATTTACCAATGCAAGTTGCAGGTATAAACATAAAAAATTTATTTCAGACTATATTCAAGTAACTTATTAGATTACGCGGGAAGGGGCCTCTAAGTCTGGACAAATGGATTAAGGTTTTTCTCGCCGTCAGTAGATATCGTAATAACACAGAATTTATTGTTTTCTCATTTATTATATTCATTTTTTTTATTCTTGAATATCTCCATATTCTCTACTGCGTCCGTCTCTTTGCCTTCCTGCACCGAGGCAGTGATATTCATATTCACCTCGCTAATACTACAGAATGCCAAAGCGTCTCACACTGCTACTGAAGATTGCGAAAAGTCGAAACTGGTTTAGCACAAGACCAATTGAGAGAGAGGAGGCAGTCTATAATATATGTGGACGTTCTCCGTGTAGGAGCGCGAAAATTAGAATGTTCGATGTACAGAATTGTCTTCTCCCAATATTGAAACGAGTTTGTTACACCTGTAAAGCCCCGTATAGAGTAAATAAAAGAAATAAGGTGGCAGGTAGCGGGGTGATGGCCGGTTGGAGATATATAATAAATGCGTTTCTGATCTTGCAATCTAGACTCAAGGCCGGGGTCGTCGAGGCTGTGTCGGTAGCGGGAAACCGGTCGTAACAGCGGGGGACGACAGGCCAAAGAAATACGTTAAAGTCTTCCAGTGCCTACAACAGTACCCAATTTGTATTTCATTTTTCAGCCGCCTTAATAACCTCCCTCGCTTTATTAATATACCCCCGTTGTTGCATAGCCCGGCGGTGGCGGCGGCGGCATGGAGAAAGGATGACGAGCGACTTATTAATAGCGGACTTAGCCGAAATTATTCAGTTACCGTTTCAACTTCGGCGGCGGTTTTGAAGCTCTAGAATTAGTTTTTTTCTCGATTCGAATTTCCGTTCGGACCCGGTTGTTTTTAATAACGGTACCGTATTCGTGACCGCGGAGTTTCATTATCTTTGAGGCGGTTAGGGACCCGGGTCACTTCTGAACGGTACTAATGCGACAGCAGTTATTACACCGACGATCTTTGCGAATTTTGCGATCGTAAGTAATGTCGTAAGGAGATTATGGTGATTTTCTTTCGACTTTATCATTCAGTTCCACCTCTCTTACCCTCTCTTACGTTTGTCCCGTCTCGCATTCTGTTTCTCAACAATGTCAGTAGCATTTTTTAGTTCATTCACTCTTCTGATTTGCGAATGTTTCGCTCCCACTACCGCCTGACGTCTGGTTCTTTAACCTTAAATCTGAACTCTTCAACGTGAGCTAATTCTTCACTACCTTCCCGTTAGCAGGTCCGCAATTTTACAGTGGTATTGGTACAGGTACACTATAAAGTTATTTCAAATATATATTATATTTTCTATTTGACAGCAGGGTCTTTTTTGTATGTTTCAGATGCCTGACAGAAAGCTCCATCGGCAAGTCGACATCGGTGAGTCCCTCATTTTATTAATACTTAATATTTTATTAATGCAGTACCAACGTTTCTCGACGGTTTATTCCCTGAAACGGAATTATGAGTACATTCGTTTATCTAACGCAGCGCACTAATTCGCTCAATATTTGATTTCATCGAATGAAATTATTTCTTCTTGAGAAAGAACGATTCCTCGTGTTATTTTCCGTTGCAAATTTACTCCGACCGCCCATTGTAAAATGACGACCGACTGCCCATTAGAGGTGGCTTTGTTAATTTTACAACGGCGCCCGATTGGAAGTTGGAAAGGATTTATACTTGCCATTAGAAGGCGGCGATCTCATCAGTATTCCTCTTACAATGGTTGTACAGGACTAGTAGTCGATAGAGCCGGGGGATTATATGATAAATGACCGGTGTGTCCTTGCGATTTAAATTTACCGCATTCCGCATCCGTTCTCCCTATTGTAAATACTGTAAATAAAGTTTTACACCGCTGTAAATGTTATATCGGAATATTGTAATTGGAAAACTTCGAACCGGTATCAAGTACCGCTCTTCCCAGAAGATCATTATATTCCCTCTGATTCAGAGTCAAACTTTATCCCGCAAATTTCGCGGAATTTTGTGTGGAAGTGTTTATCCGCCCACATAAAAATATGCTTATATCGTTTTTTCACAATTGTGTACTTAGTTGCTAAACACTTTATAGTCATGAACCGTGTATACGTTCAATAACGGAGAACTGTTGAAATGCTATCACAATACAGCGCATTAATGTATTAAAAATCGGTACATTATTAATAATAAACTCATTAGGATTTAGTTCATTATTATAGAGCAGTCTGCGGGGCCTCTTAATAATGGGGTGGTACAGCCGGAGATATTAGTCGACTAACGCGTGGTAGAATGGAGTAATACTTAATAATATTTATTTATAAACAACATAATCCAACGTATAATTGCTAACATCCTGCTAATGTCTTAACTGGAACAACGAACGGACTCAACCCTGTATTAAATCAATATTTAACGCTAAAAGACAGGTGTATATTTTTAGAATCAACGTATTAACTGCCCGCCTTTCAATTGCCATCAGTCAAATTACTTATATTGACAGGTGTGTAATTTGAGCGGGCGAAATCCCGCCGCGACGCCCACAACGCCACGAGTGCGGTAGGAAGAGGGAATTTCTCGTTTCAGTGTGCGGTAGCATTTAAAGTGTGTCGTCATACAGAATTAAAACTGGCCGGATAGCCCGTCAAAATAGACAGTTCTCAGTCAGAGGTCTAACGGATTTTTAAATGCTCGCTGCCCCTCCTCCTGTCTCCTTAATCCTTGCTTCCCACCGTCATCGAAATTCAGACTGCGGTACCAACTTTTTCCCCTTTTTTTCCTCTCCCCATGTCCTGAATGTTAATGGGATATCGGCTCGCAGCGATAGATTCGGGGGAAGAATAATTTACCCAAAAGGAGGGAATTTCCCCGGCTATTATTTTCACAGGCTCTGTTCCACTTCGACACACGGGCGCATTCTGTAATGTCCAGTACATTACAGTACTCAAAATAGTATTCTCTGTATAATATTCAAAGTTTATTATTTAATTTCCAGAGTACAGTATTATTTCTGTCTTTCCGGATAATTGAATTTAATTAACTAGAAATCTGATACTTTCAAGCATGCTTCGCTAACATGGAAATGGATATTTTAGTTTCCTATTAATCCGCATACTATAGGAAAGAATTGTTCCCAAATTGGATTGTCAAATGTCATTATGTTGTTAACCATGATTTTCTGAATACATTAGCCATTCTCATCTAGGAGTAATAAATAAAAATATATCGATGAAAACTAATTCTCACTCTCAAGTATTTTAGGGTAAAATTTATATATACCAAACCCGTAAATTATCAAGCTGCAGCACATGCAGCATGCAGCGAACGGACAACTTATTTTTATGTATGTAGTTATTATATGTCTGTTGAATTTATTTGAAACCGAATTCCATAAAAATAGTAGTATATAATCTTCGGATTTGATGGAATTAAATTATAATCCTGCCATCTTCTCCGACCGGGTGATTCGATCCCACCGGAGGGGGCGTCCAGCTTCATCGGCTTAAGCCCGAGGAGGATCCAGTATTAGGTATTCGGTATGCGTACTCGGGGGAAATTTGGCCCCGATATTTATAAATTCCGTTCTGGGTGAGCAGTCTAAGTGCGGACTTGCGCAGGGAAGGGTTATCGTATAAACGGGCGTAAAAGTGGCCTGTACAGATGGTGCGCTGGTGGGTGGATGGTGGAGGGTAGGAGGGGGTTGATGCACCGTTTCCCCAATCCGTTTCTGTTCAACTACGGTTATTTTCTATGCCAATTTGTCCGTTGTAATGACGCTCCGATATCTCGCGGGGGAGCACTGTGGGAAGAGCTCTTGGGGTCTCCCTCTCCCTCCCTCCTCTCTCTCTCTCTCTCTCTTGATTATACGGCTCGCAATTGTAAAACTGACTCTCTCCGGTAACTACACTGGACTTTTGTTTGTTTCTCTAATGGGCAGTGAGGAGTGAGTGAGTGGGTTCTGGCCCGAGGTTTCCCTATTTACCGTCGGTCATTATCGACCCCCTTCCCCCTGATTACCCCGTGTACCCTCCTCACCCCTCCCTCCCTCCCCACTGCCGCCACCCGGCTACGATTTTCGTCAATAGACCCGGCGCCTAAGTTCGAGTTCGGACGGGGCATCGAAATTTCGGGATAACTACGACTCGGCAAAGACATAATGACGGTGATATATCTCTGGATTCGAAAAGGGAAAATAAAAGAAAAAAAATTATCGCCCGTCCCTATTCCCGTGTCCTCCTCGTTGAACTTTCTTGCCATTCGGCCAGTACAACGGTGGTTGAGTCAAATACGCTGATTTTCTACTCTACTCCTCTTAGCCCAAATCGGTTTTGACATCTCGCCATTAACGACAATATAATATTCTTGTCCTGACAAGTCCGAAAGTAGACCCCTTCGATATAGATAATTCAAAATTAAATCAATTTCCCAGTTTCTGTTCCCACTAAATCGAAAATTCCGAAATTCGTAAAAAGCGCCTTGGACATTTTGATGTGCATTAACACGGTGAAATGGACAAAAAAAAGGATGAAAAAATTCGTTTTAATCGATATTCACTGTATTTATGCACCATTAATTTTGTGGGAGCAGGTAGATCGAAGGTCGTTGCCAATAATCTCAGCTATAATCAATAATCTCATAATTGAATTTTTAAGATTTGGGGTATATTTTTCTGACCTTTTTTATATCACGAACGATGGTTTGAACGAATGAAAATAATTTACTCCTCGTTAAATAAAAAAAAAATGGTACCGTTAGCCCATCGACATTTACAACGGCCCGGTGCCATTCCCAAATGTCTTCGGACAGTCTTCAGGCTTTAATAAAGGCCATCGGCAATTAGCCGGAGCGGCGGTCCGCTTTTTGTCCGACCCGGTGCTAATAACGCCGCCGCGGTGGTGCAGTTTAACGCCGCTTAGAGTCGGCATAAATCACCGCCCAGCTGGTCCTGTGGGGGACTTGAAAACGCGCGCTTGAATTATTTATATTTACCGGTACCGGGAACGAACTCAAAGGTTAAATACTGAACTCGGTACGAGGTTGGAGGGCAACGCCGGAGCCGAATTACAATACGGCCGACCGTTATATGTTCCACTATCGATAATTCGGATCGATATTTGAGTCCGGCCATTTGAGAGTCCTATACACGGCCTTTCGTAATTGGACAGTTGCGTCACACCCGGGTCATGTTGATGTATGGGCCCTTCGAACATAGCCGCATTCGCCCTATTTCAGATCCGTTTCAATCGAACAGTCCTTTTGTCACGGCAATATATCAATATCCTCCTGGCAAACCTTTTATGAATTTTTTTTCTATATCTCCATCCGCTGCCTAACAATGATTCTCGGGGAGGGACCTGCCGCAGGAGCGAGCCCAGGATGAAGAAGAATAAATTAGTTCTGTACTTGAGGTTAAAGAACTAGTAGCATTGGGAGCAAAAAAGTCACAAATGCCACCCAGAAGAGGGAATGAACTAAAAAAAGACCCCAGTGTAACCGTTTAAAATATTTATGAGGGCTTAATACGTGACAAGGATTACATAAACAATTAATCGAAATCTTCAATCTTAAGCCAATTCCTTCATAGGCCAATACCTTCGTAGGTGCGATGGTTGTTTAGTTTTATACAATGCAAATATATTCTTTAGTCCTGAATAAAGACAGAAAAAATCTGTAGTCCTATAGTTCTTGTAGTTCCCGTCTTCGTCATCAGTAATGTTGTCATCACATTCGTCGTTCGTAATCCTGATTAATTTCCACACTATATACTCACTTTCAGAATTTAGTCATCGATTTCTTTCGAGGAATCTATATGTACACAATTCCCTGTAAAATCCAAACCCGAAAATTTTGGTCAATGTCAGATGCGAGCCAGGTTCGGGCTACGTACCCATCCAAACTTAAGTCAGGATGAATATATGTCAGGATAAAACTGCGAGAACTAAATTCTCTAAGCGATTCTAAATCCAGCGTCAAGATGAATCATGGAAATCTTGGTTTTCTATGTAGGCGAGTGACGGTATGACTAGGAAACTTAAATTATACGATTCACAAATGGGGATGTTGAGCCCTAAAATTTTGGTGTAGTTTCGAACGTAGGAAAAAAATACTTAATTTGGAGACCAGTGCCGTGATGAAAGATACTTTCGGTTTCATGGAAGGGTTCATGTCGGGCGAGATACAGCCGGCTGTGTTATATTGACCATCTGACATTTAATGTTTCCCCCAGCGCCGACCCGAACAATGGACGTCCCGTTATGGGGGCCGGGGCTGTGACTCTGGAGGAAAACCCCCGGCTGCCCTCTTCAAATGCTAATAGCCGTTAAATGAAGATATCTGCATACGGTGCTCCGCGCTTCTGCCTACACTTGGAGCCGGAAAAGGCCAGGTTTCCTTCCGACAATTATGCCGCATTTCTCGATCACCGCCATTCGAGAAGAGTTGAGTGAATATTTTGAAATATCAGTGATTGACCCCCTGCTATTCCAGGATTTTTCCTTTATTTGGAAACGACCCAAGCGAGCTCCACTGGAAGGGTTTCCCGCTATTTCCTTCTGGAACCCTCTCGGGTCTTGCCAGTCCTCCGACGTTTCGAAACTCCCGCCGGTTCGTTAGTTAATCCTCTTGGAATTTTGACTATATGCAGAATCGACTGGGTCAGATCATTCCACATCAAATCGGACTCCCGCACGATCGCTTTTTTCCCGGCCCTTTCTGGCGTCCAACTCCAATCCGGTGACTAATCGATAGAGCGATGTGACCAATTTATTGACGGCCAATGAGGCAATAAAGAAAAAAAAAGAGGGAGAAAAAAGGAAAAATTAGCGCATACGCGGTATGAATAATGTAGATAAATACAAAGACGGAGCCCGCTCATTAGCAGTCCATAAATTAACATTAGTCACCCGAGCAATATAACGTCTAATTATAGAAGTATTAGCTCGTTCCAATACCCCGGCGAGATCAATATGACAGATTCTTATACAGAAAAATGACAGCAACGACTCTATTAACATTTTTTTTCGACCTGAAATTCTGAAATTTAGAATGCATATTATTTCATTTATCGTTACGTTTCTACATACTTTTTTCATAGTGTCCCCCCTCCTAACAGATCCTAATCGACAGCTGTTTCTGCCTAAATGAGATGAATAAATTAATTAATCGTATTACCGTAAATTAATGCCTTTCGAATTCAGCAATTATAAAGTCATAAATCGTTGTACAATGTTGAATAATCAGATTTGCCCATTGGGCGAACTATTGGGTACCGATGGAACCGATTCATCTCGTTAACGCGAATATTAATGTTGGCGGCGGTTCGGTCAAGGTTAATTATTGTTATCCCTGGGGGCGTGGTGGTTTATCGGTCTGTCTTTTGTGCGATAGCCTTATAGGTGGGCCGTGGCCCTGGGACTTTCTGGGCTTTAATTAATTGCTAAAAATATTTTCGCCCGGGTGCCCGGTGGGCTCTCTCTCTATCTGGAGTTAGCGCGGCCACCGAGTAGCCGCTTCCAAGAACCCCCCGATCCTCAACCCCAGATAGAACCCGGTCTCCTTCCTCATTAGAGACCGCGTCCCCTACCCAACTTCACTTTTACTCTGAATATTTACTTTTAGATTCTTCAGAACGCCCTATTTATCCAAATTTTATATCTAACCGGCGTTGATCCGCCAAAGTGATACAAAAATTTACCACATTTACTGTCGATAATACTACTGAGGACAAAGACTTGGCTCGTTATATTATTCTCCTAAAATATATCATGTTAATGAAAATTCCTGTTTTCCTGCAGAGGAATCGCACAAATAATTGCCCAAATTCCCTATTAAATGGTATAGGAAATGGGGATGATGCATTCGTGAATAAATTAAGTCGCTTCGCCTATTAATAATTTGAAGCCTTATATTTACACAATGTAAGTTAGTTTTTTAAATAACGAAGAAGCTCGCAAAATATGTTTTTGTAGTAGAAATACAAGCTCAGAAAATTGTTCTGTATAGCTATAGAAATTAATCCGGTTTTATAAGTACAGACAATTTCGGACTGTCCGATGTCGCACTGCTTAAACGTGTCTTGTGCCTAACTATAGTATTGACGGAATTCTACTGAAAGTGGGGAGAAACTGGTCTCGTTTCAGACCGAATAGGCGGGTTGAGACAGAAAATCGCAAGACCGATTCTCATGAATAGAGAGCGGGCGGCAGAAACCTGGTCCTCTGGGATTATAAACATAATACCGTGTACAGAGATACTTTAGGTCCGATAGAAAATGTTAATGATATTAGATCATGTACTTGTTACAAGAAAAAAGAACCTTGTTATGACCGGCCGGCTAATACGCTGTCTGGCAAGTCGAGTTGAGGTTAATCCAGGTTCAGTTGACCAGGAAGTACCCGCATGGCATTTATCCTGGCTAATCCTAGGGTTTAAATAATCCCTGAACGATCAGAAATTCCTTGCAGCACTAGTTGGCAAGTGCCAACTACACACAGCTATATTTTTTGTTTTTTGTATATATATACAGAGATAGTAGTTGGAGTTCCTTCGAAGAATTATATCTCATATTGCGCTTTAAACTTCCTGTTTCTTTCATTTATCGAGTTCAATTTGAATGAATAATTGGAGTTATTAATGAAATGGTGCATAGTGCTGGACGGAATTACGATAATTAATTTTTTCTGGAGGACACAAGCGTTATTTTATAATGAAATTCTTTTCCCGGTTGTTACCTCGGGTGTATTATTATTGCAGCCTGACTACCGTTTATGTAATTTCCTGTACATTTATGAAGTGGAAAATTGATATCGCAGTTTAGGTACATGTGACAGGTTCTGAATTGGTGCACTTAGTCACGTCCTACGCTATTTCCAGCCCGAGATTTCCAGTTCGGAAAGTACCTGCGTGTTTAATGAAAGCAAGTTCAGCCGTTAGTACGACTCTAAGTCTGTTTTACAAACCTGTAAAAATTATTGTCGTAATATCGCGGGGGGGAACTTCGTGCAGCAAGTCTTCAACGGCTGTCCTGTCCGTCCGAGATTCTTCCTGGTTTTGAAGAACACTTCAGCGAGATGAATGAGGAAGGTTAATTATATTCCTATCTGGAGCTCCCCTGGGCTTTATTTTAGCCCTCACTTCTGGCTAATATCTGTCTTCTGACTACATTACCTTTCAGGTTTTACATTCAACGTCTTAGCTCCCCGCACCCATCCCTGCAGCGTGGACCTCTCCCCATTACCTTTTAGACATCTAATTCTATAATTAAAATTAGATGTCTAATAGGACAGGTATTTTTAAGTGGGTGGCGCTTGTGAACGCTTTGCTCTCAATACTGCTTGCCGACTGGATCATTACCCCAGTACTTCTTTTCTTTATTCTAGTTTCGGACCATAAAATTGCAATATCCACAGCAGTATGCGAAGTTATAGTAATAATTCGAATACCGATCGCTCGTCCGTTTCATAGATCTCGGATCCACCGCCGACCCGCCTACTGTAATGTCCCGATGGGTATAATTGACTCATTAATGTGCGCTGTGACCAGTCATATCTCGCCTTGGCCCCGGCCACCGTCTAATTAAAGCCAGAGGGCCGGCAAATAAATTGGGACCGTTCGTTAGTCCCAACACCGGAGGGTTTATAGCGCGGGGTCCGGTTGGGCCCTAGCGGACAATAGCCCGCACGCCCGGCCTCCACAAATTTCGATCGGGATACACCATTAAACGATAAATAGACTGTTAATAGTCTGCCAACATTAATAGCGTGCTCGGGCCTGCACTAAGTCTGAGAACTACTCGTTAAGGGAATAAAATTTCTTCAGTATGAATTTATTTTTTCAACTCGCTCGCTTGGCTTTATATCGTCGACGCTAATTTTTACAACCGCACATCGAAATTATACCTATCTGAGAAAATAGCCTTTTCGTACTCACCTTTTGATCACCGAAACGCATCTGTCTCCTGGCGTTCCTCGAAACGTTCATCCTGCAGAGAAATATCCTGTGGTCGTCGCCCAAGGTGTTGGGCGAGCGCATCAGTTCGCTCTGTATACCCTGGTGGTCCTGTTTGTCTATCATGTCGTAAACGCTGTCGCCGTGGATCAACAGGTCCTCCTGTACACACCGGGTAAAAAAAAATTATTTGCTGGGGCGCGATGTTGGGTGTGAATTTATGGCGCCGTACGCGGCGGAGAAGCGCGAAGTTTCGGGAGGCCTCCGCGGAAACCCGGAGAGAGATTTCAATTTGTCCCGAGCTCTACAAACGAAATAAATCCGACGGCAAATTAGCGCCGAGCGCCAGATTTATTGTGAGACGTGACCGGGAATTGGAAAGGCGCGGGGGGGGGGCGCGTGTGGGCGTCGAGGTCGAAAAATTCGTGTGCCCCCTCTGAAGAGCAACCGCCAAGGAAGAGAACCGTGGACTTCTTTATGTACGTACGTGTCCCGGCCGCGATCGTGAATATGAGCCTCGGCCTAATAGGGCCCGGTACTCCTGAAAATACGGTCTTTTCCTACGCTGGCATCGGCCTCCGGCTATGCACCCTGACTCCTAATTCGCTAAACGGCGAGAAATCATTTCTGCCCCCCTGAAGGAGTGCTCCTTTTAACACTTTCACCGTCATACCAATTTGTGTTTAGGCATACAGATAAATATATTTTAACTAATTTTGGAGGCAACATTAAAATAGTCTAACAAATCACCAAAGATAAGAAAATATTCTCTTTATAATATTTGTAGGCGTCCTGTTCCCGGAGGGGATTGAAGCAAAATACAGCTTCGAACTCTCAACCGGGCCTATATATTCGAATACCTTGCGTCACGAAGTGTCAGAAATCATATTAAAAAATATTACCCCTGTAGTACTGTATCCCTACTATTTTATCAAATTTATTGTACTAGACCCGATGACCCCGATTTTCGGCGAAATGTTTTAGGGGGAAATGTTGTGGGCCCGCTAATTGGTCTTCCTCCTACGCCATTTAGCCGACCGGTTATATCTCTCTGCCCCGTGGCCCGAGCATCCCTAATGCACAACTTTCACCGCTCGGGCCCGGAGAATCAGATTCGGGCACTTAGCCGCCCGGACCGCCCGCCAAGTCTGTCCCTGGATAAGTCCCCACAATGAATTATTACCCGATTTGTCCGCTCCCTCCCTACATCCGCTTTTAGTGAGTTCAAATCGGAAATTATCGTTTAGTCATCGTATCGAACCTAATACAGTTCAAATAGTACCCGGATAATTGTTATTATTTGTAAACAGAATACTATAATTATCGTTAATCGACACTGCCGTAAATTTGTTGAAACTTGTTTTACCAGGTATACACAGCTGTACGTTACTGACGCGAAGAGACTTTAACGTTGGTGCAAGTGAGGTGCAGTAAAGCATATATGAAATGACATCTGATTCAGGGGAATTTTTATACCTAGGAAAATTAATGATCATAATACAATATATATACTACATAAATATACATAATATAGTATACATTAGGCTTTACGCTACTAGACGCATTGGTTCAGTAATAACATGAAATACGTAGCCGTGTCGGAAGCCTATAATTATACTGTCTTCGCTGTCCTTCCATTTTTTGCTCATACTTTTTGGCCGCGTAATCATCAAATCAAAGCTGTTATGAAAATATTCTAACTGAATTGAATATTTTTTGTAATGATAAGCTGAAAAGGGAACTTTAGGGGATAATTGTTTAGAGTCCCTAGGTACGTGGAGTTATTTATTTCAGAGGGTACAATTTAATATTGGATTAAATAATTCCAACCGAATACGTATAATTGTGACTACCATATTTAGTGGAGAAATAGTAACCGCCAAAGTAGGCAATATCCGGGTGCGTTAAAGTGGTCTAAGAATGTGAACGCGTTTAGCGGAGAGGGGGAGTTATGTGTTGGTGGACTACTGTTGTATGAAGGAGCTGAGGGCGAGTCATGCGGGGCCCATTTATCACCGCGACACAATCAACACGGGCGTGAATCCGAGCCCGGCGACGTCTCTATCTCGGCCGTGACACGTAGTCCGGCCGGTCGCGGGCGCGAGTTATGACTCTCCCTCGGGAGAGAGTCCCATAACGGCTCCAGTACAGAGTCCGGGCCTCGGATAACGAAAGTGAGAGCACTGCTTGAACAGTGAGAGCACTCATGTGCCCCCCCCCCCCCCGATACTATCGGCCGGTTCGGATCTCCTCCGGGTTATTCAGTGCCGGCCGTAATGCTTCCCTCTTAACGGCCCATCGAGGCCACTAATCCCCTTCATAACGGTGCCGCCGGTGATTCACTTTTGCGCCCCGGACGGGCTCACATGATGCTCGGTCTTGGACCGGTTGAATTTTAATTCCGTTCGCGTCGTTACGCCAACGCATCTCCCGTCCGACTACTCGGTCGTAAAACGCATTCACTGTTAAGGCCGGTTTCCATTGATCCCTAGTACTAATCCCCTTATGTTATGATTTATTAATATACCTACACGAAATAGCCGTTATTGATCACCTTCGGTTGTCCAAAGCACAATGCCACGTTATATAGTTTAATGGCTAACTAAAGGACATAACAGATCCGCGGGGACCATTATGCTGAGTGCACAATTTTCCGATCGTATTGTTCACTGGAGATTGTTATAGGTGTCTATTTATATCGTATGGCTGTATATAATCCCGTAGTGACGTATTTATTAACGATTATTCTAATAAAATTAACAATTTACACTTATAAGCTCAATAAATACTTATTTATTCGGTCTCAATCACCGAGAATATGTGGTCGGAAATCGCCGTTAGAAAATACTTTGCGAAAACGCGAAAAAAAAATGAGAATAAGTTGAACACCATTCTGAAGGAGACGGGATGCTTAGTAAAAAAACTAGTTTTGAAACCAATTATATGGAATACCTGCTAGTTCTTGGAATACCGCAGTTTTTGCGATCTTCAGTTTCCTCTTTTGCAATTTACCAAACCAGTGAGGGTGAAGATCAATAAAAGATATCTAATACTAATAGGCGCATTTTACGTTATGGAGTAAATTCTGAAAAAGGTTTGGGATTGGTGAGGAAAACGGGGGGTGTGTGGCGTGAGTGATTTGAACGGTGGTCTAAGAGCGGCGGCACTATCTCTGCGGTAAATCTGTTGCGGGCCCGGGTGCGTGTTTATATTAGTAGTTGTGCGTGTGGGCCACGCTTTGCGGTGTGTGACTGGCTCGTGGCTGTTGTGTCCCAGATCCGGCCCTCTCCCCGGGGAGGAGGGGAGGGAGGCTCTTCACTCTCCTCTACCTCGCCCCTCTCCCTCATCCCTCTCCACAGTTCGCCACACGACACACGCTCCTCCCTCACTTTATTGGTCCCCAATTTAAAACGGGGTCGCCATCCCCTCTCTGTGCGTTTTTAAAATCAGAAGTTTATTTAGCTATTTCCACGCACGATGAATATATTCCTGCAGACATTTTCTGTATCTGGTGGGTTTTTAGCATTTATTGGCGCGGTTTTACTAGAAGTGTAAGTAGTTCTCGGTCGATGAGAAATAAAATTCTACGGTATCTATTAAGAAGTCCGCGAAGGTATCATATATCATGACTCTTGCAATTTTCTGGAGTCACCCCTTTGTGAACACCCAAAAAGTATCTTAAATTATTCCGTTTCCAGTTATGCGGCAATTGTGTTGGTCAATTCATAGAACTCATTGTAATTACTAAAAATATATGAATAATTCTTATGCTATTCTATTGTAATCGATAGGTATATTACTGATATGTCCCTCGATACTGTAATGGTTTTTATTTTCAATTTACGCAACCGGGGTTGAGGTAGTAACTTAACCCATATATTGCTACATAGCTTCAGATGGAGATTTGAAGTATATGTACATCATTAAACCTTAAAACCATGCATGTTCGTCAATTAAAATTCTTCAATAAAGACTAGCGATTATATGTGCACGAACTGTAATAATATTTTCCAGTTCGAAATTTTAAAAATTCGATCCGGACAACCTATAAACTCAAAAACTGGCGGCTGCAAAACGAATCCGAGTGTACACATTGTTTCTAATTTTACGGTCTAGGAAGAACCGGAGCGGTGGGAGCCACGTGTAATAGCGACGGCGACGACCGATAAATTCGGTCCCGGGGTCGTGTCCGGAATTTATCACCGCCGTTAAATCAGGCGATGGTGTTCGATATCGGAAAAATGGCCGTAAAAAAGGGCTTTCGCCGTTGGGGGAGGACTCGTGCCCTCCGGTTTTATGGTCCCGGGTACTGCCGGGACGCGTATTTCACGGGATCCTTTACACTGTCATTAGGCCGATATAAATTGATTACAAATGTCCGTGGAAGCCCCCTCTAAACGGATCGCGGTAAACGGCGAACGAGTTATGATTGTCCCGACGGGGCGGCGTGACCGGGACATTCCTGTTAATCTCTACAATCGTCCTTTACACTGTCTCCTCTACATTGTTTCCTTTTTAAACGCAAAATGACTTAATTCAAAACTGAATGTTTCCATTGGTTTAAAATATGATTCTCCTCCGATATTTGGACCCAATGTACCAGGGACGTTCAACTCCAAGCGCGCCCACTAAAAGGGGGGGGGGTAACTGAATTTAAGTGAAACGTTACAAACTGTATTTTAACTAGTAGATTTTGCAATATATCTAAGTATTTGGCAGTATACCGGCATTTCCAGGTACATATCATGAAATCGGAAGTTCCTGTCCGAAATCTACTATCTTGACCCAACGTTAAAGTCTCTTTGGTTTCCAATTTCCCCTGTATTTAATTAATACGAGTGGCCTTCAAAAGGTGTCCTGAATAATTTGTATGTATATAGTGCATATATACTGTATTGTAATCATGAATGTCCCTACATAACCATATTATAATAGATCCTCTGAATCAGATGACATTTCATGTGTGCTTTACTTCACGCTTTACTTGACACAACGTTAAAGTCTCTTCGGAGTGGTATCACAAAAACACTTTCGTGAATACCTTTTGAGAAAAGTCCCAACAATTTTACATCCGTACCAATTAATTATCAATATGGTATTCTGTTTACGAATAATTACTTTTATGGGCACTATTTGAACTTCCTTCTCGGAATTGTCCGATTTTGTGACTATTATAAATCCAGAATGGTCCCACGATATTACGACCGCTATTAACCGTTTACTAGGGGGATATGGCGAAACCGGTTTCCGATAAAACGATAGGCTGATCTTTTTTCCTATCCCGAACTTCTCCCCGTTGCCGATGAGTCAGCATCCCTCCCGACAGAGGCTCCCGCCCGGCCCCGACGAAAATTAACATACTTACCGCGCTTCGCGGCCAAAAGAAAAATGGTTACCGTCAAAGATTAAGTCAATAGCTTAACGGCGTTAATTGTGCTTGAAACGTTGTGCGGTGTTGCGCGGAGGATTTGTTTGAATTCAGATGAGTGTCAATGGGCTTATCTAATCGTGTTAACAAGCCGCCGCCCGAGCATTACAAGGGGCCTTCGACATTTACTCCCGATACGCAGCATAAATCCCGGCCGATTATTCAGCCTTAATAAATAATTCTTCGACGGCTCCGTGTACTTTAGCGTCCGCTTAAAAATAATATATTGCCTCGGCCTCTCTCTCTCTCTCTCTGTCTCTGTCTCTCACACTCGGAGCACTTGCCCCCTCCAGGTTAATTGTATGGCTGAAAGAACCCTATTCGAGTTTCATGATTATTTATGTAGTCCGATAAACGAAACGCAATTTCGATTATCGGCTGTTGCAGTTTTGGCTTTTCGCCATCCCAAGTAGCTTTAGATACTTAGTTAGTAGATACTTCATGGTAGTTACTCACTTCTTTTAAATTTTTGACCTTGGTTCCAAGTTTGTAAAATATCTTACAGGACTAATCCCGATTACGTGACCATACTTTTTTCGGAATAGAAAATTTGTCTTAGTAAACTATCCTAAAATGTAATTTTCTGTTAGTTAGTGATAATGTAATTTTTGTTAATAAAGCCATTCTATTACGCTTCTGATAGAAGCGTTTTAAATTGAAATCTTACGCAAAGAGATCACGCACCTCGGCCTAATCAGTATTCTCGCACATGTTTGAGAGCGATATTATACCGCAGTGTAGATCAGCAATGATGAAACTATTGCTTACTGGGGGGTGAGGTTATAAAGCTCTGAAAACGGGCCCGTTATTTAGCGGAGGCGGGGGGATTCATCGGGACCGCCTCAACCGGTTGCAAAATTTCACCGGCTGAAAAATCGCTCTCGAGTTTTTTCCAAGGTGTTCCGCTCGTCGGATCGGTACCCCCTTCACATTCTTCCCGTGTCAAAACCGCGAAAAACTATAGTTTAGACTCTGATTCAGTTTCAAATGCGCTACTTACTCGGTTGATAACAAGTACACAGGAGTCAAACAAATTACAAAGTCAGTAAAAGCTATATAAACTCTTTTTTAACAAATAATCTAGTGTACATTAATATTTATAAATTATATCGTTTTGTTGAGTGTGTTATTAAGAATTCTATTGGGCATTTTATCATACTAGGTTCCACTGTTAGTATGATGTTGGATCTATAATATTTATTTCTGGTGGGAATAGCAACCCCCCCCCCTGTCCATATTGTGACAGTATTAATTTGCGTTTGGAATACTCATAGTGGGCCGATTTCTGCTTCTCGCCATTTACAGTAGCATTCAACCAGTAAATGCCGATTTTCGACCAGTCGTCTTAAAACGTTTCTCTTAATGGAGTACTATAGGGGACCGGAGAAGGAGGATGTCGGTCCCAATTTGTTATTCACCCTAGTGGGTGCCGGGTCCAGTTGTGTCGGGTCGGCGGTACGTCCCCTTTCAATGCAGCTACATACGAATACCCGATTAACGTCGGTCCGCCTCGGGTGCGTCACCCACCTCCCCACGTACGGACATCACTCGGGCCGGCACCGGGGATTAGAAACAAAAAATGAAACGTTACCGAAAGCTCCTCCCGTGAGGCCGGGGTGGTCCACTTCCTCCCCGGTGGACACCGCACACGGAATGACAATAACGGCCCGTTACATTATCATCTTCGAATAACGTTTCATGGGACGAGAAACGGAAATGCGTTTTCCTTTCTGGTAATGAAAACAATTGACCATAATACTGAATTTATACCGCGGCATCGACCCCTTTTTGTTGTGCCGCCTCCTGAGTCATGTCATACTGCCTTTACAGTAAACTATAATTGTCTTATAATATTGTACGCTTTTAAGCTGCAAGTTCAACAACAATGGCATATATAGATGTTGGGTTAACAAATATTTTGCTCAAAATGTGAATTTAAGAAATACTATTGTTATTTTATAGCTGTAATGATAACGGGTTTCCCGTGAGGGATAAATCAGATGGGTGAGAACTGCCCAATTCGTCGTGACCGTTTTAATGAACTACAAGTATTGTGATTGCGCTGTATCAATTTCGAATTTGTAGATAATGACAAAATTATAGGCCGATAATAATCCGAACAGTTTAAAGACCGAAAGGCGGGCTTTCTTCGAGCGGTTTCACGTCCGACGTCACTGTAGAGGACGGCTCGACTTGGGTGGCTCTCCGGCGGGCCCCCCATTACGGGATTAGGGGGCCTGTCGTGATTATAAATTTCCGATGCCGAATATGGGTTAGAGTGAGCGTGCCCATCGGTAACGCCCGTGTAAATCGATTCCCAGGCCCGTCGCTGAACCGGGGATGCTCCCGAGCTCTTTGTCAATAACCGACAGTCGACCCTCTCCATTTTGACCTCTCGCTGGGAAACATTCCTTCAATAGCGCGTTATCTGCCCTACTGATTTCTCCATTTCTCCCTACATTCAAGGCCTAATAATGAAAATAGTGATACCGTACATTTCGTGTGTCTCTGTCTCCTCTCGCTGGTTTCGTCTTTTGCTGGACCGGTTTCGGCTGCTCGCCACGGTACAAGTGACAGTCAGAGTGCAGTGGGGACGCCCAAAAAACATCCAAAGTGCCAAAAGTGAATAACACCGCTACTGAAGGTGGCGAGCGGCCGAAACCGGTCTAGCAAAAGACCAAACCGGAGAGAGGAGACGAAAACACACGAAATCTACGGTATTCCAACCCCTCGCAGACCTCGCAGAGAGAAAATATATTAGAAAGTAGTACCAACATACCGTATCCTGTTGACAAATGAGTGTTAACAAAGATTTGTTGGATGGAAGAGTTTATTGTTCGTAAATGTCATACCAGTAGCAACTGTTCGCGTTCGCGGCCAAATTTTTCACATGACCCAAATTTAAGTGTAGTCAATATTATTTATAGTTATCGGACTGTAGTCAGAGCGCTGTGACGTTTACTATACATTAGTCGGGATATATTGGGGCGCCGAAATTTTTTTTCAATACGCGATATATAACATATAGGTGCTTACTCGTAAACCTCGGACGCGTTCGACCGTTTCAAATTTGGAGACCGCGAGTTAATTTCGGTTAACCGACCGTGGGGGCCGTGTCGAAAAGTTTCGACGCTGAATCGATCCGGACCCCACCCCGGCATTACGGAGGTCATAAATCGTTGTGGGTGGAAAGCTCTAGTGGAATTTAACTCAGAAATAGACTTCGAGTTTGGACGATTCGTCCAACGTTGAGAGTTTCTAAATGCCCATGCAGAAATCCGCATTCAGTCTGACAAAAATCCTCATGAGCGCCAAGTATATATACATTACTTTGAGAGACCTGTTTGTCTCGAATGGTTTGAATTATCGGAATGTTTCCTGTATACTCCGTTTGGCCGACGCTAAACCGGTTCGCCGCCGTCGTCGTCGGTAGCATACCGCCCGGTAAATTAATGAGGCGGCATGCGTATCGATCACTATTACTGCGTCGATTTTTTCGCCCACTGGACCGGCTCGTTAATTCTGATTTCTACACCCCTGAGGACTACTGATCTAAAAACTGTGTCCAGAGGCCTTCTGGGGCGCCTCTAATGAGCTTTATGTGTGCGGAATAGAGCTGAACAAGTGTATAAGTGTGAAAATTCTGCACTCAACACTGTCTGGAGACTGGTCCTTTAACCTTTCCTTCAGAACATATTTATTCCTCTTCATCCTGGGCTCATTCTTGCCGTCGCCCCCCCCCCTCTCCCGAATATACTTTAGGGCACTTTTTCTTGTTTCCAAACGCTTGAACTTCGTCTACTGACAGTGGGGTAAACCTCGCAGAGGGAACACCTTATCGATAGGTAGTGGCGGTTCTCTGCGGGTCAAAGAACGCTCAGACGCCCACCGCTTACACGAGGTCTCTTCTGCCTCCCTGGTCCGGTACGGTATTGCCGCTCTGTATCCTGTTAAGGCCTGAACGGTGTTGTACGTAATTATTCTGTACGCGGGGGACCCGTACGCCTCTCGTATCGCCGGCGGGCTGTTCCACCGATTGGAGCCGGAAGAGGTCCGGGGCGATGATATATATAGATCCTCATAAATATTAAACGCGTTAGAGTCACACGCGCTTTTTCCAGGTCGGCCATTTATAATTCGGACCGAATTAATTTAGATGGGTCGAAAATCGACTTTCCGACTCGGGGTCGACGGCGGGCTCGGGCTCAGGGCGCGCGTCTCCGGATCACTTGGGCGCGTGATTATAAATCGTGTGGGCGGAAAGAGGTCCCCCCCAAGCCACCACTTCACATAACGCCCCGTGTAAATCGGTAACGAGCCGCGGGTTTGTCAATAACGAGCGGCGTCCGATGATATATGCCGGGTTGTTGTTTGACCGTGGGGGGGGGGAGTTGGGTCAGT
Source organism: Lethocerus indicus (assembly GCA_019843655.1). Classification (NCBI taxonomy): domain Eukaryota; kingdom Metazoa; phylum Arthropoda; class Insecta; order Hemiptera; family Belostomatidae; genus Lethocerus; species Lethocerus indicus. Next base: position 7,994,592 of record JACDQD010000011.1, read on the forward strand.
GACAGCTAATCTGCGGCCGGGGCCCCCCCGCTGCTCCCGCGCCCAATTTAATAGCCGTCATAAATAACGCGGGGAAGGGGGGGGCCGCACTAATAACGCGCTGAACCTGTTTGTCCGCGCCCCCTGTTCACAACAGAGCCCTAGCGCGGGGCGGAGTGGAGAAGACAAAAGCTCCAATTACCAATTATATCTCAATTGGGGGCGAAGCCACCCCCCTCCTCTTCCTCCCCCCGCGGGATTTATGGCGAAAAATACCGAGTTTACGGCCGGAGTAAGGCCGCAATTAGACCGAATCGAGGATGTTCTCTGTCTGTGGAGAAAATTGACCGGCCGTGAATATGCATGAGGCACCGCCCACTTTGATTTAGAAGCCCCGGCCCCCCTATCCGAACCGCCCTGACCGACGTATCTTCTGAAATTAAATATTTATTTGTTCGCGTAATACTTGTCGACACGTATAGAACCCTCGTAAATATTGTAGACAGTTATATTTCTGTCACCCGTCAGGCTGACCCTTTAAATGCATTTCCTTTTCGTTGTGGGCTCTTTCATACCTTGCTAAGGGATGCTTTTCCACGTTTTCGTACACAACACGGATTTCCTCCTTTCCCGCTGAAACGAAAATACTGAAACGCTAGTTTCAAAAAATACAAAAATCCTTCCCGCGAATTCATATCGAGGTCTAGTGGGATATTCAGATATCTGATTTCGTACTGCCGGTTTCGGAATAACGCCATCGACATCATTACTTAGAACCCGATCAGAGTCGTTACTGAAATGCGTTTTTGTAATCAATTTTTGTTTTGTCGACAATCATATATTTCGAAATTTTATTGAAAGTGATTTGCAGATTATTGTTATTAACGATTCACCGTGTTTTCGCCCTTGCTGAACCTCTGATTAGACAGATTTGGTCGGTAACATATTAAAAAAACATTACTGTAGTACACAAGGCGTTCCTGCGGTTTATACCAACGACGCTGCTAATTTTATTCCGAAAATAACACTAACGCTGTGGGTAATAATTTTGTATTTATCGCTATTAAATTACCAATATAATGGAGGACGACTAATCCATGATTAGTCATGATTACGCTGCGGGAGTTAAAGTTTACGACGCGCCGAACGTTACAAGAGTAAAGTAATATTTATGCGTTAAATGGAGCGTTAAATTCTCACTCGGTTGAACATAAGACTGTCCCTCTCCGTGTACGGATATTTTACAAGCGGCTAACAGACTAATGCTTAGCGAAGTGCTTAGAGGTCGCAGTAGGGTAAGTCCGCTTCTGGTTGGGACACGGCTGTGTTGAAGGTTGTTGGAAACGGGCTGTCACACATTTGATTTCTTTCGCCCGCGTATCCGAGCGGAATTAAATGTAAATCGTCGTAAACCAGTCTCCAATCCTCTGTCAGCTCCATACTCGCCCCTTTTCTTATGACGACCCTACAGGATTGACAGAGCCGGTAAGGAATCTTCTTTCATTCCACCACCAAACAAAACCGGATAATGGATGGCCGGCCGTATTAGTTCTTCCACGTCGACTCTGCCGACATCCACTTAATATCTTTATTTTCAATCATTCCGCAGAATTGTACAAATAATCAACATCAATTGGAACATATTGTCATATGTGGTAACAGTGTTGGGAGAAGGCGTGACATTTTAGATACGTTCTCATAAGGAATTTACGAATTGACGGGGTATGACCGTATTCTGAATTTTTTAATCGCTGCACGGTCAAGTGTAAGCAAATGGCTTACATTTGGCGCGACAGAAGATGCTAGAAGACTCCAGAAGACTGTAGCTAAATCTAATGATTTTCCACCGGTCTCGTATAATCATTTTGCATGTTGGTCCACGTAAATATCAGGCAAATAACGATTTATAGAACCGATTTCTTTAAAAATAAATAAAAGAGTCTAGTTTCGCTAATTATTATATAAATATTAATACGTATTTAAATCGCAGTAATATATCGGTACTCGTAATTGAATTCTCGGGCCGGGGCCGGTCAATTTTCTGTGCAAAGGAAATTTCCCATCATTCCTCATCAGGTACGGTCACGTCATCTCCTGGACGACCCGGGTTTAGAAACACTCATTAAGCTCGGTCTTCGAATGCCGGATGGGTAGGGAAGTAGAAATAATTTCTCCGAATACTCGAAATTGATAATCAGCGTAACTGTTACTACAGTTTCCGGGCCTTGGGTTATTAGAAAGTCCAACAGGTTTCTGGCCATTGTTATAGATCATTCGATATTGTTAGGCGTCGAAAACCAAAAGAAAGAGACAGGATGCGTTATATTGGAAGTCAACGTGTTTAAGCCCCGTATTAAGAGCTTGCGCCGGATACGCTTTTATAAAATGCATGAATTTGAGGCCGTCATTTGAAAATTCATAGCCGCCCATGAGGATATGGGGGGACGGAGCTATCCATTAGGCGGGGGAGCCCATTAAGGGTAATTTAATAAGTGTCGTAAATAAAGGGGGCGGACGAATTAGTAATGGGTGGGGGGGGGGGCTGGTAGGGTGGAGACCGTCCCGAGTATAACGTCTCACTTCTGGGCTAAGATAGCGACAAGATAATTACAATAATATATGACAGGGGCTCAGCTCGGAGCGAGCAAATACAACACAATGTGCCGATAAATCAGCGCCGGTGTACCGGACGCCGGGCTCGGCCTCCTCTCCCTCCCCCCTCACCCTCCCCTCACCCTATCATAATTGCCATCCAGATAGACCGCTCCAGGAATTACGACGGATACACGACCCGGCCGAAACGTGTAAAGATCCATCGATCTGGACCAAATTGTTGTTTAAGAGGTACCCGTAAAGCGGAGGGGGGGGGGTGGCGGGGGGAGGTTATGGAGGCGCTCCGGTGCCCGCGCAAATATGCCCGCATCTCGACCGCCCCACTCGTTTCATAGACCTCGAGCCCAAATATTTATTCTCAGAACAAGATTACGCTCCCCGGGAATAGGAGTGATATCCACTATAGACAGTAGAGTATAACAGTTTACTATTTACCGGGTATATAATAGATATGAGCGTTCACAATCAGCAAGAAACAAATCTGGAGATAATAGAAATAAAAAAGAGGCGAGATGGCAAGAAATACCTGAATTTTCTCCCTTTTGTATAGAATATATAAAAAAACATATAGCGTTCATGATTAGCAATGAACATAAACCTAGAGATAGTATAGAGATAAGTGGCAATATGAAAGTTGAGAAAAACAGTATAGAATATAGTTTAGAATACCTGTTTTTTTGTCTGCGAGGGGTTGCAATGCCGTAGATTTCTTGTGCTTCTGTCTCCTCTCGCCGGTTTGGCCAACTAACACCGCTTCTGAAGATGACGAGCAGCCGAAACCGGTCTAACAAAAGACCAAACCAGCGAAAGGAGATGGAAACACACGATATCTACTGTGTATAATATATATGTACATGTATTCCGACATATGATTGTTTTCAAATAATTGTCAAGGGTTGTAAAGCAGGATTCGGTCATCACTGAAACTCCTAAAGTAGTAATTGGAATCATCCTTATATCTGATATATTATACAATCGTATTCTCGTTTTTATAACTAGTAGACGTTATGTTTCACTCACATAACGTAGTGTTTTGAAATTAAATTTAATTAAGTTAAAAAACCGGGACCCTGTCCCGGGAGAAGCCCCTCAACCCCCCCTCCCCCCTCCCGGGTGAGACGAGTGCGCATCCCGGGTCCCAATAAGGCCCGCCTAAGTCCCCCCGGAGGGACTTAATGGGGGGCCTAGAGTCCACCTTTCTAAACAAGGGAGACGTCTCTTATTAAGAACTTATATTCCTCCGAGCCGGCCGACCCGAGTTGAATATGATGCGCCTGGTTTTGGTTCATCGACCCGAGTCTCTTAGACGGTACTTCCAATTAGAAGAGGGTGGGTAAGAGGACACAGTGTCTTGTGGATGATTGAAACCGCTGATACATAAAAGCCTCTTGTACATTCGAGTTTTATTCGAACCGCCTTTTATAAGTTACCGGACTAATTGGCCCTCGGTGGAGTACAGTTAACTTTCATACGTCCATAGACTGTGACTGGTATTAATCACAATCTTAATAACAATAGCCTACTTTAAAATAAATGGAAGCGGGATCTCTTTAGCGAAAACCATCGGCAGTTTTTTAAATTAGTGAGCATACCGCCAATCTACACTAGTTTATTATTAATATTTAGCTCTCTCTCGACAGGGAAAATGAAAATTTTGTTACAATTATCAACTTCATGTCTGAGGCTGTCTCAACTTTAACAGTGCAACTAATAAACGCGAAAGATTTACTGATATAGACCGAATTTCGAATAGCTATTTCACAATTGGATTTAGGCATTAGAATTTTGTATAAAAGAATTATTTTAGTTATAGGTCGCAGGATTCCATACTATTTTTTCCCAATTTTATTGTGTCCATAGTTCTTAATGGAAGTTCGGATTTAGTTTTATTGGCCTTTTAATCGGCCCGGCGTAAATTTGACGTTTCACGAAATTTTCGCTTTCCTAAACACGAAATTTAACCGCGACCTAACACATCTTCGTCCCAATTAGATATCCGAGGAGGTCGAAGAGGACGCGAACGGTAATTGGTTACCGGGGCCGCCCCCTGTCTCTCTCTCTCTCTCTCTCTCTCTCTCTCTCTCTCTCTGTATACAAAAGAAATGACTTCCTGGAATAGGGAGTTGAACGGGTTGGGACAGAGAAGATCCCCTTATCCCAGAGGTGTTAAGGTGAACGCCGATTGGAAATCAAATCCGAGGATTCTTCCATCGTCTTAGTAGAGCCATTTAACCGGGAAGGGTTAATTAGTGGGATTAATCGCCACTAATCCAACTCCCGGATAACATACAATTATATATTGGACCCCTATACTTTGAAACTATAGTATAAAAAATACCATACTTCCATATTAATAATAAATACTAAAATTGTGCACGTCTTAAACACATACTCCAGTATTTTAGGCATCAAATTTTTATTTTGTTCCTTTAGATTATTTTTTCGTTTTAATCTTCATACTCTCTTCCTGGAGTGAATAAAATTTATAACGCAAATCGTTATAGACGTTTTTACAATAAGTCTTTTATGATTCTGTCCGTAGTATACTGTATATTAGGTATCTTATAAGGGGTTGCTACTGAAGATGGCGAGGGGTTGAAACCGGACTAGCGTAGATAAGACTAATACGATTATTATTTGTATTTGACAGTGCCCGTACGAGAATCCATTATACTGGGCCGTCGTAGGCGTGGAGGAGACCTCGAGGCCGAAGCCCCGACTATAAGTTGTACTTGGCGCTTGCGCTTTTTATGCTTTGTCCCGGCCGAGATAAGAAATCTGCCGGCTTAATGGCACCGTAATCCGCATTATTTGTTATAACCCCCCCCCCAACCTCTCCGCCCGACAAACCGTAGAGGCGCGGAAACTCTGAAGCCGCCGTAGATTAGGATCTACAAGCTCCGGGAAAGATTAGAAGAATATAAAAATCGAAACTATCCCGGGAGCGCGAGTGTTTTTTTTTGTTTCGCGATCCCTATCCAATAGGGAGACAATAGAAATATACCCGTCCTCGTTTTATAGCTGTAATTGCATAATAAGAAGTTGGGGCTGGGTTTATATGGCGGTGTGTTCTTATGTAAATGGTGCCCGGCCTCTTCCATTGTACGGCTTTTTACGCGGCTTGTAACTCTGCCCCCTCGGCTTGTTGTTTCGCGACTACCGTGTCCCCGCGCGACCTCTCTTCTATTTATATTTTTATTTTTATAACGCTTCTATCCCGGCCTCTGTGTCTCACCCGGTCGCAAAAACTGAGTCAGCGCAACGAGTCGGAGCTTTATAAGTCCTACCGTAGATTTCGTGTGTTTCTGTCTCCTCTCGCCAGTTCGGTCTTTTGCTAGACCGGTTTTTGGGCTGCTCGCCGTCTTTAGTAGCGTTGTTACTACTTGTACAGTACAAGTGACAGTGACAGTGCAGTGAGGATGCCCGAAAATCACTTTACGAAGCTTGGGCTTCCCCAATCCACGCATTACTGCCGTTTCGGCCTAGAATTGCTTTTTACAGCCCTCCCGAGGACACTCCTTCTTATTCTAGACATGCAATAGACAGTTTTTTGTTTGTTTAATCTTTTTTCTGGGTGAAATTTGTGATAGTTTCGCCTTAATTACTATCTGTAGACTGTGTGCTTTAGCCTTAAATCCTGAACTGACTTGCTCTTCTCCACTGTAGGTTCCTCACCGTGAAAATTCGCTCGCGAAATTTTTCCCCGTATCCGATCATGATAAACTGTTCTGGAATTACTATAATAAAGTAATCAATATTAATTAATGCCCTCTTTGGTTGTAATTTCGAACGAAACGGGACAGCAGATTATTGTACTATTTTTAGCTTAATTCATCCCATCGGTGTAGCGATCAGCCCTAATTACATTCCAACAAATTAAAGAGTGAGACATCGGCGGGAAAGACAAGCAGAAGAAACCGGTTGAAAACAACCCAAGGGAGGACGAAAAAAGATGGCCGGGAGGGGGGGGGTTGGAGGGAACAAGTGTCACATAAAAATCTAACCGGGCGGTAAAAGTGCCAAGTGGCGACGCGGCTCACGAGTTAGTGGGCTTTAAAAAAGCACTAAAAACCAACTCCCGGCGGGGGCTTCGCTCAACTTTTAAGTCCCGCAGTAAAAGTCGCTGTCGGCCGGCCACCCCCCTCCCTCCCGGCCATCAACCGGTCATTTCTAACCTCTTAACTATTTTCGGACATAGTTAAAAACCGGCCTGTAAATTGTTAGAGCTCTGTTTCACTCGCCAAAGTGTAACCACCTTGTTAGTTGTAAATATATGCATATTAGTGTCCCGAAAGTCGGGTTCAAATTTTGATATGTCATTACGGTAAATGGTTCGTTTCTCTTTGGACCACAAGGGATACAAACAAAAAATAATAAAACCTGTATATTTTGTCTGCAAAAATACAATTTTCCAGGTTTGTATTATGAGAAATAAATTGTTCCGTTCTTATTACACTTATCGGACTTCAATTGCTGCCATAAGTCATAACACTCTGAAACTTCTCCGACGTGTTGTGACAATAGAAAAAAAATATGCTCCAGCGCCAGACCATATTTCTCGAGAACTCTTGAATGGGGAAAAAGGAATTCCGCCTCAATTATCCTGGCGAGCTCTGCCTCTCTGTTTCTCGTCGCGTTTAATTATAGTTCCACGTAGGATTTATGCGAACAAAAAGGCTGAAAAGGGGGTTAATAAATTAGCCGGGGTGCAATTACACCGCGGTTAACCCAACATGGACCGGCGTAAAGTGTTTAAACTGTCGGCTCCGAGGGTTGAACAGCGTGGGGGACAACTTGAACTTGGAATCGGCAGGGGTCCAACTTCGGGCTTAGCGAAATCCCGGTCCTATAATTGTCGTAGTTCGCATGTAAAGATTAAAGAACAGGGCGATTGTTGTCCGGCTTCGGCTTCTCGCCACCGCCAGTAATAAACCAACGCTGGAGCATCCTTAAAAATGTACTCCAACAAGAATGTACACTCACTTGGTGCGATTGCTTGTCGAATACAATGTTTTTTTTAAAAATAGGAGATATAACTCAAAAATGAGTCCTATTTTATTCCTCGAACTGTGGGGTTCGGCCAAACCGAAAAATATCGGCAAAATCCAAACTTTACAGTCGAAAATATTAAGGACAATAACCGACACACCCTACCTTGTCTCCAACCTCACCCTACACACAGATATTAAACTCCCGTTTGTCCGAGACCTTGCCATACAAAAATACAACAAATCAACTCACGAGTCACCCATCATCATAATCCACTAGACCAAAGGAATTGTCCACGTGATCTGTGTAATTTGTAAAATATAATAGGGATAAAAACAACAATAATATTAACCCCTTAACGCACAGATTTTTTTTAAATCAATTTTTAATTCAATTTTAAAAATCAATTTTTTTAATGTAAAAAACACTCTAGATCATTGTCTTGGCAAAAAAAAATATTTTCAATTCTCAGATTATATTCGAGTGTGAAAAATTATAGCAGCATAAAATACAACGCCGCTCGAATTATTTCGAGTGTGCACAGTTTGGCCTGTTTAGCACAAGTTAAGGGGTTAAATAAATAAATAAAATTAAAAAATTATTAAAAAAAGGGGGAATACCTACCACCGTTTTCTCCACAGTTATATTCTACTCGTTAGTAGTGCTACTCAAACACCAATTTCGCTTAGTATCTTACAGTTGTGACAATAAAACAGTAAAAAAAAATTGATTCCAACCCCTCTCGGCACCATTACTCAATAGTGTCGGTTTAAGGATGTTTTTTTCCAAATGAGGCCGTTACATAGTGTAGAGGTTTGAGAGTGGGGCGAATAGTCTAAAGTGACATTCTGCGGGGCCATTACCGGCGCTCTTCCCGAACAGTATATCAAAGAGGCAGTGGGACAGCTTGTGTTTCCAGCGGTTTCACGCTCGGCCTTCAACGGCTCCATTTCCCCGGCGCTCCGGCCGCCCGAGGCCCGCTCCGTTTATTACCCCGCGAGTATTATATATGTACTCGTTAACATGTTATGTTGGTACACGACCCCGGACCTGGTCTTCTCGGTGTCAATTTAAAATATGCTAGAGGCGCACTTTCACCGGGCTCTCTCACCCCCCGGTAAGATCGTTACCAGATACCGACGTCGATCCCTTCGCGGATAACGCCCCGACCGTTGTCGACGTTCCCACGTCCTTAGCAAATCTATTAATGCAATATTAATGAGCGAAAATGTACTAGTCCACAGTTGAATTCCACCGGTTAAATCCAATAATAACAATATCACTCTCGCGATATTCTTCGCGGTTCCGGCTTCTCGCCATCGGGAGGAACTGTAATTTACTACTCTAAAGCGACCGTCTGTTCAATTTTCAGTTAAATTAGGGTGGAACGTACGCGATATTATCTAGAAAATCGCAGAGGATTACAGCGAGAAGGCACCAAAGATAACCGCTCTTTATGAATGGATTAATAGTTTTATCGAAACTGTAAATCGGTTTCATTAAAAAATTCATTATTTATTATTTGCTAATAGAATACTATATTGATAATTAATTGACACGGTTCTAAACTTGTGGAGACCTGTTTTATCAGGTATTCGCAGCGGTTCGAAGAGACTTTAACGTTGGGTTGAGTAATGAGTGAAATGAAACAAAGAATGTATGAAACGGCATCTGATTCGTGTATGTTTATATAGGAAAATAAATTATAATAATACAGTATAATAATACAGTAAAATTCTATTCTAAAATATAGTTAGGGATTACCGCAGATGTTTTCGGTGGGAATGCACCAATGAAAACCGCCCATTTTGAATGGATCAATAGTTTTACTAGTGTCAGGAGAACACAAAGACGAAATTTGCGGTACAAAGACGGACTTTGAACGCCACTCGTATTAATAAAACTCGGGGGGAAAGTTGAAACCGGAGAGACTTTAACGCTGGGTAAAGAGATGCGATATCGGACTGGAACGGCTTTATATGATATCTGGAAACGTTGGTGCGCTCCTTTTATTTTACATAAACATATGTTATATTTATATCTAGATGCATGATATAAAATTAGTTACAGAACCAACTACTTTGCGTAAGTACTGTCCTTGTACATCAAACAATAATTATTAGAAATACTAGGGTATTTGATTTTTTTTAATTTAGTTACCCCCTCTACTGTTCAATGGTAACAATCGCATTGAGAACGTCGTATATTGATCCAACAACGAATGAAAATTTTGTTAACCGATTTTATTGCCACAGCTGTACGTAACAATGTGTGACACTGATGTTAGCAAGTAACACGAGTAACGAGTAGGGAATATAATTTTTTTATTAACTCTCTATGGGCCCGTGTAACTTTCAGGTCACATTTCAATTTATCGAGATTTTACCAAATAATTATAGCTTTAATTATTACGCATAAATCTTAGTCCTATAACGTTGTCAAGACAACCAATATCAATATAAATTTTTTCATTTGCATATATAGGTTTATAATTGCTGATTTTTCGTTCCCCCAATTTTTTTGGATTTAAAATAACAATTTGGTCCATAGAGGGTTAAATTTATATTAAATTCGAATTTTAATTAATTTAATTTTTGAATATGTAATTAAATTCGATACATTGAAATCCCTCGGCAAGTGAAAGAATTTGAAAAAAATATTCGAATTCCAAGCTTTTCGATGTGGTGGTCCCACGGGGTCTCTCAGTTGGGCCCGGTGGAGGCAACCTTTAGCCGAGGCATTTCGCGCGGACCCGCTTTTTATAAATATTGGTCGTTCGAGTTTCGTAGCCGAAATTCTGGCTCCGACAAGCCCCCATCGGCATTTCTGAAAAAACAGAATTCTCCGTAACGAGGTGATGAAGGCGTGGGGGGGGGGGGGTGAGTGAGCGCCTCCGACTAATGGTGTAATTAATCACCTCGGGCCTTGGGAAACTGCCCGGCCAACGATATATTTTAATCGACGTCCCCACTCTCCCTCCCCCCACGGTTAACCGTGTTATGCAAACACATATCTGCCGTACTTTCCTTTAAGCACCGCGCACTTGTCGCGCAATGTCATCAGACCGAAGGACTTAAACCGGGGTACCGTAGATTTCCTCCGTTTCTACCTTCGCCGGTCCGGTCTTTCGCCGTGGTCTCGGCCGCTCGCCGTCTTCAGTAGCGGTGTCACTACTTGTACTGTACAAGTGACACAGTGACAGTGCAGTGAGGATGCCCGAAAAACATACGAAGTGCCAAAAGTGGCCAACACCGCTACTGAGGATGGCGAGCGGCCGAAACCGGGGTCTGGCGAAAAACCGAATCAGTGAGAGGAGACAGAAACACACGAAATATACGGTATTCCAACCCCTCGCAGACCACAAAACAGGTATGTTAAACCAGGGTAACATAGATTTCGTCCGTTTCTGTCTCCTCTCGCTGGTTTCAACTTTTGCTAGACCGGTTTCGGGTTTTGGATATTTCTTGGGCATCCTCACTGCACTGTCACTTGTCGTGTGTATATATACGTGTCCTCTTATTGTGTTTTCGGGGGATGTTGTTTGTCTTATTTGGGTTGGGAAGGATTTCGTTAACGGGTATTCTTCTAAACTAGGGTCTTTTTTACGCCTAGGCGCATATTTACTACTCGACTGTAGTCTTTTGGAGCAATCTGCGGCCCCTTGCAAAACGCACAACACTGCGCAAATGCGTATTGGCGTAGATTCGATGGATGGAAGAAGGTTTTATTTTTGTATTTCATAAATTTCGTATTGGTAGTAACTTGGCGTGTTCACGGTCAAATTTTCAATTAAACCAAATTTTATGTGTAGTCAATATTAATACTGCAATATCTAGACTTAAAATAGGGATGATTTTGGGGTCTCTTCACAGAGAAACACATATTGTTGAACCAAAAAATACGAGTATTTGAAAATAATGGTATTAATTTACTGTTCGTCTTGATTCATTCTTGCCGCTGGTTTCTCCTCGGTAATATTCGTTAGGAAAACTTTACGGTGTACTATGGTCTAGGTCTATTAATGGCGTCACGGGTTCAAAGGGCGTTTCGACGCCCATTGCTTTCACGAGGACTCTTCCGCAGTCATCGCAGAGACAGCGAGGGGGCACCACGTAATCTCAAGTCCTACAACCTACTCTACGAAGTATTCTGTAAGTAAGAACGCCGAAATTGTAGCCGGAACTTAGAATGAAGGTCCGTGTCGCGATTGGCGATCTCGAGGTACTCAGAGAACGGTCTGGAAAGAGAGAGGCGACGAACACTTTTAGTTCGTTGAGCACATCCTTCGTTCAACCGATAGGCGTTTCGTTTTACACAATGTAATTATAGCGTAAGTGCAAAATGTAATAGTGGAGGATTTTTGACTGGCGGCTGAATAAGAAGAGGCGTGGACGTCCCCCTGCCCCAATCGTTTTCCCGGCATTCTCCAGTTTATTTTATCGAGCCCGTCATTATCCCGGACGTCTTTCCCCCATTGTATGCTCCTCCTCCTTCTACGGTCCTTCCCATTCGCGGGCTCGCTTATGTGTAAACCCGCCGGTTAACGTCAACGGGCCCCCCCTATAACGGAATAAATATTGAATGCTAATGAGAACTGTTATATCCGCGCCGGGGAATTCGAAGGGACGCCCCCGCCGCCCACCATTATTTCTTGTTTAATTCCCGGGGCGGTGACCGCTCTTTCTCCTGCACAGTCATCGCCGCTGATGGTCAGTCACCGGCTGAAAAGATTAGTAGCGAGGAGAAAAAGAATATATATGGGGGGGGGGAATCACAATAACAAGAAAAAGTTAAAAAGGGTAGCCGGTAATAAAGGGACGACAAAGGGGGGCCCCCGGACAGTGAAAGAGGCGAGGTCGGGAGGCACCCTAACTGTTATGTAAATCCATCCGCGAGCCGTTTATTCTTAGTTTTATTATCTTCCTAAACCCTCATCCGAGCGGCCATTCAATCCATTTGTCGGGGCCGCCGCCGGAGTTTGATTCTCTAGTCTGGCCCCTCACTCAAAGCTGTCCACTAAATAGAGAAGATCTCGGCAATTCGGATTTTAATTTCATTGCACCGATCCTTCAGGATCGTCCATCGGTTGTTTCCCGAACCCGTTCGACGCGTTTACGAGCCGTCTGTATGAGCGATAGCAATTACGCCGTATGCGGAGTGGACACTTCCTTAAGGGCCGGCGAGGGGGAGGGGGGCGGTAACGAGGAGAAAGGAGCGTTGAAAACAAAAGGATTTGTCGTTTATACTGGGTATAATTCGACATCGTTTATACCCGTTCTTGTCACCCTCCCAGACACGGCCGATAACACCCACTGACCTGGATATATCAGGTCCAGTCGCGCTGACTAATAAACGCCCTGAATAAATGCCTGTAGTCACCGATCGCTGTTACATTATTTTCCTATTAATAAGAATGATTCTCATACCTTTAACAGGGCAGGGACGCTTTTATTTTATTTTAAATTTAAATAGTGCAGCGTCTCAATAATCATTTAAATCTGTGTATTAATAATAATTTAATTCTTCTGCCCTCCTGCAGAATGCCCGACTACTGGCAAAAGAGCTACAGAGGATGGCGATCAGCCGATCAAGCAGAAGACCAAACCGGCGAGAAGGTGGAAGAAACTACAGCAGTGCTACAGAGGCAGTAAATTACCTGGTTGTATAAAAAGGCTTCGAACGACATTACGCTAGAAAAGGTCCACGTAGACGTGCCCTCTATATAACTAATACTTATAACTAGCTTCCAGATTTTAAATGTGCAAATTGAGCAAAAATAAATAATAAAAACAAACTGTATTTGTTAGAACTCAATATATTTTATACATTTTATTATTTATTATTATATATATATTTATTTATACGTATTTTACCTGAATAAAAAATATTAAAACAATAAAGGAAATGTTTCATATTTATTATACCCACATTCCACTTTAAATGATACTGCCGGAAAAAAATAAATTAAAATAAAAGGTTGTAATTCAAAACAACGGTTGGAACAGTTTAAATCAGTATTAAATTGTACTAATAAAAAGTTTCTAAAAAAAGAAAGGAATATAATATAAGTGCGCTCAGTAATCATGATTGGGGTATTATTTGCAAAAAGCAGGGAAATTTGGTCAATTACTTAGTGGGGGTTGGCAGCGCCTATATATATATATATATATATATATATATATATATATATATATATATATATTTATATATATATTCCCACATTCAGGCTTAAGTGTTAGTGCCAGGAGAAAACGAATTAAAATATAATTTTTTAATTCAAAACAACGGTTGGAATAGTTCAAATCAGGATTAAATTGTACTACCACATTTTTATTAAGAAATTAAAGGAATACAATATAAAGTGCGCTGAGTAATCATGTGCGTTATTATTTAGAAAAAAGCAGGGAAATTTAGTCAATTTCCCGGTGGGAGGGGTTGGCAACGCCGAATTGAATAATTGCAGTAATAAACGTACAGCCTACGCCATCTAGCGGGAAATTGGTGAACTACGATCGTCTAATTTTTGCGATGGTAGCGCCATCTAGCGATCGCAGGCTGAACTAATTCCGCTGTGTATCAGGCCCAAGTCGTCTACCTCCTACGGCGCCTTGTTCTCCTGATACAAAATTTGAGTTTCGATACAGCCCACGCCATCTAGCGGAAGATCGCGGAACAAATTCCCCGTGTATCAGGAGCGTCTACCTCCTGTGCCGCCTTGTTCTCCTGATACAAAATTGACTAAATTTTGTATCAAATGTTGTGGGCTCTATCGAAACTCAATTTTTGTATCAGGAGAACAAGGCGGCACAGGAGGTAGACGCTCCTGATACACGGGGAATTAGTTCCGCCAACTTCCGCTGGATGGCGTGGGCTGTACAAAAACTCAAATTTTGTATCAGGAGAACAAGCCTGCGCAGGAGGTAGACGCTCCTGATACATCGGGAAAATAGTTCCGCCAACTTCCGCTGGATGGCGTGGGCTGTACCGAAACTCAAATTTTGTATCAGGAGAACAAGGCGCCGTAGGAGGTAGACGACTTGGGCCTGATACACAGCGGAATTAGTTCAGCCTGCGGCCGCTAGATGGCGCTGCCATCGCAAAAATTAGACGACCGTAGTTCACCAATTTCCCGCTAGAGGGCGTAGGCTGTACAATTACTGCAATTATTTAATTCGGCGCTGCCAACCCCTTCTACTAGGTTATTGGCCAAATTTCCCTGCTTTTTGCTAAATAATACCCCGATCATGATTACTGAATGCACTTATATTATATTATATTTCTTTCTTTTTTTAGAAAAAATTTAGCAGTACAATTTAATACTGATTTAAACTGTTCCAACCGTTGTTTTGAATTACAAAATTTTATTTTAATTTATTTTCTCCTGGCAGTTCACCGCACTGTAATTTTTTTTTAAGTTTTAATTATTTTAATAGTACTAATAATGTATATCTTCGTGTTCCCTTATGGTTTTTGGACGGGAGATATTAAATGTGTTTCATGCAGGCTCCTCTGTTTCACGTAATTAATGTCTCTGGATGACTACCCACTGTGTAATGTCCGACATATGCCTGTTTAAAACTTACATTTTTGAAATCGACTGAACCATTTAAATTGGTTCTTTATATAACTACTTTGTGATCTATAACTACATAGCGGGTTTATAACTCACTAAGCAATAGTTATAAATTAATGACTCAATATTGTATTATTGTTTTTACTATTTTTATTACTTGAAACCTACCTGAGCTGACATAATTTTGAACAAACGAATGAGGATGTGTTAGGAAGTATTGGCATTAATTGTATAAACGAATCATTTGTTTTTTTTATTTAAGCATGTTTAGACAGTGTCTAGAAGGCCTAGAGTTTATATCTTGTATACATTTCTGATTACATATTAAGATATACAAATTGAAATGTTTTTAAACAAAAAAAATATATTACAGCTTGTTTCCTTCATTTATGTTTCTCCGAGATTTGTACACACTCAAATTTGATTACAATGTGATAAGTACTCAAAATTGACCTGTTGGCATATTATGTATAAAGGAGTTAAACATCGATGGAGGTTCTTGTTTAATTATTCATTGTGCTATTCTTCAAACGCGATATTCGACCCGTCTATTAATTGTATGACTGAATTATTCTCGCCAAAAACCGCCAGATACTGACGTAACGCCTTCGAAAACCGATCTATCGGTTATATCGGTCAGACAGACGGCCGTCGAAGCGAAGGGAGAACTATAAGCGGAAAAAGATGAAGGCGACCGCGACCGAAAAGTATGCAGGATGAATACAGAAACTAGACTGTCGCGTCTGCCCTTACACGTGCGAAACCGAGGACAAAGTCTCCAGACGACTCATAATGAATTATGAAAAAATCATAAGCGGGGGACTTTTCGACGAGAATAACTCACGTTCGAATGACCCGTGAATAGCATAATTTATCCATTAATAGTCTTAAAATCATTCTGTAATTGTACACAGGAGGTTCCATTGAAACCCTGTTCAAATTATTATATTACATATATATAAAACTATAAAATATATAAACCAATAACACATTTGAACGAAGGTCACATTTCATATGTAATAACATTGTTCAGTCGAGTATTTGGAATACTGAGAAATAAAATAAAAATGCATTCTTAACAATTATTTTACCCACCTACAATTCAACAAATAATCGAATATAAAACTGTTATTACAGCCATTCCAGTAATTGGCATTCATTCCTCGATGAAAGAAGATGAACGATGTCTCGTTTCATTGGAATAAGGAGTATTTAAAAAAAACAGTATTGAAACAATAAAAGAGATATTTCGTATTTATTATACACAGATTCCAATTTGAATGGTACTGCTGGAAGAATAGATATTAAAGTGGATTGCTCTAATAATTTATTTCTCACAACTTTCATGAGTACAATATGTGAAGTTACATATGGATAATTTCCACTATTTCAATCTCGCTGAAATACCAATAAAAATTTGGGAGGGTCATCCCTCTATTATGTAAAAAAGTGCATAATCAATCCTACTATATGTGTATTATTTAAATTTAAATGTGTCAAATTGTATTCATAATTAATCTCTTTTTGTTTCTCTTCTGGCTTTCGAACTGGAGACATCGAAACCATCTCTTGTATTTCAGTCGGCCTCTCGAGCTTTCTGAAAGCTAACCATTGTCCCTCCATAACTAGTGTACAGCATATTAGGGGTACCCAAAAGTAATCAACATTTTGAGTTTGATATTCATTTTATTTTGCTAAAAAAGAAACTTTAATTATTAATCTACTATATGTTCACCAATATTACAACAACTCTCTGCCACTTTCCGGCACATTTTCGATTCCCCCTTGAAGAACGCCTCAAGACCAAAATACATCTTATCAAATTGTTAATTACTTTTGGGTACACTTAATATATTGTTTGTCCCAGAACCCACATCGGTTATATGAATATTGTGCGATTTATAGTACATCAGCATTGTAACGAAATTATTGTCTATTACCGTAAATTTTTTGTGTTTCTGTCTCCTCTCGCCGGTTTGGTCTCTTACTAGACCGGTTACGGTCGCTCGTCATCTTCAGTTAGTCACTATCGGCACTTTGGATGTTTTTTCGGGCATCCTCACTGCACCGCCACTGTCACTTATACCGTGCTGTTTGTCGTGTGTACATATACTGACACACGATAGTGACAGGCTATGCTGGTTAAAGACCAAACCGGCGAGAGGAGACAGAAACACAACAAATCTACGGTATTCCAACCCCTCGCAGACCACAAAACAGGTATGTTAAACTATTGTCTATTATATATAAAAGGGATTGAAAATCAGTTGGTTTTTTCCGGTCTACTACCGGCTAATAATTAGTGACAGTAATGCCGGAGCAAAGTGTTGGCGCATGTGAATCGTGAACCGGTCTAACATTAGACCAAACTGGGTACAGGAGATTCGGTAGGCATTTTAGTGTTTGTATTAAATATCTTTACGCAAAACCCGTATCAACCCGATTGATGGAAGGGTAACTACTGCAGACTGCAGGTTAATAGTTTTAATAATTGTGACTAAAATTGCTTTTAATTTTAAAATGTTTTGTATCCTTCTTATAATAGAATAGAGTGTTTCTATGTAGGAGGGATTGGTTCGTGAGCCTCCCCCCAGTGTTTATGGTCCACCGAACACGGTCCTACCATCCTTTTATTCTCCCTCGGCGCTTCATTGTTTTTCCCTCCGCCCGCGCCATATTTATAAGCTCCCGGGATGAGCGGGACTCTGAGGCGGGATGGGCATTAAGTTATGCATTCGTCGGGGGAGGACAATACCGGGAGTATTTATGTTTTTTTAAAAGAAAGAAAGAAGAAGTAGCATACCATGGAATGGCCGAGGTACTCAGCGGCGTTGTCGGAGATATAGAGCAGTTTGCCGTTCTGCGTCATCATCATCAGGAACCCGCTCAGCGCCTGAAATAGAAAAGAAAAATCCGACTTAATAAACATGCGAGTTGTATTAACAGTTCACATATATAGGGTGTCCCAAAATTAACGCTTTGAATTTTGAAGATTTGAATCGAACTGTGGCTGCTAACCTTTCATTATTATTGAAATATTGTTCAACAGTGAAAACACGTTGTTCTATCGTGTAACGCTCCATTTGTACTAACCCTAAACTATCAGCTGTCAAATGGTTTTTTTTATAGGGTTGCCAACTTGACTGCAAGAATGGTGGCAAATTCAAATCTTGCGTTAATTTTGGGACACCCTTTATATTATACTGTCGCCAATAAACCCCTATTCCTTTCTTTCTTCACTGTTTTATTGTCACAACTATAAACAAATAAAACAAGAAAACATACCTGTTTTGTGGTCCGCGAGGGGTTGGAATACACTAGATTTCGTGTGTTTCTGTGTTCCTCTCGCCGGTTCGGCCTTTTGCTAGACCGGTTTCGGCTGCTCCCCTAGACTCCCACTGTCACTTGTAATTGACTAACACCGCTACTGAAGATGGCGAGCGGCCGAAACCGGTCTGGCGAAAGACCGAACCGGCGAGAGGAGACAGAAACAAACGAAATCTACGGTACAACAAGAAAACATCGATGTTCAAACAGCACTAACAACGAGTAAAACAAGAATGGAGGAAGAACCCACTGATTATCCCCCGTTTTTGAATTTATTTAATTGTTTTTACACATTTAAATAACGCGGCCACTTCCTTTTCAGGTATCTGTAAAGAAAGTCTGGCATGAATACGATGGGACCACCTGATTAGGATGATGGCTGATTCGGTAGTGAAATAAGTTATACATCTGCATGGGATAAGTCGCGGACTTAAGATCTATATGCGGGGCGAGGTTGAAGTCGCAGTGAAGTCCGTTGGTTATATTCTTTAATATTTTCTAATGTAAAGTTCAACTCCACAGTTCAAGTCCGTACGTCCACATAAAAATAATTTATTGTTTAAACCTAATTTTGATCGTAGATTTCGTGTGTTTCCGTCTCCCCTCGCCGGTTTGGCCTTTTGCTAGACTGTTTCGGCCGCTCGCCATCTTCAATCACTTTTGGCGCTTTGGATGTTTTTCGGGCATCCTCACTGCACTGTCACTGTCACTTGTACTCTGGTGGTTGTCTGTTTGTCGCGTGTATATATACGTCTCTTGTTACAAGCGAGCAGCCGAAACCGGTCTAACAACAGACCAAACCGGCGAGAGGAGTCAGAAACACACGAAATCCACGTCTCGCAGACCTCAAAGCAGTTATGTTAAACTAATTTTGGTCTATTGTCCAGTAATCGAAGTAATTTACTTAGTACTGTAGTTTCAACAAACTATATTCAACTTAAACTTCATTCTACTTTCAAAGTTTTCAAACAGTTATTCCCATGGCTTCCTTTAACTGAGTCCAATAATATCTTTGATTAGGGTGATTACTAAATGTGTACATGCTAATTTACTTATTGAGAAACTGTTTTTTTCGGAATGCATAAAAAGGATTGCCCTCCGGCTGCAGAGAGAATGATAAATTACAAAAGAAATTACGCGCGGTAAATTACAAATAATGCCTCCGATACCGTAAAAAATTAATTGTAAATTAATCTAATATTTAGAAATATTATTATTTGGTTTTAGGGTCGGCAATCTTGTTTGACCTCAATTTATGTTCGATTACAACACATTATTTCCCCGGTACCCCTTCGGCCACGCTATTCCGAGCCATTACCTATTCATTATCCCTGCCCACTTACCGGACGGGAAACTTCAAAATACGAAGCGTTTACCGTTGTCTTGTGCGGTTAATGATGTAATAAGGCGTGCATATATTGGAAAATTTTACAATAGCTCTACCAGCTATTTTTCTCACAAAAAGTATATATTTGGTATACTGGGTGGAATATGGGATCAATCGGGGAAAATTTTCGAAATACATAAATTTCGTTTTTTCGACCGGCCGTTCAATTGAAATTTAGGCCCTTCTCTTAAGGTATTCATTTTGAAAATCATAATCTATTCCTTCTGATATATTTATTTGTACGTTAAGCATTTAATTGTCGGTTTATAGTGACATCTTCAGATATTGGAAAACGTTTTTCACATTAAGTAATTTCTTCCTCGGTATTTATATGTAGGCTTCTATATAATCCGCCGCTCGGAGTGAGTAGGCCAATTGCCGCTACTGGATAATCCGCCGCGATTTTTCCCCGAATTTTCGCCTGGACACATAAAATTGGCGCTGTTTTAACGTTTTTCCGATAAAGTGGTGGGGAAAAAACAGGATTGTCCCCCCATTAAATATCCCCTTCGAGGGTAGAGGAAAACACCCGTGGGTAAATTACAGGTTGTCCTGTGGGGCGGCGGCCGTGTGCGTGTGCGTGTGTGTGTCACTGCTGATGAATCACGTCCCGTCCCATATCTCACATCTACGGATTCCCCGATCCCTCTGTCATTATCTCAATCAATGGGGAAGGGGAGCAGTGGGGAAGGGGGGCGGGAATAACCTGTGATTTCGGCCCTCCCATCTATTTAAACGATCTATTTTCCATTTTATTCTCCGCCGGCGTTATTCGTCGAAAAGGGGCTTTCGTTTCGACTGTCCCTTTGATATATCTCACGTTCGTTTATTGAGCAAGAATTTATTACCAACTTAATTTAATTACAGCGTACATTTCTCCTACATTCCCGTGCAATAAGCAGAAAATAGGCCGAAACCGTTCTAACGAAAGAGCAAACCAGCGAGAGGAGACAGAAACACACGAAATCTACAGTAATATAATTAGTATTACTATAGTATTATAGTATAATCATCTCTTGTTTCGTTTACTGACTAATCCCAGAATATAAATGCCTGATGATGGAAATCGATCTACAGACAGTTGATAAACTAATAGCATTCGTACAATAGCTAAAATCCGAGAAACATACTGCTCGGCCCATTTAGCCGTATAACTATATCAGAGATAGTTTCCGTAAAGGAACCTCAACAATTAATTGAAGAATTGATACAACAAAAAACATTGATGCAAGCATTAGCAACCTCACCTGAGTTTTTTTATTTATTTTATTTTTTTATATTTTTTTAAAAATTTAGATCACGTGGCCACATCTTTTTACTTTTTCCTTTTTAAAGAAAGTTTGGGATGAACGCGATGGGACCATCTGATGGGTGATTCGGGAGGGAATTCGGTACATTTCTGTATGGGATAGGTCGAGGACAAAATCTGTACGTAGGGTGAGGTTGAAGTCGCGGTAAAGTCCGTTGGTTATATTCCTCAATATTTTCCACTGTAAAGTTTCGATTTCGTTGATTTTTGTCAGTTCGGCCGAACCCCGCACACAGTTTTGTAGAGCGGATTTAGCCGTATAAAAGTAGGCGGTTTAATTTTTATTATTGGAGGGCGTACCGTTAGAGGGGGAAGCGTATTGAGATCAGTTCACCGATGAACTATAAGCCGGCCTGCTATCCGTGGGAGCCAGTGAAAGCTGGCGGCGACATCCACCACCATGTCGGGGGCCTTTCACCTTTTCAGTACAGACTTTACCCTCCCAACTATTCCTTAACCGTTCCTATTTGAAATCCGGATAAGACTTGACCGAACACGAGTCATAATTAACCGAAGAATAATTAAATCAACAGCTTATCGGTTAGTGGCGTTGACGCGTCGAGTTCGAAAGCTTGAAGTTCAGCGCAGTTGGAATCGATGCAGTTCATATACAAGATGGCGACGTTGCAGCCGACGCTATTCAGATGGCACAGGATGCCTACTGTATTATAATATATAAAAGTATAACGAAATAAAGGAGGCAGTGGAGTCTTAGACTCCATTCAGTGATTAAACCCTTCCTCGACACAATTTTTAATTTATATCTAAACTATACTTAAAATATTAGATTTGTACTTTTCTCTTTAACTTTAGTAAAGAATATAACAAAAAAATAATTAAATGTTATTACTTAACCCTCTAAGGGCGAATTTTTATTTTAAATCCAAAACAATTGGGGGAACGAAAAATCAGCAATTATAAACCTATATATGCAAATGAAAAAAAATGATATTGATATTGGTTGTCTTGACAACGTTATAGGATTAAGATTTATCCGCCATCTCACGAAAAAAGCTATAATTATTTGGTAAAATCTCGATAAATTGAAATGTGACCTGAAAGTTACAAGGGCCCATAGAGGGTTAAATATACAATTATATTAGTTATAATAAACAGCGGGGCTTAATTAGAATTATATGGAGAATTTTTGCGGTCTTTTTATTTTCTTACTATTTATTTTTCTCGTTATATTTTATAGTGGACAGAAGACCCGGCAGTAATGAGCCTAGATTGTGTTTAAGATTTTTTTGTTAAATAACCAAATAACGTGGAAAAATAAAAAATCGTTAGAATAATTAGAACATCTTGCCTAATGAGCGTGTGGAAAATTCGATTGCGATGCATAACGTACTCAAATTTAAATAAAAGGGTGATTACATTAAACGCTAAATAGTTCTGTTTCTTACAGTTTTCGGTAAGAATTAGTATAAATATAAAAGCGGCTAGCATACCGAGTGGCAGGTCGAATTTATTTATTTCCTGGCGGGTAACAGGTGGAGCCGCTGTAATTGATGGTGACGCTGGATATGCCGGTAAAGCTCCGGGGTCAGAGCTTAAAGTCGAGATAAAAGTTAAGCTCCCCGCAAGGATTCGTTAACATTTAAACCAAGAGGCAAGGCTAGAGTCACCTCTCACTCGGCACAACCGATATCCCGACATTTAGCCCCCATAATTAAAACACCAACCCTTCCACCCGCCTAACGAGATATACACACCCGGAGGAACGCTTATATATATTATGTAGATTTTAAATTAACGATTCTTGTTTATACAGTATCACGGGTACGGTTTCGGATACTTTTTACCACCCGTTACAACTCTAATGACATTTACGCATATAAGCACTCAGTTCTGATGTAAACGCAAAATCGCTCATACAGCTACAAATTAATCTAGAAAATCTTGGCCGAATCACACAGCCGTAGATTTCTGTCTCTGTATTGATTGTTTCCAAAAATAAAGCCGATACATCCACAGAAAGCCTACTGTCAATCGGACTGTAATCTCATTCGAGAAATTCGATGGGTGCTTATCGAGATTAGAAGTATTTAACCAACCACAATCATTTTATACACTTAACCTATCAACAATTCACTACGCACAAATTATAAAAATATTAGTTCAGAATACCTGTTTTGTGGCCTGCGAGGGGTTGGAGTACCGTAGATTTCGTTTGTTTCTCTCATCTCTCGCTGGTCTATCGCTAGACCGGTTTCGGCTGCTCACCCTCTTCGAATATAGCAAGAGACCAAAAACCAGCGAGAGGGGACAGAAACACACGAAATCTACGATCAAAAAATTACAAAATTTAAATGGCCTAACGATCCTTATTGAACGAAATATGAATCCCAGTCCGATGAGGGTCAATTTGTTTTAGGTATTAGTTCTTTTCTGACTTAATAAAATAGAATAAATTTTTTTGTTTTCAAAATGGAGAAAGTTCACACTTTTGTACCTGTCCGCCGGCTACAAGTGGTTTGTATTTGGCCTTTAACAAAGCGCCGTGTCGGGCGGTAACCAGCCCGATATAATTCAACGCAGATTTCCACTCTCTGTTATTCATGAGCCGGTTGGGGGGACCTTGAAGCCCTTTAAGAATCCGTTGCCCGCGTTTATTTCCATAAGATGTATTTCCGGGTCGCGGTGATCTCTCTCCCTCCCTCCCTCCCTCTCTCTCTCTCTCTCTCTCTCTCCCTCGCGCCGCCGTTACTCATTTCAGCCTGCCCCCGGGGCCGACCGTGTGTTAACAATGGTGTCGGAATATTATTACAGGCGTCGGGGACTCTCGGAAATGCGAGAGTTCAGAACAGATATAAATATCTTTTACGACGCGTTCGCGAGCCCTCTGCGCTCTTCCTCTCGCTCCGAGCGTTATTAATTTACAGTCGGACAGGTACCGCGGCTCAAACAAAACGGGAAACTGGCTACGATAGAAACATTAAAGTTGTCTTACAATATTTTACAATGGGAGGTGATTCGCAGTTATATCAGAGATATATGTCAATTTTTATTCGCTATTAACTCAACATTTCCATGTTAGAGTATGTGAATTATATCTCACATTTTAACTGCGTATTAACCCTCTATGGGCCGAATTTTTATTTTAAATCCAAAAAAATTGGGAGAACGAAAAATCAGTAATTATAAACCTTTATATGCAAATTAAAAAAATTGATATTGATATTGGTTGTCTTAACAACGTTATAGGGTTAAGATTTATGCGCCATCCGACGAAAAAAGCTATAATTATTTGGTAAAATCTCGATAAATTGAAATGTGACCTGAAAGTTACACTGGCCCATAGAGGGTTAAATTAGGCTGTAAGATGATGGCCTAAACCGTGCTTGTCAAAACCCATTAATTTTCAAAGTTTTGGTTCGTTCTCTCATCTGAAATCACAAAAGTTTTGCTGTCAATACTGCACGGCGACTGCTACTTTAATATTTATTTCTGAGCTAATTTATTTCTCTTCATCGTGCGCTAAATCTTGCGGTGGGAGAAACGCCGCAGAGGGAAAACCACAAGCCGGAGGATAGGACGATCTTTTTTAACCCTCTATGGGCTTTTCGTGTAACTTTCAGGTCACATTTCAATTTATCGAGATTTTACCAAATAATTATAACTATTATCGTGAGGTGTCACATAAATCTTAATCCTATAACGTTTTCAAGACAACCAATATCAATACCAATTTTTTTTTCATTTGCATATATAGGTTTATAATTGCTGATTTTTCGTTCACCCAATTTTTTTGGATTTAAAATAAAAATTCGGCCCATAGAGGATTAAATTACTAATCGTAAGCGTAAAATGATTTTACGTCACCGTGGGGTGTTATTTGAATGGCTACATTTGTCAGCGACGAGCGTTAGTCACATAGCAATGACGTCACGGTTACTACTTGCCGTTTTCTGTGTGAAGTATCGCTATTGTCCCGGGCATCCATGGACACAAAAAAATCGCACAGCTCACCCAAACTGTCGGCCGAATACTGATTCAACTACCGCGCCTTACTTCGAATATGTTTTTTTTTTGGTACAAATGTATACAAAACCAGGTTTGGCCTGCGGTACGTCCTCGGTCCTAACGACCTCCCCCAATTGGCATGCTAGCGGCCGCCGTTGCGTTTGGAAATTTGGAAACCAATTTGTGAACTTTAGTGCCAACATAACTTTGCCCCATTGTTGACGGGCCGCATCCGTGGATTATCTGTATTCACCCCCAGCAGTCCGAAATCCGAAATTCCGGCCTACGGTCTTAAGCCGCGCAGTAGAAATTCCGTGGGAAATTCGTCGGTCCGTGGGAATCGAACCGCTGTCCCGTCTACTATTTGGCGAGAAGCGATAATTTGGTTAGCGACGTCCTTCGAGGGGCCGGCGAAAACGAGAGTCCACTCCCGTTCGCCCGGCGAGTTCGCGTACAGTTGTAAATTCGAAAAGCGGAACTTCGGAAATTCGGGAAAATTAACATGTATAATACGTTCATAAGGGGTATTATTGAGGTACCGAGTGAATTTGGACGAAATGCAATTGCCACAAGTAATCTGGAATTTAATAATAAAGCTGTCCGAAACAGTTGTATTTATGTGCATGGAATTTGAGCAGGGCGATTGGGCCGCGTTCCACAAAAACGGTTAACCAAAACTTTTTAATAAAAAAGAAATATGAAAAGTTTCAGAAAACCCGACGTTAACGCCCCAGAAATCATACACTATTAAGATACATCAAATTTATCTTAATAATTATATCATGACCGGATGTGGTCCTGAAATTTTCCATGATTTGAGTTGTAGTGCCCGTATCTCGGATTCTGATAATTGTAATATTATTGATTACACTAATATTTAGAATAGTTGTAAATTTTATTGTGAACTATAAATATAAAAATAAAATCTTCTAACCCGGGGAATCTATGTTAATTACTCATTTGTACGCAGGATAAGGTATATACGCTATCCGAGTGTACCGTTTAGGCGAACGAATGTTTCTTGTCGGCCTATCCGGTGTGAGGAGTGTTGGCAGGCGGGCGGGATGTTCCCCAGCCGTGTTGTACACGGACCGGGGCGAAAAGTATACGAGGAATGTTAATTAGGCCGGCTCAGATTGGAGGTAGGCCACCAGCGGCAACGGCTCGTTGCCCGGCTCTCGTTACCCCGGGCCGCGTTTCGTCATCTCGGATTCTATTTCTCCCGCGATTCCACAACAGAAGCGGTGACAATTTTTTACCGTTCTAACCTCGAACCGAATAACACGGTTTAGTTCTGCGGGCGTGAGCTTACAGTTTTCGCGCCTGATAACCGTGGAACGTTCAGTTTGTCCGACAAATACTTTCGCGAATATATAATTTCCTAATATTTAAACGTTAACGAATATTTATTTAAATAAATCTATATTTATTTTTTTATATAACAAATAATTATTGCAAATATTCCGGATCGCTGGTGTTTGTACGTTCATATAAATTTACTACGTTATGCCGCACCATCGATCGCTTCCTTAAACCGATAATATAAACAGATAAATTGAAAATTTAAATTGATTGCAACCCTAGCCCGAGTACCTACAGAACAGTCAAAACCTACAGAACTATAATAAAATACCTACAGAAATTATAATAAAATAATTTTAAATCGTGCTTAAATTTCAAAAGGTTTATTAGGTTCCAAAAATTCCAATACGAGAAATTAAATACTGGGAAGGTGGATCATCGCCGCTCGAATGTTTTCTAAATTGTTTCTAAATCAAGTAAGCGTGCGATTTGTCAATTTGAATGAGAAATTATCATTTTATTCACCTCGTTATAGTTACAGGATTATAGTTAAGTTGATTGGCATGTCCCGTTAAATGATATTTCTCGATACAAATATTTGATTCCGCCGGCCATTCTGAACCCCAGAAGCTGACTAGATATGTGAATTAAAGGCCGAATCCGAAGTTGTAAACTTTTTTTTCAATATAAATATTAGATTAAGCGGATATTCAGGACCAAATCCACTGTGATATAATAATACCGGTGAATATTCGCGGAAGGGGGGCTTTCAGATTATACGGTCGTCCCGATGACGACGTTTCCGTTAGCGGATCCGCGAGCCCGGACTTAATGGATCCCGATTGTCGTGGGCGAGATCCGATCGGCCGGCGGGGGTGGGGGGCGATACGTAACGAAGGGGAAAGTCACGATCGACCGAGCGTTCCCATTTTCCGATATGTAACATCTTCTCGTCCCATTGATTTTGAGCCGGTCCCCGGGGTGAAAATAGTTTCGGCGTAGCGGACGCGTGGGTCTCCGTCACGTTTATTTACAGTTGGCCATTGTGAAAGTATGTACAGAAAGCGACAGAAGAGCTTGGAAAAAGTATCAGAAATTAAGTACCAAGCATTGGGGGGGTCCCGAGGTCCACGAAATATTTTTCAGATACAGAAATTAATTAAAAATAAAACGTAGATTTCGCGTATTTCTGTCCTCCTCTCGCTGGTTTGGTCTTTTGCTAGACCGGTTTCGGCCGCTCGCCATCTTCAGTAGCGGTGTTAGTCACTTTTGGCATTTTGGATTCTTTTTGTCACTGGCACTTGTACTGCGGTGGTTGTCTGTCTGTCGTGTGTATATATATGGAGGTATCTTGTTACAAGCGAGCAGCCGAAACCGGTCTGGCAAAAGACTGAACCAGCGAGAGGAGACAGAAACACACGAAATCTACGGTATTCCAACCCCTCGCAGACCTCAAAGCAGGTATTCTAAACTGTACGCCATTTCTTTGCTTGTAATCCTAATTTATTATTAATATTGATAAAAAAAAGGAATGATAAATTAAACGCGTAAATTGCGTAGACCGGTTCTGGTATTACGCCATCGTCAGTATCTAAATAAGAGTTTTAGTGAAAAAATAGCATCAGCAAGATGCTCGCCGTATTTTATCCTACTGACCGAGATTGGTACAAAGCGGCCTATGAAGAGTATTTTTGAAAGACAGTTAAGAAGTATATATTTCAGTGTAATTTTCAAAAGCTGAAAATAAAGGGAATAATTTACCATAATTCTTTCGACCTTATTATCTGCTTTTACGCCTATCTTCACGCCACTTCATCTTCATTTAAGATACTTAATTAAGATTTATTAATCGTGGAATCTAAATATTTTCGAGGATGACGCTTCCCCTTTGGACCCTGAGAAACCCAAGCCGGGCGTTCCAGAAATTCCGAGAAGAGCAACCATCCGAAGGCTGTGTTTAAACACTCATTTTTTTTGTGTGTGCGTACCCCATCGTAAGTATTGCTGCAATTCACCGGCTGTAGCCGAGGTGTTAGAGGGCGTGTCCGACGCCCCTACGGGGTATCTCCCAATTAATCGCCCCCCCCCACCACCAGGGACTAATAGAGTTAGGGCTGATTAAATTATACCCCGAGGGCTGATTTCGGGGGGAAAAAAGTGTTTGTATTCCGCGTTTTTTTCCACCCGGCCGACTAATTTGTCGCATACACCGTCCGGGAGGTGGGGAGGTCGAAAACTAATATCAGTTAGATACTTAAAGGCAAGATCCTACTCGGTTGATATAAATAATTTAATATATATATTATGTTAATTTTTAATGAGTCATTATTTTGTATGTATTCAATAACTGCGTGATGAACAGAATGAACCAACAGAACAAACAATTACAGAGAAGTTACATGGCAAGGAGCTTCTAAAAAGTTCCGTATAAAAAAAATTATTTAAAGATGAACGCGCGAAAATTAATCGGAAAATTGGAGGAGTTCAACGATATTATTCCCATTTGTCATTATTTTGTTTCTGAGTACGGGCCGGCCAAAGCCTTCTGGATCGGTACCGCTTCGGTTGAATATTACCGCGATAAATTCGCTCACAGAGAGAAGTGACTCGTAAAATAGCGAGTCGGTCGGAGCGGGGGCGTTCAAATGAAAGGGACCCGCTTCTAAATTCGTGGCTTTTTATCGACGTCAAATGAGAAACGGCATCCCGCACGTCGGGCTTACAATGTGGGTCAGAGGATCGCCCTTTCACTCCATTTTTAAACTTTTAATTTTCGGGCCGTATCGTGTACATTTAAATACCATTAAATGTACTCAACTACTTAATTATACAGTCAGATACCAGATTTTTTCGTTTGTTTAATGACCCGCAGCCTAAAAATGTTGCGATTGCGTAGATATTTCACTCTCCCTTTTGCTTTTTTAGGTTATCTTTAAGTATACGGTTTTATCCATATAGGATCGATTTTAAATTGGCGGAATCTAATATTCGGTCTATATATATCATTTAGCCTTTCACTCGCTCTAAAGCATGATCGTATACTTTCATATTAATTCTATATGAACTTTGGTTTTAGGATGAATGATCACTTTGTGAGGCACTAGATTAGTCTTCGCCTCGGTATAATATTACCGGTAGAAATTCTCCTTTCAATAAATAACAGATAGCTCCGTTGCGGTTAAAAGAAAGGTACTGGCTACTAAATTCGTGGCTTTTTATCGACGTCAAATGAGAAACGGCATCGGCTGTGCCGGGGATGACCCGATACAGTCGGGGTTACAATGTGGGTCAGAGAGTGATCTGCCCCCCCCCTCTCTCTCTCTCTCTCTCTCTCGCTCTTTCACTCTCTACCAATCTCCTCCTCTCTCTCCCTCCTGTTGGCTTCTCTGTTCTCTGGCTGCGGCCTCCTCGGCCGATTCCCACGCCCTCTCCCCGCATTTGCATCTATCTTCCCTCCCCACCTTCGACTCCACGCTCTTCCATCTCACTCTTACTCTCTCTCGGGGCCACTCTCTTCCCTCCTCTTTCTCTCTCTCTCCCTTTGCCTCGCTCTTTCTCGACGGGCGTTTTAATTGCCTTCCCCCCTTCCCGTAAGTACCTCAAATAGAGAAGGTAAGGAGGGACGGGGGAGAGTAACGCCAATACCACTTGTCCGCGTTTATTTTTCTCTCCACCTCTCTTGCATAATACATCAAGTCCGGTTTTGGAATATTTGACGCTCTTTCTCTCTCCCTCTCTCGCTCTTAATTAACTCTTCTTCCCTTTCAATAAACCTGCCCGCGCTATGAGAGCGTCCCGAGCTTATCTCGGTCTGTTCCCGTTGATTGGCGTAGATAAGTTGGCCTCGGGGGTATCTAATTAAATCCGGGGAGTTTAAAACCTCTTAACGCTCCGGGCAATCTTGTTGTCCCCGAGTTACTACTCGGGAATAGTTATTTATTTACTCGAACGCTGGGACTTGAATGTCTGAAAATTGTCGCAGTCGCTTCAATCATGTGCTTTGTGTTGGTTCCCCCGGTATTCCCTTACAAGAGCGTATCTTACAAGCGACGCGTCGGCTGAAATTTTTCCTTTCAGTACATTCGTCGCGCGTCGGATCCAGCCAATATCGGAATAAGTAAATTACACCGGGCGAAGTGAAATGTAAACGGCAGTCCACATATTACAAGAAAGCGAACAATGGGCCGAGTATTTGATTATATAGCGGGCCGTGTCTCTAATCGTCCCATCTAGCCGGTGCGGCCAATCTAGTTTCGGTATTAACTCGGAGGGGAGAGAGAGAGAGAGAGATGGGGAGGGAGAGGAGAGAGAGAGGGGGGGGGAGCGAGCGCGCATCATTGTTTCTCCGGGCGGAGAGAAGAGTTTATCTTGTTTTTCTCCTTTACCTCCTCGGAGCCGTTCTCTCTTTCTCTTGCCTCCCCCTCGCGGGCCCTCCTCTCCCATTCCAATAAGATAGGGGGCCCTGATTTATACGCTCCGTTTTAAACGGATCCGGCTGACCCATGCATCAAGCCAATGGACCAGAAATTCAACGGCGGGTTCAAAGTTGAAATTAACCTTTTGGGTTTTGTTGCTCTCCGGCGAGTTATCTCTACGTCCCGCCTCTCTTCTTCTTCTTCTTCTTCATGACGCGGACCTCATCCTCCTCCTCCTCCTCCTCCTCCACCTCCTATTCCTCCTCCATCTCTCGGTAACGACCCTTTCGTTTCGGAAGACGCCCGCCCCGCTAATTTATTAAACTCCGATTGGGTAACTCCGATGGGTTTAATGCTCTTCTTGGGCAGGGTAAACTCTCGGCCGGTGTCTAAACAATATCACCGGTGTGATTTTCGGATCTATCCGTATCGTGTGAGTATTGAAACAAAAAAGATATGAAATCGTCACTACAACTAGTGCAGATTCGTCTAGTGTGCATAAGTATTTAAGGAGCTGCTCGCGGGACAATACTAGGGCAATATTTTCATCCTCATTTTTTATAAGTTACATTTCCCTACGGAAAAATTAGCCGGATACGGCTACTATATAGCGGGAGTTTTTATTATTTAGTATAAATTTAAGTATAAAAAATATTTTCCGCGGCTCTACTTCCCGAAGAACTTCTACCCCCGCTGTACACCACAGCGTAGTGGTGGTTCATCGACACCCCCGATAGATTACGACTGCTAAATGCTACTGACGATGGCGAGAAACCGATTTCGTGATATTCCAGGACTTAATATCGGGGTTTCTGAGACGCGAAATTCACACAGCCTTCGGCCGTATTCCTCCCGGGGCAATTCTCGCGTTTCAAAACCGACGTTTTCCCAATTTGGAATCCCAGTTAATGAAGGATCAATAAAAGGAGGATATTTCAGAGCCGGCCGGGCATAAATCACATTTAGCCGGGGCCCCGAGAGTGTAACACACGTTATCGATACATCACGCCGCTCGGCCCCTTGGACCCGCCACCGAAAGATCTATGGCCGTTTTCGAATATATTTCAGAAACTGCTTTTACAACATGTAACAGTTGTACTTTCAACGGTTCAATTGTAATTTATGCGAGCGGATCCCGGCCGGACTTTTAAACAACTCCATCCGAGATATATGTTCCCGCATTTAATGGGGGTATTAATCTAAACGCCTTTCCATCCAATATCGTCACTGTCTGTTTCGTGAGAACATCATTTCGAAAAAGTGTTGATCGAGAAGTGATGCGCTAATTTCTATGTAAATCTAAATACCGTAGTTTGCTCTTTTGATAGACTGACTTAGGCTGGCCGCCATCTTCGGTAACTCTTTCGTTACCGAAAAAATACGGTATTTCAAACCCTCGCAGACCGCCGAAATACACCTAAATACGTACTATTCTATTTAAATGTAGAACGACAAAATCAATTTTAAACTGATGAACTCAAGAACTGGCCAAGTTAATATGGTTTTCGGAATGAAAGTAGGGAATAATAATTGCAACGCTGTCGCTAACCGAACGTACAGTTTACATTAACCGCCATTTACAATCGGTTCCGCTTAATCGGTCGCTATTACCGATACTACTTTACAAGCGAACCGCATATTCCGAACGGTAATGTTTAATTTTTTCTTTTTTTTTATAAATTAATCGAATCTCGCAAGAGACTAGGGCCTACGCAACGGGGGGATTTCACAACCCTGGGGGGATTTATGTTTCCCGGTGTCCCGTTCCGAAACGCACTTCTGAGAAAATAAAAATATACAGGAATTAATCATACTTTTAGAGTGAATACGAAGCCAGAAAATTATGCGGCTGGCGGAGACCCGCGCGTGAGTCCGACCCCCTTTGGAGCCAAGCGCGGGCCTAATGACACAGCCGATATTAAGAATTGGGTATAATTATGACTTTAATGGGAGAAAGCAGGGAAAATTTGAATGCATCCCTATACTTAAATATTGCAATTATATCTTATCTGTGCGCGCTTTCTAGCGGCACGCGGGAGTAAGCAGCCCGTGGGGTACTTAGCATTCACGGTACGCGCCACCGATGACCGGCTTCTATTCGCGGACACTGATGAAATTCACTGGATGTTCGGTACTGGAGTACTGAAAATTCAAGGAGGTTGCGTCCGCTATTCCCAGGGGTTGAGGGAACTCGGGAACAGTTTTTCTCACAGACTGAGCATTTAAAAAAATTGCCGTCTCGAAATACCCGGCAGGACCAAATAATACGGAATTTTATGTCTTCTTTAATTTGCTCATTCTCTCTTAATAAATTAAAATTAAATAAACGAACCGCGATTGTACCTATTGCTGGTGTTGATTCTACTATAAAAAAGGGTTAAATAAATAAGTACTGTACCCTGACACTTGCCGCAACTCTACCAAAACCAAAAAATAAACACGCAGAGTTTTAGTTATTTTTTCATCTCTCTTTCAGTTAGCATGAGTGAAAATTTGCAATATTTTCCATCGTGGGTTATTCTTAGTTTTCAGCATTTAGTTCATTCTCCTTCCCGAGTTTTATCTGAGACAGTTTTGCGCTCAATACCGACATCATTCCACTAATTCCTTAAAACGATTAACGCTGTCTAAATTATAGACAGGGACGCTAAACAATCCGTGGTGATTACACCAGTAATTAAGGTTACTTTTTTTCCGTATTCGGCCCTAATTGCTTATTTTATGCCCTCCGTACGGTCAGAACAAACTTGTGATTAGCCGAATTATTAAAACCATTACGGGATTGATTTTTTCGTCGGCCGCCTTCCAGGTAGATCACCGGGGACCGGGAGAAGAAGGGTCTCAAGTTGTTAAAGTAATTACATTAACCGCCGGAGTTCAAATTATCTTTAATTGAGGCGTGAAGAAAAAAAAAGACCGGCCGCGGTTGAATTAGGTGGAAAAGTTTTAAAAGAGCCCTCAAAGATATTACAATGTTTTGGACCGCACGCGAAGAAAAGAGATTCGCGTAGGCGATTGAACAACGCGTGTATTGAATTTTTTGGTTTTACTGCACTGTGGACAATATCATAATTTTATTCTTATTAGGGATTATTCGAGGAAGAAATTATCCTGTAGACAAGAAAATTATGTTCAAACTGCAGCAATTCCTTTGGTAAAATCTTGTGCTAAGATTCATAATAGTGAATGATCCATTGTGAGATGTAATTGTAGATCAATTGTGCGTTAAATTGGAAGGTGTGTATAATAATATTGATGTTTAACTATTTAAATTGAAATTTTATTATGATTATTAATAAGGTCTTAATATTTAGATTAGTTCACTTTCGTGGGGACTTGCCGCCATTTAAAACCTGCTTAGAAAATGTGAACTATGGAAGCTTTAGTATTCCTTTTTTATATTACTCTAAAGTGGCCGTTGAATCTCAGGGACTGTCGCGGAGAAATTTAACGGATTAAGAGGTATGTCATAAATTATAAAAAAGTGTTCAATTTAATAGAAATCACAATTTATTGGCCCCGGTAACCTATTTTTTTTTCTCTAAAGAATTACGTCGACTGATAATCGAGAGGGCGAGCCGGTAACTTTGTTAATAAAGAGGAGCCGCGTCCTAACACCTCGGGGCCGAATTACAGGCTGTTTAAGTGCACAAATCGTGTGGGACGCGGCGGGGCCCCGTGGAAGGGTAATGTACCTGCCATATGCGGGCCTTGTTAGTCGGACGTTGTGTTTTATTGCTTTATATCTCCCGGTTGAGGGGAGAGAGAGAGAGAGAGAGAGAGAGAGAGAGAGAGAGAGAGGGTGAGGGTGAGTGAGAGAGACTTGATTATGTTTTATTGGTGGGCTTTATATTTTTAGCCGTGTGATTAGGCTAAGTGGGCGGGAGGAGGCTCCACCGCTGGCCTCTGGCCGTCATATGGGTTCGGGCCTATCATTAACACTGAGTGCCTTCGTAGACAATAATCGGGGCCGGGGCCCCCCTCTACGGCTTTTTAATGTTCACTTATATATAATTCCGCCCGTTATCTTATCGTAATCTAAAAAACCGCTTTTGGGCCGTACTCGCGGACCGAGTTTACACACTCGGACCTACCGGCTTCTGGCTTACTCTCCCACGCCGTTTGAAAATATAAGATCGGACGTGAATAGTAACATGGGAAATAGAATTTATTTTTATAATTACCCGATGATATTCTAGCTTAAGACCGAGAAAACATAAAATTGCGTTGTTATTATTATTTAATTACCGGTACAGCCAATTCCCGTCCACCGACTCCATTCCGGTTCGCCTCCCTTTTCGACAAACGTTTTCCATCGCACTTTCCTCTCCCCCAAGACAGTTTCCATTCACTTTCGTCACTTGCCCAGGCCCCGCATGTGACTGCGGGGGCGTACGATAGATTTATACACTGCCAAGTTGGCACTCGGCAGCGTAAACGCTTTTGCATCCCAAACAGACACCTGCCCTCAGCTTCTTGCCATTCCATTGCGACTCTTGTGAGGGGGGGAGGGGGAGAGGGGNGGAATCTTTACATCAGATTTCAATTAAGTAGTTTATGGCGTTAATATTTAGGTATTTTGTTTTAGTTCTGGTCAGCATTGTCCGAAAATTTGGTTCTCAAGAATGCCTGGCGACTGGTTCTTTAACGTTCTCCGGGCTCATTCTCGCTGTTGGTTTCCCTCCCGGAATATTCGTTAGGAACACTACTTCTCGTTTCCAAGCAAAGTACCATCACTGGGATGTGTTCACTTTGTCTATTGACGGTGGGAGAAACCTCGCGGAGGGAAGATAGCGGATCACCGGCTAAAAAAAAAATTCTTGTGATATATCCGACCGCTGCAAAGTGTCCTTTCATAATAACGTTCAAAGAGCCTTCCGACGCTCCCTGAGGTATAAAAATAAGGCTTATACCAGATTAGGGCCTTATTGGCTTATGTTTCGTTTTGTTTACCGAGAGCACTGTTACAAAGTAGCTATTATTTTAAGGAATGGATGGGGCGGTGGAAAAATGAGCGGCGAGCGGGTAAGGGAGCGGTAATAGCGGGGATTTTTCACCGGGGCGACGATGGCGGTGCCGGGGGCGAAACGGGGCCGGTAGCCGGGCCCCCCCGATTAGACACAGATCGAAACGAGGAGCATTAATTAAGCCGGTGGGGCCGCTATCCGCAATGTTGATGGATGCCCCGGGCCTCCGGCTAACTAGCTACCGTGCTATGGCCGGGGCCTCTCAATGACATCAGTCACCGGCAAACACCCACTTAGTCTGTCAAAACCAACAACTAATTGTGACCTTTTTTCCCCTCGGGTCGGAGGGGGGACCCTTAATGCCCCCCGCCTTCCCCCACCGCTATTAAAGCGTCGGGCGCTCTCCTATATTGGGCGCCTTTATCACAGCCGGTATTAACATATCGGTAATTGGTCGGCCTACCAAGGAGGTCTCCTCTCTGGAAGCCTCAACAGTCGTACGATAGCCGGCCTTTAGAATTTAACGCGAATTAATTTACGCGTTTTGTCGAATAGAAATGGCAAAAAATGACAAAACCGGGGTTCATACACGGAGTCCTATATTGTCCTTTGTATTTCTAAAAATCCTTAATGCGTCTTCAGAAGGATACGTTTCCTGCAGTACAACTGTTGACCCAGAATGTTCTTTATTTTTTCACACAATACAGAGTAATAAATCCTGGTTTTTGCTTGAAACCCTCGTTGCAGGCCGTTTCAGTCAATACGCTCATGTCCTCCGCAAGTAACTTCGCGAAGAGAAAGTCAGATTGGTGCCGGGAAAGTGGATAATATTTTTTTTTCATACCGCTCCGCAAGGATTTTTCGCATACCTCTACTTTCCACAGCTTTCTTTCATCTGTCGGAACTATTATATAGATAGAAACTCTATAGAAATATTCGAGACTACTAAATTTATGCGGGACCACTCGCAACCTATTAGATCTCCAGTATAATCATATTTACCAAAAAAATAATAATTGTCCATGTTTTTTCCTTTTGTTTTCGTCCAAGGAAGTATATTAATAAATCCACATATTTAATCAAATATCTTTTTACAAAACATATAACAATCTCAGATCTTTTTAAATAGTGTATGGTTTTAATGCTTTTAATTCGGCACTTAATCTTTGTGTGTTAGATTTAGTTTCTACAATTATTTTAGAATATTTATAACTTTTATAAAGCGTTATCGAATATATTCCTTCGATTGTACCCTTCTATTCCCCCACCTTTTTCGACTGTCGTTTTAATTCTGAAATTGCCGCCCAGTACAGAGCATACTGATAGGCCTGCTGTAATTGCCAATCTTCAAACTAGTTTTACGAAGCTTAGGAGGGGTCGCGTCAGAAAAAAAATAGCAAACGGAGCCTACGCAAAGCTATTCGCGCGAGCCCACAATGGGACCGAGCGGGACGTATATATCACTCGCTCGCGTCTTCTCTGGGTACGGCCGCGATGGAAAATTATGATAATGAGAGCGAACAAAAACGGACAATGGGGATGGTAGGGGGGGTGGGGCCGGGGCTCTCAATTGGGTGTTCTCGAATAAATTAATGAAGCAATAAAAGCCGGCTCCCAACCGATGGACGGGCTAATGTGTGTTTTATAGTGTTGCCGAGAGGCCGTAAACTGCCCCCTTTATAATTGATGTGCCCGGCCACTCCTCGGTCGGGAAGGATTCAAATGCAGATTAGGCGTCTACAGAACGAATAGCGGAAAAATAAAAGAAAACCTCTTTTTCTCTCTCTAGAGAGAGTACGCTATTTACAGACATTTCCTATGCGTACAAAAACTATGAAGGGAGGGAGATATCATTTTGGTCCAGCAGCGCTTTCGGCCTCTCGCCGTGTTCAGTAACACTCTGCGACTGTAAATTCCCGACTGAAATTCCAGCGAGGGTCCCGCCACCACGCCGTAAGAAAGGGACGGACGTTGGAACGCTCTTTGAGACGCTGCAGAAGAGAGACATTTTTTGTCACTACGCCCCGACAAGTGGAGCAGGCTTTCTCGGCGCCATCGGTGGACAACGCGACGCCTCGAAATTTTCACTGACGCCAACTAAAAATGTGAATAAACTATAAGCGTTTAAACTATAAAATGATAAAATCACAACCCCTAACATAAACTAAAAAACGTTCAGTACAATGTGCGTGAAGACGCTATTTTATCGGATAGAAAATGGAGATAATGTTCTGTCCTAGGAGAGGATTGGTTTGTTGTTCCTCTGTTTGGAATAACACAGGTTCAGTACAAATCTGAAAATACTAAACTGATAACCGTATTGGACACGCGGGGCTTCGAGTTCAGAAATCAATTATGTCTAACTTTCGGATCGATATATTTCATCGAAAATATCTGATATGGAACGCGAATCTCGGGCCGTTTTAAAAGATCGGCGGTATATATATACCCAATGATATATGCCCGGCGGTTGAACTCGTCGTTCAATTCGAAAGGCCTTTTGAACCCGTCGGGCACAGTTTAAACGGGATCCGAACCGACTGTCATCGTATTGAGTTTTACGAAAGGTTATTTTATGCAACTTATTTGGAGAAGGCGCTGCACGTTGAATATTAAACAAACGATTCACTTGTGTCGGTACAGTCTTGACGAGATCCGCTGACGATAGCGAAACGCTGAAACCGGTTTCAGGCCAAACAGCCGAGAGAAGGCAGTATATCACAATCTTGGTGGAGATAAGAGTTATGTAGTTATAACTACTTATATATATATATATATATATATATATATATATATATATATATATAATCTGTTTGTTCAGTCGGTGTTAACACACGTTCGCCGTTTGTAATGCCTTTATATGGAATTGCAGTTGAATAATTTGTTATTCATTCCAATGGTCGAATAGAATGGACTGAATTTGGGGAAAAAATGATTTAAAAAACGAGAACTTATATTTGGTTTTTAAACTAACCCTTCCGGTTTGGTACTGATACAGACTACTAACCCTTGCAAACCCCCGTACGACCCTTAATAATTAAAATAAATAAACGGAGATAATATAAAATAATTGCCCGGGCGTTTAAAGTGCCTACTGAAGCCGCGGCCAATTATTCAATTGGCGAACAAATTGAGCAATCCAAATGTTGGGCTCTCAAACGTGGAACTCGAATGAAACTGGAACCCTATTTTAGCCCACTGGTGACTAAATCGGACTGGGCGGCGGGGTATATTTATTTTACCGCGAGGCTGAATGTGTTCCCGCCGCTTGGGCGATGTGTGCTCTCCAATTACGGGCCACGATATTTATTCGAGCAGCGCTCCCGTATATGAAGCGCCCCCCTAACCAACGGCGTATAATTGGAGACAGGGATACTTTCGCTTGTTACAAGGCAATAGAAATTACCCGGCAGTAAGACCTAATGCGACCTAAATGAATACTACTGTATCCAGTAAGACCCTCCTAATAGTTTCCACCTGACGTAACATGAAATGGCTATCACATTTAAACAAAATATTATCGCTCTAGCTATTTAAAAAAATATTATTGTAATATTTATTATATAGGATATTTTTGTTTCGTACTTCTCTTCTGGAGGAATTCAGAATTGCAAAATTTTTTTTGTTGTTTCTCAAGAGTGGCGAACTGATAGGTTCAATATATACATTTTTCTATATAGAAAGTACACTTTGAAATAATTTATAATATAATTCGTTAAAATAATAATGTTCGCCCCAACTGTTTCGGTCTTATTAAAGTTTAGCACTAGTTTAATTTTTTATGATACAGAAAAAAATACAAAATACATAAAACATTATGCATTGTATTAGTAAACGTATTTATTTTACTGAATGTGCTTCCATCTTGTCGGAAAGAACGAGTTAATTGGTGTGAAAAGTTTTCTAGCTGGACAGCACAAGGGGGGCCTATAAACTCAATAGCCCGAAATTCTCGGCCGGCGATTGGTCGAAATCGGACCAATGGCGACTATCCGTTTCGCTCGCTAAACACAACATAACTGATGACAACGATATCGACCATTTTTGTTTTTCGATTACCCCATTTTCCTGATCGACCGCTATAGTTCTTTTTTTAAATCGTCCATCAGTTTTTAGTTAGACGTTACAAAGTGAAATTAACGATAGTTTCCTACCGACGCTTTATGATTACGTCGGCGGTTTCCCACCATTTAGCGGCCGGCGAACGAATAATGCCTCGTTATTCCTAATACTAAACTTTGGAACATCTCCGCTATTGCGTTTCCTACCAGCTAAACTACACCTCTTTCAATCGGTTTAAATGCGCAGAATCTAATAAAAAGATTATTCGAATAATAAAGAAATACGTCTAAAACGGTACACCTGTTCGCCGCCCGCGCCGGTGTGTGCGCTGTTGGCGTCTCCCGGTTACGGCCATAAATCACCCGGAGAACCAAGCTTTCCTATATACAATCGCTACCGGCTTCAAATCTGAAAATACTCACATAAATGTATATATCCGATATTTATTACTATTTGAAATACTCGCGACTTTGACATTGATACTGATTTGTTGGTTTAGCTTCGGCCGGTAGTTAAATGAGGTTGTCCTCGCCGCCGACACTCGCCTCTCTTGCGGGCTTTAAATAATCGTAAATCCCGTGTTAAACGGCCTGTATGGATTTCATTGAATACTGAACGAGCCCCGAGAACGCGATACGCGGCATAATCCTTCCGGCTTATATAGCGGGAATTCTCCAATCTGTTTCAAATGGCCGCGCTAGCAAGTGAAGCCAGATGGCCGAGGATTTGAAATTGTTCAGGTACGAGTGAACAAAGGCGAAATTGATCTTACGTATATATACTCCTATATATAATTCTAAGAATTTAAATTAAGAACGTTGAAGGACTTCATTAGTCCAAAAATATAACACAAGTCGGCTTCCTAATGAGAAGTTTTTAGTAGTATATAAAATTACTTCATTAGGCTAAAATAGGAACTCGTGTAGTTCATTACAGTTGTATATTACAATTCAGAAATATAATTTCCTAAACGTCTGAATATATGTTGATGTAAAAATGTATGAGTGTACTTAAAATGACTGAAAAACCTGTTTAGAACCGCCCGGGACAAATGAGCGAAAACCGAAACCGGCACTTAGGCGTCCACAATATTTTCATTATTCCGAGTGAGGGGTATACGCGTGATTGACGACCGCCTTAATTCACGTCCAAATTGACAACTCTGGAAACCCCGTGTATTAATAGCCGGCCTATCCAGTTTCGGCCGGTAGCCGGATGGCGGTCAGGGGGGAAAAATGGAGACCGAGACTTGTCGGCGCAGGTCCTGTTTTGTATTCATTTATGTGAACGGCCGGTGTCGAAAGAGGCGTAATTGATTTCGGTATTGATAAAACGGAGGGGCAATGGGGGGGGGAGCGAGTGACTGCCCGCGTATGATTTACTCCCGGACGCCGGCTCGTGCATATTGAAAGGTGGGTGTGTTTTCCTGAAAGGCTTACGGTTTCACCGGCGTTACCGGGCGGGGGGGGGGCCGGGCGAAGGGGAAGATTTTGATTTAAACGATAACCCTGAATATTCATAGGGTAACCGGCCTCGGGGCAGGCTCCCCTTTAATTGGTCGGTCCCGGCGCCGGACTCTCCACTCTTAGGCCCCCAATAGGTCCTTCCGAGGAATTAAGGGTGACTTTTCTCTGTCTCGTTATTGCCCAACATTCAGTCCTCTAATGGAAGTCAGAAACTAAAGTCACATGCTTAGAGTTTGTACAACATTAATAATTTGTATTCAAATATTTCACAAATTTACCCTAATCCTACAATCCTCTACTGGAAGGACCCTTTTTTCCTCTCGTCTAATAAGTTAGGCGAGGCTACTTCTGCAGTTCTTTAGTAATATATCCATGTAATATCCTAACCTATATAGTCCTA
This sequence comes from Lethocerus indicus, assembly GCA_019843655.1. Taxonomy (NCBI): domain Eukaryota; kingdom Metazoa; phylum Arthropoda; class Insecta; order Hemiptera; family Belostomatidae; genus Lethocerus; species Lethocerus indicus. Next base: position 8,036,347 of record JACDQD010000011.1, read on the forward strand.
TATAAATTCGTAAAGAAAATTAAAATTTTATTTTATACAGTTACTACGAAACGGTGTTATATAAAATGTTATTGCCGCGCGGCGCCGTTTGCGGACTGGAGAGGCCGGCCTAGAAGAGCCCGGCGGGTTATTTTAGCTTTAATTTCAGACCGCCGGTTCCGAGGCGATGCTGCGAGCGGATTGTAATTCGCCCGCAAATCGGGGGGTATTAAAGAGGCGAGGAGCCCTACGAGCAATCAGGTTGTCACTCCGGGCGACGGACAAGTACCACGCTCAAGGCCGGGCCTCCGACGCGACATTTGACCCCACGGAGAGAGAGAGAGAGAGAGGGAGGAAGGAGGGAGGGAGGGAGAGTATGATCTTCCCGTGCTTTAATAGCCCCGGTTATTATCTCAGGGAATGGCCGCGCTCACTCAACTCGCCTGCGGATCCGTCAGAAAATTCACCCCGGAGATGAATATTAATTAGAAAACCGACCGTTGACCCAATAAAACCGAAGAAGATGTACTAGGAAACAAAGATTTTTTAAAAATCTATATATTAAAGAGACACACATTCATTAAACTTGAAATTTAGCCGAATTGTTTAATTCCCCAGAATTCTTCGAAACATAAGCCTATATATATAAAATTAGGATCAAATTCAGTGTATAGTGTCCATGAACAGCAGAGACAGCCAGCACCAATTTTTGAATAGTTTGTAATAATAGGTCCTAAGAAAGCTAACGTTTATATCGGTTTCGGCTCAAATTCAATTTCACCCATTCACTTTTTTGATCACGCCATTTATTTTTATACTGCGTTTAGTCATGGATCGGACAGAATGGACGCGTATGGGTCTTCATCTATCCAGTCGATTGAGGTCGTTCCTAGAGTCCCGGCCCTTGGAGCGCTATAAGAGCTCTAGTGACTGCATTATAAAACCAAATCGGGGGGGGTCGGCCGGCTAGAGAGCTGGCATCTGAATACTGAAGAATACTGTAATAGAGTCGTATTAGAGCGGGTAATATTATGTAGTCGCCCGCTAAGCGCGAGATGAGTGAGGTCGAAGTGCCTCCGGCCACCGGCGTGAACCTATCGATAAAAGTCATCACACTTTTCGCAACTTAACCGCTCTTGGATTCTAAGTTATTCAAGGCGGCTCCATCTCCGTTATTTCAGACGGATGTTTAACAATAGGTTACTTATTTAAATTGGCCTAATCGAAATCCATAAAGCGCTATAGCCTTTCACGTACTATTTGTGTTAATCGCATATTGGTCTCGCTTATTCTGAGCTATTCACAATGTAAAGGTGAAATAGAGCGAGATTTCACAGTTTGCACAGTCAAACAAGACAAAAATGTATGACAGCTACTAAACCAACGTGGGCTTAATCACAGCAATATTTAGAATTCACACTATTTTAATTCGCTCCTCTGAGAATTGAACATAAAGAAAATATACAGTGTATAGTCAGGAAATTAAATTATGGTTTACCCTTATTGGGATAATTAGGGGTTTTCCGTTCTCAAACCGGTCTACCAATGAAAAACATCGCGATTTAAAGCTTTGATAATCCCACTAAACCTGGTACACCACCCTTTTTATATCTCTTTAAATTGATCATTATTTCTATTATTACGAGAGTGCAATTCTATCTTCAATTACTTTTATATATTAAAAACTTCCGAATACTACAATGTCGGTAACTACATTATATAATAACGGATCCTTTCCGTTACTCGACTGTTGATCGAGCGGGCCCGGTAAATTGGAAAACCGATAATTTCGAAATTCTCCGCGGATCGTTTACACGACCAGGGGGGAAAACATCCATTTGGTTGTCCCGAGAGTTGTAGTGTACACAGAGGTTCGGATCTAGATGGACTCGGAGGGTCGGCCACCCAATCGATTCTCAACGCTCCAGTAGGCCCCCGCCATTATTGCCGGCTATCATTAGAACACCCCCTCGAATTATACCCCCGCCCGTCCGGGAAATAACGAAGCATATTTTATTATATTTATTATCCCCCCAGAGAGAGAGAGAGAGAGAGAGAGAGAGAGAGAGAGAGAGAGAGAGAGAGAGAGAGAGAGCCGGCTCCAGCGCCCGGCTCCTTTGATGCTCGTGCTTTATCGTTCGGACTTGGCTATCGACTGTGGAATCAGGTGATTCCGGCTGAGGATAGTTACGGCTCCGTGTGGTCTCATTATTAATACTAATACAACAGCCCTTTTTATTATCAAAAACATTAACTATTTTGACTTTCAATGAAAAGGTAAGAAATTATGCTTCGGGCGTTTAGTAAGTGCGAACGGAAAACTACATTCAGCCCATTCTGTACTGAGCATGTAGAATAATTTCACATCGAATAATTGAGAAGGAGATTCATTTTTATCGCAGATTTTGTTCTGGAATTAGAGGTTCCAACCGCGAAGACTGGGTTAACCGACTAGGTTTGTGACAAAATATACTTTTTGCGAAGGTATTAAATAGGTATTTTTTATCGTACCGCGAATTTGCGATTTCCGCGCTCAACAAGTTTGTAGAGCTTCGGGACCGGAGAGAGTGTTTAGGGCCCGTTTCGAGACCCAATCGGCCGGTTGAACAGAGCACGAGTAGGGCTTTAACTTTCATAGGCCGTCGTTACTTTTCCAACTGGTTATTATTGGCAAACATCGGTTGTGAAGAGGCGCCGAGGTGGAACTGCCCACTTGGCGGGCCACCTCTGTATAAGAGGGAGCGGTCCCTTTTTTCATTCGGCTCCCTCCCCCCTGTGCACTTGAGCAATCCCGCGTTCCACTTACATTGTAGTCCCTCGAGAGCCTTCGACACTTGCCCGATGACTTGCAGAATGCCCGAATTCGGTGTATAGCGACTGCGCTTCAATATCTATACTGTCAGTTTCGCAAGATCCGTTTCCTACGCGCTCATTTTGAGGAATAAAATTATGGCGGATATAACAAATTTAAGAATTACGATAATCAACAAGGTGTTTACACCAGTCCTGAAATTAAACGGAAAACTTACTATTTATTACTTGTTATTGAGGTATGTGGTGAATAAGGAAGAATGCTGAAGAATGGGAAGGATTTTTTTCACCACAGATCCTGAGATTTCTTTGTTTCAGATATGTAGCTCGAATGTTTTCAAAATAATCTCGGATAAATAATGCTGCCAGAGGTACTTATAACAATATCACGCGAACTCTCCGGAAGTTAGCGAGAATTCAAATTCCGGTCACTACGAGTTGTCCTTAAAACTGAGTTCTACCCATTAAATATCCGATTAAGACTGCGGAGACCTATTTAAAGGATTTGTAATGGAATTAGAGGTTGCGCCTTATATTCAAATAACTTATACAAGGGTGGTATTTAGCTGGAGGTTTTACGCTTTAAATATCTCCGATGTGATGACAGGTGGAGGAGCCGCGTGTGGTCTCACACGTTGCTCCTTATACCCGAAGTAGTAAAACGGGGATCGCACTGCACTTATACTGTCGATAATTCCCCTCCCTAAGTGGTATGAGTCACTTGAGCACTATTCACCGTCGATTTCAATTTCTGCACGATGCCCTCAACTCCATTTTCCCACAGATAATATAGGCTATATAATGAATATTTATTAATCGTTAGTTTTATTCGCTTGATTTGATTCTGACCGACATAATTTTGATAAATATATGACTCTTCGATCCTTGAACCTTGCTCTTGATCATAGCTTTCAATCTTATTTCAATTTAAAGTAAATTTACCGTTTATTACCATCTTTTTAAATTGTCTCCCTTATAATGTTATAACTATTGTTTTATAAATCAAGTTTGTACTATAATAATAATGATAGGGATCTATGATATAAATCGTTAACATTTTAAAAGTTTTTTTGAACAATATTTAATATCTGACAATTGTTGGGTAGTCAATTAACCGGTCTCCAGTCAACAGAATTATTTTTATTACTTGTAATGTGAGTGATCTCACTCAGATTAAACAATGTAATTTTTATTCTATAATAAAATAGAATAGAATACATCCCCCGAACTTTGTACGACAGAAATAAATAATATATTACGGGTGAAATTTTTTTGGATGACTCTTGGGAAAATTGTTAGGGAATTTTCGCTCGGGGTAGCCTCGGCAGAGGTCTCTCTGTTCTTTTAAAGAGCTCCATTATTCATTCGAGAGCCCCGACCGGAAACTCTCGATTGTCCTTGAATAAATAATGAGATTTATGTTTGAACTCGAGACCGTTATATGTCGATTGACCGTATAAGATGCTGCGAAAGCCCTTTCACTTTTTGTAACAGTTTGTAAACACGTAGTTTTATATGCGAACAACATCGTCCGTAAGTGTCATTTTGAGTATTGGGGTCATTTATAATTGACAACAAATTATTCTGCCGCATGTTTTTTAAATTGCTAATAAGCATTTATTTCATAATAGAAGCCGCTATTCCGATGGCATCGACTACTCAACTGCGCTATTCCCACGGGGAGGTTTAGGGAAATTTTATTGAAATTATAGATTTATAATTTATTATTCTAAGCTTGGTTGATGGGTGAAGAGGAAAAATCAACCTCATTTAGTGATCCTTTGTCACAATATCGTTAAAACTCAGATATATAATGAAAACCCCGTCTTAATTAGATATACAAACGGAGTACTTTTAGAAAACCATTTCAACAGTTTATGGGTATTTAATTTGTTGCTGGAATGTGTATATTTAGTTTTTATTTAGCCGTAGGACGTATCTCAGTTTATAAAAAATTGCTTCCGCAAGAGCCATGCATTTGAAAACCGCTAGACTTCGAGACTAGATTCCGAAATTTAGTCTCGAATTGCAGCAGAATTATATGGACAATATGGAATAACCAACCCGTGGACTTCTCTAGAATTAGGGAACATGACATAAAGTATTTGCATTAACTGGTATTTTTAATTGTTTATCTGACACAAACAGGGGATGATGTCCCCCCAACACATCGCAAACAAAATTGTAATTAATTATTAATAAGCAAATTGATTGTTATCGCAAAATCTTAGAGGAAAAGAAAAACGTCTCTAAACGTCTCAGTTCAATTGAATACGGTAAACTATATATTAAATCATCTTTAGTGAGGATGCCCGAAAAACACCCAAAGTGCCAAAAGTGACTAACACCGCTACTGAAGATGGCGAGCAGCCGAAACCGGTCTAGCAAAAGATCAAACCAGCGAGAGGAGACAGAAACACGAAATTGTTTCGAAATATTCGCGATCCTGCCGTAAATAAACAATTTTAAGGCCCTGTAAGTTGTCGCGAATTTAATTCGAGAGGCGGTGTCAGCTTCAAACGGCGTTCTCGAACGGTCGGGGCTTGCCAATACAAATGGCGTTTATTTTCTGCTAAGCGTCGAGCCAGCAGCCTCCGGTGGGAACAAATGTTTTATTCCCCGCTGTCCCTGCACACGGACTTGTTAGTAGCACAGCCCGGCCTATTATTGGCCGTCACAAGTGTCAATTTCAGGCGAACATATTCTGGCGCTTCCCCCCTCCCCGCACACCGGCTAACGGGGACTTGGACTTCCCTACTTAGCAGTCGGCCGACAGTGAAAGTCGCCTTTCATGTGTAACCGCATCGGCGAGACTATTGGTCGAACGGGTATCACATTTTGTAAATTCTTACAGTACAATTTTGAAATATATTTGCTCCAAAATGAGTGAAAGTGTCTCCCTGACGAAGTTACATGGCTAAGTATTAGCCCACGAACAAAGAGGAATAAATCGGTTCAGTTAAGGCGTATATTTAGTTTTAAGTTAGCCTCTGTTCCCTTTAAGTACTATTATTTTGTGAATAATCCCAAGTATCCTGTCCTCTTAGCCAACTCATCTGACATACAGCAATTTGATAACGTATCAATAAAATTGTTATAAAAGTATTCGCCGTCTATCCCCTCTATTTCTATTTTACTCAAAAAGAATATTATTCTTTTTCAATTTATTGATAGTCTCATGACTAATGAACAAGTAGTGTCATACCTACATGGCTGGGATTCAAGGATTTAATACTTTCTGCCAGTATAATGTCTTTGTCACTTTTTTTTGTTCACTCACTGTTCTGGGTGGCATGTGACAAAGTGGTATTATATGAAAGGCGCGATTATGTTATATTAATTAAACTGTTAAACGGGGTTGACCGAAACTCGGACATTTTTCGCCGGGCTCTCGAGATAGGACAACGCTATTAATGTGATAAATGGCCGGCCGTCTCTATAATGTAAACGTGAAAGTGAATGAAGTACTACAGCTAATATATTCAGCCGGTGCCCGAGAGTACCGGGCGCGAGTCGAAGCTTACAAGGCTTATATCGCTTAGCGCCAAAGCGTAGAGCAGGTGGGACTCTGATACAGTTAACAAGTGCAATATTTTACGCCTCTCTCGCGCCCGGGGACTCGCTCCGGCTTTCGCAATTCTTCAAGGCGATCCAAAGCCGGGGGAAGAACGCGGACTCGTTGAGAAAGGTACGAATTTAAAATATTCATGAAAATGGCACATCGGGAAATGTTATTCTCGTCGTCGGTTGTAAATAAAGATCACATTTGACGCGACAATATTTATGCACCCGAACTATAATGGTGTTCATTTATGGTTCGAACTGTCTATGGTATTGGTGTTCTATAAAATTCCTTTATTTAAACTCGGGAGTTATACAATTGTATATAATCGAAAAATCCAACAGATGTTTGTACTGTCGTAACAAGCGGTTGACAAACGAACAACGAAATTGTTCTAATCAAACGGACGGAAGGTCGCTATTGACGACAGTCTAATTCAGAAAAAAAGTTTACGGCGAAATTTTCGAGAGGGTTCTCATTCCTTGATTTATAAGGGTAAGTTAAACTTCATTGAGTACTCAGCTTTTACCCCTGCCGAATCCCAGTCTATGCACTCACTCCTGCTTAGGTTAGATGAAATATAACTAATATTACGGTTATTTAGGTTTAATCACAATGTATGGTCCCGCTACTGATATCACTTAATCTCACCAATCAACTGTTTTCATTTATCGATGTATGTTCCCCATTCGATATTTCCTATCCGCCATATTGCTGCCGTTTTTTCCTCGCGCTGAATTGTTTCGTTTGTCCTCGTTCTTTTCGGCGCTGGTTTTTTTGTTTCAAATTTGTCGGATTTTTCCTTTTCGCCGGAATGGAAGTTTTCGAAGAATCGGTTTTCTTATTTCGAATAAGTCTGCGAGCGAGCGTTAATCATGGAGCGATTCTGTCCCTTCCGAAAATATAAAGAGGAGTTAGTTCCGCGGTAGTTACTTCGAGAACGGCGAATATCGATATATGACGTCGAGGAATAATCGATCCCTCGTTAGGGGGTTAACGGAACCGCGATTTGAGCGCGCTTCAGTTTCAGGTAAAGAAAATGAGGGAAATTTGCCACATCCAAGCGGGCCAATGCGGCAACCAGGTGGGGGCCAAGTTCTGGGAGGTGATCTCGGACGAGCACGGCATCGACCCGACGGGTACCTACCACGGCGACTCGGACCTCCAACTGGAGAGGATCAACGTCTACTACAACGAGGCGACGGGGGGCAAGTACGTGCCGAGGGCGATACTGGTGGACCTGGAGCCGGGCACCATGGACTCTGTCAGGTCGGGACCGTTCGGTCAGATATTCAGGCCGGATAATTTCGTGTTCGGACAGTCGGGGGCCGGCAACAACTGGGCCAAGGGACACTACACGGAGGGGGCCGAGCTCGTCGATTCGGTGCTGGACGTGGTGCGGAAGGAGGCCGAGAGCTGCGACTGCCTGCAGGGCTTCCAGCTCACCCACTCGTTGGGCGGAGGTACCGGCTCGGGCATGGGCACCCTCATCATCTCCAAGATCAGGGAGGAGTACCCGGACAGGATAATGAACACGTTCAGCATAGTGCCCTCGCCCAAGGTATCCGACACCGTCGTAGAACCCTACAACGCCACTCTCTCCGTCCACCAGCTGGTCGAGAACACGGACGAGACGTTCTGCATCGACAACGAGGCCCTGTACGACATCTGCTTCAGGACGCTGAAGCTGACGACGCCGACGTACGGGGATCTGAACCACCTGGTCTCGGCCACGATGTCGGGGGTGACCACCTGCCTCAGGTTCCCCGGGCAGCTCAACTCGGACCTGAGGAAGCTGGCGGTGAACATGGTGCCGTTCCCGAGGCTCCACTTCTTCATGCCCGGCTTCGCGCCGCTCACCTCGCGCGGCTCCCAGCAGTACAGGGCCCTCACCGTCCCCGAACTCGTACAGCAGATGTTCGACGCCAAGAACATGATGGCCGCCTGCGACCCCCGCCACGGCCGCTACCTCACCGTCGCAGCCATATTCAGGGGCCGCATGTCCATGAAAGAGGTGGACGAACAGATGCTCAACGTCCAGAACAAGAATTCCTCCTATTTCGTCGAGTGGATACCGAACAACTGCAAGACCGCCGTTTGCGACATACCGCCGAGGGGACTCAAGATGGCGTCCACTTTCATCGGCAACACGACCGCCATACAGGAGCTCTTCAAGAGGGTCTCCGAACAGTTCACCTCCATGTTCAGGCGCAAGGCGTTCCTCCACTGGTACACGGGCGAGGGCATGGACGAGATGGAATTCACCGAGGCCGAGTCCAACATGAACGACTTGGTATCCGAGTACCAGCAGTACCAGGACGCCACAGCCGAAGAGGCGGGAGAGTTCGACGAGGAGGAGGAAGGCGGTGACGAGGTCTAACCACCCCCACAAAACAACGATTACTACTTCTATTATATTTTTCTTTTTGTTATTTATTACTTATTGTTCTGTCGCCGCAAGTTTATTTTTCGCGACCATTATAAAATATTAATAAACGTTAATTGAAAACCTATATTTTAAATCTATTCTCTATTTAGAATTGTGAATACAACTCACTCCCCCTTTCCATTTCGAACGATGACCTATTATTTCTTTATCGACCCTCTCCTTCTTGTTGCCGAATACTCAAAATGTTAATACGTTTCAAACGCCACCGTTTCTAATATATATATATATATATATATATATATATATATATATATATATATATATATATATATATTTGAAGTCGGACTGTCGACGTCAAGTTTAATTTTACACCCCCTCGTGCATGTTGTGTACTTCGAATTGATTTTAAATACGAAGAAGAGGGAAAAGGGGGAACGCGGTTCTTCTTCTTCTGGCGAGAAAGAAGTGTTCGCGGCAAGAGAGACGAGGATGCAAAGGAATGATAGGAACAGCTCTGGGGAACGTGCAGGACTGGTTTTTTCACTCCGCCTCAATTGCGATTTACGGTGAGAACCGAGGGGTTTTCCACCGGCTGGAAAGTAGAGAGGAGAGTATTCGAGCGTAAGATGTCAGGCAGTACTACCGTGCGGAAAAACAAAGTATAAATTGGATTATATCAATGCTAAATTTATTTAGAACGAATCGCCGCGTTTTTAATCCTTGCTTTGAGTTAACGGCGATAATATGTATTTAAGGTTTTGAAGCTCGTTCGACAAAACAGATTAGTGCAGTTGATAACTTCTGTGACGGTAGTCTGAGACGTGTACTGTTAATGGGACGCTCTTTCAGCCCGGGACACGCTTTTAAGGTTTCTACCAGCGATCCGCTATCTCTCAACGAGTGGATTAATATTTTTTCCTACGCGAGGTTTATATCTCCCGCAGTAGACAACGCGAATGACTCAACATGGGGGTGGAGATTCTTCCTTCTTGGTGACGAGGAAGAGTATCCCTAATTGGGATTCGCGGGTAGAAACCGACTTTTTAGTTAAGGTTAGAGAACAAGCACTACTGGGAGCGATATTTTCACACATGCCACCCAGAAGAGAGAATGAACTAAAATAAAACGTAGGGCACGTAGGGTGCAGTGCAGTACCCTGCAGTGTGGGGAAACTGCGATAATTTCCTTTATTAAATTTCTCCTCCGTTTTAGTTTTCTTTCCCGGCCCCGTTCGATCGCTACATGAACTCATTACAAGATAAGCTACTTTAGATAGGCGGGCCGAGCGGCGATAGATAAGCCGGTCGAGGTCGAGGCGCCGTATTTATGTGAGCCCGTTTGGGACGTACGGCTTAAGAAGCGCCCGTGAGATATGGGCCGACGGCGGGGGGGTCATCCAGATGTTATCTGGTTAGATAGAACACGGTGTAGCACTTCAGGTGGGCACCTTTTACGGCCAGCCCTCTGCCCCCTCCGCCGCTATTCTAATTTCTGCCCACCTTCGTACGCCCGATTTATTTTGCCCGCAGCCTACAGCATTGTTGATTCATCGCCGGAGGTTTATCGGGGGAACAATATCGGAATTATAATTGTTAACATCGCCTTCTGTAGGCACGACGACAATAGCGGTGCAACGACCGGATCCGCAGGCGACCAATTTGCCTTTGTGATAATTTACTGGTGAAACCTAGGCTTCTAGCTCAGGATGCGGAGTTAGAAGAAGATCCCGATATCAATATCAAAATATGGTTTCAATGCTTCAAACTCTTTCAGTCTGCTTCTTCCATCAATGGTTTGCCCCCCTCGTATAAGACAATAGAAACGACCTAATCCGGGGAGAAGCTCTAACTCTCAAATAGTAACCGCTAAGGGAAGAACATCACAGAACAAATTAACACAGTGCAAATCGATTAACGCCGCAAAATAATATTCCAACAAAATGCTAACTGAATAATACGGACTTCATATTTGTTTCTCATAGCCGAGTAAAGCCAAAGCAGGACCAGACCAAACAAGAATTGGGGCGAACCCAATACCTCCAATGAAGATATTCCCGTAATTTTTCTGAGCGCTAAGTGCGGTTTCGAAAACTACAGCGGCGGTGACTTGGGAATATTACCCGATTACGGAATGCACCCACCGCTTGATATACTGACTTTACATAGCCTATAATTTCCCTTTATCCACGACGTATATATCGTTCATTAAAAGTCGAATATCCTCGGCGAAGATATACGGCCGATATTGTTCCAGTGGATACTTCAATTATGGCGAGCTGGAGCCATTCGAAGGTCGGGCATTAGCTCGGATTCGACGGACGTACCCTCTCGCTCATTGGCCCCCCCAAGTTCGACATTTATCCTTCGAATTTCTTTCCTTTTGTGAATTCTAGTCGTCAGGGAAATGTAATTTCAGCAATTACAGTTGTACACTATGCTTGTATGGCTGAAGTTAATACGGGGTGGAGGGGGGAGGACGTCTCTATTTCGGATCATAATTGGTCTAACGATAAAGAATAACCAGACGGAACGCTCGGTTCACAGGCAGAGTTGGTAGACTTTTAATTGCAGGTAAAATACGGATAGTTAACCTAATAAGATTACGAACACAAATACCCGGAATATCAAGAACGTCTGTAGGATTAACAGAAACTTCCCGGGTTTTCCAGACCTTAAGATAATTTCCAGATCGCTCACCTCTTCCGACTATGAGGGTTAATCATCGCTAAATTTAGACATTTTAGAAACGCCCGTTCTCGGATTAGAGAGGGACAGTTCCTGAAGATGAGCTCAGAAAGAACAAGGACCGCGGTCAGTTTTCCGGCTTCGTTACGATGTTGGTTACCGAGTGTAAATTATTTTTATTTATTCATTATTAAGCTCGGAATAAACTTAATCTTTAGCCCAATCAATCAACTTAATCAAGGGTTTGAAGGGTATCGATTTTACAGTCTGCGCAAATATCGTTCGGTCGGTTTCGTACTTTTATCTCTATCGGTTACAGTTAGTTAAAGGATTTTATTAAATATTAGCGTTATTAAGTCGGCGGTAGATAATATACTGGCGGAGATATTTCTTTTGTTCCCGTACAAAGCATTAGAGTTGGTCCGGGACCGAAAGGGGCGATCCCCTTATGAGGTCTGTCAGAATTGAATTAAAGCGCCTAATTAAAGTCTGTTCGTCGGGGGCGAATCGGGCCCCGCGTTTCTTTTTATATACCGGCGTTTTTAAACGCTAAACAGGGCTCGATTCGGCGGCTAAGTGCGCCATTAGTCGACGTCCGTGGACGGTTAGATGAGGTGAGGTGCGGGAGGGGAGGGAGGACGGTAGACAACACGGTGCCCCCACCGGCTGGCCGCTGTTATCGCAGCGTCGGTCACAATGAGTCAGTTCAATGGAGCAGTCCGTCAATCCGGGCGCTGGGCCTTAATGGCGACTTAAGCAGCCTCCCGCATGCTAAACTCCTCCCTTTTATTATTCATAGGTCGCCGGCACCGCAGCCGGTTCAAAAGGCGGCGTTCGAATTAACCCGGGGGGCAAAAACTCCTCCTTCCATCGGCGATAATAAATCCGCGGACGGGGACTCAGCTCCGATTCTCCTGTCTCCTCGGGAGCTGCCCCTCCGCCTAGGCCCGACTACCGCCCCGCTCGACAGGCGTTACAATGAGTTCGATCCGCTCAGTCGCCCGTCTAAAATCAAACGTTCCCGCCGATAACTGAAGCGAATCCGGGCGTCTGTGTAACTGTGTAACGATATCGACGCGCATAAATAAAACAATTTCTTTTTTAGTTCCCACTCTTGTCTGGGTAACAAATGTGAAAGAGTCGCTGCTCCAGATGACAGACATACCTCTGGGCTCAACGGTTAAACAATTCCACAATTCGTATACACCTGCAGAGAGACATTTTACTTCTGCCTATAAGGATATGCAGGACGGTGAGCGCCAGTTTCCGCTTAGGGAAGCTTGTAGGGGGTCGCGTGATAAATTGATGCATTGATTCGCGGGAAGAAACCAAGGGTAAGAATGACAAGATTAAGAAGAAATCAATTAGCTCAGACCTTTATTTTATAGAACCTATCCGCAGGAAGTTCGAGTGTTGGCGTTTCGAGGAACGACAGGCTCCATTCGAGTTCGCAACAACAATGAGCGAGGGAAAGGGGAGGTAGGGAATCGCGGGTGTGGATACATTCGAATTTGAATTCTAGTGGCCTACACGACGACTGCTAATGCGCCCGGGGACACCGGCGACGTCTAACTAAAACTAATCCCCGACGCCTGGGAGAGACGCCGGATAATGATTTAAAGATGGGAGCCGGCGTTTTGTAGGGAATCGAAAGGTATTAAAAGTGCGAGGCCACACGCGATCCCTATAAAAGGCGATCCCGGGGGACTGTTTGAATTGGGGGAGGCCGGACTCCCCTCGTCATCGGGGATGTGTCAATCTCCCGGCGGACGGGTTTATGTCCGCCGCCGGCCCATTACAGCACCTCGGGGCCGGCACAAACATGCCAATACAATGCTGTCTCTACGACAAAAGCCGATTATTTAAATGGGGCCGCTGCTCAAATATTCAGCAGCCTCTCCTCCTCGGACTCGCCGGGGCCCCCTCTAATGTTCTTTATGTCCCTTTTCTTGTATACGCAAAAAACCGCTCGGAAAGCCGGCCGAGGGAGCCACCGACCCGGGGGCCTTGTAATGCTGAGCCGGCACACAAGTCTTCAGCGGACCTTCTCTCTAATTTGGGCTTAGCCCAAATAGTCCAGGGAAAGAAGACAAAACCCGCTTTTATTCCGCGGTCGAATTAGCGTCACATTGAAACCTAATGTTACACTAAAAAGACTTACATTCATAGTAAATTACAATCGACAATTGTTTTTGTACGAAAATAGGTATGGCATGAAAAATTGATTCGGTATATTTCTGAAAACAAGAAATTATTGATTTAGCCCATTCAGCCCATTAGCGGACCACGAGCCGAGTGTCTAAAGAACAATCCAGCGCTGGAGTGGCTTACGATCTCAGAGCGGACAATAACCCACAGAGGTTGAAGAAAAATTGAGAAAAAGAGAGAAATAAAGGGAGGATGGCGATGATAATGCCGCTAGGAACGGTGGGCTCTAGAAGGTAGATCAAACGGCGAAGTCCCCGTGGTCTTGTCTAATCTCTCAATTCCGTGATACCGTCGGCAGCGAATTAGTCCACTTCTTTTATAACGACTCGGAAATCATTTGGACCGTGTAATAAAGGCACCCTATCTCGGACCTTTTTTTCATCCAACAAATAAATCGCTCATTTTATTTGCTAATTGGTCAGTTAATTTAATTTTGCGTCTTTGAAGTACTATAATTCAATTTTGAGCCCTAGATGAAATCGAACAATTAATAATTAGCAACCCAAACTATCAAACGAAAGTACTTTTAAATGTTGTACATTTTCAAAGCTGGTATGAGGTAAGACACACCACCGTACTCCCAATTTCCCAGAAATACCTAGTTCCTAACTATCGTAATGACTTTTAAATAGATAAAATCAGAACGAAATGCGCCCTATTATAAGGTCACCGGTAAAAGGTTCTTCCGGTCTAGGGTCTATAAGGTAGACGGGAGAGGTTGTCGAACCGGTAGAGGGGCAAATCGCGGGCTAGTGACGGAAGTGGGGTCGTTACACGGCGGCGGACAATGGGGCTCGGTTGAAAGGTCGCCACTCGTGACCGCCCCCCACCCCCCGCCCAACGCCGGATCCAGATTTGCGGTCGGAGTTAGAAAATAGGAGAACAGGATCGGCCGGTTTCGCCCTGGGAAGAAGACCCCGGACCGAATTAACCTATTTCAGAGAGAGGCCGTCCCCCTCTGAAGATTCCCAATCCAATTTATACCGCGATGCGTCGAGCCAATGAAAAAGGAAGGGATCAAACATTAAAATATCTCTGCTCTTATTTTGTTCTTTTTATTTTTGTGTAAGGAAAACGCCTGCTGCCGTCTCTTCTGGCTTCATCGTTCGACACGTGATCCCATTCTTCCACATCCCCGCATGCGCACACCGAGCGGTCCGAGAAATAGTCGCAATAACACCGGGGACTTTTGCACCTCAGCGCGTTCCGATAACGGCCTATGAGTCAGCCAATTCTTCCAGTACAAAGACAAATAATTTTCTTTTTGCAGATGACTCGCCGAACGCACGGTTTTCCTCTTTACCGTCCCTTTCGTAACGACGACAGAAAGCCCAAACGGGCATTAATCACTCGGCGGGGGGAAAACTTACTGCAGGTGAATCACAGGCTTGTGCGTAGCTCCCGCCGACTCTGGGTAAGGCGTCGTCGCTGGGGAGATGGCGAAGGCCGCTATCGGAATTGGGCCCGACGTAATGGCAGGTTCGATCGGGTTCTGGGCTCAGCCACGGAGGGCATTAGTGCCAAACCCGACAGGCCGGTGGGTGGTCCGAACATCAATCGGGATTAGCGCTGGATTAGGAATCTCGGTACGGCTCCTTCACGGCTGTCCCACGGGGACTAGACGCGGTTATGAGATCTTCGGGTGCCGGCTTCGTTTGAATCGATCGGACCGAGGTACCGGCTCATTGTCATAATAGTATCCAATTAAAGGAGGGGGCATCCCCTCCCGGAGATCCTTATCGGCATGTTCTGTCCCGAGTTGTGGAACGGAGAGGATATCTCATTACCATCCTACAAGGCTTTCTTAAGTTTTGAGTTAAGTACCGACCGCGGAAGCATAAATCACGGCCCGATAAAGCTGTACGACAATTGACAATTAACCTGCTACCTTCAGCTTCCCGGATCCTTTGATAAAAATCGTTTCTCTTCTTTACTCAAGCTAATGACAATCACCGATTGACCGCTAGTTACATTACCGCCGCCGTACATACAGTTAATAGGGAGAGGGAGTCAGCCGTACTGGATCTTAGTAAAACGATAATTACTAAAGTATTTTCACACTCGTGATAAATAATTAATTTCAATTCAGTTTATATTCCAGACTAGCCAAATCTCCGAAGAATTTAGTTGAGAATATCACCAGAATATGCACTCTTCCTTCCGTCCCAATTAACGCTAATACGGGTCCGTAAATGGATAATATAAAGCGGGGGAAAAAAAATAATGAAGAAGGAATCGAACCGGGATTTTGTCACGGGGCGCGGTAAACATGAAAAGGCCGGCCGATCCGACTCGTGTCCTGTGGGGGATTTTCGGGAGCCTCCGGCTTTATCGAAGCGGACTGAGCCCGCTTTTTGGAAGCGAGAGAGAGAGAGAGTGAGAGGGCGAGAGGTAGGGAAAGATAAATGCAGCGAGATAAAGAACGAGTGCGAGCGAGAGGGGACGATATATCGGCTTTGAAAGGAGGCGGATCTCTGGACGGTCCTAATCTCCGTGGCCGGGCCGCGAAATCTTCGGTATTTCCGTTTCGAGATGACGGAACACCGAGTGGATATCTGTAACGCCGTCGCAGTCCCCAAAGTGAGAGTTCAGCCGAGGTCGTTGATCTTATCGCGTAAAATAACGCCCCGACGATACCGACGAAAAACAGTAGGAACCTGCCGCTCAGTTATTCCAGGAGACGCCTCTATCTTTCGCTCAATCACTCACATCATCACATAACATTTTCATTATGATATTAGTTAAGTTTTTGTGTTTACATCCCACTAGTACAGAACTTTACCTTCCCGAAATTTTTATTTTGTTTACGTTAACTTTTTACAGGTTACTAATGTAAAAAGGATACAAGGATAGAACTATGTAAGTAGATGAACGGACCAAATGTGTTGCGTAAATATCATAGAATAAAGTCGATACAATTGAAAAAGATGCATCCCAAAACGGTAATAATATTAAAATATAATATGCAATAATAAAATGTATTCTTTCTTATTCTATAAATTGCCTATCTTTATCTAGTCTTGCATAAATGGGATAGAGCTAATTTTTATCAAATTTAATATTTTAACGTCTTAATTTCCCTATATTTAAACTATATTTTTCGTATATATTTATATATATTATAAATATATATTCAAATGTTAAAAGGAGAATGGGTTGAGCTCTTGAACCTGTCCCGTAGTGAGCACTCAGTTAAAGGGGGATTATTAATCGGCGTAACAGACTAGCTCGAATCGCCGCATTAATCTCATCCGCCACAACATACATTACCATTTCAGAAGTTAGTCATTTTTATCGTTCATTACAGCGGTACAGTGGTACGGCCTGTAGCGACCGTACGATTACGGTCGAATCAGAGGCTACTTCACACGCGGGTTGGGGGAGAGGGAAGGCGCCGCCACCGCCATGGGAACGGAACATAGAAGCTATCGGCCTATCGTAGAATTCAATCCGAAATTCAATCGCGACTCTCTCTCTCTCCCCCCTAAGAGTTATTAAATATGCCTTCGGTGTGGAAAAATAATTTAAAGATAAATTGGAGTCGGGTCATCGGCTGGATCTGACGATTGGAGGGAGCACGGCGGGCAGTGCGATGCCTTCGGCTGGGTGGAGGGGAAAATTACAATTGCGGTCTCTGCGGTCGGACAAAAACCCATTACGATTAAAAGGGGGGAAAATAGGATTGAATGGCGCCCCCACCCCCTCCCTCCTCTCCTACTACGAGCCCCATAATCCAAATTGAAAAGGTCGCAATTTAAGGAATATGATTTTCGGGAATTAAGTTCCCGACTCCCCCGCGGTGGGAAATTAGTCGGATTACTACCGGCGTGAGTGTCAGTAAGCGGGACCATTAGTATGACCTGACCTCAAAACGGCGCGGGGGGAGCTACCTCTGTTTTATACCTGTTCGGTGGAATACGGTCAATCTCGCGATTTCCCCTACTGACTTTGCCCTGCGCAGTTCCTACCGTAGTGTGGTGCTATACTTATCTACTTCGGCGAGAAGCCGAAACCGGTCTAGCATAAGAGACGAAAGAACGAACAGATCAGTCTCTATTTTGCCGAATCAGGTCTACGAATTGATAGAAAATGCGACTGACTGCAGACTGATAATCCAATAAACCCTAGGAGACGTGTTCGCATCTTGAGTGCCTATACTTATATAATGCTGAAAAATAACACGAACCTCGTGAGAAAAACGTCGGGTTACCCTCGCGCTCCTCGGAGGTAATGTCGCGAAACACGTGTTACCCGTTGAACAACTTCAATAAGAAAAGTATTTTGCGTACCGCCACCGAAATTGGTACCCTGTAGTATGACCAGGCTCGGGCGGCCCAAGGGCTGTTCCTATTCCTTAGTCCGAATGACTGGCAGATGCCGAAATTGCGCCCCGCTGTTTGCCAACATACCAAACAGAGTCTAACTCTGCCAGTTTCGACACTCGTAATAGCGGCCCCTGTCGTACAAATTTATTCGTTACATAATGTGTAATTTTACCTTTTAAAATTTCGACCCGAATAAATCCTCGAACACATTACTGAACAAATAATACGGTCGATGTTTACAAATCGTCGTGATACAAATTTGAGATATTTAAATAAGGTGAAACGCCGGTAATATTATTTTAAATGTTACTGTCGAATATATTTAGATTCAAAATTTCTTCAGCCAGATATTTATATGAGAGTTGCTTACAATATTATGAGAATTGCTCATACAATATATTTTTAATTAAATTTTAAATTTAAATATGGGTCCCCGAGGGTTTTAAATACCGAACATGTTCTTTCTATCTTCTATATCCGCATGTCCTTTGCTAGACATTTGCCCGTGAGGCATCCTGCGCGCACTTTCACTGTTCAGTCAACCGGTTTTCCAAACCCTCGAACACCGCCGAACAGGTATTCCGAACTAATTAATACTGCGGTAGTGGCGCTGATATGATAGTAGATAACGACCGGCGCTGATAACGCGCTCTTATAATGCAGTGACAGAGAGGGTGCTCTACCGAGAGAATTACATGGATCAAAACACAGACAGTCGGAGGCAGGCCCGGAGAACTTAACGTCTCAATGCTTCGTTTCGGCGGACTTAAGCCCGCGTTCAATTTTCTACGTTGTCCGGTGTGTAGACAGATTCTGTTCCAGTTGGCTGGGGCCTATGTTGAGGTGAGCGAAGGCGAAATCCCAACCGGTAAGCCCCCGCCCCCCGCCAGCCCACAGTCGGGGGCGTAGTCCCACACAACCGTTTTTTCCTTCCTACCCTCGGCCTTTAACCGGTTAACGAAAAATTTTTATTTATCGGCGTCCGACCTCCGGGCTGGCCCTCCGTGGGAACGCCACACCCACACGCCGCACTCCCATATAATCGCCCGGCTAATGAGATTAGTAATTAGCCCGGGAAAATACGCAGGGTCACTCGGGAGCCGCCGATTCCGATATCGCCTCCCGGTTTTCCGTCTTATTGCGTTTTTTCAGCATTTCTTTTCGCCTTTAATGCCGCGTCCCAACTGGTGTTTAAAGATCGTTCGGCCGTGGACTTTAATGGGCCTCGGATCGCGGCGATCATTATTGGGCCCCCCTCATAATTGGCGGACGAACCGGCGATTTCACCTATATGCGCGCATTATCGGACTGCTCCCGGCGGTGACGTACCTATTCGGTCAACGGGGCTGTGAGAAAGTTTCGAATGATTGATTAAATTAGAACGGAGTGGCGATGAAGACGAGTTGGATCTTCATTGAACTGTGCACGAAAATCCAGTTAACTCAATAACGGATGCAACTTTCGTGTTGGCATGATCGAGCCGTAAGACCGACGTTTCAACTAGTAGCTAACGATTGCAAGGGGCATCAGACTGAACACTGGGACAAAGAATTGAATCTAATTTCTAATTTAACCATTAAACTCTCAATATTCCTGGGGAGGTAAGAAAAAATCTTTATTATGCTTAACAGACACGACCGGTTGAACATTTAGCGAAACCTCCGCGTCTGCCTGAATTTATATCGAGCGCTTTTGGTCCCCTTCCAATTTTCAAATGTCTACTTGTTCTGTCGACCTTCCAGTAATTTAGCCCCATATTTGAGAAGACTCTATGTCCGAACAAAGTTAAAATTTCATTTGGCATTGTATGTGAAATACTACATTGTTTTTATAAGTAATTTATATGCCGATTGACTAATCGAAATAAATTAATTGAGATAGTTTATTTATTTTCAGAAAATTGTCAGTATTCCATTATTACTGCTCTAAATAAAATTTTTGAAGGCTGAGCACAAACTATTGTACTTCAAATCGAACGAAACGAGTATTTGGGTTCTTTTTAAGAAATGGGAGAAGTCTCATCGGATACGGTTTCCGCTATATATATAGTAAGGCATTCAGAGTTGTAGTTGAACGGTGATGTTTCAAATCCTCGCGAACATTCACACGTATATATTTAATATATAATTATAACTCATTTAAAACCAGATCGTATATACACATTTTCTTTTAGTTCATTCTCTCTTCTCGTTGGCATATGCGAAAGCTTTGCATTCAATACTGCATGGCCACCGATTCTTTAACATTCAACTTCCGAACCAATATATTCCTCTTCATCGTGGGGTTCATTCCTGGAGACCCCGTCAGGGAAACCCCGTACTGAACTGCAGTTTATTAAGGCCGAAATTCCAGGGCGGATTCGACGGTGCAATCGTCGCTCGTCCTTATTATATAACCCGGCGATAAGAGTCGGCCGTGTCGCTCGGGGCTGAATTTATATTCAGTTTACGGGCGGTCGGGCCGTTTTCCCACCCCCTCCGTTTAGCCGGCAGTTAACGCCGCGAAATCATTTACATGGGGGCGGTTGAGGGGTCTCCGCCGTGTTTCTGTCTGTTGGGGCCGACGGGACGGGACTACTAATGAATAGCGCCGCCCGGACTCTTGTCTGCCGGCACTTATCTCTCTCCCTCCCTCCCTCCATCCCTCCCTCTCTCTCTCTCTCTCTCTCTCTCTCCTTACTCGGTGCGCGTTTTCAATAAAGTGAAGAAACGGTCGCCGATGAGAACTCCCCGCGGCCAATTTTTTGCCTTCAATCCTGGAGATGTTACAATTAATGTCTATTAATTTCTCTCGGCTGTCCGGGGAATTTATCGCGGCCGGCCCTTGCGGTGAATGCTAATCGGGCCCGTCCCCGGCAGCACTATCCGGCCTAAGAATACCGATAGGATTATTTACTTCTTCACAAAGCATAGGCGACAACAAATACGCCGATATTTCAAACATAAGGGGAAAACTGTTTCACTGCGACAGTATAATTATTCTCTACGCAATTATCTATCACTGGCAGACAGAATAACAGATAGCTCCGTTAATGGCCTCAAACGGTAATACGAGAACGCGAAGAGCTTAGCCCGAGTAGCAATTGTTACTCGTAGAACGGCCGGCATAAATAATGTTCCGGGGCTGTAATTAAAGTTAAAACTAATTAAATTGCCAAAAACGGAAAGTTGGGGGAGGCGTCGGCGACTCAGAAGGGAGGAAACCACTAATTTAAGAAAACGGGGGGAAAAAACCCTTCGGTATCGGGACAAAAAAAAATAAATTGGCTCATCCGGGGCGTTGTACGGATTTTTCTTGGCGTGGGCGTGTAGTTGGCCGGGTAAGGGGATGGGATATATCAAGCCCAGATGATTACAGGGTGTCGCTCGGGGGCTCGCAGTTCAACCCCCACGGCAACGCCCCCTGGGTAGTGGCCAACCTCACTCCCGACCCGGTAGTGCACTCTACGAACCCCCGAAACTCATCACCCGGGTTTCGGCAACAGTACCCGGCCCGTTGCCAATTAACAGGTAGGTTTCTGCTAACTGTTTTAGGAGGGGGAGAAACCGCAACCGGGGGCAGGATTTTTATTCTTCTACAGGTAATATCGCGGTCCGAATATCTGTACCCGAGCAGCAAAACAGTTTTACCGTAATTTAGAAAAATGTAATTTCTCTTTAAACTGTATAATATATAATTTGTTGTCTGTGTGTAAGTGTGGCCTATTTTAGAGCGTTTCCATCGATTACCGCCCTTACATATACAAACTAATGTCCGTGGCATATAAGAAATGTCGACCTCTGGGCCCCATTAATTATTCTATGGGCAATATCGCGGCGTCAAAATATTTGAGGTTATTTAACGAAATAGAAATTTGGACATCCGCCTTGAATTAATAACAGGCTTCGAATTTCGAAAAAAGGATCTCGTCCTTGCAAAGGATCCGCGGTGCAATTTACCCGGAGGTGAGGTCACCGCCAATTTAGAGGCCTGCCGCCACAACAGCCTGCCCGGCTTCATTTTATTTTCGTTTTATTTCTTTTTTTTTAAAAAAGGAACCTTGCCTTTATTTTTAAACCGCTCTTAGAGAATAGTACTCCGGGACAATTGAGGATGACGCCGTGCCAGAAACGAGTCTGGGAAAACCCGCAGATCGGTGATTCAGCCGACTTTCTTTCGCATGACCCGGCCCTATGAATGGCTCCTTTCATTCATACCCATCATTTGGTAGTGGAGTTCTCAAAAATAATTGTTTCTAACGAAGTAAACATTACTAAAATATTCGTTCTAAATACTTGAGAGCTAGCTCCTGTAGCTCGCAGTAATGACACAACAATGCCTTAGATGGACAACGATTGACAGTGTTACTAATAAAGACTAAAAAGACTACCCCTACGAAATTCATAGTTTTGTTCCCTTGCTTATTACAACACATGTCATTATACCGCGTGAATAAGATTACTTGAATATTTTTTCACCGAGGGTTGCTTATTTTGTGGTGTCTCTATTCCGAAATCAATCGAATGTATACTCTTAGCAAATACACTAGGAACGTTGCCATATCGCAACGAAACGAGTCAACGGTTTGAAATATACACGTGTACATACTTTGCATCAACTAATAAAATTCAGTAAAACATGCAACAGAATGATGTCATGCAATCGTGCTTCACAAGAAAATTGTATACTATGTCATATAAATATTATGTTTTCAGACCCACCACCACAAGAATGCATGCATAATATATACGACTGCCACGTTTAAAGATTATGTACTGACTTTTAATTGCTATTTATTTAATGCCTAGCTTATAAATGAATCACTGACTTAATTAATCAATTAAACAATTATAAATTCGCAATTTATTTTATTTTTAATAAAAGAAATTGAATGTTTTATTTTCGGAATTGTCAAATATTTTTATGTTTTCTTCTAGGTTGTTTTTTTTTATTCATTACGGCGACATATTTATAGGCGTGTAATCTTTATTGCCGTAAATATTATTTAAGCAGTCAAGTCGACCGGAATCCATTAACCGACAGAAATATACGATATCAGATAAAGTGTTTACCTTTGAAAATCCAACGTTGGGGGTCGGCATGTGGTGGATGCCCATATCGTGACGCTTGAACACTGAAACATAGAAAAAAGAAAAAGAGGTGCAATCAGAAATCGGTACTGGGCGGAATATAGCCGGTCGCTCAGATGAGCCGGCCGATAGAGGAGCCCTATCCCCGGGTTGTGCCTCATTTCGTGACCAACGGCCTTCCTTCCTTCCTTCCTTCCTTCCTTATTTCCTTCTCCGAACGACTAGGAAAAAGGGGTTGAATAAATGCGAAATTCCTAGTTCCCACTATAACGGTTGGCGGAGGGCGGGGTTTCAACCCTTTGGGCGGTATCATTGAGATGTTAGCCCACCCCCCACACTACTCGGAAACCCAAAGAACAAAAGAACGAAAACATAAGAAAATCATATATCAACAATCGGAAATTCTTGCGATGCAACTGACAAAACTACCATGCCATCGTTCCCACGTGTAATATTTCATCGGTCAATTATACGAATATTATTTTAGGGCCAAAAAAATTATTTAAAAAAAAGTACCGTCATTTAAAATTCAATGACAGTGGGACAATAGCGAGGGCGTATATAGGAGAAACGGGCGCTATGACTCAATTGTCGGTGAACAATCAAGAACAATGTAAATAATAAAAATAAACCCAATCCGGTCGCCGTGTCGTTGATTTGCGAGAGCAATAAAATTTTATAGTTGTATTGTTTGCCGCTGTTGCACGGTCGTATTGTTTTTTCGCCTATTTTAAATAAGGGGAATTAAGAGGGAGTGAGATAAATAATAACGTTTGTTCAATCTACAGCTGGTTAGCTGTATTAGAGCGACGATGTTCTTTAAATTATCGGACGTACTATATTTTTTTTTTAAATTATAAAGATGATTAAATGAATTTTGAAGCCGGATTATTTAAAGCTACTGGAGACGGCGAGATGCCGAAAAATATTTGGTGTATTGAACGCAAGGAGACAGAGGATAGGAATGAAGGTATTCCAAACCCTCGTATGTTAAATTACTTGAAATCCATTATTAAATCCCTATTTCCCCGATACTTATCGGACGACTGTCCGATGCACAGTCAAGGCGAAATTATGGTATTTCTCCGTATACGGTAGACTACCGGCAAGACGTTCTATATCTATGGGAGGGCGGAACGGGGGGGGGGTTCACGGGGTCTCGGGTCTACCTCTGACAGTTATCAATGGCCCGCCGCTCGGTAATGGCCCCATTCTCTTTAGTCGGCGGATCGGGAACTCATTTTTCGAAAATGAAATACGACATTGATTTTTAGATCCCTCTTTTATTTTCCCTCGCGTAGCGACCCGGGCGCGGGGACTTGTCGTCTTCTCGTTAGCGGGGGCCCGCTGATATATTTTGACGCATGGCTACTTAAATCATAGACGGGCGTCGTAAATTACTTTGCCGCTTCATTTATTAAAATGTTATTACTGGACGTCAGCTAACGAATGACCCCCTCCCCCCAGAACCACTCCTATTTTTCTACTATTTTCCCGTACCCCTTTTTCTATATCTTCCTCCTCGCTTATTCGCCTAATCTTAACTTCAAATACCTTTTGATTTATATCTTTCTATTAGTACATTGCGAGGAGCGAGAGTGCTAATTTAAAATTTAAGGAATATAATTTATCGTCCTTGCAGCATTATGTTTCCACTCGCTCTCGGTTCCTTCCTCATGTTTTACTAACCGACGAAGTGCCCCGTGTAACACTGTTACTATAAGATTTTTAATTGCTGAAAGTAACAATGCTTACAGGACATGCTACTGTAGTACCTGACGTTTATTCTGTCTGCATACGGACGAATGTATTTTTGTTCAATACAGCTGTCTAAGTGCCCACTTATTAATTTGAAATCAGTTTTGAGAACAATACTTTAGATCAGGAATTGGTCCGGAAATGACAGGGAACACCCATAAATATGATGAGTAGTCCTGCTGCTAAATTTCCCCTACTGGAGAGTACCCCCGGAAAATAACATTCTGGATTTATCATAAATATGTTTCAATCAGGATGATGCTGCCAAAATACTAGAAGAATTAAGGGTTCATGTTGTAGATAAATTTTATATAAATAAATTCTCATGTACATTTGAAAGTTACTTATTTAGTCAGTATATAAAGCGCACAAATCAAGGAATGCAGTAACGCTTAATATAGGAACGGCCTGACCTACAATCGGGAACTGGAATATTAATGTAAAATAATAGCATTCTTTATACTTATCATTATAATTGACGGGTAAATTATGATGGGCTGAAAATTTGTTTTCGATCGCATTAGTCGTATTTCAGGAGTGTTACGCGATATGGTTTCAAGGAATGATACACGCAATATTATAATAAGGCTGTTCAACCCGCTGTTATAAACTGTTATTATATCGGAATATTTGTACAGCAATAGTGTAGCGCGAATTCAGAGCGCCTTCTGGTAAACGAGCGCCGGTATTCAGAAGGAGATAAAATAAAATTTAAAGCCAGTTACGGCCTGTAGAAAAAAAGGACCAAGAGCTTAATGATCTTCGCCGCTCCGCGAACGGAGAAAGGGCGGAGGCGAGACCTCGATAATGTTCCCGAACCAAACATTTGTTATTTGGAAACAAAAAAGCGTATTACTTTAAAAGTGTAATGGCTATATTGCAGAAATGGACCGAGGTATCGGCTTCGCGTTAACGACAAACGATAGCGTCGTTCCTCTCTCCTGAGGTCGATCATTAAAAAACACATTGGAGTTGAACCAAACAGATTCAAACTATGCTCAACTATAAATTATCTACAATACGATACTGAATATGATATTATGGACTTGAACTATGGTGTATGGCCAAGACCTCGACCCTGAATAAAATTCATACAGTTCGGACAAAAATGTTAAGAAAAATAACCATCCCTACAACAGTCTCTAAAGCCTTGTTCTACAGTATAATAAATTCAAGCCCAGGACCTCACATCATTGCAATCCTTTAGTTCCACATAAACACCGCAAAACAAAATATAATAGATAAAATGAGATGCCAGTGGATTTATCTTCATTGTACCGTTATACTAGTTGAATAATAACGATGTCTCTAATGTTTCACACAGTGGAGGGATTTAATAAAAGACAGGAAATTTTCGCCGAGGTACATAAACCGGATAATTATTTACCGGCTGGTTGGAAATTCACTTTCGCCTGTCAATTAAACTTCCAGCGTCCAAGAATTATGAGTCGGCGGGATCGGCGAGTCGAATGATAACGCCGGGATCCTCAAACGAGCGTACATTTACGTCGAATCGGGCCGATGAGTCGCTCTGTAATACCGCGGTCCCATCTCCCTCCCGCCCCCCGGCACATAAATCAACGCCTCGGGCCCGCCTCGCCCAACAATGGGCGATAACTCGGGCTCCCATTTATTTGTATTTTTTGTTGTTCCAATCCGGGGTGGGGGAACAAATACTTTTCCAATACTCGGTAACGTCGCCGTTCGCATTTGGTTTTTTTGAGCTATGATCGACCAGCAGGACAACGGCGCAGGTGAGCTCCAAAGCCTGTGGCGGACACAGGGACTAGGTCCCACTTGAGTCATCTCCATTTCTGACGACGCTGTCCACGAGAACTATTAAATAACAATTGGCATAGACCATAATGATAATCAAATGATTTATTGATACTTCATCGAAACTGTTCCGGTACAGTCAGGTTCATCGAAGTATGAAGCTTTTTACTTTATTCATTGCAATCTGTTGTTCCAGTCCTAGTTATTACCGCCTTCAGTAACTTTTGAGGGATGTTCATCAGTGTCGTATGTAATTATACGATACTTTGATCTGAGACCCAGTTTTTGACGATCTATAAATGTCGGGCTCCAGTAAGTGCGGAGTTCCTGTAACGACCGTGTTTTCTGGACGGAAGATAGAGCTTCGGTTATTCTAGACCATCGTTAAATTGGACTGGGTTGTGTCGAACGGCATCGCAGTGGGAGGGGGGAAGCCGACTCGGCCTTGACTGGCTTTAGTTCCGGGTATATCACTCAGCCTCCCTCTCCGCCTCCTTCTCTCTTTTACTCTTTCCTTTTACCCATTTCCGTCGCGCTCTCTCTCTCTCTCTCTTTCTGGGTGCACCTGTGGCCCGACCCGGGCCGACACGCGGACTGCCCTGTTCGAACCGCCAGTCCCTCGCATATAGAGCCCTCTAATTGTTCATTTACATATCCCGAGAGGGAGACGGCTACCCCGGGCAAAGTCCACACAACTGGTCACACGGCTCTCTGAATGGGAGAAAGAAAAGAATAAGCGTTACCTGTTAGAATGCCTGTCTCGAACGTTTCGTTACGGCCGCTCCAGTATCATTAGGATTAGTCCAAATAAAATTCGAAATTCGTTCCGGATTAAGAGTATTCTTAATGATATTCCAGAACCCAGAAATACGCGAGAATCGCTTTATTAAAGCCTATTTCTGTATGGCTAACTACCGTATTTAGGATAAACCTTTAAATCTCTAAATAATTCATATTTAGCCCTAAGCACTGCCTGAAATAGTTGTCCACTGATAAGTTTGTATGCAACAGCTTGTCTTTACATTAGCCCGAAAATAACGCAATAAAAGAGAATCATATTGTACGAAGTAAATTCTAATTTAATTTATAGCCTGTTGGTAGAATAGCGTAGTAGGAATTAGAAATCCCCCCCTAATTTTAAATCAGGTTTAACAACCTTTAGTTTTAGATCTATCTGTATGCTCTATAGCTTTAATATTATTTTCAGTGTCTACTCCCAATTCTTCATTTGGTGCTGGTTCTCCGAGTTTCCATAGAGTTCCTGGACTCGGCCCACCAATTCAGAAACAAAAAAAAAATAAAAGAAAAAACTGAAAAAAAAATTGTACGAGGACGAAGCCAATAATTGGGGTGGGTGTAGAACAGGTTGTGAGTCGATGGGGGTGGGCGGGGGGGGGCGCATAGCAGAGCGTCCCCTCCAATAATAACAGCTTTCCCGGGCGGGCCATTACGCGTTAAGCGCATTACCGCTCCACGCACACAGATAAAGGGGACTCATCCCCGGGGTCCCTCGGGGTTCCGATTCCTTTTCCAACAATCCCTCCGATATACCGACTTTGACTCGAGTGTTTCGGGCTCCGACTTTCGAATCTGTCGGGCCCAAATAGTACTGGTACAAAGAAACGCCGGGGGGGAATTTGACCGTTGTGACCCATTAAAAACCCGGCAGTGGGACCTGCTACATATTAAGTTACGATAGACGTCACGTTGCGGTTCAAAAAATGCAGAGCGGAGGTCAAACTCAACAGATAACATTCCTAGGCCTCGCACGAAACCCTAACATTGATACAGCTAAAAATTACGATCTAAACCGGGCTTAAACAATAAATTAGTTATGACCATACAGAATTTGGATAGAAATTTTTGGTTAATTTTCTCTTCTGAGTGGATACCGCAAACTTAACACCCGCGACGCCATCCCCTTTACCAAGTGGGATCGTTCGCGTTGTCTACTATTGGTGGGGAAAACCTTAATCTACTGGGAAGAAAAGCTTGGTTTTGGACTAAGGGACTCGGACTGTGGTGCTTAGGCCAGGTCCAAAACCTTAATGAAATTCAGACTAGGAAAACAGTGGAAACTAATAAGAATTAAAGTACTCTGCAGTGTTCTCGCGTAGCACTAAACTAAATATTCTTATAACGAAATGTATTTAATTTGCGCGTACTTTTATGTGACCTCAGATAGGATCGTTCCGGGAACTACTACGCCCTCGCCGAGACGCTCTCGGGTGAGCAGAGTGCGAGTATTATAGCTGTGACGTGAGGCTCGGTAGTGATTTCAATTTACTGTGAGAGGCCGGGACGGGCGATGGCGTGAGGGGG
Source organism: Lethocerus indicus (assembly GCA_019843655.1). Taxonomy (NCBI): domain Eukaryota; kingdom Metazoa; phylum Arthropoda; class Insecta; order Hemiptera; family Belostomatidae; genus Lethocerus; species Lethocerus indicus. The sequence goes on from JACDQD010000011.1 coordinate 8,065,230, forward strand.
CTCTTCGCGTCGGTATCTCCTAATTATTTCCACCTGATAAATTGTTGGGGCCATTAGCGGTGTAACAAGCCGGCACGTTGTACAAGTGTGCTCAATCATCCGCTCGGAGTTTTCAGGTTTCCCAGTTTTCGGTTCCCCCTCGGGGAAATATGAACCCGTTAAATTGAAATGTGTTCCCAACGTTTCGGGAACAATTCTTAAAAAATTATTTATTTATTGGTTGATTGGAACATTAAACGACCGCCTTACATTGTGTAACGTTCACTGATGGGACATTATACGGCGCTAACGACTTGGACTGTACTCTGTTTTACCTTTATATAGAACGGTCCCAATCACTATTGCCCGCAGTAACGATCGATTGCATTTAATTAATTTGAAACACCGCAATCACGGCCATTACAATTGAAAATTAGCCGCATAATTAATTTGTCTTCAAACAACCACCAAAGTAAGCGAAATAAATAAATAACATTTTACGACAATCGTGTTACATGAAAAAAATTCACTGAAGAGTGATTAATAATAAGCAATATTAATTATTAAACACGAGTTAGGCCACTTAGTGACCTCGAAAAATTGGCATTCCATTCATCATAATGAACCTCTCTGTGTGTCAAACTAGGCTACGGACATACTGTCATAACCTGATTGGTGGTTAAAAAATGGCATTTCGCGTATAAATAAACTAGATAGTTAGGATAAAGTATACATAAAAATCAAATGATCAGAATGTCCTCCATGATGGTCTGATGATCGGGGGTGGTTTGATGGAATGGCTTCCATGAAAATAAATTGAATAATTGCTGGAAATATTATATTACGGTCTGGGGCTGTGATAGGACAATAATTTATATTGATAGGTGGAATCAATTTACGGTGCCTAAAAATATGTATTTAGTAATGTATTAAAAGAAGCGTAACGGAGAATCCGGCACAGAATATATATAACAATATTCGTAACCGACTAGAGATCGGATGAACCGTTTTTACGTAGGTCGTCTCTGAACCCATTCGCTTTCCAGTTCGCACCGTTGCGTGTTGCCGTTTGCAGGTTTGCGAACAAAAGGAGAATAAAAAAAAAATCTAGAACCAATCCGGTTTCAATTACCTCTAAACGACGCCAATTCCACGGGGGAGTTTAAGCGGCCGAAGAAGGAGGTTCATTAACATCGGCCATTGTTGGTCGGCCGAGATTGATTTAGCGCCGGCCATTGTCTCCGCGGGACGCTACCAGTGTATTTCACGCCCGTTTTAATTAGACGTTAATTATTATATTGGGAAAACGCACACGGACTCTCCGTTCCCAATTACCCGGGGGATCGGGGTCGAGGAGGGTAAGGGGAGGAAGACGCCCCCCGGATTCGTGGTGTTCCCAGTTTTCGCTCCAACTCTTTGAATATTCAACGCGACGCCTCTGTTTTCCGGCGGGAGAAATTTATCGTTTAAGGTGTGATAAAATATTTAGAACAATTATTAATCAATCTAACCCCCTGAGTATATCGTTCAGGTATGAATATAGGTACATCCAAAACGGCGTCCTTAACCGTTTGAGTGCGGCGAAGCGCTATCCCGCTTCTCTTGTTTTATACCGAGAATGCGGAGACGCTGCTGTTGGGTAGTATAATATTCGCATCTATTGAGAGCAGTTGAATTCCTATCAATCGCTGTTTCGTTGTTTTATAGGAATTAGAAACTGTTTTCACTTTCTCAACAAGTGTTATACTGATCATTACGAAATACACCGTGTCAAGTTTTCATTCATCTAAAAGTGACTGTGATATGAGAAGTGATAATGAAGATTATAGTAATGACTTTCAAAGTGATAGTGGAAGTGATATCATCATCCCTCGTAAGAGATTGCGAATTATTAGTGATAGCAGTGATGATAATGAAGTTACTACGAGTACCCCCGATGACAATGTTATTCATGGTTTTTTACCCGTGGACACAATATTTTCGAACGCATCGAATACTTTTTCTGAAGTACCCGGTCCAAAACGTGCCCCTTCTCCTGATGCGAAAACCCATCGAATATTTCAATGAATTTTTTCCATCTTCGCTCTTCACCAGAATGGCGATAGAAACGAATCGCTATGCCGAGCAGTTTTTGAATTCCGGAACATTGAAACGACGTTCACGCGTGAAATCTTGGGTACCAGTAACCACTGTAGAAATGAAAGCATTTGTTGCGGTTCTGTTAAAAAATAACCAAAAAAATGGTAACGGAATTAAACGATCCAACATAATTTGCACTATATGTAAAAAAGGAATTCATGGAGTTTGTGCAGCAAAACATTCTTGTAATAAACGAGGATAAAAAATATTTTTGTTGGTAAAAATTACTTGTTACATAATAATTAGTGTTAATTATAACCATTTCTATTGTTCTCCAAAAAAAAATTACTACGCATTTCATTCCGCACTTTTAGCATATATATAAGAAAATTCTTCAGCACTCAAACGGTTAAACATAAAAATACTTCGGCTTCACGAAGATATCCCTCGGGCCATCAGCAATTGGATATCATTATTTTTTAAATTCTAAATAGATTTTTTCGTGCGCGTAGTCGCAATGCCGCTGGAGGATCGGGATCGGCAGCATATAGCAGGAGGAGAAGCGGACAGTGGCCCGCCGAAAGGTTGGCATCGCGACGGAAGCCCAACAACCGTAGCGGGCCCCGAGTGCGGGCCTATCTGCGGCTCTGAAGGCGGGGCCCGCTATCAGATAGGGCCGGCCCGTACGCCTATTAAAACCCGGCGGCGATAAATCGGGGCCCGGCCGAGAGAACTCGCCAATTAATCCCCACTAGGCCGGGCCGGTAATCCATTTAACATTATCGGCCCGAGCCTCAATCATAGTCGCTCCCGATATACCCCCGCGTTGGAATTTAAATCCTATCGATTAATTGGGGCCGCAACAAAACGTACGACCGTTATAAACTATCTATTCGGTTAGTTTCAGCGAATACCGGCGTTAATACCCGCCGAGGCAACCTCACACCTATCGTTCACTGTTTCACGGGAAAGAAACGGGGTGCTTTGCTCAGAAACGGGGATATGTTTTCCTAACGAAGATTCGCGGGGAGAAACCAACGTCAAGAATGAGTCCACGATCAACAGGAATAAAAGTAGAGGTTAAAGAACCAGTCTAGTAAGGACCAGAAGAGAACTAACCAAATTTAAAGACTGTACAATTAAGTACCTATTAAATAAGAGCAGTATAACGCAGTAAAAATTAATTATCTATCGCATTACCAAAAATGGTTTATCAAAATAACTGACCTTAAATGGGCCTTCTGGGCCTTCAACCCTGTCAAGCCTTAACAAATACTTTAAACCATGCATTAGCCATTAGACGATTCCTCCTATGCCTATTGTTATTTTTGTACACTAAATATATTATTACTGCCTACGATTTCAATATATTCTTATTTTAATTAGACATCCAAATACCCACTGTTATTGCATGAAAACGAAAAATCTAAAAATGATGAATTTTATCAAAATAAATTATTTTCCTTAGGAGAATTTTAGTCATGTTTTCAGAATTCAATCGAGATTTCTGAGCCCGTAATCGTTTATGACTGACCTTCCATTGGGGACTGAAAGTTGAAACTGTTTTATAGTTTATTGTTTTAGAAGGTTCGTTGTCTCTCATTTATATATTTGAAATCAAGGATAGAGAAAAAGAACTGGAAGGGGGCCTTGCGGGAATATATATTGGGTAACTAACCGACTGTGAATTGAAAGTCGCAATCTGATTGTTGTTAAATTAAGAACGTTTCTCATTAACGAGGCGTACCCTATCGTTCCAATACAAAACCTGTCTAATTGATATGGGGCGAGTGATTCTTTTTATTTAGCTGTTGATTTAAGAATTTCCATTTCCTCGCTCGGATTTCATTCCATTTACTTTCATCAGTTCCCGACTTATAAGGCGATGACTTCATGATTCAGACACATTTTACGACTCCTGGAAATGGGTTTGAAGTCGGCTTAACCTTTCGAGTTTGCAGCGTTTACTAGACCCCGAGTCCTTCGGTGGTCGTTTCCGCTATTAGCGTCGGGATCAATTAATGGAAAGTCCCCGGAAAGCCTAAGATATTACTGAATAGTAAAATTAAAGTAGAATCGCGAGCGAGAGATCAGGTGAACCACTGAAATCTAATAGAGGCGATTAATACATTTCAAGCTGTGTTCATGAAGACATGTTAATTCACATAGAAAAAAGAGCGAACAGTCTAAAAGTGCCAGTATTTTCTGCACGAAGCTTATAGGACTGTCTTTATTTTAATTTCCTATTGTTTTGAGTCATTATTTTCTCATCGATTGAACAGTCTATATTTAGACCTGGCGCTCAATGATCATTCTTATCGTAGAACAGAGGCTATTGAGGAAATAAATAAATACACCGTATCACTAGCAAAATGCTACCGCATGTAACGAGATTTGACATTTTGAACCCTCGTGGTCAGTCAATTATACTTACTTATGGTAAGTACTTATTGGAAGTATCCAATAAATGTGTCGAATCAATTTGTTATTCCCTTTTTCCTGCTTTGGACTTGAAGCTTAAATAATATAGGAATATAGGAAAAAATTAAACAAATCCTACAACCTTCCAAGCTTACATTCCCTTTCAAACGCACCTGGAGCCGCAGGCAGGAAGGTGTCTCGAAAGGTTTCCATTCGGCCGGTAATTAGAGGCTGCGTTAATTGATTTATGCCCGATTGAATACTACGCGTAAATCATTTTTTTTTATTTTAATATCGATTCGAAATGACCCAATCGGCATGCCGCATTCTATTCTATGCACCTTTAAATATATACGAGGCCGGAGTTGAGTGGATTTAACTAATTGCCCGTCGTTGGTAATTGTTTTTCTGCTAGATTCATGAGTTCGTACGCAAGCTGTGATCGAACGAAATATTTATAATCAATAGAGCAACTATCAATTCACGTTTTTTTAAAATCTATTATTCCTTTCCTGAATACATTTGAATTCGTAGTTAAACGGCAAAGCATGAATGATCTATGAATCAACAGTGAACCATAAAAAATCAGCAATCGATTTGTAATAGTTGATAAGGAAGCAGTGTTACATTTCTAGGTTATATATTAATAATATAGGTCAGTGATTTGGGAAGGAAAGATATCGGAATGCTTAGAAATTGAATAACATTTCCACAGAATGTAAAATTACAGATTAACTGAATTGCTCCTAATGTTTCTGAAGAGACCAGAAAATTTACGATATATAACCCAGGAAATATATATCGAGGATTTTAATTTTCCAATTGCAATTCAAATTTGTAAGGGATGGAAAAAGGGGCTCCCTCAAGGCGGGAATCGTACCCAGGACCACGTTTTATATTTTTTTGTCTTTCAGGAATGATAAAATTGGTTATAGTAAGGCCATTTTCATAAAAGGACATCCCACGTTTTTATTTTCGATTATCAATCATACTTGTTAGCGTATTCAGTAGGGAGTTCGAGACGCGCCGTCCCCTAATGGCGTTCCGATGCCGATATCCATGTTTAATTAATTCCTGCGTACAGTTGGATACATATACATGGGGCGGGATGAGACCGAGCTCTCTGTAGATGGTCAGACGAGTCGACGACCCCATGGGGATGGGCGGGCGGTAGGAGGAAGGGTTTACATAAAGCTCTTTCTGCCGCCTATTAGGGGGCTGACCCGAGTTGACAGCGCTAGGAGGAAGCGACGGTCAAACCGATCCAATTTACCGGCCAGAAGTACCTCAATTTATAGGGCCCCATCGTTTTATATATCTTCCGGTTTCAGTAGGCCGAAGCAAGGTCTAATGGGACAAATGGGAAGGTTCAATCCCGAGGGGGCTTTAATAGTCTCTGTAATTGCGCAAATGTCTGTTCAGCGAACGATATTCCCGGCTTTAAATTTACCAACTAACTAATTTTCCTCACTCATTTTTTGCAACCGTATACAGGGTGTTGTCTGCGCCCGACGTTTCAAAACTTTGACTGGTTCGATAATCATGGTCCTACTGAAGAGTGGATCAACTTGGGGTTCTATATATACGTGAATTCGAATTAAAAATTTCATAATTAATATTTTAATCGATATGGTAAGAAACTAATTGTAGATTCCTAAAGTGTGTCTCCATACGGTTATGGATTATAATCCTGATTTTTTTTTTATATTGCCGGCATCGAAGAAACGTTTTTGATCTGATAATCGACAAATTTGCCGCAAGATGAAGTCTATAAACGGCGTGACCCTGTTTGACTTATTCCCTGGAGATGGGGCGATGACGGGGATAGTCGCGTCTCAAGTCCTGGGAATCAGGACTGGTGAAAGGACAAAACAACCGACGGCGAAATTTCTCCTCGGCCGTAATAAACGGTCCGACAGTCAGCTCCATTCATGAGCCGCCTCCTGCAGCCACCCTCCTCATACATGTATGGATACGTTATGGGACAGCCTTTAAGAAGGCCTCTCTTCCAATTAGACGCTTTTCTATATATTATGGCTCTAATCCAAGATTTAGAATTCCCCGCCGAGCAAGTCCTCTTCAACGTACATACCCTTGCCATACAGGAGGCTGTTTCACGGCCCAGTTCTGAATATCCGAGCCTAGAAAGGCCTACGGTATAAAAACTGTGTCCCTGCTAACTCCCGGCTGAATTTATATCGGCTTATTAGTTCCGGCTCCACTCACTTAGATAGAATCACTAGCTCGGAATAGAGTGCTTCGCAGTTTTATCTTTAGCATGAAAATTTTTTTCGTAACTACACCGCAGTACATCTTCTACTATCTGGTAAAACTTTATTAATTTACGCAAATCAACATGGCGTTCCGATAAAAAATATGACAATAAACTCAACGAGAACTTATTCTAGAAAATCTTTTTAAACCCTGTCGCCGAGACGCATTAAAGCACGGGCCCTCACATTCGTGTATTTGCATTTATGTATCTCGTAATGTAATATATATGTCGGGAAATGCACTTGAGTAGATGAGTCAAGTCCGGGGCATTCCAGAAGACATATTTTTGTTTGATAAATGCGACGAGGGACATAGAAAAAATTTCTTTATTTCGAAATATGTTTTCACAATAAGCCTCCGGGCCGCGATGAATGGTCGGCATCCTTTTTCCGCTTTTGGCACGGACGACAGAGCCTTCGGATGACGGAAGAAATATAAATACTTTTCCAGTTGTGACCCGCGTCAAACCGAGAATCATGATCGGCTCGTATTGATAGGAGTTTTATGCTTCGCGTGTATTTATAATAAGGACGTGGCCCAGGTCCCAATGGCCGTCTCCGCTTTACATTTTAAACTGTTATTGGCCGGTGCATATTTTTTTTCTCCCGGGCGAATTGGGAATGCCGCCCGCGCATACGGGATGCGGAGTCGAAACTTGTGTAATTGCGAAAACGTCGTAGATTTATACTAACGGGGAAGTGTACTTGTTTATTCGTTAAGGCGCCGTTCACGTATTTCAAATTTACTTTACGTCCTAAAACGATAAATCGGCGAATCATTAATTATACGTGAAATCGCGATCTGCATAATACTGGATCGGACATTATTTACACTATAAGCTCCCACAGGGAAGCAGACATAAAAAGAAAATGTTAGAAAAATGAACTATGAGCAAAAGCTCGCGTCTTGACTTTGGCTTTCCCACTCAAAATGGTGAAGTCAAGCCACAAAAGGAAATAAATAAGCAAGGAATTGGATCTCCTGTTTAAAATATTTTGCATGCTCGAATTTTGAAAAACTCGATTGCAATTTTTCAACTCCCAATTTTTCAAAATATTACAATATTCTGAAAAAACGTCAATCTCAATATCTAAAAATCTAAAAGTCTTATGTTGTAGACAAGACCTGGACCTTTCTTTCCCAAAAAGATGCAACATACTCCATATCATCACGGATAAACACCGCTAGAGTTATTCTTCGCAATTAATAGATATTATGAGAGTTCTAGTGTAACGGGATTGCATATATCAGATTGCTGTTTGACAATAAATACACTATGCGCTTGGCAAATTATAATTTAATAAAATTTGCCGGTACATTGGTAGCGGTGTCATTACTAAGGCATTTGCTAACAGTAGTGATGATAGAAAGAAGGGAGGTGACAGAAAATCTCACGGTCGATGACTCGGAACGCGTTACCGGTCGGAACCTTTGACTGTCCAACAAAGAGGGCATTATAGCGCGTGGAGAAAGTAGCGGTCTTCGGAACACTAATCAAACGGGTCCGGTTGGCAGCTAATTGGGATCCGTGTGACACCCACGCCAGGTGTGAAGCCCGCGCAGGGTAGGGGGGGGAGACACACACGGGGTGTCACCCGTGTTATTATACCTCGTGTAGTACCACCCACGCCGCAATTCGATCCCCCACAATACGCCCGCCTCCTCCCATTCAATCGGATCCTAATGAATTCCCCGACCGGCAATTGTGAAAAGCTATCATTTGCAATTTTAACCCCTTCTCCGGCACGTATCTCGGTAGCTGGCCAGCCCTTAAAACTGCTCATATAAAGTTTAAGCGGCCTTACATTAATGTGGCAACTAAGTCATTGCCGGTTCCACCAATAGATTAGCGTTATCATTCTGATGTTACTACTTGGTACTCTATGAATTATTCAGTAGAAAACTTGCTCCGATCATTTTGATAGTGTGTGTTTGGCATAAATTGAAACGTGATAAAACAAAAAGAAAGTCATTATTAATTAAACGGATTTTTTTTTAAACTGACAATTAAATCCGTAATTATTTAGTTGTCAAATCAATAGTTACATAAAATTTGTGTGTTTATTCCCTTCGCCTTCGGCCTTCGGTTATTGCGCCTAAAATTTTGTCTAATTCTTTACTCAAGGAAGGCCGTCCTCCGAAACCTATGAGTCAGATCGCGTTTACAGCCGCTTTGAAGCTCTAACTCGTTAGTATTTTGTACGCTTTAAAGAAATCCTGAACTGAAACTATTCGGTGACGAACACTCGTGCTAATGTCACAATCACGAGGCACAAGTCCTGCGCAAAACTTTGGCTGAATAATTTCGTGAAAAGCGGTAAAGAAGGTTCGCTGGTGGGATTTAATTTCACAGCGCACTTAATTTGAAGATGTAGCTGAAATATTGCTACAGGATAGTGAGAGAAAAAAGAACAAAGTGGGAAACGTTTAATATGAAACCAGGAAACTAGGAAATTAAACTGCCTATTATATCATCAGTGAAGTTTGAATGACATTCGAATCTGTTCATCCGAGATGGGATTTCTACTGTAAATAAAATCCTTACAAGGAGGGGAAACCTGAGCACACGCACTTGATATTATTCTAAATCATCGAAGTCACCTAATGTTGTCTCAACATGTGTGAAAAACGTCGATTTGAATTAATAATTTGAAGGCGGACATTCCGTGAAACACGAATGATTCGTTATTTAATGAATAATTAATTAGTTTTCATTGATCGTAAAACATGAAAGGCCGTCGCGAGGGCCCGTAATGGACACGGGCTCGTAAAGTAAGTGCTATAAATTCGAGCGGATAATAAAAATAAATTTAAACGGTAGTTTAACGGCACACAGTACGGTGGAAATATTTATACTGGGGCCGGTATTAATTGGTTCGGATCACGCGCGATAAATCAGACGCAGCATCCTTAAGGAGCTCTTGGCGTCCCGCGCATTCGCCGGCCTCCCCCCGTACAATTAACAACCTAACATAATATTCGTTCAACCAAATAACTACTGTCTTTGTGTGAAAAACATATGTAGATGATTCTTATACTGTGTACCTTTTTCATGATTATTTCTGCTCTTACCATCACTATTACTAATGCTTAATATAATTTGGAATTGAAGATGGCGAGAATCCGAAACCGGTTCGGTGTAAGAAAAAACACAAGAGAATTATACAACTGATCATATTCAAAAAACTCCGTACACTTAACTAGAATCAAGGTTAATAATAATAAATGCCCATCAAGTAAAACTGAGAACAGTTTTATTCCTGAAACAATTTTGAAAGGTAATTCATAACCGGTACTTAAGAGGGCCCGGTGGTATTCGATCAGATTTTTCGCTTCGAAAATTTATTAATAAAACAACTCCTCTCCTTTTTCTTTTCTTTTTAAATTCGCACTTCCAATTTTCGCGAGTAGGGAGAGGCGGACGAGCCGTATAGAGCTTTTAAATCGCGAGCCGTCCGTTGGTCTTATTGGGATTGGGCGGGCCACCCACGTCCCGGCCGATGGGTTAGGCCCGAGATAAAACCCGGCTCTCAACCACCCCCTCTAATTGTCCCTATCTCCTTTCGGCCTAGCAGTTACGTCCTCCACGTCCTCCAATGGCCAGAGCCAATGCCTCGAGGACAAAAAGCGCGTCTCTTACGAGGTATCGCTTTGCAGGCATCGGCTAATAAAAATATACCGAGGCTCCAAAATGTGATGGTAATAGCGTTGTAAATTACGTAAAATAAGTTTATTGCGAAAAATCAATGCTTCTTTTTCACTCTCCCAGCCCTTATTTCAGGAAGGTGCAACATACACGATTTAGTTTAACATACCTGTTTTGTGGTCTGCGAGGGGTTGGAATACCGCAGGATTTTTTGTGTTTCTGTCTCCTCTAGCTGGTTACAGTGGTACAGGTGACAGTGACAGTGCAGTGAGGATGCCCGAAAAACATCCATAGTGCCAATAGTGACTAACACCGGTACTGAAGATGGCGAGCAGCCGAAACCGGTCTAGCAAAAGACCAAACCAGCGAGAGGAGACAGAAACACAAAAAATCTACGGTATATTCGATTTAGTCACGAACAGACAGATAAAAACTGTTAGAATTTTTATATATTGCCGTACCGAAATATTTACAAATATACGTAAAAATCTAGAACGGAAGTCGCCGGCAGTTAACTGGCCCGTCCCTCCGAACCGTTTCTGAACAGGTAATTTTTGTCCTCCCCGTAATTTTTACCCTCCCACCCTTACTGTAAGTAATACAACCGCCAATTGAGACGAGAGCCACCCCCTTCGGTGATAGCGCCGAACAATGTAGGTTGACCGAGCGTTTACCGGCATTTAGAAAAATTGAGGGCCCGGGTGAACCCCCAAATCCTGTAATTTGGTAAGTGCAACGCCCCTCGCTATTAGATGGGGGAGTTAGGGGCGGATCGCTTGAGATATCTCGGCCGTTCTGCTACGACGGAATAAGACATTGTTTGTGAAAGTAATAATCTATAAGTAAAGTAATAAACTACAAAATCTTGGTCCAACATCTGTTGAAATCGCGTACGTTCATATTGGGCCATCCCAATAAATAACGCGTTTTATTAAAGATACGCTTGAAACGAAACGAACATTATATTTTTTAATAGCCGATAGACATTTTCATTTCCCTTACGATAACATTTCTTCTGTCTTGATTTAAAGGATAAATCGTGCAAAATATTGTATACTGTTGTGTAATTGTTCTGCAATTATCTTTGAATGTAAACTGTCCGATGACTATTTCCAGTAAACCTAGGCTGGTTTGATAGTACCAACTGGGTACGGTCGAAGGAAACGAATGGATCCAAAGTCCAGAACACTCAGTACACTTCAGCTAATGTATCGTACCTTTTTCTTATTTCACATTTTTATGTTATTTAATACATATTAAAAATAACCTTCCCGCATTTATTCGATTTGATCGGGTACAGCGATGGCGAAACGGGTGTTGCAAACTGGCGAAAGGCGAAATGTTTGGTCATAAAATTACTGGAAGCTCCTACCACTTATACCTAGAACACTAATTCCTAATTCTTTAGAGTAAAAATAACCTTTTATAGAAACCCGGCATGGACGGGGTTCCGATTGCGGGAATTATGATGATCATAAATAGTATGAATTATGATTTTTGTGAGAGGCGAAGTGGGCGGCTAGGCAAAGAGGTAGAAGCTGTTATACCTGTAACCCTAAGACCGCCCTCTCACCCGGCTCAGCTATAAAAAGAGAGTTTAATTTATTATTTCCGGAGACGAAATATTGTGAAAATATTTTCGCTAAAGCTGACTTCGATCCCTGCAGACCCAACTGAAAAATGGCCTCTATAATTTGTAGAAAATTAGCAGATAAAACTGTTTACATTAAGAATAAAGTTCTGTAGCCACTAATACAGAAGGCGAAGTACTTTATGTTGTCTTGCCGAATGACTTTCAAAAGAAAAACAATGCTCACTCAGTTTCGCTTAATATCTGTTATTATTCCTCATTAAATGGTAGACATAAATGGGCAACAGTTTTTCTTCAGTTTCTATATAAGATCTAAGCTAGTATAACTCAAATAAGTAGAACTGTCATTTAAAGATCTCATTTCGGGCGGCCGACATCGATTCAATCATGGGCGGCCTTTTTGTATCAACTTTATTCCTATCTTATTTCTCATTAAAAGCTAAGCATAAAAGGGCAAAATAATTTCTTCCCTTTCCTTTCATTATCATTACAAAAGTTCTGTGGTTTTGAATTCGAATCGATCGAAACTTTCAGCTAAACCCGATCCTTGGGTTTTTAGACAGACTTTATTTTATCCCTCCTATTATGACTGAATAAGGCTTACTTACAGGGGCAAAAATATTTTCTTCATTTACTATTACCGACTCCGCAGTTATTTAATACGGGGCTGTGGTTAAGACATTTTGTAAGATTGAAAACGACTTAATCCGGTTATGCTACGAATTTTTTCACATTCACTTTATTCCCAGTTAGTCCTACTTACACCTAGTTAAGTGGGCGGTATTGATTAGCAGTGGTGCTCCTGTCATTTAATTGAAAATTAGTTGGGCCGCAAACTGCTTTCCTTGAACTCAATTGGCGTTTAGCTGGAATCGAACCGCGGACCTAATATAACTGAAACGAGTCTTCCAATCCTTTCACGACGCCCAGGTATAATGACGGGAGATGTAATGCTCTGCTTCGGAATGAAGTTTGAAAAGCAGTTGCCCAATAATTTTGTAATTAATTGTAATTAATCGATTTGTTCATTCGGCCATTTGAAACAAAAAGAAATTTTTCGTCCGAAATATTGCCACATTAATGAAATAATACATAAGTGTTATAGTATAAGAACAAATATAAAGGAAATCCCTTCATGAGAACACTTTTCCTCAAAAAATGAAGGATATTGGTGCATTCTGTCCCCTTTTGTCTATAACGGAACATATTCTTATTCTAATAATTAAATTTATAGATGCATATATCCATTTAGAGATTATGAGGGCGAATTTCTAGAACCATTAATATTAATTTATTTGGGACGAGTCAGGGGTTAACAGAAATGTACTGTTAATATTGCCCGGGGGTTACACTTCACGCGCGACTCCAATTTCCAGTCGGTTCATAAATTATTTAATAAGGATAAGGCCGAAGGGGAGGAGATCGGTACGCCTTTCCCAGCGAGGCGGCCTTTCCCACACTGCCTTTTCTCTCCCCCGCCCATTAGAGCCTTACATTTAGACCTTCGGCAAGGATTTAAACATCCGACCGGTAACGATATTATCCTCGGGCGGCCGATTTAATGCGTGCGATATCTTTCATTAGCCGGCCAATTGCATTAATTTTCATGATCGCGTCCCGGTCGCGGGGATAATTAAGCTCGGGGCCGGGCTACCGAGCGGGCCAATTATGTCCCGGCTCGGCGTTACGGGGCCCGCATTAGGGCCCGGGGCAATTGGAATTATTACGGCCGAGATTCGACCGAAAATATTTTGCATACGTAATTTGAGAAAATCCCGTCAGGGCGTACGAACGTAAAATACGACCGGCCCGATGACCGTTCCCACGGTGCCGATGAAAATTGTTTTCATTCGGAACGCCAGGAATCCGAACCGGCACTAGTTTCGAGCCGGCCTCGAAGATAGTGCGCCGTTTATGATGCAGGAAGTCAGTTCAAATTTCAGCCTGTTATACGGACTCGTATTTACGGCCTAAGGTAAACTTTAAATAGAAATAAACGCTTGTATTGAAGGCACCTGTACAGTGATAGGGCGTGTCGCTTGGAAACGAGGAAAAGCCCCCGTGGAGAAACCGACGACTAGAATCTGAATAAATTTCAACTTCCAGTCGAATGAATTTAAAAAAATCCTTTTTTTTAGCTCTGATGATCTGGGATAGGAATACGGTATGTTGTCAACGTTTTGGAACTATCCACAACTTCTTTCTGTTGTCTCCACCCTGAGAATCCGGGTTCCTCATGGAAATACGAAAAAATCCTCCATAGGGTGGAAATACGAAGCACGAGGTACGCAATTATATTGCTGTCAGTCCATACCGTATCTTAAATATTATTTATTTTCCGCTAAATCAATCTTCTCATTTCGTGTTTCTTTCTATGTCCTGTTATTATGATTCCAATAGCATTCTCAGCTTCAGAGTTTCCACGCTAATTTATCCCCGCTAATCCGAGAAAGAGCCCGGGGGACCCGGTTATCTGAGGGTGGCGGGTATCCCGGGTTCTCGTGAGACCCCCCCCCCACCTCGATCCGTATCTCTACGTAAGAGACGGCAATTAGCTGAATAACCCGGGGTACCCCTTATCTACACCGGCTCACACGCCGCACTGCCTCCGTTGACAGTGCAAGAAACTAAAGAAGAATTTTTCCGATCGAGAATCGCGTCGAAAACAAAAGTTTATTCGGTCCCGCAGTCCAGACCGTATAGGTTTCCGAAGTACTACAATTAAGAGTAATTGTACTTAATTCAACCCGATATTATTAAAAGAATATTTCTTATTTATCCGTCCTTATTTTATAGCCCCGAGGCCTTATAGGGCGTCTGATATTTATGATTAACGTAGGTTCCAAGTCTTTTCCGTATTATATATGCCAAACTGTGCATACTTAAAACTGTTTTATATTTGCTATATTGAAATGAGTGAATATTCGTACGGAGGAACTTCAACCGTTAAATTTGATGAAACAGTCAGTTGATATATATTACAGAAAAGACGATTCCCTATAACGTACATAATTAGTAATCGTTAATTCTAAATCTACACGCCGCCTGTAGACATACCTGTTCATCTTAATCAAGAACTGGGAATGCCGGTCTGTATGTCGGATTTTTTTCCTCCAGCGTCGAAATTACCGCCGGTCACTGTAATTGGGGGTCGGGTTGTTGTGCCCCGCGTTTAAATACAGGCTCTTCTCAGGGCCCCCTTACCGCCCTCCTCCCGTCTGTTCTCCCATAGTACTATCTTCCCCCTCCCGCTCCCACAGCACAGCTTTAATTGTGCCCGGGCCGCATATTTACGGTTGAAGAGGTCGGCCGGTCCAAGTTCGACATAAATCGACGAATTATACCGTCCCGCCGGACGCCGATTTTAAACGTTACCGGAATCTGAAGGGTTTTTTTATTTTTTTTTTCTATTTTCGTTTTTCTCCGCCCGATCATCTCTTATTTCTGTACTGACTCGTTGTATGGGGCTGGTGGGAGGGGGTGGGGGTAGCAGTTGTGCGCACAAAAAAAGACGAAAAACCCCTGCCGGGTTAAGTGCTCCGATTTTCTCCACAAATTATCATCGTGGCCCCCGCGCGACTATTGAGGTATCATAATTTCTATTATTTCCGAGAGGGGAGGCCGCCCCTCTCCACTCCTACCCCCCGCCGACCCATTAAAAAATGGGGTTGGAAAACGATTAAGACCGCCGTTAAAGGGTTGCCCGAAACGCGCGGTTCATATTCCCACAAATTTTATACTTCATCGCGTAATTGTGATTGCTGTAACGGTGCGTAGGATATAATTTTCATAATGGGTGTATTTCCTAGCAAAAATTAAATAACTTGCTTGTATTAATTTCGATCAAGAACCTACCAATAATATAAGAATAGAATAAATTGAAGCGCAAATATTCCAATACTTTCAGCCTGTGAAGAATTTTACATTTTTTTTATACTTTTGTATAAAAATCATTGTATACTTATACTTCCTGAATATTGATCGTAAACTCCGTTAAAAGAAAAACTCCCTCCCCATCCCCCTTTGAATATTTCATACCAGTTCTGTAACGACAATTCTAGTTTGTTCATTAGCCGGGGTCTGTTACGACGCGATTCCATTTCCGGATTTAATTTTTTCCGAAACTGCTCACGGGCCGGGGACTTTCTCTTTCTACAGATCGTGACCAAAATCGTCCCGCTCCGTGCTTTCACGAGGACTAGTCGTTCGCATTTGTACACATACTTGGGCGGCGGGAGTCCCACTAAGGAGTAAGGGGGTACGTACCGCTTCCTGTTCCCGGGACGTTTCCTAGTGTTGTCATGACTTGAAGCAGTCTGAAAAGGGGTTTGCTGAATGAACTTATCCGACTTCGACCTGAAGTTTCGAGAAGCTGCAAGCTTCTCGACTGAAAGGGGATGTTTCCCTGATGGCACTAATGTTCCCATAAAGAAGTTGGAAAATGCAGTTTACTGAGTTCGTATTAGGCCATTTAATTTAATTTGGAATAATACCGTTATCTCACTATATCGGGATTATTCAAAACGGTTATATTAGTCCTATTAGGAGTCACATTAGAAAAACTTCAATAATAGAAGGATTGCTGAGAATCATTGTGAAAGTCACTTAAAAAACAACCGGTTGCCAATGTACCTTCGCCGCGATAGCGTCTGTTCTATTACTGTAAATGGGAGGAACCCAATCACATTTGATATCAAGAAAGGATTCTGAATTTTTATTAATGGAAATACTGGATTTAATTGCAACAAAGAGGAAAATCCATTCATATCATGTTGGTATCTAGTGAACCATTGGGCTTTCAACAAAACGAAAATTCTCCACACTTTAGAATTATCAGTATCAGGCTATCTTACCTAATCTTAGATAGTAATAATTCAAATTTTGTTTGCGGAGACTTTCACACCCGTTTCACTATAACTCGCATCCTACGTTCGAAATTTTCGGTCGGATATTGAAGAAATTCGAAAAAATTATCTTTTGACTTTCTTTCTGAGACTCATAACTCCGGCCAACGGTCGGTACCTTCGTTGGATTTATCCGGGCGCGCTTCGGCGTGAAAGATATATCGTCCGAGATCGGGCGGTGCCTGCGATTAGTGGCCCAAAAAATTACAGCCCTGTCCGAAATTCCGTTTTTGTTTATTAAAGCCGGAGTCATAGGGCGAACCGGGGTCGTAAATCGGGCGGCGAGAGCTCGCGCTTCCTACGACGAAAGGGGCCATCGTCCGCCTGTTACGCGCCGCGGATTTCCCACCGTCGGCCAAAATGGAAAGGCGAGCGATCAGTAGAATTATCCGCTGAGTTTAGAAACTATTTGTTTAAAAAGCATAAGACACGGTGCGATGAACTCCTTCCGTCGTTTGAATTCTAAACTCGGACTAATGATGAAAACTAAAAATTCCGGGATTTCTTTGTAATTTTAATGCTGCAGGGTTAATTACTAGTTCGATTTCAGGGTTCAATTTAGTTAATGCGTGAAAGGACGCTTCATCGGTTATAGACAAGGCAGTTATAACAAACCCTCGTGAAGGAACCCAACAATACCAAAGTGCCATTAGAATTGGTAAATATTACGGTTTCTAATTACTTTTTTCTTATTATTTTATTGCATACTCCTGGTTTGAATCAGAGATATACGTTAAATAAAATAGTTGAATTGCAAATAATAATACTGGATAAAATATTTGGTATGTATCGGGCCAAATTCGAATTTTGAAACCGCTCGTTATGTTTAAGGTTCAATGATATAAGATTTAATGTTTAATGGTATATGATTGGGGAACGTCGGGGGCTGATGGACGGGGCGGGCCGGGAGATAAGCCTTGATTAGATTAGACTGACGATTTAATCATTGGTAAGATCGAAGATGGAAGTCGCGGGCTGGAGCGGGCCCCCCGAATTATACCGGTACCCCTCATTTTGTATTTATACCAATCCCGACGGTAAGGTACCACCACGGGGCCGTACCCTTGAAATAGTATGTCGAAACATCGGAGTTAAATGATTTATCTCTCCCTGGTCCGAATAAATGACGGTTTGGAATCAACGTACGACCGATGAACGCTACAGCGAATGTTGAACTGTATGGCTAATAAATAAAGAAATATCCACTAATCTTCTGTACTTATATATTTTTTTTAATCTAAGTTTTGAACTAAGTTAAAAGCTGACAACACAAAGTTTCAGTCGGTGTTGGGTCGGATTGGTTTCAGCTCTTCGCCATAATCAGTTCAGGATAATGACACGATAAGCCATAAATACATTATAGTGTGTTCACTGTTTATCTCCAAGAAATCTTATCTACTAACAGCGATACCCCCTGAAGTTAGAGATAATTCAGTTCTGGCCGCGGAAACCTTCGATCATTTATAAATCAAATATATTTCCGAAATAAACTAGTTTATCTGCAGATACGAAATTGAAATGAAGTTGAATTTGAAGAATGAAACCAATCATCATAGCGCGGTAAATTTTTATTTTTGGTACACATAAAACGTGAAATCGTAAACCCTATGAAACATAAATATTGCGAAAAATAATCCTGAATATTTTAAGTTTTGTACGTGCTATATAAATTCGGTGTGATGTTCATTCGCTATTTCTGTTCTTTTGCAGAAGGATGAGCTCATTGTAGGCCAGAGTGGACGCGGTGGGCTATGCCTTGGGTGGAGGCGAAATTGTAGTGGAGCGGTGGGCGGCAGTTAACCGGGGACCGGGCCAATCTAGATAATGGGATGCTTTCTGGAATTGGATCTGCCGGATTGAAAAGAGAGAAAAAAAGGAGGGGAAAAAGAAAAACCGTCCGGCCTGAGAACAATGAGGAATTAGAGCCCGCTGGAGGCCCTTTACACCTCAAACATTACAGGCCACTCGCTCCTCCCGTTTAATTTACATTACCGCAAAAAAATGCAATTACCTCAAATATAAAAAGTACGCCCGACTGCCGAAAAACTGTGCAGTGTGTGTGTGAAAAACTGTTTTTAAAGAATTTTCTGTTATATGACCTGCAAAAGAATGGAGAAATCGATTCATCAAACTACTGATCGTGGCGAGATGACGAGACTGGTTTAGAAAAATGTTTTTGGAGACCAATTGTACTTTGGCTCTGCTGTTCCACCTAGTGGACTGCGTAACGCATTTTTGCAATACACAAATAATTTTTTCAAATCATGTTTATGCGTAAAGACGCTACAACAAACATACATACATAAATAGCCAAAACCTGGTCTCAGTTTAAAAAGATATAGTTGTATATCGGACCTTCAAATAATAATCGAAGAAAAAATATAATTACTCGGGGTTAATATTAATTTATTTTTCATTAAAATGAAGCGTAGTTTTGGTTACTTTCTTCACGGTTAGACCGAAGACTAATTATCACAATTTGTTCTGGATTGTAACTGAGTACGGCTCCAAAATGGGAGTGAGAATTTTCGCATAAAACTCGCATAAGACTGCGATATTTCCTTGCCTACTTCCATGAATCAAGATCAAACCGGAATCCCATTGTCAGCGAGATTTTACACAATAACAATGCATTTTACGGGGGAAAATGCGGTAATGCAATAGGCGCGGCTCGGGACAAACGGTAGATTAGTACCTTCATACATTATTAATAGACATTAATCAAGGCACTGGAAGCGGTTTATAATGTACGCGGCGTATAACTAATAGAATTAAAAGTCCTGTCACTATTGTCAATATTGATGTAGGCAAAGCGTGGGCCAGCTGCAGCAATTTACTGACATCCGGTGGCGATTCATTTTCAGTAGAATAAATTATATAATAATATACTTTTTCTATGCTAGTAATTTAAAATAAATTGACGCCTATTACAAGCGCATATTTTCAACTCACAGCTAAAACCAATAGTTTTAGCAAATCTAACTGGGCCGTCGTTAATTTTTTGCAATGATATATACGACATGTGATGAGCTCGAAAAATTGTTAGTGTCCAGAAAAATCGCAAAAGACAGTAAAATCACAAATATATTCCTAACACTGGGGGAACAAACTGGGAGAATGATGGAAATAAATTAGTTCAGACCTTCGTTTTAATGAAACAGTCGCCTGGTGGTTTGTTAGCAAAATTTTCGCTGATGCCAAGCAGAAGAGAGAAAATAAACTAAGAAAAAACAAAGTCCCCCCTCATTAGAATACAGCGCGGCGTTTAAGAGTCATTACCCGTCCTCTTTTCTGTCTCGGTTTTTCGGGAGATGAAGGATTTCGTCGGTCCCGAGCCGAAGGGAAGGAAATGGAGGTTGATTTATGCCGAAGTTTAGGGCAGGCTGCCAGTCGGCGAGTTCATGCCAGAAATTGGAAACCTTCGGACGGCATTTTTCGAGCAATAAAAGCCCCCAAACTCCCACGATCCAGACGGGACCCTGGAAATACCCAGTTCGTCGCCTCAGACTGACTTACAATGAAAGTTTAAGCGCCCGAATATAATTTGAGATAAATCTGTACAGAACACTACGAGTTTTTAGTTTATTATTTGCCCCCATAAAAATAAAAGGCGGTGATTTAATGCGTGTTCCGCGCTCGATAACTGTACCACTAAACCGGACCCGGAGATCCAATGGAGTCCAGACCGGGCGGGTAATAAACGGACTCCTTAATTACAGCCATAAAAGCTAACAGAAGAAGAAGAAGATATTTAAGCCGTAAACTGATATCGATCGGACTTATACTTTTCACTCCCGGTAAGTACCGTGTCGTTTTTTAACCGATCGCGAACCTAATACCAGCAAATACCCTGCCCAAAGCGACATGTATTGAATCAACAGGGTTGAATATACGACGGTAGCGAGTTTTAACTGCACCTTAACGAGCGTTCGTGACTTTAGGGTCCCCTCAGCGTTGTTGACGTGGGATTCACGCCCTCGAAATGTACTCGATATTAATATTAATTAACATTACCGAAAAGTTCGTGCCTTGTCCTAATGTCCTCGGGGAGGTAGAGAAATACACGCGCGACCCGTCCACATCGACAACCCGTCCGATCCGGCAATCAGGCCATTTATAGTTCGGTGAGCGTGTAAAATTTCCCCGACCCCGGAGAACAATGGATATTATTATTAAATGGTGGGCGCATACTAAACGGGTCCGACCGAACAACTACCTGTTTTTTTTTTTTTTGTCCTTTTCGTGTCTCATTGTGTGCCCGGGGGCGGCCACGTGCTCGCCACGTTTGAAGCCGCCCCGACCATATCACACTGTTGAAACAAAAAAAAATAATCCCGGTATTTCTCGGTGAATATATAAACAGATAGGGACCAGACGGGTTACTTATTATGTCAGACCCATTCAAACTTCTGGAATACGTAGAACCGGGGACCTGTCGCGGTCAAATTGATGTCAACATCCAGAACTTTCTACAGTGTTCGAATGTAAATTTTCAGTGCGAATAATAAACTCTTTGCTAACGAGTAAGATGATCTCAAGAACCACAGAATTCATCAAAATTATCTTCTAAGGAAAAAGGGATACAACTGAAATAGGCAAATGTCAAAACTCCACTATATAATTGTATCTGTGCTCTTCCTACTGTATAAACGCGAAAACAATAACATAAAAAAATGATAGTACATGGTTGAAAATCTCATTTCAGTATTCCAGATTGTACGCTTTTGATAGTGATCTAAAATTTTGAAAAATGGCTAATGAATCGGATGAAATCTTAAATATTAATCGGTACTAAATCTTGGGGCGCGAGAAAAGCACTAATCGGCCAATAAAGTGCCGCCGACGCGTCCCCCTACCCCCCATTATAATTCGCTGTGCCATAATGAACCCTATTTGCATGTTTTAATGATGCAACCCCACCATTGGGGCCGCGATCGTTTGCGGGAGATAGAGGATAAACGCGGGGCCGTTTCTCTCATCTGAGAATAACGCCCTGTGAAATTTCCAAGTCACGTGGCATCGTGTGAAGTCGTCCGACATTTGTCTTTCGAACCGCTCGGGGGCCCCGCAGCGGCTTGGCTCATTGACGGCCGGCGGGGGCGGCATTTAAACGCTGTCGACTCGTGAATAGATATTCGAATGAGATACCCTACCGTGGCTCGGATTCTATTTGACGTTTGAACTCAGTTGCGATTAAGTTCAAACGACAATATTCGAGATGACTGAAAATGATAACAGTAGAGACGATATTGCCGCCCTTCTACGGATTTTTACGGTTTTAATAACCTCAATAACCACAAAATTGTTGCAGGGGTCGCTCAGTATCTCATATTGAATTAATTGGGCGTAAGAAATATTAGAGAATTGATAGGCATGGAGGAATTACCATAGAAGCTTCACAAAGTGAGAAGTTAGGATAAAACAGTTGAAAATTTGAAATAATATATTATTTAGCCTTAGAGAATAGAAGAGCTGAATTGAAATATTAGCAAAATGAAATACAATTATTACTGTCATAAACATAAAATCTGATTTATAGATGACAACGGCCTCGTTTCCATACGCGCCTTTACGTATTCATCGCATGTTCACCGGCTGAAATTAAAAGATGAATAAATTCGGAATGACCGCCGAATATAAATACCGGTGTTATTTTTGTTTTTTTTTCTTATCGTCTTCCCATTTTGTAGGCGTTCAGCATTCACCGGTGGGGAGAAAGGCCCGAACGGGCGCTTGAAAAATGTCGCCGGCTCGGCCAAACGCGGCGCGCACAACATGTCCTAATGTCAATTATTTACGATTAAAGGTTAAGGCAACTTTCCAAGGAAAGACGGGATGGGGGAGGGACGAGGCGTATTGAATGTATAATTGATTAATATTAAAAACGGCGAGATAAAATATCAAGCGTAACATCCGCCCTATCGGGAGATGATCGGAGTGATAACAAAGGGGCCCTGTACTTAGCGATTTCGTTACAGTTTATTAATGAAGAACCTGGAAGACGGAGCCGACAGAGATATTTTGAGCCAGATTGGTGATAACATTTTCGCGAACGGCGGGTAAATCTTTTGAATTACCGTAATTCATAGAACCGATGCAGTATCGGTCGATTTGCCGCGCAAATTTAATTATTTGTACTTGAAAATCACTTTATTCTGAAAACCGATAGTAGCAGGAAGCAGTATTACAGTTATTACAAAGATGATTTGATACAGCAACAGCTCTTCATATAAACTCTAAAATAAAACCAGACAATTATTAGAACACTGAAGATTTCGCGTTCTTCAGACGCAACGGTCCAGAAAACAGGTCTAGAAAACCGTTTACGGTGAAAATCCGAATTGAAGCGCCGTAAACAACATACCGGGGACAGTAATACAAAATAAAGCAGCATACATTTTTAACTCAAATTTTTTAATAAAATTACTGTCATGTTATTCACTTCTGTTTATTTTCCGGAAATTGACGTTAAACAGCTTCGCTCACTGATATATAGACCGGTTAATACATGCAGACTGTCGCAAAAGCTTTGAGTTATTCGGAATGTATCACCTGGGAAATGAAATATTACCGAGAAATTGAACAGGTGAAAGAAGTACTTCTTTGCGTTAAGAGATTCTGATTGCGTTATACCTCCGGTGAATAGTGGCCGACGCAACTGGGCAAATATATCTTAGGCTAAGACTGCCTGGAATTTACACCGTCGAGTCCCGGGGTAACCGTGCACGTCTCAATTTACACAAGCCTAATGGCTCAATAAAATTTTATTGCCGGCCGACAGAGTACGAAAACCCCAGTCAAACCCCAAAATTGTCGGCTGCTCGCGGCTATAATTTGATCACACTCTTAAACTGTTTGTCTCCGATGTGTTCGACCGCGTGTCGAAACCTTGGCCATCCTTTCCCTTAACGATCCCTCCCCCTTCATCCTCCCCCTACTTTTTTTCTGTTATTTATCTACTCCCCTTTTTTTCCTCCACGACGTGTCGCAATCGGACTTGTGCAAGTTGGAAAGAAGTCTCGCAAGGGCGAAGGCTAAGCCGTTTTGCGGTTTCCTGTCTCCTGTTTTAACCGGTAGAAAAAATGGAGTTGAAAAAGACGTCTACTTATATAACGTGTAATATACTAACTGTTTATGATTCAATGATTTACCATGCGTCCCTCTGTACTATGAAGGCTCATAAATAAATAATGGTCATCCTTATAAATTGCTGTTAGAGATGACATTTTGCTAAAGGATACGACATGTAAAAAGACTTGCCGAATATGCATTATATGACGATAAAATAAATCATCTCTTAATATCACTCTCCTATATTTTTCTGTTCTGTACAAACAACTACTATAAGTACAAATTGCGGAAAATTAATTTTTTTATATCTTCTGTTTCTCCCGTTAAACAAGCCACCCAATGATGGCACTTTTGAACTCCTATCTTAAAGATATCGGATGATGAGTACTTGGAAGATCTAATTGTTAGATAACAGATGCAAAAATAAATTTCCGCGATTTTGCTGATAATCGCGGGAATTTGCGCGAAATAAAACTGGTAAATGTTGGACAATCGCCATGGAATAGAACTGTAGGGAAAATTTTAAACTAATTTCATCTAGATGTAATCCAGAGTCCTCTAAAAACGATGTTCTATCAAGATTCTTATTACAATTCAGACACGATCCTTTAATGGAAAATCCGTAAACCTTTACAACCATAGTAGATAAAGAAAATATGGGCGAAATTGATTTGTACATCGAATTAAATTATAATAAACTAGTGATATAATTTTGGAATAAATAATAGTGATATAAAATAAGATGTACGATTAATGATATATCGCATTCATCGTTGGGATCGGACAAAGTCATGAAATTTCATACGAAACGGACAAATGTTACTGCGATTTTTCAATCGTCTCGAGGTAAAATCGCGGTTGTGCTGAAAGCTGGGCGCGTGCAGAATGCTCGCTTAGATCCTATGCAAAGCCATCGGCGATGCGTACGTACAGGCGGCGGGCGGAGGCGGTACAAGCGAAATTGCCACATACGGCGGTAATATTCCGTACCTGTCCGGTGCAATTTCGAATAACGGGCACGAGCCCGCGGTCGTGCCCGCCCCTCGGACGTATCTTCATACGGCGTATGCTATTCGACCCGGGACCCGACTGATATAGAAATAGGTCGAACGGATTCCTCGCAACAACTTTGTCTGCTCTGAAAAACCGGTACTTAGTAGCATTTACCATAGAAACCAACATGGAAAACACTGTTTTGCGACAGTCGTACGTGTTAGAATTACAGCTATAGATGAAGTCCGGTACGTAAAGTACCTATAATTATTTAACATAAGTATATTATCGAAAATTACATTGAATTGAAATACAACTCCTTATTTGAGTATTCATGTTATTAAAACATAAGTCATTCATTTAATAACAGACGACAATAATCAAAATAATAATGGGATTGGTGACTAGGAATGAATAGTTGAGAGTAAAAAACGTATTTTAATATTACTGTAGCTCAATCAGTATGTTGCACGTTTTGTGTTGTATATTTAAGCCGTGACAGGGAGAAAAACAACATACACCTTGCAAATAAAAGGAAATCAGAATGCTACTAACGATGGCAAGAAGTTTAAACCCGCAGCAATTCGATTGATCAGAAAATAAACTTACTGTCTGCGCGAGATGAGAAAACCAGGCCGAAGGATCCCAACGATTTCATGTTTTTTTGATTCATTTGGGCATTTAACTCATTTTCTTGCAGTTAATTCTATTCACATGTTGATTTCACGTATGGATAGAATGATAATGCTAGTCTTGGACTGTCAGCAGAAGAAGGAAACTGATCCAAGCGGTCGGAACGGCGGGGAGTCGCTCCTATTTTTATAAGAGTTGAATGGCGCGTGGACCAGAATAAGAAACAGGAGGTCTTCACCCGTTCGATATAGCTACGAATCGGATGCTCAAATATACAGATTTATGCTACTGGGGTTACGAGGACAACGCTGCCCTCTTATACTATTCATTCTATTCTATTCATTTGCGAAAAGTCTAGTTACTGCCTGGTGACTGGTTCTTTAACTGTAAATTATGAACTAATTTATTCCTCTTCATTTCGGGTCCGTTCTTTACGTCGATTTATACCGAATCTTCGTCAAGAATACTTGTTCTTCGTCCTGCTACGTGAAGGTGTTCATTCAAGCAAATGATTCTGTTTTGAATGCGAAAATATAATGTTTACAGAGATCTCTATCGCCAATGAAAGGAGTTATCTCTAGTTGTTCCTAGTTCTATTCCTTGAAAGCGCCCTGTCCCTGTCCCACCGTAATGGCACAATGAAGAATTCCTAAAATTGTCCTCCCCCAGCCTAGAACTCTTTAACCCATTCGAGACGATTTTTTCGAACACGGTCCCCAGGAGCGAAATTTTTTTCTTTGTATTCTTCATTTTTAATAAAAAAAACATGTTTCACCCAATTCGTAATTGAATTCACATAAATAAGATCATTGCACACCGGGTGTGCAGCTCGCTCCTCGGAAAATGTTTATTGCGTTGTTTATCATTAAAAAATGTATAAACATTTATTTCAAAAATAGATAATATAAAATCGTTATTTTGCTTTCAGTAATAAAGAACAAAATATAATTCAAAGAAAATTTTTAGAAAGTTGAATAATAAAAAAATAACAAACGAGAAATAAATTTTTAGAAAATTGTCTGAAGATAATACAGTAATGTAACTCAGTAATAAACAAAAATATAATTTGTAAATACATTTTTACAACCGAACTGTCTATCGCTTGAGAGTTTGTCTGTAAGACTGAACTATTACGCGTCGTCGTTGCTGGTCGGTTTATGTCGGGTAAGAAAGTATAGAGTGGTGGAAGTAAATTTCTTATTTATTCACGGATAAAGATGGGTCAAAGAAAAGAAAAACTTATTATCTTAAGCCTACATAGCCTGCGTATCGCCTTCTATTCATACAGCCGAAACGAAACTTATTATCTTAAGCCTTCGCTGCATGCGTATTCATAGTATTTTTCATGTAAGAAAGGCTTCAGATAATTTTTAGATTTTTTTGTACACAGTAAAACCAATGCCAAATTTTGTTTTCCTGTACTTTACAAATTTCATTAGTTCCAGAAAAATCTTATTTCGACGACTAGTTTACTCAGAATAACTGATAATTGCACATTACTGTTATTGCACACACGGCGTGCAGGCCGTCTTATAGCCTCGGAAATCCATTGCACACACGGTGTGCAATCGGTCTCGAATGGGTTAAAAGTGCAGGGCATAATATTGGAGGTGTACAGAAACACATAAAAAAAACAGGGACATGTCTCATTAGGAGGGCCGACACCCGGATTTTACCCACCCCTAAGCGGTCTATTTTCACCGAATCCGTATTCGGCATTCGTGCCCAGAACTGGAGTAAAGAGGCCTCGGGGCTGTGATGCAATTTGCGTGGAAGCTACAAATTGGTATCGCCGGCTACGTGCCGTCCGGGAGCTCATTAGGCCGGGGGGACTCCCGAGACTGCGGCCTTTTTTACCAACCGCTCGACGAAACAAATGGTTAATCCTGTACCGGCGGGATACCGTTTTCCATGAGTCCCAATCCCTCCTCCCCCATCCGCCTCCACACCCTCCTCCTCCGACTCCTCCTTCATTCCGGATAATGAGCTCCGCTTCCAGGCAACACGGGATGAGCGGCTCTTCGCCCGATACCAACACTACCGTGTTAGTTACCGTCGAGTTCAGCAATGTCCCGATATTCGGGGTATCTTATAAATTACACACATAACATCAAAAATATCGCCAGGTAGAAAGACAAATTTTCTCAGATACCTACCAGATGCGAGAAAAAAATTCAAAACGTTATTAAACTCTATAGATACGAGAAAATTATTACTGCGAGTTATTATTCAAATTTATTGAAGGTTAACATCCCATTCGACTATTCGTCTCTGACCTTTCGTGCCTTCGAATCGCACATTTATATAGTCCACCTAGGTTGAATACTCAATGTGAAAGCAATTCTCCAAATTGCAGTCTTCGAAACTGGACTTCTAAAAGGCCAACTTTACGCCGTACTGTTATTTAAGATCGAAAATCAAAGTAACCCACAAGTGAGGCGCTATACCGCGCGAAACCCGGAATAATAACAGTGATTTTCATTCATAATTCCGTTATGTACGCGTTACGAATGTAACGGTCCCCAAGGAGATGAGTCCGTCCGGGAATAGGAAATGCGATATCCTCCCTCGGGTGAATCTGTAAACAGTGAACTTTGACTCGGGCTAATATCTAGGGTGGAGAAGGTGAACTGGCCGGCGGATAATAACAGTGATTTTCGTCCGCAATTTCATTATTATTGGCCTAAAATTTATTGCGTGCCCCGAAAAAATTTCACGGATGCACCGTGGCCGGACGCGTAGGCGTCGGGCCCCCAAAGGAATTAAACACAGGGGATGCGGCTCGGCCCCTTCGGGCGCTGTGCGTAGCAAGACAATTGCGCGCAATATTAATAACCGGGCACAATGGGAATAATAGAATTGATAGTGTCGGCCGGGGGGGCCCCCGGGGCGCTCCGGGTCACACACACTAGTGCCCCGGCCCGAACAATACCGGCACCGAAAAGTAGAGGGTGTGCATTAACATATAATGTGTGGATGGCCCCGGGCCACTATCCCTCTCTAGAGCCGGGCTAGAGCCACAGAGAGAGAGAGAGAGAGAGAGAGGGGGGAGGGGGGAGGGAGAGACTCCGACTTGAGAGATGACCAAGATAGCGGGGAGGGTAATCTGCATTGCTAATGGCCGGGGCACGCCCCTCGCTGAAATCTCCATCTTATCGCGGTCTCATCTCGGATGGCATCTGTGGCCTATGGTCCGGCGACATTCGGCCCTCTCTCTCGCTCTCGCTCTCCCGCCCTATCGCCCTCTCTCTCGCCCGTTCTCGGAGCCTTTCCCCGGGCCCCAGATCTCATACCAGATCTAAAGATATACCTCCCCCTTCGAACGTCCTGTTATTAATTTGCGTGTCTCGTTTTTTTTTGTTTTCGTTTTTTAATTCACGGGTAACGAAAAAAAATCCGGCTATACAACTGTTATGTAACGGAATCGCCCTCTTCCCCCCCCCCCAAAGTTTTATTTTTATTCCGGGGAATATATTGATTTCGTCGCGGCGGCGGCGGCCTAACCCCAGCGGCCGAGATAAGATGTTGCCCGCCGATAAAAATGCCGCCGACTGGGAACGATTCAATTAATATTCACATTCAATTATCGGCGGCGTTTGAAACTCCCCCCCCCTCGAAGAGTGAAGCCGATGCCGAAATCGTGTCACGGCTCGGCCGGGCTCCCTCTCTCAAACGGCGAGTGCATTTCTCCCTGAGTCACCCCGCGCTGGTCACTCCAGTATGGGACATGAGCTTTAAAGTTCAAAACACTGAACAACAACAGACTATTTTCACGACTATAATTAGCGATAACAGTTGGTACATATAGGAAACAATTCCATTGGCCTAGTAACACCGGACCTCAATTCTCTTTATATTACTCATATAATACCACATTAAGCGACTAATCAAATATAGGATTATTTCGAGAATAGATTCTATATTAAACCGTATCATTATTAAGGCTAGTGCCGGTTGGCTATTAATTAAGGCTTCAAGTACTCAGTAGTTTCTGTTGCTATTTAACGATTCATTGTTATGCGACTTAATCGCTATTAAAAATATATTTCTAAAAGTTCGCATATTAATTTTATTTTCCTTATATCACGCTAGTGGCTAGCCACTTGTTTAGTTTCGAGCGGTTAATATTTGTATGTGAAAAATCCCAAGATGTGAGACCTGAGTCCCACAAAAATATTTTGTGTGACCAATACTATAATTGGAAAGGAATTTCTCACTTGAATTCTGGAGTTTTGGCATGTTAGTGACAATGAGTACCATTGAGCCGGGGATTCGCTAGTACGCAACAAGTGTGGAAGGGAAGGGGGGGAACCGAAATCCGTTTTGACAAGATTATTTGAATTTACTGGCATTAACTCGTTCTTTATGGCGCGGTGTGCACGCGTTTAACATTTAAACTGTATCGGGCTGCGGACGGCATCGGTTGCGTTTCAATCATGATCCTCTTGCGGCATTTAAATGAGGTGTACTCCCAGCCCGAGAGTCTATCATTAACTCGGTTGAATAACTGCACATTTAGCATTGTGCGCTCGATATCGGCGTATGTTAATGCAATATAGAGTGGACCCGGAGCAATAATGCTATGCGCTGGGTTTTCTCGAACGATGCTGGAAACGCCGGGCTCCATATTTAAATATGATTTAAATGCGAAATTATCACGAATCGTCAAGTCTGTCCTTTTACCCGATGCCTATTGTCTCCAAATACCGTTACCTCAACATGCGAAAGCACGATTGCATCGACGATGCACCTACAAAACGCTAACCAAATGCTCTAATTTCTATTACATGTACGGATATTTTGTTTTAAACCTCTCGTCTACCCACGGTTTTGTCAATTTCAAAAAATCCTCAAAACCAGAAAAGTTTTAATTTCATTTTGAGACATCAATAATTGGATCCAGATTAATTAATCCTCGGTAGTCAACGACGAACAATTAACGTTAGACTAAAAATTTTTTCTTCGCTTTTCCAATGAATGAGGTTCGTGAAAGTGAAATTTCCCAGGTAATTTTTCAAACATATTGAGAGAAGATAATAAAAGCAAAATAAGTAAGCAGCAACCGAACAGTTTGTGTATAGGATGGATGGGGTTCGGGGAATAACCGGGAGCCTTCATTAATGCAAAACCAATATTTCATTTGGGGCAGCGATACCTTAAGCATGTTCGAGTCAAAGAAATAGATGAATTGCTCTTCTTCCGCTCCTGATATTCTCCCAGCGGTCTACACACACACACTAAAGCTTATATTCCCTCCTCAATATTCATCTTTATCATCCGATAACTGTTTACCCTATGTTCAATGTGTCAGGCGGCATGAATGATGGCATGAGAAATCCCATTTAGTTCTCAAAGTCTTCATAAAAATGGTTCTTCTTTAATATACTTCCTTATATATTTATAAACTGTGCTCTTATACGCTGGGACGACTACAGAGTTCTCAAAAATTACAATTATTGTTCTTCAAGAATCAACATTATTATGTGTCAAACACAAATTTAGGAAATCATATTTTTTATATTAGTACCAACTTTCGAGGTTAGGACAACTATCGATATTTGTAATTATATTGCGGAATTATATTAAGTGTACCCAAAAGTAATCAACAATTTGATAAGATGTATTTTGTCCTTGATGAGTTCCTCAAGAGGGGAATCGAAAATTTGCCGGAAAAGTGGCAGAGAGTTGTTGACAATATTGGTGAATATATATAGTAGGTAATATAGTATATAGTATGTAGTAGATTAATAATTAAAGTTTCTTTTTTAGCAAAATAAAATGAATTCCAAAGTCAAAATGTTTATTACTTTTGGGTACCCCTAATATATTTTTCGGTTGCGACGATGTTCTAAACAACAAAATTTAACGATTTGGAGATTTTAAACTAAATAATTACTATCATCGGCAGTTGCTACCTATAATCTATCCATTCTAACGACAAATGCCTTTGTGTCATCGAAACTATATTGACGTGAATGGGCATCAGATTCTATAGTACTTTCATGCATTTAGCAATTGTATTTTATATTGTATTTCGTCGCCGAGTCATAATTCTGTAAGGTGAGGCAATTGGTGCACCTCCTAACTAATCACTAATTCCCACAGATCTCTGTTTACAAATTCACAAGTGTACAATTGGCGATCTAATCTCATGTTTACTGCACGCATCGCCAAGGTATTGCACTCGAAAATTCCCACAGTTTCATTCAGAAAGTGAAATAACGAATCAGACATTCCGAAGACAGGCAGGGTCCCTGATGGCCCCGGGCGGAGAGTCGGACCGTGCGTGCTCTGTGCCGTATTCATCTTTTGAGAGGAGAGAGAGAGAGACCCCGGTGTTGAAATTGTTAATAATATACAAAGTGTAGCTCCGAGCGGACGGTAACATTCACTTATCGTCCTATTAATCTGCTAAAGTTTAATCAATACTGGCCATCGCGTTTAATATTTATTGCGGGACGGACTATCTCTCGTTGCCCACACGGGCCACTCGTGTCCGGATGCACGCGAGGCCCGCGCCGACTCCGCGATTTACCATTTGTTGGAGATGGTTATCTGGCTCGCTACGCTTTTAGGGAGACCTCCCATGTATTGTAGGCAAATTAAGAGAAGCCTGGAAATGTCGGACGCCCGGCCGAAACATATTCTTATCTAGCTGTTATCATGAAATGGCGGATAGCTTGGATAAAACAACACTTCTGCGAATCGTAAGTCAATATGTAATACGTTATTCCCAACATCTCTGGACGAGTGGATTAAGGAGTACCTACCGCGAGGTTCTGGCCTCCACCGAGGACAAGTAGCATGGAGATATTCAAGAAGAAACGCATTGAACTAAGAAATGAGAAAATAAACTCACAAAACGATTCAATATTGAACCCATTAATTCAGCCCAACAACAGGTCGGTGTACCCGCAACCACCCGATAATCCAAAAAGGACATAAGCTTAACCAAATCCCTATTGATCTAAACAGAACATTCCGATGACATACATGACAAACAAGACAACCTCCATAGTAAACGTGAAGTGACCGTGCTGACAGGATGCCCCGCAAGAACCAACATGCCGGAGTGACCCACTACTGGCAGAAGGAGCTACCGAAGCGGCCTCTATTTCATTTCCGCGGACGTTTATGCGATGTTTGATAGTTTTGAGCGAGGGAAACTGCGAGTAAGTATTATGGTAGCGACTTCAATTTACTAGACGGAGAAAACTACAGTAGTATAGTTACATTTGGGTGAGGTTAGTTCGCAGGACGCGACACGAAGTGGCCCTTCGAGAGGTGCCCGGGGCGAGTGTTCTCCGGAATCTTTTTATTGGCATATCTAAATCGGGTCGGGAGCGTCGCGTCGGCATTGTCGGGCGCGGCTGGTCTTTAATTGCCTGCCGCCGCCCCCCGAGCACAGGGACCGAGCGACGGACGGACGGAGGACGGACGGGTTCGCGGACGGACGGACGGACGGACGGAGGGAGGGCGAGAGGGAGGGAGGGAGGAGGGTGCAGTGATAGATGATGGGGCGATAGGCCCTACTTGGCCGGGCCCCGGGAGAGTGTCAATGGGGGCCAGATAGAGAGATAGAGGGGTCCCCGCTGTAGTAATGAGCCGTTTACCTCGGGGTCCCCTGACGGTGACGGCCTCCTCCTATTCAGACTCGACGCGGACACAAATCAACCGGCGGCCTGTTATCCGGTCGTCTCCCGGGACGACAACGCTATTCAACCGGGCCCCCGACCTCCGGACACCTACAAATCACCTCCGCGGACTCCCGTCATTATGACGCCCCTTTCCCACCACCACCACCTCACCGCCTGGTATTTGTTAACCTCGCTTTGCGAAAAAATCCGAGTCATTAGTTGCCATTAGTAGCGCGGCATCCTTTCTCCGAACGTTTTGTTTTTATTTAACAGGCCGTGTGGACGACACATATCCAACTTCTTCTGGCGAGCAGCCCGGGTCAAGTTAAAAAAGAGAATCCACCAAACGCCCATTTAACGCCGGCGATACAAAAATCAATTTTTGGACCTACTATCTCATAAAGTTGAACGCGCCGAAATATCAAAATTGTACATCCTTACTTCCTCAGATAAGAATAACAGTAAGTAAGTTATTTATTTTTATTATTATTATATTGTCTCGTCTAATCATAGTATACATAACTGAAACAAGGCACAACAGTCCGCCCCCTGTGTATCCACCCGCGCGGCCTTCGGGGTCTAACGTACCGTCCCGAACAATGGTCGCCTCCGCTTTACGTAACCGTTCGAGGAGATGAAAGGTCGCGGAACAATTTCCCGCCAGCTCGGTTCGGACCACAAGTGAACGGTACCGCGCCGCCCCGCCGGGTACGAAAGTAGTTCAGCCCGGGCTAGGGACCGGCCGGAGAGCACGAGGAGGGGGCGGAGACGTCCCGAGGGCCCCCGGGGGCGGTCCCAAGCCAGAGAGAGAGAGAGAGAGAGAGAGAGAGAGATACGTGGGGACCGGCGAGCGAGAAAGAGAGAGAGAGAGTAAGAGAGAGAGACGGCGAGAGGATTTCTCTCCGCCGTGAGGTTTAATTTTCTTCCTGCTCTCCTCTTCAATAGTGGGTGGGTTATACAATGGGGGGTTGACCGAGCTCTCCCATGACCCCGAGCGCTCCGGTTGCGACACGCGGCCCGGGATCTGGTGTCGTTTAAACTGTAATTGTATCCGTAATAACCTTCTTTTTCTGCCTTCACCCGGCATTAAAAGGTCCGCCTGTGAACGTTACGTTTACCCTTTTTTCCTGGCCCTTTATGTACACAAACTATAATTATTATGTTTATACATCAACAATGCAGCAATCGGTAATCCATTTTATTTCTACAACTGCTAATACTTGACTCATCCGATCAATTACTAAATTGTAATATTTATTATAATTTGGGAATTATCTATATAATAATATTCGGAATGCCTACAGTGGGATATTGTGAGCGTGATTTACTGCAGTATTTCCACCATGTCTAAAATATATGAGTCTAAAAGCTTATAATTTTTTGTGTGACACTAACAAAGTTGAACTTATATATATGTTAATGCCAGGTTCTTTTGTGTGAGTGTGTTGAAGTGATTACTATGCTGTAACAACACCTATGAAGTGTGATTAATTTCCCATTGTGCTTGTGGTATTAAATCGATACGCGTGTATAACTGAAAACATATTGTAACGACCTCTAGTTCATTTGTTTGCAATTGCGGAACGGCGCGGTGACGCAAGTGACATTGAACGTTTATAGTTTTCCAATCAAACTCCCTTCGTCGGTCCAATCGCAGCGGAGTTCTTCAAACGTGAAATTAGACGTCGTAAAGCGGCATCCTTCGCGTTTAATTGATCCTGGCTGTATTCATCATAGCTCGGCGGGCTGGAGATGTGTCCCTCTGTGCTCGGCACGTGCTCTTCCGCTTCACATTTCATGTCATACTGACCGGATTTTCATTTAATTTTTCTTTGCATTTTCTTCTTGTTACGGTTTCTCAATTATCAATCAATGAGGTCATAATTGAAAAAGTCATAATATAAATAAACACAAAAGACGACAATAACCTGGGATGGGGCTCTCGCTTTGGCTAGCGTTCGCCGTACGCCCCCTCAATTCCAGATTGCGGCAGATAAAAGCGAGAACCGGCCATTAAAATTGGAGCTGGGGCCCGATACATCTACAATCGCTGCACTGAGCCCGGCATTCCCCGTAATTGCTTTATTTTTAATTAGCGCGGCTAACGCAAGCGGAATAAATCAAGCGACGCGCTGGAAAATAATCGAATATTTGAATTGTAATACGCGATAATTCAATGGGGCCGTTCTCCCCCCGACGTTGCTTTCGGGCATGCGTTGATTTATGGTCAAATTGGCGACCGTTCTCCATCTAAAATGGGACTATTCCATCTGTCTTACCATCCCTCGTGTTATTTTCCTCTAGGTTATGCAATCTTTTTCTAGACTTATTTCGGCATCTCACCACCGTCTGGTCATTACGTCACTAAAACTGTGAGATACCCAGGCATATCAGCGTACACTGGTAATTACTTATTTTGTACTCCATATAAAATAAATGTCAAAAATAATTACCTCTTAAATTGGGAAACCTACAAAGAGAATGAACGGAACAATATAATTGGAATTTCATTTTTTTATTTATGATTGTACCCCCCCTCACAACCGTCCTGCCACGCTCCAGTATGAGTTATCTTATATTCGTTATTAATCTAAAAATAATATCGTATTATTATAGTATAGTGTATTAAATTACTTCTATAACGTTGTTGTGCGTCAATCCCGTAAGAGGGGAAAGGAAGTATATTATGGAGTATAACAATAATTTGTGTAGAGAACGTCAATTTCTTTTGTTATCTACAAAAAGCAAATTTAGCTGAAAATTAAAATCTATCTACTACATTTTAAAGTTTTTTCTTCTTTAAATGAATCCAATAGCGGTTTATTAAACAACTTTCGTTCTATCTTTGGCATCTCACCGTATATTACCGGGAGTGTCTATAGACGATAAGATCGAGCGTCCTTTCAGTTATTAACGGATGAATGCTAAGGGCCGAAACCCAGTCCCAGGACTATATACAGCCCACACGAAGTACGATAGCGGCCGTCCGTTGTGTTTTTAAATCACTGCGAAGGCATTAAAATGTTTCCAATGTCACAAATTATATGTTTGGGGCGAGCAGTTCTTTTGCGGCCGAATTACAGAAGGAGGCTGGAAATGAGGCGTGACAGGAGGGGGTCGGCGGGCCCCTCCGCGCTATCTCTCCAGATGTGATTTGCATTAATATCCGGGATGGACCCCGGCGGGTCGTGAGCCCCGGCCTCGTTACACGGCTTTTGTCCGGCGGTCCGAGCCGGTCGTGAGCCCCACTCTTTGCCGGCCCTCGGTTTACGGACAAATTGCGTCACACGGAACCGAACAATGGGCGCCCGGACGAGGGATTCGGGAGTTACGCGACCGTGTTATTGATTCGTTGTTTTGACGGCCGACGTGACGAATGACCATAGCGCGACTACGATTTGGCTTGTTTACTGTAATCATGAAAATAAATCCCTCATTTAGGTTTTAGGATGGAGCAACAAGCCCACGATGGAGAGGAATGAATTAGTCCTGAAGTAGAGGTTAGAGAACAGTCACAAAGCTTTCACATGTGCACACTACGAGATAAAATGAATTATAAAAAAAATATATCTTTTTATACATTTCTGCGACGTGGCAGTCGTCGAAGCAATTTAATTCAGAACAGCTCATTGGGTAAAGAACCATTGAGAGCAAAACATTCATAAATCCCACCCATAAAAAAGAATGAGCCTATATAACTTTTCCGACTCTTGTCACCTTGTGGTGTGACACGTCTTTTTTTTAATATTATACGATTTTAAACGAATTGACGACGCAAGAATGAGCCAACGATGAAGAGAAAAATGCCGGCTTGTTAATTAACCGATGAAAATTCGAGACAAAATCCACAGTTGCAGTCCACGGCACGCCGTTAGATTCGGTCAATCTATTGACGAAACGCTACTGAAGGTATGGAAAAACCGAAACCGGTCTGGCGTTAGACAAAGGCTGATAGTATTCGTATCCCCAACAACTATAAGATGTCTGAAATAATGAAGAAAATAACAGTCTAGAATAAGGAATAAACGCCGATAAAATGCTGGGTTTGGAGAAGGGCCCCCCTCAATCTCTCTCTCTCTCTCTCTCTCTCTCTCTCTCTCTCTCTCTCTCTCTATATATATATATATATATATATATATATATATATATATATATATACCTCGGAAGTGACGGGCGATTTATGTCCTGCGTGGGACTTAATAATCTGTCCGACCTGTCGGTTAATAACCGAACCTCCTTTATTATTCATTTTTTTTATTTTAATTTCTCTCATCCACCGAATTAATAACTCTCAAATCGACGGTCGCCGCTCAATTAACTCGTTCGGCTAAACGGCGCCCGATGATAATTAATAAAGAGTTTAATCGCATGATATATAAGTGGGAAAAGAGATGGCGCGCAAAAGGTTGGCTCTCGCTACTAATTCAATTATCGGCCGTTCGACGGGGGAAAGCTGCAGGAATTAATAATTTTTAATAGGTCAGGGTAATCCATTTAATATAACAGATCGGGGAAGGGGGTGACTATTTTGTTAGAATTTCCCTTTCCAATTTTACGATCAAATTGAAAATTCCAGGTAAAAAATCTTCAACATTCAGACAGGACGCATTCTGACTAGTACTCCTTCATACATTTGGAGGTAATGGTGATAGAATGAACGGTTTTATTACAGGTAATAAATTAAGATTAAAAGATGATGCTTATTTTCCATTAGAAACAAAATTAAATGTGCAAATACTTTTTTGTTAGTTTTATGCGCGTCTCATTTCCTCAAAACTCTAATTTTCTGAATCAAACTGAATGAAAAAATCATATCGAAAGAACTCATTTTCGACATCTATATATAATGTTGTATATACGGATCATCATCATCTACTCGCCCGTTTCTGTTTTTCAGACGGTCAAAAAAGTCAAAAACTCCAGCGTCAACTACCAGCTGGAGGCAGGTGGCTCGAGGGCGTCCATCATAATTCATATAGACCGGTGTGTGTTACCCAACTGGGCGTATTGACGTTTGAATGAGTTTGTGTTGTCTACGTCAGGGGAATTGACGTCTCCATCATACCCAGCGCCCGTCCGACAAAACCTTAAGGATGTGTCATCCGACAAAACCTATCATGAAAGTCACCTTCCGCCCATCCTTTACAATCAACATTTACCCGATCATTGGTCCGATACGAATAAGAACGAATAATCGTATATGAAATGTATTTTTTCTGGCATAAAGCAGTTGGAGAATTAAATAATTTGAATATTACAAATCAATATTGTTAATGTACAACATCCGCCCTCTTCCTATATGTCTTGAGGTGCGAAGGACATATAATACTAAGGATAAAGTAATACTAAATAAAGTTAGTTATTAAATTAATGAAATTATTAATCATTCGTTCCGAGCTGCTACAAATTCTCCGGAGAAATTAGCGTATATGTTTTTGTAGATTAGGAATACCTCGTTATTATCGAGTTTCATATCAATTATGTGAAATTTGAGAACTACTTGGATCATTTTTTAATTTTTTTCGTGAGAACTTCAGTTAATTCAAAGCTCCAGAATAATTCCGTATCAAAATTTGGAAATTCGGTAGACGCCCTGCGTGTCGAGCGTAGTTTAGCTCGATCCGATCGCCGGCTAATTGGTCGCAATCACACAATAGTTCGGAAATCGAATATTTAAAATAAAATAAGTTCAAAAAAACATAAATTATATAATTGTACGGCCCCGCCTGTCTTTCGAAGATCTAACTTTTCACGTCCGGGATAATCTGATTTCCAAAATACAGGGGAGCTAGGCCCCGATTCCCTGTAATTTCGTATTTGTGCGATTGTAATTATCATCGATTGGAATTTTTTTTTTGGTTCCCCAGTCCGTCGTGGCAGTTTTTATTCGTCGGTCGTTTCCAGAAATTCCCCGCGGGCCTGCGGTTACCAGATTTCGGTAGCCTGAGAAAAACCCCGCCCTTGTATTCGCAGACGATTAATTACCCATAGACACGCACTTCGAATCCGCACGGGAGCCGAATTCATGTTTTTTATTTAATTTTTTTTTCGAGGAGGTTTAATGGAGCGAAACCCGGCAAGAACGCCTTACTTATCGCCGATTGAGAGAGAGTTCTTTGAAATTTTGTTCGAACGAATTCGATCGTGATAATACCGACTTGTGGTTTTGCTCGGAGGGTCCTGAACTTATTCAATCCTATATCGTTCGACGCATGATGGACTACGCTTATAATTAGAGTGTTTTTAAGTTTGACTCATGAAATATTCTCTTTGTGAAAGATGACCCTGCCTATTTGTGAGTGGTAGTACTCAGTGCTACTGTATTCATCAGCCCGAACAATTAGTTTTTATTATTTTGATATGGGCTACGCAGGCCGATATTTCAATTGATTATAACTTAAATCCTTATGAGGATTTCATCCGAGGTGCAAGTTTTATTGGACGGGTTCAATTTCAGGATGTGCGCAGCCAACTTCGGTGCGGTCGCTAAGCGACAAGCAATTGGTGGGGATGATGACTGGGTGGCGGCCCTAATTACGCGTCCGAGTAAGCCGTAAAATCCGTCTCATTGAGAGCGGACAGCGGACAGCGGTACGGGCTGACGTATAGAGATTGATGCCGGCCGGTAGTCGGCAACACTTTGAAAGCTCCGACGGGAGCCGCTTTCATAATGGCCAACGGCCCATTAACAATCACACAACTCAGGTGCGTATCCCTCCCCACCCCACCCTCTCATCCACCCAACACCCATCCAAACGGGCTTTCGTAGCCCCAACACTCCCAACGTAAAATTCACGAAAGGTCATATACCAGATTCCAGTCCTAGGAATCGAATAGATAGCCAATGCCATAAAGAGACTTCCGAAACCATTAACTATTGATGTGTTGTGCATATATTTGTATCCAGATAATACTTCAAATTGATTCATTAAAAATCATGCCCATTAAAAAAAGGATCACCAACTTTGAGAAAAACGATATAATTTTAGTTATTTTTGTTATAATTATGGTTAACCCTCTATGGGCCCGTGTAACTTTCAGGTCACATTTCAATTTATCGAGATTTTACCAAATAATTATAGATTTTCCTTGAGATGGCGGATAAGTCTTAATGCCATAACGTTGTCAAGACAACCAATATCAATATCAATTTTTAAATAAAAATTCGGCCCATAGAGGGTTAAATTAATTTCGATACATAAATTGTCTATCCCATTACATGAAGACATTTACGTTGAAATTAAAATTATGTTTTATTTAATCCCCATAATTTCTATTTTCTAAATTTTTAATTTCGTAGATCGTACTGACTTGTACCCAAACCGGAATAAATTTAAATGTGACTGAAAATTGTTGTGACAGGAATTTCGGTGAAAAACGAAGCGGTAATTTTAATGATTTTGCGTTCCCATCGATCATTTTTCGGCGTTCTGGGTGGAGGGAGGCTTTCTTCACAGCGCGTTGCACAACGATCGCAAAATGGCCGACAATGGTCGGGATTCGTACCGTTAGTCGGATCGGAAATCCCTCGGTGTTTATTGGAAGGCCCCCGCCCCCGCCCCAGCACGGGGTTTCGGACCGTTAGTCATCGTGTTATTAAAGCGGCGGCCGTTCGAGCGTGAACGGGGCGGCGTATTGCGCGACCGACTAATTTTCGGTGCCAATGATATTATTTTCGGCCCCACGAAAATACTTTCGGTACCACCGCGGTCCCCCGCCAGTCCCTCACATTTCACCCCGTGTCGTGTTCAACAAGAGCCGAATACCGCCAAATTTGCGTTGCGCCATACACGCTGCCAAATTGGCAAGCTTTGGCCTCCATTCCGGGACAATAATAAGCCACAATACCCTCAATGTGGCATTAAAACGCCATTATTCTGTTCAGTTTTAGTACTTTTTAAAAAAACTATTGGTTGGGACTTTAAAAATTGTAAATGTTTTCCGAAGACTAATCATCACTATTTTAGTTTCTCCAAATCATATATTTTTCGTCATATTTCTTGGTTAATTAATTTCATACCATACATAAAATATATTTTATGCCATTCCCTTGGTGGAAGAAATTTGTACCGAAAAATACTAATCCGAATGGACCTGTACTTCAAGTTAATGTTTTTAATTATTGGGTTGACAACTAAGTAATTGCGGAATTCACCAACAAGTGGCGTTGTACATATATTTAAGTACGTCAACATCTTTGCACAGATAACC
This sequence comes from Lethocerus indicus, assembly GCA_019843655.1. Classification (NCBI taxonomy): domain Eukaryota; kingdom Metazoa; phylum Arthropoda; class Insecta; order Hemiptera; family Belostomatidae; genus Lethocerus; species Lethocerus indicus. The sequence goes on from JACDQD010000011.1 coordinate 8,106,669, forward strand.
ACACACAATTCAACTGGTCAATGTAATTTTGATACCGAATGTTTCAGAAAGGACCAAATAATAACATATCAAAGAATCTTATCTGTGCAAAGATGTTGACGTACTTAAAATATGTACAACGCCACTTGTTGGTGAATGCCGCAATTACTTAGTTGTCAACCGAATAGTTTCAATACAATTTTAGTGTAACCCATTTTATTTTAATTTCAACAAAGTACTGACTGAAAGTGTGCATTTGGGTTAAAAAGTACTTAAAACAAAAGCTACTTTTTTGCACATGCTGCACTGATGTTGCAATGTTACTGCAGCCTTATCTCTGTATAAACAACGCAATCCTACTGTCCTTGGCGTAAACATCCACGATTGAACGAATTAAATGACACTTCGTGAACCCTGTATGACCGAGACTCGAGTCATGGCGGGGAGGGATCTAATTTCCCTCCGGGGGGAAAGTGGAATATATTCACCGTGGAATATATGTTAAGTCGCGCCGGCAGATATGAGAGCCCATTGTTCCCCGAACCGCATGGCTAATCCCACTCTCCACATAAATATCTTCCTTGAAATTTTAACTCGCGGCCCTTCTCCCTTTGTTGCGTCTTCGCGGCGCTGTTCGGATCAGCTGTTTCATGCTGTAACCGATGTCGCGCGTTATACTCGTGCGCACAGCTGATCTGAACGCATGAACGCTTCATGAGACGAGTTTGCCGCGTGAAAGTTATTTTCAATTTCTACGATATTTACGAATCTTTTATAGGATTTCATAAATTATACAGCGAGTACCGCGTCGATACAGTCCTTACCCAAATAATTACATGCTCGATTATTTTCGGTTCGTATGGAATGCTGTACAATTACGGACGGTAATACATAAGTACCATAGCTAAATTATTTACTTAATCTATATATTTTTTATTACATCTAAGGAATGTTGGATCCTTGAACGGTAAAATAAATGGGGGCAGTAAACGGTAACGGTAAATGCAGAATAGGGGGCCCCCATTGATAACCTAATAGGTGAGGTTATATATCGATATCTGTTTCATTCGATATCGTGGCGTTCGCTGTAGGCAACTGTTTTCTTTATTATTATTATTATTTTGCTTATAGGAGCATAAGCGTCTTTTGTGGGTATGAAAAGGTTGAGTCTGTATTTTTTCACGAGTTTAAGGCATGAGAGTCCGGAAAGAGTGATTGAGATATGTATGAATCTTGGATTGGTCGCGAGAGAGTATGTGTCCTGAATGCGGAAAGAATATGTCTCTCAGACCGGGTAATTTATTGGAAGAAGCCAGTTGATATTAGTTAAATTACAAAATTGAACCTTTTGTACAATTGATAGTTTCCGGGGCGAAGGTTATAACAACGGTTGAAATAGATAAGTCACGATATCGAATGAAACAGATATCGATATATAACCTCGCCTATTAGGTTATCAGTGGGGCCCCTATTCTGCATTTTAACCAAATAAATTTTAAAAACATTGATTGTCAATAGGAGGCGTGAAAGGTAGCTGATCTATGTTGAAATTTTATAACGGTTATGGACTGACAAGCAGGTTAACCCATATGCGACAGTATGTATTGACTATTAAATTAATAAATTTATATTATTTATATATAAATATTTATATTATTTTTTATTTTAGTACGGTGGTGGTCTTGTTTTTCGTGTGGAATTTATACGAAGTCTGTTTTTGTTTTCTTTCTGATGTTCAGATTTGGGACTGTCAGTTTACCAGGGGTTATGCCTCCGGCTCAGTCACATGCCTAGGTGACTCAGCGACCTGCTGAAAAGCCGAGGAACATGGCCAGCAGCCGAAACCGGTCTACCGAAAGACAAGCCCGGCGAGAGGAGCAGAGCCGCGGTATTCCAAGAACCCGCAGACCAACTAAATAGCTCTTGCACAATGAAACGTTTTCAGATTTACACAACAAACACAATTTTTATATTCCGTAATACAGATAGAATCTGACTGGGACACGCGGAACGAATGCTAACGTTACAGCGGGGCCCGATATAACGATTACAAATGAATTCCACAATTCCTTCAATGCAAATCATATACTACGAGAATAGCATCAATATTTATACTACGAAAACTATATATTTTTTTCGTTCCCGTTTATCATTTACGGCATAAATTAATGTCAACGGCTCAGAGTATATAATAATAATAATAATACTTCTGACTACAATAAATCACGAGTCGGAACGGAAGGCGATAAAATCCTGTTAACCTACCGGCGGCCTCACTGCTTTCAATACGATACCGAATCGATTCCCTCTCTGATGTCATTACAAATTCTATCGGTTTTCCATTACTACAAATGTTGGGAAAAAACAACACATACACACACACACACACACACACACACACACAGGAACAATAATTATGGCTCCTTTGAATAGCGGTTGCGTCACAGGCCTCTCCTGCCTCTCTCTTCTGAATATTTTAATTGCAGCCGGGTAATTTTCTAACGTACAAATAGACTTAGAACTCGGTAATTAAAGTCCCTTTGGCGAAGAATGCGCCGTGAACGATGCAGGTATTAATAACTCGCCATTACTAAAATCTACCGTACAAGGCGCACTTTCTAATTGTTTAAGTCGTTCGGTTGTACGATTCTTATTTTTTTTAAATATTTCTTTTAATCGGCTCCGCATCTGCCAACTAGAGGCTCTTGCAAACGATTTTTCCCCCCACAGTTTCCAGCTCACTAATGCAATAATAATGCAGTTATGACAGCGACAAATCGGTCACTGTCACTACTTTAGTCTTAGAGTAGAACTATTTCGGTTACTTGAACAAATTGACTTCCTACACTTAAGTATATCTGTTAGCGATAACGAAGAGATAATAACATTATTACAACATTCTAGATTGGAATAATGAAAATTAGAATGATTGTTGTAGGAACATGTTACAGGAATATATTTCATATAAGCTGTTATTATAACTGTCAGCGTGCCACTTTCACGAGCAGTATTAATGAAATCCCCTTTCAATAGACCTTTACATAACGATAGTGCTATATGACTAGTGTGGCCCAATTGTTCTAGTAGAAAGCGACATATCTGTTCTGAGTTGGGATACCGTAAAGGATTTTTCTTGTTATTATGTCCCTAGTGAAAAATGTTGGTACGCCATGACCCCGAAAACTAAGTATTTATAAAATGTAGATAGCATCTTCTGAGTATAAAATGCCCGGAGTTAGGTCTCACCGGCGTGTCACTTGCAAAAGGATCGCTAATCTACAGATCCTGAAATAATTCTATTTATGACTTTTCAATTACGCATATGTTTACGCAAACATCATGCACAGACTACTTCTATCAGAAAAAAAAACCGAAAAACCTCAAAAATCAGGCAAGGGACAGGAAATTGTGACCGAGAGTCACGTATGCCAATCTTCCCCCATTTTCCGTTCTTACTTGTACATCCAGTCGTTAACAGTAAACGCAAAATTCGTTTTATTGCCGCAATATAAATGTTTAAAACACCGCAGCTAATCAAGTATTGAGCGCTCGGAGCGAGGCCGTAAATTTTTTCTTCCGATAATTAAAGTTCACATAAACGTCCGCCTCGATGTCGGAGTACTGTGTTGAACACGGTCTTAACGGTCATTTAGCAGTGTGCGGTTTCCCACAGGAAAAACTGGCTCCCCTCCGACTTAATTCGGAATATTTTTACTTCTTTCAGGGTGTAATATATTTCTGTACATTTATCACTTATTTTGTCATTACTCTCTCAACTCTCATAACGCTCTTCCAAATTTAACACCTGTTAATCTTATTATAAATGTTTATTATGTGCAATATTTACTGTTCCAGAACCAATACCGAAAAAACCTACAAAGTCCGAAAGTGGATTTGGGATAAACTATTCGTCCATGGTTCAGTAATTAAAAAGGAACAGATTCTGATTACGAATGGGATATAACGAATTGCCTCAACCCGAACTATTGAATTTGCACAAAGTTTAATAAAACCTGTCAATAAAACGGCGGATCTCAAGTTTACTGTCTATCCACGGCCCTGAAACCAAGCGTTTAATTTTGCCATAATCGCTTCAAGTGTTAGGATGACTAACGGTAGTTGCGCCATTATCGCAGGTAATGGTGCCAACTGAGACGATGGGCGCACGACTGGGGCCCATTTTATTTATCCCCCGCCCTTGGTTACTGAGGGTGGCGAAACGTCGGAACCGATTTAACCCGACTCCGAAACACCGGCTATCGATTCTGGCAATACCGTTTTTCGTAACGTTCGTAACGGGCCGTCCGAAATCCGACGGTCTACGATGGTTTCCCGCGACCCACATTTTGACTTTTCCCGGAGGCCCCGCATTTCTGCCCCAATCGCGATGTAACCGAAGGACGCCCGGCTTTCGTGGATCGGGGGCAATCACGAATACGATGGGTTCGCACTTAAACCTGAAAAAGGCACCTGTCTATCAACTCTCAGCATTGGATTTCGTGCTTAGACTCTAAAAAAAATATTTTTAAAAAATCAACATGTCCGACCTATAGCGACTAAATTTGAGGGGACCATCTTGCTTCATCGAGACGTTAGAAAAATGTTGAAACGATTATTCCTTGGTTATTTTTTTACGATAAAATAAGAAAGGATAATAATGAAAGATGATGGCATTAATATGATCAAACAATAATACAATTTGCAAGAGTATGATAAGTGCTGTGCTACCACTCTTTCCGCCCCCACACCCTAGATTTGGTCCTGTCCTAGAAAGATCTCGGCTTCTCGCCATCTTCAGCAGCATCCTGCCTTGATAGCGAACAGGTTCAAACCATACATTTCAACCAAGCATTTGAACCAATACAAGGACATTTTGTGATGATTTCTTTGTTTTAAAGGACTTCCACATAAAGTGATGATTTTCTGAACCCACGAGGACCAATAATTAAAAACCACCCAGTTTCTACAGACAATCCTATAGAATTCTAATAAAATTACTTGTGTTAGGGGCAACACACGATTTATAGTTATACAACTAGCGAGCTAAGACTTAGTTTACAGTCGAGACTGTTTACAGTAATTCGATAATTAACTGATAGCGCGAATTCTTTCCGCCGGGACACGGAGTCGTATTTCAGATTTGTTTCCAACGGTCAACCCTATTTCCAATTTAGCGAGTGGTCACAACAGCCGTGTCGCAACGGTCGCACGTTATTTGGCTGGTCCGCGGTCGAGAATTTTAATTGTTTTTACCACTCTAAATCATTCCCCGCGTTAGAAATTGGATGGCGGGAGGCGGGGAGAAATAAAAATGGTCAGAGGGAGAAAACAGTAGTACGCGTCCGCCTATTGGAACTAAAAACGCGCTATCATTCGCCCCAGCCCCTCCCCCCATTGTACCCCTTTATGGCCGCTTTTAATTGCACTCGGTTCTAATGACGATGTTTATACGAGCAAATAGACGGTAAGAACATGTAACGGCTTCATATAACGGAGCCTTCACCCCATTGTTGCCAAGCGCGTCATACACTCATACATTAGTGAAGTAAAAAGAATTAGTGAAGTGAAGTAATGAAGAGTATTGAGAATTAATAAAATATCAAATCTATTCACCATGAGACAATGTTATCGGTAGTTCGTTAATTTTCAAAAGAAACGAGATAAAACTTATCAATATAAGGTTTCCCCAATTTCTGTAAATGTTAATAGTTTTCAGATTGCCGGGGGAGCTACTACACAGAAACAGTAGGTGCATTTCTGTTCGAAATACACATATTTTCACGCGCCTTAAACACGCTGGGTACGTGCTGCGTCGTCCGGGAGGGTGGAAAGGAAACAAGGCGTTGTCGGAATGAACGAGAGCTCTCCCCGGGGGTATTCTTCGAAATGCGATGACTCGTGTCAAAACGACACCGGCATAATTTATTATCGTTTCGAAACGAGGCGACGGCCCCGGGATGTTCCCCGTCACTCCGGACTCCGCCTCCGTTTCCCCTGTCAGACGCGTTCCCGATCCCAACCACCCTTCGCCTAACGGATTATCGTTTTGGATTATTTTTTTTAAGCACCGCGGAAGCTCTAGGCTGCAGTCGGATCGGAGTGCGTAGTGCAATGTACAAATTTATTCGCTCATGGAATCACCGAAAAGTGCTGCAACGTCAGTAACATTCTTCCAACGATGGCGAGAGGCCGATTTTGGTCTAGCGTACTAAGAAATAAGCATGTTCAGACAAAATTCAGATAATTTTGGAAATAATGAAAAAAATACATAATTGACTTTATGAGGAATTCTCATAGTAATGGCTCATTTCCTTGGAGACGGACTAAGAAAAATGTCCTTAATATTGGGTATTTGGGGCATGTTGCTTATTACAAAAAAATTCTAATTAATGTGAAATGTAAATGGCCAAAACAAAGTTAACAACAAAATGCTTCATATTGAATATCGATACTAAACAACCCACTTTCCAAGTAGACTATATCCAACATTTATAGCGCGGCGTTGAATTAAATTGAAATGTAATTTAATTACATGCAAGTACGGTTGGAAACACGGGGGGATCCTTGTTGCCGGGCCGTACATCGGTTCGAATCGCCTCGGTTGTTTGTTCGTTGCCCGGGCCGTCATCATTTCTGCATATTATGCATAATGCATGATCACGGAAACTCCGGGGAATCGAAAACCGCTGTGGATCGGGTCACGGGCGAATTACCGCCGGCCCGATCCGTTTCCCGAGACATCTCCGCAGGGGGGGATTGGCTGGCGGTCCCGGGCGGGAGCCATTACCGTGCTATTATTATATTGGGGAAGCCGTAACCGGCAAGGCGGTGTCTGGCCTATCGAGCCGGGTAATCGCTGGGGCGGTTAAACTATTGAAAAATTTTCGAATTAACGTTGACATTAACACTTCGTATAGCGCTGGGGCGGGCGGGGTTGCTTTTATTTAATTTTTTTTTATTTTTAGATACCCCCGTCCAAATTACCGGACGACGTATTGGGCGGGGGAGGGGGGAGGTTTAAGCGAGATTCCTACACGAGAGCCCTATAAAAACTCGGACCGGAGAAAAATCATTCCTGGCGGGATAATTTGCCCCGGCCTCTTACAACCTTTAGCGTCCATCGTAAAAAAAAAATATACGACTCCTTCAACCGCGCCTTTTTATAAGCCCCCACCCCCTCGCGTTCACACAACCGAAATTTTCTACCGGGGGTTCGGGTTATATCCCCATATAGTTCCCTCACCAAATCACCGGCACGTCCTTCGGGAATATTTCCAAAAGACATAATTGAGTTATGTAAGGATCGGGAACGATCGGCCGTGTGCCCACGGGTGTTTAACGTCGGCGGGCCCCCATTAACTCAGGGACCGGGACCCGAGCGTCCTCCGATTTAATGACGGTTATTCCGACCGCTCATTGTTAACCCTGTAATTTATTAGCGCATAATAAAACATTGTGTAATCCGCGTAATCAGCCGCGCGCCAGCTCTTTTCGGTCAAGTCCTTCACGTCTACCGAGTTTTCACTATTCTACGGCTCTACTCACCCGACGGTGGGCGTCGGAACGCTTTCTGAGAAGCTATTACGGGGGCACTTTATAGCGCTCAGGTAATTCGCAGGGTATATCCGGATTAGTGGATTAAGGTTTTCCCTCTTCGCGGTTTCTACCGCCGTCAGTAGAAAACGAGAACGACTTCAAGTGGAGGAGGGACGTGCAAGGAAACGCTTCCCTAACGACGATTCGCGGGAGAAAGCAAAGGCCAGATTGAAGAGGAGCAAATTAGTTCAGAATTAAGGTTAAAAAACCAGAAAAAAATAACCACAAATGCCCACAAAAGAAAATGAACTAAACGAAAAACACTTCTATGCTATAGACATCGGGTCCACGGCATAGAACTCGATGGCTTGTTCCGAAAAAAAGCTAGTACTGACCATCGGTATAAAGGAGTGATCAGTATGACAGATTCAAACCCCATGCCCCCTTTTATGTATCATAAAATACGACAATTATAGACTAAGCGATAATTAAATAAAAATACGGCGTTCGATATGGTTTTCGCCGACGGATTTTTACGGTTTCGAAGTTTATTCCTGCGTTCTGTCCGGATTCCAGAAATTTCAAAACGTTTACCATTGGCGGATGTAACCAAGTTGGAACTGTAACGGGCACAGTGTAACGGGTGTCAACAGTGTTCCCCGCCCATTTTCCACCCAGGAGCCGTTAACGCAGCAAAGCGGTGAACTTAGTTCGGTATTCAGACGAGGGGATACGGGGACCTGATTTATTGTTTAAGCGGTATTGGCAGTTGCCGTTTTCAAGAATACGTTGGAAACGCTTCAAAAGGATAAATGAAGCCAGATCCCACAGTTCTTAAAAACGCCTTCTTGGAAAACAAAGCGCAGTTCTGAATCGCTCCAGGTTCCCAGGAGACGTTTAACCATTTTCTTTCAGTTTTACCAGAAAGTAATACGGATTTTGATCTAGACAGCGAGGTTTAAACCACTAACCAAACGCGGCGGGAGACGATCGTTTTGAATCCATTCAACTAAAGTCAGATCAACGAATGAAGGAGGGTGTGTTAGACTAGGACAAGGTATTACGAAACGATAATTTTATATGAGGCAACGACCGGAAAATATGACGTAACATCATTTCATATCAAACGTTAATATAAGATTTTAAACATTTACTAAACCCATTTCCATGGCGGAGCTGCAGACCTCGTTCAGCATACAGCGATTTTACAGTGTACCAGAATGCTACTGTAATTTCTAGCAGTGAACATAACTATATACTACGTCATTAAATGTCTGCGCATACATTTGTATTGCATTTACATTAAATGCGCATACATTAAATGTAATATTTAATTCAAAAAACGATCTCGTAATTGAACGACCCAGATCTTTAGTTCCGCCAGTCATGCAGAGAAGTTGCCCTCAACTACTTCACTTTTCCATACTTCGTCAATAAAAATATTGTCAAACAAACATTTATCTGTGTTTCGCATTAACTCATATAATCATTTTTCTAATGAAAATAACCCGCGAACTTCTGTGGAAACAGATATAGTGTGGTGTTTAATTTCACTGCTTAATGCATTAACCTACAGAGATTGTATAATCAATTTTCTTTTTATATACACTCGTTGATTATAAGTGATTATAATATTGCGCGACTAATGTATCATTATTGACTTTGCGTGTAGATTAATTTCACTTGTAAATGCGTGATTTTACATACCAAAGTGATATTTATAGTTCACGGCGGGGTTGAGGGCAACTCGGGGTAAAGTGTTTTAAATAATAGTGTTTCCTACCTTGCTGGAAGTAGTTGGCCTTCCTGACGTAGACGCAGACGAGCGCCATGAGCTGCAGCTGGGACAGCCTCTGCCTCGTAGAAGGAGGCAGCGGCAGTAGGTCCCGCAGGTTCGCGATTTCCGCGTTAATCAGGTCCCGCCTCAGTTTGCTCGCACCTTTCGTCGACTTCGTCGCGTCGAACCTGAAATAAAAACGATTTCGTTTTATTTTTATATAGAATAATATAACAAAAATTGAAAATTGGACGTCGATAGTAAACACTGGCATAATTTCCAGTATTTTGATTGTCGAATCAAATGACGCAAATATACATGACGCAATATAAATGACAATAGCTGACAATATTCCCATATTATTGATTAAATAATGGGTTAAAATCTAATTTCATGCGTAACCCATCATGAGTAGCATTAAATGATTTTTTATACAGATTATTTCAATATTACTACTGTCTTTCGACAATTATACTACAAGAAAGCCTAATAACCAGGCACATAGCTTTGTAGCGAGTTTTTTCGCCAAATAATTCTGTAATAGGCCACATTGTGAGCGGACCCCACCCCCCAAGTATAAAATTTATTTCTATTTAATGAGAATGTATTACACGATTGTTAATTCCAGGCTGCCATGGAATAATTTATTTCTCCCCGGCCGGAGGGAGCGGTTAATGCCGGCGGACAATATTGGTTTGTTTATAGTGGATCTCCCTCTCTCTCTCACTCTCTCTCTCGCTCCCACCCCCGCATCATGGCCCGGGACCGGCTTCATTTGCATACAGCAGAACAAAGACCTGTATTTAGAACTTTACATAACTGTACATCGGCCGGGGTAAACCCTCTCCCTCCCCCCACAACCCCCGGCGCCTCCTTCCGCAATCCTCGATAATATTCGAAACCCCGCTGAATATATTATTAGAGGAATTATTGTAAACGATACTGGGGGGACTCGGGAAAGCCGACGCCGGGCGATAGTCCGCCGAGATCCGATCTTGATACCGGGGTCGAGAAAAAAGTCTTTTAGCTTTATCTGACTACGGATTAACATTATTTGTTTGTATAATAGGGACCGTGTTTAGTATTCGGAAGTGCGTTCGGTATTCCACCCGATACTACGCCGCGGGTATCTGAGCTGATCTCCGGAATAATTTATGTTTCCTGAGATCCTGACTCACATTTTCGGTTTAAAATTGTAGCGATTGTAGCTTAAAATTACAGTACGCCTGCCAAAATGTGGGGAAAAAATTTAACTCCATAAATTATTTTGAGCCACCAATAAGAATTAAGTAGTTTACAAATTTAATCAGCGATTTAAATAGTATCAAGTTATGAAATTGGAATGTAAAGACAGACATTATTGATATATTTTTTCAGATATAATTTTAATTATATAAAATAAAAGTGGCCTATTTTAATATCAATATGTCTTGTCATTCTTTCTAATAAATGACTCAATGCCGCACTGAAAGCATTAAGTCTGTAATTACCGACGGCTGGATTATTAAATTTGTCCAAAGCAATATCCGTCAGCGTTATATCCCTGTAGGCAATTACAGTTAAGTCGAGAATAATTGTCTGCCGTTATTAGTCCAATATTTGATTATTTTTCTTCTTTTTAAATCGTCGATAATTACCCGCCAGGCACCGCTATCGGAATAACAGTGTTGGGGCAACAGGTTTTTATTTGCGCCTAGACCACTAGTCGCTGTAATGGCTCAGTCGAGCTGATAACTATTGTCGAGCGGATTCTTATTGAGTTTTGGATCATTGGCCGGACAAAGTGTTCACATTGCGAAGTAGCATAAAACAATAATTACTGGCTGCGAACTGTGTATAACACTGTAGAAATCCGAAAGAAAGCTTATTTTCTGTGACTATTAACTGCGGAAACACATTACATTCAACATTCAGTGTTAGTGCAGGGCACTGGAGGCCGGTAAAAGCCGAAACCGATCTAGCATAAGACCAAATTTAACGAGGGACACAAGGTCAAAAGGACGATGATTTTTCCTGCATTGGCTACCCGTATATCAACAAAATTCTATTGCCAACAATGTAGCAGGTTAATTGGTACATTGTATATATGGCGTAAAGCAAGTTTCATTAGAAGGTCTTTTCATTTCTTATATCCTAATCCTATTTATGACATTATAAGACTTATAAGTTTGCGTAATTTATTCTGGAAGCATCTAAATTTTAATGAATTCAATTAATAACGTCAAGCTGTTGTAACAACTTCATAACTCGCTTTTCAAAGTTCCATTACTTCTTCTTCAGAAAATAGCACATGAAAACAAACAGGGCTCGTTTTACTTCTTTCATCCGAGTTCAATTTCACCTCTAGAGGCCCCTAATCAATAAGGCACGAACAATTTCCGAACAGCACTATACTTTTTTCCGTCCTGAAAAAAGGCTTCCTCGGTTATTAAGACAGGCGTCAAATACAGGGAGTTAAAAAGGAGGTAAAGCGCTGATTGCTTCGGAATCAAATGTTTATTGCCCGTCCGAAGCGGAGAGGCAATAAACACTTAATGAGACGTCTGGGGGTGTTTCTTTTGTGGACGCCTCGGAACCGGAGGTGCTGTCCGGTTTTCAAGCCACGTCCACTGGCACCGAACGAGATAGCAATATTCACGCCGGCCCCCATAAGAAACGCCCATTGGACGGCCGTACAAAATAAAATGTCTTAATTGTCTCTTCAATGTTTGGGGGGGCGGGGAGCGACAAAAAATGGGATTCATTTGGGCCCGATTATATCATTCCTAAGCGTACCGGACGCACAATCAGGACCGGGTGAAAGAAACGCGGGGGCCGAACGCGAATTCAATATTTAATACAACGCGATTTGTTATAACCTACTCAACTGTCCGTTCGGCACTTCAGTATATCATATATACCACGTTGGAAGAGTTCTGAAGGGCCGGAAAATGGTTCTGAAGAATGCCCTCCACATTTCATTTCTTTCGTTCACCTCAGTTTTACCCCAATTTCGTTTCTCCAGAACAGAATAACTTTTGCGGTTTTAAAAAAAATTATTTTATATAGGTAAAGTATGAACCCTGATACCGGCGAGAAAATTGGTTTAAACGGAGTGTGGAGAGTAAAATGATTTTTCGTCCAACAACTAGTATTATTGGAAATATTGATTATGACGCGTACTTTATCCTAGAGATAATTTCACATATTGATATTTGCCTCTCTTACTGTCGACACGGTGCTATTTTTAATCTGACCTCTGGCATAGTTGTGATAATAAAGGCAATATATAGTTTCATCGAACATTCTGTTGGAGAAAGTAACTTAGGAAGGCCAAGAAAGAATAATTTTCTGCGGTTATAAGCGAAAAAGGATAAAAACTTATGTTCAATTTCAACTCCAGTGGAAATTTTTTTTTAAATGCATTATTTTATGCGAATAAATCGCGAAATACTATAATAATCTTATAATGAAACCATTCTAAAGGCTTCAAGTTTTCCGTAATACGATGTCAGCGGCAAACGGGGAAGGGTTCAGGCAGCTCGCAGAGCAATTTCCCATCTGACACTCCCCTTTCATAGTCTGTCGCATTGTGGAATGGAATGCGCGCATAAAAGGCGCTTTATTAAAACGTCACAGGGTAGGGCCCCCGAGCCGGTAATTGCGGTCGCCGCTAGAGCAACAGGTGTTACCCGTGTCCTTTCTTCGCCCCGACGCTGGCGATGAAGAAGAAGAAGAAGGCCTCTAATGGGACGATGATGACGCCTTATGATAAAGCCCAATACCGAGCGAGCCGTCGGACCGCATTCCCCCCTCCCAACGGAGGCGCGAATACAGATACATGGGCTCATTTACTGTACGCGGAAATAGTTAAGCGTTAAATTTTCAGCAGATAATTGGTCAAAAACATTTTTCCTTATTTTTAAGACATAAGACTTTCCATCTCCTCAAGCCGGAGCCCGCTCCTCTCATACCAGCCGTAATGGCGTACAAAAGAACAACACTCACAATTATGGTACTGCATCGTAAATTGTAGCCATTTCTGTGATATTGCCTCAAGCCTGTTTGATCTGAAACCTGTTTGACTTAGTTCTGGCCTCGATACTGCCTAAGTTTAAGCTTACTTATATATGTGGGTGGTAAATGGTCTTGAAATTACATCATAGATTCGAGTCACCTGTCGTAAATATAACCTAATAGTTATATTTACGGCAGTAATTACCGTATGCAGAAATGTTACAGAACGAGGGAAAAAAGAATGGCTAAAGTGAAAATCTTGCCGAGACATCATCGAACCGGTCCGAATCCCGTGAAAGGTGGAAACCCTGGCACCGGCTTACCGGACAGCCCGTGTATCATGTCCACTGAGAATTACACGACCAACCGACTTTCGTCCCTCCGAACGGCCAATATTCGCCAGCGATACCTTAGAAGATTCGACTGGGGACTAAATCGTCGGCACATTAGCCGCAAACGTGCGGCCGGCCGGAGACTGCGATATTTCACCAGTCCCATTGGTGAATTGGAGAAATATGAGCCGCGAAAACACGATTTGCCGAAATGACTATTTATTAACCTTTGGCTTGGCCCTACTGAGACGAGCTCTCGGGTCTATTTACAGCGAGGGGGGGGGGACTTCGGCAGATATCATCGTGGCCGCTTGTGGGCGAATACTTCGGCGAGGAATACCTCTGTATCCCTGGCAAATACCTCGGAATCGGGTTATTTTAATAATTGCGTTCCGAAGTCCGGGGGGCCCTAACGGTATTCTCGCTATCCTCCCCGCGTTTTTCCCTGCCACACAATTTCTGGACGCCTGAAATTCGAGGTAAGACTTAGAACTTAAGTCCTGATTTATTGACCTTATTCTGATATTCATATTATTATTATTATTATTTCAGCTTGTGATTAAATTCTGTTTTCATATTAACTTAAAGATTTGATGAAGTGATTCTACATGTAATTAGACATCTGATGTATATTTTAGAGCGATTAGAGCTCACAAATTTTCGATAGTATTCCAGAGATTGAATAAATTAATTACATATGTTATATTTCATGGTCGTTTGTTTTCTAAATGTTCTAGGCCCTGTCGAAACCTTCAAAACATCTAGTTTTTAAACAAGAGAGGAGCCATGAGTCAACGCTTTCATATTAAATTGATTCGCGTTTGGAGAGTCTTTGAATGTGGATTGGATCGAATGTCGGTCTTGAAGAAAGAAGAACGGCCTTGTCAATAAACTGGGGCCCGTGTTTGCTTTTCGGAGCGCGCCAAATAAAAGAGGCGCTCAGCAACGTCCACGCGATGGCGTGGAACAATCTCGCTACTGAATATACGAGTGCGGGGCCGAATACAAATTTGAAATTATTCGCGCCTCGAAAAAAAAACGAAATCGACAGCAAAACGCCGAAAGTTGGGAGGTTTCGTTGAATTTCAAGATGGCTCTTAGACAGAGCTGCTCAACAGGTAATTACAAAACTTTGAAAACGTAATATTACTAACATCAAACAAATTCTTACAAAAAACTTGCACGGCATTTCCACTCTTTAGCGTAATGCAATAAGATACAATTCTCTATACATTTATATACTGTTCCCGTCATAATGTACACTTGTGACATTTATCTGACGCTATAAAGAGCTGAGAACTACCGACGGTGTTCATATATACCCGCATTTCTCGATTTAAGATTTGAACAGATTCAACATTCGGTTAATGACCCTTTCATATTCATAAATCAAAATCGACCAAAACACGGACGAGGCTGAGGGCGCAGGCCGGGGGTTTCTGCTCGGTCATACCGCAGCGCATGCAAATCGGGACAACGGACTCTTGGACGCCGCAAATGTATTCCACGAACCAATTACAAATTTCACAATCTCATGTTGTGTTTCACTTGGACATTCATCGGTTGAAAGTGTTTCCGCGGAACGACATAATTTCCCCGCTCCCGTGCTCGAGTGTTCGAGCGAGAAATCACTTCATTCGTTGACTTGAATTAATCGTAATTTAATAGTTCTCCACAATAACCGTATTGTCCTTTAAGCTAATTGGTCTGTGTTTTGTGTTTCCGCCGGCTGGTTTTTCGCTAGACCGATATCTGCTGCTCGCCGCCTTCAGTAGGTTATTTCCCTGTCACTGCTATATCCCGACGCTATCCTCTCGGGACGGGAGCACATTCGTTCGATACCGTGATGTCGGGCCGTATCGCCTCAAAGGGAGCCCACCGATGGGCACGATAGCGGACCCGATGGCTAATTTACAAACGCTCGGTGAAACCATTAAACGGCTAACAGCGACCGGAGGATTTATATCTAATTGCGTGCAGTGCCCGGTGCGGCCAATTGAATCAATTCTCGAAGGGGTAAGCTCCCCTCGTACGGAATTATAGTAGCGAAATAGCAGACAAAAAAAAGTATAGCAACAAAATATTTATTTTTCTGTTCTATCTATAAAAGCAACAGTTGCATGTTCAAACATAATTTCGTTTATCCGTTCTATTTTATTATCTTTCGGTTGACACGAAACAACAATATAAACTGGCAGATCATTCGGCATCTAGAAATTATTGTCGCGATGAGTCCAGACATTTCTTATAAATTAGACGATCTAAATTAATATTAAAAAAAGGTCAATGAAGAACCAGTCAAACAAATTTGGCGGAAAATATATACAAATTTACCAACGCGACAACGATTGAAATATCTCTATTATTATCGTTTAGAATGTACTGACCTTTATGATCGCTTGTCAATGTTTTTCACTCTTTTTCGTTGTCGCTATTCTACGACTTTACAGTAAGATATGCATAATTCAATCGATCAGCGTGTAACACGAAAGTTATTACGAGAACGAAGAGCGACTACCGACGATGAACATTTGACCTCAATGCTACACTGGGACCCCGAGAGGTGGAAATACTTCCAAGAGAGGATTTCAACATTCCAATCCTGAATATGGCGCTGTGGCGATTGCTCAAGAAACCGTTCGCAAAACGGAATATTCAAAGCAAATCATTATTGTCTTACCCTTGAACCTCTCGGGTCAAGGGTAGTACCCGGCGATTTTCCTTCCCCGCTAATAACTTTAAATGATTTTTTTTTAAACGGCCGTACGATTGCCTCGAAACTATATTCAAACGAGATAATGTCCGGTGATAGCCCGGGGAATGTCGCTACATTGTTACTCTGCCAACTAACACTTCGATAATTGCCTAACTAACAGAATGCTACTGACAAGATCGAAATTGGTCTGGCATATGGCCAGGAGAAAAATCACACGGTACGCTCACAGATTTATAAATATTTAAAATATAAGGGGTTAAGAAAATATATAAGGATAATATTTCCGCTCCCAGTCTTATTTTTTTTATATGGATCACACTACAAGAATTTTTTTTTAAATAATCAATCGAGGAAATAAAGTAACGGAAAATTAAAATGAGGTCCTTTACAACATAACTACTATTGTTAAAACAGTGTTCAATTCTTAGCGCTCTGATTTCGTTGGCTGTAGCGAAACGCCGACAGCAAATATCAAATGTGCTACAATCAAATAGTCGTTGAAAGAGATTGATGCGAGGACGTAGTGGAGTGTGGTGGCAGTGGACAGAGAGGAGAGAGTGGGGCCGAGACTGCCTTACTTGGGCCCAAGTAATTATCCTTGATGATGACATCAGGTTGTCCGCCGCCGGGGTCTCTTCATCCCGTTGCCGGCTCCCTTTATTGGGGGGGAGAGAAGCCCTATTCCCTTACCCCCCCATTTTCAGCGATCCAACTAGCGCTGCGAAGAAATACGCCCCGGGGGGAAAAGAAGTCCCAATCAACATTCCGGAGCCCTGCCTGGATGGCTTCATCAGCTCACGATTCCGCGCGCTGCTCCAGTTTATTCGTTTTTCCGAATTATAAGAAGAATTATATTCTCGAATGCAGACTGATGAGACGCGCGGTATTGAATTACCCCCCAACCAATCCCTCTCTATGCTGCCTGTTCGGAATACCGCCCTTGCGACTACCCGGACCTATTCAACGTTTACTAAAATAAGTGATGTAATTACGTGACGATGACATAAGAGCGAAGTAAGTGATGACATCAAATTCCTTAGCCATTTGAAAGAGCAAAACATGACCAATGGACGAAATCCTCGATGCAGTTAAAGGACCTTATCTGCTCCTCGTGAAAAGAGGACCGGACTTAAAGGTTTCGGAAGTTAAGAATTTTTTTACCTGTTCGCGCGCCAATTTTTTAATTCCCCTCGCCGCAAAATGGCGGCCCGTTGTGAAACGCCGTTTGCGTCACGAAAACGTCCCAAAGGTGGAAAATAATTAGCCCGAACGGCTCATGAAAACGATTGAAATAAATTAAAGGCTTTATCCCTCCCCCTATGAGACTGTTGGCCGGGTAGCGCGCGAAGCAAAGCGCTTATTAAGCCCCGGCCCCGGGAACTGCCAATTACCAGGCGGCTCCTCCGCCTCCGCCTCGGTGGGAATATCTTTCCCTCGCCCCTCGCCCGCAGTGCCTCACTGATCCGAGACCGAGTCGAAAAATTCATAGTTCCTCGCGTTTCCCGGAATGATTCCGCGGCTGGGGATCAAATAAAAAAAAAACCTTTCCCATGGCCCCAGGCGTAAACGGGTCACGGCTTCTCGAACGATGTTTTTCATTCATAAGATCCGGAAGATTTGGCCGGCCAGGTTGAAATTCGATGTTTTTTCCGGAACCGTCGTACTTCTACAGTGCTTGCGCGTGACAATTTAATCTCATTTAATGCAATCGAATACTGTCTTACTTACGTAATATACGTACTATTTAGCTTCTATGTGCCGAGTGAGACCTGTTACAAGTCGCCCGTTGCCCTAGTCACAAAAAAGCTGCGGGAGTTGCAGACGAAACCGGTCTATCAAAAGACGAAACCAGCGAGCGGAGACGGAACGCCGAAAGAAGTATGGCATTCCAAAACCTCGCAGACAAGAAAACAGACGTTCCGAAGTCCCAAGACCGTTTAAGGCTAACGAAAAAATCAGTATGAGACGAGGCCAAGGATATAATTAATTGAACGTAATAGCGTTTTGGAAAAATTTCGTACCGAGGTGTACCGTCCAATGTACCCGAAAATGGCGGGACCTGTTGCCGAGTAGGTAAAACCCCGGTCGGGATGTAAATAAGAGACTATACGGTGGCCCCCGTCTGGGCGGGCGGGGCCTTTGAAGCGGTCTCCGCCGGCTACCACAGCGCACGGGCCACGGCCGCATAAATCACCGGCCCTAACGGAAATAGACACTCCGCCGACAGCCTTATTAATTGTGCGCCTTTCTTTTTTAGTCTTTTGCTCCTCCTCCTCCTCCTTTATTCGGGCGCCCCCGCCCCCTCCCCTCCCGTCTTGTTTACGCCGTGGAAATTCAATTAGTACTGTGAGAACCTCCGCGTACGCCGAGTATAAATATTGCGCCGATTGAAACGTCGAGGGGCCCCGACCGGTTTCGGTTCTCGGGACGCTCCTACCGAGGTCCGTAACAAATGAAGCCGACCGGCGTTAACTGGTTTCAAACCCCGGCGAAGGAGGTAAGAAAATAATTCGGAACTATCCGTAAGTGTCTATTCCGGATAAGAAATTTATTCTAGAAGTGATACAGCTCTCGCTATCACATCCTCGGAAAATACCTTCGTAAAATTTGAGTCGGGTTGTCCATGAATGGGAATTGTTCATCCACAGAACCAACGATGCCGATACAGACTTCCAGGATAAATTCGGGTGAAATATCTCGATACGTTCGGGTTGGCCCACTCATACCGTCTAGGCTTAGAGTTGCGCAATTCTCAGACACTTCCCCAATCGATCCGAAGTATCAATTAGCGGTTGGATATTAAGAGGTGGGATGAAGGGGGAAGGTGGCGGTGTACCCTGGGAAAGAATAGCGAGGTCGTGCCGCCGGCCACCGAGATTACCATTCACCCGAACTTCCATCCGCACGGTCCCAACGGATATAAAGGTCAAACCGAGTTAATCGACAAAGCTTATTATGTTTCAATACGTTAAAGTGCGCAGGATTTGTGAGCCGGTGGGGATATTTTTCGATTGCGCCCGTCGAATCGCAATTCCCGCGAGGCCGTTCTCTCTCGGAGGCGCGCGGGACTTTTTCAAATTGATTTTTAATCCGCCGCTGCCGTGTGCGGTTTTGTACCGGCGGCATTTTATCACGTCCCTCGGTCCCCTTTTGACGTCGGCCGAGAATTTAGGGCCGTTTCCTGCCCCCGGCACAGGACACGTTTTCTCTTTGTGCCCAAAGAATAACGCCGGCGTCTTCAACCGTTGGAAAATTACTGACGGAGACGTATCAATAACAGGTCTCATTGAGCCACAGTCAGTACATTACTGTAATAATAATATATTACAACAATTAAATGGATTTTCTGTCTCCACACGCTGATATGGACCTACGATAGACATTCCATCGATTACTACAAAAAATCCACAGGCCCTAATTAGGAAAACCACAATATGTGGAGTGCATCATAACAAGTCCTGTGAACGTAACAGTTTGTGAAATATCGACACCAGGTGGCCTACATAGTCCAGTCGATATCCTGAGGGCATTTAAAGACAGTAAACTATTTTTAAATTTTTACACTAAACACTTAGCAGACTAAGGACATTCATGTCTGATTAATGTAGAGTAGAGATCGTTTTAATAAAAACATTCTCGTCTAGAAAACAGTCGGCAGAAAAGGCGCCGAAAGGCTCCTAACGTGAAAGCATAAAGAGTCTCTCGAATTATCGGCCGAGGCCCCATCAGCGGAATTTGTAAGGTCACGGTTCAGCCGGGTCAAATAATGTTACGCCATTCTAAAACATTTTGTGAATGGATCCTCCGGGGTTTTTACCTCGTCACGAGGAAGAAAATAACGTACACTCGGGCAAATTTAAGTATTAAATAAAATAATGGCAATAAACACTGGACAATAGTTACTACCGGACATCAGAATATATAATTCCATAAAAAATAACAATTCAAAAGCGTGAATTTGTTATTTAAAATTTCGATAGTATAGATTTTTAATGTAATTGGGAATGATTCCTCTCAATTACCCTGGCTTGCATTATCCGAAAGATTAATTTCAGAAGATGCATTCAATCACAGTATGAGGTATATTGTGTGTCATGATTTTAATAGCATAATTACTGCGATCTTCTGTCCTGAACAGTTGCCAATGGAAAACGTCGAGAGTAAAGTGAGTCCTGGAATCCAGTTATCAACCTTAGAACCTGTGTTTATTAGTAAAGATAGAATATTTTTTTGATAACTTCCACTCGCTGACCTAGTTCTATGTTAGACACGTTTCTAGAGAGAGTGGAAGATCCTAGAAATATTGTATTGAGCTTATATTATCGAGAACTAGATCTCAGGTGTCGCTTTACTCTTGAATTTTTACATTGGCAACCATCCCAATTGCTGCTGGATACCGCGAGAAGGGGCCCTTTCTATCTAAACTGGTCACTATGTATAACCAAAATGCTGGGTTTCCGTATGAAGCCTAGATATTTATTACGTTTAGTATAAATAAGACTCAATATAAATCTTCGGTCAAATAGTTGACATAGGCTTTCCGGTCGGGGATAAACGGCTGGTAGGGACAAGGCCCTCGCCGTGTAAGGCCGCAGCTCCCCGAGGCCGTTTCCCGAGGCATCTATATCAGAATGTATAATTACGTCTGTGTATTCCTGTCTCGGGTGTAGACAATATATCGAGGGTGTGTGTAACAGATACTGCCAACTGTTGGAGTGTCTCGGGGGCCCCGGCGTGGTTTATGGTGGCTTCGGTTCGCCCAGTGCCCGGGCCCCGGCCGACAAGGCCGCCGCCGCCGCCGCCGCCGCCACTATTCGTGTTTCACTTCGGAAACGATTCCAACACACGCGAGCCGGTTTTCTTGGCTCATCCCGCCAACCGTTGCACTTTACCGGGACGGAAAGCCGGCTATCGAACATGTGTGTCACTGACGGCAGAACGTTTCGCAAATGCCACCGCATACATTTCCCACAGTCCGCTAACCCCTCAGTCCGCTGGTCTATATATATCACGGCGTGTCCCTAGGCTTTAATTTTTATTTGTATGCCCCTCAAGACCACACATCTGAAGAAAGCGCTACAACTGCAAAATTATTCTTTATGCAGGATGCAGTTAATGTAGCCTGGGGCCGTGGACCACCTTAATTATAATTTCACATTTTTTAAAAAAACAATTCTATAAGGTAGACAGTCAAATATTGCACTGATCTTATTAGGCCTACTTAATGGGGATTGGAAACATAATGTTCGTAATAAGCGATGCGGCTGGAAGGGATTAGTTTTTCTCGAAACCGCACGCTCGGGAAATTAACCGATTAGAGATGCTTCTTCCGAGCGGCGGCCGAAAGGATTCTGTTAATATTCGCTATAAAAAGGGACTATAATTCTCCCGACGTGCTTCAATCCGACTGCATAATTCATAGAAGAGCCGTCCAACGGACAGACCGATGCGAGCAATTTTGAATTATTGCTCCTGCCCGCTCTTCGAAACCAGATTTGATGGCTCATTAAGTTTTCCAACACAATAAAACACGTCCGCGATGTATATTCATGTAATATTTATTCATCGGCGAAGGTAAATTATTCCGAGGCTAGACACGGACATTTTCGCCCTTTTTACGATGTCGGAATCGAATGAAACATTACAAATATATTTTACGCTAATCTCCGATAACAACAATTAGCTTTAATCCTACCATAAATTTAACTATTCTCATATTTATATATTGCTCTGTAATCTATAACCGCCCAGTTAAATATTGCGGCAGCAACCAGGTTGAGTCCAATGAAAGCCATATTAAGTACGCTGTAAAGTCAAGGAGGGCAGTGTAATTTAAAATTATGTAAAAGCACCTCAATAAGAGACTTTAGTCGAGATCGGGGGCACATCTACTAGATTTTCAGTGCTATCTTTTTTTTTCTTTTTTAGTTAATTCTCTCGTCTAGTTGACGTAGATGAAGGTTAGCTCTTAAGCCGCCTGGCGATTTGTTCTTAATGGCTGAACTAATTTATTTCTTCTTCCCCGTGGACTCAGTCTTGCTGTTGGTTTCTCCCCTCAAATTAGAGACTTTTTCCCTGTCATGCCACGGAAGTGCTCGCGTTGTCTAATAAAGGTCGTAGAACCTCTAGAGAGAAACACGGTCAAATGGGCGGCAATAATACATTCAAGAAGTTCGAAATATTCCATAATGTTGCGCTGTACTGTAATGAGGGAAATGCCGCCGGTACTGGATATATCCAGCGTAAAGGCCGAAAATTCGAACTATTGGTCCGAGGCGGCAAAGAACCTTTCATCTGCCAACGACCGATTGAAATGTATTCGCGCGGCTAAATCAAAAGAGAAAATAAGAAGAAATCCTATTAGAACAGGAACAACGATAAAAGGCGCGGGGTGGGGGGGGGAAGGAGTAGAGTGAGCGAGAGGGAGATAGGCGTGTGAGTGATGGGCGGGAGTGAGATGGAGATAGAGTGACGGAGGAATGGGAGAATGAGAAACGGAGGGAGTGAGAGAGATGGTGTATAATAGTGGTTGCGTGTTGCCCTGGAGGGGGGCCAGCGTGAGAACCCAGGCTACCTGTATTACTCCGCCTAAACAATGTATGCAAATACACGGCATTCCTAGCCCATTAGGCACAGGGCCCTGCTCTCATCCCAGTGCTCTCCACGGTACCGATTACCCAGCCCAGTGCCCGGGAGGTCCGCCAACTCCTTTTTTTATACTTATTGGCACTGCTAAAAAAGCATATCTCCCAGAACCTAGCCGGCGGTACCGGCGGTTGCTGTACTGCAACAAGCGGTCGGGTGGATCGGAATTTGAAAAAATTAAATTATCGATCGACCATTGGAGTATCCAGGTATAGACTTGAGGAGATGAACGATGCTATCCTTAGATCGGTGCTTGCAATTCCTTCGTGCAATGGCCGTACAATTCGGCAGTAACACAAAGGGGAATCATTGATTCTACTGAGGATGCTATAAATTCGAAACCTAGACAGTGCATTCCTGATGACTTGTCACGGATAACACGTTTGGGCAGTCTATTCAGGCAACTGAAGACTACAAAAATCCAGTTTTCCTCGTTGTATATAAAAAAATTCGACGGTCTTTTCGATTCCATTATGAGAGGACAGTTGCATCTCGAGCCGACGTCGGCCGCTGACAATCTCCTCCATCCTGACCCTCGGCTCTGACCTTCCTCCGGTCGACAAAAAGACCATTAGAGAGGAAAATCTCTAATGCCATAGCGTACGGGCTCGGACAACAGTCGTTAGCCGGGTTTCGCCCGGGCACCGTGACCTCAGCTCGGCTCGGACCCGTCCATTTACGCCGTTCGTCCAACGAGGACATTAAAAATTCGGCACGTATTTACACCGGCGGCGAGTACGATGCCGGCCGGGATCAGTTTCATGCAGTCATCACGGGACGGTGAAAAATCCCAACAACAAAATTACGGAATTACAGTTAAATGTCCACCGTACGGCGATTTGAGACGGCGTGTGCAGTTTGTCGCGTGCAGTTTACATTAAACACTGGACGCAAATAAGTGCTCATCTTTCAATTTTTTTGTTGTCCAAGCAGAAAATCCAGTAAATAAATTTGATATATCATCCCTATCTTGGGCAATTTTTATTTCATGCCGTAATTAAAATCAAATTGTTTGAAAAGCTGTTATAACCGCTGACACAAATAATGCAGCAAGCGACAGTGCATTCCTTTAAAATGGGAATACAACATAAATCACGCTGAATAAATAATCAGGCCTCTCGACCCACCGTTAAAAGACCCAGGAAGCCGCGACCCAGGCTCATGACCCCGCATAAATCTGCGCACTGGCCGAGCGAATCCAGAAGTAAAACAGGGACATCTGTCCCTATTTATATGCTCAACACACCTGCAGTAACAGGAGGAGCAATGGACGGGGAGCTTAGGAACACGCCGGGCTGCATAATAATGAGTGATATGAGCGAAAAGCTCGGGTCCCGCCGATAGCGCCGGCGCCGGAGGTTGTTAATTAACTGCATCATATACTCAGCGCATTTTTAAGACCTTTACAATATCCTAGTACTTAGTGTCAATGCAATCGAGTTGGTCTCTACGACTTAATGAAACCGATAAACAAAACGAAAGCTGGCCCTTCGACTCAACACTAGACGAATAATTTACCAATTTGTTTAACTAGGTGAAATTGTCATCCGCTGAATGGGTAATAAGGCAATGAGGCAATAAAATGATCGATAGAAGAATCAATTGTTCTGGACATTTATGCGACTGCATTCTATCACCGGTGGTAGATTGAATTTCATATCCCCGACCCGGTTGGCTTCCGATCGCGGACTGCGTTAATGCCGCGACCTTATGCGAAATTCACCCGTCCTTTTCCTTTCTCCTACCGTTATAATTCAGAGATAACCCCCCGTAAACGCATGTACAAATTATAACCCTCCGCAATGCTATTTGAGAGGACTTCTAGTACGTTTTAAAATGTCAGGAGATCGAAGTTCAACTGTGACCGGAAGGCGAATATTATATCCAGGCTGGCAAACGTATTTGCAATTAATACGGATACTCCTATTCTCACAATTACTATCGCTGTTCAGATTCCAACCAACTACTGGTGGTTCTGGCAGGAAGCCGGTGTTATACTGCTAGAGGGAAGAGGAAACAAGTACATAGTGGAAAACATGGCAGCGATTGAATAGACACAGCGGTTAGATACCAATTACACTTTTAGGCTGTTTCATATTAAAATAATTGGACGCCGATAACTATCAATTTGTATAATTGCACCCTTCTTTGAATATACACATTAGTTTATAGAAAGGCCTTGGCTTGTGACCGGCGGGCGGGCGTTGATTGCCCCAACGTATGAAAGGCGGACTCACAAAACCAAATACGAATGGCTCACAGTTCTGTGAAACATGTCGAAGGGAGAACGAGCCCACGATGAAGTGGAAATAAATTAGTTCAGTTAATTTTAAGGAACAAGTCGGCATGCAGTTTGAGAGCAAAATGTCCATTGGTATAAACTACCCGAGAGAGGGAATCATTGACATCTTGAGCTTGTAATATGATAATTTATTTATTATATATATATATATATATATATATATATATATATAGAACAAATTAATTCGGAAACTGAGGTTAAAGGACCGGGAAGTATGAAAACAAAACTTTCACAAAGGGGATAAAAAAATTATTGATGTTACACTACTTCCTGTATCTGGGATCGGACTAGTGATGTGCAGTGGGTATGGAGAAAGTAACTCGAGAAGGCCTTAGTGAGGCTGAGCCATTCAAGTTTTTACTTTCATATCCGATTATAATTTGATCTGCTGAGGGCGATAAATCGTTTAATGTAGAAATGGAAACAGTGGACGCCGGCCGGTGGGAACGGCACCGATGAAGACGGCAGTCAGTCACACCGGTGGCAGGGCATAAAGTACGATTCCCGGATGCGTAAAACTCAAAGCTCGTTACGAAAACACAATAGGGGCCGGTAGCGGAATCGTATTTATCGGCCGCGGGCGAGGGAAAATATGTTGGGAACGCGGCGGAACGGGAGGAGGAGTAGGAGGAGGAAGAGGAGGAGGAGGCGTACTCCTTTTTATACCCCCTCAGGGGCCCTCCAGTTTCCACGGGCCTTACGGGAGCTGTATATGGGAATCCCGCCTGGGAGATTCCGCTTATTATCCGGCCGCGACGAGCCGTCCATGCTCAAATATCTGAGGGGTAAAAACCGCCGTGGCGCGGATCCCGATCGTCCATTCATTAGGGGTCCGCGTTTGATTCCCGTACTGGGAAGATGGCCGACCGATCGGGGGGTTAGATAACGGGGATAACAGGAGGCCGATGATAAGTTGAAAACCGTGGGAAAAAGCTGAAAAATCTAACGATCGGAAAGTCTTCAAATATGGTATTGATTCGATGAAAAGTTATTTGCCGACTATTCTAGCATCGACAGAGGGCCTTAACAACTATAAGGAATTCTATAGTTTCTGACGGAAACTGTAACGGTTAAACTCGAAACCGATATTTTCATTAATGTAACGAAATTCGAACCCTGAAATCTATATTTCGATATAGATTAGATAATGCTCGTTTGTTTCCGGACATTTTTTTCTAATGTGCCGGTGCGATAAATAAACCCCGGATAACGGAAAAGAGCTTCAAGTACGAAAATAGGCGGATGATTTACTCGAGGGTCTCCGAGATGCCGGGGAATTAGAAGACAGGGCACGCTACGGGATAATAGCCGGGGCCCGGACGGCTGGACGAGAGGCAACATGACGAAACCCCTCCGACCCCGCTGAAAAGCCCGAGGCTCTCGCTCTCGCTCCATCTCTCTCTATCTCTCTAGCGAAAAATCGCACCTCTCTTCTTATTCTTAATCCTTACAGAGAAAAAAATAAAATAAAGAACGGAAAAGAAAAGAGAGAGAGAGACGATTAAGCCAATTAAATATAATTTATCATAGAGTCACCTTTCCGACTCTGGGTCAAGGCTGAAAACCTCGGACGGCGACCACACTCGCGATGAGCCGTTCCACAACGAGCTATTCAAATTTCCAGAGTTTTGAATTGGAACGCATATTGAACGGCTGGGAAACCGCGAATTTTCCGTTAACATTATTATTATCCCGCTGTATTTGTGTTTCAATCTCCAGTAGCGGACGTAGAGGCTACTGGCTACGGTGAAAGGCCAAAAGTTTGACTCTGAAAACTAATTATGACGAGAAATCAGGAATGAACACTTATGGATACTGCGTATGCGTGATTTCAAATATTCGACTTTCTCAATGGGTTTTAGAGAAAACATATAGAACTAATCGAAATAAAAAGCTGATATAAGGTACATGTGATAGTGTGAGTAAAGTATTTTAGACCTATACATATTGTGTTATATGTACACTGCTTATATGTATAAGCACTGAAATTATTGTAAGATCGCTCCTGACACTATCTCCAGTGTTCTTTTTGAAATTTCATTTGTGTACTCCAAAAACAAGAAACCATTGAACGGGAACAATATTTGATTGTACGGGGATTAAAGTTTGGTGCTATGAGTAGCGTCCCAGGAAGATCCGGGGGTCCCAAAGCCCCCGGACTCCCGTACAAAAGGTGGCGATAAGTCGCCTCTGGGACAATTAATCACCTGTTGACGTGGGGAAGTGGGGAGGCATACCGCGGTGCGTGGACCCTTTCAGCGGCGTGGACCTTGAATACACA
Organism: Lethocerus indicus; assembly: GCA_019843655.1. Classification (NCBI taxonomy): domain Eukaryota; kingdom Metazoa; phylum Arthropoda; class Insecta; order Hemiptera; family Belostomatidae; genus Lethocerus; species Lethocerus indicus. Next base: position 8,134,233 of record JACDQD010000011.1, read on the forward strand.
CTGAGTTCTTAATTATGGTAATTGTATCTCTCTCTCTCTCTCTCTCTCTCTCTCTCTCTCTCTCTCTCTCTCTCTCTCTCTCTCTCTCTCTCTCTCTCTCTCTCTCTCTCTCTCTCTATCTCTCTCCTCCTGGCCGTTAGGCGGTCGGCTCCCAGTCTATTAATCACTCCTCGTCCCGGACCAGTGTCGCAGCTCCGGCCGGACCCAGCAATAACCGACCGTCTTAAACCGAGGAGAGAGTCCGGGACGACGGAGCACGGAAACACTGCACTCATCCAAATACAGTGTATTATTTAACATTATATATGATTCTGCCGGGAAGAAGTTATTATTTATTTATTTGAAACTAACTATCGGAGCTAAAACTGGATGTGCGATGAAGCCAGAAGAGAACTCTTGGCAGCAGTGAAAGCAAAAAATCAAAACGGTTATCGGAGGTAAAATGTGAATGCTCTAAAATATTACAAGTGGACACCATCGCGGTATTCCTACCATTTAGATAATGTTTATAATTAAAAAAACGTAGTTAATGTTAAATTTTCAAATAGCCGACAAAATAAATTCAGTAATATAAAATTGTTATGTGCCTACGATTGTATCTATGGCATAACTAAATAGAAACTAATGGTTCCTTCTTAGCACTGTGAAGAATTTGAAAATACATGTTTGATCCGTTGTTTGTACATCTATGTTATGCTAACCCAGTTCTTCGGGTCGCCCTGAAACAACCGGGCGATCACTGCCGACATTTCAAGATTTTTGTTCAACGCAATCTAAAGCACTATAACTCGGAGTTGAGAAAACGTTTCTGAAATATAAGACGTATAGGGGAATTAACGAACACTAGGACGCTTCGACCCCCCGAGTGAAACTGGCCTCGACCCGTTTCAACCTGTACCGCCTAGTTTAATCTAAGAGGCACGGGTCATGGATTCAACATCAAGAAAGAGGATACGCCGAAGGCAGTTGGATACGTTTATGGGATTTTCTAAGTCCTCAAGTGTAAATTCATCCTGCCAAATTATAACACAGTCGAGGGGACAGTTAAATACAATTTTCAACTGGGATTACAATAATGAAGTTTCGATCGTATGAAGCGAAAATTGGCCATAAAGAGATGTATATTAGCGGTTGGAATTCACATTATATGTCACACCGGACACGAGATGAGCTGCCTTGTCAGGAAGGGGGCCAAGGATAGCAGCGCTCGGCTCTGATGCCGGCTACGGGCCTTATTATAATAAATTTATCTTGATTACCATTCAGAAATATCGACTTAAAAATGTCCAGCGGACAGGAAATATCCGGTGTAATAATCTGTGGCTGAGTAACGACTGTGTTATGCGCAGCGTTAACGGCTCTCGATGGGCTTCACGGCTATGTGGGGGGATTTTATAAAGGCGTAATTCTCTTCTCGTAGATGGCTTTTTAAAAGGAGGCGGACGATACCGCATCCGTGCATTTAGATGTAAATGAATTCTCGAGGCGGGGGAGTTGCGCGCGCTCCCGTCCCATTGGGATGCGCGTCATAATTGTTTGTTGACTCCTAAACAGGTGTCCAAAAGACTTTTTTTTATATATATTTTTTCCTTTTTTTCGTTTCAAGCACCAGAAAATGTCTACGGGACACTTTCGACCTCTGATAGCTTTCAGAATTTCTGAACTGTAATTCAAATAAAAACACTAACAGCCTGACAAACATCAAATACACATCATACAGAACAATATCGACTATAATAAATGCGTAAACGTATCTCAATACGTAAACGTTGATGGTATTTATCGCCATGTATAACGAGAAAATAATGATTTGTTTCGGGTTTAAGCAGAACGCACAAACGAAATACAATTCCTTTCGGGGCATCGTCCTCAAGATGAATCACGAAGCGGTGTAATAGAGTGCTAGCAATTTTTCATCACTCCGTTGTAAATTTAGCGCTGACAGGATTCTTCGTCGCCCGCCGACGTTCGTAAATCCTTCACCGTATTACAGATATAATCCCGCTTACGATTTCTATATAGACGAGACCGGTCCAAAGGAACGGTCGGGACGGATATCGCACGAATGATTATCACCTTATAATTTAATTATTATAATTCGTCTTAAAGAAAATTAATCATGTTAAGTGGGGCACCATATATTCATCGACATTATTTGCGCCGACCTCGAAATACAACATAGCCTAAACAAGGCCCAAAATTTCAATAACTGATGAATTTAAATTCCTATCCAATTCTACGAATTCTAGCATTTAATTTTTAATTTTTCACGTTGTATAATTATTAATTTACGATACCTGTTTGGTGTACCACGTTTTGGAATAATTTCCGCGATTCATAGCGAGGTCACACGCTATATTATCACAGGAATACCGACGGGTTTCCAGCACAATAGAGAGACAGGTAAGCATGTCGCATCCTGTCTAATACTATCACTGCCGTAGGATAAAGATTAGCGAGTCATAATGACACAATCATTCTGGAATGAACGATGGTACGATGGGCAGAGACGGCAGTTTTCTGAAAGCGAAGCAGGGCTCTATACCCGTTTCTCATTGGGCGAGAATCCGGTGTTGTTCCAACCGATGCCGAGTCGAACGAGTTCGTAACTCAAAGCGACTCCCGTACAGTTTCTAATCGACACGTGCGACTGTCAACCCGGACCGCGGTTTATGTACAGCGCCGTTTAAATCATCGGCCGAGGAAAATGCGAAGTGGGGTTGGATGGAGGGAACGTTAATTGTCTCCGGGAGAAAGGTGGTATAATTGTTAAAGCGTCCGTTCGGACGGCGGTCGGGTGGACCCAATAATGTTACAAATTATGGTAATCATGTGGCCGGCGTCCAAGCATTGTTCCAACGAGGGAAACCTGTCCCCTTTCAGATTGTTGAAACAATCGTCAGACTCGGTATAAAGCTACCGACTACAATCTAGCCAATAGGTTTAATTAAACAATACAAGTGTAAAAGCTTTAAGCACCGTTTTATACACATATGCATTGTACATAATTTCAAGCTGTTATTGATGATTGATGAAGTGTTCATCACTACGGTTTAAATGGGTTTGTTTCAGAATGTCAAAAGTACTACATGCTGTATAGAGTACACGGAGATAAACCGAAGAATAAGGTTCTATAAAAACATAATCGATTACTTTCAAATCGACGAAATGGAGTGTGGAATTTAACCGATAAGGGATGAAAATTTAAGTCTGAAAACTAAATCGTAACTACTGCGGCCCTTTGATTTCAGAATGTTATTATTCGATGCAGTTTAAACAGACGAACACAGAAATTTCGTTCAAAGTCTCGTTTAATGTCTGATTTTTAAATAAGAAAAAACCTAAGACGCCATTAGCGGCCGCCTGGATATTCCTCTATTATAGGGGATTGTTTAAAACTGTAAATATTCGAAAATTGTCGAATAAATATTGGCAGCGTAAGAAGGATCTTAACTGTGGGGGAAGGAATATAGTAAATATGGTAGCACTCATAGAAAATGTTGCTGGTGTAAAATAGTGGAGGTATATTGTCTCCCCCTGTAATCGGGGAAGGCGGAGCCGGTGTTGGGCAATGGGGCCACCCCCCCCCCCGTTTCTCGATATCGGACCGCACACTGGGGGGAACCGACGCGGCTGGGATGGCTATCGCACGCACTGTTCCATTATTCACAAGTTGAATTCTTGCACAAAACTGTTATTTATGATGTCTTGGAATTGCTAAAACACCCGGTCCGCTCGCCAACTCCGCTGTCGGCGGGACAGAGACTCGCCGGCCAATATGGTTTCGGCCAAGGGTAACCGAGGACGAACTAGACAAATACATATGTGGGACACTGACAAATCCTCCATCTGTTTAAAATAAATATAACATGTGACAATATATTGACGCTAATAAAACACGATAGTCAAAATATAGTTTAAATATTACACAAAGTTGAGTAATGACAATAATTTTAAGTTTGATGAATACAAATATAATATTTTTTTAACTTTTTTTATTTTGTATAATCAACATTGAATGTTATAAGTACAAATGCTGTCTGTATTTTTTTTTCACATGCATATCGTGCCACCCAAAGATGGCACTTTTGACACAAGAACAGTTATTGTCTTAGAGCTAAGAAGATCTCTAGGACACCGGTGTTTAAGCCGACGCGGGGTTAAGGGACCGGGGGGGGGTAAGAGAGGAAAGGGACTGAACGAGTGGATTAGGATGAGGACATAGGCGGGAGTGGAAATTCAGGAACCGGGATATTGCGACTTCGTCGACTACTGGAACGGTGGATTGTGTGGTCAGAAATATACCAGGGAGCATTAAGGATATTGACTCGAATCTCTGGATGCGAGCGATGTTGGATGTCTTGGTGGAACCCCATAGCTCTATACCGTATGTCCATGTCGGCTTAAGTATTGCCTTGTATATTGTCAGTTTGTTACTTAAGGTCAATTTTGATGTCCGTTTTAAAAATGGTCTTAAAAGTCCAAATTTTCGGTATAAGTCGATTCTTTTGAGTCGGGTATGGGGATACCACGTGCAAATATTAAAGCAATATTGATATTAATTTTCCTGGGCTTACAGACCAGTCCACATATTCTTTGGATGTAGCAGAACGACAGTTATTTTGAAAATGAATCGCAAACCATCTCTCAGGCCAAAGAATCACCTCCTCCAGATGAACCTAATCAGGATACTAATATTTGGATTTCTTCCAAAATTCTATTTACCAGTAACTACAGTGTAACATATTGTCGCAATATATTGTTAGAGGAAACTCAAAGTAAACACCGATGTTTATGCCGCGGAACGCGAAGTGAATTTTAAGAACTCAGTTGCCTTAGAGGTTAGAAAAGAATGGAATATAGTTAGTTCAGAATTAAATATAAAGGCCAATACGTTTTACTGAGTTATTTTAATTTTATGTCGTTGGAATCAAATCCAGGCGGAAATGGTATTGAACGCGGCCTGAAACCGAGCCAGAAGTCGACCCAAGAAAACGACGTATAAATTGTCCGTGTAACGATAAATTTGCTTCTATTTATGATTGAACGGATTGCAAAATTCAAAATAAATCAATAATTTAGATACCGCCGAGTTTATGAGACTTCAAGAGCTTTGAATAATATATTTATACTATATTATTCTCTGTAGTTTGACGTCTACAACAAGAACGTTTTGAACATTAGCAAGATGCTTAATCGCCGGCCAAAATGCGTACTTCATGCTACGGAAGATGCTGAGAATCCGATTCCGGTCTTATTTTTATATAAAACATATCAAACACTAATGATGCTGAAAATCTTACTTTCAAATTAACTACACTGTCAATGCGACCAAAAACTATACAGTTTAATTAGACACATGAATTATACTGCCCCCATCAAACGATCTCTCATAAAACCTTTTACAGTCCTCTCAGCGATGCAATTCCCAATAACACTTTTATGACGGAATATTATTAAGGACCCGAATGGGCATTAAACGTTATAACGGCCCACCTATGTCGCAGGGCCGACGGGTTTTTGCTTCTCGTCATTCTCAGTAAATTAACACATTGCTTCTAGAGGTATCAGACTTAGCTCTGCAATGTTGCAAGCAGCTTTATTTTACTGTTTCGATATTTTCTAATATTAAAATGGCTTGGGCCGTACAAACCGATGCTGTTGGAGTCGCGGAGACGCAGTAAATATCGGTGAGGTCCCAATTAAATGTTATACCGAGCATTATAACAATAATTGGAAGTTGATAACTATCAATTTGTTTCATTCTTTAGTTCCACTTTCTGGCCCCACAATAAAGATTTTCGGTGGATTAAACGAAATGAAAGGGTCCGGTATAATTTCTCCGCCTCGTAATTCGAGTGTCGGTATTAGTTTATGCAACGAGGACCGGCTAATAACAATAATTCAGTCCTATTATAATAGACATGGGGAAAACCTCCAATCACGAAACAATTAAAAGAGAATGAAACCCGCTCAGATGGCCTGCGGTTAAATAGAAATTAATCATCGATAATCAATAGGGCACGATACTCCTGGATTCTTTATTGCCAACATAAATATTCAATATTGATTTCAGCGCTTTCGAGACTAGATTGAGTACCTCACATGTTCGTGCTTTAGTGAGGCACATACTGGTGGGGGACGTCCCGTCTGCACACGTCACATACTCACTAATCTACTAACGTAACTGAGGATGGCGAGAAGTTAAAATCTGTCTACAATTTGATCAACTTTTGGATACATAATGTCGCAGTTTGTGTCTTTAATACGTATATCACAAACTGCAGTCGGTCAAAACAGTTGAGAACGTAATAAGATTCTTTTGTTAATTCTTCCAGCTTCCACAGGATAAAAAAATATTTAATAAATATTTACACATAATAATAACATTTGAATCTAGTAGATTGATATAGTCTGCAACGTAAATCTATAAATAATTCTATGACGTTATCGAAAAGATACTAATGTAAATAATATTCACAAATTATGATTCATGAGGATTTTAAATAATTTCAGAATCCTAGAAGCGCGATTCCAGTAGAAGATCCCCGCATGCAATCATGTAATGCATTCACTTTTTCCTATATATAAATAATGTCAAATCTCCCGACCTCATAAATAATTCCAGCCTGTGATTCTCACGGATGTCGTAGTTTCGTATCGCGGTTTACAAAACTGACGCAACTGGGTAAGTGCTGCGGCAACTCCCGAGTATTCGCTCGATACTCCCTCGGGTAATCACGCGGCAGAGCGGACGACCCGACGAAGAGGCAAATGAAAAAGAAAGAGGAGGAGAAAAAAAAAGAGAGGGAGGGAAAAAGTACTGTTATTAATAGACGGATGGAAGCGACTCTCGGTCGGCGGTGATCGCGGCGATCTGAAAGTCGTAGTCGTAAACGAACGAAGCCGCAATTATATAGTACAATGATAGAAACCCGGGACACGTAATGGAATCGAAGGCCGCAGATGAATCTCAGAAATTGGCGGGTGCTCTATTCCTCTCTCTGGGCCTCCCTTGGAGATGATGTCAGGACCGCGATGATGATCCGCGTGATGACATCCGAAAGGGAATTTTAAATAGGATAATCCAAATTGGATCGCTTTCAGGCTGTGACTAGGATAACTTAGGAGAAGGCGGAAGTGCCAGAAAGAAATTAAATAATTAAAATTACTGACAAGACGCTTCGTTGGGGGCTGCCGAGACGCGTATCTTACAAATTTTATTGCAGGACTAGAGATTCGAACGTCACCTGTGAATTGAGTCAGGCTACTTTTTTGCGTTAACTATCGTCCAGGATGCAAGTATTATAATCGGACAAGGTGAAGTTGGAAAGAGGGCAATTAAGCGGTTGATTTATCGGAGCAAATCCGTCATGTCCGTAGATTTGAGTAATTAATTCAACGACAATAGGGTTTAAATAATTAACAACGTTCAAGTAGCCGACGGTAATTAATGCCCGCTCATTTCTTTTTTTTTAAATTGATACGTTAAGCGTTTACCAACGGTAAAGTCGATACTTGGAAATTATTCAGGATCCGGTGAGTGGGACAGGATTATAATTAGCAGAACGGAGGGAAAGCAAATTAAAGTGGGAAGTCCGATCTCCGACGCATTAAGTCACGGCCGACTTGAAATCTGGATAAAAAGGTTTCTCCGGCGTTCAGTCTCGGGACTTCCTCGCGTTATAATAGGGGAGGGGACCCGGCCGAGTCGCTTGTAAATTTATCCGCCGTGTTAGATGTCATTAGGAATTTATGAGAAGCAGTTTACTCTTTGCCCGGCCGCGGATCCGCTTCAGTATGTGTAAAGCGGCTCCCACAGCCACCGTCCACCACTATTACTAGAAACACTACCACTGACGCCGCTCGAGGAATTTACACCGCTCGTTTTTACCGTGGAAATGAATCGGCGAAAAGAATCAACCGGCCGTTGAATCTCTGTTCGGTCGGTTTTAATTAAGCGGTTACAGCTAACTCGAAACACGGTCATAACAATAATCATCATAACAAACAAACGCTTTGTAAAGCGACGAAATAGACCTGAGGACGTGAAGACTCGTTCTCGCTTGCCTGAACCATAAATTAGTTGGATTTTTTTTACTCTTTCTTGTGACGTTCAGCACCTAATACCTAGTGCAACAATATAATCCGTCTAGATTCTTCCCGTAAAAGAAAGGAAGTTAGAGATAGAATTAGGGGAGAAAAAGATTCTCAGATAGAGCGTCTGAGCGTGCTCGGCCCACCATCTTCTTTATTAACGACAGAGCGGGCGCCGTAATTGCAACAAGCTTTCATCCGATAAATATTACAACTTCTATTTCTCTCCCCCTTGCACTCCCACAATAGCTACGACCCTCTCTTTCTATTCTCTTAATGGTGTCGGGGGGAGGCGTTTTTTAACCCATGATCGCCATAAACCAGACGGCCGGGGCAAACAACGGGAGCGAGCGAGACGGATATAGAGGAGCGAGAGGGAGAGAGAGACAGAGAGAGAGAGAAAGAGAGAAAGGGTGGGCGATAGAGGAGGCGGGTGTTTATGAGATATCCGAGACCGGTTGAATTCACTGTTTTTTGCCGCTTATTTAAAACCCTATTTATTTAGTGTACACCAGTTTCACTGCGATCCGGGCAACCTGAACCAATTGGCTATCAAAGAGGCAATAAATATTATAGCTGTGTGGTCTAGAAAACTTATTCCGTTTAAAATCAGTACGGGCGTGAATTTACAACCCCAATATTTTATATACATTTAATCATATATTATTATTTTCTGGTAATAAAATTACAGTCGGTAAGTGTTCAATTGGACTAGACCTATTTTAACTGTATAATTACTAGTTCATTTTCTAATACTAGATTCATATATAGAGAATATTATTAAATCATAGTGATTTTTTTATGTCAGCATTGGATGTATCTCATGATTATACGTTACGGATATAGGCATACAGACATTCCAACACGCCATGCAACACTGAAGAGAAATTAAAAAAAACGCAAGTATTGTATAATATGATTATTGACCGATACACCGATTTTCGTGGCAATTACTGAAATACAACCGAGTTTCTTTGTCAAGACGGATATAATACAAGGATAGAATATAACGATGCCCGTAATGGGGATCATTATGAAATGGAAAATAAACGCCTAATGAATTTAATCGAAGACCAAAGGTTTTTCCGGCTCGCCAATTACGCTGCGGCCGTCTAGAGCAAAAGGCTTTAGATCAAATTGTATATAACTCAATCGGAGCTATCAATACCGAACCGCTTATTAGGGCGAGTCATATTTAATTTCTCCGCCATCTGAGTTCCGTATCATTACGCCGGCGTAAACAATGCCGGCTGTCTCTTAAACCAGCCTCCAGCCATCAAACCGACAAGCCGCGGACGGTTTCACGTACGGTACTGGTTCGCGTTCACTCAACGGTCTGTAATTTGAGAAAATGATGTCGCAAGTCCTAGACATGTTTCCGACTGTCGCCGTCTTCAGTTGCGTCCCGCCAGTGAAATCAAAAAATAAGCCAGGGTCCTTTTAAAGCCCTTGAAAAGATTCAGCGCTTTACAATTCGAGCAAAAAATATCATTTTATAGGCGAGTGTCCGATATTGAATGAATTTAGATTATTAATATTCTAGGAGGCAGTTTTCTGCATGCAAGAGGTTATTGAGCTCGACAACTGAGAAAAGTGGACTGATTTGGCAAGATATATAACGTTGGCAGGGATATATTAACAAACATGAGTGGCCTAATTTAATTTCGTCTTTTTGGACTCCGGTCAATCCACCGCATTAGATTGTACACAAAGAGGATGTAATCCACAACCTGCCATGACAGTTTTAAATGCTGAACTCATTTCCTCATGCAAACTCTGTGATAATCCCAAACGCCTCATTTTATGCCTTATAATAATTTAAAAGTCTAAAGTTAGATTATGTGCAGTAATAATTGTAGTGTTGACTTGCAAATGAATGCTAGCAAAAAATTTACAAGAAAGAGAAGCTCGTTTTTATTCTGTTCAGAACTCTCATTAACAAATTAGTAAGGCCCGTAATTTCATGAAGCGAAGGTAACAAGTCATCGATTATGGTTACTGGAAGTATCTACGATATACCCAATGTGGAAAAGCTGCCATCTGGCCTCGATTAGTCTTTACTTCGGCTCTCTATTGACCTGGTCACCTTTAACGTCTAAAACATTACGAGCTCCGGCGAAAATACCCCAACAAATGGGCAATGGGTGAATCACAAGAAAGCGAAAGATTTACGGTGCACAGCGTAATATTTAAACGGTCGGCTCGAGTTATCCATCGGAAATCAAGGGCACGAACCAAATGAATTGATGAATTATTTAGTTCCACATAGATGAATACCGAGAAGCATTCTTTGCGATAATACATCTGATTTACATTAGTGAGGACATCCATGAAGGAAGCTGCGTTGTTATTACATCAACCCGGCCGCATGAAAAAGGAAACATTGATTTCAAATAGAATGGCAATTTCTATTACTTATTTCAGGAAAATACCGAATTATTTCATCCGTTCTCTCTATTCCGCCGTGCATTCTGCCAATTTCAGAAATACTCCGTCCTTGAGAAGAATCAGAAAGGGAAAAATAACTCTCGAATTAACAAGGTGATAATAATAAGTATCCGCGGGTAGGAAATATCGAAGATTGATGGTTTCATAACATGGACAATTACCGTGGCAAGTAAGAATAGAAATGATTGGTGCGGGCAATTATTAGAATCGGACAGATAGTAAGTTATAAAATAGGTATTATTAATTTATACACTACTGACGGAACGGTACTGAAGAGTGGGAGATGCAAAACTAGTCTATGAATTAGATCAAATCATTATTCGAAACTCTCATAGACCAACTAACAGTCTAAACTTTTTTATAGATTATACATATTCAAACGTATTTCAAGCGAATGCACATACACAATCTTGTTAACGACATATTACTACGGATGCACCTTTCCGCAGGCATTCAATAATAATGAATGGAAACGGCGAAAGGCCAAAACAGTAAATTTCTAAGCGAGAGAGACAATAACACTGCGACCATAACACTTACTTTTACGACGTTATTAGCGATGCTGCAACGCTCTCCGTTGTAAAGGGGTAAAAAGGCCGCCGAGTATAAATTATATAGCATATCGAAATCGGTCTAATCTTTCTTTCCACAAGATAATTTCCCAGTTGAATATACAATGCGTGAGCATAACTGGAGGAGGCGAGACCTTATGCTGGACGTTTATCTCCTTCAAAATTGAACGGTTATCTCGGATGCGATCTTAAGACTCGCCTCGTTAGAATGGGATGATTTAATTTTCTCTTATTATTTATAGCGTAGAGCATTCTGCCGTGTCTTAATCCGCGTTGAGAAATACAAATTACAGAATACAAAAGAGGAGCTTGCGTACGCAGCTTGCGCCCCGAGGACCGATCGCCTGACGGCCTATTCAATTTGCCCGGGGAGAATTATTTTCTGGAAATAAAAAGCAAATACGGGACCGACGCAAATATGAAGTCCCGGCCTGTAATTATGAAAGGGCGACGGGGCAAAGCGGACTTCGCAATAGTTTTGAGTGGCCGAGCCAAGGAGGTTCCCCCAGTACTGGGATACTTGAGACGGAGAACTGGTAATTTCCTGACGTTTTATTATTATCGCCGCCTAGCGAGAAAAATCGTTGCGCATTTATCGGGCGCTTAGAAAATATTCCTCGGTATATTTTTAGTTCCACAAGTGAAATTGTGTTAGGAGGTACAATTCGTGGAAGTTGACCTTACGGGGGTGGCGATTATACGATTACTTCAAGCGGATACTTCAATCTTGGTGTTTGTACTCATTTAAGATTAATATGTCACCGAATTTATATTGAACAGAAGAATCTTAGAGTTCAGTAAAATGATTACCATCACTTTATTCTCAAAATCATAAATTCTAAGTCAATTTGTTGCTCCTCATCGTGGGCTCACTCCCGCCGTTGATTTCTCCTCGTCAGATTTTTTAGAATTGTCGACGCTCAATAATTAGAGTATTGTGGAAGTGAAATTGCGAAAGTTTTGCTGTCAACACTCCTTGATAGCTGGTTCATTAACATTATATTCCGACCGAATTTTCTCGCCGTCGGTTTCCCCAAGCGAATCTTCGTTAGGGACACTGTGCGCTTCCCAGCCGAAGGATTACACGACGGCAAAAAGGTGGGTCGACCCCGGGGCGATGAGTCACCCCCGGGCGAAGGCGTCGGGCGGTCTCTGAAAAAAAGTTAATTCTGCCGTGCCCGAGGTGTGACTCTGACAAGGGGACAACAAATATGAGTGACGTCGGTTAAGGCTCTCCCGGGCATCCGGATATGGGCTAGATAAGGGGAGCCACCCTATCAATAAACCATTGCCGGGTGTCGCCGCGCGCACCTTTGGGAAAAACGCTTGTCGGCTCATACCTCCGACCATCTGCCCCGAGAGCCTCTTCCACATCGTCCCATTCCTTCATTTTAGATTTCAATATATTTCTTTTTTTTAATTCGATATATTGTTCAAAAATATTGTTCTCGTTAGTTTTGATACAGAGACATCGTAAATCTGGTGCTGTGACTTCGTGAAGTATGAAAACTTTCAGACAGTTCTGTTTCACAAATGTTACATGCCGATTGAAATTTTTTTAAATTCATTCTCTTTTCACGTTCGCTTAATACGTATTGCTAAAGCTCTTCAAAATGAACTGCGGCCTATTCAATAAAGGCGTAAATCATCATTTCCTCCGGACAGGCACCAATTTATAAGCGCTATTGGGCTGTAGTGCTGACTTCTTCGTCGCCGGAAGCCGGTATGCTTAACTACCTATATAGAGACAGGGGAGAAATTCTGAAAACGCTTGCGTTAAATTAACGGGTTTGGGGGTATTTTCCTACTCCCGCAAATACCCTTCGCTGACCCCCTACCCCCTTATTAGCTTTTAAAAGGTATGCTTTAGTGAAAATACAGATTTTATTTTAATGAATGTGACATCAGTGCTCACTGACGAAGTTGGTTTTGCCCCCCGTGTGAAAGAAGTTTTATAAACTCGCGCGTTCGTTCCACGGCCCTACGTGAGTGTCCCGGACCGAACCGTGATATATTGGCCGGCGGGGGTTTAGCATTCAGCGTACGGCCGCGCGTCCGCTATCGTCACACACCCCGCGGAGAAATAAGTCCGCTTCATTCATATGCGAAATGCCCAATACTCGAATGTCGGACGGACATAATGACCCGGCTCGGTAGGCGGGACACGTCCCCCCGCTTATTGAGGAGCGTCCCCCCCCCCATCAATAATAAATTTCAAGACCGCCGCTCCTCACACCTAATTGATTAACCGGTCGCAGCCGCCTTTTAAACGCCCATTTATTCCGGCCAATCGGCGTATAATAAATATGAGCCTCGTCCCGGCCATGTTAAAAATAGGGAACCGGTCCGTAAACAAATTTTTCAATCGCCCGCCCCATAATTCTTGTCTTCATATAACCGGCTTTCATTACTGCCCGGTTGTACACCCAAATTTTTCCCTAATTCCTGACCTCAGATTAAGAATTAATCTTAATATCCTGACGTATTAAAACTTGCCTAGGAACCGACATCACTGGGTGGCTTTTTTATCAGGAGAAGCAAGTGTACAATAAATAAGAACGAGAAAAAAGGAATTGACAATGTAATTTTGAAATAAGTTTACGTACATTCTCTTATGATACTATGATATTAATCCGCATTTCAACTAATTTTACCAAGAAACCTAAACCACTTCATTCTCGGAATGGGAGGATAAACACGGATTCGGCACACTTGATAATTTGTCTGTCACTATCCAACTATCATTTGAACGAAGGGTACGAGGCCTGGTATAATATATCTTCTCTAAGAGAATTCTGCAATAGAATTTACTGAAATGTATTAATTGCGCCGCGTTTTGTTGTACACAAAATATGCTCAATTTTTTTCCGGTTATGGAAAAAAGTTATACCGGCTGTAAGAAATAAATGGGCGGTATCCGATTCTGAATGATCAACCGGCAGGGTCGAAGGTTCCTACAGTCGTAACTACCGTTCGTCCGGGTCCTTTTCATTTCGCTTTTTCTTCTACGCTTCCCCTCCCCCCTCAGAGAAGAACAGGAATGCGGACGATTGTGAACGTCGCTTTGTACCAATGTCGGACGGAGTCAATTCACACGAGTGCGAGAGAGTCGGAAAACGGAGAATGGCGAGAGAGTGAGTGAGACGGAGACTCTTGGCGCGAGTGAGAGCGCAACAACAAAAGGAGCTACTGTGAATGAAACCGGACGCAGTGACAAAATCTGGTCCGTTTAAGCTACCACAAGCTATTTTATTTCTATTTGGTGCGTTGTATATTTTTTCTAACAAAATGAAATATCAAAAACATAGAAACAACTACCAAGATGTAGATTACCAATGTATAACCAGTACACGACGAAACGGCCACTTCCTACCGTCCTATGGACCGTTATGAACAAATAATAAATACTAATTGTATCAAATACATTGCACACAAATCGCAATACTGGGTAGGACACCTGTAGAGTACGGAATTCAGCGTGCACCAGGAGTGAAAGAATATTCCGTCTCCAAGGAGGAAGGAGTTATGTATAAATAAAATTGAGTTGTACGACGTTGCATTAAATCACTTCACAGATTTAAAGAATTACGGATCCTGCTCACGGACACGCGGTAACCCCAACACCGTTTAAAAAAGCCAACGAACACCGCTTAATTTCCACTATTAATCGAAGGTAATTATCCGTCGGTTAATATTCGGGCGCAACATATTTTTATTTTCCATCTTCATTAGGAGCCGGTAATTATTTAATTCGTGGTAACCGAGGCTTATGTATAAAAAAAATATTAGAAAAAAATGCGAGTTGAATTTATGTCCGCCGGGGCCAGAGGTCAAGTTTATAGACCCCGAGTGCTCTTCCCTTTCCGAACCGTGTCCACGCGCGCACTGCTCTCGCATCTACACCAACGCCTTCGGATATATTATAATGAATTACATTAAAACTGTTAGCGCGAGTTAAATAACACATTGAAAATTTCCATTTTAGAAAGTAATACCGAAGGGGGATATCCTTGATGAATTGATTTACGCGTGCCGCGGGGACGGTTGCCAATAATTACCTTTCATCGTAGCTTTTTTAAAAAGAAGCGTACGAAAATTTCAATAATAACAGACGACAAAATTGAGACGGAACCTTTCATATACATCCGATATCAGGAAAACGTTCTGATCTTTCGACTTGGGAAAATTATAAAATTGCTGGACTATTAATCAAATGAGACTCGTGAGATAATTTTAAATAAACGACGAGAAACTGAAGCTCCAAATCAAATAGTGCCCACACAATTTCTGAAAGGCGTGAATCTGCATTAAACATTCCCGTAGAAAATCCGGAAAGCTGTTAGGTTGGTGTTTGACTCTTCTGTAATGTACGATATTAGATTTAGAGTTAGATTACGCTAAATCGCTACGTGCCAAAGTTAACGGTTACTAACCTGATTTTCTCTTTCAAAATAACGCTTTATATAAGGTGACCATACAATCACAGGAGTAATCCTTTAAAGCATCTGAGTCTCTTCACTAAGAAGATCCTTAAGTGCATGTCATGTTGTTTGAACTACTTTGATATACCTTTTTGACCCCGCCGGCCGTTATACAGAAGCCATCCTCCTTTATCTCAATCCACGGTTTTAATAGGTGTCGGTTGGGCCCATTCTACGGAATCTCACACATAAGTGATATGGACTCAAACCCATTTCAGCCCGTAAGGCCTCTCTCCAGGAGACTCAGGGAATGACCGATAAAAGAGACAAGAAAAGGAAGGAGTCAAATGCCAGTAAATAAAGGACAAAAACGCTTCGGACCGCTGGGCCGTAGGAGACTGGCCGGTTTGGCTTATCAAAACTCAATAACGGGTATAGCTAATATCAGAGCAGTTCAGAGAATTTCTTCGAATTTCGTTCCAAGAAACTGTTTGTAATATCTTAACTACAATCTAAAAGAGTTAAACTGGCTTTTAGGATATTCGAAACAAATTTAATGCGGTAACACTCGGTACTACAAGAGACCTTTTTCACATAACTGTGATACTGATGTTCGACTATTTTCATTTGATATTTATATAATCGACAGTATGTTATGTCTGTTCGGTATTTCTTACTTCGGAGTTAAAAAATTGAATATAAATCTACGTCACCAAAGAAGGACTGAAAACACTATCACAAACAGTGAACACACTAGTAGTATTTTATGCCACGTTGCATATAGAACTTGGAAGTTCCGCCACGAGCCGGAATCGAACCCGGAACTTAAAATGCCGGTAGCGGACACTTGACATAAACTAAGTTTACGGCTTTGTTTTATGACGAAATGCCCGGACTTTCATAGGTCAGCAAAGTGTTTAAGTCTCCCCTTATAGGAGGCGGAATATCTCACACGAGATATCTAGTTCTCCCCTTTATCTCCTAATACTACCTTTCTTTCTTAGCTCTCCAATTGAATTCCAACAGGTTATACAGCCCCTGCTCCGGTCCGGTGAACTCATTTCGAATGCCACTTCAAAATCAAGTACTCAGACTCTCTGTGTGTCTGTGTCTGTGCGCGCGTTTGTTGTTCCGCCCTTATGCAAATCGCCCAGGTGGATAGAGCAATGTTGTACACATTATTAGAATACATATTCATAGATAGAACCACGGGCGATACGTGTAAAGCTCTTTCTCCCGTCTCTCACCAACCAACATTCGAACCTTTGTCCTCCGGGGAAATTAAGCGTTCAGTGCAAACGAGTACATAATCAATGCTGAATATCGCGGCACTCAATTAAAAATTAAATATTAGTGAAATCAGGTTTCCTTGATTTCCCTAGAAGATAGTTCATTGCTGGCTATAGTTAAAATAGTTAAAAATATTTATTCATAATGGGTGTCATTCGTGCAGACCAAATAGTGACACTGCTCTAATAGTGCTGACAGAATGCTTCATCAGCAGCCATACCTAAGCAACTCAGTAGGACCAGGAGAGTGAAAACAGAATAACACAGTAGAGTAATACAAAACCACTCTTCTCGAAAAAGGAATTCCATTAATTCCTTTCTTAAAAGATGTTACATTCTTACTTAGTAAGAACCTCTTTCTGTACTTTCCCTTGGTCCTATAGTGTGTCCGCCACACATATTGGTTGTGACCACTCTGCATATTTGCGTGACTACTAACTACCTGGCAGGAATTTTTGGACATCGAAATTAATTCCAGGCTCCGAAAGTCTGCACACATCGTAAATCCAGTAACCGTTCCTGGGGTTTATAAATGGCAAACCGATTTATAATTTTAGCCAACTCAGCTTTTACCTTTTTTCAACTTTCAGCGGTACTGCTCAATCCTAGCCGAGGTTAAAAAAGTTCGAAAAATCAATTTTAAAAAATGGCAAACCTCCAATAATGTCCGAAGTTTTTGAGGTATTCGGTCGCTTCCCAGAGACGAGAGAGCTCGGGTTCCCCCCGGACCGCCGCGAGCTCCGACAGCCGTCCAAGGTTGTTATCAGGGGAACAGGACGCGTTTTACATTGCTAATTGTCGCATTATATGGTAAGAACGCCGCGTAAAAGAAAACACAAGGAAAGCGTAAGAAAAACCAGATAGGAAAAAAAAGGCCCGGGCAAAGAAAGAAAGCCGGGGTCCAACCGGGGTTCTCTCGGCAATAATATCATTTTTAATTGGACGCTGAATGTAAATCGAACCGATCTCGGATCTGATTAAATTACGGGCTTAATTTATATGTTAGCGTGCCGCGGGAGGGGGGGACAATCTATAGGCGGCGGTACCTTTAACCTGTCTTATAAACTATTAGTCGCCGCGTTATAGGCGATCTTTTTCATACCGGCTCTCCGGCTCTGTCCTCCTGAGCGCCGGACAATTCCTTTAATATCTTTACCCGAGTGTATTTTGATCTCCGCCAAGCTTCATTGTCGATCGTAAATCTTGACTTGACCCGACCGCTCCGCAATCGGTCCTAGTCATCTAGCATTGCTAATAGCCCTCCGACACGTTCAGATATCCTGGATATCTGACTTTTCAAACGTCAAACGTTTAGGAAGGCGCGTGTAGAAATTGTCAGCGATATGTCCAGAACAGCAATGAAAACTATTTAAGTAGTCTAACCTGTATTATTAGTGCTATATCACACATTACCTCAACTGTACAGTATAACGGTAAGCCAATATCCTAATATATATATTATTATATATTTTTTAGATACGAAATTCAACCTTGAGCAAAAAATAAATTAATTTAAGAGAATATACCCAATAAGAAATAACCCCTGAACATCCATTACGAGAGAGATGGGAAAAGGTGCAACAGTCAGATTTCCTGAAATAGAATCCGTGCAAGTAAATAGCAGTTTCGCCCCCAGTCAATGTATTATTCATTCCCTGGATCGAAAATCGTCCATCCATAATTGTTGGCCAGCAGCGATGACCCAAGAAATAAGATTAACCGGAAGCTGTTTGCCGAGGCAAATACACGCTCCGAAGTATCGTTTTGCTTTAACTGGATTTCAAGGAATACATGGGATGGTTTGCACAGTGAACAACGGTTGGGGCAAATGCTGTAAAGTATATGTACATCGCCGTACAGTAGTAGAAATGCCATTATAATTAAGTGCATCGAAGTTTTTGGTCAGCATCCAGTTCGTATCTCAAAGAATATTAGTAACTGGGACGATTCGACTGGGCCTTCAGTGGCGAATGGGGTTCCGGCTGGCCTCATCCGGTTTCGGTTCGATTCGGAGAAACAGCGCGATTTCTGGAATTTATGAGCGCGATTAGAAAATTCGAAACGAACGAATAAAAATACACGGAGCAACGCGCGGTCGTTTATTTGTCTCCCAGAGGGACTTTCCGGTCCTACCTCCGTCCTCCGTCTGCACCTACCCCCCGTTCCTCGTAATTTTTTCCCCCACGTCGAACCTTTTCCTTTCCCTTTCTGCCCGTGGTCCGTCGCGCACTAAAAAGTGCGACACTGAATTTAACATGAGCCGGTTGGGCAACCGACGTCCGGCTCGCCGCTGGGAATCGGTAAATCCGCCATCTTCCAAATAAGACGTGTCCCTCCGCTCCTTTGAACTGAGAGCGCTCCCCTTTTCAATCTAAATACCCGGCGGCCTCCGCCTATTTCATTTCCGATTTATACAACTTTCAATTTAACCTATAAAAGAATTTTTAAAAAAGTTTTTTTCCAAAAACTGAACGGCACAAATTTATTCATACTGGGAGGTTTTCGACAAGACTCCCTGACCTGAATGCGTCGTATTCACTTCTTCCCTATTGTTGATACTGCTGACATTCTTGTTCATACAAGTAGGAAGGTATATCATAATTAATAACTACGTATATATAGCTTTATTTGTAGATGTGGTGCCCTACAAGTTACATAAAGCATGACAGTCGATAACTATAGTCGTACGATGGAATTAATTCAAGTATAAAATGAGAGTTTCATCACGAAATTAATTGTCTAAGGATGTTCCTATGTACCGAAGAAATTCCGTTCTTCTAACTTGACGTTGAACTGCCATCATAAGGTTCCTCTGACTGACAACTTTAAAAAAATACAATTGTGACCTAAGGCCTCAGGAATAAATGACTTTACGCTGAATTATACCGTTCATTAAATTCTAGTACTTGAAATCTAGGCTACCCGTCAGCGCTCGGTTGCGGTCGGTTCCCCCCTCAAGCCCGCCCGGTTAATTAGCTTATCGGTCGTCTTCGGCCGTCCTCATCCCCAACTTTCCGCTTGTTGAGTACTTTCCAAACGGGACACGGGACTTTTATGCTCATTAACCCGGGGGGAATCTCGGAAAAGCCGGTGAAGGGGGACCGGGCACCGAGAATTATGTCGGTCCCGGGCCGCAGCACCGCGCCCCCGACCCAGTGTAAATCCGTTGCTGATAGCCATCGGGAGGACGGGGTAGATCGGACCGATAAACTGACACTAAACGAACGGTAATTAGTTAGTAAATGCGGAGTGAACAACGGGGAAGTGCGAGCAGAAAAAAAACAAATTCGGAACTAAAGGCGACGAGTAAAATCAGAACTGATTCGATGAAAATGTGTCGAGTCATTTACTTCGAGTTTATTTGTACGACCTTCTGAATTGCGAGAAACTGAATATTCTAATAAGGAGCCGGCATTAACATTATTATTAATTAATTTGAAACTAACTAATTAATTGTAAAACACGGAAGTTCATCGTGGGCTCTTCCTCGCTGACGATTTCTCGCCGCGAATATTCGTTAGGAATACTTTTCCTTGTTTCCGAGCAAAGCACCCTATCCCCCTGTCCCCGGAAGTAAACACTAAGCGGATAAAGAAAAATATGATAGTTTATTTTAGTCTGAGCTCCGAATTTTCTTCTAAAAACGACAAGCTGGACATTGCTGGCGTTGGCGTATTTATGCGGGGGCCCCGGTACCAGTCCGAGGGTGGACATAAAACAGGAGAGCGGTACGGAGGGGACGGAGGCCGGCAGTAATTGAGTTCTGGCTCGGGTTTACTATGCCAAGCGCGTACTCCTTCTTCTTCTTCTTCTTCATACCGCCCGGGCCGATGCTGCGCGGATGCCATCGGTACCCCTTACCGTTAACCAGTTTATGCACCGAATCTCGGCCTCGCTAATGGCTCTGTTTGTTAGCCGTCCACTCCTGGACGAGATACTCCCTCCCTTCCCCTCCTCCGCTCCGACCCTTTCTTCGTTACGCTCGGAAAAAGGGGACCTCGCGCCTTGAAACCTTAATGGCTTTCGGCGACCAATTTTTGCCTAACAAACGTTGACTGATGTCTTTAGTGCAAAGGTCTACTCTAGTTTCAATTATTTTGTCGAAATATTTATAGATACGAATATTAATTTTCAACCGAATTATATTGGCACAACCGAATAGTAAGTATATCGGTTGGGAATGGGACGACATGTATCTTTGTAGTACTGCACAAATAATTTATCCCAAGGAAATTTTACACACGGATACGTTCATCGATTCACCTTCAAGTATCGACAAAAGGTTTTACAAATTACAGATATTGATATTGCCCACTCGAAAAAATAGCGTTAAGACTCTGGGGTACAATTACCGATTGTAATCATTTAAGTGTCATTAAAGTATATCGGGAATATAGTCTACTATAAACTGAAAAATAACACAGTAATGGAAAATTTTGGATCCTAGAACGTATACAAATACCTAAAATATGAACACGGTTGTTGATATACCTTCAACAATTGTGCACTTCAAAATTAGAAAAATTAAAACGAAGAAATGCCATATTCAGAGGGAAAAACCAGTGAAAATATAATGTGCAAAAGAAATGCAAAAAAAATGCATCAAAAGTAAAGAAAATTGCTATCGGCATTTGGACGGTATTCCCGGACGCGGAACCTTGACTCGACCGCGGCCTGAGTTTAACGTTAAACGCTCGGACGTTAAATCGAAAGTCGGTACGGGCCATTGTTATTAGAAGGCTTTTTGATAAATGCGAAATCGTGGGACGGTCAGTGTTCCCTCTCTCCGGCTCTTGCCCCGGGGCGCTAATCTGTGGAAACCGTTTAACCATCTATCCCCAAGGGCTCCCAAGCGGTCTGCGTCCGTTTCTCTGTGTGCGGGTCTGTGTCAAAAGGAAAAACCTTCGCGGCGTCGGTTGCATGATTTAAGAGCGCAGGCGATAATCGCAGTCATGTGGAATTTTCGAAATGGCATAGAGAGTTCCGAGAAGGAACTATTATGATTCAGATTTACCGGAGATGGTAACTCCAGTCCATCTGCCTGTTATTATTTTTTCTCAGGAAAATATCAGTTTAAATCAATTAAGACAATCAAATTTTATAGGAAACACTTAAATTTGAAAAAAAATCCTATTCTAGATGTGATATATGATAAATAATATTTGGAAATATGTTGAAACTAACGACATCGATTATCTGGACACGGAAACTCTGTAGCGCCAAAGAGACTTTAACGCGCTGCGACTAGTCGGTCATTGTCGTTGATCTTGAAGTACTCTACAGTATTGCAACAAGTGTTTCTGGCCCCCCGGATCAATTAAATCTGATGTTTTGAACTTCTGCGAACGCAACGACATCGGTATAATAGAGCTTGGAGAGCGTGTAAAATTCCACGGGAATTGTAATTTTAATTCGAACCGCGATTCCTGAACCCCCCTCCCTCCGCCCACCGAGGGTATAATCCTCCCGACGGCCAAGAGACATGCGCTGGGAGGGGGATTGATGTAAGGAGTGTCCAAGAAGCGGTACGGTGTTGGCTCCAATCCCGGGGTGGGGACTGTCCCTCAACCGATAGCATGTTTATCGCCCCTCTTGGGTAATTGAATAAAATGAAGACAAAGAGGAGAAACCGAGAGGAGGAGACAGAGAGGAGTTGCGCAAGCGGCTGGGGTCCCCGCTTCCGCCGTCTCACCGTGACTTTTACAAATCGAGATCGCTCGACGATTTTAAGTGAAATTCGTCAGTAAAAAGCGAATCCTTAATTGGGCCCAGAACCACGGAGGTGGGGTTTAATCTTCGGATGATAAATTATAATGGCTGTTAAACATTGGAGGGGCTATTTCGTTCCGTCCCATTTTATTCGGTTTCTAACAGGTCAAAATTAGTCGAACGAATGTTTTGTGAAAATTAATTTATTCCTGGCTATTTATTTATTTAATTGGCGCTGGGCCTCCTCGACACCTCCCGGACCGTTGGCACCGGCCTCCACCGCGGGCACTCCTACGCTTTGGAGTGCCGTTGGACTCCTTACGTAGTCTTATTAGAATTTGAACGGAGGCCAATTTAAGATCACAGATTCTGGTGTAGTGCGAAAATAAGATTTTACAAATTTGTAACAACATTTAGGTTCGGGTGTCCGCGAAATCGAAACTTTTGCGACCCCCACTCGCCTATACACGGCTTTCCTATTTCCGCCATCGCTGGTGGAATTTAGTTAATACTCAGTAGTGTGGAAACAGTGGTAACAGGATGTTTCATCATCGGCCGATATGATAAGTACCTAACTCTATTGAAACCGGTCTTAAAAAGCGAAGAAAATCAGAAAACTCGTGCCATAATTATTAAAACATCTTTCTATGTATATCGGGTGGAAGGTGTTTGACACATCCGGTTAAAAATAGGGCGTCTGTATTTTATAGGCGCAATTAATCGGATGTTTATTTTATGGCCATATTAATATTAAATAACATTGCTCCTATGCACCGTGGTATAACAGGAGTAAGTGAATAGGAGTATCAGTAACGTTCTCCTGACGTCCAACTAGCGGGAATCAGATAATTTCGTCGTTAATAGTAAAATAAAATAAATCAGTTATATTTCGTTCTGGGCGGTTTTATAGTCGTACCAGAATGAGCATTTTTGGTACTAAGCGGGAAGCAATTAGGAATACTAACCGGCCTTACAGGGCCCGGACCGTGTTCCGTTGGGGACCATTAGTCCGAAAAGACAGTCGGTGACTCACGCCTTGAAAATGTTCCACTAAGCTCCTTTTTTCTATTTTAACGTTACACATATACAACACGCGAAGCCTGTTGACTCGGGACAAAGATATTCGGTCAAATATTTCTGTTGAGTTTCGAAAGAACCGGAGGAAACCAATCTCCATTGGGCTACGTCCACTGGTGCGAAACCGAAATAGAAAATGTTTGATTCGTACGTGCGGCATGCAATGAAATATAGCAATGCGATAAATTATATAAATACCAGTTACTATTTCCTTTTTGTTTTCAACTGTTATGAAAATCTTATAAGAATATTTAAATAAGAATATTATTCAGTTCCGGGAGACTTTAACGCATTCCGACTAGAACAAGGAATTGCATTACCTCGTTTTAGCGAAATTTAGAATAATAATTTTCCATAATCTTAATAATCCATAATTTTAATTTTAATTAGGTAACAATAATGACATTATAGTATAATAAATACCTAGCGAAAGCCCGGAGTTTCTAACGAGTTCTGGCAAAACATTATAATAGTGTATCAACCTTCAAACCGAAATATAAACGTATAATAATGGTATGGATTTCTACATCCAATACAACCCTATAAATACTCGCATAAGGTAAGATCATCTAATAGTTATTATATTCTTGAATATTTTAAATTGTTGAAACGGCTTTTTGAACGTTGCAATAACAGGACCAAATAGCTGGAGACTTTAAGTCTCCAGTTGAAGCAGTTTCTGCGAAATTTAGAATTTCAACAAGCACTTAAATTCTTAAATAATCTAAATCCGGCGAAATCGTATTCTAGAAGAGTGGTCCAATAAGTTATTATTAATTTTAAAAACTGCATTTGATCGAAACCAGTTCTTAAAATGTAAGCTGTTTAACGGAAGTGCCGGAGACTTTAACGCGCGACAAAAATTTTTGAGAAAATCATCTTTTGAGTACAATTATATATTAAGCTTGTGAATTTATATTATATATACATATATTAATATTTTTATGAATTTGAAAGATCAATTACAAATTACTTCGGATACGAGAATATCAATGTATTTCATTCGATTGTCCCAATGACACAAACTAACTCCTTTACATGTAAGCTAAATCTAATTCGTTCTTATTTCAAATAAATCTATAATATTAAAAAAAGTCAAAAATTGATTTCCGCTACTTGAACTTACGTCATAACGTAAATTACTTCAAGATCAATTTTGTGTTTTTTGTCGTTTCAACCATTTCGAATGACTTCCTGGACAACTGGACTGTTTAAAAAATGAATTAATCACAGACCATCGGTTGCCATTTTCTTCGTCAATTTGGCAACAGCTCCGACGAAGTTTCGTGATTGGGGCGATTAAAATTCATAAGTTACCTCGAAACGACGGCGCTCCGTAACGCATTCGAATCGCCGTTATAAATAATTCTTAAGAACGTTTCCCCGCGCAAGAGTTTCCTCCTGTGTCCGAATTTCAAATAATTAACGATCGACCGGAATCTTAAAAAAAAAACTAATAAAAGTGGAATCCAAACTTATTTCACGAAAGCTATCGGGCCGAGAGTCAATTTGTCATCGGGTTCTCGTGCAGTATAATTTTCGTGGTAACCGTGGTACCTTTTTTTGTGTGTGTGTGAGCCCCGGAGCTAAGAGCGGGTGCTCCGTCGGTGCTCCATTTTCCCGCCTATTCACCTATCTGGTATCTCACGCCGTGGAACGAAAATTTTTTTAAAAATTGAAAAATTCCGTCCTCATTTCTATTCATAACAACGCCGTCTCTAAACTATAGAAGATAAAAACAAAATTGCCAATTGTCAGGAATTCAGCGTAGAACGATGTCCGATAACCGCTTTTTCAATACAGATCCGTTTCGAACGATGGTTTAAGCCGAAGGGGGTTATTAAGAAAAATTAAACTTTTTTTTCGTCACGGAAATTTCATGCCAATCATAACGACGGACGGGGGGGGCCTTCATCGCAGTACAATCAATTTCCGTTACAACCGATTTTGCGTCGATTTTTCTCCTAACTTTCGTGTTTATGAATTTTTCAAAATATTTATTTACGGCTCTAATCCACGAGGAGATAGTCTGAGACAGAAAAGGGCGATAAGGCTGACACTAAACGTCAATATTAAGAAAATTTTCCTAGTATTTTGATATTTCCTCCATTTTTTGGGTTCGTACAATTGCGCCTTCAACCATCTGACGTGTCCGATATTAACAAGGTTAACTACATGTCGCTCAAAAATGATAATTTGATGAAACAAATAAAAAACATAGAAACCGTTATATTGTCGTTTAATAGTGCATTCATCCGTAATAAAGACGCGTTTACTTTTCTTAATGTTGTCCCGAGTTTTTACGCATAGATGCTAAATATTATACTGCCCGCTTATTGCCGCTTTTCATTTTTAAATATATTCACCAGTAGTAGTTGACTGGTAATCCGACTGAATTTAATTTACTAATAGTACAAGTATATCCTAGAGTATAATTTTTCAAATACTAGAATAAACTTTCTCAAAACTACAACACTATGGACAAAATGGTTGTCAATTTGATCCATGGAAGTGCCCAATTTATCAATCCGAAATCTGTTTAAGGACGTGTGAGGATAACGGTTTTTTTCCTAACCGCTCAGAGTGAATGTCGAAAGTATAATTTCGATATCCGGATATCGATCTTCGGAGGGGGGTTGCCGGCGATTCATCGCGCCTTGTAAGGCGCTCAAATTTAAGCCTCCAGAGGTGTCGGAGCCGGCGAGGGACTCTCATTTAAATAATTCGCCGTATTAAATAACCAAATTAGTAGGATATATACCCCCGGGGAGGGAGGCGGGGGGGCCCACCATCTTGACGGCCGAACAAGTGAAGGTGTCAAGGCTCTTCTCCTCTGTGCAAAGGCGCAAATGTAAAATACGGTTGCGAAATACCCCTGCCCCCCAGAGCCGGCAGACCGCCTCGAGGAATGCGGCTTTGCGAAATTGTCCGTACCGCTATTATCGGAGATATAAACATTCGGCGAATCCCATTGTCCGGCTATTATGCGATTCCCGTCGGCCGGCGGGACGGGACGCGATCTCGTCAATCGCGGGGAGCCGGTTCGACTCCAAATGCAAAACGGGTCGTCTAATCGTTTTCGTTTAAAGGAACGCCGAACAGGATCTCTCCTTAAAGGTTAGGGAATCGCGTTTTGAATTTATAATACACCCTTCCAAAAAACCTTCGGACCGACCGGATTCCGTCAGACCCACCGTTAAAGTCACCGGCACCGAATAAGACCTCCGTACCTCGTCTTTCGGAATTTAAATTTTACGCTTTATCAACTCACATTTATGGACTATAGGACAGAGTTTCGGGTACATTTCAGCCTAGTTTCTGTAGACTTTTTTCTTCAGCTTTGACGAAGTAAAATTGACTGGAGACGCGGGTGTCAAACGAATTCGTCGAATATTTCGGAGACGAACAGTATCGGGACGCGATAATTTCGGCGAGCCGTTATCCGCCGGCATTTTGGCTCTAATCAGGGGTACTCACCGGGTGAACATGGTGTGATTGGGGTTGTTGGTCGCCAGTTTGACAGCTGAACGTTTGACACGGCCACAACAGTACAATACTCAAACCGGGTAATAACCAACTCCGAGAACGGGTAGAACTTGTCACTACTGGCAACGCACTGTCACAGTGTTTCACGTGAAGGCGGTGGAGCATGAGGGTCGTCGTGGGTCGACGCGGGCAGCCTGCCGAGGACTGGCCGCTGGCGGGTCCCATGTGCCGCCGCCCTCCCATTGGCCGCCGGCAACGCCCCTCATTGGTCGCCCGGACTCCCCCTCCACAACGCCAACAGTCCCATAAACCTCTCAGCCGGCTGTTTCCCTCTCGCTCCTTCCCGCCGGCGCCGCCCGTCTCTCTATCTCTCTCTCTTTCTTCGGGGTGGTTCCGCTTTGCCCCCTCCCCGTCGACTAACCCCCTTCCATCTCGTGGCTGCGACGGTCCTCTCCGGTCGGATAAATAATAAACCCGTACGGCGGAATCGGTCTTAGCGCAGTTTAATTGTACGAGTTTCTTAACAATCTCTCGCAGATTAAGCTCGAGCTTAAGTCCTCGGGGTTTTATTGTTAACCCTTTGCACTCCGGACCATTCTGGATGTTGGCTACCGGCTACTCCTTGGTGGTTGGCCGATGTCACTGTCACTGCTATCGTTTTAGATTTAGTCATTCTAACGTATCTGTATAAACGTCTATCTGGAGCTCATCTTCACTACTAATTGTATCATGAGACTCAATCCTGTTTGAACGTTTTGCCATTGTTCTAATAAAAAAATGAATAAATCCGTGGGTTGAAAATTTCTAATTGTTATTACTAGATCTGTTACAAAATGGTATTTACCGAAAGAACTTATTTACCGAGAGAAGAATCACTTCCAATTTTCTCACTCGTTAGATCTATCTATACCGCTCGACGCTTCAAACCGGACTGAGCTCAGCTTTGAAGCTCAAAACTCCTGACATCTCTTTTATATATCTTAGTAATTTTACTATATTTTGATGAATATATAATTTGACTATATTTGATGTCTCGCGCCACATTTTAAGAGAAATCATCGGACAAAACATGCACGTCTCAAAAAGTTGCGCAGAAATAACTTAATTGCCCGTAATCGCTAATAAATTTTAATGTCCCCTCAGAAGGGACATCGGAGTGATAGGCTGGAATTACGATGTCCCACGAGAGGGGACAGCTGAGTGCAAAGGGTTAATTTTCTCGATTATCATATCAATATTGTAATACAATTCAAGTAGCCTCTATCATAATAATTATTAACAGGCCGGAATGCATGTACGAACTATTTTTCTCTATTTGTATTCATAGAAAATAAAGTTATTTGTATCCTTGTATCCTCTTGCCGAAATAATTTGTAAGTATAACCGCAGATCTTAACTCCTGAGATACACAATAAAAATATCGGCTAAGAAATTTATTAAATTGAAATAAAACATTTACATATAAATATAACAACCCAACATTAAACTGGCAGAGGTCAAATTGCCTTCGCGATTGAACGACTACAAACAAATTATTGGTAATATTAAATTAGTAGCCCGGATAATCAGAATAGTAGAAACGTCGAACTGTAGTCAACATTATTCCGATTTAAGTTCTGATATTTATGCACAAAAAAGTAGAAACGGGTCGAAATTCAATTATATTTATAACTGAAGTAAGGACTGCATGGCACTATGGACTACCTATAGTTAACCGATAATATTCTTCTTATTATTATTATTATTGGTTGGTAGAGCTTTGAACCATCGTAGTATATTTTATCTTATCACTCAGTGAACAATTGTTAGCTAAATATGATTTAGGAGAACAGATTTAATTTTCTGTCGAAAAATTGGCAAATTTGGCTCGTACAGGCAAACGTTAAATGATTTTACATGACGGCGACGCGAGAAGCTGTCAATAGAATAGCGCTTTCGATTCATACTAATAGTATAATTTTATAAAATAAAATGCCCAATTCACAAACATATTTTACCGTTTTATGGTATTAACATATCAAGCTCACGGACGGTAAGCTGTTAAGGTTAAGGGTTAAGGACGAATCTGAAAATAATTTTAACTTTTCACACTTCTGCCCTCATGTAAGGACAGAGTAAATTATCCTTTAACCTTTCGATTGCATAAAACGAGTTAACGACACGAAATTATAGATTGAAGCTCGAACAACGTAATACAAGATATTGCAGACATTTCAAAAAAATCTTGATAAAATGAATTCTCAATTTAACTATTTTCCATTTAAAATATTTTCAAAAACCGTAGATATTCATTAAACATATTTCATTGTGTATCTATTTTCACTATTAAGTGCGTCAATTTAGCCATTTTATGTCGTATTACAATTAAAAATATTTATTTGCTTATTTTTTTCCTACTTTAAACTTCTAGTGCTCACGATACTTTGTTTGAATTGAAGAGAAAATAAAGGAATTGATAATATATTTCTTTAATAAATTTAATTAGTTTTAATTCGAAATTAAGGACTAGAAGTAAAGTAGACATAATATTATATATACATTATATATATGAATAATATTTGATCTTAAGAAAATAATTCAATAAGAGTTTGGCATCTTACCTTTGGTTGTTTTCTCAACTGGTCGCACGGCTTCATGGCTGGATTTTCAGTCTGAAAATATGAATTAGATTATTTAAAAGCACTACTTAATATATTATTTTAATAGGTGATAACCGGAAAAAATTAATAAAGGAACGAATTCGAATAAAGTAAAAAACTGAATCTCATATGTGAAATTTCAGTATTGAGTGAAGTATGAAAAATATGTAGTTTGTAATAATCGCTACGCGATTATTTTCAGATTGCAATGATATATTTTGTTTCAAATTTTTTGTGGTTTTATTTTTACAAAACATTAATGATGAAGATTGGCAATTTCCCTAATTTTCTTATATCTTTGTTATTTTAGTATTCAATATTTCTTCAACTGTGAACAAACTGTTTCC
Organism: Lethocerus indicus; assembly: GCA_019843655.1. Taxonomy (NCBI): domain Eukaryota; kingdom Metazoa; phylum Arthropoda; class Insecta; order Hemiptera; family Belostomatidae; genus Lethocerus; species Lethocerus indicus. The sequence continues at coordinate 8,164,318 of JACDQD010000011.1, forward strand.
CAGAAGAATAGACTCATCTCGAAATCCGGGATAGATGTCCGAACAATAATATCCAACCCATTTACGTATTTCAGTTTGTATTGTCACAATTCCCGGAAACGTTGGTTAATTTATTCCATAAAAATTCCCCATTGCTAAAAAGCATGACTTCCTAGTTTGGTATACGTACTTTTACAAAGTTTGTTTAATTTCACACCAGTGTAAGTCGGGAAAACACTGTAGTTCTAACCTCGGTTCAGAAATATTGAAATTTAGATTATATTGGTGGATATATTTAAACTGAACCGTTCAATTTAATTATATTCCACATAATTATAGTTTAATTGGTAATTTACCAACGATGCGCTGTATGAACAATTGCGAATATATTGACACATCTGCCCCAAGATATAAAAAACATTCAATATGCGATATTGTTGCATTCTCTTGTGCTAGACCGCTTTCGGCCTCAAGTGTTCGTCAGTAGCATTATGTTAAGTATTATGCCATTTGATTGGCATAATATCGTTTTTGGCTTAATGAGAGTATACACATTGTCAGACACTTCATTATTTTCGATGGACTGAAAAAATATAAACCTTCCCATTCTGGGTAAGGCGCTTCTGAGGCGCTGGGGAGGACGATAACCCTGAGCTATGTCATGTTAATTTTTTATTACTTTTTGGTTTGTCTAATCTTTCTTTATATTCGGTGGAGTTAATGCGAGTCGGGGCCATGGGGTCGCTGGACTTAAACACCGGAGTACGCCGGTGACCCCGCCCGGGATAGGAGAATGGATTTTCATTTTATTCGTCCCATTCTGTACGGCGTATCCTTGTCTCTCTACTCCTTTAGTACATTTTCGATCTCCCGTCCACTTTCGCTGGTCTGGTCTTTCGCTAGACCGGTTCCGCAGAGTGGCTCACAGGCATGGCTACTGAACATGGCGAACAGCCGTAACCGTTCTGGTAGGAGACAGGAGATCGAAAAATCCAACGGTATTCCAAACCCTCCTAGAATACACTAGTAGATATTCAAAACAATTGGTCGCGACCCACGGTTTGCGCACCACTGGTCTAGAGTACCCCGATTGCAAAACTAACAGGAGTATTGATAGAAAATAATTATTGTTTTACATTATTATTATTACGATATGTGCCCATAATTATGAAAGTAGTCTAAGTCAATTCAAACATTAAATACAACATTTTCATACGAAATTCACACAAAATTTCATATTCATAGTAAACTTCCATTAATCAAGACTAATAAAATTCTAAATTAAAACGTTGCATAATATAAAAATATTTGTTAATTTATTCGAAAGCAATTCATTAAATATCTCGAAATATATGACTTAGAACACTTTCATAATTATGGGCACATATATTTTGACCCCTACGGTATTTGAAAGATAATAAAATTCGTCCTGAAGTTTCGGTGGGTTGGCGGGGTTATTTCATTCTGTTGGCCTCCTCATTCTTCCGCGGTCACGCTCACAGCCTCCCCCCGCCCGCCTGTCGTAACCGCCTTCCCCCTTCGGAGCGATTGGGCATTCACCGGCCACCGATGAGACCCATTTGTCCTTTCTGGACAACAATCGGCCACAACACACCGCGCCGTTCTGTTTCACAATCGGTCAAATGCCATTCGGAGAAAGAATTCGCGAAGGGGCCGGGAATGGACCTGTTAAAACGGCCCCCGCCGACGGAAGATTTCACGCGACGGTGTAATATACATCCGCCTGACTTAAATTCCCCCACTATACAGAAAGACATAAACAGAATAGAACCTCGGTTCAGAAATTGGCGGATTAAATTATTCCAAGCGAATGATGCTACCTGCCAAGTCAATATAATTTGTTCACAACACCTGTTTTGCGGTCCGCGAGGGGCTGGAATACCGTAGATTTCGTGTGTTTCTGTCTCCTCTCGCCGGTTTGGTCTTTTGCCAGACCGGTTTCGGCTGCTCGCCGTCCTCAATGTTAGTCAAGTACAAGTGACAGTGGGGATGCCCCAAAAAAAGTGCCAAAAGTGACCAACAGCGAGAGGAGACAGAAACACACGAAATCTTCAATATAATTTATATAAATGTAAAACAGCCCTTGCTACGAACAGTAGATTATCAAATATACAGCTATAACACTCAAATACGAAATAAAATCCTGGGACTCGTCATTTTCATATCAAAAATGTATGTAACAAATTTATATCGTACCTACACAAATGTTTGAAATACCTGTCTACAATTAATTGTTTCTGTAGTTACTACCAGATTGGTAGTGATGACGAGCAATTTGCATTGGAACCAAATAGAAGTTGAATGTAAATGGATGATATAAATATATATTTTCCTAATGACTAATTTTTGTTTCATAATGAAAAAAAATTGTTAAACGATCTAACAAATCGAATCTTTAACGACTCGTGAATTTACTTGTTATTGAACTATAAAATAACGAGTATATTTTAATCTATATCTTGTCGAGTGTACTGAGTGTATTAAGCGGCCGCGGTTTAACCTCAATATCGACATTAAATATTTGAAAACTGATAGAAACCAAATATTTCGAAAATTTAAAAAAAAACATCTAGTATATCCATTTGTTTTTATGAACAATATGTCGAACTAGGCCATAGAAAATTCCTAAAATTCAATCCAATACCCTAATTTCATCAATCTGGTTACAATAGAAAAATGATTTACTGAATTTCTCCCTCAGCAACGATTTTAATGTTGGAGATTTTAATCTTGAAATGCACAATGTATCCCCTATTGTTCCTTGGTGAATAATACCTAGAATGAAAAACGTTCTGCGTCAATTCCCTATTAGAATACAGTTTTTCCCTTTTCATTAAAACAGCATTCTTTCAGGAAATTTATTCAGTGTAACCTTTACATTTCCCAGAAAACGGACATTTACTCCTCATTATCTCCCTGGGATAACAATGTAATTCCGAAGAAAATTTCCGTTCTCGATTTTTCCTTTTATCTCTAATTTTAAACGATAGATCTGTACTGTAGTAATGTTGGCAAAGAATTTATTAATCATCTTTGCTTTATTTACGAACGACGATAAACGTGTTTCCCTTCATTATTTTCTACATCTCTATTTGTTTTATGTATACAGCCATGAGAAAAGAGAAGGCTCAAATGCTGGATGATAGAATTAAAAATTTAAATGGCCGATTAGAGTCGTTTATTATTAAATAATCGATAGTAGTATTTGTCACACATAATAATAAATAAAAATAAAATTATTGTCTAGAAAATAGAAAGACTATACGAGATACTGAGTAGACCAAAAATGTTTCAATGAAACTTAAGCGATCAGTATATGCGTTGTAATTAGTGTATTTTATAAAATGCCGCATAAATAAACAATAAATACATTAATAAAGAAATAGTTTAAATTGATCAAATCGGCTGTGGATGGTTTGAGGTTTCGCAAGCCGGCCACGTGAGAGAAAAATGGCGGAATCGAGTCCCGTTTAAGACTCAGAAGAAAGCTGATATTATTTATTATATTGCAATACCGAATATAAATATTAATTATATGTATTAATGAAGCAGAGTTTTAATACCTCGTTTTGCTATTTTTGTCGTAAATATTTAGAAGTTTCTACTGGACCTCTCAACTTATACTTTTCATAACCGAACAGGACGTTATTATTAACATTACCCCACATTTTTAAATTATTACGCAGTTGTAACTTTGATATTTACATATACATACATGAAACCAAATAAGTGAAAATTTTATTTTAGAAACTTGAACCACCTCGAGGGAGCTCACCACAAAGAATGATTAAATTTATATTGTCTGATATTATAAATTTAAATTCATATATATACCTATATTATATATATATATTTATAAATGTAACGATAGACACGATAAATAACGATAAGAATATAACTTGAAAGAGGAATACTGTACAACTCCTGAAACTGGCAATCCGGCATGGGCCCTCTGTATTGCGGGTTGTCTACCCGTTCAATTCACGGCAATTTACGAGTCCAGTAAAATTTGATGCGGCGCTACCTTTTAATTAGCATTTTAAATAATTAAACGTTGAAACTAGTTCAAATAAATTGTTTAAATTAAATTACAACATTCTATAATACCAGTAGATAATCTTTAGTTTATTTCAGAAAATCAAGAAAGTACTCTGCATGGATTAGAACAGCGGAAACTTATAGCACAGGTAAAATACGTATAATCACCTCAAGGTTTCAGCTAAAGTGCAGAACACCTAGTCATGATATTTTTTTAGTATGTTTCTAATTAATTAATGGCGCGATTAGACCTTTATAAATTATATTATATACGGAGCTTATACAGTTGGATCTTAGTGTTCATGCAAAGTAATTGATTATGGTATTTATGTGTACAAGAAACAGTATACTGTACAGTCCACCTTAGAAGTATATATATAAATTAAATTCGATATTCGACGTTGTATATTATTCGAAGAACGTATTGAAGGAGAAACGTGTGATATGAGTTCACCTCAAATTCAGAGAAAAACTGTGTAGAGCTAACTCATCCTTTTAGGAGCAATTCTCTGACGTTTTTCCGGGAAACACTAATTCAGCTTTTAACAATGCGGGCCCTTCTGCCGGTAAAGCGGGTCGATCTTTACAAAACAGATTAAAGACTCTCGAAAAACCTGATTTAAATAGATATTTTGTTTTAATCGTATTTAATATTAGATTTGCACAGCTTCCCCTAGTTCCGATTACACGGACTTTAGCCCCAAACTAAAATGAGCGAATCCATTCTCGAGAGAACAGTAAAGCGGTGATTATCGGATTGGTTGAATCGCAGGCGGCTCGAAAAGCTCTGGGCATAAAAATCGAAACCGTGGGCCATATAAGTGTGTATAGAAAGCAGCGAAGAGCAACAGGCTGGGAAAAGATCCCAAACTACGTTTAATGAAGTGGAACGGGCGATAGCTCTGTCCCCCGCAGCATTAAGACGAGCGAATTATAGCCGAGTCGAAGTTGGTTGGTAAAACTGTTGCCCAGCGTACCGTTACCGATGACTATAATATCAGCGAATCGCATAAATCTATCATTTCATGCCGAGTAAGACTTGAATCATCGCAGGAGGAAGCGTCAACATTTAAACTAAATTATAAAAGGTTTCATTTTTGAGCTGATAAACAGGTAACTTTGGCGGTCTGCTGAAAGAATTAAAATGAAAATGGAATACCGAGTTTTTCTTAAATACGTGATAAAGACTGCCTGTATCCCAAATAAGTGGAGCTCTGTATTCGAGAACATAACTATATTAACAAATAATGCACAGATTTGCAAAATCAAATCAAATATGTGGACTTCATAAAGTATCGATTGTATGACTAATAATCTCCAGATATTAATGCACTTAGTGTGTTACTGATCTATATAATCACACTCTAATCTCCCACTTAAATACCTACCCTGCCTACTGTCGGACATAATTTGTAACAACAAATCATTGTTGCGATCAATAGTCATTATTTATGCAAAAGAATGTATTCAAATGAATACGTTACTTTCGGTACGATTTTGAAGGCTTATACGATTTTGGATATTAAACTGGATCCGAGCATGACTGAACGGCGAATTGTCTAACTCTGTAGAATATCGATCGCACGGCCCATATTCTAAGAATCAACGCTTTGTTGAGTTGTGTTGTCGTTTTTTTTTGCTTAGTATGCGTCAGGACCTTACAGGTATTACAGTGGACCATCGGATTGCGAACAAGTCGGCTACGACCAATTGCTGGACAAATTTCCCCCGGATTACGACTGCTCCTTCGATATAAGGACCAACGCTGCCGACTGCGTTCCTGCACACCTGTCGGAAGTCAACAATCCCCAAGATTATAAAGAACTAAACGCTAAAGGAGTGACTTTGCCAACGAAACAAAGGCCTAACGTGATAGGGGTAGTTGGAAGATTGTTACTCGTTTGGATAACTGAAAAGCAGTTTGCTGGAAACAGTGTTGGTGAACAGTGGATAGTGTATTTGTGAAAAGGCTAGTTGCAATAATGATTTTTTTTTAAAAAAAACACCGGGTACAAGTATCATAGTGAATAGTTTGAGTATGCTGTACCATCAAACAGCAACAACCTAGGTGAAGTATAAACACTAAATATTTCATTTTTATTTATTTACTCAACCAAAAAACACCCATAAAATTATGTTCATTGTTTTTGAGGCTGGAATGGATTAATTGTACTTATATTTGTTTCAATCTAAAAATATGATTTCGGTTCAGTTGCCACCAGATTCCAGGAACGCTTTAACCTTCTGGGCCGAATTTTTATTTAAAATCCAAAAAAGTGGTTGCATTAACTGCAAACTACATTAACATTAAACAATACGCTCGGATAATTCGCAGGAAGGGTTTTATCCCAGCCTCTGTTCTCCGGAGAAGTGGATCAGGGTTTTCGCTCCGCGAGGTCTCTCCCACCGTCGGTAGACAACGCGGACAATTCCCGGGAAGATTTTCTCGACGGTCGCAATTAAAATACAATGAGCGATTAAATTATCCTCCGCTGAAAAAGTTATTAAGTCATCCGGCGAGGACGGGGAGTGGGGGAGGGAGGGAGAAAAATAAAATTCAAAACGGCGAAAACAAGACGAAAAAGGTCGAAACGGGCGGCATGCGAAGCACCAAGAGTGAGGGCGAGGGGGAGGGCATTGTGAGAGCGGGAGCGCGCCCATATTTTATGATTCACAGATTCGGATCTAAGATGATCGGGGCAGATAAAATGCAGCGGTCTCTCGGTAACGGCCGTGTAAACGCCCATTTGGAAAATTATATTCGGCCTAATACCCCAAGGAAAATCTCAGGCATCCCTTTTCTGCGGACCGCTCTCCCTTTCGCGGTCTCGGCGCGTTAATTTACTCCCGAGAGGGCGTTTCGACGCGCTCGTTTTCCTACATTTTCATAATTGATTGGCTTAGAAAAAATGTATATTCGCGTTCATATAACGCGAATTGCTCAATTGCTCATCTGTACTTGGGTGAGGACATAGGGGGGCTGTAAGATGAAGCCGGAAGAGATCCTTGAGCCCGAGACGCTATTACGGGTTTGTTTTAAAGCGTTTGGAAAATTCGCGGGAAGGGTTTTTTTCTCAGTGATCCACTATGTCCGGAATTGATCACGATTTTTTCCCTCAGCGAGAGTACATTGTTTGGAAACGAAGAAGCGCGGGATGCCACACAAGACAAGTGAACGGCTTAAAATAATAAACCAGTACCATCCTTCATCATAACTTTTACACAAATTTTGTTCATTCCCTCATCTGGTTTTAATGAGTGAAATATTTTATATCGTACTGCCTGGCTACTTAAAACTGAGGTCTCAAATGTTTCCACATTATTGCGGACTCATTCTTGTCGTTCGTCCCACCCCGCGAACCTTCGTCTGGTAGATTTTACCTCGTTTCCGAGCAAAGCACCCTATCCCCGTGAAGGAGTTCGGATTGCCTACTTACGGTGGGCAAACCTTAATCTACTTATCCGCCTTGATTCTGGTTTATTGATAAACGTTCGAACGGGGTTTGTCAGTTTTCTACAGTCCACAGCTCAGAATGAGCCGTTCAAACGGTTCCCATTAAAAGGTTTACCATTTCGAAGCCTCCTGGAGTTTTATCAAGAATCGAAGCCAAGGCTAAACTAATTAACCTTGGCAACCGACACCGGTCTCCACCGTGTGTATTTATGTGCGCTATAGAAGGGAAGATGTTTTCAAAATGACTTCATTTCTCCGGTTTCTTTGTATTTTCAATGCTTTCCAGTTTTGTTTTTATTTTGCTCGCGCTCGTTTCTAATAACACCCCCGTTCTACGGTCCAAGCACAGAAACGTGTTGGAAATATCTTACCTCTGAAAAACGACTAATCGTAAGCAGTCGCTTACCGAGTGTGTACGTAATGCATGACCGAGACTCGAAGACCAATGGCATTCAATTTGTTTTTTCATATAACTGGCACCAAAATTTAATTTTTCAGAAATAAAATCATGCAATAATTTCAGATTCAACAACCCTTTGCGACCTGACCCGACTGTTGTTCGGTATTTCATTTGAAATTCCTTTTAAGTTCAAACGAAGAATTTACAGTACATTCATAATATCTATTACTCGGACTGTTAAGGAAAAGATCACTAACACACCCCAAGAGTGATACAAAATTATCTTGATTCCCCTATATTAATACTTTATACACACACACACACACGCACACGCACACACACGACAGACATATATATATATATATATATATATATATATATATATATATATATATATATATATATTGCACAAAGCGAAGACTGTAACTACTAAATATCATGAAAGAGGTTTTACAATTCGCATAAGCTGTAAAAAGTTGCACTTTATATGTGCAATTACTTTCTTACTACTTTCTTCAAGATGGCCTCCTAGGAGGATAGAAAAATGTTCTAGAAAGGCCGGCCATCCGCTACACAGAAGTCAATTGTATTGTATTTCTCTTGTTTTATACGAGTTACCAAACATGATTATTTGTTAAAAGCTGATGTATAATATGTTAAAACCGTGTTCAAATAATGAAGCGTACGCTTAAAAAAGGAATTCAAATGTTGAAACATAACTATGTAGCTAACCCTAAAAAGTAACTTTTAAAAATTTACCGTTTTCCGATGGGCGTCTATTAATTCACTCGCTGTCTTCTTCTCCGCGACGTTTCTTCCTTCTTCACCGCTTTCTTACATTTGAAAGCTGGTTTTGTAACGGAGGAAGTTATTAATTCAATAAGAAAACGCGAGTAAAAAATTCGACCGCAATTCTCGGCACGGATGCAAAGCCCACTAAATCAAATATGGCGGACCGAAATAATTTCCACTCGGTGCCAACAAGTACACCGAAAGAATTACCGAAAAACGGAACATGTGAACTGAAAAACACTTTCCAGACATTTCCGATAACAAAGATAAAAAAAAACTGATATCCCGTACTCTTAAGGGATATTACAGAGCATCAGAAATTGAATACGTTTCGCACAATTTTCAATGCAAGGAATTCATAAGTTCGAGTCAAATCGACATAGTCGAGGAAATTGTCTAAGTTCCTTACAAATACATTAAAATATCAATCCCCTAAACCGTAGTTACTTTAAATAAACACAACACTTGCTTATAAGGTTAGCGATACACCATATAACAGCAAAAAAACTAATGATTATCATTCAGTTACCGATCACCGGTTGCCATCTTGTTAGGTACTAACGAACTGTAGGAAAATTAAACCTGATAATTTATTTAATAATTGAATATATTAATTTTCTTATTAATTTCAATCAAATGATTTTATATATATATATATATATATATATATATATATATATATATATATATCATTGCGTTTATAAATAACTAATAATATATTATTTGTTATTTAATATATTATTTAATAACTAATTATATTCCCCTGCATCTCCTATTCCAGTGTACAAATTAGAAAACACCTGCAAATAACAAATGACCATTTTTAATAGAAATTAAAACAACTTATATGTTATCAAATATATATATTTCTTGTTTCCAATGTCTTTTTTGGACGGACTTACATTTCACTTAAAGTATTGTCACACAGAGATTGAGTAATACAAATTTAAGATAAGTCATGAGTTATAATATCAACACACTTTACCATTCACTCCAAAATAAGTTATACATTAACAATTATATACACGAAAAAAATACAAATACTCTAAAATATTTTGTGTTTACATATTACAGACATGCTGTACATACAATTTTATATATATATATATATATATATATATATATATATATATATATTTATATTTATAAGATTTGAAAATATGATACCGTACCCATATAATATACATTAATGTATAATTAGAGAAAGAATCTTTGAGAGTTTTACTAAGGAATGTATGTGTGAAAGAGATCAACTGTAAAGTACAAGCATTCTCTAGGACATTGGAAGTAAAAGGCTATTTTAAAAAAGAAATACTTTTAAAAACATGGAATGCATATATGCAATAAAATACTAACTGGTTATGAGTTACACTGCAAAAAATGAGATGTAAAAACAGAATGAAAATGCATGCAGCTATACAAAGGCACAGTGTTAGTCTTGAGGAATACCTTTACAATATGCAATATTTAATCTAAGTAAGTACATAAACCTTATTAAATTATCACATTTACAGACATCCTATAAAACAAGATGTCGCGTTTTAACACTACACTAAAAACAAAAAATGAATTGAAACAAATATTTATAATATATATATAGAAGTCAACTACTTGATATGTAATTCATTATGGATTAACTGCTAAAATATGCTTATTATTTTGTAAACTTCATCATGATATAAAACTTACAATAAATGAAACTTTGGTAATGGGCACAAGGAGAGATGTCCCTGAATTTTTTCTCAAGTATCGATTATCCGTCAATATCTCTCCTGCATTTCTTTTGCTACACATGTACAAATTATCAACTCTTCTGATGACTACACTATTTACAAAAAAATTATTAAATGACTAAATAATACACCATTTCATGTTATGATGCCTCAATTAAATATATATTTACAATGAGTCATTCGTAATCTAGTGAGGGTATTTTGAAAAGAGAACAACAATTTGAAAATCAATATAAAAACAATAATATAGTGTTTCCTTTTTTCAAATGTTATTTACAAAATATATCAGTTGTAAATGCTAATGATGATAGCATAGAAGTACAACATCTTTCTCCTTTTTCACAATTGAATATCCTATTTTGCATTGCCACAGTAAACTACCTGTCAAATATAAATACATTTTTTTTGTTTTTCAAGTACTTCTGCGCATTTTAAGATATCTTCAGACAAGTAAGTACAAAAAAAATCTGCAGGAGCAAATTATCCTGGGATCATGTTCGTCTGTAGGCAACATAAAGGATCCTAAATTAATCTCTCTTCGGGTGGAGGTTTCATCACGTTGTCCAACTCGACTCTGGGATTGCAGTATTCCTGAGAACTCGGCGAATAGGTGCCTCTGGTAGCTCTTTTCTTACGTGCCATCATAAGGAAGACGGTGAGACCGATAAAACCAATAACCAGGATCACGCATACAATCGGTCCTACGATTATGGCAACATCTGTAACACTGCTTCCAAGCTCTTCCTTTTCCTAAGGACCAAGTTCAATTAAAGACATTCATCTTAGTACTGTTTAATTTTCTTATATTGATACATTTCTTTAATTTTTTATAAGTACAATTCTTACTAATAATACATGAAACACTGGATTAGAAATATGAATGAGGAACTATGAAGCCGACCAAAAATATTAACTATATTTTTTAATAACAGGGCAGCAGTAATTATATATTTCAGATTTTAAAAGAATAAGACATATGAGGGTCCAAAAAATTTTAATATTCTATACTAATCAGATCTTTGACATCAATATTAAAATTCATTTAATATTCCTTTGAGTTCTGTTAGACCCAAGAATAACTGCTGACAGTAGTGAGAAATTGATACCGGTCTAGAGTTAGAACTAACAGAAAATAAATTACATTGGTAATGTTTCCAACTTTGGTTAATAAAGCAAACGATTTTCCATCTATTGATTACAGTAGTCACCATAAACTTGTCTCAGGCTATCAATTAAGTTTTTGGCACCAATTAGGAGAACTTATATTTCATAAACTGAACGCTATAATTTGAACTTACGGTACAATTCACGCCTACAAAACCATCCGTACAATTGCACTGATAATCCCTTCTTTCCATGCATTCAGGTATACAAGTTCCCCCATTTTTGCAAGGTGACATCTGAAAAAAATAATAAAATTAGTACACCACTATTAGACAATGGTTTATGAGAAAGGTTTATTTTCTTAGCCCTACACCAAACACATACAAAGTTAACAATTTAATAGTGCTCTGTGTGTTGGAATGACAACAGAAAATATAGTGTATGATCATTAGGAAATATAATTTCAAAGAGTACATTATCAACACTTATCTGTCTAATACAAATGAAATCTTGAAATGGATACAAAAATAATTACTTGTAAACAACAGGACACGAAACAGGAACAATGAAATAGGAAACATGATGGCTACAAATTAGGAAGCAGGAAACATGGTATTTTTTGACAGAATGAATGATAAAAGACTAATCAACAAATTTAAATGAATTCATTTACAACCAAAATGGCAAAATGATCCTTAACTAACAATTAATATTAGCTACTATACCAAAAAATACTATAACCAAAAAAATTATTTCTTTTACAACAAATATTTATATTTCAACTAAAATCACTTCTATATAAAAAAAATCTATTATAAAATAATTAAATTTATGTCTGAAATAAGACTCCCTATTTACTATTAAAAAGAACCTTACAGACACATGAAGATGAAGACAGAAGGACGTTTTATAACTCCACCAGCTTCCCACAAAAAATGTAAATGTCCTTATTAAATCTATATTAAAATACCGCTTATTGAAAATTTATTTATTTAGTTTCTGTAACAGTAGTTAGGATATGGGAAAATAAATTTCAATTCCCAGGTTCCAATTGAATTTCTTTTTCTCTCCTAGGTTGTCAGCTATAATATTACAATTAAATTACTGTTCCGAGAAATCTTATTATATTTACAACTAAAATTAATTTTATGAACCAGCATTAGGTATAACCCCTGTAGTTTATAATTTATTGTACAAACTGCCCATAGAATCAACAAATCAGTTTGTCCTACTTTTTGTTCATAATGAACTGTAAATTGTGTTTTTATTATATTAATTACAGAAAAATTAGTTCACTACTTACGCTGCACGGGTCAGTAATATTGCATCCTAGTCCACAATACGGCGGTTCACACTTGCAGTAGAATCCTCCGACTGTGTTCATGCACTCGCCCGTCGGGCCACAGTTGACCGAGTCACTGGCGCATTCATCCATGTCGACCTCGCACGTCGGGCCTGTATAGCCGGTGCCGAGGCAATTGCAGCTGTACCTGCCGAATTATTCAATTCTGAGTGAGAGGGCAGTATTCAGAGCAGTACTCTCGCAATGGAGAATTGAATGAAAGGAAATGTACCTGCCCACGCCGTCCAGACAGCTACCTTTGTGCTTGCAGGGGCTGCTCTCGCAATCGTCTATATCAGTCTCGCAGAACTTACCTGTGAAGCCTACCTTGCAGTCGCACACGGGTTTCTGAAATTTCAATTTTTTAATATTAACTTTTTTAACATTCTTCTTGTGGTAATAACCGAAATGGTAATCCAACTGCATAATTCATAATTTATCACCCGCTATTACCTTGACTGTCAATAACAATTTTATACATGTTATATAGCTCCACAGAAAAGGAAAAAAAGGGCTAGGCATTTAATAAGTAATTTACTGATTTTAGAAAAAATTCAATTTCATTTTACTGTTTACATTTTGAATTATAAAAAAAAATGTTGAACCGCAATCTTATCTTATTGGAGGTATTAAGAAAACGTTAGTATTTGACAGAATTACGCTTATCTGTTTTCTGTGCAACCATTCTATGCAGTCCACATTAAAAAATATTTGAAATTTATAAACCTAACTTTGATTTTGATGACTGTAGTGTATATCACACCCACTGAGGATATACATATTCAATACATAGCAAAAAATTATAATATTGCAAGAAATGAAATTATTTACCGTCAAACTACTAAGACATGAGCCTTGGTTTTGACACGGTGTCACTTCACAAAATGCAGACTTACAATAATCACCTTCAAAACCATCCTGGCATGTGCATGTGTAGTTGTCATTTGTTTTGGGATCTAAAAAAAAATTTGATCACTGAAGCGCTTATAGCGAATACATTAGTTTAATTATTTTTTCAATCATTAAAATTCTTACAAATCACATGAATAAACACTTGAAAGTAGGATACATCCTAGAATTGATGTTTTAAAAGTACAAAAAAACAATTCATAACGTCCTAACACCAACTCTACAACAACAATAGAAAGATAAGATTTGAGGGTGCCATTATTTTATAGCGATAACAGTGTTTACTCACTGATAAAAAGATGTTAAGATACTACTAATATCTGTTATATAATTTCAAAATATGTGTTCACTACTGAACAACAGCAGAAACATTCATGATGTGCTCGTGTCCACTTTATGACTTTAAGTTAAACAAGGTATATAATTTAAGTGGGACAATGTTAAAAATACATGTATTTCTTGTTAAATGAATCATGCTTAAGATCAATGGTATCAATACTTACTGACAATGTTCTCGCATGTTGCATTGTTATAACAGGGTTGGCTTTCGCAAGTGATCTGTTTCACCTGTTCACACCTTAAGCCAATGTAATCAGGCCCGCACCTACATTCGAATCTGGCAAAGTGGTCGATGCAAGTTCCATTGTTGAAACAAGGATTTGAGGCGCACTCATCTATTTCTTTGTCACATCTGAAAAGAATTTTTTTGTTTAAAATTAGTTTTCACATTTCGTTAGTTTTGGAGTTTATTAAAAATTATCCGACATCTTGTTTGGATGGTCAGCGAGACCTTCATTTACAGCTTCTTTGCGTTCAGAAAAAACAATCATTAACTGATCAAAGAAATGAGCACGACATTGTTCACAACATTGTGCACATTTTTAGTAGCTGTACAACTTAATTGTCTTACTTTGTACATAAAAAGTACTTTATGTAAAAGAGCACTTACAGTGTACCTTCCCACCCGGGTTGACAGAGGCATCTGTAAGCTGCCAGTCCGTCCTCACAGGTAGAATTGTTCTTACAGTCATTTTCTATACATTCATCTATATTTTCAGAACAATCATCCCCTTGATAACCAGAGACACACTCGCATGCATATGATTCGGTTACATTTTTACACCTGTCAGACATAAGAAGCAATACATTGGACTCACAAGATTTTTCATTTCACTTGTACTAAGCTGCTTGACATATTTTAGTTCCATACAGTATATCAAAAGGACTTTGTTGACTGTTCAAAGACCACCATAAGATATAAATAAATAATTATTCTTACAATATTTTTTTCGTGTAATAATATTTCTGGAAGAGGTACATTGCTAGGTATATTCAATTTATATGCAAAATATAGAAATGAACAATTAAATATCAACAGGAATACTCACGCCCCTCCATTCTGACAATCTTCATTATAACAAAGCTTACATCCAAATGTTTGACCCATTGTACTGCCAGGAATTAATTCAAAATTGTCTCTTGCAGTGGGGTTGGTCAAATTTAACTCTTTAGCAGTGAAAAATGGTAGCAAAAGACCTCCTATTCGTACTTCACCAATACATCCCTATGAAAATATACTTCATACTGTATATTAATCATTATCAAATTATGCATTAAAATAAGGTGTACCTAAATTATACTCATAGACAGTTCAATGTCCCAATTTTAAATTTACTTTTCATGTTAATAAAATAATAATAGTAAAACTATACAAATTACTGAATATTACTTTTAGAATTGTATTTCAAAAGCTACAAATTTTAATTTAGACAAAATAATCTGTACGAAATATTAAAACCCTAACCTGGAAAACACTTCCAAGCAAGGCAATTTCTTCACCAGATGTAGTCACTTGTGTTTGCTCAATAGCATTGCTTTGATCAGTATTGATGGTACTATAGAAGCGCCTGTCTCTTAAAAACTCACTGTCAATTCCACCTGTAATTCAAAATGATTTACTAGAAATATTACACTGGTTCGAAGTAAAACAAACTATTTAAATATCCAACATTATTTAAATAAGATTACAATTGTTCTTGCAATAACAAATTATGTGGATAAATAGACATTAGATGACAAGGAACTATTGTGACTAATGGGTTGTATCAGTATTAGAGTTATTCCTAAATATATGTCTTTAAATTTATAAACTCTATTTCTATATGATGAAGGATAATAAAAATAATAATAAAACAGTTCATGAAATTATTCTAAATATTGGAGTAAATCATTTTTACATGCCCACTAAATTGAATTTTAATTGTTAAAATGACCATCCAGTGCACTAACAAATTTACCTATAGTTATATTTGCTGTTGAAACCAAGTCATTCCATGCTTCCAGAGAAAATTTCTCTTTTAATTCACCTCCAGAAATCATGTTATCTGGTAACATTTTAAGCACGATAGTGACCCAGTCTCCATTTGATGGTTCGGTAGTCATCTTATGTGATCCACTTTCTCCAACTTTGTTTCCAAGAACCCATGTGACAGTGACCTGAAATAAATAAGTAGCAATTGAATGGTAGCAGTTTTTAAATCCAGGGTACCACCCTAGATCAAGAGAGACCAAACTGTTGGATATTATATTTCTTATCAGAAATAATTTTTATTTTCTTCAGTAGACCTGTGTGTATATATATGTGTAGGTATGTACCAAGGCACCCATATTTATTTTATTTATTTTTATTTAAACTGAAATAAAAGATAAAACAATATTTTTTATCCGAATCTAAATATATAATACCTGTTCTTTATAGACAGATATTGCTAAAAATCTTCCTTCCTCATCAGGCCCAATATGTAGAATTGTTCCACCTTTATTGCTCCTGTATGTGACGCTCACTTCATTCAATGGAACAGATATATCCCCAGATACAATTCTATACTTTAAACCTGTTGCAGTCTGCCAATGAATAAATAAGAGAATAAACACAGGGTCATGAAATATTTCATAAGTAAAAAGAAACTGATCAGCATAAAATGTATTTTACCTCGTTTACATTGTGAATTGTAATGTTTGAGACACACTCATAGCCGTGATTTAAATTCCGACACTCACTCTCCTTGGGACAGTCTTGAACCTGGCAAAATTCCATTTCTTGGCATTGTTTTCCTTTATGCCCAACCGTACAGGCACAACTGTAAAGACATTTATGATTAGTATTTTTTGTTTATTTTCATATGATCTATTTAAAACCTTTATAAATGATGAAGTCTTGATAAATTTGGATTATCAGCCAATAAAATAATCTTATAATTTTTTTATAATTGTAGTAGGTAAAATAGATACCTGAAGTCATTCCATGTGACAGTGCATGTCCCTCCATGCATACAAGGCTCACTGCGACAAGTGTCATCACTCACTACCCCTTGGAGAACTGAAGAATTATCAAAAATTACCTCACCCAACTTAGGTGGCACTTTCAAATCTTCGGCAACCAAAGGGAAAAACTCAACAACCATTATTCTCGAACCGTTACTAACCTGCAAGAAATAATAAAATTAAACCGCTATCCAAATTTATTATAGGATCGAGAATATTTTATGATATTCAATAAAAATTATACCTGAACATCCTGTATGATGCCCTTAAAATTTCGAACAGAACACTCATTCGGAATTGAACCGTTGCCTAGCCTCAAGAGCTGAAGGTCCAAATGTTCTGTGGCACCTATCGCTTTCCTGAAGTATTCAGTATCGTTTATTTTGACTTGAACTAAGGTCACATTCCGTATTACCTATATTTAAAAAAAAATTTAAAAATAAGGTTTCATAAAAATAGTAAAAAAAAATTTAAATAATTAAATGAATATCACTCACTTGAATTAGATGGTTGAAACCGTTATCGAGTCTCACCCCACCGACATTGTAAGATTCGAGTGTTTCATTAAACTGTATTTGGAGTAGAAGTTCACCTCCTGACAGCTTTGTCGATATTACCGTCTGGTCCGAAGGCTGGATATTTTCAGGATGCGTACCCAAATAAAAAATACCGCCAGTAGCCTCCCTGGTCCTTACAAACATGGATATATCCAGGATGCTTCTGACGGCCCTACGAGCTTGCTGATCAACTATGACATCTACAACACTGTTATTGATCTTCTCATAGCCAAAAGTTGCCGCCGTTAAATCTAAAAATTATAAATAAGAATTTTCACCAATATTTATTACCGGATACATTTAGGTACAACATAGCTATATGCTTGTCTGGATTATAGTTATATAAGATAATGTCACTACAACAAAATTTAGGTATTCCCAAATAAATGCCTTCCAATTATAATTAAGTGCATGTAGTTATAAAAATTCGAAAAATGATTTACCACTTGTTATTGTATTAATATATTTTTTTTAATTTGGTCTCTAAGGAATAAACTGTATAAATGAAACATACTATATTGGCAAGTGTGGCCAAGATAAGGCCTTTCACAAGTACAGCTGAAGTTCCTCCACAGATCTGTGCAGTGGCCGCCACTGTGACAAGGGTTTGGCTCGCACTGGGCTTCGCGTTTGCAACCCACTTCGACACCAACAAACGAGACCGGGTCTGTGCCAGCATCTTGGGGTACAACCTAAACATTTTAAATAAAAATTACACAAAAATATCACAACTCATTACTCAGTTCACACATCATATTTAAGAACAAGCATAATGTATAAACTGTGAAAATGCAATATTTGGAATTGTTTAATTGTGAAAAGCAATAGATTTATTAATAAATTAGCTTAAAGCTGATTCACAGACTGGCAGACTTTTAAGATGTTAAATGTTTATTTTCACCCCATCGTAAGTTGTAAAATAAAATAATAAAATACAAAATTCTTAAGTAAACATACACTAACCCATTGTCCATTGATCATAGCATCTTGAGTGCAACCAACAAAGGAAGGCGGTCCGGTGGTCAACCTGCGCAAATAGGAGATGGTTCCACCTAGATAAGTTGTGGGAAAACTTGTGTGTGATGAATTTGATCCTTCATTCAGATTGATTGGATAAATCGTTTGTTCTTCATTTGCAGCAAGTACCAGGTGAGATGAATTGATGGCAACGAATACCTGGAATGAACAATTAACAAAAAATATTGAACCGAAATGTTTTAAGTCTGAATTTAAATTTAAATTATAAACTGCATAAGGTACATTGAATAAATAGCAAGGGAACTAACCTTTTGCCAGTCACTATCATTTAATGCTGATCCAATGAAGACTCCCTCCCATTTGTTAAGTAAACTGGAGCGTAAATTCAACCTCCCTTTTACTAATTCAAGAATATAAAATGTTGATCCTGTCCCAATTGCTAATAAACCATTTGGTAAAGTTGTCTTGAACCTCAACTGAATATCATATCCCTCTTCTCTTGTTGTATTCACCATCACATACGATGATCCATTCAGAGACATAGTTGTTATCTAAATTACATATACATGTCAGTTATTAATTAATTAACTAAATTGTGAAAACAGACTGCTTTGATTGGAGTACTCCTGCAGTACCTTTTCACAGACATGTCCTTGAAACCCACTCGAACAAGAGCAGTTGAAAGTGTGCTCAGTTTCATTCTCTAGGTAAGGGATACAGGTGCCGCCGTTCTGACAAGAATTATTTACACAGCCTGTTAATTCGACGGAACAGTTCTTCCCACCATATTTAACTTTAGCAGCACCTGCAGTTTCACAATCACAAACGTAATCTGCCTTCTTGTCATAGCATATACCATGTTTGCAGGGCCTGCAACCAATTCATCATTGAAATTGAGCTCATAAAATAGTCAATAAATCAAAAATAAAATAAAAATTTTAATCAACAATAAAAGACGTACTTATATCTTTCACATTCATCAATTTCAATTTCGCAGTGAGTGCCTTCATAGCCCGATTCGCACTCACAAACATATCTGTTGATGAAATCAACACATTGGCCATTATTTCTACAAGGTGAACTCAAACATTCATTGGTATTCTCCTCACAATTTAAGCCTGTGGTTCCTGGTACACAGCGACATTCATACCTAGAAAAATTGACATCACAATTAATTAATATCAATTGTCTAATTCGTGAAACTGTAAGCATCATGGATTTCATAACAGAAACATTCAAAATACCCCCCCTTTAGAAAATTACTCAAGATTCTAGTACAAGTAATAGATAAATGATACAAAAAATAAACAAGTGGATAATTGTAAATGTACCCAGCAGCTGTCGAATAATCAAAAGTTGTGTTGAAAACAGGAGGATTCGTAACATTCTCTGAATCAATATATGGAGCATAATAATTTCTATCAGACTTCTGAAAGCACAATCCACCATTTTGACATGGACTGAGGGCACATTCATCAACGTCTATTTCACAGTTGTTACCTAAAATATTCAAGTGTGTTACTCAGGGCGGCAAGATGATGAAACCAGACACAATCATAAAAATAAACATTCTTAAAGCTTTAAAGATTTTAAAGTAAATATTTAATTTTTCAGTCATCCTGAAATGCTGTCCATTAATCTAGTTAGAAAGAATACACGCAAGATATCTTATAAAATTATAATGCCTGCTAAAAAAATGTTTGGTTCATTAAAAAATATGAACTACAGAAAATGTTATATTAATACATTAAAAAATATTGAAGTTAGAATACCTTTGTACCCCGGGTAACAATCACATACAAATCCTCTGACCATATCCTTGCATTTCCCACCATTAAGGCAAGGATTGCTTTGACACTCATCTATGTTCTGGTCACAATGAACACCTGTGCAATTAAAATAAAAAAAGGGTAATAAAATTTACTCCTTATGTGGATTATCATTTAATTATTAAATTAAAGACAAATGTTCATTTTAATGAATCTCATTTTGCAGTAAACTGCACATACATAGAGAAAAATAAAAATTATCAATGTTGTTACTAAAACTTTTATAAGGTTTCACTCTGAAACATTTATTATTCATACCTTCATACCCAGTCTCACTACAATT
This sequence comes from Lethocerus indicus, assembly GCA_019843655.1. NCBI lineage: Eukaryota > Metazoa > Arthropoda > Insecta > Hemiptera > Belostomatidae > Lethocerus > Lethocerus indicus. The sequence goes on from JACDQD010000011.1 coordinate 8,185,061, forward strand.
ACAAACGTAGCTGTTCAGGCCATCAACACAGACACCACCATTAAGGCATGGAGAAGACTACAACAATAAACAGATAACATTAAGTAAAACATTATGGTGGGACACAAATAATTAAACATAAACTACAAAATTCTATAATATTTTTCTTATCTGCAGTAAGCCTGTGTTATATGACAACACAGTACCTTACCTTACCAACACAAAAAATTCAATCAAGTTTTTTTATCTCTGTGAATCTTATTCTACTTTTAAATTTCAATTTTAATGATATACTATATTATACCTCACAGTCATCAATATTTGTCTGACAACGTTTGCCAGTTAAACCAGCAGGGCATACGCAAGAAAATGTAGCAATTCCATCAACACATGTAGAACCAATAACACAGGGATTTGGATCACATTCATTAATATTGATACTGCAGTCTTTTCCTACAATTCAAATAATAATTATTAAAAACAGGTTTTACATAGTATGTCTAAGATGTCTAAATTATTAATATTATTATTTATTAAAGACTGAAAGTTAACTCACCTTCATAACCAGGATGACAAACACAGTTATAACCATTTACTTTGTTTTCACAAGTGGCATTGTTTTGGCATGGTAAGGACAAACATTCATCAAAATCAATCTCACAATGGTCACCAGAATATCCAGGTTTGCAGAAACATTGATACGACCCTATTATAAAAATTAATTAAGCAGTTATACCTATTTATATTAATAGGAAATTTACTTCAGAAAAGACGGTTCATTATTCCCCTGTAAATACATTCTTTGTTCCCCTAGATCTATGGCACACTATGAGGATTAAGCTCAATCTAAATAGAGATTCTCATAAATATTTAATAATGTAAACCAAATACCTATCTCATTCCTGCAGATTCCATTGTTACAAAGAGTTTTATCTTCACATTCATCAACATCAATCTCACAATGCCTCCCTAAAATAATATACAATAAACATCTATCGAAGCAATAATAATAACAATAATAATGGGAGTAATACTTCCCAAAACTGAGGATTAATACTCATGGAGCTATTAAGCAGTCATCTCCCACAACCCATTATGAAACAACAGAATACATTAAGAATCTAATATTACATTAAATTTAAAACAATTTTTATTTGATAAATATATACTTGTAATTTAAATTCACGCTATACTTACGGCCTTACACACAAGATATAGAAGTTTATTGAAATACTGAATGAAAATAATCAAACCTTTATAATTATTTGGACATATGCAAGTGTAATTTCCGTGGGTATCAGTACAAGACCCTCCATTTTGACACGGATTTGGTTTGCAATTGATAACATCCACTGTACAGTTAGCTGAAGAAGGGCCATTATCACAGAGGCATTCATAAGAATTAACTCCATCAACACACACTTTGTTGTCCGGGCACCACTTATTGATGCAGTCATTAACATTACTTTCACAGTTCAGTCCCTCAAATCCTGGTTGAGGAAAAAAGCACAACTGATAAACTCGAGACATATGTTTTTAAAACATTCAATTTGAACAACTCAAACATAATTTCTTTTTTCCAGTCTTTATGTGAAATAATAGTCAATATTTTATATTAAAAACTAATTCTTGAAAATATACCCTACAATTTGCAAAATTAATAACAATATTCCAGTAATTTAATTAATCCGGTTGATTAACCAATTGCCCAGGTTATCAGAATCCACATTAAAAGGATTCCGCAAGAAAAAATTCTTTCTCACTCCAACATACACACATGCGCACAGGAAATAAAATAAATAAAAATTAAATATAATACTCAATTGGAATGAAAATACCTGGAATGCATTCACAGTAATAATCTTTCTTATCTTCCTTTGGTACACATTTTCCATTGTTCTGGCAAGGATGCGATGCACAAGCGTCATATTTAAGTTCACAATTAGCCCCCATGAAATCAGCAGTGCAGTTACAAGCATAGATGTCCACTCCATCGAAACAAGTTCCACCATTCTGACACGGGTTAGACTTGCAATTGTCAATTTTCAAATCGCACAAAGATCCTGTAAGATGAATTTTCTTTTGAAATTCATGATTTATATATTTTACCAAATATAATTTAAGTTAGCACTGTAATGTTTAATTTTACCGATGAAAATTTTTACATCATCCACCTTCTTGATATGTTTATACGGCAAAAATTATCGAACTACAAAGGAACTGCTAGGATGGAAAAGTGGTTCAATCTTAGAAAAAGTTAATAGTATGTTAAAAATTGAAAAGATAAAGACTTATGTTAACGAATTAGCTAAAAGAATAATATTTAACTTAGAAGTATTTACCTGGCCATAATAGGAAATAGCACGTGTTTAAAATAATTGGTAGGAACAAATATAGAGCATAACTGAAAGTGTGAAAAAATCAATAATTTAAGAATAAGAAAAAGAGATTGTTATAAGATTTACAAAATGAATACATACCGGTAAAGCCACGGGGGCATAAACAGCTGAACGAATTAATACCATCAACGCATGTAGCTTGGTTAAGACAGGGCTTGGATGCACACAGTTTAATATCCTGGTTGCAGTTATGCCCAGTCCAGCCCACCTCGCAGACACAGTAATACCCACCCGGCTACTGACACCAGTGCAAGTTAGTCAAACAACTATAGCGTTAATACATATTGTGTATCCAACCGACACATTTCTATGACTGTATGCATATGTACAAGTGTTACGTGTGTATGTGCATGCGTGCACCTGGCCTCTGAATAATGTTAAAAAAATAGAATGCCCAATTTAAATTGAAATGAACATTAGCTTAAAAGCCCTAGTCGGCTCATTTAAAATTAATCCAAAGCCACTTTTAGAATATAAGCCAAGTGAGGTGGATACATATTGACAAGAACCTTGTTTTAAGAGAGTGGTATGCACAATAATCCCTTGTTATCCTTATAATGTTTAACTTGTTTGACATTGACAGCAAACCTGCACAAAATAGAGTCACTGTGGATTTCTAAGGGATTATTGTACATGATGTTAGAAACAGCTTTATTTTACTGATTAAACAGCAGCATACAGTATGAGTGAAAGCAGAAAATCTGTAATTATTTAAGTAATTCTGAAATGTTTAAATCATGCAAACTATCATTTGAAAATGATGAAGTTGTGGTTAAGCAATAAAATTTAAGCGCTGAAAGAGTTAAACAGAAATTAAAATTATAAACACATTGAACTATGCACAGCACAAATTAAAATATAATTATGGCAGAGAAAGCAAAACAGAGTCGGTTTTAGTTTTAAACAAGTATACAGGCTCCGCCATTTTAATTTATTATTTTTCTATCGGTAATTAACAAAAACCAAAGCGAATGCAGAACAATCGTACTCACATAGTCATGACAAGATGATGCATGTTGACACGGTGCAACGGCACAAGTAACGGGAACATTGCAATGCAACCCCGTATATCCAGGTTTACACATGCAAGTAAATGAATCCCCAGTGCGTACGTACGTACCGCCATTAGCGCATGGGGCACACCAATAGACATCTCTGTCCCATTCGCATCTAATCCCTACACATGCACATGCTTTTTCTTCCAGAACACTAACAAGTGTTAAATAAGGTCACGAACTGACAAATTAAGAACAAAAGAAGAGCCGGGCATTTTACTCACATGCAAAAATTGTGCACTCAAAATAATTATTTATATTAGCTCTTCACTGTATAGTGTCATACTTAAAATTGCAGGTAAGCAAATATCAATAAATTATTGCAGTTTGTGAATAATATAAATATTGCAGGACAACGGTGAAGTATCTCCTTCAGTTTTGCATTAATTTAAGCCAGTTAACATACCCTCATTAGGACAAAATTAACCAATGCAAAAAAATGGACAAAAGTTAAAATCAATAAGATATAGTAAATATGTTAGAAATAAAGATTAAATTGTTTAAAATATTTTGTTAGTCTTAAATATTCATCCACATTAGTAATGTGAACAAATAAAAAAATTAATACTTACCTCTGTCCTGAATGTATACTTGCATACTTAAAACTAATTTTCTTGCAATTTATTTTAAAATAATCCATGCCTGCCATTTACAAATAAAACTTTTAGCACAGTGATAATACTGTACAAGATTATATAACTACACTATACCTGTAAATCCAGGTGGACAAATGCATATAAACCCATCTGCTTTTGAAACGCATGAAGCACCATTTAAACACGGCTTATTTATGCAACCATCACTTGGAATACAGTTTGTTGGTGAACCTGAAAAAATATCAAATACAATTATATTGTATTTTTATTTTAATCTTTGATTTTAATCTGTAAATTAATATTGACTACAACATAACTGTGAACAGATTTACCTTATTACTCCAAATAAAAGAAGTATGTGATAACTGCACAGAGGCAATGAAGATTAATATAAAAATATTTAATAAATATTAAAATAAACAGATCTAATTACCTGTGTATCCAGGTTTACAAATGCACTGATAGGGCCCACCACTATCTATGCACACAGTGTTTGGAAAATGGCATGGGGACGAAGCACATTCACTCAGTTTCTGGAGGCAAAACATATAATCATTAAAATGTTAGCATAATGTTAATCAATCTTTTTACTGGTACACAAAAGTTCACATAATTTGAAGATATTAAGAATGAATTGTATTTCTACCTGTTCACAGTTCTGGCCCAAAAATCCATCTGAGCATTGACAAGTGTAACTACCATAATTGTCAAAACAAACCCCATTATTCAAACAGGGGTTGTTATCACATTCATCTACATTAATTTCACAGCGAGTTCCTGTATATCTAAAATAAAAATTATACAATTATTGAATTATTATCAACAAAGCTTTAAACTAATTCTCATTAGGTGGCCTTACCATCTTAAATCCAGTAAACAAAACTATTACTTACCCAGTTCTGTCACAAAGGCATGTGAAGTAATTAATTCCATCCAAGCAAGTGCCTCCATGCTGACAAGGGTTTGGTAAACATTCATTTATATTTGATTCACAATTTTTCCCAGTAAACCCTAAAAAAAGGGAAAAACCAATTGAAAATTAAATTACAGAATATATACACTATATTCAAACTTTCAATGACAGTTTATTGAGAGTTTCCTATTGAATAATAAATACTGAATAATATTGTATGACATAAAAATAAAATTACTCATATTACCACAGAATCAACATAACATACCAGGAGGACACAGGCATTCATAATGTTTGGGCCCATCAGATATGATACACGTTCCATTATTAAGACATGGAGTAGTATCCTCACACAACTTTGCTTTTAAGTCAATTTCACAAAATGATCCTGTAAAATAAAGAACAGATATAGATGTATTATTAACATTGTAGTAACATTTATAAAAAATTGTATCTGAATTTAGTAAAGTTCTCATGTCCCAAAAGTGTCACCATTGGGTGGTATCTTTTATCCAGTCCTTCACACACAAAACAATACATTCAACCATTGTACTAATAACTATTAGTTGATTGAACAAAAATAAAGGAAATTTTAAAAAAAGAATTTAGTAAATATAAAAATATTAATATGAAATATATAAAAAAGAAATGACATTCATCATTAAAGGTAAAGGTAGTTCATAACATGAAAATTAATTAATTCCTGGAGTAAACAAATTATGTTCTGATTATACTGGGGGTTATAATGAAATATTTACCAATATAACCCTTAAGACAGTTGCAAGTAAAATCTCCATTTGGCTCTTCTCTACATTCAGCATTATTTCTGCAGGGATTCCTATTGCAAGGTGGACCTAAATAAAAACATACATATATTTATGTAGAAACAATGAAATCAGGTACCACAATTTAAAAGAAATGTTCCAAGTATTGAAATCCAAGCATTAGTTACATACAGTTTTCAAATGTTGACCAGAGTATACTTTAAACCATTAAACTAAAGCAATATTTACAAAGAGACTTGCACAACAAAAGTACAGTTGAGCAATTTTCTTTCTTGAGACGAATACATTTGATAGATTTCAATTTCAACTTGTAAGCTTGACTGCTTTCAAAACAGGATCAAGAAGTCTGTTCTTGAGGTAATTTTAATTGTTAAAAATTTTTTTAACTTTATCTTCTATTCCAAGCATATGCACAACGTATTTCAACTTAAGAGTGTAAATAAAAAGTTAAGAGTATTAGCAAATATAAAATTCAGTGCAGGATGGTTTCTCACCATTATCAATCTGGCAGATGTTGCCCGAGTAGCGCGCCGTACATTGGCAATGGTAGCGGTCAGGCAGTGAGATGCAACTGCCATGCATCATGCACGTCTCGTGGAAACAATGATCCACCACTCCGCCTAAACATGCAACTATCCTCACCTCTACTTTTCTTTCACACTTATTTAATAATAAAAAAATTACAGCTAACTATATCGAACTATTAATTAGATAGGAAGAGTAAAAACGAAAATCTAGACGATACTGTGAAATGCGTACGAATTCGTTGGAGGAAATGTTAGGTTGATGAAAAAAAAACAACAACAAAGAGAAGGAGGCAATTGAATAATACATGAATAATACTAGATAATGAGCCAAACTGACTTGTATATCGTTAACAAGTAAGGTATTCTTAACAAGTGTAGTGCTGAACATTTATGGAAGTGCTCCAACAATTAGCATCCCGTGCCAAAGTGTAAAGGTGCATTAAGTGCCAGTGCAAAATATGGATGTGTGCAAAATAACTTTTCAACTATACCATTCGTACTAAAAAAATAGGCCTATTAAAAACATGTTTTAAGAAATATTTTGTAACAATAATGTAAACATTCCACATGAATATATTGTTATTAACCCTGGAATCTAACTGAAATAAATTGTGGTCTGCTATACAATGTGTGAAATGTGAGACTCTCTTGACCATTAATAATCGAGCATTGGGTGCACTTTCTTTGTACATCAATAAATTATTTTCAAGATGAAATAGGGAATAAGATACATACTGGGAAGTGTATACACACAGTTCTAATGTTGCAGTGAAGAAAAAAACTATATATTAAGACAATCGATAGAGTTCTACAACTCTTAGCTAATTCACACTAGTATTGATGCCTGATTCATCTTATGTTCCCAGCTGGAATAAGCAAGTTTCCCAAAAAAACTGACTTGGAAAATATATGTAAAGTAAAAGTCCTATATTATAGAAATATAAAAATGAATAATTACATGGACCAACTGGCAAGAGGCATTGGCCCCATTCAACATTTTGCGATGTCATATGCATTGGGTTGAACACGAGGCTTGGACCTTCCAATATGCAACCTGAAAATCCATTTCCAACCAGTAATGAGGTCTTGGCACCCGGTGATATTTCAGGGAGGTTCAGTAAATCATAATTGAATGTAGAATTGGCGATGACCTATAAATAAAATAATGATCGAATAAATAAAATTGTCCAGTGTCAATAAAAATCTAATACTTAAAAATTATACAGACTTAAGTTAAAAGGAACATAGATATACTTGAAGAACGTAATGGAAACTATACCTGTTGGTGTCCAGAAGTAGATAGCGTAAGATTCCCAAGTCTGTACAGGATGTTGACCGTATGCCACTCATTGTCCAATAGGTTTGCTTTAATGTGAGATTCATACTTCTTCAGCATTGTAACGCTGAAGAACAATCCATCGGGTCGAACTTCCAGTGATATGGATGGACCCATATCTGTCCTAAAAAGGAAAACGAACAAAAAATAAGTTATACTAAACTTATTTTTAAGTCTGAACAAGAAATGTGTGTTAAAGGAAGTAATTTACTGGGATTTGTTTTACTTATTTTACTAACATTATTATTATTAATACTTATCATTTGTTATAAAATCGTCTGGGATAACTTAGATACAAACCGTGTATTTCGTCTTTTAACTTATTACTTCGTGTTCATTTCCGAAACTAAAAGCATTCCAGTAAACTAAAACTCAACAGAAAAGAAAGGGCAGCCCTATTGGATTACTTGTGGGCTTACACAACCCCCAATTGATCTAACGAGATAGAAGTCGCCCATGTTTTTTTTTAACCTTGGACGCTGGTAAAGCAACAGCCCACGAAATTTCATAGCAACGAAATTAATTTCAATTATAATACAACTCGCAATTTAAATACTAATGGCCCTTAGTGGATACTCTTGCAGGATTTTTTAGATCTAAAAAAAAACTAGTTATGGAGGGAGAATGGTAGAATTTACGAAGAAGACTTCATAAATACGACATGAGTATGTAAGAAGAATGAGAGGAATTGCTCTCAGGAATATGTTAGATATATAAATTACAGATGCATTCCGATTTACTGTTTTTCAAGAAGATAATGAGAGATAGTATTTACGATTTCGTCAAACGACTTCAGCGAATCAAATAAAATAGACCTCGAACCCCTGAAGAGCCCCGCCCCCTTAGAACAAATGTCTTAAACTAAGAGCATAGCAATTAATTACGTCTGAAGAAAAAGCTGTCCGCCGGAGCAGCTCCTGAAGCTCAGTCCAATGTGTTTGGTGAGAGTGAGGGGCCGGTACAAGTTGATGTAAGAGGTCCCGTTGAAATATCCTTCCTTCGGCGTTTGGCCGTGACAACATATCGTCTGAAGTCCGAGCTGTATCGCACCTGAAATTAAATTAGAGCCAAGTTTAGTTCACGTATATTTGGGCTAAACAATAAATCGCGTAATACAGCGAGATATCGATCTTAACAAGGGTGGAAACAGCGTAAATAATCGCTTAACGATTAAATTTGTACTTCCTAGAAACATTAAAACTTCTGTAATAAATCTCGTGTTAAGTAATACATAAATCGTTAGGGCTCCACTCGGCTGGAGAGGGTTTACTTCTATCATTTACTTAACCTAAGGCAACAATACTGGATAATAAAATTCATCCAAAATAGTGAATACGGCGGCACCTTTCTTTTTTGTTTCAAACAGAAAACAATGATATTCTTGAAATATGACCTCATTGGAGTGAGGTCGATTTTACAATTGGCAATGATGAGTACTATTTTTCAAGCCGGGAAAACAATTTTGAAAACTCTCGAAACGAAATAATTGCGACAGATACGTAGGAAACAAGGATTCCGGGACGCGTATTACAATACAATGGCTTTTCCACCGGACACAATGTATATTCCAGATTCCCACTGCTGCACCGTTTAGAAGAAATACTGTAGCCGGGGGTTTCTCCGCTCTAATGGGCTTTCTCGGTGGGGCAGATGTTTTCAAAAAACGGTGCGGGCACCTGCTTTTTGAACCGCGCCAAGTGCACTCCGACCCATAAATTAGTCGATATCCTAGTGGGGAAAAAACAAAATGAACGACGTACGAACTCTTCCAGTACTTTCCAGACAGAAACCAAAGGACCCTCTCACAAACACTTCCCAAGAGGGAACACGAAATGGCCGTAATGCTTTCAACGTCAAGCCATTGTATTAGAAATATAGTGACATTAATCATAATAACGGATGCCATTGTTCTGATGCCATTCAGCAAGGGAATGTATAGCTATCGTAGTGCGACTGACCATGTGAGGTCAATAATTGTCTAGTATAGGAAGAGTCTGAATTCTTTTAGTTTATTTAATATATAATATATGACAATATAAACCCAATAACAATAATAAAAAATGGGGGGGAAAACTAAATTAAAAGATTTTGTTCGGGGGCTAATTACCGAATCTACGGTATAGTCATTGTACGAAGAACACTCTAATGGGATTTATCCAAAAAAGGCGAGTGCCTAAAGAAGAGAAAGTCCCATATAGGCCTAATAGACAGCGCCGCGACAGTAAATCACACGCAACGGCGTTATGCAAGCGCCCGGAGAGCGGCTTATTACAATGATCAACCTCGCCCCCGGTCGCAATCCGGACGGTCGTTAAAGACGGCGGGGGGGAAAGTGAAAGCAAAGGCTCAGTCCCGTCGACGGAGTTCTTCCCAAGCGGGAAATCCAAGCGATAGCAGGTCGTTATGGTTGTGCTGATCAATCAGCGCTCGTTTCATTCAAGCCCTCGAATACTAGAAAAAAAACAACGCTAGCTGACAGTTCTAAACTCTAGAATAGTACGACAAAAGTACTACCGATTCAACTATGTTTGAATTTCTACCTGACTCCAATACACAGTCGAATTCGATGCTGGTATCGTATTTCGGCGTTCGTATTCTCGGACCGATAAAAGGAATTCCGATTAGGCGCAGCCGTTGAAGTTTCAAAAGGTAGGGTAATGCGGATAATGGGGGGGAAATCGAGAACCGCCGGTTTACCCCCGTTTAATCCCCGCCGGGAGAAACCCTATCCGGGGACTTATCCGAAGTTCGGGAAACAAAAAACCCCCAGCCGGAAGATGCGCCGAGTTTACGCTGAAAGGCCGAGAATTGCTAGGGCTGCTGTAATTAGAGAAAGGGATACGGGATTAGTCGGAAAAGGCTAAGTGCGTACGGCGGGAAAGTTTGCTTGCGAAGCGCAGGAGGACTTGGCTCTTTCCAGCCTCGTCACGACCGCCGGTATGAGTCACGCGCCGGCACGAGAAGATGGGCTCGAAGTCGTAAACAACGCATACGATTACTCGGGTTCGTCCAAAGCGTACAATAACGCTTAAGACAGTAAAACCGTCTGGGCCGGTTGAAAACATTTATTTAGTACATTCCATTGCAAGCAAGGAGGAATGTTTTCCAACCAGTCCTTTGTCTGGACCCTGAGTGACTCACTGTTTCTTACGCATGACGACAACGAACGTTTTTTGTGCAGGCGTTAGAGTAAGTTCCGGAGGAAGTGTTTTTGCGGGCCTTCCTGTCCGCTGTACACAGGTGCTCAGGGACGTCATGCATACAATAATACACTCTTCTTGCCGATCATTTATTTAAATAATTAAAAGAATGCTCCGCCCATCCAGAAAAAGAAGACCCAGACAGACAAGAAGTCTGGGTTTCTTTATATCAAAAGACGCAGAACTGTGTCGGATTTACAAATCCACAACCCGTTTTGAAGTATACGACTTGACCTGAACTTGGTTGAGGTATCTTCACCAAAGGTAAATTTGGGAACAGTCGAAAATGTCCCGTCGTACTTCGTATCACAGAGGCCAGTATTCTTGTTTAAGGAACTGCGGTCGCTCCGGTTCCTGTTTGGCAAAGAATAGGCAATACCGCGTGGCGTCACTAATAAGTTCGGCCGAAATGAAGCATTGTGGTCCGCTGGACCTTGCGGCCAAGGACTTTGCGTTGCACTCGTTACAACACCAATAATAGAGTCCCCTTCTTACGGCTTCGACTAATAAAATAGAAACCGTGGCCCAAAATGCACAAAGAGGTAAGTTCAATGCAGAGTGAGATTCGAGTGAACGGCACAATAACAATACGGATACTACTTCAGGCAGGAGTAATACCGAAGGCAGGATGTTTGTGAAGACCATTATTTCAGAATTAGCCCAATGGGTCATTGTACTTTTAAATATTACTATCAATAATTAATTCTCAAGCTGTCTATCACAGCAAGCACTGTGACCATTACGTGCTCTTCCGCGGGCGGACTCCTAAATACTGCTGCTCACTCTCCCTAGACTACTAACTACTCCGCAATTTCAATTTAACGCGACGGCTAATCTTTTAATTTGTATTCCATTACTCGGCTCAAGGTTTTGATCGACAGCCAGCCTATAATGAATTGTCGCATTGTACGGCTAATCTCGATTTCAGGCTCTCTGTAGTCTCCGCAAGCACAGATATAAAGACCACAGCTGAAGACACAGATATTAATCTGGGTATAGTAGAGTAGTGGTTTTAGTTAGTACAATTTCTCGCTTTATAACAAATACAGCAGCGTTTAAATTGGTATACCGATGATGGCGGGGTTAAAAGTCACGATATTCTCCATGCCCTCGCCGACATCCCACAAATACCTCAAACTAATGAGTCACCCCGACCGTACGGCGCAAGGACTTTCCCGCAAAGGAGTCCTTTCGTCCATTGTTTCCCGGCGGACAATCGCAGAAGCTTCTCGTCCTCAAATCGCGGCACGGGGGTTAGGAGGAGGAGGAGGAGGAGGAGGAGGAGGAGGAGGACAAAAGGATCAATCGGATACCCACACACGGTCCCGAGCGAAAAAGGTCATGCGACCGACCGGCCGGCAAAGGCAGAAGGAAGGGGGAAAGAAGCGAGCGTTTCGCAACGGGCCTCTGAATCACAGATGGGAGAAGAGATGGGGCGACGGTGGCGCAAGCCCCATTCGCATTGGCTCAGAGATACTAAAGCGAAGTAAGCAGTTCCGATAAGCCCAGTGTCGACTCCATGCATTCTGAATCGTTCTGTGAATAATACAAAACGTTCTTACATATTCAACCGTCCATTACAACTACTCCGAGTCATTTCCGCCCTACTCCTTTATGTATATGTTTTTGTACGACAGTTATACAGTAAAGAAGACATGATCCAACGGTTTTAAAGGAAAAAAATCACAAAGGAAAGACGCCAATACAAACAGAAAAACCTCAAGTGTTTGATACGTTCGAATGATCCTCTCGCGTTGTACGCCTTTTGAGGTTTGCCAAAATTTGAAAACTCACAAAATTGTATGTAACTTTACTGTAAGGACTATTTACAACGAGATTGAGAACAACATATGACCCTCCGGAACAAAATTTTTCTTATAAATATATCCTACATTAAAAAAAATACACGAGTACTTTTCGATAATTCTATAAGATAACTCAAGAAGCCAGCGGAGACTAGTTGAACAATTCTCAAGTTGAATGAGAGGCGCGAGACAGATTGGAACGAAAATAACTTCGCGTTTTCAAGACGGGACGCCGAACTGCCCGAAAAAATGTCCGAAACTTCCACTGGGCGGCGCAAGAAAAGAGACAAGGCGGCAATTATAGGAATCGAGAACATGGAAAAAAAATCTCAACCAAGAAATAGAAAGTCTCGCAGAACCGGACGGCTGGGACGAATTGAATTGTCTATATCGAATGCTTCTGATCGGGTAAGAAGTAGGACGGCGAGTACAGAGAGATTTTTTCCAAAAAAAATATTTAAGGTTCTTAAAATCCTTAAGGCTGTATAACATAACGAGAACTTTGCTGATATGCCGACAAATTAGACCAATCAAGCTAATTGTTTTAACTTGGGAACAGTGCGAGATAGGGTTTTTCTAGCCATACACGGGTGCACGAAAGATTTCCGCGTGTGATCCAACATCGAAGTTTCATGGAGAACCTGTCCTCGAAAACCCGGTTTCATGTAGCTTCTCCTTCAACTACAAGAACAGACGGGCGGTGGACACTGTGTAGCCGGTACGTAATGCCTCGTCTTATTCCCCCTTACTTTAATATTAATGCCGCACAACTGTCATACCTTTAAATCCTCCAGTCTTTAAGGTATACACTTTGTCGATAACCCATAAAATCAGTATAATATTGGTTAAATCGATCAGCCTATTTCGGTCATTCTCCTGACCCAACAAATGATAGGAGAGAGATCGCTAGCGAGTAATTGAACCAATTGCGAATTCCGAATAAATTGATTTAGTCGTTCGAGCGTTTTATATTCATACAAAAGGCCAATTATGCGCATTTAAATAAAATCTTGTTTTAGCTTTTCGTGCCTCCTTGACATCTCGAGATCTGTAAATAGGCCGTATCTAATAAATGTAAAAGTCGTTCTTAATTATGTTTAATTACATCGAAGGTGTAACAATTCCTGATGGAATCAAAGACATGTGGTTTCAGAGGGCTTTCATTTTTTTTTGTTTAAGGCTTAACAGAATGTCCATTCGCTGGGAGTTAATACCAGGAATATCCATTCAAAGAGAGCTTATTTTATAACTAATTTCATTTTATAGCCTTTACGTAACGTACAGGGCATTTTTGAATGATATCATGGCAGAAATTCCGTTTAAAGTATCATTTGAATTTTCTTTTTTTTTTCAAAGTGGAGCGACGCCAATTCATTTGCGACATAATTGTCCTCAATTGGGGCTATTAGCAAAAAAGAATCGAGAATAGATCCCTCAAGTCTTCCCACTGCAGTAAATGCCCCGCCGCCTTTGTTTCCTAACGATTTCCGCGTTAGGTTGGCCTATTGTTCCCCCGTCGAACGTCAACGGAACAATGTCCGATCTCACTTAATAGTCCTGACGGGGGGGAGGGGGCAAAAAAGACCTAAAATAACTGGAATAATAAATAGAAACTGCTAGAACATAAACTGCCGTCCTCGAACTACCAAAAGCGGGGGCGAAGTCCCTCAAACCGGTTTTCATCATTTCCGTGTATCTTTTCTGCTCAAACAAATTGGTACATGAGGGAGTAAAAATGGATCTAACTAAAACTAATAAAACCGTCATATAAAATACATAATAAGAGTCGGTAATATGCAAATCTAAATTTAATTATTGTAAATATCTAAACGTTTAAGGGAATAAAGGTTATTGGAATTTGTTAAAACGGCCGACATTCGGGAGAAACGAGGCTGGACGGAGCAAGGACAGGGGTTCGAATCCCGGGTTCAATAGCTAGAGCGTTGTCACAACAGAGTGGCCGTTGCGCAACAAAGGCTCTCTGCGGCGTAGTGGGGCTCGCCAACAGTACAATGTACCCCGGGACGATTAAATCAGCCATTGTGCCGTCCTTACTGCCATTATATAAAAACATTTTACCGTATACATAAACATCTATTCAAATAACCCATTTCACTAATTGACCCCGAAGCAGTTGTCCCCCCCTGTGCCGTTACTGCTTATAATATATATGAATTTATAATAAGTCTCTACAGAGGTCATAGGCAATTAAAGAACAATAAGGGATATCGGAAGCATTGTGGATATACTTCGCGGTTGTAGCGATCTTAAGCAACCGTGGTGGGGTGGGGGTCCTCTCTTAGGGTTTTCAGAATCCTATCCAACAATTATTCATCACAAAAAACAAATTTTGCAATCTTCAGGATAAAACATCAATCTACGTTAACAAATACAAATTATTGTGTTATACAAAATATTGGACACGGAAAAGTCAGGAAATCAGGAAAATCGCTGTTTTTTGTCTTTCCAACAATTACGCTATGAATTGATACATACTTTCAGAGAAAAACAGCGTATCAATAGCGCTTTCAATCTCGAGTCTATGTCCGCAACTTACACATGAAACTGCACAACACTGTCTAAACTACACAGGAGGCACAACGATTCTATTTCATAGTACAATAAAAAAGTTTTTCATCATTCATATTTTACGGTGTACAGCCGGCATAAATGAAAGGCCGGCAGAAAACATCCTTGTACTGGTATGGGGCCGGTCGCTGTATAAAAACGCTGCTATAAATTCATAGTAAACATCGGAACGTATAAATGCCAGCTGTACGACTGGTTGCCCTAGATTCACTACATCCGCGTTTCATTACACAAGTTTATGACTCATTCGATATCGACTAAAGTTCACTAGACTAAGTATACAACTGATGAAAGTTGGGAACGCAGCGGTTCGGAATATTATAACCCCTTCGAATAGTTTCTACGTGCAAATATTGAGTTCATGATCAATTTTCAGCGAGAATATTCTTTGTCTTTGAAATTTGAAAAAAAACATTTTTTTCTTGGTCCTGGACCAAACAACGGTTCCTAGTTTTACTGCACTTTTAGGAATGTCCCTTTTTATATATATTTCTAAATTTGTACTGATACAAACTGTATATTTTTTAAACAATGATGATAAAATTTACATTGCGTTTAACAACGGTCAGCATTCCTTAAAGTAGGTCAAAATACTCTGTTATGCACACACAATTTGTAGATGCACGTAAACATTTACGACTGGCATTAACCATTTAAAAAGAAATTTATCTCTGTTTATACTGGAATAAAGTGATTAACTAATGAATTAATCGAGGTTTAAGACTCAAATTTAGACAACGAATGGATACTGAAAATACCAACAGTTGACATCTAATAAAAAGAATGTTAGGGCTTTTGTGACTTTTTTTAGAATGATGAAAAACCTGGATTGCAAATTACTATATATTCATTTTACATGATAATGATACATGAATATTATAGATTCGTCTGTCACAAACATTTCCGGTGATAAATTTTGAGACATATAATGTTTATTCATATATTCTAAATTACGCTTTCTTTATATTGAATTAATCGTTCCTATATTTCTTTCACTTTTCAGGCAGTTTTAGCGTCGAATAATAATAAAAGAGGACGGCGTTGATGATAATTGAAGGGTAGGGCAATAATTAATTAAGTTTCTAGGCAACTTCGTGCCCCAGAAGTGCTCGCTAAGCGTGACTAGAGACCCCCTCCTGAAACCGGGTTTAGCAACGGTAGGCTGACGGCGGTCCCCGAATCAATAGAAGCCCTATCACTGAGGGCCGATCGCGGACCCGCGCCTCTCACGAATCCCGCACGCAACGGCCCATCCAATCCTTTCGAATTATCAATTGTGCGGGATAACAGTCTCGTTGCCATCGATCCGAAAACAAGTGAATGTCTTTTAAAAGGGTCGGCCCTATCAGCCGGCAACTATCGAAATCAACCCGTATCGTTGGTCCAGTTTGGGCCCAACACAACAAAGAAATAAACACGAGTGAACAATAACTGTAAAATCCAACTGACTGCCAAAAAATACTCATATATTTGTAATCGGCTGCTGTGCAGTCGTAAAAATAGTCATAAAATGGGCTGACAACCGTAGATTTCGTGTGTTTCTGCCTCCTCTCGCTGGTTTGGTCTTTTGCTAGACCGGTTTCGGCTGATCGCCATCTTCAGTAGCTTTTGGCACTTTGGACGTTTCTTGGACACCCTCACCGCACTGTCACTGTCACTTGTACTGTGGTGGTTGTCTGTTTGTCGTGTGTCTATATACGTGTCTTGTTATTGTGTTTTTGGGGAAACACGAAATCTACGGTAGGTAATCCAACCCCTCGCAAACTACAAAACAGTTATTCTAAACTATGGATTGACAATATTTGAAGGCATTTGCAATGTGACCCGCGACAGTTGGGCACATAATCACTCGTACTATGTACTGTAATGACACTGCCATTAATGTTAGGATAGGTTTTAGCGTTTAACCATGAGAAAATGTTCGGGGTCGTAAAATTCAACACGAATAAAGTACCAGTAAAATAGGGAAATTAAATTAAATTAATCGAAGTTTGCATTCATTTCTAAAAATATATTTATAATGCCTAAATTCCGGTAAAAGGCAAGCGAACATAGTGACGAAAGACTGTACGTTCAATTTAAGTCTCTGACTTTCGATAATGGCTGATATTGGCGCCGCAGAAGAAACACACATTGTACACACAGTGTGCACAATATTGCCCTTTGTTCCTCCTCTCTTCGCTCCTACGTTCAGAAACTCTCCGAAGCAATAGGAAAGATCGGATCTCAATTACACTCCAGAGAGATGACTCGGCCCCAACAACTCCACTACCGAGAAGCGGTTACGCGGTCTTCCCCCGACGCGGCTCTCTGGCTCTCTCTCTCTCTCTCTCTCTCTCTCTCTCTCTCTCTCTCTCTCTCTCTCTCTCTCTCTCTCTCTCGAGGGGGTCACGACCTCGGCCGTCCGCTATTATATTATACGCAATAAGAGTTCTGAGTCCGTCATTAACCGGTGAGCGTTCCCATGACGGCGTCGGGCATAGCGGATCCGCACAGGAACGGGCGCACTTACCGGGGGGATCAGCCTGTATACGGCTTCATTCCTATCCGACAATATTTTCGTAGCAGAAATTAAATTCTGCAAACTTCAGGAAAAAACGATCGTGCGGGCAGTAGCGAATCCGCTAAATTTACCAATATTCTGCAATGGCTTTTCAAGGATTTACTCAGAAATCGTTTTGAAAACGCTCAGGTTCAAGAATTCTCCTGAACGGAGTACGTGTGATTCACACATACTGGACATTCAGAACTCTCGACTCTGCTTTTACGGAACAATGTTTTCCGAAATTTTGCAATGTTCATGATAAAACGAGCACGTGGGGGGTATCGAGAACCTCAGGAACGGGCAGAACAGGAGAGCTTTCAGAACTATCGATTTGCATTCAACAATTTCTTGACTTCCAGGATTTACGCCGAATTAATTTCTGAAATGCTCGCTGTCACGGAGTGGGATTCAAGAATTCTCCCTCGTGTAGATTGCGAAATCAGTCACTCGAAAAGTATACATACTTGAATTAGATAAATATATCGAGCACCCGCCTGCCCGAATTACCCGATGGATCGTGCAGATACGAATAATCAATATGCAACGTATAATAGTTTTGGACTATATATCGTGCTTGATGGATTGAGGACATGCAATCTTAGACAACCTCCTATATGCACTGGATTCTGCTTAATTGCCAGAGGCAACAAATTATCTCTGCACAAATTATGCGAACGGCACGTATTTAAGAAAGGAACAATCGGCAGAAACAAAAACACTTCCCTGAGAAACAATTTAATTTTTACCTCAGATTAATAATTCCCGTTACGCAATGGATCCGATTCGTTTCGAAAAATGGAACAGTGATACACTCGGCAGTTGAAATTCAAAATCTATACTATACGAATATTCTAACTTGAACTATAAATAAATGTATTCCAGGTGTATCAGAATGTGCACAGAACTGTTAAATTTCCGCTTGTCGGTCGTGGTAGCAACACCGCTTTTCGATTTAGTGAAACGGAAAAGCCCGTTGAAGCCGTTAGGGGTCAGCACCCAGGTTCAGGTGCACACTTAGGACAAGTCGCGAAGTCCGTTTACTCAGTTTAAATTCTATTTCAACAATTTTATTTAGTTCCGAGAATAACCAGGAATATAATTCTATTAACGAGTGCCCGATAACGAATGTAGTTATACAGAGGGCAACGTTTTGAATACAAAGAGTTCAATTTCATATGATCGAAATGAAAAACGTATTCGGAAAATATTTGACCGCTCTCTCCATCTTGTTTGAGTACGACCGAGCATTTTCTTTGATATGCCGCTAGATACGGCAACTTTCGAAAATGGCACCCCTGAAATTTTCCACTTGCGAAATTCGGAACTAGCGCCCGAAGTGC
This sequence comes from Lethocerus indicus, assembly GCA_019843655.1. Lineage (NCBI taxonomy): Eukaryota > Metazoa > Arthropoda > Insecta > Hemiptera > Belostomatidae > Lethocerus > Lethocerus indicus. Next base: position 8,204,130 of record JACDQD010000011.1, read on the forward strand.
GATTCCGCAACGAGGTGAAACCGCGAGCAGTCGCTTTCGCCGCGACACAAAGCCCGTTATAATTATTCATAACGTTGCATCGGGTTTATTGATACGTTTCGTTAGAAGCGACTGATATTTAGTCGCCCTAAGTCCCGCAAGTCGTTTTAAGCGAATTCACAGCACTGGTTCTTCTTTATTTCAATCATAGTCTTCGTCACTTATGCTGGTCCCGTTGCCATACACGTTTGTTCCTCCATTCTCTGTTAATACCTGGGTATATTATTAACCGAATGCTACTGACGATGGTGATAATCGAAAATTGATACAGGAGGAAATTTTGCTCGGTATCCATAGCCCGATTTGGTCAAACACTAAACCAATATTAGACCGCTTTAAAGATCAACAGAAGATTTGGCCCCGTCGGAACTTGTGCTTGTTTCTCAATTGGACGAACAAAAGAAGGGGAAGGTTATATCGCGCAGGATCGGAATGCTTTTGTACAGCGGCGGGCGGAAACCGAACCGATTCGGCCTCGAATAAATATTTCCGATTCTATCTGCGGCCCGGTCTGCATACGAAATCGCTCAGTACGGCTTTTAGCAATCGAGACATGGAAACAGCGAACGGCTTGGAGGCAGCGATGACGCACGATGAGGAAACTGCTCGGAGTTTTGTGTGTGTTGTGTGTGTGTGTGTGTGTGTGTGTGTGGGAGGCCGCCGACCCAGCCATCTGCCCAGTGTCCAATAACCGGTCCCAAGGTGTAAACCGATCCGGATTTTCCTCCCCGTCCCCGGTTATTAAATACCGAATTCATGAATCGGGAGTTCATTGTAGCCATCCTGTCCTGGAGACGACGACTACCCGTTATTCCGATGAGATTAAAAAAAACATAAGGACACATTCATTCCTCAGTTCCGGAATCTAAACGCTTATCCCTACAATAAACTGTTCCTTTTGGTCCCGGTACCACTGTACTGTCACAGATTATTATAACGTACATCGCATTCCTTTTAATACCGAAATGGAATGAACATATTGACAGAATGCTGTAGTACTGACGGAATAAAAAATGTGAAACAGAGGCACAGAATAGCAATAAAAAAAGGCAGGTATAAACTCACAAAAGTAATGCTACTCTTGAAGCATAGTAAGACAGTTTTGGTTTTATGATAGGCAGTAACAGTGTCGACAACTTAAGCCTTTGAATGCCTTACTAATCAATTGATGGAACGCTACTGAAGGTGGCCAGAAGTCGAAACCGATATAGCACAAGACCTTTTCCTAATTTTTTTATGAGTTGACCTACGCTATTTTCTAACCTCGTCTATAGTCCGTTTAGGGCTAAAAAAAACTCTACTTTCAACCGGACAGGGAACGTCCTCTAAAGCGAATTTCAAGGATTGTATACTGAGAGAAAAATCTAAAAGTTACTTTCATAAACAAGGTGGCCAGGTAATAAAAATAGAGTACCACTGGGAGGAATGCCGGCCTGGGAATACCGAAGGGAGCGGTGAATAGGTGTCCATTCGAACAATGGACGATATATATATATATATATATATATATATATATATATATATATATACACGCACTGATCTAAAAGGCAATTTAAGCGACGGAGCGGCGCCCAAGGTTTACTTCGCCGGCGGAAGGAAAGGCCGGAAATAATTATATATTAAATTTATAATTGAACTCAACAATTTACAATTCAATGCAATAAAAAAAGCAAAAAGAACTATTGGAACAACAAAAAGATTCCTATTCCTAAGAATCATTTCTAATTTTTATATATCTTTTGTCTTTCACAACTGATCACAGTTTTAGACGTGGGAAAATTTTATTTATTCCCTTTTTTCTTATTTTCAGTTGCAGGGAGAGTGGAGACATGACAAATATGGCCAAATACCTGCTGATGAGAAATGTGCTGACGTTGGTGAACAACCGAAATCGGTCTAGCGAAAGGCCAAACCAGCGAGACATAACATGTTATGTAACAGAAGGATCCAAGTAGTATAACATACGAGTAATAATCATACGAGACTTATATGTTCCATAAACTAATCGTCTAATCGTTCTCTTGGTTCATTTTCAAAAGGCCCACTGACCCGAAGTCGGTAGGGATTCGAGTTTCTTGAACTGAAAACAGGCGTTTATCTTAAGTGCGACTCGGCAAGTCCCAGGCGAAGTGTTTATTATTCATTTCAGATTACCGCCATGCCGGTTGCTTTAAGCTGTAATTAATTCGCCAATCAGCATACGACCACGCGGCACTGTAATTATTTCCTTGCACCGGTGGCCAACACTTACTCGGCTCTAGTCTGAATCGCTCGGCGCAAATTGGCCCCAAAGAAAAATCAAGTACAGGCCAAGTGTGCCATTCTGGGCTAATTAGAAAAACGGAATGTTCATACTGAGACAACTAGAAAAAGCCTATAATAGCTAACGTAAGGTGAACTGGCGGCCGAGGTATGGAATTGAGAATTTGTAATTAATTTATTGTTTTTAATTTAAATAATATCAGGTTAAGTTTAAGCCGGGGAATGAGAAATTTTAATTCTGTCTAGGCAAGTTGAACAACTAGCTAATAAATAATATCTTAATTTCAACTCTCAAATGATCCTTTATAAACATCAATGCACATACATATACAATGTAACCCACAACATAACCTCAAAAAATTATGCCAGGTTGTTTTAAAATTGGGTCGACATCGCAGAATAAAGACTGAACGTAATCATAAACAAAACGGTGGCGTGCTGAGGTTTCTTAAATAGCGAGAAAGGTACGGCGATCCAAGGGCCCAATTGTAAAGCCGTTTCGGGAGCCCGTTGTAGCAACGGCCTCCATTCTTCAAGGGAACATCTTGGATACGGCCTCAAACACGTCTGACAGACGCGACCTTAGGTCAAAAGAAGGAAGCTATTGTCGTCGTAAATAAACTGGCTGCATTTTGATTCCGCTCGGCGTTCAAGACACGAAGGTTCCGTATTTAAAATAGACCGTATTGTCCTATTAACTAAAATCAAAGTATCAAGCTGTAAATTGCTTCGGCCACTTCTGCACACATATGACCGCGTTCAGGTTTCGTTTGAACGAAGTTTAATCTAATAAACTTGATAGACTAGTCCGAAAATTTCAAAACTTTACTGTCAGGTATTAGAATATAAAATCAGAAAGGTCTGCGGGAATAAATATGAACAAATTATTATTCTAAATTTAATTAAAAATTTTCGAGTAATTCTGAAAAAATTAGCCAACCATAGCGTCCGACCTCCGCAAGGACAACGAAATGATCTATTCTTCTGATCAGGATAAAATTTTATTGGAAGTTGGAATGAATTAACATCGCCGCTCGGTAAAAAAAAGACCTAGTGCTCGGCAAACCGTAACTTCTCTGATTTCTGGCAAAATGCTTTCTTCCGAACAGGAATAAAGAAGATTACAGAAAGTGGGCATAAGTGCGGTCAAAGGAACCAAAACGGACATGTAAGAAAAACAAAGCTATTGTTTTAATAAAAATTATATAAACAAAATTTCTTTCCGGAAATTCTCACTTGATGTACCCAACCGCACAGTTCACAACGAAAGTCCCGTTCTTCCACGAAATAACAGAAATTCGATATAAATCCATCGATCTATTGGAACCGTCCCGTCATTCCAATGCTTTTAATTCAACAGCTTTCCTCGAACCTTCCAGAAAATGGCCACTTGCCAAGTGCAGGTGCAAGAGTACCATCACTGCCTCATTCAATAGTTCAATCGGTCGTCATCAAAAGCGCAATGTCGCAAAATATAAAATCCTTGTTGCGACTTACTTAAAATAAAAGGGGAAAAAACTTCGTACGAAGCTTCGTGAAGGCGCCAATATCGATTCATTTATATCTATCGCTCAATCCGCAATGAAAAAAAAATAACCTCCCTAGAAACGTCCTTCGTTGATTTCTATTTCTGAGTTGCATAACTATAATAGGAAGTAACTTTTCCAACAGGGAACCCTGTCATGGTCTTCCAGTCAACGCGACCACGTGTTTCGTGATTATACTTACAAATATACGCTTCACGTCCGCACATTTCCAGTTTAAAATACAAGGCGACAACGGCGTTATAAAATAGGGCATACATTTATATTCGGTATACCACAGGACCCTAATGAGAGTTCAAGGTTGAGTAATTTTCTCCATTTACAACAATGTGAATGTAAGTAAATTATAAACGCATTTCACTTTCGTACAAAGCCAATAATTTAACTTCACAACACAGAATTTTATCGGTGTGCAATATGAATGAACTGGAAAGTATTTTCTAGACACCTTAATTTCTAAAATAGAAGAATAGTTTGTACTCACGCACTCTCCCAACTTAGGCGGTAAAATAAATGGCTCACTCACCTGAAAGAAAAAGAAACGTTTATTGCTTCAATTTGAATTTCAAAAGTACAACACACAGTTTAAGATATTTATGGGTCGGGTTTCCTGGCTGCTTGTTTGGTCGTGGACCAGATATCTAGAATTCCAACCGCCGCCAGTACCGCAATCCCGTTCAGAATATCGTACAGTGCTTATGCACGATTGAGAGGGGACAGAAAGTGATGATATTCCCAACCCTCCAAACCCTAAATTGATGATAATTAATTGATAATTACACTCAACGAAATTATAATTATGGGACAAACTGTAAGACAAACCCAGAAAAAGTAGACCCTACGTTAATAAATTGAAAAGGAATTCTATTATAATAATTTTATTTTAAAAACTTCCTCGCACGATTTTATCTTGTTTTTTATGGTCTTAGTTTCGGTGCTTGGTTAAGGAGCTTTAGGATGAAGATGAAGCACCCTGTCAGAACTATTACATTCTTACAGAATCAATACAGTATACACTATTCAGTATCAGTTTTGAATTTATAACAATGCTTTACAATTAACAATTTTATTGACGAAATACTGCTTCGTGTATAGAATATTCCCAGATAACAGAGTGAAATTTGCCTAGAAAACCCAGAATACAATCTTCCGAACGTAACGTGACTGAGCGGAAACAGTTGGCCGATGAAAAAGAAAATTGTCATTTTCGTTTTGACCGCTAAACCGGGGTCCGACGAAAGGTATGCGACGGCCCAACGTGAACGGGCGATAAACGCGACCAATTATGCAACCTCTAAGAGCCGCGTCTAAGACAATGCCGTGGACGTGACACGTCTTCACGTTGAAAGGGGTAAGACAAAATCCCGTCCACTAATTATATAAGTCCCATACCGCGACCGGAATAGAACTGGAACCGCCCGACTCACGTTATCGCTAATTGCTAAACCGAGGATAAAAACGGAAAAGCGTTACATCAGTTTTATACCGCCATTCAATTATGAAAAAAGCACGTCGGGTCATTAAGTGGCCGTGCAACAATTTTTAGAAGCGAATTGAGAATTTCAATTCAATGCTTTCGTCCAGTTCGCTTTCTACATTATGTCGGAGAAAATAATTTTAAAATGTAAATAAAATTACAGCATTATTTAAGATCATTAATATTGTATTGTAGTGTTTGTATTATTAATTTAATAAGCAATTATTAGAAATATCCACGAATTCATATAAATACTATCATGTTATAATTTATAGTGTGTATAATTATTCTGCAAAGGGAAAACAGGTCTTTCTCAATTCGATTATTGAAGTAATAGTAGTAGATATAGTAGCATTGTAGTGTCATGCTTCGACTATATAAGGAACAAAGAAATTCGGGCGTTTGATATTTTTTTTTAAGTCGTTGAATCGTTTTCATTCTATAATTAGAACAAAATAGTTTGGCACGACTGTTACGTTGTCTGTGAGGGTTTGGAATAGCGTAGTGCAGTCTATCTTCGGTATCCTCCTCTCTTTTGCCATAGCAAAAGGCCAAACCAGCGACAGGAGTCAGAATAACGAATAAATGATATTAGTATGTACGTCAATTATGGTAGAAGTGAACCGAGTATTTCTGAGAGAAAACAGCAGCAATGCTGAATTTTACCCCCCGGTTAAGTTTACCTTAACAGGTAAAGCCCGTTAAAAGCCCGGCAACGTCCGTTTCTCGTACGGAGTCCGAGTTTATAGCCGGAGTAACGGAATACTAAACGGCCGGTATAAAAACGGAAGTTCAGGAGACGTTAGGTCCTAAGAAAGCCACACGGCTGCCGGCGGCGCAGTCAACGCTCGGTTACGCGCTGTCCCGCCTACAGTTTCGTTATTGGCCTTGTTACAAGCTAACTTATTGTTGTGGACAGCAAGGCGCAGACGTGCTACTCGTCCACCAATATCCCTATTCGAAACACCATTCTACCAACGGCAGATAAGGTAAAATACCCGGGGGGCCTCTATATAGACAAAAGACTTGAAGTTAACAGACGATACGAGTTACTGCATAGATTACTAGACAACAGATCAAAATTAAGCTTAAACAACAAATTATTATTGTACGACACTATACTTAAACCGATCTGGACGTACGGACTCGAACTGTGGGGTTCGGTAAAATCCGACAAATATCCACAAAATCCAAATCTTACAGTTGAAAATATTAAGGACAATAACCTACGCGCCCTACAATGTCTCCAACCTCACCCAACACACAGATCTTGGAGTTCCTTTTGTCCGAGACCTTGCCATACAAAGAAATTTCCACTCACGACTCAACCTTAATCCACTAGTCCAAACCCTACAATCTCCCGACATCCCAAACGTTCCTTACAGACGCCTGAAAAGGAAGTGGCCACGCGACCTAAATGTTTAAAAATAAAAAAGTGCTTAAAAAAAAGTAATAAAAAAGAGGGGAAACCAGTGGGTTTCTCCTCCATTGTTGTCCACTGTTGTTAGCGCTTGCATCAATGTTGCTCAGTGTATCTTGTTTACAGTTGCAACAATAAAAGAAAGAAGTAAAAATCAAAATAAAACGGGCAATTTTCCTTCGTTGGTAAAACCCTATTTTTGTGTACAAGTGCAGTCCTGTGAGTTCACAGAAAATAATAAATTCTGAGGACCCGAGTCTGCAGATCTCAGTACAGCAAAAATAGGAAAGGTCAGCAATCGTAAAATATGCATTTCATTTTACCCGGCAAAAAAGGGCCAACCGTAAACCGAATATGGTTTCTTTCATATCTCACCTTTTTTTTTCTTGTAATTGCAAAACTATTGTGACGAAGCCTGCGGGTGGAGGGGGGAAACCAATCAAGTGTTCCCGGGATAAGACCGCGTGTTGTAACGACACACATGACAAATGCAGACGGAGTTTCATCGGTAAGCCGTCCTAAACTCTTTACCGAAGAGACATGTGTCGTACAACAGATGTCCCGACCGCTTAAAAATATTCGAAGGGCGGAGATAAATGCGGGAAAATTATAGAAACTTAGTAGAGCAGCAGGGATTCGCTGTAAGCCGTTGCATTCCCACCTACTTCGACAATGCTTTGTTGAAGTCAGTGTAAAGTCTTAGAATTTATTATATTGCATGTATAGAATTTTTAAATGTTAAGATTGCATTCGGTTGAAAAGAGCGAATTACGTTCTCGTTAACCGTTTATTCATTAAAAAAAATTAATATTTTATTATAATTTATGTATGTAATGCTAGAAGAATAGGAGGGAATGGTACTAAGCCCGTATTATTGCATCTGGTCAGATCGGACAATGCTTTGTTTAAGTAATTCTAAACAAACAGTTCCCACCCTACAGGAAAAGGAAGTTTACTCTTCAGTTTTTGTACTATCCTTTTGTATCAGACGTAAGATGTTTTTTTTCTAAAAGATTATTACCTAGAGGGACAGTATAATTAAATAGGCACACTGACACAGTATATACATATCCGCGACCGTTTTCCCAAGATGCCAGGATTAATTAATTTTTACATTAGAATATTGATTTAACTTCGTGACTTAATATAGTTAATTCTGAAATTAAATACTGGGCAGCAAACTGATAATTGACAGCGTGAGTCCCATAAATCTAAAGTAGATCAATCGGAGCAAATCAAAGTCAATTATCGAAGAATTAATGCAATATTTGAAACCTGAAATAGAATAAAAGTCAAACGAACGTACGTAAATGCCAAACGTCGTTTTAATAGCAAGCCAAGGAACACCTCGGAGTGTATGAAAACTCTTCAGCACCTAACGGTTAAGAGATTCTTACCGATTTTTTCCCAACGCTGACCGGTTCATCCATGCGGAAAGTAGCATAACCAGGCGGGGAAAAAATAATAGCGGTATAGCCCACGTTCTAAACGGGCTGGGAAAAGGGACAACGGGCGTACGCTCCAGATACCGAGAGCATTATGCTGCCATGAGAGCTTCTATACTCTGAAGTATGTTCTTTTCAGGACAGAGAGTTTTACGAAACAACAATACATAACAGAAATTCAAAATATATAAACAGAAAACCATATATTTCATCCCGATCGTTAAGAGGATCATTCATAACCACCCCCTAATTAATACAATATACTACTATATACACTCGAAGCTGAGGTTTCTAGGCACTACAATGGTGTCGGAGTGTTCTTCGCTCGTAAGTTCAATGACTTTTTCGCTCCGAAATTCAAAGCAACATTACCAAGCATCTTTTCACTTCGGGAACGACTTCGAGTCTCTTGCCACCCATTTTCGAAGCCGCTTATTGTCAGAACGTGAGCCAACTGGCAAAAAGCCGTTGCCAATTATTTTAGAGAATCGCCCGTCGATTTTTTTTTTGGTTCGGCCCCGAAAAAAACGTGAGATGGACACAATTTTGTTTCTTATATAATACGGTTTGAGCCTCCCAATCCTCTCGTGGCGAGCCGCACGTTCAACCGGCTTTCAGAGCTATTAGTCCAGCATAACATTTCCGCTGTTTGAACCCAGTCATATAACAGGCAGGAGTAACTTTATAATCAAATGAAACAACATTTTTCTGCCATTTTCCAGATTAGAACTGTTCGCAGACAACGCATACTAATAAAACAATACGTCTATGTTTTTTAAGGTCTATACTGAAATTCATTCGCATTGAGCGTGGATCATCACTGCAGACTTAGTATTACTACGGTCTGAATGACGAGAAATAAAAATCTGCCTACCTAAGAAGTAAGAAAAAGGATTGATTCGAATTTCGACGTTTGAAAATTATGATAACATAAGCCGAGAATATATGAATTTGTATTTGTCTAGTATTCGTAATTTCATTGACCCAGAATGGAGTATCATAAAAGCCCACGTTCACCTCAGACAGTCAGGCAGAAAATAAATTTCGTCTAAGAATGAAGTTTCACCTTCAAAGAGTTATTCGAATTTAATTTATAACTTTTCCCCAACGCTATTAAGAAAAAATGAGATTGTCCAAGGTGTAATCTAACCTTGCGGCATGGCAATATAAGAGGGTTGTCGAACGAATCTGATTATGTGTAGCATTCTCTCGGCTTTTCGAAGACTGGATTTTATTTCATTCATAAATCGCAAACCGACTGGCCCCGCAGCACCGGGCGTCCGTGGCCTCCATGAATAACTTAAAGGAGTTTCCCCCGGCTTCAAAAAGCCCACCGGGAGACGACAAAAAGGAAGAAAGACGACTGGAAAGCGCGCGCCCCGAGAAATCGGGCACGCGCCGGTTAGAAAGCAAAATTCGATCGATTCGCGTTATGCAACACCGGTTATGGTCCGGGGCGAAGTGTCCATGAAATTATTATTATTACATCTTTTTTTCTCCCACCGTTAGGCCTCGGATATTCGACACAAAGGGGTCCGTCGAACGTACCGGAAGGGATGCATCCGTAGCTGACAGCATAGGTGACCGATTCTACCGTATCGACAGTCATATCCAATATAAAAAAAATGGCGGTATAAAATAAAATTTGCAACAAAAAGAGACTGAAGAGAACATTCTTCAGGAGGAAAATGGAGTTTATACAAAACCTGAATTTTCACAATGTATCAGAATTGATAGAACAATTGAATAGAAATGTAGGTAATAGGTAGGTTTTGATCTATATATTCTTGTGCAATTATGGAGAGGAATACAGTCCTTATAGTTATAATGATGAAAAATAAAAAGTTTTTTGTAATGTAGGCTGATTATAATTATATTTGAGTTGACAGAAACAATAAGTTCAACTGCCATATATTCCAACTTTCTAGTCAGTAGTTCTTTTCTTTTGACTGTATAAATAATAGACGATTAACTTCCAATCTAAAAGCAATATCTGTATACTGAAAGGGCGTATCGACGGAAGGGAGAGGGCACAATTAAATGAACCCTGTTAAAAAACTGTTTATGGACCGTACAGAAATTAAGGAAAGCGGCAGGTGCTGCGTGAGAAACGAACAGGTGAATCGTTTGTAGATCGACTCGAACAAACCAATCGGTCGGAACCGATTGCAAACTACGCCCGGGGGGAAGAAGCGTTTATAGCTTCACGGGTCGTTTAACTCGGTCGATTTATAGGGAAAGAAAAGTCAACACCATTTATAGTAATCACATTATAATAACCACCACCCACCCCCCTCCACCGTGACATCAGGGAAATTTCCTGCAATAACATAATATAGACCTCCCTCATAAGGTAACGTTTTTCAGAAAGAAATTTTTAAAAGAACAAATTTTCGAGTACACTAAAAAAAAGAAAACTTGAGGACAGTATAACTATTAATAATGCTACAATTTTCTAGCTACTTTATACTCTGAACAGAATGGTAGGTAAGATGTGAAATAATTGCTGACTGATTATGTTCCATAATCTCAACCAAGAATACAAATAATCATCCTCCTTGTTGGGCAAAAAAATTAATGGGAACAATCAACAGTGTAAAACACAATCTCCCAAACCAATATCTCCGGGGAATCAAGACTTTAAATTTGCATTATCGTCTCATTATAAAACACAGAGAAAAAGCGCCAGCTTCTCAATCTCACTTCCATTCCGGTTTCTAAAGTTAAACTGAACTGGAAATGGGCGATAGATGAAACCGAAGTGAAAATACCGGGGCTAGAAAAGGACGAAATCTCGACAATGGATCGGGACCAATTAATACATACATATATATATATATGTGTGTGTGTGTGTGTGTGGTATAGAGAAAAGCTTTCTTTCTGGGCTTGTTTCGACCGGCCGAAGACGTGAGAAGAAAGTGGGACCTTGTCGCGGCGACGTTATCTGACACGCGGTCTCTCTCTGCTCCGCTTTAACACGCCACCGATCTGATAACGCGAGGAAAACGGACCGAGGGGAAATCGCACGGTTTTCTTACAGGAGGTAAAAAGGAATACAGGAATATAACCATTAGGTACGGGAAATATGAAGAGCGTTCGGACAACCTAAGCGATAACAATCCCCGCCCTTAAAAACGCCCAAGAAACAGTATTTCTTCTGATTAGCATAAGATTATACTAGTTAGCTTTAAGAACGCTATAAATAAATTATAAAGACAGGTATCCGTGCTATCTGCAATAATAAATTCAATTCTGATTATAGGGACATGAAAGCTGAAGGTGGTTTGCTGGGGCAAAACATATCATTAAAGCGGTTAGTATCTGAAAATCTTGGATATCGTGCTTTACAGATATGACACGAGAACCAATACCGTCGCTGCTGATAAATGCTTTCAGCATTGCCATCTTAATAGTCAAATCGCTATACATTTATACTTCCGATTTAGAAATTTGAATCGATTCAAACACGTATTTCCACCCTAAATCGCGGCACAGCCATTAGGAAATATTTAAATCGAAAAATTGTAATTACTGAAAGTGGCAACGAGCTCGGCTGTTTTGAAGACCAAAGTTCCCATCCTATTGCAACATTTTACCCGTTTGTAATATTACAACGCAGCGTTAGTCCCGGAGGATACAATTACAGGTTTGAGAAAAAAAAACCCCAGCAACCGTCGAAATCACAATTCTGTAGGGCAGCACGAACGGCGATAAGCGTACCATCGAGACAGAGCGCCGGTAATATCGACTGACCCCGATTTAGGCAGTCCAAATAGAGAACGTTAGGTACACACTATCGGCTAGCGGCTTTCTGTTGACACCGACCTGGCTATGTATGGAAATAAAACTCTTAACGGCCGTGACTAAAATCGGTCAATTAAGGCCTGCAAATTCCGAAACTGTACAAAAGTCAATCCTGAAATATCTTAAGACAAAAGATAAAAATAAAATACTCTCTAATCGCTTAGTCGTAATTAGTAGCTTAATACAGTGGTTGAACACTGAAATCTAACTCCCTATAGAATTGCTGTTAATACCCCTACATAAATTTGAATGAATATTAAAATGTTATGAAAATTAATAGTTTCCCCTTAAATTAAAATTGCTTCTGTCCAATTGTTATTAATGAAAAAATAAACTGAATGGGGTTTTTGAATCATCTAAATTAAATTGAATCAACCCCATAAAAGTCCCCTTGGTTTTAAGGGGAAAATTAATAGTAATTAATAGTTATTATTAATAATATATAATAATAATATTAATAATATCTTTCCATATCTAAATAATATCCAAAAAATCAATTAAAAATTATAGTTAAAAAGAAGGCCGCAATTATAACATCATGTCTTTGGTAAACACATTTGCGTGAACAGTACACGCCCGCTGACGATCGAACACGCGCTAGAAACAAAATACATCGACAGTATGCAAACACTCAAATAAAGGAATGGCTCCAGTAATGAATACCAGACGATCATCAAGCGAGACGAGATTTTTTATTATTTTTTTAACGCTATAGAAATGTAGTTTCCATTTAGCGCTGTCAATTTTTTGATATTCCGTTAGTAATTCAATAAGGGTAGTAGAAATTATGTTTATAACAATCCATTAGTACGCTTTCAATCCTTTTTCGATACATACAGGTTTATTCGACAATTCGAACTGACCGTTATGGAATGATAAATGCGCATACCAGAAAAGAATGAAATGTCGACTGTGAAATGCCAAAGCGCTATTCCGCTTCCCATTCATACCATAGCGCCAACCTGTACTTCTGTACCCTATCAATTACACTATAGGAACAGTAACTGGGACTCTGAAATAATTAGATTTGACGTATTTTAACAATTATAGACTAGTTGTGGTTAATCTGGGGACCACTATGAACAATTATGTAGAAAATAAATTTATCTGCACCGTCTGTATAATAATAATAAATGGAAATTGAAACCAAGGTATCCGACCGAACCTTGACACGCTTGAAGGTCTATCTCGAATCCGTTGCCAAGATTCAAGTTTTCTCGAAACTTATAATAAACTCCGACTCTCCCTTTCCAAATGAAATACCCTCAATCCGCTCTGTTTAGCTCACTGTTTAGCGAACTGACCCCTCTTCTCAAATGGCTCGTTTTACCCGGACTGCCCACTTCGTCGAACCTGTGGAAATCGAGAGCCGCTTGCTTAATTATAATGCGCGGTGCAAATTCGAAAGTTTCCCATCGGAAGAAAGTCGGACGGACGGCCGAGGAAAATCTGCCACGATTCGCCAGGAAAATGCGATTTAAACCAAATACAGAGTTTCTTTTATCGGTTCAAGTTTCATTAACCTTCAGACCCTTCGGGGTTCGAGATACAAATAGAATCTGGAGGCTCGTTTACTGGACCTATTCCTTTCACCTCCTTTGGCCTTATCAGTGATATATAACGTATGAAATGTTGGAAGTTTCAACTATAAACCAAACCGGTTTTTCCACCAGGCACAAGATAGTCGTCGAAGTAATTATTCAGGCATTAGAAAGACAGTTGGGTTTAAGGGCGAAACGTCGCAAATATTAATATATTTTATGGGGTTGATTCAATTTAATTTGGATGATTCAAAAACCCCATTCAGTTTATTTTTTCGATAATAACAATTGGACAGAAGCAATTTTAATTTAAGGGGAATATAACGACGGATGGAATCATGCTTCGAGCTTCCATTGTTAAAAAGTATGACAAAGCACGGCCCGCCGCTTATCCCAGTTAGGCGTACTCGGTCAACCCCGTCCAACCTGCCGAACCCCCTACGGCAATTCATCGGCCCAAACAGAGCGTTAATGGCGTTATTGTGTGAAACCCCAGGCACAATGGAGTGGGCCCTACTTACTGCATTCCTACAGGTAATGACAGCGATAAGGGGGGGCAACAGTGATCCTTCGATCATAAACAGACGAAACACTGCTCATACGTGAAGTAAAGTAATATTTTCAGTTACCACTCGCATTCACTTGTGACACGTTCCTAACGCGTTAGAATTCAAATACCAATAACACAACAAACAATACATTTTTAATTAAATCATCTTGTTTTCAAGCAGTCAACAGTTGTTCGTATACAGCATATAATTAATTCACGCAGCATCTAATTTATTGTATAAAAATTATTATACCACGTAACACACTTGTATCCTTCAGTTCAAACCCTGTTTAGTCCCGACATTCCACGTTCCGCACCGATGGCTAAAAAAGGAAGTGACCACGTGATACGTGATACAACATAAATAAAATATAATCTACTAAAAAAAAAGGTGAAGCCAGTGAGCTTATCTTGTTTCAATGGTTCAATACACATATACATTTGTGATGAATTAAACAAAATTTACCCAACATCTGTATGCACGAATTTATGCATATATTCGTCAACGCGACGGCATTGACCCGATTCCAGGCATACCTCTAATACAGAAGCCAAATAGCAGTTTGTTAAACCTTGGTTCCAAATGTGGATTACTACAATCCAACTGAACTCGCAGAAAAAAAAACGAAAGAAATAATGTGGATTTTATCATTAAATCAAGTATAGTGAACACAAGAATAAATGCGCAAATACTGGTTATAGTTGATTAACGGTAAAATGAAGTATAACAATATCATAGTTTTTTCTATATTCAAAAGAATGCTGTTGTTATTAAGAGAGAGAAAAATACAACTCAAATCTGAATAAAATGGAATAAAAACGATGGGTCCGAGGTCAAAAATACGGTCACGAAACTTAGTTTCAAAGACGGAAGATGATAAGCCCGGGTGGAACAACGCTGGAATACAGATAATCTAAGATTAGACCAAGGTCGAATTTAAATTCGGCATTAAACAATACGGATTCGATAAATCAAATTTATACCGCTATAACTTGACGGTAAACCTCGACGGGGGAGAGGAGAGTTTTGAATAAAACATTGGATCCGAATCGTAACTCCTGAATGGATGTGCCGACAAACGGTTAAAATGCCGTCGGTATAAAAGGGGAAGCGTGATTCCTTCAAATAACACGGACCCCGGGGAAGCTGACCTTTAGCCTAATTGATCGATCCGATCACTGAATATTACATGAGGGATGAAATTTTAAACGAATTCTGAAAAAAAATCTTTCCGCGCTACGCGATAGTAGGGAAAAACAATAGTTCGATAAAAATAAGCCGGATAATCACTGCTATTAAGCTGAGGATGGATAAATGTTTATCTTATCGCCCAGTTCATTCTTCTGTTTGCCTGCTCTTAATCGTCAGTAGCAGTGTGATCCTACTTGAGTTAAGTTATACTGTGTAATACTAACAGTATGTTACTGGACCGGACAAAAGGAGAGGGATAAGGCAAGAACTACTTTCAACTTTGTTTCCAACAGCTGACTGAATTTTTACAAAATTAATTTCATTTAATGATATAAAAGCGACTGTTGGTATTCCAACTCCTCGCTGGGCATCTGGCACATATCTAACATTGCATAAGATTACAACATAATCTTTTGTATACTAACATTAGCAGAATAATGGCAAAACAAAAATGGGCATCAATACCACTCTTGGACTTCAAATAGGAATAGTACCACAGTTTACAATCGCGCACAATAAATGGAATGACTGATAGATACATCGAAATGAAATAATAAGCTGATATAAATAATATCAGCACAGTTATTGCATATGTTACTGTGAAATAGTTTCGGCCTAAAACGCATTTTATAGGCCGATTTAAACGAATGTAACACTGTTAGAGTCCGGCTAATTGCAAACATAAATCCCGGAATGCTTTAATGCGCCGTGTCAAGCCTAAAAGGTTCGGACCCCGCACGCGATGCAATCAATAAGCATTTGAAATCGTACAATCTGAACATGCAAAATGTTTCTTTGCGGCATTAATTCGGACGCTGGGTAAATTTAATGGGAGCGCCAGAGAAATATTATCGTTTTTATTACTGTCTTTACAACGACCCAGGGAACAGTGAATTGGCGACATTCTAGCAAACAACCTTCGGGAAAACGGAAAGTATCTACAGTAAAGGTTACACTATTTATTTACTTTACTTATTTACCGACAAATTACAACACTGTAAATTAGATAATGGCAATGTTTTTCCTGCGGGAGGATATTAGACCAAGTATCTCCGAGGTACTTATTCCGAGGTAGGTATTCGTCTACCCGAAAATGAATAGTGATGCAGTGAACTTCATGAACTTGCGCTGTGACGATGAGAACTCGAACTTGGTCAAGCGTAACCACAAACTTGAGGAGAGGGAAAGTTTCTGGATAGATTATAATTCGGCTCCAGGGAAACTACTCCTTAAATATCTACTGACTAACAGAATCACGAAATTCAATATATAGTTCACTGACCGTTTAGTAAATTACATACACACATGCACTATTTCTTTAGAACACTAATTTGCCATTGTAGTGCAACCAAGCAAGGATTATTAGGGAAACAAATGTACTGCATATCTGATGGGACATCATACGCATTACAACTAGTCTCACGCAGAGAGTTGGGCAATCGGCTGCTCCGTGTATAACAATCGTGATTGAAAAATCAATCATCAATCACGGATCTTTGAAATTTAATCATCAATCACGGATCTTTGAAATTTAATCATCAATCATAAATCGGAGGTTTGACTGACCCACAGCCGCATTTATCACAGTCATAAACTAGCCATCTAGTGAATCTGGAGACCGCTCAACTTGAGTTTAAAGTTTTGACCTTCCGATTAAGGTATTTTCTGCGTGTCGTACGAATTAAAACTTGGTGGCCAATCATCAATCATGACTGATGCTTTAATCATAGATTTTATCAATCATCAATCACAATAGCAATTGCTGGCCTTGTACTATTGACCAAAATAAAGTGTAAGTATAATACCATTAATACCAATCGTTCACTGAATCAGATGTATTCTATATCGGACAGATCACATTCCGAACCCAAATAGACCGTCGAAGTACACAGGTATTGGGGAAAAAAATGTACTTAACCGACTTATTTTTTTAAAGTACGCACAACACACATCGCGTCTAATACTTGTTGATTTGGTGGAAGCCAGTTAAATACAAAATGGAGTATTTGAACAAGGAAAGCGACACGGGAGGATGACATATAACATCCGACAGCGGTCAGTTTCTTGAAAACATCATTCTTCGAAAAGCTAATTAACCGCATGGAAAAATATCTGGAAATATGGCTCGCACGTGCGAGTTGGACGGGGTTTAGGTACGTGTTGAAAACGACGGGTTATAAATTATTCTCGTGAATATTAAACGTGGGCAGAAACAATCGAGCTATTGTTGTAGTAGCCGAATTCAATGACAAACTCTCCCTTTCCCGCTGGATTCAATAAAATTATATTTTCGATTGCCATTGTTTAACTCACTGTTAAATTTGGTCGACTATTGTGGGCGTTATACATTTTTCTGGACAGGTAATTTGAAAACTATAGATGATACGAGGCATATTCCATAAATGCTATGTAGGGCATTCAAAGATATGAATTTTGGTTGGGTCATTTGGTACAGAGTTTTGGATATCCGTATTATCAGGAAATATTATTTATTCACTTCGTAAAATGGCAAAATCTTAGAATATCAGTTTTTTCACAGCATCGGAGCCTACGCACAAACAATAACCTTCGCTCTCAGTTCCATATATAAAAATTATCCCCCGTGACCAGTTTTTCGCGCATTCAAGTACATTCTGAATCCGGAACGAGCGGAAAGGCTTCGCGGAGTCGCATAAGAAGCTGTAAAAAAAGAAACAAGAAGAAGCTGTGCTGCCGTCGGTTACTTTCTAATTACAACGCTCGCCCAACGCACACGGGAACTCGTCAATTACCATGGTAATTAACCATGTAATCTCGTCGGAGATTCCTTGGAAAAAAGAACCAAGGTCGGAAAAAAATTTACTAGAAAAAGGAGGAACACAATTAGTTATCCGGCTGGAATTGAAACGCGTTTCATTAATTTACGGTCGGAAGACGTCATTAATGAATTATTAGGTTCACTTTTTCACCGCATTTAACTCAGAGGACAATCTGAGGCAATTCGAAAACAACCGGAAATAATATTAGCAAACACAATTGTCAAGCAATTAGTTTACATTAGTTAAACTACAACAAAACCGGTCTTCCAAAATATATTTTCCTCAATATTCTGTCTCCACTAGATGACTTGGGTCCTGTGCTAGGCCGGTTTCGGTCTATTGCCAACGTCATCCCGAAACCGGTTCTAGCCTTAGTGATCGCAAAAATGCTATCTCAAACCCACGCCGGGTACCGAAACATACGAGTCGATTTTATGTATATAAAATTCTACTCCTTTCATGATAATTTGTCAAAGAATTAAAAAAAGAATACTACTAATAATTTGAGAATGTGTTGAAGTATTTTGACAACGATGTGTATTAACAGTGTAGCCCCATGGGGGCAACCTAATTGCTTAGGTGCGTAACTCATTTAATGACGAGATGCTACTCACGATGGCCAGAAGCTGAAGCCTACATAGCGTAATCGGTACATCATTAAGTTAAAATAAAATCAAAGAAATAAATGACATTATATTTTTTAACTTTAATTTTCGTCGCTTTGGCAATCAAAAGGCAATTTTCGCGGAATTGCATGCACGCCGCCGTTTTTCAAACGCGGGCCAAGACTGGACTTCGCCCCACAAAAAAAGTACCTCGACAGCTAAGTATAGCCCGGAGGATTTTAACAGGAAAGCCGAATGACCCAGAAACGAGATCGGGGAAGGGGCGGAAATTGCAGGTCGAATAAATTTCCGGAACGTCGCCTCAGCCGGATTTCTCGTTCCAAGGTCGGACCGTGAATCACACAGTGAGGGTCTCTACAGTATTCGTGGGAGTGCTCTGGGCTATCGGGAAGACAATTTTGAAACAAGTTTTGAGTCATCGAATTCCCCCACCTCCCACCACCAAATTTCCGTTCATTAGACCAACATCAAGTCCAAATGCCACCAGCAATGCGTTACTGTTTCATATTATCGTAGCGCAATAATGGCACAAAAAAATATTTTTGAACATATATACTCCAAAAAATTAAATTTCCATGAAGCAGGAAGTTTCAACGGTGGTATTTCAAACTTCATGACGCTATTATAATAATGAGTTCATCAATGTTCAACAGAAAGCTTAGTACCAAAATAAGCGAGAATATCAAGTGACGAGTGTACAACACTGTACTCACAACGAAATCTCAATCTGCCAGACACTAATTAAGCAGTGATAAAATGCTAAATATTGTTTGGTTCAGTTATTTTTAGAGGATGTGCTCGACCGGATCTCCTCACTGAATGTCAAGGGTAAGGAGGGGTACAGGGACCCAAATTAAAGGTACTTTGTTTGACTCATATTTAAGTTGCAGATTTAAAAGAAGACCTTAAGAAATTCAATGTTTATAGTAGTGCACTGTGAAGAACAGGCAAACTGTGGGAGAGGAGAGAATCGGAACCAAGTCCTAACAAGCCCGCATTCCGGACTTGGGAACCGGCCTAGTGGAATCAAACCTTCAAATTTGCATACAGATCTGTTCCACCCTGTCAATTTCGTCTCGGTCGTCGTCAAACGACTGGACTAGACGAAGTCGACAAAGTAGAAGGTAAGAAAATTGATGGAAAACTAAGTTGCATAAGCCCAGAACTTTATTGCGGGCCGACGTTCCATCCCGACGTTAAGGCCACGCAGCTCATTTTCCCATATCCCCTATTGCATAAACCTCGTCCGCTAACATCTCCCATTATTAACTGAAACTCTCGATCTACAATCAATAACATTTAATTTCCTAACATTTATTGCCGATACTTGCTAACTGCTTTCTCTCGGCAAAGTCCAATTTCGGTCTTGATTTCGTAACGTGTGGGGGGGGAGCTCTGAAACGTTTCGCCTGTCTTACCCGTCGGCACATCATCGCGTCTTCAACACCCTTCACTTACAATAATTGAGTTATGACTAAGTACAAACGGCCCAAATAGGCAAACAGGCTTACTTGACGATTTTCCCGGCTGCAATATCGTATGTCATATGTTTTAACGTACGCTCTTTTGTACACGGCTGTACAATTTTAGGACACATGACGGGAGACCATACGCTCGATGTGTTAGTAGATAGAATTTTTCAACCGGAACCCATTTTCAAATAATTCCACCAGTTGTATTTCTGGCATAAATTATATTATACGTACGCCAATAAAATCTTATCTAAATTCCTTGTTACATTTTCGTCACATATTTCATTTTAATTTTCAAAAATTCAAATTGCGGATAGCGGCAACCTGTAATATAGAGCTCGCATTCGACAAGCCTGAAACATCAACCGAGAGCAACATTTCAATTGTATCAATGTACACTTTGACTACAAGCTCTGTAAACTATTCCTACGCTGTACTATTTTCATCTCCGAGGGGCGTTGTCA
Organism: Lethocerus indicus; assembly: GCA_019843655.1. Lineage (NCBI taxonomy): Eukaryota > Metazoa > Arthropoda > Insecta > Hemiptera > Belostomatidae > Lethocerus > Lethocerus indicus. The sequence goes on from JACDQD010000011.1 coordinate 8,224,764, forward strand.
GGGTTAAGAAAAAATTAAATTCCTCTTACAATACAACACTCTCGTTACCGCCTCTTAGAGAAAAGATTTTCGATATTGCAAATCCATTTCAACATCCACGTCCCTGCTAAAATACATCAATGGTTTTTACGTTACCGAGTTTTCTAGCCTATTTACTATAACGAACTTAACAGTGGTTTGTACTAAAACTTGTTCTTTTCAAAACCGCTTGAATTCAAAAGAATATATTAGTTCCGCCAACATTCAGCTGGAAATTATGTAATGTTCATCGATGGAAAGTTCTTCTATAGCACAAAATTTTAAACAAGACGGAAGGTACGTACTTTAGCGGTATTCGTCTGTAAATGTTGCACAAAAGGAAATATGATTAGCAAAACTGAAATTTAAGAAAACAAATCTTCCCCGAGTGGGGGGACCCTGACCCTAATGTACGGTCACGCAAGCACCTCGGGGATCCTTCGCACCCCCCTTTTACGTGCGGACGCCGCCGCTAGCTAACGCGTCCGAACCATAACCATAAAGCATGTCGGCCTTCATGTCCGAGCCCGTTTATGCTCGCCTTTATACGCCCTGGCCCGTACGAACGTGTGCGCAATCCTTAATGGGCGCCCGCTAAGGACAGCACTCGTAGAAACCCCGACTGACGAAAAAATTTTAGAATGGAATATTTACGCAGCGATGAACGTTTTTCAAGCCTGATTTCCAGTTCTGAGACTCGTGAGTTTCGGAGGAATCAATCTCAAAAGTGAAAGTGTTCCGTACCACCGCCGTCATTATGAAGAAGTTGGAAATACTCGAAATTCACCTAACAGAATATTGAGTAATAGGCCAAGTTTGAAAGGTATCACATATGTTACCGAATCAAGGTGAAGTATTTCTTCATAGTGATAATCATAAAGGTAGAACATTAAAATTTCGCGAAATAATGTTTATCTAGAATTTTATACCCGAAGAGAACACTGTGGGGGGTACTAAACATACTTAAGCTTCCAATCTGATACTGATCGTATAATTTAAATTTATTTTTACGATAAACCCCGAATCCTTTTCATAAATCTAATTCTGTAATCCTCAAGAATGCTTGGTTCGATTTAAAACGTGAGCAAAGTGTTGCCCAAAGTTTCGGCGTCGAAACAAGAATCAGGAAACGAATAACGCGATTTGAAAAAAAAAGCTTTTAAGGACGGGCACGACAAGAGATAAAAGCCCGCCTCTTGTGTCTCGGTTCCGAGATATAATTTCTTGAAATTGCCCAAGCTGACTTTCTCTACGGGGCGTTGCACACGCGTCCGGGCCTCGCCCCGTGTAAACCGCGTCTGGAGTCGCATTTAAATCGGAATTAACAAAACGCAGATATAAATTTCACCCCCTTATACCCGTGCTTAAAAGGCAATGATTCCGTTAGCGACGCTTACCTCGGCGAGTACCGAGGCTACGTTAGGCCAAGACTAGGTTTGAATCGACCTAAACGCACTCTGCCGTAGTTCGTTAAACTCTAGGAGAAAAAAATAATATAATTTACTTCGAGCCATATTAAAGAAATCTAGATAGCACTGGAAATATGTCATTATCTCTGAAAATTCAATGACAAGGGATAGAAAATGAAATAGACGTAGATGGATTTCTTGTAGATCATCAGTGAAAACTATGCTGCAGGTACTACTGGAGAATCGTATTTTTTCACGAGATTATTGGCCTATTAATTACATAAGTGATGCCTGTTTACACCACAACTGTTCACACTTTTTATTGCTAGCAGTATTTTTTCGATTTTTTTATTCTCAGCGAGAATAAAGCTGTCGGAGGACTCAATAAATTATACCTCAGATATCGTTTACTATTGTTTGATCCTTATTTAGTACATTTGTAATCTAAATAAGGACTGAATATTAGTAAACGGTGTCTGATTTACTGACTAGTCTCACTTCAAATAACAATTCCGAAGAATGGCAGTTATTTCTTTATACACGACTTTCTTAAACAGGCCCAATAATCCCGCGAATAAAATACAATTCACTAATGGATAGACCAGAAATTTCGGTAGAGCCACTGAACCAACCTTAATTTAAGCTAACTTGTATTAGAGACATCGTCAATCGGGAGGGAACAATGGGTCGCGACCGCAATAAGGTCAAGAGCTCGGCGTTGACCGAGGAGAACGACAACCGAATTTCGCGCCAAAAACCTTTCCGAAATGAATTCCGCTCCCGCAAAACTTTCACCCCGGACAAGAATGTTGGGCACGGGAGATGGGGGCATGAGGTGTTACGAGAAGACAGGAGGAGGCGACCCCTAGAGGGGGGACCGGGGACCGGAGTAGCGGTGTCATTGAACCGCGCCCGACCGTTCAAAAACTTAGCCCCGCCCGCACGGGCACACTCCGAGAGAGAGAGAGAGAGAGATGGGAGGGGGAGGGAGAGAGAGAGAGGGAGGGAGGGGGCGCACGCACACCGCCCAGGTGATGGGACAGAATAAGCTTCCGTTATGCAGAGGACTGGGATACGCTCGACAAGCGAGCACCGAAACCCCCACAAAGAAGAACTCTCGGCAATCCACTCGCTTGCAAAGGAACACATTTCTTAACCTCTTCTATGTCCAATTTTAAAGGAAACTGCAGTACAATTCGAAAGAAACTGAAGATGGCGAGTACCGGTCTAGCGAAAGACCAAACCAGCGAGAGGAGACGGAAACACGAGAAATCTACGGTATTCCGACCCCTCGGAGACCACAAAACGGGCGTTTTAAAACAATTTTATTTTACCTAATGTCTAAAGCAAGTTTAAGCAAATCTATAACCCGAAAGAGTGCTGTTTCGTTTTATGAACTCACGAGGTACTCGAGTACTTAAGTACTTAAGTTTTGAAAATAATACATCGGTAATCACTCACGACCACAAAACTCATTTTCCTATTTCCATATACCCGATGTAACCCCCCAGTGTATATTCAAGATTTACATAGCTTTTTTTCCCATTTCCTTTCCTAATGGTGTCCCCCCCCCTCACGCCACCTAACAGATTTACTTGTGAAAATGTCATTAAGCTGTTTTTGAGGTCGTTTCGTCCAAACCGGCCGACCGCCTAACGATCCCACACTGTTTACCGTTTACCTCGGCCGCCGCAATCGGCACTGGGTAATTGCCAGAGAGGCAAGGTAAAAAAAAAAACAAACACGGCCGATTGTCCTATCGCCGCTAGTGACGTCGGAATATTCACTATTCATAAAATATCACGGGGGATAAGCAAGCAATTTGGCGCAAGACAGGAAGGTACTGGTGTAGTAACACTTTTTATAAACGGCACAATGGAACTAGTATTAAGTTAAATTATTACAAGTATTAAGACGACAGTAAATTAAGACGATCTCGCCAATCAATAATCTGGTCCAATGCAGGACCCCTCTTACCTTCCTACCACCACCATTTAGTCAAAACACTGTAAATGTTAAGGAACAATAACACGAACGAGAAAGTTCAATTCAACAACAAGAACAGGAAAGTAGATAATTGAACAAATATTCGGCAACGAATCCTACAGATTCCGGAGAAGTCCTCCACCACCATAACCTCTAATTTTTTGGCGAATTTTAGGTCTAAATATATAATATTATCTAAAAGGAATATGATCTCGCAGTAAGGCATGAAATAGTATAGTGTTAGAATCTCCGGGAAAGTAGAAAGGACAGGGACCCCTTTCGCGGCGTTTCGATTTGCATTCTTGCAGAGGATCGCCCATTTATAACGGGGAAACGTTATTCAATCGTCGTTCGGTGTTCGAACGCCGGCCAATCTGAAAAGATCGGGGCGGGGGGTGGAGGAGGTCGAAGGGAGGAAAATTCTATACAAAACTCTTTCTCGTAGACAATACACAATATCGCTTCGCAACTAGTGACGCAAACTGTGGCAAATCGGGCCGCCGTTGCGACAAGTGCCCTGATTCGGCTCCGCTGGGGCCGGCACAGATGAGATTACTGTACGGGGAAGGCAACGTGTACGCACGTGAAATTGGAAAATAACCGAGTGGAATATCGGAGAAAATTCGCCGATGCAAACGACAAGAAAGCAGGAAGGTGATTTTAAATTGCATTTTACACAATTTTATCAGTACTGAATACTGAAACGAGTAATACTGTTTAAATGAACTGAAACTACACATAAAGCTTTCCCACTGACAAATCGGACGGGTTTACAATTTAACTAAGCCATTTACTAGAGATAAAACATTGTCTTTTAAATATTAGAGTGTTTCTCACAAATATGTGTCCAGTTTACGATAAATTATCGAAATAATGAATATTTTGCATGAATATAATGCAAATAAGAGTTCTCTATATCTGTATCGAGCAGTCTATAACTTGTGTTGAATTTTATTCATATACTGTCGTTGACCTCCTCCGATGTTGAGCAGGAATAGGCCAACGGGAGGGAGGACTGAGCGCGGAGGCGCCCCGAAATTTACTTAATGGCGTAAAACGATCGGATCTGAACGAACGCGACTAATTTTTTCCCCCAGGGGTTAATGGACCTGTCCAAGGACAGAGGAACTAGTTTGAGGGGACGTCGTCCGTCGTCTCGCCTATGAAATAAGTTCGGGGGATGGGCTGCCCCGCGCCTCTGTAATAATTACTGCTCCTGCGCACAATTTTCGAAAATACGAATACTCGCCTCCCCGGGAATTGAACCGGGGCCGGAAGCCGTCCGCCGGCACTTCTGAATGCGTTGCACGCCCCGCATTCCGAGACCAGGAAAGGGGAAGTAGCGTTGCGACACCGATCAAGGTTTTAGAGTCGGTCGATTGCCTTCAATGGAACCTCAACGCATTCTAGACCATGGGTGCGCTTTATACGAATATACAATTTATATATACACACACAGATAAGGAATGGACTCAAGGGCTATTGTTTTATGGATTATCAATATGAACAACTTAAAAATTTAGTAAAACAGTGTAATTTAAGGGGTCTAATCTACAATATCAGCACTCTTACTGACCCATACGTTTACTCTCCAGGAATTATTTACGAATGGACTAATTTCCATCTCGAAAACAAGTATCGTTTGTGATTATTAATAAGAGAGATACAGTCGCCGTTGAAGAAAACATGAGCAGCACTTGCTCTTGAAGCTAGAAAAAAAACACGCCTGCATTACTGCGCTCACAACCCATTCCATATTCAATCGGCCTCCGTTCCATGAAATCCTCGGTCAGGAATAGCTCCTAGGCTGTGTAGGTACGACAGCAACAAGGACGGCCGACGACCATACCTAATTTAGGCATTAAACGTGATCCGAATGGAGGAAAAGGACCTTCGGGCAGAGTCCTTTTTGGAAAAATAACGAGGAGCCTATTATCGGTGTCGGCCAATTAACCGATAGAAGGAAAACTAGCGGAGTCCTATTGTCAACCGCTAATGACTTTGTTGTACGGGAAACGCATTCTAGACAGTGTGTTGACGCCGCAGTTAGCACCTCTTCTGGATTTTCAGATTTTTATCGTTTTCAAAAAAAAGAAAACAAAAACACAGTTATGTTCAATAAGTAAATAAGGTCAAACGAACGATAAATACTGCCATTTAACATCATTCGTTAACTTAAACAGCATGCAAGTCATTTAAACAACAATCTACAGTAAAGCAGAAAACAGAAGTGTTTTCTCAAATATAAACACTAATTTTCGGGACCCAACAAAACGTGAATTTATTTTAACCAACATTCACAAATTCACTCGTGGAAACCGAGCTTTTATTTCATGAACATTAAATAGACGAGGAATAAATTCGCAGATCACGTAGATGCCAAATCTTTGTAGCTAACAGTTGAACACTACTACTCACACGTCAACTAGTTCTACAACCCTTTCATTATTTATGTTATATTTATGATCATTTTGGGGACATAAAAGTCAGAGTAATTTATATCCTCGAGTTGCATACTGCAACTGAAGAAACCTGACATACCAATTACAAAAATCAATAAAAGGCAACATCGCTCATTTTAATGGCGACTTAATTCGATTGAAAAGAAAAAAATAGTACTTAATTCGGTGAAAACAAGCTCTAAAATCTAACCGGCTAATTCCGTTGCAGTCAGTCTGGGCGCGATAGGGCTTTAAAATAAAAAAAAAGAAATCCGCGTTGTAGGCGTACGCGAATCGCTCGGTCATTTGGTCAGACTGCCGCCGTAATGAGACGCCTCGCAGTTCATGAATAATTCAATTGAGGTCCACTTGGCGGGCTCTTTTTTTCCGCGCCGCACTTATTCCCGAGCTGGGAATCGGACACATTCTGAATGCTCGGCGATTATTTAATTAGCAATAAATGCTGCCCCCCCCCACGTCACAAGAATTCACTTTTTCCATTTGCCCCTTTACATTCTGAGGAGAAGCTCTTTTCGGCATATGTTTTAAGACTTTCAATAATCTACTCTACGGTACTTTCAATAATACTTCAGGCTACTATTCCAAGTTTATGAATACTATAATTAATTACGTAATAATATTGGCAACGCTGACTGTGTGCTGATACCAAAACAATTATACCCAAAAATACTATATATATGCCTAGGTGTATATATATATATATATATATATATATATATATACCTATATAGTCATTATCTCAAGACATAACAGAGGAGTCGAAAATCATAACTCGTAAATACCGATTTTTTAAAAACTCATACATATTTGCATTATCCCAGTAACACGTGCAGTACATGAAATTTAAATTCAGAAACTCTTCAGAATATAATTTAGTTATAGTTTTCATTTAAATAAAAGTACTCACGCGGTATTCCCCTTTTCAGCGGCAAAATAAATTGTCTTACTCACCTGAAACAAAAAAATTAACATTAGTTTAATACAAATTCATTTAAAAAGTACTGCAATATACAGTTTAAGATTTTAATCAAGGGGAAGGTATGTTATGGGGAAGGTTTAGGCAATATCAAAGAAGAGAGTATAAAAAATTATTACAGTTAGAATTAAAATTATTAAAAGGAGTTTACTGAGAAAGACATTATAAGAAATAGTAGAGCTTCCCTTACTAAGGAAAATCACCTTTCAATGCCAACGATTAAACCGTGAAAAACAACAATCATGGGTGTTTTTAAAATTGTGGTAAACCGAAGGTGACACAAAAACACGAGAATCAATCACAGCAAACGAGAGTTCCGTCCCGGTGAATTGCCTAATAGAAAATGTTAATCAATTATCCCGGGACATTGGACACGAAGAACTTATCTAACTTTTAAGACATTTTCACATCTAATGCACTCAGAAATACAGACCCAGAGTTTCAGTGGATTATTTTTACGGTTACCACTCAATATCTCAGCAATAAAATTTTTTATATAGAAAACATGATAGACCGGTCTCATTTCATGGCAGAGGCGATTATGTCCTTATTAGGTCCACAGTTTGCCAGTATGACAATATTACCCGTTAAGCTTCAAGACTGGTTAACTGCGCAGTGTCAATCGACGGCCGAAACCCTAATCACATGACTGATAACACTCCGAACCTCCCGCAGACCTTACCACATTAAGGTACGAATAATTTCAGATTCGAATTGCATGAAAGTTTAAAATCACGGAATTCGTATCCTGATTACGGTATATTCAATTTAAAAAATTATGTTAATACTAATTTCAGTACCCGTTTATACAATATTAAAAACCGAAAGAGGAGATTTTATTTATTTGACAACAGGCCCTTTCCTTTTCTAATATAGTTCACTGGTGGCTTGACTTCCCATAAATGCAGTTCAGTAGGGCATCGAATTTCGACGGTAATTCGTTCCGCGGCACGTTCCAAACAGCCGTGAAAATATCGCAGACCCAAACCCCAGTAATGCACTCGTTTCTTCGGCCGTTTCCCCCAGCAGAACGTGACACGTCCCTACCGCGCCCCGGCACAAAGCGCTAGCCACCTCGGCCCGCTTGGAAAACAAAGCGGTCGTCGGAAACGGGTTCGAATCCCAGATCCGATTTCTCTTCGGAAAAATGACCGCCGTCACGACGATTCATGACCTTGCTCCACTTCGGAAATCTACGCCCCGAACATACCGTGACTGCACTGCGGTGTACACAATACTTTTTGAAGGCGCTATTTCCAGTCGAATTCAGATTATTCGAGCGTATTTTTAAAGAGTATGTATACAGTAAGATACACACAGCAATCAGAAAAAAGCGCTAATCAAAACCACTGGGAGATTAAAAAAAAATTATGAACATAATGTTGACAGGAATGATGAACACTGACGACGATTCATTTAATTATACTGAGGCGTTAACGAAAAAATTGGTAGATTTCGTTTGCTAGACAAAAGACCAAAAGACCAAACCAGCGAGAGGAGACAGAAGCACACGAAATCTACGGTATTTCAACCCCTCGCAGACCACAAAACAGGTATTCTAAAGTAGAAAAAATTGGGATGAAGAGATGAGCTCTTCCCAGGACTGGATGGTAAGTAATCGTCACTCTCTTCTCAAATATGTTATCTGAAAAGATGTATTTTTTATATACGGTTTAGTAGTTAGTGCCTGGTGATAGTAGCATTTGATTAATACAACACTTAGGCAAGAATAATTTTTACAGATTTACGCAGAATTTCACAAAACGAAGAAAAATATATTATAATATTTAAATTTATTTCAGATTAGTATGCGACCTTTGATTTGAATTATGAAACACACACAAACACGACCGGTCGGGCGCCACTGGCACAATTGCCTTGTAACAGTTATTCCCGAGCAATGCAGATAACGCTGAAAGGGTTTCAAGGAACGGATCCTGCCATCCTTTCCCGTACACCGGTTTCCACGGTACCATTCGATGCGGGCAACGGTACATCCTGAAGACTGTGTCGCTCGGTGGTAAATCCGAGCCCGCTGGGGATATCATCCCGCTGTACGATTCGGCTGGATTTAGTAACCTACAAAAAGCGTTGCGTGAGGCTGCAGTTTTTATTTCGAAACCGCTGAAACCGCGTCTGCGCACGCAGTAACTGCAGAATGCCGTTGTATTGGCCCGGCAACTAAGTCATTGCGGATTTCACCGATAGATCGGCTAGTCAGTCGTATTTTTACATATTCAAACTTAAAAGGCCTTCCGATATTACTTGGCACCTCGATCTATTTAATAGTGTCTGTTTGACGACGACTGAACAAAATTGGTCATAACATTCCATCCATAAATCACTGATTCCCACAAATTTCGATCGAGCATCCTGTCCTGTGTTTTGAACCAACCTTTCAATACTTAGAGTTGTGCAATTATTAAAATAATTTAAAATATCCGGATAGCATCTTCTTGAGTAATATTTATGAATACTACCGGATCCTACCGTACCACTGGCATTCAAAAATCGACCATTTATTGCTCCAAACGGCAAAGTGGAATTCTAGTTGATAGAACAAACTTGTAATTGTCTGTGCGGATAATGGGTTGTTAGCGTCATAAAACAGTTACAGTGCTGACATTATGCAGGAATAACTCAATTAATTAGCACGGCAATCATAGACTGAAAAAGTTGTCCAGGTGATGATAAGCCAGCTGTGTCTTAGCCCTTGCGGGTTAGAAATTTACGGTAATTTGATAAGAAATTCCACGAAAGGAAAAGAGAGCCGATTCGTTCTCGGCTGGGTGGAACTCCGGCTTTCTGAAACAAGAACCACGGCCCTTCGACAGCAGCACTTAAATTACAACCGGCGGGGAGAGGACTGAACTGCACGAATGAGCTGGGCGTTCCGCGTTTCAAATTGTGGCTTATTAACTCGAAGAAGCGGTAATTTGGAATTGCACACCTGCACTCTCTCTCACTCCCTTCCTTCCATGGAGAAAAAAAAAATGTACCGCTTCGATGAAATCGAGTGGCGTAGAAATTATTTGCTCGTCCGTCGCAAAAATACTATAAGGCTTAAACACTTTCTAGTAATTTTCAGCAGGTTATACTTAATAATACCTGGCAAAAAACGATATGAGTCAATTTACCTCGACGAGAAAAGTGGTTTGTTAATTAATAACAACGGCAAATCTACTACCAATCATCAAAACCTTAATGAAATCCGCGTTGGGAGGAACTAACGTATTACTCTCATAAACAGATTGTTCTGAAATTACAATGTTATGAACTAACGTTCTCAACCTCTGGTCAACCAGTTTCTCTTAAGAATTCATTGTAAACAAATAATTTAATTTAATTCATTGCGGAATAAAGCTTTCAGTTTCCCACCGTTTTGTTATTCATTTGACTTTCTTTCGTTTCAACGCATTAACATATGGGGTTAACGGCCGTACGGGGTCGGCTTTGTTGTGCGGTCCCCAAAAATATACATTGTGGCCAAAGATTAACTTGTTTTAATATTACATGAGCCGGTTATACAAACCGCGTACGGGGCTTACGATACTCTTGTACCACCGGGCAATGAGGCTTAAACCTTCAATTTTGAAATTCTCGTTCTACAAATGAATGAAATGGTACAATCTTCCAAAACAGATCGAAATTGGCGCGTTCGAAAAGTGTATTTCAATATTTGAATAATTAATTTTTGAATCCACGCAATCCAGTCACGAACAGTGAATAAACGATTGGCGATAAATAAACAAAGCCGGCTTTAAGTATGACGCATACCCGGCAATTATTTATCACCGACCCCTCTTTCTTCTCTTCCCCGCCGTTTCGAACAGTATTTTTTCCCGATCGTATCGAGGGTTATTGATAAAATAAAATTGCGCAAATCAATTGATTGGACGCCGTATTGAACTAAGTCGGCCAAGACTGGGCCACGATTTGGGCCGCGGAATTTATACTAAAAAAATGCTTCGGAAATACCGGTACACTGGAATTAAATACACTGAATTAATACACATACACCAATTCATTGGAAATATAAATCTTCAAAATCTTCAACAGGAAACACGTCAGAACATGATTAGAACATCTTATGCGACCGTTAAAATACATGACCGTGTTTCAGGTACTTGTATTTAAAGAGTAAGTATTAGTACCGATATATATTTATTTATTTATACTGAGAGATCAACCCTTTGAATGAGAGAGAGAGAGAGAGAGAGAGAGAGAAGATACCTGCAGTAAAGTTAATTCGATCATCCCCGCAAAATGGTTCACGGTACATCGCCGGACAATTGAACGCTTCTCACGTCCGCCCGTGAACGTTTCCGGAGGCTTCCGGTCGACCCAGAAAAACGGGAGTTGAATCTAGCGCGGAGAAAGGTGGCGGCGAGGACCCCGGTGATGTTCTCCCCCCCCCCCCCCCCCCCAGTTTCGAAAATCCCCGAGTTTCGTGCCCGGAATTTCGTACCGGTGGAAAAAACGCGAATAAAAACGGGAAAAAATAGAAAGAGAAAAAGACTCGTTGCGGGACCTGCACGCGAGTCCCGCCAATATCGCGAAATGGACGTCGCGATAAGGGACGCCCCCGGGTGAAATCGCTACGGTGCGGTTGGCACGCGAATGTCAATAAAAAAAATTTAATTCAGCAGGGAGTTAATAGCTTTCGGTCTCCGACTCGTTTTGATAGACACAACAGTCAAAAACTGGGTGATGTCCCGCAAAAATTAAAGTCCACTGGCCGGTATGAATGTATCAAACAACATTTTTTGTACACTATGTATATTTACATAAAAGATAAAGAATTTGTAGTGTATTGCAAAAGGAGCCAGAATTAAGGTGTTGGACATGTTCGAATCGTGGTGGAGGACCAGAAATTTTCATTTAATTGTTAACATGAACATACCACGAGAGGAGCTCGCAAACTCTATTGTACTCATACTGCAATCATTCGGAAGCAGAGAGACGAGAAATTGCTCTACAAGATTATCCCAACACTTTTATAACAGTGTACTACTGAGGTTGCACTAACGTAATGCTACCGACGACAGCGGTAAGCCGGGAAATGGAGATTTGCGCAAACACAGAGGTCTATACCGTTTTCTCGTTAAGTGCAATATACAAGTATACTTTATTTTATACTTGATCGCCCTGATCGATTCTTTTGTTCGGTAATGCTCGAGACGAAAAATTACTGATGATCAGCTTACAGCCGTTTATATTACAACACCGTACTTGCGAAATAATATGGACCACACGTAACCTCGCTTACGTGTCACAATCATTCACGCACATATGACGGAAAAATATCGTGTAATGACGTAATATGAAGTTCATTTAAAACTAAAAAAATGTTACGAGCAATTTTCGATCTGCGTTACTATTAAACACGTAACATGCCGGCAACAAAGTAATTTTCGGTTACTTATAAGAGAGACAGCTACAGAACCAATTTATGACTCCACTATGTTATCTGAAAAATTGACTATAAAGTTGCACCAAAGCAATAAGGAACTGATTCAAATTTGATTCTTAATTATTTCCAGTTGTCGAGAATTGAAGAGTGAAAGTTAACCCTGAACGTGGGATACAAATGTATATAACATCATTCCTTATGACAGAGATAAACTGCACGCTGAATATGCAAATAATTGTGTAAGGAAAAAAGGAAAAAAATTCTAAAAGGGAAAACTACCGCAGCCAGTTGTTTAAAGTAGAAACAATAGTCCATTACAGACTTAAGTAATTACGGTAATTGGCCTTATTAGGGCAAAGAATGTTTAAATACATGCAACCACGTCTCGGAGCTATCGTAAAAATCTTGTTTCTAATGCTCCTTTAATGAATTTACGAAATCTTCATCATTATCAAATAGTTCAAAAGACTTCAACGGAAAGTTAAACTTAGACCTTATATCCGAATAAAATAACCAAAAAATAAATCGAACCCAGGACCTCAACTTCCAGTTAGTACTGGGGGAAGGGACAATAAAAAACAGAATAACTAAGAATAAATTCTAATCGTATTTTTTGTTTATACTCAACATTATAAAGAATATTTCAAACTATAAAATGAACAGTGACTGAGATCATCAAAATATTGTACAAGTATTGTAATACTTTGAGAATTATGTATAATTAAAATACGAACGCACCGTTAAAACACAGACCTCTTTGACGTTCATTTTATATAAAAAAAAATAAATACCTCCGATTAGTAGTATTACTCGGTTAACGGAGATGCTTATTACTTAAAGTAAGGCGGAAGCGCTGTGCGGATCAATTCACGTCCACAAGAACGAAATTGGATATCCCAATGATAATTGGAATATGTACAGTGGTGAAAGCAGATCCGCAAGACCACGGTGGGGGAGTGCCCAACGATTAAGTACCGATTTAACGGTTCTTTATTGAAACATTTTTTTTTCACTTTTGGTCCTAGATGTTATTTCGAGTCCGCTGTGTCTCTCCTATTCAGTTTCTATATTTGTAAGTACGTCATCATACTGAACGATGGCGAAAAGCCATTCAGGCCCTCGCCGATACCCGAACTAGTTAACATTAAGACTGTAATGGACGAGGGAAACGCCGTGTTAATATTCCCGACTGAATTTTTTATGGACAATAATTCTTCGCGTTCCGTAACAGGGTAAAAAAAGGACTTTCTAGAAATGACCGTTAATCATGGGCCAATGCCGTGTTTCTGCTTCCTCTTACCAGGCACTCCAGCTCCCATGACTGTTTCCCAATATGATTTAAAGAAAGCTGAAGGATCTCGCGAGTGACCCTATTTCAGCCGACGGTGAGATCCGAAACGAATAATCCAAGTTGACGATCTCTAGGAGCTAAAATTGTAAAATCGAATGATCAATATTATTAAATTTGACAGATTCAGGAATTAACTAATGGAGCAAACAATTTTATGACAGCAAAGTGCTAAAGGATACAACACAGCATGAAACGAAATAATAATCGAAACCAGAATTATGTAAAATACTTTTTACATGTTTAAACTCTAAGCAACACGAGGAACGAATCATTTAAAAGCGAAGGTTTAAAGAAAATGTTTGTTGAACGAACCGAGAAAATGGATAGAGGTCTCAGTATCGGCAACTTCAAGGTGAAAAAGCCAATATATGTTTCGAAAGCGATAACACGGAACCTCAAAATGGCGAACTGCTCGACTTCAAATCCAATTTTAGTTCAACCGAGGACAAAAGATGAGCCGCCGCGAGCAGGACAGCCAGGTGAACGTTAAGAATTATTAGTAGCGTTTAGATACAGGCGCGCTCATTAAACGTCTCCGTACGGAAGGTCTACGCGATATTATCGCGCGTGGAGTCTTGCAATTGCCCGATTAATTGTCCCATTAGGGGCGGGAATTCGCACAGCCAACACATACTGGTCTCTCCCACAAGCTTTTTTATTTCGGACTTTTAATTATAACTTCCGAAACCCAAGAAGTTTCCCAATTCCCAAGTTTACGCCGCATTTAACAAAACTGGAATTTAAAGAAGGATTGTCGTCCACGAGTTCTATTATAAAGGTTAATAATTCCCATCCCAACTGCTCTCCTGGGTATCGTATTTTTCCCGACGTTTCGGTACTAATACCGGTTCAATCATCAGGGCAACAATGTGAAATTCCGGTGGGAAACTGAAATATTTAATTTCGAAGTGGTTAGTGTTGGAATTCGAGCGAAAATAGAACTTTTCACGCCGATCACAAAACGTCCATCGAGCGCCATCCCTATAATTGCACTCCTAAACAGCGATTCGAAACAAATCGCCCCTAATGGATTATAATCACGGCTATTTTACAGTGGGTTGTAGAAAATAAAACTGCAAATACTACAGAAAATGTAACGCCTCGCAGGAAGTGCAAGGCGGTTGCTAAGCTCGGTAGCGGCAATTATCTTCACAATTTAATCCCACCCGTTCCTGTTCCCAGTCCTCAAAATAAACGAGCTGTTAACGATTTTGCCCTGAGGGGAGCGGCTTCGCAGATATGACGCAATTCATCGATACAACAAGAAAAGAGGTTTTGCAATAATTCAACAAAATAATGTAATAAATCTTGAAATTACTTCCGATTGGTACATGACTTGACCTTCGCGATTATTGCTGTACAGCGTTCGATTCGACTTAATTAAGAGCCGATCATCGTTAAAATTAATTTTCTTGATTTAAATTTAACGACACTCTCGGCTGTATCTCGGTTAAAAATCTGAATTTCGATTCCAGTTAATTAATTCGTTAAATCTACGGCAGCCTAATATGTCTGTGATTAACTTAAAAAACCCATTGCGGGACCCTATAATTCTGTTTTATATATTTTATCATATTTTTTATCTATTTCGGCGGATCGAAGCCGCAGGATAACGGCTTGAAGTGAGCGTAGAAGTAAGTTTTTCACAAAATTATTGGAATGACGGGAAAACGTAATGTCCGGTATAACAGAAAATAATTGCTGGGATTCGAATCTTGTAAACGCTCATCTACGCCCCAATCACACAGGCGGCTTAGGAACTGCCCTTCAATTACAAATTTGAATTGACCACGAGAATGGCTCGTAAAGTCAATTTACGCTCGTTGGGATTCTGTTCGGTAGTTCCTTAACGACCGCTTCCCTATTCAGATGTAAGACCGCCGCTCTCGATTCGAGAGGCGAGACGCCCATACATAATTGGAGTATGTTCCTGGGACTGGTATGGAAGGGGAATTCAGAAATCGAAAGGCGATTTGGCATATATTGGTGATTAAACTATTCCCATTGGGGAATGAATTATCCCCCCAATTACAATTTTGACCATGAGAACTCTAGTACGCTCTTTATAGCGATGAAAATTGACTCCGAAGTTCCGGACTCCGACACATCCGATCTCCAATCGAGCAAAATAAAATGCTTGGGAATAAAAAATGTTTATCACGGATTGAAAGTCCGGAGGAAACCACTCCCCCGACTTTGAATTATTATCCGAGACGCAAAATCAGATTAACCTTCGGGCCCGAAGTTCTTTAATTCATAACGAGTCGTGAGGCGGCCAATCGATCGGGATCGGCCAATTAGAATTAAACCGGAGCCCCGCCGTTTCCGAACCGCCGGGGACGGGACGAGCGTCGCCAATTAGCGCCGCTAATGGGGGACAGTACAGGGCCCGGATCTCATACCTCGTGGAGGGAAAAGTCACAGAAATTAAGATAAATAAACGGCAAACGTATGGCCCCTTTAAAAAAAAAAGATTTGGCCTGTAACGATACGGCTTCAAAACAAAAAGTTTTTGAAAAAGGCAGTACATGGACAATAATACAAGACATTCCCAATTGGCTGTAAAACGAAAGCGAGATCTTCTACTGAAAATAAGTTGTGATCTGGAGTGCTAGGTTAGCATCATACTTCGTGAGCGTTCAACAAGTACTTAGTAGGTAGCTTGCAAATATACTTCAAACAGTGGAATAAAACGCGCTTAGAAAATTATATATAAAGAAATATTCAACTAAAGTTTGATATCACTATTCTTATAGCCCATTAGTAATGACAATCGAGAGGATTGAATCTAATAGCTTGGATGGCGAAACGCTAATCGGGGTGATGCCTAGGTAATGACAGAGCTGAAATACCTGAGTACGTCACAGAAATAAATGCGACGACGGGGAAAACCCGGAATCTGTCTGGCGAAAGGTCGAGGAACGAGCGGTTTAGGTGACTCAGACAACTGACGATGCACCCTTAAGCTAAAGTTTCGCAGGTTCAAGAATGGAAAGATACCACCGATTACGATCTCGATATATCATGACACGCGTGGCGAAACAAAATACCAAATTATTTCAGTAATTAACCGGGTTCTCTCTCTCTCCCCCGCTTCGGAAATTCGACTCGACGTAATTTCGAACTCCGTTTCCACACTCACGATTCTCGTTTTCCCACGCGGTAACGACTGGGCCTGAATCTAGACAACAGAAAACCGAAATTACTAGGCGTAAGACGAGAGAATAATAATTTTCGAAACTAGCGAACCAAATAGGATCTGAAAAAACCGACAGCCCCCCCGCCTTAAATCCGGCATTATAAAGCCTGAAAGTATCATATTCTTCTCAGATCTTATCTAAATGCTCCCTGTTAATTTCCTTTCGGTAAATATGAGAACCAAATTGAATTATTTTCCCCCTCCCTATCTTCTCTTATTCTTGGTTTGAAACACAAAAATAATTTAATGAACAATGGACACAGGTAACCCCTTTAAAGGAGGCCTCGATCTATCAATTATATTAAAACAAAACGAAAAACAAACACGTTAACAACATTCCATCAATAACGTAAATTAAGCCATTTAGCGTGTCCTGGGAACAAGTTTCGATCCTGTACCTTCCAGAAGGGAAAGGCGTGAAACAATACAGCATCGGCTTTATCGGAATTTGGCTTTTGAGTTGACTGAATTAATTATTTTTCATATTAACGCTTATCAGAAGAATTCTCATTACAGCCATGTGATTCACAGTAGCGGAGTTGATTGTGATTCTGTCGGGGAAACATATTTATCATGTTCTCACAATCCAAAAATATCTCGCCTCAGGTGTATTAAGACCGAAGGGACAAGGGATGTCATTATAAGATTTCCATATTATACGTATCTAAGTTTACAATACTGGTTTCGCTACTTGAAGCTCAATCGAGGCTCAACGGGCCCAAAGCAGCTTTATCGATTCTGAGTAGCTAAGGTTTAAATTAGTAAGAGGGAAGGATTTGCATTTAGTCCATGACGAGAGGGGACAGTTGGAAGTCTGCACCTTCGATGCAACTTGGAAGTGGGGCATCGATTTCCTTTCGGCGCTAAATGGAACGAGGCGCACCGCCGGCCGACCGACATATCCCATGCAAAGGCCGATCGAGTGAACTTGAAATATGCCTTTCTGTTCGCGCTTTTTCCATCGGATACATTCGCGCAACCTGCGTAGCATTGAACTGGCCCCGAGGCCCTATCTATATAAACTCTCCGGTGCCCGGGTACGAATCCTGCGACAAGGTCGAAATTATCGAGACATCGTTATTCAATAAGCCACAATTTGTTCAGAAATAAGAAACATTACGTTAATCTGCACTCGCAGGCGCAAGTGCAGGGGTCTCGCATTGAACGAAATGAGTAACGACACCAGACAAACTGCACCAGTGATATTTACGTTCAGCGAAAACATATCTATTAGAAAACGTTTAGGATTTAAGCTTCTCTGTAAGGATTAAGCATACACGTTACAGAAGAGAGCACTTTAAGTACTTATGATAATAAATTAACCCATCCCCCTTTTATGTCGTTAGGCAGACTTTTTTTACAAGTTCTGGATTGTATGAATAGATTATTTAATTATAACTTTAAATGCCGCATTGGCGAAGAGCTTATCAAGGCACAAACATGAACATTTTTATGTAATTTCAATTTCCGAAAATTGCCTCCCGTAAATCCCCTAAAATAATCTACAAAAGCCATATCGTCCTGGCGATATTTTCGTATTGTACAATCAACAGTGTACAATATATCTGCTTTCAATAATAAACAGTGTTCGGCCGAACAGACAACGGGCAGTTGTTTGATAAGAAGGTTTCTAACAAACGCGAACAAGCTTTCTGTTATGTTCGATCACATAACGAAGTTGGCAATAGTTTTCAATGGAAAAAAAATAATGGTTTTAATTAAATATTAATTCCATTGTGTAATGTAATTGTCATGACGTAATATTACGGTGATCGTTTCATTGATAAATTAAATATATTAAAATTGTATAATTATTTATATTATTATAAGGTTAAGTTCGTTGATTATCAATCGAGTATATTTCGAAAGTAGTTCGTTACAAGTGAGCACGAAATGTTGTGAAAACAAAATTAAATTTTATGACGATTTTTAAATAGTAATTTTTCTCTCGCAATTATTCTACCAACGGTAATATAACCTTCATATTTTCCAGAGCAAGATTCGTGGGAGCAATTCTATTTTATTTACATTTAACTCGCTGCATTTCTTGGTCCTTCCCCGGCGCCCAGTAACTCATTTCCTTCCCAAACCAATTAACCGGTTTCCAAAGAAGGGTAAATTAAGAGGAATTCCTGAAAAATTATGGAAGGCGCCCACTCTTAGGTATCGGACTGGACGTCGTCCAGGTCAATTTTTCAATCCTTTCACGTCCCTCTTAGGCGCGAAAGCCGCCCGTCCGAACTGGAGATTCCCACGGCTCAAAAGGGGCTTCTATAATGCACATTCAGGTGCTGTTATAGGGTTTTTAAAGTGGGGACGGTAAAGTTCCCCAAGCACTGATCGACAGTTATCGTAAATCTTTATTATTTTAAAGTAAAAATATTTCAGTTTCGTATAATTCCGGGCGTAAAATACTTCGATCCCTAACTTGAACTGTGCGAAGAACATTAAGTATCCAGATGCACGATCATACTATATAAACTACTCGCTACCGTTCGCGTGATATAAGGTAGGACTAAGGAATTAGGAAAGTATTTTTAACAGTAATTGTTATTGACAATGTCTGCGCCAGTAGATAGGAGGGACACAAGAAGCTATGGTATAAGCTACATATATGACCAAACAATAAAATTAAAATGAGTTCAGATGTTAGGGGTGAAGAACCTAACGCCGGACAGTTGTGAGAGCAAAACTTTCATAGATGAGAGAATGAAGTAAGAAAAAAATATAAACCCGATCCTGACTTAGGAGGCTGGCGAATCGCAGAAACTGTAGCAGCTAGATATAAGAAACAGTATATTGCATAAGCTCAACGCCAGTTTTAGTGAGACTCCATTAACGTGAAAGATAGGTTAACCTCTCCAGGCAGTAGAGAGGCGCAGCACAAAAATAAAATTTCCGCCTGAATATTCATCGTGAACGAATTAATTCGACGACCGACATATTCCAGGACCCAGAAGCGTCTGTTGGGACATGTTCAATTAATCGGACGAGGGGAGCGGGGCTTAGAACCAGAATTTAAATGGGACTCTCAGGTAGCTCTCGGCTACCCCTCCCGCGAGGTGGGCCCCACTATATATCATATTTCCATTACGCGTCAGACCTCCCTTGGGGACAGAGAACTCCCGCCCACGTGACCCCGCCCCTCTAGACGCCCCGAAGCACGTTTCCAACACATGTCCCCGCCGACACCGTAACCAATCGGGCTTTTCCGGCCCCGGACAGGAAACGGGAGTACCCAAACGGGATAAGGGCAAGGAGAAAAAAAAAGGTTTAAACCAATCCGAGCCTGGAATACCAGAGATGAGTTCTGTGCTTTCGAATATCCGAGTTTTACAGAGAAAAAACCCCCGAAAAGTAACGTACTACTCATTCAACAGAAACACAACCTGTAGTCCAGACTTCGTGCTGCGCCTTCATTGCATCGTACTAGACGTAAAGGGCTTTGATCGAGCCGCTTTAAAAATAACACTAAAACAAGTCAAGACACATCAGAAGAATGTTTTTGTTCAAAGGTATTTCATACATTATTCCTGAGATTTTCTACCTTGCCTGAGCTGAATACCCACCGCCCAAGAATCACCGCGACAGTACCCTAACTTTAACGTAACGCTACTGACAAAGGCGAGAGGCCGAAACCGGTTTAGCAAAGGCCCAAATGAGTTCGACAAGAAATCATCCGTGTTATGCAATATTGTATAACGGCGATTTTCTCGTTTCATTCGGAATAAGATTGCATAACTCTACCTGGGTTTCAATCCTTCAAGTAATTTTTCAATTTACTCAAGCATGGATTAGCTAAGGACACAGTAAACTGAAATTTTACGGAAATAACTGAAAATCGGGATGATTGGAAACCTGTTCGCGGCATCCTTCTCTGTCTAAACTGTAAATTTAAAAATGAAAAAAATTTACTCCATCAAAATTCGACTTTAAAATATATAAAATGAAGCAAGAAGCTTAAAATCAAGTAAATGGTTAGCCAATACGACCAATTTTTTTTTACCGGAGACCAACAACAATTAAATATAACTGCGAGTAACCTAAGCCGACGATGATAATATTTTACAGAAAGAAATACAGACAAATTTATTCGGCCGACGAATTACGAAACAGGATCGATTACATTTTCTGAATATATAATAACTTCAACAGGTTTTCGGATGCGGAAATCCAACGCTCCAATATCCAAATCGAACGGTCTCCCCGAAAGCGAGGCGTCGGAAACACTTAGTGTGGAGCATCTTTCGTTTAATATATTCATCCGTTCGACTTATCGGCCTGTCATTAGACCGGAGACTGTCGGTAGTAATTTTTTGTTTCATCCACAATTAATCCCGTTTAATTCATGTTTTATTCAACAATCAAAAGATATTGCCGTAATCCCGGCAGGACCTGACACACTAGGGAACGTCCGTTGTAGGGGTCATTTCATTACCACACTAACAGCAATTGTAGTGACAGTTACGATAGGATGCGTCACGGGCGGTCGACATTTTAAAGTACCCCGCGGTGTTACTAACGGAATGCTACTGAAGGCTCAATACACCTTTACAGAACCTAAACAGACTATCATCTGATCCTAGTCAGGAATTAATGTCCAGTTATTATTAACAGTAATACTAATGCCGAAGATGCTAATTAGTTCAATATTTTCGCAAAGGTACGTGGAAATATTGTCGCGAAAAACTGGGTACAGCTTGAAGGAAGGGATATAAAATCGAACGAGTGTTGACATTTCATCGACTCGAAAAGCAATTTGGTTTCGGCCGATGGAACACGCAGAAAAAACGCATCTGCGGTATCGTCGCAGCCCGAGTGGAAATTATTTCTTCCCGCTAGCCGGTTACATTTCCTTTTTTTCTCTCTCTGGAGGAGGGAAGGAGGGAGAGGGAGAGAGAGAGGGGTTATAGAAGCACCCGGAATTAATGCGCTGCCGGTAAAAGAATAATGAGACCCCCCCTCGTTCAGACGGCGGTGACCTCACCCGGGAGGAGGAGAACGGGTCGTCCCCGGGCCCAGGTTTTACGGTTAAATCCGCTCGAAGACGACTCCATTTGTTTTCTGCTTTTTCTTTTTTTGTCGGAGCTACATTTCAATTTGCCGAATACGAAAATTCCCCCAAAAAAGCCACAAGAAAATCCTATTTCATTTCCCTCTTAAGGGCTTCTGGATCGCTCTCGAGTTTTTCCTTACATTTTATGCCCGAAGAACGTATATCACATAGGTTATCCTCATAATTATTCTGTCTGTTAGCACAGTGAAGTACAAACTAAAAATACTATTACGCTAAATGAATGCTACTGCGGATGGGAAAACGTTGAAACCGGATTAGTTTAGGACCGTATTAAATGACGGTGGACAGAAAATCGCACGACTGTTAATAGAGAGTTATTGTTTCACAAAAAGAGTGTCATTTATTTATCCACATATATGAAAGAGTCCATTGTTGACTTTATTAGGGCTCCAAGAGGGCCCTTCCTGAAGGGACTACACCTCCCCTCAGCTATTACCTACTTGTCCCCGTATTAAAGTCTCCTCCTCCTCCTCCTCCTCCTCCTTCCGAAAACACTTCGGGGAAGAGAATAATGACCCTCGGACTTCCCTCACTCACTACAGCTTCGCAGGAACCACAGACCATGTTTCCTTAAGATAGTCACTGCGCCGAACCAACAGTGCAGAACGGAGGAAGTAATTACGCAAAGACCGCCCGGCAGGGAGGGAGAGAGAAAACCTGCCATTTTATATCTAAACCCTGAATAATATTCTCAACAGAACAAACCAAAAACTCGAATCTTAAAGGAACAATAAGAAATTTTAGTATTGTTTTATATATAGAGGTATATCAAATATATCATGGTTATGCTATCCAATATTTAAAAAACTATTATTATAAATTATTTATGGCAACATTATTTAAAAATGCGGTTTTATATGTATTTACAAATGAACCAATGGATACATGAAAAGTTATTTATTTAAATAATTAATTAATACTGGCTATGGTAATGAGAAATGTTCATAAAATATAGATATATGCGAGTACACACACACAGACACCCAAAAGAAATATTCTACCAAGCCAAGCAGCCAAGATAGTATACCATACCTATTGCAAACGTAGTATACAAAACAATTAACTTATACATGAGATGACAATACTTCTGAGCTGCTATAATTACATATACAGTATTATCGATAGATTGGGTCTAAAATTTGTAGAAGCAACAGCTAAATGTTTAATATGAATGAATGGGAAGATTTTTACTATTATTATAAAACTATTTAATGGAATAATAAATCCTGTTCTTGTAGACCTTATAGGACACTACTGTGTGTATGTATGTGTGTACATATATACTTTACATTACACATAAAATCTTTGAATCTTATTCGATAGCTGTTTCCTTTTGACTGATATCTTCTGGAATGAACAATTTAATTACCAATACTGATTTGAATAAATAATTGAAGTTTGATGATTTCACACTTGTTGCCTTCATCTTAAAATAATTTTAATAATAATTAAATGAGTATTATTTCGGTTTACTAAGACATAAATAAAAAATTATTCCATCTAGTATTTTATAAAGCATAAAAAAATGTTAGCACAAAACTAATTAACAAGTTATGGATTAATGGATTAATTATAGAACACGTCAAAAATCCACTTTTTACTGCATTTAGAGTCCAGTTTACCATAAAATAAGCTTCTATGTCTGGGTCTTTTTACAATTATAAAAAATAGAAAAAACCTATTTTTAAAGAATGTCAGGAAAGTAAGTAAAACACTATATCGTAAGAATGTTCAGTAAACTAAGCATTTTCATAAGTCAAATCATCCTTTACTTAATTCATGAGAGCAATGAAATATAATCAATTGCTAACAGGTTAAGTACAATAAGATTTCAGGCTAACACACAATGATCCAATCTAGTCCTCAATATCCAGAGATATCAGTAACAGTAAAACTACACAAATATATTTGTAAAAAACTATATAGAAGACAGTATCAGTTATTCCCACCAAAAGTCTTATGGAATCAACTCACAAAACATAAAACTGAAAATGATTCTCAGCAAAAATTGAAATGCCTATAAGTTATTATTATTATTAGGTCATTCCAAGAGTTTCTCAATGAAAATTTTGCAATAACAGCAGCCTTCGTTTGGCAGAATTTGTTAAATACCGCTGACACATACTTTCCAGTTAATTTTAGAACAGTTTATGACATGTAATTCCAGGGAAAGGGCATTTGTAACATTTGTAGGCCACCTAGTGATTCATTCATGGGTGAAATTTTAAAACAGCAATCATGATGTAGTCAGTGTCAGATGAATTATTATTGTTTGTTACCTGTGTTCCTACAAATCGGTACAGTTAATGCGTAACTTCTATAGTAGAGAAACTGAGCTACCTAACTAAGTTTGAAATCGGTTAATTCTAGTGAATTACTGTACTTACAGATAAATAGGATCCCAAACACTGTCATCTTGGGCTCGGCAGAGTTGAACATTTTTGTAAACGCCGGAGAATTGGCCACATCTAAAAAATCAAAACGGGCGTTTCAAAGGAAACGGAGCCATGTAAGCGGTCTTTTCAATTCCTCTTGGCGGCGTAACGTTTCATATCGGCGAAAGTTGGGCAGCTTATATAAAATTGTCTTAAATACTTCGGACGGAATGTTAAAAACTATAAAAACATCACAGCCCGAGAGAAACGAGACACTAAACGTTGAATACAAACGGACGGAGAGCAAACTACAAAGTAGACCAACTGACTAGCTTGCCGCGACTCCACTGCTACCTGTGCTAAAACATTTCTCCCAACACAACTTTCAGTTCGTTAAACTATACAAAATTAATAACTTTTCAACTATTACAAGAAAACGCGTCATTAACATTTCTCATCACATATATTCATAGAAACTACAATATTTAGCCCCAAATTTTCATAAAACCTACCCGATCCTGTCTACTCCGAATAAAAATCAAGTTTCCACAACTACAATTCAATTATAATAAAATTAAAAACTGATTTAAAAGAAAGTTATAATACTGTTACCTTCTACATTTACTACATTTTAAATGCATGGAACAGATTCTAAATTTCTCATACAACAGGTACATTTAAGGGCCTAAAACGTTGGGTTGGCAACAATGTTAGTTGGAATTAAACGATAATTCAGGTATCATTTTTATGCCAAAATACTAACGATTTGAATACACCTTCCTTAAAGACATATAAAATTCCCTATCCTTTATTTTAAAACTTACACTACATCCGTAGTGTAGTACGAGACAAAAAATACAACTTATTATTTGACCCAACCATAATAGCAGAAACAAAATAAACGTTCATTATAGTTATTGCAATACTAAATTATGCAACGTAAAATGATTATTAAAAACCCTTTAGAAATGTTCTATAGTACTTCAAAATACATAGTTGCATGCTCAAGTGGTATATTAATATGATACCAGTGTTGAAAAATTTTATTTAAATTATAATTTTTAGAGTATTTTCATAAATTATTACTTCTATTAAATGTAATTTTAAGTAATCCTTAATTTATATATAAAGTTATGAATCAATATTTTTGACCGTTTGTAATTTAGAGGTTGTGGCATTACTGATCCGTGAAGATTGAATGTTGACGGTCTCGTCGATTTCGTACCGTTGTATTAAGGGACCCCGTTGTTTTACCCCGGATCGGTGCCCACTTCGGTGTTTTCGACGGTTGTAAATATCGCGTCCCTTGGCGCCCGTCCGCGGAGGCACTTTCTGTGATATCGCCGGCTGTAGGACCGGCGGAGACGATGGCCCTCGCATGGTTCGGATCGTGAAACGGGAGATGACCGAGGCCGAAGAAGAGTGCGAGCTCCAGCAGCTCGTGCCCCAGGAGGAGGAGCAGAGCACCAGCGGCAGGTTCGGCGAGGTGACGCCCCCGGTCAGCCCGGGGGGTGTCACCAAGATAACCCAGACCTCACCCACTTCTCCGGCCAGCAATAAAGTAAATGCTCAATGAAAACAGATTGAATATTGAACTGCAGCTACTCACAGTTGGAGTGTACAATTTAAAAGGGAGAACAGAAACAATAGTTTGCGATAGACCAGAGTTCAACGCGTAGATATATAAGATTCTTATACGGGTCTAGTTAAAGGTTCAGAAACAGTTTTCACTTATCACTTACATATGTATTCTCAACTTTAGATAGATACCTAATTCAATTGAATTTGTTACCCTTCAACCATGCAGAATTTATCCCCGAATAGTCAATGCCATTGCCTTGATTTGAAACATAAAATCTATAGCGAACCTAACCTTACAACCTGCAGAAACCTCACATTAACCTTAATTTAGTGTAAAACAATTCTATGTTCAAACCATAGTAAAGTGTATATCAAAACTGAAAAGGAATTCCTGATCTGTTGAGCCTTCATTTGAAGTTTTAATTTACTTATTATAATAAGTACTCTTTTCAAATGATTTAGTTTCGGTTTTTAATAATGTGAAAATTTAGTTCCAAACACCTTTATTGAAGGTTTAGATAGATATGAGTCTGTCCAGCTAGGATTCTCAAATACTCGCCTTTTACTTTTATTGTGAGTAAAAGCAACCAGCTGAGACTGCTAATTCTAATAAATCAAACTGTATGGAAGGCAATGAGTTCACCAGCCTACGGCCAAAGATAAGGTTACGACATCATAATAACAACAACAAAGATTATTGTTGCATGACTCATTAAATCTCAGCATTTCACTTTAGTGGGAAACTGAAGTTTTTACTTATTGGTGTATTTACCTACTTATATGCACATTAAAAAATTATTTATAAATTTCGAAAGAAACATATATTATGGTTTGGCTGTGTCCTACTTGAAAATTATTGATGGACAAAGAAGATAACTTTAAGTGACTTATAAATTAACTGATAATTTAATGATATGGTATTAATGACTACTAATATTAACAGGTGGAAATTTGTTAAATAGAATTTCTTCCTTAACTTACTATTATAGTGTTTAAAATTATATGCACACACACATACACACATTTTACAATTTAAATAGACAGAAAAATTGGAAAAAAACAAAATATACAGGGAATTGTCATTATGTTAGGCTGTAGAATGAATTTTATTTTGTTCTGTGAAAAAACTGGTTCATATCTCACAATAAATGAGTAACATTTGTTTAATTTAAAATATTACTATCTTGTTTAAGATTAAAGTATCTCAAAATTGTCACAAATGCTTTTAATCTATTAAAATGTCTGTAATTCATTTGAATGAGATAAGAAAGTGAACTAAAAAAATTACCTTAGGTCAATCACCAGGGTGATATATCAAATGGAAGTTCAATTAAATGTTGCAATTGATTCATTATCATCCACATTACATTTTAATATTGCAAACAATCTGCATATTTCTCTTATCAGTACTTTACATACTGCTGAACCGAGATTTTACGGTTGTCTGTTCCAGATTGTTCATGTGTATTCTTTATTAACTAAATGAAGAGATTTAGATCCAAGGTTTTTTATTTCCTCTCTAATTTGTCAGTGTTTCATATTATTATATAGTACATGATATTATATAGTGTGTGTGTGTGTGTGTGTGTGTGCTTTTTTTCCTCTTTTTATTTGTTTAACCAATAAAAACGTTCAACCTATTATATTGCAGTGTTATTCTATATGTTTTTATTGCAAAAGGAGTTGTTTCTAACAAGGGACTATTGAGCTTCTAAGTATGTTATCAATGTGTATAATTATATCTCCTTTAAAGTTTACAAGACAAAAATTAGATGTAAATAAACCTTGAAGGTTAACAACATCCTATAATATAATTTATTCTAATCTCTTCTAACTTACTTTTCTTCTAATTTAAATATCTGTAGGTGGCTTAAAAATATATCAACTGATTATGTAAAACTATGTTCCATACAGCTGTAAATCCAGTTTAAGTTAATTTTTGATTTTGAACAAATTATGAACTGTGT
Organism: Lethocerus indicus; assembly: GCA_019843655.1. NCBI lineage: Eukaryota > Metazoa > Arthropoda > Insecta > Hemiptera > Belostomatidae > Lethocerus > Lethocerus indicus. The sequence continues at coordinate 8,252,578 of JACDQD010000011.1, forward strand.
TTTAGTGTCTGTAGTCTTTAGTTTTATTCAATAATACTATGCTTATTTTATTCTACACATGTTCTGGAAAATATGAACCTACTTAATGTTATAACATGTAGTTGAGTTCCATACAAAAGCACTTTTTTTTATTTAACATGGACAATGTAATGTTTTAATAAACAGGATGTTGCTATTGAGAGTTGGTATGGGTTATTTAACTGAATTGATTTCTTAACATGGACTTAGGATTTTACTTTATTACTGGAAATTGTCATTGTGTCCATAAGATATTTTTGCATGGGTTTGAAAGCTGGTAAACTGTTAAATAGGCTGCTCACGAATGGGGGTTTAATTGCTTCGCGCTACGAATTAATTAGCGTAAATTAACTAACTCTAGTGAAAACTTACAGGATGTTTCTTCATCTGGCGGCTGTGGCAGTTTGCGAGGTGCGACCAGCCAGGCTTCATCAAGTTCGAGATCACTCAGCCGCATAGCAGCTGCTCCCAGCATCGGTTCAGCACATGCCAGTTCAACAAATATGAGCTCAGGTATGCGACCCACATTGTTCTGTTAGCGCCATTTAATTATATTTCCTAGCACAAAATGAATCATGGTATGAGTGGTTTATCCTTTCTGGTTTAATTTGAACAAAATTTTGAAAAAGACAACATTGAGGCTAATAGTTTCACAATAATATTAGAATATTCAAGCCCATGTTCAAATTAAGACCTTTCATATTACTTTACTCAACATTGCAATGAGTAATTTTAAAAACAATTCACCATTTTATTGAGGTCACAATAATTATTGAAGAATCTATAAATGTATATTATATACTCCTATATTAATATATTATATAAATGTAATATTAATTGTTTCTCTTCTGTGTTTAATAGTATTTATGTTTTATCCAATATCCTATCAGTCCCATTTATATCTGATAAGATTATACATTTATTTGCAGGATGCATATTTAGGCCTTTTTTGAGTGTAGAAACACTTAGAACTTAAAATTGTGTTCAGATTTATAATTACTCAACAGGTTTTTGCTGGCCATTTTAAAATAGATAGAATGTTTTTCAAAAAAATATCTTAACTATGTTTGGCCTTCAAGTAAAGTTAAGTCAAACACTGCAACTGTTTTCTTGTCATATTGGCTACGAAATTTTACGTATGGTGATTTTGGATTACGGATGGTGAGTAACTCACCATAGGTTTGCAGTAATTTATAAAACAAATCATGAGTGTAGTTACCAATTGAAAATACCCATTTAGTGCTTGGCCTTCAAAGAAAGTGAAGTGATAACTTAACAGCTGGTTCATAGATACGTTCTGACCTTATTGGCTGTCTTTTAGAGTTTATCACATCACCATTAATACGTATCATTATTTCATATTAATAATAAAAGTTTATAGATTCTCATTTGTTTACAAATGTTTAAAATGCCTTCCTTACAGCTGGGAATTGTAAATTAGTGTGTAAATTCCTTTATAACTGATTTTACATTACAGGGACAAGGTTACTTATAGTGAATGAGAAGTTGAATTCTCGACCCGCAAGGCCTGCTCATCCTCCACCACCTACAAGACTCAAAAGAGGTATGCCTTTGCATTAATACCCTTCCTTGTAAATGTATTTATCAAAACATAAAATGTATTTGCCCCATTGGCATGCAGTCAAATTAGTTTTTGGCATTTTTTTTTCAATTTTTTTTACATTCTATATTTTGTACCCTACCATTTTTTCGTACTGAAATATTTATATCCCTTTTTTGGCCATGCTTTTTTTCTACGGCTTATTTTTTTTTGTTTATTTTTGTTTGACTTTTTTTACTTAATCCATTCCTTTGCAACACATGTAGTGGAAGTATTGGAACGCCCTGTTCACCACCACTGTTTTCTCTCAGATGTAACCGACGTCAGACGAATGGAAACAGCCCTTCTACGTTTATTGGAAGACTTCCATTCTGGAAAACTCAGAGCTTTCGGTAAGCTAAGTTCAATCTTTACATTGTACTCAGTTTTAGCGATGAATTCAGAAATGCTGTTAGCATTTTGTCCTTTTGGCTTTTATTAGCAAGTCTGTATACGAAATTGTGGTACTGTGTTTAATGTTAATCTGCCTGCTGGTAGGTATTTTTTCATTATCATTAGATTATATTTTACATTTTTATATCATACATTGATTTATGTTCATCATTCTACGAGACTACAGTCACGGTATTCTTCAAGATCTCCAGCATATTAAGAGGTTTATTTTTTTTAAAAAATTCCAGCACCCCGGTAAAAAGATGTTATAAATTTTTTGAACGGGTGAGAATAATTTGTGTTAGAATCCAATTGTTATTCATAAAAAAATGTTGAGTACCTGGAAGTAGTATTAATTTATTTTTGTATGTTTCTCAAATCTGTGTGTTGTGTGTAGATTGAATTGTTTAGATATCTCCTTTTATTTAGAGAAGCATAGTCCTTTTAATCCATAATTATAAGAATCATCTTATTTCCCACTCCTTGAATGCTGCAATAGAACAAAATTGATATATTATTAATATATACATTGATATGCTCTATTACCTTATTTTGTATATATAAGTTCATTCAGAATTTGCCATATCACATCAAATTTAACTTTTATTTGATCATTACAAAAATTAGATATTTTTTTTGTTTATTCATTTTATTCTTTGTAACTTTGTACACTAGGCCACAGTTTGGGTGTTATGTATTCACTTCTAATGTATATTTGACAGGTATAGATAACATCATTTTTTTTCTATTAAATTGTAAAATACACATTACTCTGCATTGGCATTGTTCAGTGGAATGAGGACAGCAATTTTCAGTTGAATTGGTAGTAAATGCTTCATAATTTATGTTTGTTAGGTAAAGATTGCAGTATGGAACAGATGACTGGAATAAGGGAACAGCAGGAGAGATTAGCAAGACTCCATTTTGAACTGGGCGCAACTCAAGAACTTTATACTCCGCTCAGTGATGATGGCCTCAGGCAGGGAAAACAGAACATGGCAGCACTTATGTCAAGCCTGGAACAACTGAGCGAATCAATTGAAAAATTGCATACATTTTCAAGCCAACCTGAATAATAATTATTTCTTGTTTCATTGTTACTTAAAGCTCATGCTTTTGTATATATACATTGTTAAAAAAAGTTTGTAATATATAATTCATTATTCCCCGTTCTTATGTTGTTTTCTTTGATTCATTCTATCCTTTTTTTCTTTTGTGATAATTATATGCTTTATTTCATTTAACTCTGGGTACTTAGTAGTTGTAGGAATCACAGTTTCTTACAACAGAGTCTGCAGTTTTCAACTTTTCAGTTCACAGTCTAAATAACAGTCATATAATTGTTGACTGAATTTTTTAAGTATGTATAATTTGTAATGAATAAGCTAGACTAAGTACAATAAATAAATTAAGCATTAGATTCTGTATTCTTCTGCCAGTGTTTTTAGATTGTTCTAAGAGTCCGTATTTAGAATATTTTAGATTATGTTGATAAAAATGGTTTAATTTTCCTTAATATTTTAATTAGTGTAGCATAGATTTTTAATTTATAACTCAAATCAGAAAGACGCCTAAATATGGTATTTATACTAAAATAACAAATACATTACAAATATACAACATGCATTTTGTGAGTCATATGATACAGCTTTTGTCTTTTGTCTCTGGTTGCGTGTGGTGTGTTCTCATAATAAAATCAGTTTTAAAATTAGTCACTAAATATGTCAAATATGTGGGGATTAGAAAATCGTTTAAGAGCTATTTCTCCAACCAAAGAAGAAATATGGAGTGTAAAGGCCTTAACTGAAGATCCTACTCCACATACAGGTAAGTTCAAGGTTTGGCCTGGCTGCTATCTTTATTTAAAGCTTGTAAGTGTTCAAGGACAAAGAATAAACAAAATAAATTATAATATAAAACTTCCGACCTGTAATTTATAATACAACTGTTAACTCTACATAATAAAACTAGGATAAATTTTAACCTGAGGGAGTAATTCAATTACACGTACAAGTCAAGAATCGCAAATGCGTTAACCAATCGAACAGGAGCCTGCAAAATACTGCCTGGCCAACTAGGAAATTTCGTTCATTTCCATCTTCCTTGTAAACTAAAAACACAGTTTTAGACATTCATGACGATTTTCAGAATGTTTTCCCTCGTGATTTTCTCGCGACCGCCATTAACATTTCGTTAACAATGGCCACTATGCATGGCACTGCCTTCTTACTGAGGTCATGTTTTTTGAACATTCATAGTTATAAGGACAAAATGAATAATATTAACTTTAATCGAAACACCTCCACCGATCTAGAGATAAATTTTGAGTACAGTATAAATACCTCATTGTATGAGTGGAGAGTATGCCGTCCGTATAAAAAAACTGGAGCCTCGATCTGTTGATTATATCGTTTCTCTCGGTAAATGTAATATTCGCGAAAATTTCAGAAGGAAAATACGTTTGCACCATACTGGACAGGATGGAAACCCTCAGGCGGGACAGACTCGGCAAAGCTTCGGAGCGGTTGAGGAACGATATTCAGCGGATAGGTGAGAGGTGCACTGAAGAGAATAAAACGCTCGCGGACAGGTTGAAGTCGCAATTGAACAGTATCGAAGACGAGATCAGGGGCAATTTAGAGCTGGAGCCTGAAAGGGTCGGGAACTTGAATTACGAATGGAACGAGGCCGTGGACACCTGGCGGTCGGACATCAGACAGACCAACAGCTTTCTGTCGACCGAATGTAAGAAAGCACTGATGAAGCACAGGGAACTTTTATTGGCTTCGAAGAGTTTCTCCGAAGACGAAATTGTTTCGACGATAAGAGGCATTGTATCGGTACACTCTGTAAAATAAATCCGAACAAATAGGACAACTGAAATGGTTAAACAATGTTTCGGATAATAATTTAAAAAAATATATATATACATTTCAGGAATTTAACCAAATCATCGTCAACAACGAACAGGTTTACGAAGATACCGAATTGCACCTCAAACTTCTGGGCGAGACTGTTGTTAGCGAATGGAAGTGCTCGTACGAGCAGAGGGAAATTTTAAGACGGCAGAAGTAAGCTCATGTGGCGACACTTTTAATCGGTTGATCCTCGGTATTCGGTAAATGGTATTTCACAATGTCTCGAAATTACATCCGAAACGGTAACAGGACCGATCTCGTTTCAGGCCGGAAGTAGAAGAAGTGCCGGAAGTGGTTGAACAACCGAAGGACACCTATTTGGAAGACAGCATTTCGCTGCTGAACGGGCAGCTGTCCGAACCAATCGCCAACATCGATAAGAAATGTGGAAACGAATTAACTCAATTTCTCGAGCATTTAGGTAACATATTCGTGCGCCTCAATGATACAATTTCTCTGGTAAGTAATTAAGTACAAAGTATGAATGCAAATATTGATCACGAAATGCTCGCCTGGCACTTCTAGGTGTCTCGCTTCTTTTAGTTAAAAGGTATACATTAAATGTGTTTGTTTAACGTATACACATATTTATAACGCAATTATATTTTATATTATATTTAAATGATATAAACGATTAATACTTATTCGGAGTTTGAAACCAAATTGATTGACAGAAACCTGTAAGGGAAACATGTTGAGTTCTGAAATAGACGCAATATCCCTGATCACTAAGTATGTAGAGGATCACGCAGAAAGTAAATCAGAGGCGGGCGAAGAAGGGGGGTGTGAAGACGACATCGATCCTAAATATTACAGGGTACGCAATCACCATTCTTACAAAATATTCATGTTGACACGGCGTATAAACGGTACAACATAAAGCCCCCTGGGGCCTGATTTTATGAAAAATATACAATGGACAACAGCATTTTTACTGTACAAATCATTAAATATGAGAAAAACTTTCTGTATGTCACTGTTGTTAAGAATACCAACATACCTTGTAATTTTGGACCTCCACAAACATCGATGAGAATATTTCATACCGCCTCTATTATTATTAGACATTCGGAAAATGGTACAGGGCGCAGTGTCACTTAGAATAAACTTTAATTTTAACGCAGGATTCGAGCGTAAGGTTTTTAACTGCATTGGGAGACTACATCAAGAAAACTCAAACAATGGCGAATAATATGGCTAGAATTTGGAACGATTTAATGAAAAGACTTTCCACAGGGGCAGATTTAATTATGGCTGCTATGAGCTCAAAAAGAAAACTAGCCTTGAATGCTATTCAGGTACATATAATTTTTTGTCTTTTGGCAAATGATACACAAATGTATTAACATGATAATCAAAGGATTTCTGTAGTCTCATATAAAGTGATAGAACCTATCATATCTCTCTGTTTTGTCAGCTGAAATCTACTGAATAATTTTGAGTCCAAGAAATGAAACATACAGCCATAATTTACAATGCATACTAACAAATTATATGGCTGACTACTTGAATGATATTGTCAATATATACTTTTGTGTCCTTGTGATAATTTATTTCTTAAAAAACAGAGGTCAGGAAATACAAAATAGGCCAATTAATCTTCATCACAGAATACTAATATGGATACAGTTTAAAATTCTTCACAGACAATAGAAAAGGACTACAATTATCTATTGGATAAATTAAGAGAGTCTTCAGGAGAAGATGAGTTGTGTGAGACACGGGACAGTATACTATCAATATTAGAACAATCACAACACGAGTAAGATTGAGAATCTATACAATATTAAAAAATACAATCAATTGCTTCAAATTAAAAAAAATCACCATTATAACCATACAGCAACTGAAGTTTTAGGTTTAAACAGGTATGAAAATATGAACAAAGAAGAGAAAATATTTTTGAACAAATATGATAAAATATGTCAATCAGCCAGAAATGTAATACTTGCTGAAATTGTGTTGATGAGAGAGACATTTGATAAAAATGAATCTATAGTTGTACCACAATTTTCTTCTGAGGTTAACATCCAAAATAATGACATAGAAGAAAACAGTGAAGAGCATCAGATCAAATTTACATTGCGAGCCATTCAGAATTGGATGGATGGGTAAGGAATGTGCTGTAACTAACTTAAAAGTTCAAGTTGAACTATAAAAAAAGTGTGTGATAGCTCAATAAATAATTATTGACAATAAATTAATTTTTAATTTTATACAGCTATATGGAAACTGTTGAAAATATATCTCGGCAGCTGAATGTGTACATTCGAAATTGGTTCAATAATTGGTACAAAAAGAAATGTACAGAAGTAGATGAAATATTGCAAAGCAATTTGGATAAACTGGAGAACAAGAGGGACAGGATATCAAGAGATGTGCATGACGTGAGGGTAGCAGAGTTGGAAGCTCATTCTCAGAGATTGGTATCCCATGAACTGGTAATTACATTTTCAACTTATATATTGTGATACACACTAGTATTTTTATATTCCCATTATCAATTTCACTACAATTATACTATATTGCTATATAGTCCCTATAATGGAAAATATACAAACCTGTCAATGTTAATTTTACATTAGGCCATTAAAGACATATTCAATGAAATAATATCACTTCATGGACAAGTCAAAAATGAGATTAAAGCCATAACTGATGATCTAAATAATTGGATACATGAGAACATAAATGAAGTAGAAGCTGTAAAAACTTTGCACGCTATAGCCAGAAATGTGGAAAAGGTAGCAAAAACTCAGTTATATTTTTCCATTACTCCTGCAATTCCCATTGTCTAAAATTTAATTCCTTATAATGCAGTTAAAAAACAAGGCTGTTAGGTGTAATAAAATGAAAAGACGGGTGGCCAAGCAAGCTAACCTAATAGTCGAAAGAAAAATAATCTGGATGCGAAGGGCCAATGTAGCATTCATGAAGGCAATAAGGTTAAGATTGGATAATATTTAATCAGTGTTAGCTGCCATATTAAATTGACCAAAGGTTAATATGGCAATTTCTCCAGGCTATTCAGTGAAGGGGGTAATTACAGTTCAGGTGAAGCCAAATTAACAATGGGAAAACTGAAAAAACTTGAAACATTTATTGATAGAACAGGTTCCAAGATTAAATCAAAATTTGCCGCTTATGTATCAGAAAGCAATAAATCCATTGAACTGGACCATGTAAATGCCATAACAGCGAGGTATTATAATGTTTACACGTTGTCCCTTTTAAATTAAAATATTATGCAACATTAAATCAATACAATGTTTAATTTCAATAAGTATTAACCACATGTTAATGTTAATTTTAACCTTTACTGTAGTTGTTTTTCTAGTTAAGTTTGATTCCAATTCTCCAAAATTTAATATGCTTCAGCTGGAGTTTGGTTGCAAGGAAATTGAGGTTCAAGGAAAAAAGAAACTGGCTGATTGAAAGAGTAAAAAATGCTTTGAAACGAGAAGTGTTCAATGCAAAATGTTGCAACAAGAATATTGATAACTTATTGAATACAGTGGACAGTCTGGAGGAAGAACAGTGGAAACAAATATCTAAAGAAATTGATCGATGGCTGCTATACTTTTCAATTCCTGCAAATTCAATAAAGCTTGGTACTTCCTAGGGAAATCATCTTCCCTTATAAAATGATTAAATGTTAAAACTTACTTTGTGGTTCTATATCAAATTATTATAAGACATGGTCCTTTGACATTTAATTCAGTTGCACCTGAATAACATATTCACACTGTATCCACAATAAGGGTTCTTAAAATATAAAAAATGTTAATGAAATAATACATGATTTCAGAATTTGAGAATGCTAATGAAACTTTAAATAAGGTTAATACAGACAAAGAAAGAAAACTTTCCAGTAAGAAAGGCAAGTCAACTGATAAAAGAAAACAAGAGTGCAAACCTTTATTTCGATTTACAACAAATCCACCAGAAGTCAGACTTGATAATTTCCTGCAGAATACTAAGATTTTATTGCACAATCAGTTCAACAATATCCAAGAAGCTGCCACTGTATGTAATGATACAACGAATAAAGAAACAAGTATAAGTTAGGCAAAAAGTACAGAAATGTCTCAATTCTAATTTCAGGAATGTTACTTCACAGAAAGCCAAGACGAAACAAGTAAATCACAGGTGAAACCGGGAAAAAAATCAAATCAAAATGCAGAATCAAATGAAAAGGAATATCAAGAAGTGATGTATGAAACGACCAATAAATTCCATAAGTACAATTTTCAATGTGAGACAGCATGGTTAGGAATGGTCTACGGTAAATTATAATACCTAAAAATCTAGAAATTTCTGTTATATCCTTAATTATCATTAACTGAACAGTATGGAAAATATATGATTTTTTTATAATAAACTAATTGAAACAAAAGAAAAATTATAATTTAAAAAGTAATGAATCCATTATATACACTTACCTGCTCCACCAAATTAATTCTCCCTGGCTAATCAAATTTATTACACTTCAGTGTAAAATGTTGACTACAGTCAAGATCACAAATGACAACAATTTTAATTCTTTGAAGGTTTATTCTTTGCACCTAGAAATGCTAAATTTGACAACCTTGAATTAACCCTGTAACCTTCAGTGTCAATTACCAGGTCCCCAACTTTTTAAAATGTGTATTGTTATATAACATTAGAACAAAATTCCATTATTTGAAATATAAACCATTTTGCATAAATTGCATGTTTAATAAATAAAAAAATAACTTTCAATTTTCTTGGTAGATATGCTGTGCATGGTTTTGAAAAAAAGGACAACTTGCAACAAGTATGTGTTGAAAATCCTGAAAGAATTTCAAGACGCATGGAACACCAAACTAAATGATATGATGAAGTCAACATTCCAAAGATTGGAAGAGGCCGAAATACATGGGAGGAAGGAGTGGAAAATAATTCAAGATAGGCTCAAACCATGGCATGGATTTCCAGAAAACAAAGCTTTACTGAAAAAACTCCACCAAGAAGCTGATGAACAGTGTAAAGAAGCGGCTGCAGAATACATTTACATTATTAAAGAACACAGGGTACTCCAATTCCTACCTGTTCTATGACAATGAATGTATATTTTACTATAAAAGATGTTAATAACAATTTTGTAAATATGTTCAGGACAACCTAGACGGAACATTGAGTGAGCTGAATTCTCAGCTTCATAGCTTGCTAGAAGCTGCGGAGCAAGTTCAAGGTCTCACCTTCTTTGAAAATAACATGAAAGACAAATTATCAGCAACACTCAGTTTTGTTGTGAGATTCATCCAGACTGAAAGCAACAGAGACAGTAAATACTCTGCACTGAATTATTCTAAAGGAATAAAAAGTGATTACCAGATATATCTCATACATATGTAAATATGTTCCAGATTTTAAAGAATCAAGCTTATCTAGCATAAGTTTTCCAACTAACCCAAACAAGTTATGTAAAGTGATTTTTTTATTATTACAAGAAATTATTCCAGAAGAAACATCTGTATTTGATCTGACAGAAGAAATATCACAACTTTCAGTAAGACTGAATTTATCCACAATCAATAATTAATTATAAGTGTACAAGAATTATATTTTGTATTTTATTTTACAGCTCATTCCTATACCTGATAAGGACTTGACTAGATTTGATTTGGATGATTTTAAGACAAATTATAAAAAGGTAAATGAATTAAAACCATTTTCTGCTTATTTAACATTTATCTAACAGAATATATATAATCAAATTTCTGTTATCAGTTGGGAAATATAAATTTATCCTTAAAAACACAATTACAGGAAATCAACAATCAGAAGGCCATGCAACTCTCTGGTTGTGCAAAAAGACTTTCAGCTCAAAACCAAGAACTGCATAACCGTTGCAAACAATGGATACTCGATGTTCATTCCATTCATAAACTGTATGAACGTAAACCCATCTAATAGATCTATACAAAACTAGAACTGTGTATGATAAAATATATACATACAAGACTGGGAAGCATATTATTTTATTATTGACAGTTCTTGATTGGATGAAAAACATACATAAAAAAATCAACAAGAAAAACAGATTTAAAGGAATTAATTAATATATTATGCTATTTGGAATAATGATCACAAAATAAAAAATAAGTCACAACTCTAGTAAGTACTATCTACATCTTGATGAACGATGAGTCATTAGGGGAAACAGACTTTGAACGCTAATTAACTGTAATTTCTTTGCACTGCATTTGACAACGATACCTCAAACTCGTGATTTTATTTATTACTATTACGCTCGATTTATTTCTCACTTTGCATAGAATCAGTTAGAACATTTCAGAACGATTTTCTGGCTGAGATTTCAGGGCGCATCAGGAGATACAACCTCGGTTCTTGTTAGGGATTAGGTGAACAGAGACAATCTACCCTTGCCTTGGGCCTTGCTTTCTTTACCTGATAGCAGTGATTGAATCTGAGCTAAATCAGGCAAATTTCTAATGTCGCCCCGTGCAGCCACCGAAGGTTGGGATTTCAACATTTTTGAGGCGGCGCGCTCTATATCGGCAGAGGTAATTTTTTCTGTAAACATAAGATTGCGCAACAAAATATTAATCATTAATTTCTATTTGTAAAAATGCAGAAAAATAAATACTTAATATATTTTCACATATTAATTAATAAACTGATGTATAATAATGTAAGAAAAATTATAAAGCTAATTTCAACACAATATTTGCGTTGTGTCCATAGTTTTTTCCATGTATATTAAATTAGTTATTGACTACCAGATAGTATTAGAACTTGGTCCTTCAAACTTTTCCTACACAATAATTCCTTCACAAATGTTAATTTTCAATTAATTTTCTCTCACCAATTTCCTCAATGAACACCGAAGGAGATTTCCTGAAGCCAGTCGCCAGAACCTGTCTTCCGATATCCTCAAACATTAAAGGCGGGCTTCTAGATTCATCAATATCATTGACTGTAACTGTACTTTTGCCCTCTGCAATTCAATGGAAAAAAATGTTGATTAATGGAAAAAAAAACTAGTTTTTTCTTCACTAAGTTACAAATCAACGCTGACAAAGTAGAGTGAGAATAATGAAACTTAAAAATCAACTGAAAATCTAAATCGATTCAAAGCTCAGATAGATTTATGAAAGTCAACCTTAAGTTCTGTGTCCTCAACTTCGCATGCCATAGCAACCATTTCCTTGGTGAGAACATCGACCATATCACGAACATATTTGGGTGGTGCACTTGCATGAATGAAAAATAATCCTGTATCAGAGTAAGACTGACTGAATGCAGTGGCGCTAAACATGCAATGATACCTGGAATTTTAAATCACTGCTTTAAGATCGGTTATTATAAAAACGTATACGATAAATTTAATGAGTTAACTAACATGGTGTGATGATACTCATCAATTAAATAATTGGAATTATATGAAAAATCAGTTTCACTGTTAATCTCTCATACTGTTCTTTCATGCATCTTATTTTAATTCAAATTTCTGCATGTTTGTGTCCAATTATTTAATCTATCAATATTCCTTTATTTTATCAGCATGTCACAAATACAAATATTACATATCAATGGTATACCCAAACGTCCTCCTTAGATAAGACCTGCTCAAAGCAAGGGCCTTGGTAATTTGATATACTTTAATTTGGCTGAATATGACAGTGGGTTTACCATTGAAATATAACAATCTTTATGAAACTGATTGATTTATCTTTTACATGCAAGGAACTAGCTAGAAAATGCCTCTTAAACTGGAAAAAAAAATTATTTTTTATTTTCTTTTTAAAAGCTCTCAAACTGCAGCCTGGTTAGATCAACCACAGATAAAATGGGACTACTGTATGATGGTACAACTTATCAAAACACTATGAACTTTATATAATCCTACTTTAACAATAATAATTTACCTATTAAGTACATTTGTATAGAGTCTGGTGTACATCCCTTTGCCCGGTCCGCCAGCACTGAAACTTCCACCACCTCCCATAATTACACTCAAGACGCACATGGCAATGAAATCCGGTTCCTGGTGACCGCAACCTTCCAGGCCTATTACAACATGGGCAAGTTCTGGCAATCCAGAAGGTCCTGCATGTTGAGGGATTCGACATTCTTCCTACAAAATGTTTGTAGTCATTTAATAAATAATACATAATGATAGAATAATGAGCATCTCTTCTATATCTGTTAAAACCATGTAGGATAAAGTCATATAAATATAAACTTGTATTTATCAGATTTCACAATCCAAAATAATAATTAATAAAAAAATGTTTACCTTAACCAAACCACCAGTGTACTGTGCAATGGAATTATCTATCAGTCCATTATACCTAGATGATATTGATTCACCATTCCAGATCGGTTCTTTTTCGACAAAATGCCTATAAAGAACAATGAAAAAAATTAAACTAAAATGTACAAATCTATTTAAAAGTTAAAAAATTGTTAATATCCTGCTTACCTCTGAACAGATTCGACCAGGTCATCATGCTCAATACCGACTCCCGCTACAACCATTCTCTGAGGTTTATAATGATTCTTCAAAAACCCCATGATTACATTTCTATCGATTATGCGAAGGTTTTCTTCAGGGCATATTTTTGGCAATCCAAGAGTGTTGTCCCTATAAGCGGCCTAAACAAGAAACTAATTTAAAATAATTATTTGTCTTATTATTACACTAAAAAAATGAAGTCAATATACGGACACTGTTCAAAATTCTTATAAATGAAAAAATGACTGACAATATTCAAAGTATCAAACAATTGGTTAAGCACTATTTGAATTATTCAATTATTACCAGTTTGATAATTTTTTTACAAAATATTACAGTGTTGGTCAATTCTGAGTTTTAAATTCCAATTTTATACTCAGTCTTATGCCAAATTTCACAATAGTTAGTTATAAATTATGTAATTAGTATTATGGAAAAAATGAAAGTAAATGCAGAAAATATTTGAGAACAAATAAAAATTTAAAATTCAATTCTTTTCACAAAAAAATGTTAACTTATGGTAATAAATTATAGCTGTTTAATTCCAAGGGTTTTATTGCATGTTTTAATTATATTAGATTAAATGAGATGTCAATATTCATTTATAAGTACATTTTGCTAGCATTTAAATAAAAATTAATTAATACTCACAGCATGAATCATATCCATAAGAATTGTTTCTTGTTCTGGCCTTGTCATAAGGTTTTCTAGTTCAAATTTAATATGCTGCCTTGCTATATCTACCTAAACAGAAATTTCAAATATCATAGGAACAGAATTATTCATATAAATGAAAAATAAACTGTTTCCAAGTTGTACAAACCTCTTCAAGAGTTATTTTTGGTCTTAATATAACTTCACTCAATATTTCAACAACACCATCCAGGCCACGTCTATCCGCTGAAGCAGCATAGACAAAGGAGTCCCTGAATATAAACAATAAAGTGAATTCATATAAAATCATATAACATTAAATTTAAGACATAAGAAAAATGTAATTCAAACCTTGTGGCTAGGCAGTCACAAATGCCACCGTGTTTCTCCAAAGCCAATAATATTTTATCTTTGTCGCTGTACTCTGCTGAAGACTGCAAACAATCATACAAATTATATTTCACAAGTTCTAAATTTAAATTTCAAGTTTTATAGCAATGAACTCTATAAAACATATCTGGTAAATAAATATTCTTAAAACATACTAATTTATTCTGACAATTTTCACTATAAAACAGTCTGGTCATATACCTATGCACCATAATTTCTTAGTTCAAAAGTTCTAAGTATTTCTTAGTTCAACTAGGCTAGTACTATAAATTGTATCATTTTATACATTGAAAGTATAACAATACTTACATTGAAAGCTAACTTCTCTAAGAAATGTGAAACTCCACTTGGATACGCGACTTCATATCTGGATCCAGAATCAACAACAACTGCAAACAAAAGGTACTTTAAGTATTCTTCCTTTATGTATAGTATTATTTGATTGCAATAACAGTATACCCAATAGCTCAGGGAAATTTGTCTACACACTTTGAATATGAATCAAAGTATTATTCTGAAAGTAACTTAGGGGGGTGTTTGTTTATACGTGAGCTATAAGTGATCCACCTTCCTATAATACATTAACAAAATATTTTGTATCAATAAAATTTACAATATTACATCATATTTCAAACGCTATGCCTTCTTGCAGTGTCTCAAATCTCTAAATAAATAAATTATATTATGAACACTAGCAATAGTGAGAAGTTAAAGTACTTCTTTATTACAGTAAATGTTTTCTTATCATGATAAGAGCCTCACCACCAATGGTACAGAACTGGCCAAAACGGTTTTCCGAAGCAACTCTCAAACCGTTTGACAGAGTTGTGACTTTGGTCTCTTCATGACTGGATTTATGTTTGGCATAAATGGGCTTCGGGAGGCCTGGCAGTGGCTCAGAGAGTGGAGGTTGTTGAAATGAACTTTTCTGTGGGGGCTGTGTCGACGCTTGGGATGAAAACACGCAAGATTTCAACGTGTTTGAACTCCTGCACCTAGAAAAGAAATCGACCATTGATAATTTTTATACGGAATTGATATTTTCTCCCCCTTAGAACCTTACACAGGGCCAATGGGCGGCTGATGAAACTATGCCTACCGTTTATTGCGCAGAACGAAACCGCCGAATTTCGGTATATTTCCTATGCAAGAAGCCATTTCGAAACGAAGAAATTAACTTAAAAAACTACGAATATTGAAATAAAATGCCAGTAATGAGCGAAAAGAGTTCATAAATATACAGCTGTTGCCATCTTGGTCAGTGCCACAGTAAGTAAGGAAGGTTACAAGATAATATGTTCGTGAAGAAAAGTATATTGACAAGGAATTACAATAAAAAATTAAACCACGTGTTTTAGTGCATTCGAAAATGAGAAATATTAAAATTCAAATAACAGTAATAAAATTTCAGCTGTACAATTGAGAAAGTTTTTACGACGCACTTTTTTCCAGTTTAATGGTTGAATAATCTTAAGGCGGATGAGGAATTCTATAAGTAAGATAATCGTATAATTATATTGTTAAACATTTATATTATACTGTATATAAATATATTGAATGGACCTTACCCTTTAAACTAAAAGCGGATTCACAATTAAAATTTTATTAAATATATCATTCCAAAATTGTTTTTAAAATGTATTGCAACATTTTTGGATAATAATTTTCGGTGCCATCAACTCATCAAATTTAATGCTGTAATTACGTACTATAATTTGTAATTCGTTCTATAAATTATTGCACATTTTCGAACATCCCCGCTTTGAATAATGCCTTTTAAAATTAGAGAAAGAATGAATTCAGTCAACAACAAACATGAGCAATTAGCATGTTAGAACAATTTTATTTATTACTAAGTGATTTTGTACTTATTAGTTATTCAAACTGGCATCTTAAAACGCTGAAATAATATACATTCCATTAGAAATTATTTGTAGTCTCGAAAGTAAGGGAAATTATAAAGTTTCGGGTCCTGAGATGTTTAAACTGATGCCTCGCCTACTTCAAGAAGGCGTTGGTTTCTTCACACTCAAATCGGGCGGTATGTTTAGTCCAACATTTTTTGTTCAAATCCAAGTTATTTATTCAAATCTCGCCTTGAACAGGTGTAAATCGATCCTTTTGACGACGACCAGTTGATGGTATATCCTTCCATTCTCCTAGTTCCTTAAAATAGCCAATTACAAACTACGTTTCATACTTTAGTCAATACTTGAATTTCACAAATTTCAGCTTAAATTCAGTTTATTTTAATCTATTTCATTCCTTCTTATTACTCTTTTGTCTATCAACATCTATAGCATTAATTTTTAAATAATGAATTAAGTCGTGCTTTGAAATAATCTAATTCAAATTTTCAGGCAGAAAATCCAGCCATGATGCTGTGCAACAATCTAGGAGAGTAGGCAACCAAAGGTATATGGCACACTCTCATTAAATTATCTATATAATATTTGTCAAATGGCGTCTGTCTGTGTGTGTGTACATTAAAGCTTTTTTGAACTAATATAAAAGCTCCCAACAGATATCATACATTAATGTTTCCCTTTTTCAGATATTTTTAGCATGAGCTAATTCCTTAGTCATAATAGCAATACCTATCTAATAATATTTATATCATAAGTTAATAATAAAAGTTTAGCATCACATTAATTCAAAAGAACTGCTAACAGATATATCACAATAATGTTTCACTTTCTTAGACATATTTAGCGCATAATATAACATACAGTATCCGGCATAACAGCCAATTGCTCTTTATAAGCAAAGAGAAAAAAAGTGTGTAACACTTTTACATTTGAGGGAAGACCAGAAAATTGTGCTCTTCACGATTTGATGAACTCCCAGAAAGAGCCAATTTATGTGTAGATACACTTTCTAAATCTAAGCCAATATTATAAAACAATAAAATATAAACTTTATTAAAACATCAACATAACATAATTGTTTTTCTAACGTTTACGTATTTGTCAAAATTGCTCCATGTATTACTAGTAAATACAGTGAAGTGTATTATCAATAGAGATGGCATTTTTCTTTTATAAATGGTACACAAAATGGACTTGAAAAGTCACTACATCAGACTGGTCCCAGATGGATGGCCACATTTTAATACCGATAAATAAGTATAACAACAATTTATTTTAACAAAAGAATTTAATAATATCCTAACTAAAATGAATATAAAAAATAATTTATACACCATCAAATAATTCAATTTTACAAAAATTAAATGAGGATACAATACTAAAAAAAGGGAGAAAAATTGGGATGTTTTTTCCAGTTTATCTTTGTTGATTGAAACAAATTTCATTGTCAGTGATCACTTTACCGTAAATAATATCTAATGTAAAATACATTGCACCATCAACAATCCTTAAATGACTGCCTTCATGTCTTTACAAAAATAACAAACACTGCCTTCCATTTTGTCCAGTTTTTCTTTCTTTTTTTCACCAGTCTCACATGCGAATCTGAAATTTCCCAGCTTTTGTTATGTACTTGACACCTTTGAACGGTTTGTACTTCTCTCCGTACATATCCAACCGATTGACTTTTAGGCCGGAGACGGCCATTTGATTTATTGTGAATTTCACCTGGAATCAAAATGCAATTTAACAAATTAAACAAAAAATACTAAACTTAAGTGTTATCAATATTTCACTGGATTGTTTGATTTTTGGAGACATTATTAAGTGTTAAAAGTAATTTTTAAATGATAAAAAATATTTTCATTAAACTGTAATTAATACTTTCTCCAAAAAAACTCATTATTTTAATTTTAAAATAGTACAAAACTGGGCTAATGAAATTACTTTTTTAAAATTTAATATAGCACAATGAGCATAAAAGGCTTTAATAACTCATTTGTAACAGATTGCATATCTTTGTTGACTTAAAAATCTTCCCTATTACAAGATCTGGTCATTTACCCTTTCCTGATTTAATAACATAAATTTTATTTTATTATACTCACATTAATAGTCGGTTTTGACTCTGTTACAGTTCCACTCTGACAATTTATCTGAAAATGACAGTTCAATTAAAATTCATATTATAACTACTTAACATTAACCGTACATTGACTCCTGAACTTTGTTTTCCTACAATTTACTGAGCCACAGGAAAACATATTATTGAACACTTACAGAACCCTGAAGATTTGGAAGTTTCGAGACATCGATTCGACCTATATCCCATACCATGAGTCGGCTCACAGGATCAAAAGAATATTTCCCCTGGTTGCATATAAGTCCACAGTTCAACACAGACTTCGGCATTGGAATTTCCACCACAACATTTTCTAGCTTAAAAAAGACAAAAAATATTAGAATAACAAATATAATTTCAATTTCAAATATAGACATATAAAGTTGATTTATCCGTCTAGACAAAATTCAGAACTAACAGTAAAAAATTGTTGTAGGTTCGTGATGTTTCTGTCTCCCCTCGCTGGTTTGGTCTTTTGCTAGACCGGTTTCGGCAGTAGTCCCTACCGCCGAAACCGGTCTAGCAAAAGACCAAACCAGCGGGAGGGGACAGAAACATCATGAACCTACAGTATACCAATCCCTCGCAGACCACAAAACAGGTATATTAAACTAAAAAATTGTTCTTTGAGTAACAGTTCCTAAAGAAAGCAGCAAAGAACAATCTCAAAAATATTTTGAAAATCATTGGGCCTTAACAGATTCTATAACATATATTTTGGGCTCCATTAATGTCAATATTGAAATAAGTATAAATGATTCACGTTTAAAATTGATCTAATTATCATAATCCAAAATCAACTTTGGTTGAAACAAGTACCCACTGGATTTCAAGCTATATAAAATTCTTTTATACCATAAAAACGAGTACTTACAGTTCGTCCTATAGTTTGTTTCGGTCCAACCGTAATGTCCATTCGGCCGTCCTTAAAGCTAAGCCAGTGGCGAATGTAAATCGGAATAGCAACGACGCTCTGCGAGCCAATGTGGTAAGACATGAGTCTCATGTTTCCGTCGGGAGGGATGAATGAGAGAATTCGCTCCGACTGAAAAAGTTCGTATTGATTTACAGAAATTATGTCAAATTCGAACAGTACCATTCATTCGGAGAAGCAATAAGAAAGCTCACCTCCCAACGTTTGAAACGGACACAAGGGTGGAAGCTGACGTCGTCAAACAGTCTTGGGTTCATGAAAGATAAGGTCAAGTCAGGCATCCCACTCAACTTGATACAACAGTCAATCTGAAAATAACAAAACAATAACACACTACTGAAACATTAAATGTTGGGCTGAATATTTTCACGATATACTGATTAAGAAGAAATTCAAAAATAATACATTTCTGATAATATCCTTTCTTATTATTTTTTGGAATAATGACAGTTCTTCTTTAAGAAAATAAGTAGTTCTTAATTATTTAACGAAATATTATTTTATATGAATTATTTGTAGACAAGAGGCTAATGAGAAAGAAGAGATAACAGAAGCAGTATCCTCCCAGTGAACTTCCAAGAATGTACCAATACCATATTGAGAACACATGATTATTAAACTCACATATCCTTGAATTTCGGCAAATACAGTTGAACCCGATTTGTCAATAATTGCATCCACTTCCTCAACAACATCAAAGTACGCTTCGTTGTTTGTATATTTGACTCCTGTCCTTCGCCAAGGCACATTTGATAATTGACCACTTGGCAGAGTTGAACTCACACTGTGGCAAAGAAACATGAAACTTAGTTGAACACACTTACACACTTCAAATATTAACCACTGTTCAACTAAAACTCGGTATAACTTAACCTAAGAAGAACTCTAGATTACAATATTATTACACCAATAGTAAGAATCAAATCTACAACCCTTTGATCTTGAGTATCCCAACAATTTGAATGAATGACCCAGCCCACTGAACTACATGGTTGCCATAATACAATGTTAGATTAGAAGTACTTACTTTGATTTTCCTGTAACAGTATTTGCTATTGTACGCAATAAATTTGGTGGCTTTATGAGTTCTTTAAGAATGTTTGATTCAGTTGCAAGCGGAAATCCATTGTCTAACATTTCATCCAGCAACTGAAATACACATGATGTATTATAACTATGTTTTAAAAATATTATTTTAAACAAACTCATATTATTCATTTATACCTCATAAACTACAACATAATTCTCCTTGATTATGGATTCTGTGCATTCTGTGAAATAATCATCGAAAGTATCCACAACTCGATGCAGGAATTCGATGACAAACAATGGTGGAACTAAAAATAGAGTAGTATATTAAACCATATATGGTAAATTGAAATTGATAATTACATCATTGTCTATAAATGAACATGGCCTAAATAGCAGTGTTATCAATTTTGTCAACAGATTCCATCTAGGTAACTGTCTAGATATTTGATCCACATCTCAAGATTTATGATATATATTTCATTAAATTAAAATCAGTGAGAATAAATATGGATAGCTCCAAGATGTCATACATGACATTGCTTGTATACCTTCTGTTGTGCAAACTGCCACAAAAAACATTGAACACCGATGAATACTGATAAGATAATGATGCGGAGTTGCTATCACTGGAGGCATATCCTCCGAATTGCCCACTTTACGTTGTTCATCGAAAAAATAATCGCATACAGATCTTGACACAACACTCTTCCAATGTTTCTCCATAAAAACATCGCTAGAGTAATAATAAAAAGGTGAGGTTCTATATCAAGAAAAATTGAATCACTCAAGACAGAATAGATATTTAAATTTGGACAGCAAATTTCATTTGGCTTACCCCGAAGAATTGATTATGAATAAACTGTGGATCATTTTTCACAATTGCTGGTTCACACGCACACCAAATAAAAATGATACATTAATATTTAATACAACACAGAAGGAAGGAAAGTCTTAAGGTAAACTTGGACTGTGAACAACAAGATACCAGCATTCTAACCTAAAAATTATCACGGTTCATGTAACCCTTAACAAGTGTCAGAACATCTGATAAAATGATCAGTACTGCCATTCCAGCATCACTTTGCAGAATTCGTAATGAAAACTGAAAAGTTCTGTAATTTATTAAATTGTAATTAATTTATTAAACATAAATTGTACTGAAATTGATTTATTACATAATATTATTAACAGCTTTCAAAACCAGATGACAATTTCTATATTAATAACAACTTCATTACAAGCTGCTATATCGTATATCAGTTTCAGTTTATAGTGTCATAGGAGTAATATTTTGTATTGTGTTATACATAAATAATAATTATGTGCCCTAATAACTCACCATTGAAGATCTGTGATACGTTATTTTATCTGTCCATATCCAAGGTTTGGTATTTGTGTTTTAACATAAGAATTATAATAGCAATTATTATCTAATTTTATTATTCTTTGTTATCAGGGACATTATTCAATAAACTATATTATCTAGTTTTATAACTAGTATTTTAAATTGATATAGTGTTAATCACACAAGTATTTATATAATGAGGTAATTTGTTTAGAAAACCAGGTTTAATTAGATGTAATTTTTTGCACAAAAAATTATATAAAATAAAACAATTAGACATTGTCGATAAGGCCTATGAGCCAAGGAAAATTATCTTAGTCTTAATGTTATTTGATATCATTATTTAATTGTAGATGGCAAAAATATGTCTGTTAGTTACCACATAAGAACTGTAGGTTTTATTAATTTCTGCCAATAATGAAACTGTGTAGTCTGAATAATATTTAATTGTCACTATGTAAATATCGTCAATTAAGATGCTTAGTTTTGAAGTATTTGAACTTGTGTTCGGAATATCACCCATACTTGCTTGCAGCCACTTATGCAGTAATAGTGGTAAATTTGTTGACAGGATCATACTGATGATCCAATACCACCAGGTGGACTGATTGGCTAGCCAATACCACCTTATAGGTAATTAGATGAATGGGAACAGAAAATCACAAGATTGTTGTTAAATTTAATCTATTATGTTGTAAGGCATCCATTGTTCACATGTTAATAGGTAGTATATATAATACAGTTAAAAAACAAGCTAATGAAAATTTTATTAATTTTGTTCTTACAATTAACAATTTTTTTTAAATTGTAACATCGTTTTTTTTGGTGTTTAGTGTGTAGAGTGTATGGCACAATAAGGCAATCGATGAGTTACAGCCTAAAAACAATTTCCATAATAAGGCATGTTATAAACCTTTAATTTTACATTCTAAAAAATGTTAACCCTTACTAGTTGAAAATCCTAAAAAAGAATTACAATCTAACTTTATAGATAGTGAATGAGAAAAAAAGCTGAGATATATACAGACCTAATATAGAGAAAAAAACATTCTATACAACAATCCAAGATTTTACAAATTATAGCCATAAATTGTATTAACTGTTTTTACCAAATAATTCTGAGAAGAGGGTATAAGTATCAAGAAAATATTGATGAATTAAAAAACAGCTTAATCATCTTCTTTAAATCATAATTCCTTACTACCATTAATAAGGTACTAAAATAATTATGTACCAATATCTTTATGATATGTTTTATGTGAATGATATGTTTCTAAGAGCTTAAATATAATGACTTCCTGTGATAATAACAATCTGTATTATAAGGATAAACAAAATATTAAGTAATTTCCCTTCATCAAAGTTTGGCCAGTAACAACTACAAATATAAATTTGTAACAATAAAACAAACATGTCCATCCTTTATAATTTTATTAACAGATAATTAACTTTCATTTCAATAGAATAAAATCATTACTAACCTGGAAAATGTCTAATTATAAAATATAACCTGAAGAAAATTTGCTCTTTGTAATTTTAACTATTAAATTAAACTGAATTAATAAAGTTAACTTTTTGACTTCTAATACTAAAATAGCAACAATTTAAAGGCAGAACAGTGGTTAATGATACTAACAATGATATGACTGAAGAATCACTTCATATCAATAAAAAATATTATTCTTGAAAAATGTACAATTATTGCATTGTTTTCTCTACTAAGCTAGAAATTCAACAGTCATTATCTATTTTATCATCCATAGAGGTGATTTATGTTCTAATCTATTATTATAAATTACTTTTAAATATCTTTCAATAACAGTTTCAAAACTATCAGTTCTGTAATAACCAAGTTCTATAAAAATTTACTGGTTCTTAATTTCAGTAAATTCATTTTTGATTGTTAACTACAGGCAAATTTATCTACAATCGCTATGTCTTAAATTATGGTGTTATATTTTATAACTTTATTGCTAAAAATTATTGCTTAGAATATAATCTGAAATATAAAATCTCTTTGATAGACACCAGAATTAGAAATTTATAAAATATGTAACAAGAACTTATATACAAGAAACCAGGGTTTTTATTTAAATGAGTGCAAAAACAAATCACTAAATTAAAAATAAATGTGGAGGATCAATCTCAAACAATTATAAAACTAATAACTAAGACAAACAAAATATTTGATTCAAATAAAATTCCAACTCATTTACAGTCTACATATATTAGTATTGTAAAAAGAGGCACTATCTATAATAAAATTATCATTACTCAGGGATTCCTGTAAATATTTTATCACAGACTATCAATATAAATATTATTTACAGTGCCGACTGAAAAAATATTTTCAAGCTGGCTTTTGGTACAGTGTAAGTATCATTAATTTGATTATGTCAAGACACTACGGTTTTAACAGCTGATTCACTGCATCATGCTAAAAAAGTAAAATGAAAAATGATGAGGATTATATAATTCTGCTGTTCTTAATTTTGTCAGTAACAAAGTGAATATGATCTAGGACGGATATATACAAATTTAGTAGTGCTCATCTGATTTCTTAAAATTGTCTGCTGAATAGAATGTTATTACATATGTAAATTTGAACTACTCTAGAGAATTATGTTGAGTGGTGGGACATAATTTTTGTAAATATCTTTATAAATTCCATTTCAGATTTGATGTTGGATATGGCGTTTTGTCATGAAAACGTCTCAATTACCCCCAACTCTACCACCTGATACAAAACTCAATTGCCACTCACAACATGATTATCTATCTGAGCTTTCTGAAAGTGAATGAACTGAGTAGATCTCTTAAACTCTAGACCCTCGATAGATTTTTATAAATATAATGCTCTTGTAAGTACATATCACACTTACCCTTTGAATTAAATACGAATACATGAAAGAGATATGTATACAATTTGTGGCCTTTAAGTGAATTCCTACATTAATTTCTACACGAATCAAATTTCGCAAAATAATTTTTCCGGGAATTGGGAGGGAATTATTGTCTTTGAACGTATCAATCGACCAAAAAGTCGATAAAAATTAAGGCTTTAAGTCATCTTCTCGATTTTAAAGCTTTGGTCTGGAGTACTCGACTATTCCATGTGATGAAACTAATGTGCGGAAGTATCTTTGGTGTCTTCAGCAGTAAAACTGACTTAGTACTCGTATTAAATATAATCTGAGGCATTCCCTAAGCTCATTATGTGTTGAAAAAACGATTGTGCAGTGCACCCCCTATTGGGACAGTGGAAAATAAGTTACAATTCCGCCCAAATTTCAAGGCTAAATATTAGGGCAAAAGAAGCCATTTGGGCTAGCCAGGGCTATTATATCTTCCTTTAGTTATATTACCTTTAATTTTACCTAAGCCTAATTTATGAGGTTTTAGCGCTTATTTCCCTGTTATATAATTAAATACTGTATTACTTTCAGTTTAACAATTCTTTCATTTCATTAACACAGTTATCAGGGATACATAATAAATAGTATTTATTTGTTATGTACTATATTAATGAAAAAGGCATTTTTCGAAAGTAAAGTGTTGAAGATTCAAGTTGCAAACAGAGAAATACACCTAAAAACCAAATGAAAGGAATTTCTCCAGATACAAATGCGGAGTGCAAAATGTAAACCTTAGAACATCAGTTCAAAGTTCTGTTTTGGAAGTGGAATTCCACAAGTGAGAGTTTCATTAATGATACCCAGCAGAACCTGAAAATAATGTCTACCTACAATTGTCAAAACCCGTTTGGCTGACCCACAAGGAACTTTTGCCGTAATTGTGAGGCATCAAAATTTCTCAAGAGAAAATAAAATCAATCAGTGTCCGATACTAGAACAGGCACGTAAATAAAAGTCAGCCCAAGGAAAAATTCTTGAGGATGGGTGTAAAAGTCTTTTGGTGGCTGGCATTGAAAGCCTTAATGTAGCCCCAGGCGCCCATGGCGGCTTCACACTTCCTCTGGATGATTTTCACCTCCTTGTGGCTGAGCTCAGAGCGCCAGCGGAATGGTGCCACTCTCGAATTGCGGAATGTGCTCGAAACGCCTCCCATATCTGCCTTGGTGTGCGTGTCCAGGAACCTCCGTACTGAAGGCAGGAAACTAAAGCCGAAGAAGTGCAGGATCTCTTCGACTCCGTTGTACGGATCCAATGACACATCTTCATATCTCACAGCCCTGAAGGGGAAACAAATTTGAAGCTCATTATAATGCTTATAATTAACAGCAAGGATGTTTCACAACAGCATAAAGAAATCGTATGTTGAAAATTAATTAGTTGGATGTATCCTTATCTGTATATAATTTTTTATCTAGTGACATATTTTTGTAACAGAATTTCTTTTCACATTTTCCTTCATACTAAAGATGTGGAAAAATATAAATATTAAATGTTTAAGTTTGAGGTAGCAGGATATTAGTCCTGCTACATAATATTGAAACAATTAAATTAAATAATATTAGTACATATTAGGATAATAATTGGCTATTTTTTACTCATGCTCAAATTTGACAAGCAATCATTATTAAATTTGAAATAAAGAGTGACAACCTCATATATTTCTTTTTGTTTTAACAAAATGATATTTATTTAAATATGGGAAGGGGGTTGCTGAAGTGCCCCCAAAAGCTGAATTGGCCATGAATAAGATATTGAAGATTTAGTTCAAATTTCAATCTACAAAATTAAATTTCACAATAATCCCTTGCCTAAATGTAAGTGGAAAGCGTTTCTGAAGTCTTATGGCCGCTGAGTAATCAGCAATGAGATCTGCGCATAATAGTGCTGGGTCCCAACAGTCTGGCTGTCCGGGACACCAATCTCTATGCCTTCTGGATTGCATGGTTCCTCTGGGATCCCTGACCAACAGCAGAACTCGAACTCCCAATCTGAAGCAAAATTTGAAAATAAGAATTATTATATTATTCTATTAATTCTGCAAAGGGTGCTCAACACTAATAGAGGACAATTAATATGCTGTGTAGATAGATATTTTCATGTGAAATTAGATTAATGGATTTAAATGCTCAATTATTTTTCTGGTATTAAAGAACTTAATACATCTTTTACAGCTTCTCAACTATATTCAATTATAAAAGTAGGAATTGTCACCTCTTTAAAAAGTTTTTTATTATATCTTTGGGGAGAGTGTTTTAAATATATAGGCCTGTATAGAACAGTTTTTGTGCATATTAATAATCTACAGCACACCTAAAAAATGAAAGGAGTCAGTATTTCACACTGGGGATAAAATTCCTTTTCTGTTAATCTTGAATGGCCATTATTAAGAGACAACTATGATATAACTGTCACACAGGATTAAAATTAGAACTAATAAATGAAAATTTTACTCACTTCGGGTCCTCAAGGAATTGTTCAACAAGATTTAACCTGAGACGGACAAGCTTCATCGACTGGAATGGAAACAGGGAACAGTACTTGTTGAGGAATTGTGGCAGCCAACATAGCTGTTGAAACTCGGTACATCTGTCCCATAACCTTGTGTTGTGTGTAAACAGCCAATTGTGGTCCTGCCCAAATTGCAGGTAGTCTCCTGGAATACAATTGTATCACATTAATAACAATAACTCTAAAGAGAAAACTGAGTAATCTATGAGATTGTGAACTATTTTGATTTGAATTCATATACAAATTTAAATATTTTTGAGAACAGGGTATATCAAATCAGGGTGAAGAAATTCAACAGGTTTTTATTTCCCCGTACAAGAAATGGTTACATACATATATAACCATTAAAACATAATGTGAATATTTTTATTAAACATAAATGCATACATAAACTTTGTGGTTGTCATACAGAAAATATAAATACAATAGCTAAACAATAGACTGTTTTACCTAAATCAGTATAATTGCAATTCAGAAGTTGATGAATATTGTGAAGGGCCTTATTGGCAAGCGGTGGTCCCCTGACTTGTACAATTCCATAATCGAGAAGAGGCTCGTAATGATAAAAATTACCGGGTATACTATTTAAAACATCACCAAGGAATGTTGAACCTGATCTCCAAGTAGTCACGATTATACTTCTCTGTGGATTTCCACCCAACTCCGGTACAAGGTCCCTTAAATTTCTGTAGTAAAAAAATTTCTCTTATTAGTAACTCTTAATGATAATATATAATGAAGGCATTCATTTTATGTGATAATTTTTTATTTTTCACAGACAGTTTTTACAGTCTGTGCAGGTAGATTTATAGTTAAATTAAAAATTATGTAATCAAATAAGTAAGATGTATAAGTCTAAAGCACATATATACATTATAATTTTGTTAATTTTAATGACATTTTATGAATGGTTTTTAATCATTATATCTAATTATGTTAATCAACAATTATCTTCATAAAATTCAAAATATTTCAAATTTATCATGAAATTTAACACGGATAATTAATATGATAATACAAAAATGGACTAACTTGGAGAATTTGTTTAAAGTGTGTGGAACTCTCCCATTGGAATGTAGTACAACAACTGTATATCAAAATATAAAACTGTGAATGTAGTACATTCATAGTAAAATTAAAAAATAAAACTAGAATTCAACGAACATACTCAGCATTCACATTGTACTTTCCAGCTGGAAACTTGTACCGAAGCATTTCCCTGTTGATACTGTTTCTCTGTAACCGTAATACATCATCTATGTCCAATGTAACATTCACAATTTCCGTAACTTCATTGCTTGACCAACTCTACAAAATGAAAATCACTTTTAAATCAATTTCATTAACAACGTTTCGCAGTAGAGTCATTGAATACAATTGTAATATAGTACAATATGATGTAATCTGAAAATTTCATTTTAATTAGCGTTTATTACAATACGCTTCAACATTAGTAAACCCAGTCATACCTGAATAGATCTGCCTATCGCTAAGAAGGGAGCAGAAGGTATTGTTGTAACCAACTGTTGACTAATGAGCACAGAAAGAAGGCACAGTAATGTTATCAGGAACATGCTCACCACAGTAGCTCGCCTCCAGCCAGCCTCGTTGCATCTAATCAGATAAAATAAATGGCTATATTAAAAATTCGGTGTATACACCAGTCCTATAGGTACAACAAACAATAAAAAATTTGATCCAGGGCTTAGAAATATTTATATCTCTAAAATGTATAATATAGTGAAAAAGAGTGTGATACCAACTTACAAAGGAAAATAGGCAACAGGAATGTTTCATATTTTTTTAAATTAATAAACAGAATATGATTTAAGATGCAATAACAGGCCAATTAACACAAAAAAGTGTAATTGGTAACCGGTTTTTAATTGCGTTGCAAAAAGACGGGTGGATGTTAAACTGTAAATATTCAAAAATAAATCGGGAAATAAATGTTCTCGCACTGCAAACGCTGGACCCAGACTGGTGTCACGTGACCGTAAGATTTAGCCGAGTAAAGCTTTTCACGGTTTTTCGGGTGAAAAAATGTGAAACATTGTGAAAATAATGTGTTGTTTGCATTGCCTATTGCTCCTTTCGGCATGGAGGGACTCATATAACATCAGGTATGTACATAACGCATCAAATAATAACAGTTCCGCAGTATAGAGGCGATAAAGATCTGATGGCCCAAGGGACGGTACAATTATCTCTGATCTCGAATTTTTGTAATTCCTCGTTTCGTTTTAATTGAAAATGTTCCATTATGAAATAAATATGAACGATTTGGAAGTAACGTAATTATGAATTTAATTGAAGGTACAGACAGACACGAACATCCAGCCCTCGAAAAATGTTCTTCCGCAGACCCCATTTGTTATATTTCCGGGTAGGTTAGGTCCATATTTCCGTTATGGACTCGATGTAATCTGAATGCCGATTCTCGATTTTCAGCACTTAAAAACGAACATTCTTCCGCATTTCAGAATCATAAACATAATTTTTTATGCTTAATCATAAATATAAAGATTTAAAACGGACCAGTGAAACTTGATAAATGTAGTAACTTAGTTGCAGCTCGTTACGCAACATTCACAATTTATAACTTCCTTCAGGTTTGAGTCAAACCGAACCAAATATGCACTTAATAAATAAATGAATTAGTACGACGGATACATAACATATCTATTAAACGACTGTTCCGTATTTGTGGTTCAGGAGGAGGACTTGTTGAAGGTTCATTGAACGGGGTCCGAAAATATGTTGTTAATAAAATGATTCCGCTACCTACACACTAAAATAACGTTACAATAAACACTGGAAATGATGATAAAATGTAACTATTTCCGTTTATGGGATTTATATCCGTTTCGAAGTCAACGAACTCTGCACAGTTGGTAATTCAAGGCTCTCCATACCTCTTTTTCATATCTTCATTCAATGTCCACTTTCAACGTAAAAACCATCTCTCTGTTAGCCCATTTTCTTTATCCAATTCTATTTACAGCCCTATATGAACCCTTTAAAAATTGTACTTTTGAGTTCATTTCAATGTTTTTTTGATAGCCTTAACAAAAGGGCGATTGTACTTCGTATTACTTACTGTATTTCTGGTACCTCGGTGCATAATCTATTCAATGCATATACCCGATCTGCGGAACATACGGAACATATGACACGCCCAAACATTACACTAAACCACACCCCTCACAATTAGTAAGGTGTTACACAGTACACATCTCGGGGTTAACGTCCGAGAAGGTGGCGGCCGCAATGAAAATCAATTTTCTTTAGTCTTGAGTCACACAGACCGAAAGACTGTACGCACGCAGCGGTTCTGTTGAAATATACCTGCATTTAATCAGGACGCATCGGTACTAAATTCTATAGAAGCTTCAAACCCCCAAAGTTTTCGTGTTGAGGGCCACATTTCCAAACCTGATAACAGCAGCTATTTAATATCATCTATATATACATTTCTCTCTCTTTTTCTCTCTCTCTCTCTCTCTCTTTATTGTTGCAACTGTAAATAAGATACAATAAGCAACATTGATACAAGATCTAACTACAATGGACAACAATGGAGCAGAAACCCATTTTTTATATTTTTATTTAAACATTTAGGTCGCGTGGTCACTTCCTTTTCAGGCCTCTGTAAGGGATGTCGGGAGATAGTAGGGTTTGGATAAGTGGATTAGGGATGATTGAGTCGTGAGTGGAAATCGCTATATCTTTGTATGGCAAGGTATCTGACAAACGGGACCTTACTCTGTGTGTATGGTGAGGTTGGAAACACAGTAGGGTGCGTCGGTTATTGTCCTTAATATTTTCGATTGTAAGGTTTGGATTTCGTGGATATTTGTCGTTTTGGTCAATATATATAAATTAAAAAAATAAAAATCGTAAACTACGTTAAACAAATATATTAATATATTACAAATATTTTTGGTTTTATAATTATTAAAATTATAATAAATTAAATTTTTTTTCTAGAGGCAGAGCGGATGGAAGTTTGAGGACCACTGCTGTAGAATGTTCTCGAGCTCGAACCCGAGGTTAGTCTATAGACCTTATTTATTATACAGGGTATTTTGCAGGACTATTAATTCGAAACTGAACGAAGTACTGACGACCCAATTTCACGGAAGGTTATCCGCGGTCGAAAAACAAAAGTACTCACCCCCGGAGGGGGTTCCGGGAACCGAGACAGCCGAACTGGGGCTGCCCCCAAAGAGTCCGTTGTCACGTAAGGGAAGCGGGCCGAAGGTTATAAATACGGCGGGAGAAAAAGTGGGCGCAATATCGGGGCCGTCTAAAAAGGTTATAGCCATTAAACGGCCGGTGGTGGAGGTGGTGGTGGGGGAGAATCTGGGCACCCACAATATCTTGATGGCGCTTTGAGCACGCCAAGGTCCCTCCCAACAGTCGATACTAACTACTCCCCCTGGCCACAATCTCGGAATACCTACCCTACCCTGGAATACACCCCATGGTATAAACCAAATATAAGGCTCTTAGAATCCACACAGGAACAATACGGAACCCTTATCTCATATTATTAAACTATAAGTTGCCTAGGTTTATGAACTTAATTCTC
The DNA here is from genome assembly GCA_019843655.1 of Lethocerus indicus. NCBI lineage: Eukaryota > Metazoa > Arthropoda > Insecta > Hemiptera > Belostomatidae > Lethocerus > Lethocerus indicus. Next base: position 8,284,375 of record JACDQD010000011.1, read on the forward strand.
TCAGTAAAGGCTGGAAACAATATTCCCATAAGAATTAACACAGTATTTATATAGCGCAGGGAGCCTGTGGCCGATACATAGAATTATAATAATAATATTCCGTTAATAATTAAAAACTGACATTATCTCGATATGATTAAATCATCGACATTCCATATTGCCGTTCACTCAATGTTTTTATCACTGCATCATTCCAATATGACTTTTATAGGCCGTTTGAATTTGGCCGAAAGCACACGATTGGGCCAAGTAGAATTAGTGGAAAGGGAGCGCGAAGACCAGTATCTTTGATGTTTCCCGAAATATAATTTAATCTTTAAAAATATTGCAGCGGTCTTCACGAATATAGACCGTAAATTCGAGCCATTCGACCAGTAACGTTCTCGAAACTGATAGCGTTCGAGAAGCAGCGACGAAAAATAAGGAGGTCAAAAAGGGACGGGCGAAGGTAGTTGACCTTTCCTCGAGGGGGGAATGGGCACTTTCTATGAATTGTGGACGGACTGCGGTCGCCATGGTGAAATTGGACAGACTTATACCTTATCATCATTCGTTCGCTTCATTATCGGCAATGGTATTTTGTTTCCGGAGCGATAAAATGAAATCACCGCAATCAATCTGACTGTTAACTTTTATTCCCCTAAACTACAGTTTCCATACTAGCTTATCAGAGGTACTGTATTCAGTAACCATGTAACAACTAACAATACTACATAGCTTATAATAAACTACTGTAATGCTTTTGTTAGGTTTGAATATTTTTCACATACATTTTTTTAATTAAAAAAAAATTTTTTAACCAATGTTGGTAATTTAGAATCGCGGTATTTTAGAGCTTCTTGTCTCTATCACTTATTCGAATATTTTTTTTGTATACGAGGATTGTCAAGTGCCCGCTGATAAAAGTTGTTACCCAAACGGAAGAAGGAGTATAGTTCTATTATAGTTCTCTATACAGGACGAGAATAGGAAAATTAAGCCGCCAGGATTTTAAATAAGTCCAGTTTTTTATAAACCGGTCGAGGACTAAGTAAACTGGGACCGAGTAACGGTACTCGTCCTCCACTCCATTGGATAGGACAATCAATTCCCAGCCCTTTTTCTAGAGCCCGCCGGAGGGCAAAAAAAACCAAGCGATGGTATGATAAACATTCCAAAGCGTTCTTTGTACCCGCGGTGTTGGGTACTTAATTTCCATTGACGCTTCGGATGTAGTAAACAGAGAGACCCAACACGAAAACCCTTATATTACAATGGATACAAATTAGTTTAATCCGTTTAAAAATTTATAAAAATTAATGCTTCGTTTAAACGTTTCGGGAGTAATAAATCAGTACTTTGGCTAAATTAGATTAAGTTGGGTTATCAAAAGCACAAGGTTGAATAAATAAAATAAACGGAATTCTAGTTATCTTAAAGTGATGCACATACTGTTGATTCAAGAGCTCCCAATGCACTAATGCAAGGAAATGTGCATGAGTGTTGTGTAATAAATGATTAGGTTTGGATAAAATTCCAGTCAGTTGCGCAATGGCAAATTAAAATTGCCGGTGTCGTTTGAAATAGGACCGCAATTTCCGGAATATCTGGCTCCCTGATCGTTAATGCTGCGTTCTTTTCTAAAAAGAAATAATAAACTTACTGTAGGTAGTTTTTTTCGAAAGCGGATTTTTTATGTCAAAATCACAGTTTAACGTTCTTTAATTTACTAGTTCTTTGCTTTTATTTGATTCTTAGCCATAAAAGGCGGGAGAACAGGAAGGGGAGCACGTCATGTTTCGTGAGAGGTCTCTCGGCCACGAACGCGAAATACGCGAAGCGAAATGGCGACTAAAGCTAAATAACACACTGCGATAAACACTTTCTCGGAGTCCGAAACTGCCGGAGTCCTGTAATTGTGGAATAGGCGGAGGCAATAAAATTGGCATACGCTGTATGCATAATGCGGCTGAATTAATTTTTATTTCCGCTTTGAAAAACAAAAAATCGACGAAACAAATATCAATGTGCCCATAGAAGTCAGAAAATCCATCAATATTAAAATATTTAATACAATTTAAATATTCCGAGGACAAACCTTCGGAATTGTCCAACACATTTCACCCATTTCATGTCTTAATTTAGCCCTTAAAAGTCTAACATAGTTCATGGCATTGAGGGGTGGGGTGGCTGAACACATTAACTCTTGTGACTTCCTGTCTTCAGAAGGCCGATTCGGCCTTCAGGTAGACCTGTTTTCCTCCGTCGTCAGTAGCGTTACGTACGGGACTATACATCATTTCGGGTTACGTCGGGCAGTATAAGTGAAAAGAACCCACGCAGCCCTTCTTTACAAACATGTTAAACTGTATATATGTTATTTCTGGAAATGTACGTTAAAGTAATTAATGCTTGTTTTGTTTCAGGTGAGTGAGAAAATTCATTTAGCACACTAATGCGGGAATAGCGTGAGTACTTTACATCAGTAATTAGTTCTTCTACGTTAGAAATTCGGAATATTAATATGATATCGAAAAATATGTTTTGGGTACTGTAATTTCACATATTATAAGAATCAATAACAATTAACATATATTATTTAATAACAATAATAAATCGCTCAATCACTGTATCACTCCTTTCGACGTTTTAAGTAAACGTAAGTGCACAATGAAATCGTTTGCTTACTCATGTGGAACTTTAATCAAAGAATGGTATAACTCAAACATCAATAGCACATAATGTATTTCATAAAACGAAGTGGTCATTCTCTGAAACAAAGGTCGTGAAGTAGAACGTAAATTGCAGTAACTATAAAGGAGACTCGGTGTCGGCGACCGAGTCGAAGCAATGAACCCGATCATGAGTTCAATGTTGATGTTGCAATTTCCTTTCCTGGACCGTGAAACGATTCTAAAACTTGAGGCGGGAAATAATCGAATTTCCGTAGAGTTATTCGAAACATACAAAAAGAAATATCCGCGAAGAAGCTTGCGTGAACGGTTTAGGAATTAAATGTTGTGATTTTATTAACCTATAAAACCCTCCTGAAGATGCTATGACGAAGGTTTCATGAAATTGTATGAAAATGCATGGAAATTTTCAACATCTCAACGCTCAAAATCTGTTCATGGGGGTCATTAAAAAACAAATTTGTTCTAATGCCCGACCGAATGAATAACAATAATACACGAGAGAAAATAGGGGCAGCAAGAATGGACATAAATTAACGTACAATATTGAAATGTAATTGCTAATTTACTTTTAGCTAGATACGACAATAGACAAGAAGAGGAGGATGTAGGTCACATCCTTCTCTCAAGATCCCTGTGGGAAAAGGAGACGTCTCTAGATCCTAGACGTCTCTGCTTCGAGCTATTACAGATACAGTACCTCGGTAAAACCCCGTTTAATTTACCAGCTAGCCCATCGCTTAACAATAAAGTTAAGGTATATATATTTTGTCTTTGCGGAACTTGAAAAACCCTGCCGGGCCTTATGCATAATGCAAGCCCCATTTGGCGCTCGGCCGCCCTGTCCTCTCGAAATGATAAAACTTCATAGATAATGCCCAACAAAATGTCGGCTCAAGCACTGCACAACTTAGTATACAAGTTGGACTCGAATTTGCGGAAATATTTCAACCCGGATAGGATTCGTATTTATACAAATTCGGGAATAGCCTTTGATTCAATCTGTTCGTAGTCTATTCGCGGCTGCATAATTTTTAATCTTTTTACATCCTCTCACATATATTGCATCACGGTAATAAATGCAATGCCTCATGTCTAGTATTCATCAAATATGAATTCGCATTTGAAACAAGAGTTCGGAACGATACCCCGTACATTTTAGAAAAACGCGCGAAAAAAGATGCCTCAAATATTCCCTTATTCCTCAATTTTTGAACAAGTACACACGCTTTTTCCACCTGGGATATTGGGCGCGGGGTTTGTTACGCATGCACCGTGGCTGTATACTCATATTCCTGTTTTATACAATAGAACGTGTATTACAGTACTTGTACAGATACGAGAGCCGCGATGGAGTAGGGGGACGATGGACAATGAAATGGACCTTATCTTTAAAGCGACAATTTGCTACACTCCCTCCTCATTCAAACGTGTTTTCTGTCTCGAGCCGGTTTTAAAAGAACACAGTATCGCCCGAAATAAATATTCACGATGGCGCTTCGATTTAAAGAAGAGGAAAAATCGGTACCAAACCGAGAGAATGGGGATTGTAATCGGGATGCCTGCATTGCACCAGTCACGTATGACATCTTAAATCTCTATCGAACGGAGGAAATATATATTACTTTAAAATACCTTTCTGGGGGGAATCCGCGAGGCGTGCTCGATGGTCGTACCTAATTGCCTATCTAGTTTACCGACAGTAAAGTTGTAAGCGGGGTGGCCCTTTGGGCGGTGTAACCTGCCGGGACGGTAATATGAGGCGGTAACCGTACTGTCCTAAAATGAAACAAGCGGGCTAATAAGCGGTGGAACTTTTTCGCGGAGAGAGGGCTTAAAAGGTTTTGTTCAAGAGGCTGAGTTTCGCGAGGAAAAAAAAACGACGACGGGCCCTTCCTAATTAGCCGCTCACTTTCCTGAGTGGCGACGTCGGGTAAAAAATTTCGAAAGTAAACAAATTTTTTTTAATACCGCCGCCAATCGTTCTTCACCCAACAGTTCGCGGTGACGCGAACAAACGGATGCAAAACATCAATGAAAGCTTTTTATGACTAGTAATGCCTAACAGAAACAGAAAATATTTAAATTGCACCACTTCAGGCGCTTTGAATATATTCAACGAAAAATTAGTTTTCCATTCATTTTCAAATAAATTAACATACGTTAACAATGCATCGGACCTTGTATTCCTAAACTTAGGTGCAACGGTCGAAATAATTTTCAAGGATAAGTTGAAACAGGATAAACATAATTATGAAGCAAATTATTTTCCCTAATATCGAAACGGAGATGCTAGAAACGCTGAGGTAGGCTATGTTCGAAAGATAGATGGGTAATATGGAGGTTGAAACAGCATCATTTTTTTTATGTTAATTCGAAGCACCGCGAATTTTGGGTTGAATAGTAAAAAGAAGTAATATATTGATTTCATATTAATAAACAATAAAAGGAGTTAAATTCTGAGTAATGCATTTCTATTATTCCTAACTTTCGGTCAGATTTCGTAATATTGGGCATCACGGTGTTGAATCTCTGTATCTTCCTGGTTTTGAAGAACATCCAGTAGGAAACGTTTATTCCCTTAATCACTGCGGAGATCCCCCATTTGCGGTCTGCTTCCGACGTTTCGGAGCTCCCCATGAACGGGGTCCAAGTCCGGACCCGGAAGAAACGGGACGCTACCGGAAGTGTAGAGTGAATAATTCGAATTCCGTTCGCGGATAATCTTCGCTAGTCCACGGATTACAGACGGCCTTAAATTACACCGCCCGAGTAGCTCTTAACTGAGAGCCAAGTCTCTTCTAGAGGTTTTGCATATAAACGCGTGTTGTACATACACACTTCTCGGATGAGCAGACGGCGTTACTTACGCGGGGACACCGCGAAGGCCGAATAACGGACAAGCCATACAGTTATCGTGTGAATACTTCGTCAAACATTACGTCACGGTGCTAAAAATTACTTTCTAGATTCCTATCTTATTCGATTATCCTTGGAGTTTATTGGAATAGTCATAAACCGACTGAAAAATTTTTTTAACTGCAGTGGATGAAACCTCATATATAAAAGTTTTTTTATTGATGTAATAGCTCGAGTGTAGGTTTAACTATACTAAGTTTTGGTGCGTGGAGATCGTCAATAACACATACTGTCATTATCGCGCTTTAGCAGTCGACATGGTGCTAAAGGAACTGACGGCCAAAGTTTACTATTTTTTAAAAATTTTAAAGATTTTCATTGAAAATATTGAGAGCAAGGGACATTTCCTTCCGTGAAATTATGTTTTTGGTCGTAACCGGGAACGAGGAGGCACTAAATGAAGGCCGTGGAGAGAATAACAAGTTCTTCAAAGGTGAAATAAGTCAATTTATAAATTTTGGTGGTCCGCTGGTGTTTTGAATGCTCCTAATGTTCACTCGGTGCATAGCAGTTACCGACATGGTTCATTAGAATAATTTTAGCATTCATTTAGTAACAAATAGCAGAGATTATATTCAAGTTTAGAGCAGGTAGGGGGTTAAATTTTGAGTAAAGCCTTGAATGTAATGCCTGAGATATTTACTCAGGATACTTACTATTTCTATCGACCAAGCATCCGTCCAATGCAATAATTTTGAAGTTTTGAGCAGTATCTTGATTTCAAATTTTACTTTTCTCTAAGGAAGTCGTTACCGGTCATAGTAATCTTATTTATCTCTTAATGCTCATATAAAATTGAGACTCGGCGTCCACGATGAGACCACCGATATCGATACAGAAACTAACGGCTGATGAGTTGCTAAATGCGCTCATTCCGCGTTTCCGACGGCTAAGCGAAATCGCATTGCCATCTGATGACAACGCCGCTAACAAGTGGGGTGTGTCCCACCGCCGGGGTTTACAGATAAACTAGATAACGCGGTTTTGCGTGTCGTACGATTTGCGTACACACATTTATGCGTTGTTCGTTTCAACGGGGTTTCAGTTCTATTTCGAGTATCGTTAATTAATTATTTATTAATAATAGAACGCTTTCGATCTTCTGCTTCCAATCCTCTCCTAGACAGGTTTCTGTGGACCGATGGAGCACTGTCACGACACTGTTACTGCCGGTTTCGGCCTCTCTCCTGGCAGTGACAGTCTCGACAGGATGCTTCATGCTTATGTGAAACCGTTCTTCTTCAGGATCAAACACAAACAGAATATCGCAACAGAGATGCTATATCAAATCCTCGAAAAATAGCTCAACTGTAATTTATTGCATAACTACTTATTAAAAAGGTATTTGGATTGTCGGGGCCATAATAGGTTACCTTCAGCTATTAAGTATCAAAGCACGTAAGGAGTTTCATTGAAACAATGCGCTCATGTTTCAATGTCATTGTCAGAAGTAGTCCAGTCAGTTTATCTATGAAACACTTTGGCCTCTCATACGCGATTATGTTACTTTAATTAACGAAAAATATCGCAATCGAAAATTCGTTATCTACAGCAGAACCGTAGTTTGCACTGCATGAATTATCCTTAAACAACAATTACGGGATATTTCAGCAACAAAAATGCTTCGAACAGCTTCATAATTTTCGGTTAAAATAAGAAACGCTTTCATTCCGCTCGTAAATACTTTATCCTCCGCACTTATCAGTAGGCGTAAATGCTGAAGTGGCGCCGACAATAGGCGTTCGACGCGAATATGGCCGTACCACTGAAGGTGCAATCCTTTTGGCTCCTCGGAGCCACAAAATCCGCGTGCGTGCTCCGCCAACCGTAAAACTGCGATAAGCGAAGAATTCGAATACATGAGCCTGATCCTGGGAAGAGAAAGGACAGTCAACAGTTCCCTTTCTCGCCCGATAGTCGCCCTAGGTATAATAAATAGCTCACTTTGGTTAGTCTGAAATATCCGGTTTACAGACAGTTTAACAATATAGTGTACATACTCTTCGGCTCAAACTGATACAATTTAGTATATTTATATAGTATATACGAGGGGCCCTTCAACATGTCGTAGTTAGTAGAACGATTAATGCATCCATAAAGATTGGTTTTCTTCAATTTATTACCATCATAAACACCTTAACAATATCTGGTTTGTTCAATCATAATTTAATACTTAGGCTTATATATTAATCGGTCTTTCAATGGTTCATATTTTGGCGGATGAAGGTGGCACTTAAATAGCGTGCCTGGGGGAGGAGACTGTAATAACAGCCGCAGTAGCAGTTTAATAGGGTTTTCGGAGCCCCCCTTACATAATACGGAAGTGTAATAATTACTTTACTTCGACTGCAATTAAATAATAGGAAGTGGGGCAGAGACAGGCGAACTAAATGGCCATTAGGAGGTCTTAACAACTTATCCCATTTACCGCTTGAAAACTTTAAGTCTCCTGGATTAGGATCCCGGACTCAATTGTTCGCGTTATTTCAATTCGCTCCAGGACAAATTTCAGAAAATTATCGGTGTTTTCTAAATTATAAATTTTCATTTTCCAAGCGTCAGTGGGAATGTGCGACAAAATCATAGCGCAAGAAAACGAGAGAGGGGAAAATAGGGGTTTAATTTTCCCAGCTTCTAGGGAAAACTGCCGCAGGGGAATTGGAACTTCCAGTTTTACTGGGGGAACCATTATTTCTCCTTCCACTTAATGTCGAACCGAGGTTGTTTAAAGGGAGAAATCGATTTCAATAAAATCAGCTGGAAGGCTATTCCGTAAGGGTCGTGCATCAACACGAGGTACATAAATAGGCGTGTCTTAATCAAATCTTTCATAAAAATTATAATTATAGTCATTCAGGATTTGTAGTCTCATGAAAATGTATTAAAATAGGGCAAAATAAAGAGAAAAAAAATCATTTCAAACCGTTAAATTATGTTAATATCCGAATAACAGTATCTAGGCTTTCAGACATTTAAACCTCCCCAAACCGCCGTTACGAGCCAAATTCCATTATCCCGGTCCCGCATTTCGCGCCCCCCAACATTCTCATTCAGATACCGATCAAACGACCCGTGTACGTGTTACGGTTACGGCTGTACAGGGATTGTAGGCGCAGGAATAATTCGCTCGGAACTGTAATATACACGCGTGGTCAGAGTGATGAACGTAAACGTTATAGCGCAACACTTTGTTACTATCCACTTCCGGCACTATGAGAAGGATCCAGAGCGGTAGCCGGGGGTACTCTGAACGTAGTCCGTCCCAGAGGGGTTTTCGTCTCGCCTGTGAGTGTTTCTGATCCCACCATCCGGAAATTAGATTTTGAAAATAGTTTATAGAACGTATGAAACATTCTTGAAAAAAATAGTTTCGGTTATCCACTGGTAATAAATTTCCAATTAGCTAAAACGTTTTGGCCGTTTCCGAGTACTGAACTCATTGTTGGGCTGATTTTGAAGGTATATTACTATGTTTTTTCGGTTATTTTTTCTCTCTTTTATTATTGCAACTGTAAAATGATAAAATAAGCAAGACTGATACAAGCACAAACTACAATGGACAACAATTGGAGGAAAAACCCACTGGTTTCCCCCCCTTTTTTATTACATTTTTTAAATTTTTAAAAAATGTTATTTATTTAAACATTTAGGTCGTGTGGCCACTTCCTTTTGAGGCGTCTGTAAGGAACGTTTGGGATGTTGGGAGATAGTAGGGTTTGAACTAGTGGAATATTACTATGGAAATGTAAATTTTAATTCGCCCAATAATACTAGTACAGGCGGTGTGATAAGAGATCAATGGACCAAGACGAACAAGTACCTATTTCACTGTGTTGTGCGAGGACGTAGTTATTGGTTTCGGTGTAATAAGTTATTCCAAGTCTCGCGGTTTGAATATGTTTAATTATCAATTTCTTCGCACGTCAGCCGCGGTAATTCACCGTTGCGCTGCACCCTGCGCGTTATTTCTTTTCACGCTCAGCGAGGCGATGCGGCGATTAAAACGTTTAATTGGACCATTGTCGGAGCGGGGAAAACACAGTTATCGGGCGGATGCTTTCACCGCGACTCGTAAGGCCCAGTGTAAATGCGCCTATCGTAAAAGAACCGCCCTCGTCAAAAGCTGTTACACGCCTTTGTGTGCCCGGTGAAAACTTCTGGTTTCTCCGCGATTCGGCCTCGACTGTTGTTGTTACCAATTAGAACTGAAAGGCGGCCGTAGACGCCCTTTTGAGCATCCAGGTCTGATAATTTAAAACGGTCGAATCGTTTTAAGCCCCATCACTCGGCCGGCCCCCAATGAAACGCACTTCTGTACATTTGAATGGGACAATACAAATAATAACTAGTAGATGCAGCTGGAAGTTCGCAATTTCATTTCAATTTATCTAACAATGGTAATAATTCGAAAACAATGTTATCGTGAATACATTTTATTGTCATGACACTGTCTGAAAATGCCATCGACTTATGAAGAGAGTGGATCAACTACCAGTGAATATACAGCATCAGATTAATTATAAAAAGTGAAAATTTATTAAATTGAAAATAAGTGAGCAAAAAAATTGAAGCAAATTGAACGAAAAGACAACAATACACAACAAGAAACAGGAGCATAACTAACAATTATTCCCCATTTAGCCTTTCCCTTGTCACGCGTGAGCGTGTTTGGGTGTCATTTAAGTTCGGGGTTTATTTCCGAATGTATTCCTGAATCAATTTTCGTAAATTAGTTTAATAGTGCAAAACTCAATAAAACTGAGTGAGGTGGGGGTTTAGTTTCAGGATTGACTTTTTTGATTTCGCCGACTCGTAGGCTCAACATTGGACGTTGGGGCCTTTTCGGTAGTTATCAAGTATATCCATTTTTATAGACCGTCGGAAGTTTCTATTAGAACTTTCTGTAAAAAGTTAATTTCCGTTATTAATTATTTAGGGCCGCCGCGGTCTGGACGGTTGGCTATAATTTAGGCGATTGTGGACCGGCTAGTCCATTCCAATTGTTCTGAATCTACGGGAAACAGACGGAGTTTACACTGGTCCGAAGGGCGGGGCACAGTAGAACACTCAGTGTGAGAGAGAGAGAGAGAGAGAGAGAGAGAGAGAGAGAGAGAGAGAGAGAGAGAGAGAGAGAGAGAGAGGGATAGAGAGTGAGGGTGGGAGGGAGAGAGAGAGAGAGTAATAGGAAAATTATATAGTTGACTAAGTGGCCGGAGAGGGTTGGTGACCTTTGTGAGCCCGCTCTAGAGACTCAGACCGAGACAGGGAAGGGCTCGTGGATTAATGACGCCATTGTTCCTCACAGTAGACCGCCCTATTAGCCTCGCACTACACCGCCTTCCACCAATTATAAACCGCTTATCCTCCTACACCCCGTACCAATAGATATACACTGTATGCGTACCGAGTAAATGATTTCACGAGACATAATTTTCCGTCTAATTAAGGCTTATTCGGTACGATGTTTTTTGTTTTGTAAGATATCGTGCGAAATGGAAAGTAAACGTTGGAAGCCGGCCAGATGTTTACTTATCTCGCCCGACGGGAAGCTAAGCATGTTGCTCTATCGAACGATACGGTACGCAGAAAGGCGTGCTTTATAATTTACGAATACATCATCATAAGTGGCTGCATCCGAATATATTTTGTAATTCGAAGTAAATTGACGCGTATAATATGCCCCTGTCCCTTCGCCAATTCACCGACCACGCCGGAGGCGGTTTAACAATAATGGGATACAGTCCTTATAACCCAGGTTAGGTAGACTCCGCAAAAAGTGACCGACCGCTTCCGGACGGGGGGCCAAAGGACCGATTTGCATAGAAATGACCAGGAGAAAATTCCATATAAAACCCTCTTTGAGCTGCAAACATAAGAGCCGAAATTGGTACCCCCCTGTTCGTTCTTCCCAATTGAAAACACATTTTGTATAGTAAGATTGCAGTCCGAATATCATATAATAGTCACTTTTCGAGAAATAAAAAATTAATTACCGTAGATTTGTTGTGTTTCTGTCTCTTCTCCCTGGTTTGGTCTTTTGCTAGACCGGTGTTAGTCACTATTGGCATTTTGGATGTTTTTCGGGCACCCTCACTGCATTCCGGCAGTGCAAACCGGCGAGAGGAGACAGAAGAAACACAACAAATCTACGGTATTCCAACCACTCGCAGACAACAAAACATGTATATTAAACTATTTTCTATATTACGTACCGACCGTGCGGTTGTATTTCACCCCAGTACTCCGGGAACATCCGGTTAAACGATCCGACGCTTATTAATACTTGCGAAATGTCCAAGTGCCCCTTAGGGACAACATTCGGGCATTGAGTTCGGGTGGAATTAGATGAAATGAAGGGAACATATATAGGGCGGACACAGTTTCGAGTTAACGGGGTTCTGTGACAGGCTGCGGCAATATATACGATTATATCCTGGCGCCGTAATCAACGCCCCCTCGGGTACAGACAATGGGACATCGCGCTCCCCCCCCCCTCGTTCGTTGGCCAAATACGATCATTCGTTATACGGCGGTCGTCAATAGGTTTCTCTGTTATTTATTTTTATTTTTATTTTATCGCTGATCGCCCTTCGAAGAACGCCGCTGCTAATTGAACACCGGGCGTCATATTCCGTCCCCACTTTCCGGTCTAATTGTTATTATTTTAACGGGGACGACCCATTTCCTCGCTACCTCGAAACGGACGGAAGTCAGGTTTGACCCCGTCGCTATTAGTCATCTTCGCTAATAGAGAATGTATATTTTAGAGATTCAGATGTTCTGGAACTACACGCCGAGCTGGTGGTGGTTTTGGTTATCGAGGTTACGCTGTGATAATCGAACAACATCCCACAGCACAAATTAGTGCCTAATTTAGTGCCTAAGTACCTTAATGACAGAATACTACTGTGAAACGGGAAAGAAGATAACAAGAGTTATTAAAAAATACCCAAGGAACAGCTGACAATGCACATGACTAAAAAAAAGTCTTATTTTTCCACCTTACATAGCGCCTCTGTTCCGCGTGCATACACCTAATTATTTCCTATCGCTGTTGTAGGAATAAACAATAGACGGCATGGTTCGTCAAATTATAATTTTAAAATTAATTATAAGATCTTGAATAAAGCCGAAGAATATCCAGTGCCGAATTTCGAGTAATTACGGACACCAGATTTAGTCTGAATGTGCCAGATTTGGCACCTATTGAAATAAAATTATCGGCAGCAAATAGTTATGAAATTACAGGAATGAATACATGGATTACGGCCAAATTAAAACCTCTAACAGTTTGGGCTTGGGATTCAGAAAACTTGACTAATCTGATTCTCCATTGTGTTGTATGCAGTAGCATACCATTTCATGCGACGAGGGTCCCTATCTCCCCTTCGGGAAGTCTGAAGGTTATTTTAATTTAATTTACAATGTTAGCAAAGGGTCGTGCAAGTGTTAGCGGGATTAAAATCGCGCTCCTGTGCAACGTCGCCTATTTCATCTGAAACCATCACTCCTAACGCACTTCCGAAAATGCTGACTCATTTCGCTCGGAACACAAGATATCAGCGAAACGGATCCTGATATTGAATAAAATGAAACAGGCTGTCAAAAAATTGGTAGTTAATCTTAGTCTCGTGTGTCTAAAATTATGGCAGCCCGGTTAAAAATGAACTCCAGTCATTGTAGAGGTGAAAATGGAGTTCTAAAAGAATCAATTTCAGACGAATATTAATCTGTTTTTAGAACCTTCAGTTTAAAAACCAACTGAGTTCGGACTACAACATAACGGAGGGACGCAGATTTCTCCATAATTGAGAATTTAAATTTTAAATTCAGTAATGGACTGGGAAGAAGGAAGGAATAAATTTCCAATAAATGGTAGGATATGTGGGGCATTAATATTAATATTATCAGTGTCATAAATAGAGATTTAGGCGTTGTTTGTTTAGATAATGAGAATTGTGTTAAACCAAAAAGAACTGAACAGCTTTCAGATTTCCGTAATTTACATAATTGAATCTTATTTAATCGCATTCCAGAATGATGTAACGCCATTGTGTGCCAAGAAAGTAGAAGAACGGTACGCGGAACGGAATTATATCAACTGTTAAACTGGTGTTAGCGTAATAGTCAGATTTTCTGCATTCTTATACACTTTGCCCGTCTCTATGAGTTACTGAACCAAAAAGGATAATATCAAATATCCGATGTAAACAATCGTTAATTGTTGGCAAATAAACTCTTAGCAATAACATCAGTAACACGATGCTAATTACAAGAGGAGAAAACAAAGAATATTTATTTATTGACCCAATAGTTTGGCGTATATGATAGGAATCCCTGTAGTACTACCCAACATCGGCAAAAATTCCAGCTGTCTAAATTGTATTAGGAGTAGAAAAACGCTTCCAAATGGTATTCTTGGACTACTATTCCTCTCACACTTCGTTCTCTTCTCCCATCTAAAGAAAACTACTTAATAAGAAGAGATCCGTTTGTCCCTTTTCTTTATATTTCGGTAGACTACAGAAAAATATCTCCTCTAAAATTAGCAATCACAACGTCTGTTCCAGTCCTGCGTCATAAACCCACCCGGAATTGCTGCTAAACGTAAAGGTTATCAATCACAGCAGTCGGTACCGTTGGGGCATACGTTTATGACACCGTTACATTGAGGGGTATATTGAAAAAAAAGCCGGCCGTGTAATGCAATTTCAATGGGAAAGCACACGCGAGGCATTGAGGAGAAAAAAAATAACCTAGACCCTCCTATCTGATCCTATTTACGGTTGGTACGGGAGGGGGTCGGTACGGGGCTTATCGATTGCGGTCACGATTTCCCGCGGCTTTACCGGCAGGAAAATGCGGCGGTTGACCGGCCTCAAGAAGAGTGGGATTTTCTTCTGAAATTAGCCGGCGTTTCTTCACGGGCAAACGTGATCCCCTTCAGTGGGCTCAGGCCGTTTAATGCGCCCGGATATGCCCGGATTTCGCTGCGGGGAACGGCCCGCCGAAGGGACCGAAGGAATGGTGGAAATTCGCGAAATAACCCGCTCGTGAATATGGGGACAATTTCTTCACAATATCCTAGACAGTCTTCCTAAAACTCATACCGTATCGCGAGCTTACTGACGCATTTCTAAAATAACTGAAATAAACCTTTTCACAAGCCTCGAAAAGCCCTACGAGTCCAATTCGGTTTTGAAATCTAACAGATCAACTACAAGGGTTAGTCAGATAGTGAAGGATCGAACCGAATAGATTCCTATTAGTACTAGAAGGAAGAAACAACATTCTATTCAGTGCTTAGACGAATTTCAAATGTCTATTATACAGAAATTGGGCGATGAAAGAAGACTGTTATTTTAAGAGTCTGCCAGTTTAAAGCAAGGTAAATAAACATAACATCGAGCGTCGTTATTCGGGAAGGGATCGAACCGGAGCTTCAAAAACCGGTACCTCGAAAATGGCTCATCGCGGAAACGATTCAAAGGCCGACTGCCGTTGGCAAAAAAATCCGGAAAAAGCGCGTCATTTTTCCCCGACAGGTAGAGGCGAAAAAATAAAGGAAAATTTAATTGGAGGATGCTCGGGGCACTTATTTATGGATTGGTCTCCTTCTTTTTGCGGCGCATTTAACAAGCGAGATCTTTAAAACAAAACGGCCTTCAACAGCGCGGCAAGGATGTCGGCATATTTGTCGACCGTTTCTGAATTTATATGCTCGGGCAGAAGACCGGTGGAAAGTTAGCCGAAACTTTGCCAAATTAAAGCGCGAAATTATTCGTTTTTTAAATCAATTTAAGCCTTGCTAAGGCCGCTACCGGAAAGGCGCCGTATCGCTTCGTATTAATCTCACGAAATGACATCATCGTTGGATTGTTCGCGCGTTTTGAGACAGAGCGACCAACTTTAAATAAAAACTTGCAATAACTTATTCTTCTTCTTCCCTACGTTCAACTCCAACGCTTTATTAACGTCAGACATGATACTTTTCGTTTTTGACTGTATTAAATGTGAGGGTGGAAAAAATTAAAAGATCATTTTTCGTTGTTTTGGTTTAAATAATAAAAAAAACACGATTAACTCAGCCAGTATATTTCTTCGTTATCATTGCAATTGTGAATCTGTAGCATACAGCATTTTTTTCATGCGCCTACACAGTACCTAAGTACTATATCATTTAATCTTGTTTAGAAATTTAGGTCCAATCTAGGAA
This sequence comes from Lethocerus indicus, assembly GCA_019843655.1. Classification (NCBI taxonomy): domain Eukaryota; kingdom Metazoa; phylum Arthropoda; class Insecta; order Hemiptera; family Belostomatidae; genus Lethocerus; species Lethocerus indicus. Next base: position 8,300,182 of record JACDQD010000011.1, read on the forward strand.
TATTAGTATACTTTGGGAGCCAGGTGTCCAGCCTGAAGCAACAATAAGCCCCCAGTTTGTTAAATTTTATTTTAATTGGACTCATTCTAGCCGGTTTGTCCTGTAAACCCCTTATTTGTCAGTGAATCCGGTTGTAATTATTTCAGAGACTTAAGCCCAAGTCGGACTCTGTTTTAACTCTTGGGAGAAAGCGCCAACTAAGTACGACTTAAAGAACTGTTCCACAGCCTTAGCTGTAAGTCATTTGCCTGTAGATTACCGATAGGGACTGAACACGCGACTGATCTAGGTTAATCAACGGCGTGTTTATGACTGCGGCCCTGATAATAATGGCTACAGTCATTTTTCAGAACCTGGTGGAACATTTTTGTTTTGATTAATTAAAGCCTGCACTATGACCGGGGGGGCCGACCGCGGACGAATCGACCCCCTACCGTTACTTCCAGGCCCTCTACCACTCTTTTATATTTCCTCTTTTATAACAATGAGTGTAATTTCTGATTATCGTAATAGCCTGAAATGGATCGTGTTTTCCCTCTAAACGGAATTCGATGTAATCGCCGCTTTGATTATTGGCAGTAAACTGGTGATATTTTGACACTGTTATAAAGGAGAGGATTTTGTAACTTTTACAATAATGTGATTAAATAATAATTGCATGAAAATTCAATCCGGAACGTAAAAACGCATTTAAAAGCGATAAAAGGGTGCTCTTGCAGTATGTGGTCTACCGGAAAATTATCACTCCAATATGTCCTCCACGAGAATCATCAGAGGTATTATGAAGTAACGAGCACGAATACATTCTTACAAAATGAGAACACAATCTCAAGATTTTTTAAAAGTAAAGATGTTTATCCTTAAATATCTTTTCCATTCCGTATTATTCTTCTGTACTATTTCGCAATTATTTTCATTTTATTAATTTTACAAACCTCGCACTTTGTCTCCTATCCAGGTCGATCATATGACAAAACTGTAGATCACTATCATTATTTTTAATACCGGTTGGTGAAAATTAAATCCTAAATACCAAATTTAAATTTATCGAACAACTTTCAGTCTATCTATGATAGCTCACCGCATATTTCCGTACTTGGAGACCCGCGAGGCGCGTCTAGGGAGTATTTGAGAACCGAAGACGAATATGAATAGGACTGACCTTCTTGACTGGCACTTAAGGGACGCAAGAGCGCAATCGAACACTGACAACTGAAATGTCGGACTGCCTCAGTAGTCGCCCACCGACAACCAGATACGATCGCCGGCCCTGGGGAAGGGCGAGGGGGCGGGGGCTGTGTTTAGAATATAGACAAGAACCGCATTAGCGACACCGTCACGGCATGGGCTAAAAGCCGACCGGTCTGTTCGATATCCATTTGGGATATCGGTCGGGGAAGAATAGTTGAAAAAATCCCGCTTTCGCTGAAAGGCACACCCCGAACACCGCCGGGATGTATGACACCGGTTATCGACGTCGGTGCGCCAACCCAGGGAGAGAGAGAGAGAGAGCGAGAGAAGGGAGAATACTAAATAGAGAGCCCAATATATATATAGTAATACAGCCTATCATGAAACAGGCCTAGCTTACATTGCTTTCAATGCTGCATTTAAATATAGCACATCAGTAACCGTATTGCAGGCGGAATGTAGATCATAAAGAACTACTCAAACAGTTCAAAGACTCTGATTTCATTATCTACGATTTTTAAATAGATCGTAATGAGTGCCAATATACATCCAAGGATTTACATAAATTAGTTTTAGTACTATAGCTGCTCTGTTACCAGGCGCATCCGTAACGGCTGCATTACGGTTAATTATTCGAGAACAAACAATAAACGCATCTAACGCGCGTAAAAAGTTTATCTCATCTTCTAAAGTTCCGCTCTTCTTTGCCCGTATTCCCATCGGTCCTTAGAGAATTTTATACGTATACCGATCTAACAGGGCATCGAACTCGAGACCCTTCCGGTCGAGAAGCAGGTACGGGGGAACCCTCAACATTTACAGCTTTCTATGACAAACTTTCAATTACAACCTTTCTATGACTATGTGCGCTAGCATTTAGATTAATAAAAAAATGTATACAGACTTGATTTAGCGATCGAGAAAATTACGTCGATAAAAACCCTAAAATTGAAGGTAATAGTACTCTCGGCAACTTGGTGTAATAGGTCAGTCGGACTATTATTGCATAGTGGGCAATACTTCATAGGCAAGAGACTTGTGATGATACCGGCAGTCACAGGTATACGCGTCTAAAACTGACTAATTAGTTATGATGCGTTGCGAGCATATTTGCTTCGGGGGTCCAACGAGGTCAGTTAGCCACGTCGGGGCCTTTCAGATTACGCTTTATAGATTAGACTCAGTTACCAATCGCACGCGGTGTGTTACACCTCGGTTTCCGCTTCGTAAAGTGTTTCCGGAGCGGAAGCGGCGTTCGGTCCCGATGCCGAGGTCCGATATTTCCCCTTCAGAGAAAAAAAAAATAAAACCTGGTCACGTCGACAGCCAGACCCGGGTTAAGGGTGGGGAGGAGGGACATCTCACGGGCAAAGGTCTCCATTCCCCACGGGGACCTCACACCGCCCTGAATATTAATTCGACGATGTAATATAAGCCCCCGTGTCGTACCCGCTACGACGGGCATTTCTTTGGAAATCCAAAGCCCGAATTTCGGTATAAAGCAACGTCGACGAATAAATTAACCCCCTCAGGGAAAAAAAACTTCAAATTGTACGAAGGCAAAGAAATTCGAATCAGCGTCCCAAATTTTACTCAATTTAATCTCTCGAATATCCAACTCATTTAAACATTTAGAAATTACCCTAATTTGAATTGGGTTATTTATGACAATAAACAAATTTTCGTAATTAAGAAAACGGAGTGATAATATACATAAGTGATAAGGCTTTACTCAGAAACGAGGAAAAGTATCCACTGTGCTCATTCCACGGCAAAGGGGAATAAATAATTTCGGAAGTTAATGTTTAAAAACCGGTTGCCAGGAAGTATCGGGAGTAAAACTTTACAGCGAGACGAGTGAATGAAAAACTGCCTCCACAATAAAATTTCAAACGCTAAATAAGCAAAACGTATGGCACCCGAAATAGAGAATGAAAAACAAAAACTGTCCCCTAATAATACTCTCTAGTTGGGGACATGCAATTGCGTCCTGCAGCCGAAAAAAGCGTTCGTGCGCAATTCGCGATCGTCGCGGCGGCAATTCCGCCGTCGTGAAACGGGAAACAGTGTCGTTGCAGTGCCAATATTTGATTCGAGAAAATTATATTGTGCGTGTGAGTAATGCTTTCGGCGTGAACGCTGTGTGTATTCAAGCTCACAGTTTAAAAGCGAACAAAAACCGGCCGGCCGAATGCGTTACGTTACCACCCGTTTACCTAAGCCCGATCCCGCAAATTTACTTTGCTCAATTAATGTGGCCGGCGTCTATGGTGATCTAATTGTTTGAAATTAAAGCCGTGGTGTGTCGGGGCCAAAGAAATGCTGTGATAACGGGCAATGCCCTGAATAAAACCCAGTACTCACTGCCGCCTACCGCGCCTGGAGTTCAACCTGAAAACAGCCGATATTAAAAATAACTCATACTTCGCAGCCTGATTAATTATTATAATTCGTTAATAATCCTGCTTCGTTAAAAATTGTTTCTTTAAACGTATAAATATTACATTTTGATCGTATTATCATTTTTCTTGAGAAAATGAGTGACCTCTTTGTATTGTACATGATGATGCATGCAGTGACAATCAAATTATTCGCACTAACTGCATTTTAATTGACTTATTTGTCTCCTGGTTCTCACCTTTAACCAGTAAGCGCACAGTTAATAATGCAGCGACAATGGTACCTTTTGAAAAGATTGTGAGACACTCGTCATATTATAATGTAAGTGAGGCTAGAAATAAAAAAACGCTTCTGGAAGGTAGATTTTAATCTTCGGCCTCGTATACGGAAGGAAAGTTTTCGGCTTTTGACGATATCAAATTCGTAATATTAAATCCTCATTCCGGGAAAATGTACTAGATTTTCCCTTGTTTTTTCTTTTTTTTTTGTTGAGCAGTTAAGCCGGCTAAACGGCCCATATTTCACTGGAGAGGCGCTTGTCGATACAACCCGCTCCGAGTAACGCCGTTTGATAGATAATGGGGGCCATCAATCTTCGCATCATATTTATGAAATTTCCGAGTTATTTTCTCGGCGGTAGAAGGAAATAAAGGGAAATAAATTGAGACGGTTTATCACCCCCCCTCCCCCCTAATACAACAGGGTTGAAATTCAGATTTTAGAAAACTATTGATTATTCGTTCTTATTTAACCCTCTATGGTCCAGTGTAACTTTCAGGTCACATTTCAATATATCGAGATTTTACCAAATAATTAAAGCTTTTTTCGTGAGATGGCGCATAAACCTTAATCCTATAACGTTGTCAAGACAACCAATCAATATCATTTTTTTAATTCGCATATATAGGTTTATAATTGCTGATTTTTCGTTCCCCCAATTTTTTTGGATTTAAAATAAAAATTCGGCCCACAGAGGGTTAAAACATTAAAGCACTGGCGTTAACCTCATATTTCCCTTCAAAACAGTGCATAGAATATTTCTGTAAATTAATTTTTCATTGAGAACAAAAATACACGGAAACAATCTCGTATTCCTCTGGCTCTTTAAATATATTGACGCATTATAATGAGTTTAAACCATTTCGTTTTTCTTTTATATTTCAATTTTAATTCCGTTCATTTATTCACCCCCACCTAATGGGAGCTTTTAATATTTCATCTCGTTAGTCATTGAAATTGGCTACGAATTCCCCCCATACAGCTCACCCTCTTGTTCTGTTTGGAATTATCGATTAAAGAAGCGGACCAGAGAATGCAGGTAAGGAATAGGCGGGCGGTGTGGGCCTCCCCCGAGGAGTGACACGGACACTAAAACCGCCCTATTGATGCCCCTCCCCCTCACGACCGAAGGCCCATATCCAATTTTCGGTATTGCTTTTACCCCTTTGGCTTCCCGGCCAAACGGCGCACGATCCTCCCCGCCTTGCGACCTTACGACTGTTCGTCCGACCTAATTGTAGAGCAGGCGGGAATTTTTTCAAGCCCTCGAGGAGATTTTGGAGGGGGGTAAATATAGCGATCCGGCGGCAACTTGTAATACGGCATAACTTCTTGAAACCTTACGTGGGGCCCTTCTAAAATGAGATAAGTTGGCCTGTTTATAAAATACAGGGAGCATTTAATAGAAATATTGTTACACTTGTTGGCCTCTTCATTCCTTCTTCCTCTCTCTTATTTTTATATTATATATATCTGCTAATTAATTTTAAGTATAAACAATACTATCACCAATGTTTAAGGATCAGAAGGTCAAGCTTTTCAGTCTCATTCATAGAACAAAATCATCCTGCAGACTTACTCGGTTCATATGGCCTTACTGCCGCAACAATGAGCTGTTAATTTGTAATAAACGTCCGGTTTCAGCTGATTTTATATAAAATGCTTGTGGGTTTATGCCAGGCGGTTTAATCACTACTGTACAAAATAACTTATTGAACACTGGATTTGGTACGTCGTATGATAATAGTTTACTACATCATTACTATAGGAGAGAAACCAGCGGTATGAGATTCGTTTTATGAATTCTTTCCGATAGGTCGGCGTATTTACTGTAACAGACTGTAACTGTAAAATAGCCGTTAATACGTCTCCAAATTGCCTCACGGGCCGTTGGCTGGGCGGAATCTTTGCTGAGTGAAAGGCCGCGTTCGGGCGTCGCCACGAGGGGCAATAAAGTGTTGTGAAATGATGCCGTCCGGGAAGGTCTGCGAGACGGATACCCGATGGCCGGTCTCATAAATTGTTTAAGGAAGACAAAGGCCCGGTCGGAGGAGTGAGGCGGCCCCGAGATTGGTGCAACGCGGAAGAACGCCTACTTTAACGGTCCGCACGGCCACCCACCCCAGCCAGCCCTACTGAAAAGACAATGCGATGGATGGAAGGAAATATGGCGCAAAGAAGCCATCTTTTCAGGACGGAAACCGCCACCTGGAAAGAACACTTTAGCTAAACGAATTCAAGAATTAATGCCGAGAGTGTAGGATAACAGAAGGCCCAATATAAGGAACCAACATTTTTATTTATCCTTACAATTTCTTTTACTAATACTACAAAGGATTATAGGGGATATTTAAATAGAAATTGCAGGAGTAAGCTGTTAAACGTCTGTTCGGCCAAATATCTAAAGAAAGGTTTTGAGCGCCTTGCTAACATTCGCAGGGACTTGTAGCACTGAGTTGTGTACCGTTTATGCCTTTGCATTTCCGATGGGTTTTGTTTAGTGTTATACGTCAGCGTCTGATTGTTCTGCATTTTTTTCGCTGCAGTTAATTTGAGCGGGGCCTTGGGGGCGTAACGGGATGAGTAGCACGGGGAGCACGTTCAACTAATGGGATGTTAATGAATAAACATACGGGGAAAGTTAATGATGCCCAGAACGGTTCTCGTACAGATTGCGTCTTACACTATCAATCCAGTAAATGTACCCTATCGGGAACAACCTTTCAGCGAGTTTCTTCTGCAAAATGAAACTTCCTCCGGCTACAACGAGCCAATAACCGTAACCGTTCCGGTGGAAAATATGGCTTAGGGACGGGGCAATTCGAAGTAACACTTTCAATCCGTTATTACGGGGCGTTTTAATTCTCGGAGTCCAATTTAAAAAATTATTTATGCAAGATTGCCGCCCCCGGGTAGAAGAAGGCGCCTCCATGAATAGTACATTGGGCACTTAAGCTTCAGCGCCCATTTTGAAACGACTCGCATTTGTTGAGCCGACAGCAATGGAATGCTATGATATTTTTTTCTTATTTCCTGGCCCGAAGCGGATTATTACATTGAAAAGATATTGAAGTACTTTAAGTACATCTAAGTTTCTTTTTGAATTTGTAAAAATGATGGTCGTGACCCAAGATATTCGATATTACGTTTCTTGTCATTTGATTTTCATCCAAGAAATATCAATTTGGAAATTCTTAATTTTTCTACCAGTCAGGCAGTGTTTAACTAACATTTATGTGCTGAAGAATATAAAAATCCCAAATAAAATGTAGGTCACGCAAATAGTTCTGGCCCGAGAGAGCGTTTTCAATGAACAGTAACTATGCGGGGAAGCAGTTTGAGCGGATCTGTTTCCCTACCAGGAGAAACAGAATTATCGCGCCGCATATAATATTCAAGAACATTTATCTCTTTCATTAAGCTGTTTACTTCCATTCTCGAGTGAGAATGTAAATACGACGGTTGTTTTCTTGAGTAAAATAACCAAATCAAATATTTCATCGGCCATCGGATATCGCGTAAAACAACGGGGCCGCAAACTATCGGCCGTTCATTAATAAAGAAAAGGGAACCGCCGATAATATTGTCCGTTATAAATCGAGTTTTGTTCCCTCCCGGAAGAGTGGAACAATAAATCAATTTGTTCCTCTTGACAGTTTCAATTATTCAATCGTCCGAACAGAAGCGCCAGATCGAAGCTTTTCAACATTTGCAGGACGCTTATCGGAAAAATATTGTTTGCATCTGATCTACACGATCATTTATATATACTAATTTATATAATGGATAAAAAAATATGGCTTTTATTTGACAATTGAGAAAGCAAAAATTCTAGTTAAGCTGACGGGCTCCAAGTAAGAAATAGGAATTTTTACCACAGACATAACATGAGCATAACCATAAACATAATGCTTATCGCTATCGAAACCAACAATAACTAGTTTCAATCCCCCTCCCCCTTCCTTATCTGATACACTTAAATGTATATAAGTAGCATGGGGCTCACGAAAGAATCAACTTGTTTGTGTTTGGCTTATCACTGCCGTTCCTGTATCCGGAGAGAGCGTAAAAGGGCCTCCGGGCTCTTCCGACTGAATATTGATTCGGAAACAGTCAAACTTATATTCTGTAAGTGCCTAATTAATCATTTAGTATAAACCGAGTTCTGTTTTTCTACAAGCCTCTCTTTTCGGGGGGTACTGACGATCGCGAACAGCTGTAACCGTTTCTGGGTTAGGCCCAACCAATAGGCTGCAAAATTCTGAGTTTCGACCTAATGTTAGCATAATGATATTTAAAATTTAAATAGTTTCAAACAAACCGAACCTCAACTGCGGAATATTAATGTAATATAACTTTATGGAACGAATATTCAATAATAAATCGTTGGACAATTGTTCCAAGTCACAAATCAATGTACGTTTCGTAACCGCTCGTGGCAGTTACTTGCCCGCCGATATTCCTACGAGCATAAATTATGTAACGATATTGTTTTCAGTCCAGTGTCAATTCCTGCAGAGCTATTCCTCCACTGTCTTGTGTTCCGCTTATCCGATTAGCGACATGGTTGAAACTTAAGAGCGAAGCCCTCAAGACGACGGCTCTGGAAAGTTCGGACACTTCTCAAAATATAGTCACGTAGACGGAACAATAAGGGCAGTGCGTGCCGGGGTACGAAATTTAATTTCCGAGTCGAAACTGTACAACGGACGTCCAAATTATTTAAAACGGAGTTGCAAAGATTTATGAACCATTTTGGCCAATTAAAAATTCACTCAGAATTGAAGCGATGCTGCCTAAGATCCAATTTCTATGTAGCTTTCGTGCAGTTTTGACGGTTTAAAATTCAAGGATACGAGTTAGGGGGGGGGGGGGGGGGGGGGGGGGGGGGGGGGGGGGGGGGGGGGGAAGTTCTCAGCCGAGGTCAGTTTTATTAGAATAATAATTAGTTCATTTACAACCAATTATTATTCAAATTGTATTATTAAGGATTTTTTGTCGTTAATAATGTTCCGGTTCGTCAATTGGGATTTACTACTTCCTGTACTCTCTCCCAGGACTCCGTCAACTCGAAGAACTCGGTCTTACAAAGTTACAAAGTACAAAGTTAAATACAACGGGTTGGGGAGCGCTCTCAGAAACAGCGATCCCCTGTAATTACACCAAGCTTAGATCACTGTACAGTGTCTACGTACTGTGTACAGTACGAAGGCACCGAGTCCCTAGTAGAGGTATTAACACGAGTAGCTTAACCCGGACGATTCTCCGGTATGAAACGCAAAACTCTTTTTTACCAATACCAAATTTGTTCTGAAATGTTTCCCAACCAATAAGAAAGTTGAATAGAGCGGTTATCGTACATAACAGATGTCCACAGTGAGGCTAGAGTGCCACAAAAATGTTTCAACCGAAACATTTAATTCCAAATTTACGCAACGTAATTGTCCATTATCCATTTAAGATTCAAAATCTAGCGACTAGAATTATATTTAATGTAAATATTTTTTCGGAGGAATCAAAGTAATGCATCTGTCTGGCAGTGTTGAACATTTGTACCAACATTTGTTTTGTGCCACTTTAACGATTGTTGTTGAATGCGTACTGTGATGTTATTTTAAAAATAAATATAGAATTAAGAAAGTAGAAAAATATGATATTAGGACATAAATATTGTCCAATAACCTGGACTATACGATTGGCGACAAACTGTTAGCGGGAAACATTCGTAAATCGATATAACTTGGAATGACGCTTTCACGCGGCTGCGTTCGGTCAAACACCTCGGCAGTGCGGCTATCCCCGCTATAGGGTTTTCTTACTTTTTTACGCTTGAATGAAAATATTTCTTTCAGATATATACAATATAGCATAGGCCAGAGTAATATGCATTTACTTTTTGAACAAGAAATTATAGCCTTTACGCTTGAATTTAAAAAATAAATGTAAATTCGATATAAATACCGTACGGAGAGAGCGAACTTCTTCAATGCACACTTACACCTTTATCCCGCCTTGTAATTCTACTGTGTATGATTAGGAGGAATTGAAGATTACTCGAAAGAATATTTTCTGCCGCTTTTCAGACAATGTCCATGCTGCAGTCGAGCGGGCTAACTTATTCTTAGATGCTTCTAATCCGGGATCGGGGCGGCGAGTAAACTGTGTGGAAAACCAATAAACAGAAGATTGCAGAATTAGCCCGAATTCTTTTAGACGAACGTCCGTTGCGGTTCGAAATCACTTCGGCTTTTCGCGAAATTGGAGGGACAGGAATTTCCGGTTTCCCGAGAGTCGGGTTTTTATCCGAAAAATAAACAACAATCGAATAAGCAATAAACCGAAAATGTTTTGCTGACAGTATTTACTTAAGAATACCACAAGTAGGAGCCTTTCCCGGTACTCCTATCAGAATATGGGGCTCACATATTCTAATATTTTTGTCGGCACAAGGGATAAAAATGTTCGTCGAGAGAGCTACAATCGTGCGCCTGTAAATTTTGTTTCGAAACATGTATTGGATGTCGAAAAGTTTATATTCAGCACATAAAACGTTGGCCATCCGAACAGCCAGCTGTGGGCGGTGTTGATTTAGGATTTCCGATATTCTCTGGTTAAACGTGTTCCATTACAACCGACGAATTATAATCTCGATTCATAGATCGAATGATAGTGGAATCAACATTATGGTGTGAACGAATTAATGTAATTAAATAATACATGGTACTTCAACCATACAAGGAAAAATAAATATGGATAGAACCTACGAGTTATATTTAAATAAAAGATTATTTACTTTACCAACGTTGCACACATAATAATATTGCAATACAAAGTTGCTGTAATGAATAAATGAGCGGGCAATTAGTCTGCAGCCAAAAGCGGTTATTTTTTAATTTATTAACCGGATGCCCACTAATTTGTGTCTGTGGAATCAATCTAACTGTTCCCAATTGGTTGTCTTATTAACAGGGCGTTGCCTTATAAGCCTTATACAACTGCCACTCTGGAATATTTATACTGTTACCGAGGTAACGTGTACCTAATAAATTATAACAGTGTTATCAAAATTGAAAACTATAGGAAAATATACCAATGGTTTTCATCCCCTACATAAAGCTGTCTCTGTGACGGAAATCCAAAACGGGACAGAAAATGTACATAATAGAGGGTTAAAATTTCTAATTGAGTAAAATAACTCAAGTATAGTTATTAGATTTCTTTTAATTCCCATATTTTATGAGCGCGGCTAATATTTTAATATCATTAATACTTTAAACAAAATCATGTATTGCAGTGTATTCGTAATGGTTGGAAAAACATGTACACTGAACTGTTGTATAGAGGAACATTCTTCATTGTAATCTATACTGTATATAACAGAGAAAGATTTAATCAAGTTAGCACGTACAACTCTGTGTGTTAGAAGACATTTACGCGGCTATATTAGCGATTTGTATAATGATTGTACGAAAGTTGCTAAGCATTTCAGACGGCTCTGGTCGTAGAAACGAAATATATGCAGGTGAAGAGTGGTTTAGAAAGCACGGCGCATATCCTGGTTGTTGTAATGAGGGCAGGCCGAGAAGACGAGTGGAAACTCTCAGAGCAGTTTTTGCACTGTTACTTTCCCGTCCGTGTAAGCGAATCGAACGAGGGCTGTTAAAAAAAATTAACACAAAAAAATGAGGAGTAATTTTTCTTGAACTTTCAGTTCCAATTAAAATTCACCGAAAGAATATTCGCGGCCACCGATGGCTGTAAACCGAACCCCCTGATGTATTTCTAGAAAGGGGGCGATTAATGTTGCTGCAATTTTCTCCTCTCGTTGATATGATTTTTTATTCTTTTTGGATCAAACCACTGAACTCCTCGCGGTAGATAGTCTGCTAATTCTTGTAGAGAATTAATGCGGCATTTCTCTATACTGAATCCGATCAAAATAAATATTATGGATCCGATATTATTATTTCCATTAAGGCAAAACATGATCTGATAGGACCAAATAATTTCTTGGGTCAATAATAATAATAGATAAATTAGATATTTATATGTATAAACTTTGTTGGCTGATCGCATAGTGTCCATTGTCTAGTGAAACTTAATTATTCTACTCGCTATTTAATTTATATTTTTCATTCGCGTCAACAGATCAAAATCTCGGGTTTCAAGCGTTTTTTACTGTAGGGAATCTTCTGTTTCGTTTGTGGTTAGCTCAGAGTCGATATCGGCGCCAATGATCCAAACAGTGGGGCGTCTAATTCCACACAGCCGGACTCGTTTTATTTATAAGTTCGCGCCCGCATTAGCACTTAACCCTACACTTTTATTAGAGCGTATCAATCGAGGCCCATCATCATCAGTTTGAGCGTCAGCTGATCGACATCGCCTCCCGGGACGCGTCGTAAAATGGCTGTTCCCGCCGCCACTTAAATCCATTGTAAACGCGTAGAAATGTTTTTAAAACGCGGCCCGAGAGTTATTATCGTTCGGTTTATGGTCAGTTAACGGTCGCGTGATAGGGCCCTAGGAGTTAATGGACGGTCAAGACGGCTAGGCCGTGTTCCACACGCGACGCCCCGACTCTGCCGTTCGGGAGTTTTTTTTAACATTTTTACAATTTTAAACTACCAATTTTCCGGGTCTCCACGTATTATTTTGTCAATATGTAGCAAATAACGAGTACGAAAATAAGTTACATTTTAATCCAGGAGTTATACCGAAAAATAACTTTTAGATGTTCGAAACTCACAACAAAATCTCTGAGATTTGTTATCAGATCCATACGCAACACTTATGCAACGGTCTGTCACACAAAATATAAAAATGTTGCAATGCTCTGACCCTTCGAACATCCCTCCTCAGACACGGGTTAGTGAATTGACCAATTCGATCATTGTTAGTTGCTGTAGTTTTCTCGATCTTCTGTCTCCTCCCGCTGGTTTGGTCTTTTTCTTTAACAGTCTAGGCTGCTGTTTCTGTAGCTTTTTTGTGTGCGCCGGCCACTATTCGACCGCGACAGAATTTTGGAAACTGCTAGGTAACAGTGAATTAAACGTGTCATTATTTTTGAGCACCTTCGAGTGCTTCAAAAATAGTTTGAAGAGAGATTTCTGCAGTTCACAAATATCGAGCCAATTGTCTCCTTCTGTATCAATCCTTTTACTTTGCCAAATAAATGTAACGGAACTAGCCGAATGCATAGGTGATCTTGTTCAGGGGAAAGCAGAAGAACTACAGTTAGAAATTTTAGAAAATTTAGAAACAAAGATCACACTGACAGATCGATATTTTTTTGTTATCTTTTATTTTTTTAAAATATTTTCTTTGTATTTATATTTTTTGTTTACTTTATATTTAGTTTTGTATGTACGTTTCTTTGTGTGTATGTAATTTGAACAATCATTGTATTATTTTGAAATTATTTTTTATCCTTGTCTAATTATAAATATCCTTAAAAAAATACCTGGTGCCCGCCACCCTATCGATATTTTAGAATGCGCTCTAGGGTATAAAAAGGTCGGGAACCCCTGCGTTTGACAGACTGAAAGTCTAAACCGATTTCGATGTTGGGTGACCCCAAAATGGCGACAGTTGACAGAAGTAGAGATACCGACGGTGTGCAGACTTGCCGTAAGTGGCCCGCAGCCGTAGGCCTCATAAAGCCCCCCTCTGTAGTGAACATTGACTCGAATCCATTGTCGCGGCGGAACAATGCCCGACCCGTTTCCGCCGAATGGCATTTTCCCCCCGCCGCGTCGTGATGATTTACTCCTCTCGGAAATAACTCCGCCGTTCAGAAGTTGTTAGCGACAACAGGCTTTCGGCAATGTCCGATATCGCGGCAGAAACAACAGCCAAAACTGTAGATTTGTTGTGTTTCTGTCTCCTCACGCTGGTTTGGTCTTTTGCTGGCCTGATTTCGGCCGCTCGCCATCTTCAGTAGCGGCGTTAGTCACTATTTGGATGTTTTTCGGGCAACCTCACTGCAATGTCACTGTCACTTTTACTGTGGTGGTTGCCAGTTTGTCGTGTGTATATATACGTTTCTTGATACTGTGTTTTTTGGGGGATGGAGTTTCGACTAAAACAAATATTGTAGATTTCGTGTGTTCCTGTAGCAAAAGACCGAACCAGCGAGAGGAGACCTCGCAGACCACAAAACAGGTATGTTAAACTAACAGCCAAAACTCTTTCCGGTAACAGCCTTCACTTCATATCCCTACTTTTGACCAAACGCTACTATTGTCTCAGAATACGAAAAATACAGTAGATTTCGTGTGTTTCTGCCTTCTCTCGCTGGTTTCCTCTTTTGCTAAACTGGTTTCGGCTGCTCGCCATCTTCAGTAGGCGGTGTTATGTCAGTTTGGGTGTTTTTTGGGCATCCTCACTGCACTGTCACTGTCACTTGTACTGTCGGGGGAGAAATGGGGTTCCCTCAGATTTGCATTCTCTGGACAAATCTATTGACAATTAGAGGTTCTAGACAATTAACGCGAAATCTACGGTATTCCAACCCCTCGCAGATCACAAAACAGGTATGTCAAACTAATTATGTTTCTCACTGTGAACTGCTTCGAACGCCCACCGTCATAATAATATCTGTTTTTATGATTTTACCGAACGTTATTTACCTGGATGTGGCGAATGTAAGCGGAGCTCCAAGCCGGGTGTATTCCGGCATCCTCTGTCCACGTCACCTCATCTGAAACATATAAATACATAAATAGGGAGGATACGTGCCATAAAAATGTATACGAGGAGGAAAAATTGGCGATCAACCATTAATTATTATAAAATATGATTTTTTCATCCATTCAACTAAAATGATAACTTAGAGATTGGACTAGTGCACGCCATGACATTTTGCTTTGTACGAAACAAGAATGTAAATATGATAAATATTCTCATTGCGCCATCAGAATCATGATCGATATTTCATTATAGCAATAATACAATTCAGTATTCAAAACTGATAAAGCGATCAAATAAATTCCTGTTGGCAGAGGAATTAAATATAAATGCAGGCGGTTTCGCCCTTATCTGCATCAAAAATTAAGTTCTGAACGTTTCATTAATCACCTTATTTCATTCCATCGGCTCCGTTAGATTCAAATGGCGTTTACATTATTCAAGATTAAACGAATCTCCTGAGACTTTCATTTATGAAACAGTGGTAGGGGGGCCTTAGAGGTTTTTATGGGAAACGTGGAACTAATAAATATCAAACCGAAGCAATGAAATTCCTGCGAATAGCATTAAGCATAATAAAAGTCATCTTTTTATGTCAATTGAAATAATAATTATTATGCTTTCACAAAGTAGGGGGCCTCAAACACATTTTAAGATGTTCAGTGGGTCGTGTTTAGTAAAAGGTTAAGGACCACTGGCCTAAAGGGCATCTTTTGTCAGATTTTTTATTTTCGATTTTGTCGGTATCCGGCCTTGAAAAATTCTTTTTTCTTATTATCCACAAAATGGCATCACACGGCCTACACTGTGTGAGATCATACCGGAGACGGGCATCTCTCTCTACTGTTACTTCGTTCCGGTTGGGGCGGAAACTCAAAGGCGCCGCGGCCGGGAAAACTCGAATTAGAAAGCCGGCCTTTAAAAGACCGGCCTTTGGCGCAGAAACCATTAGAGAGAGAAAGAGAGAGAGGGGTATCGCCGGCACTCTAGACCGGACACGATTTTCCACCCATTCCGAGACCTAGGTAAACGCAAGTTATACAGCGCCTACATGTTACTGTACAAACAGAGGATTCCAATCTGATTCAAGGTTTGGATCGAGGTCTAAAAAAACGAAAGCACTCGTGGAAAGAATTCCAAGTAATAGAATAAGTACCGAGAATTAGAAGCTGGGAAAAATTAAAATTTTTATTTTAAGGCTATTTTTGAGGCCCACATATCTGCTGGTACACCAGCAATAGTGTGGAGTGAAATTTTTAGTTGATGGTATTCAAAAGAATAAGTTCTTGTGGTAGCCTATACATCGGGGAGTCATCGTAATCGTGACAACCTAGAAGTTTCTAAAAATCTATTAAAAATAAACTGAATGGTTAGTATATACACTGGTTACAACTATAACTCATTTACGTGATATTATTTGACATTAAACTTGTTTTTCGTATCTGCAATATATATTGTGGTGGACTTAGGCATGTGGGCCCTATTTCTAGTTTTGTTATAGGCTTACTAATGGTAAATAATGGTATACATTATGGTCCTGTAACAGATTGCATACACAGCTCACTGTCACTGTGACGACGGAAGATCTCCTTGGACTGCAAGGAACCTTTTTTAAAATGTTCCCCGTTTAAAAATAACTAACCGGGAAACGACTAGCGAGTACATAAACACTCTGAGGTACGTCCCTCCGGCGTTCGGGAATCTCGAATATGAAGCTTGCGAACCGGTTGGAAAAAAGAAATTCGCCCGAAACGGGCGCAAAACGAGTTATTAGAAAGTGGCGGGCAATCGAAGCGAGGACTAATCACCAGCCGGGGCAAGATGGACTGTACAGAGGGAGAGGAAAACTACCTAATGAAACCCGGTAGCGAAAGCGACGGCCTGAAAACGAAATTGATTCCCTTTCACGCGATAAACGACCGCTGAACAAAAAAAAATGATGTTTGTATCTGCAAATAACAGCCGTGTTATAACATTCAGCGAACTTCATATTCCGAACGTGCTTTCCGTTTGTAATAGTAATACGATTAAACGTGATTTACATTTCATTTTTTTTAATTGAAAACTGTCATTCAACTACTGCCTTGAACTATTGTTTACTATGGCAATAGGCGAACAATATCAGGTTGCATAAAACACGTTACCTTGGCTCCGTTACGATAAGGAAGCAGGAAATTCGGAAATTTAGAAATAACGTCATTGTTTTCTATCATTCTGTAGGGATACAAAATGCGAACCCGCACGTTATACAGTTGTCACATTATTAAGTGCGTCGTACATCCAGAAAAACCCAATGTTGCTAGTAATTAATTAGTAACTAGCACTAATACAGGACTTGGCTACTTGGCAGTAACTACCGAGAGGATGCTTCGTAAATACTTCGACAAATTCTGTCGCTAATTAAAAATTATTCTGCGTATATATTAAGGGTTGAAAAAATCATCCCTTAGTTTTGAAAAAAGTCATCAAGTTTTTAATAATCCCTGATGTATGGGTATATCTCAATTCGGAATTGTGGTAACTGGGTGAGACCAGAGGGGTCCGGAAAAACCATTCGTTTATTAAAAAAGTTTCGGAACCGAATTATATAAGGTGGAGGATTTTCTATCCTGATAAAGTTGTGGGAAATTTTTTAATCGTTTATTTTCGTTAGATCGAGTTTTATTACAGGCTAGGTGCAATTATAGACATTCCCTCTACTTGCCTTGCTGGTTTCGACTCGGTCCGTTGATTAGGAATTTGTTATTGATTGATCTCTCCCAAATAGAGCATACACGACAGAAAAAGAAAACTCTCGTTATGTATTTTATTTTTTATGTTATTAACGTAGGATTTCGAATGCGTCGAGAATAAATGTATGCCTACAGGTTAATTTTCAAACATTTAAGTCATTTGTTGACTCAATACCTTGCAATGTCTCATTTTCATAGATAGACATTATCGTACACAGGACGTTATATCCTACTTTCGAGTATTTCGATATGAATTCCAAGCCCCGTTAAGTCGAAGCCCCGTAAATCGCGTGACGAGCCTAACAGGATTATGTCAATCACAGACTTTATCGTTGCGTCAGTTGTGCCGTCAATTCCGACGGTTTTATGCGTTTCTATTTAGGCCAATTTTCATCCCCGATAATACTTATCGGTAATCATTCCTGGTATTTCAATCAATTTTATTCGAATTATATAGCGAAGACCTTGAGACGTTTTTCTTAAAAAAACAAAAAATACAACTGTCATAGAATACTTTGCCAATTAAGGGACGCAGCTGTTTTCGGTACAGAAAGTGGTACTGAGGAGGTCGGTGAAATGATTATCTATTTCGGTAAACTTGTTACCCACAATCGCATTTCACTTCTGCCCAATTTGAACGAATGAAATCGAGAAAACCTGATAGAACTGTTCATGAATTATGCACGTACTTTAATTTTCTTTCAGCTCACTCAGGACCTCTCCACCGTTCTAAACCAATCTTAATGACAATGGTCGAAACTATGTTGGCGCAGTATGTGTCTTTACACTACATGCGACTGCAGGAAACCTTAGTATTACTCTCTAATTCTCATCTTTTATCCTATAAAAACTCAAATGGGATTCAAATGCCCACGGCTTTCTTTCAGCGGGACTTCACTCCGTTAAGGAGTTAAAACATCCGGGGGTTTTTCATCCGCAATGAGTCCTAGCCATATATAGAAACAAGGCGTACTAAAATTATAGTTATTTCAACGTGTGGCCTGGAAGTTGTCGAAGGAGGAAGTAACACTAACACCCGAGGCTCTTTGGACAAAGCGGTGGAACAAATGCCCATTCGCAAAGCCGTTACGTAACCGCAGCCTCCGTCGACGGGGAAGGCCCTGCGTTGAAGGTATTTAAGAAAAAGAGAAAATGAATCCTCCAGATAACTATTTTCCTCTCGCCGACTGTAAATTTTGTTTTTCCTTCGAGGAAATTAAAAATCCATCCCAAGTCTGGTCGCCGAACAAAAAGTAACCGACGAGCCATAAACACAGGAATTACGATAACCAGGAACAGGCAGATAACCCCTCTCGCCTTATAACATAACTTATTATCCGCGAAAACTAACGACTTCCTTTCATCGCATCGGCTTGGAAAAAGTCGGTAGGATTTATTGCCATAAATCACAGTGATCAGAGCCAATTTACTGGCGGTGGACCGGCCCGCGTGATATTTCCGAAGCCGTTTTCAATACCCCGTGAAAACGCCTCAATTAGTCTATGGCTTCTAATAATTTTACTTCTAGTGCAATATACTGGATTTTATCAGGTGCTCTCGTGTAATCACTTGAGATTTGAACTTATAACTTGACAATAGTTCAAGGTAGTTTGGACAACCGCTGCCATCTAAAAGCGAAGTTAAAGGCCGCTTAAATACAAGACGCTTAAGTTCCGGAAAAAGGAGTAGCGCTTCGAGTGATGGTACAGGAATGATTTTTCAATAAATTATTAAAATCAAGATAAAAAATTAACTAATAAGTAGTAACAATAAACTACGGAAGGTTTTAACCGGTTTTAGTTACTGTTTCAACACTAACAAAAGGTGGGTTCATTACAGGCCCATTGTTAAAGACGTTACTGTCACTTGTTTCCGTTTAAATCGTGGCCCTTAAAAGTGATGATCCGTAAATCGTGGTAGGATCTTGCCCACCAGTCTCCCTTTCACCTCAAGAACAGCCAATCGACTTAAGAAACAGATGAACTTTGTACACTTTTTCAGTTCATTCCCTTCTCAAGGTGGAATTTGTGAAAGGTTTGCTCTCAAAACTGCCGGGCGACTGGTTAGATTCTGTACTAATTTGCTCTTCTTCATCGTCGGTTCATTTTTGTCGTCGATTCCTCCCCGCTTTCTTCATGACTTAATAGTCATGAATTACAAGTAATTTAGCAAAACACCATTGTAATGGACGTGATGAATTCCTTTAGGAAATACATAATTGGCTATGGTGGCAATAATAAAGTAACGATCCAGCCCACGAAATTGTTAAATTCTGTTTTTCGTAGGTCGAATATACGAGTTTAAAACAAATGCGATCGGCTACGACCGAGGACCGAGGTTTTTGCGTTTATTCCTGGTTAAGATTTACTGTTGCAGTGGAGAGTCAGAGGCGGAACGTTGATCAATAGATTCAATGCCATACTACCATACAGAAACCAGTCTAAGTTTTAGTTTTCGACTAAATCTAACTTATACTGACTTATAATCAGTTTAGCAGTTCAAAATCTAAAAATTATTAATCTCTCGTATTTCATCTTTGGACAAAGTAGTACCAGTACTGTAGGATGCTTCATTCGGCAACCTCATGCCTAAAGTAAGTTTTTACTTTCTAAAGCGTGTCCTACTGAGGATGGTGAGTAAGCGCCGGAAAAGGCCAATCAATCAACGCCGACGATATTTTACGGTTCGGAACGAAGTGAAACCTTTCCACACGACTATATATATGAAGCTGCACGCAGAAAAAGACGCAGCTCAATTCCTAGGGAAGTCTTACAATACCTAGTTTTCATTCTTCGACGGTTACACCCGCGTAAAAACCTTCCTGCTCGTTATTAATAGGTGAGGGCGGGGGCGGGGTAGATTTCATGCATTTTAATAAGGCGTAACGTAATCGAAGCGCGTAAAATGTACAAGAAGTGGATAACCTGCACCAAGACGGAAACGGAAAGCGCCTAAGTTATTCAACATATCGTGGCCGGCCTCAATCAATATAAAGACCCACAACTGCAGTCGGTAATTGCCATACCCAAACGTAAAAAAATTATTCTATTTTAAACTTATATAAAACTAAATATACGTCAATAAAACAATTAAATTACTATTGTGGGTCTGACTCACGTCGACACGGGAAGTCTGCGTTTTGCATACATTTTCTGTTAGAGCTCGAAGGCAGTATCCATACTGCGAGAAATTGCCGCTTGCGCAAAAATAATTAAATAAATTTAATTTATAAAAAAAAATATAACGCGGCCATATCGGAGTTTCGCACGGTCCCGTTTCGCCGACGTCCGGTCCAATTTCGAAGCACGGAATTCCGTATTAAAAAAATTATCGATCAATCGGCCAATTAAGCTCCCCGACCGTATTGAATGTTAGTTGCGCAATATTCATGAAAATTCCGTCCGAAGAACGTTCCGTACACTGAAAGCGGGTCGGTATACTGACGGAAATACGGTCGGCCGGGAAAACTTTCGATGACGCGCGGGAAGGAATTATAAAACTGGAGTTTATTAAAAGAATCCCGCCCCCACGTTCGGGATTCTGAATTAAACTGGGATCCGCTGTTTTCCAATTCAAATTTCCGAGCAGCGGATCCTCCCTCCGAGTGGAGGAGGACACCCTTCGTTTCAGACTGCGCGACTTATGAAAATAACGTCAAATAATATTCTGAAGAGACCACATATCAAGCGCTGAAATGGAAATGTGCGAAGCGTTTATAATTAAAAAACAAACAGAAGTATTCATGTACCGCATATTTTATTTTTATCTGTCTTATCAGTCAGCTCGCTCGTTAGACACTAATTGTAGTGAGATAACTCGGTCAACACTATCACTACACTGTTAACCGAGTGTTAACTATACCAATAACTAAAATATATAATGCTATCAGTTATAGCGCAGCCTCAAAGGTATGTGGGAGTGGGGACGTATTCACGCTACGTCTACTGAAGATAATAGACGGGGGGCTACCCGTACATCACGAAAAAATATTTTTCCTCCGAAAAACCAGTTATACTTCATTCCGAACAACGTTGTTTATGACAGTATTGCGATGTTTGAACTTTTCTATCACCCTTTAGTTCTACATCTTGTTAGGGCTAAGTATAAGTGACGGCCGCTCGCATACATATTACAGATGTATGTATTTAAGCATATAGGATAGATTTGAAACTAAGTACCGTGTAGGTTCGAACCAGTTTTTGTATTCATAATGAGTGGATCCCAATAAATCCTTATCGTAAAGTTGGTCTACTTTTTTGGGGCTCTTACAGCCGAGGCTGGCGAGGGAGGACGGCAATGGTATTTATACGGGCTGTAAAGGTCTCTCAAGTCCCTGTGACCTTTTTGGTTTTGCAATTATTATAATGCCGACACACACCACCCCCCTCCAACCATCAACGTTCGGAATTTGAAACCGATCTCGAATGTTCAATTATTACAAGTTACCAAAGCATGAGTTTCATTCATTCGACCTCGATTTTGCTACCGATTTGATTTTAATGACTTAACCGCAGTACAAAGCGAGCGTGTACCCCCGCTTTCCTCCGACCGGAGTCTAGATTGGTGTTAGGGGGAGTTCAAATCCAATTTCATATTTGAATAGACTTCATTTTAAAGCCCGCCGACTCTATGTAAAAACGAAATTGTGTGAGCGCTGACTGTTACATACCGTTGTAATTCTACAAATTTTACACAACATATTCAAACGTTCAACTTAAACGTGTTCCTCAAGTTCGAATATGCTACCGAAATTGAGAGAAATATTTTTGGATGCGGAGCCAACGAGAGGAGGACAATGCTCAGTGGGTGGATTTTTTTGTGGGGCCGATCTGAAGTGAGACCCACCCAAGCACGTGTGGCGACCCAGCCAACACAATACACAACTGACCTGGCTTTGACCGGAACAACGGCGTGGGGCCTTAAAAGATATTTTTCCTACAAAATTCTAGAGAAATCAAACGAAAAACAGTACGAGTTGCGAATCATTATATTTCAACTTCTCGCCATCTTCGGTAGTGTTGGTTATAGAGGGAAACACAGTCATGTCCGCACATCAGCATCCAAGATGAGAAAATAAAATTAAACAATCAGTTCTGTAAAAAATTAATCCTGCTGGTTTAGCTTATATTTCCGCTGGAGATTTACAGGCGAGTTGGCCGCGCTCAACAACGTTGCAAGACACCACCAGAAACAATTCTTGGTTTGCCATTGTTCTTCCGACAACGCTAATTGTTGCGTGGAAAATACCCTTTTGCTGACAGACAGTTATATAACCTGAAGACAATATCGGCTTCCTGTGAAACTGTCACAATTACAGTGGAATCGTCCTATTCAAGTGCCGAGGTGGCCTCCAGAACGGGAATTAAAATTTGTCCGTCTCCTATTCGGGAGCAATTAAAATATACACGACCCGGAAAAGGCGCATAAATCGTCCCGGAATCGGGAAAGGCCTCGCGTGTCCCCCGATAATGAAACTTTTCGTTGGCCGACGGCAAGCAGGGCTAGGGCGAGGGCCCTGCCTAGGCGGTCGCTCGCTCAATAAATAACCCGGTAAAATAACTCGGCCCCCACCTGTAAAAACCATCGGGCCGATGAAAATATATACGCCGCCCGGGGCCAGATTTTGTGCCATCCCCAACCCCCGTTTATATCCAACGGTTAGCATATTACATGACTCGCGAGTAGCATCCAAAAACAAAAGCCTGTTAAGGGAGTTAAATACACTGATGTCTTGTATTCAAATTTGAAAATTCACCCCTCTCCGCAGAACGATTTAGAACCTTCACTATGAACAGACCAACATCTAACAAACCTTCGGCAAAGGTGATAAAGTTTGAGGTGTCCGCCGGGCGATAACCGGGTATAATTTGCGCGGATATCAGGCGACACGCTTGTTTGGTCCTAGGCCAGAGACCGGGTTTTGGCTCCCCGCCACCGTCAGTAACATTAGTGACATGGCGCAGCCACTCGAGGTAATAACCGTGCGGCGGTGGTGGCAACCCTTCCTGGTGGGGGGGGCTCCATCGACAGCCGAATGCTACTACCAAGCCGGAACAAACATATAGTTTTATCTACTTTATCCTTATTGGAATTTTAACTAATTGCTCTAAATATTCTAAGTTACTGATAAGCAATTAGCTTATATGTTAAGTACGCTGAAATTTCTCCTAACAGACATGATAAATTTCTCACAATTTTCCTTTCAACCCAAGTTCCGTCTGGACCTGAAGGTCAATGATTTTCCACATACAACACAACAAAACTTGGCAAGATCAGAGTAAATGAGCGGTATTTTATATTCCTGTCTATTTTTTTAATAGTTTACAGTTAATTGAAAATCTGAGATCTGGCCTTTTCACTAGATTTTTACCTCATATAGCCTGCTACATAGTGTAGTAGTGAAAGTTTAATGAAGGACATACAATTTATTATTAAAATTTATTCCATACAAGATTTTCTCCCATTAATCTACACTGATAAATTAAATTACAATTCGACCGAAAGGACAGTGTCAATTTTCTCAAGGCACTGAATCCCAACAAAAGAACCAAGAATTGTGAGGCTGGAGTAACAGCGACAGCGTGTTTCCGCCATGCAATCCAAGGATGCATGCCAGGATATTCTAGTATTAAACTGTATGATTAAACGCCACAGAAATACGACTAAAAATAAATTAATAACCAACACTATTCGGACCTTGAATTCTTCGTTAGGCCGGTGTTCGCAAAAGAAAGCTGCCCTAACGGCAAATCTCAACTCGAGAGATTTAAATTTGTACGCCTGTCGCATAAAAGCGTTCTCCAAAGTGCAATAGGGCAGAAGGCAGGAGCTCGGAATAGGGCGGAAGAGTCCGGGCTACGACAATAAAAAGACCGTGCAGTTCCAAAATTTAAAAAACCTTTTTTTGAGTTTCCAACCTAACTCCTTAGTCAGTCTCACAAGGTTTTAAAGCAACACAATACGCGTATATTACAGTTTCAACATGCCCCGCAAACGCGGGCAGGTAATGCCGACATGGGCACAGCGAGACTGTCAGCGAGCTAAGTGGACCGAACGCATCGCAAGCTGCAAGCCTGCGGCTAGTCCTCTATTTACAAATGAAAATTCCGATATGAAACATTTTCACAAACATGTTTTCCGGCCGTGGTCACGTCCTCAACTGCTTGATGCCCGTGTCCTGCAAATCCAATCGCATTGTAGCCCCCACAAAGGAGTTTCGAATGCTAGCCTTGAGGAAACGCCGGGGAGCGTCGTTTATTTATTGAGCCGGGGACTATTTAATGAACTTTACAATCCGGCGACGACATCGTCAGTTGCGTTACGTCAATAATGACGTGCAGGATCTCAGGGCGACAGAGATGTCTGTTTACCAACGGAATGTTACTGCCTCCGTATCCTCGAAATTATTGTAGTTGACTAGTAAAAAAAAATGATGTTACGAAATCTGGTCATGAAATGTACAATTCACAAACATGAAAATAGTACAATTGCATTAGTGCAGGCCGCGCTACAGCAAATTAAGCCGTTTAAGGCATTTGAGAAGGTCTTTTATTTCATTTAATAAAATGGAAATGAAGCAGGAGTCGGGAAAAGTTTAGACACTACTCTCTCAGATCCGAGTGTATTTATGCAATTCAGTTCTAATTATAGCTGTGTCTAATTATAGCTATTACAGACAATTCGAGGTAGTTTTATAGGCATACTTCGATTAATTAACATAACCGAAATTTAGAATTTGGAAACTAGAAATAAATTCTCACAAAGTTTCGTTAAGACTTCTCTACCGATTTAAACTACTGTATCTCTGTATACCATTTTCGGCTCTCGCCATGGTAACTTGCATTCGTTTAGTTAATAGTGAGCTACGTACTTCACCTAAAAAGCGCTCTAAAAATGCGACAGTTGTCGAACTTTATTTGTGAGATGTTGTGTGTGTTATTATTACCGGCATGACAACCATCAAAATCTGAGATTAATTAACGCTACGCCCGGTCATTGCTGATGAATGATAAATAAAAAAAATTCCGACTTTAAAATTTCACAAATGACGAAGTGTCCTTATCCATTAAATGATGCCGACTGAGCATCCATTCCCCCAGACTATCCAGCTTGCGTCGAACATTAATTTCCGAAATTAACCCATGATAAATGAACCAATAAGCGAACACAAGTCGTAATTACGACCTGTACAGATCAAGTTGATAAACTGCTGCGATTCCGGGCACAAGGTCAAATATTACAAATATTCCCGCATTCGCCTATCCGCAGAAAAGATCTTACTACCTTTAGGTTAAACCGTTTTTAATGTGAAAAAAAACGTTATGCGGCAACCGGAGGGAAACTCCTGGGGATACATGCAACGGAAATTCGTTAAGTTAAGGAAATAATCTTCGTTTAGAGGCGAAAAGGTTTGATGGAGGTAAGAAAAAGATTTTAGTCTTTCCACCGTACAGGTCGAAACCATCTCCCGATAGACAAACTCGTAACAAAAAAATACCCCTAATTTCCATTTAACCGTGGACAGATTACACTTGCTCCAATAATAATGGAGATAATGTAAATCCGATCTACTAAATAATATCTGGTCGATAGAACGCGTTGAATCTGTAAATTATATCAGTAAATTATAATATTCATAAATTATGATTGGCCTTATCGCCGCCCTATCGGTACCGAGTAAAACGAAAAGCTTTCGCTTCGTCTACAGGATTTTTCGAACCGTTGTTATTAATTCCAGCAGTCTCAGATTCTTATCTCCTATATTGGGGTTGCATAAATTATGTATTAAATAATGTATTTGAGCCCTTCTCTATTACTTCAGTTTAGCGTTTTTAGCCCTCCACCACCTTCAGCAGCGCAGTAGCATAATTAATTGCGGTATATATAATATGGATTAAGAGACATTTCAAATCTGACGAGTTTACTGGGGCTATTAGAGCAGCTTTCGTAATCAATTCAAATTTGTAGTTGATTCGGTCTACTACCATCGATATTTAAACTGGCAACGGCTCTAAGCTACATATATATAGTTATCGGGTCATGTTGATATTTGGATATCTGGTCTTTCTATTTTCATATGGCGCAATATAATTAGAGGTGCTATGTTAAGCTCTTAGAATATTGGAATGTATTCTTGTCTGGTTTTTTCGTTCGGGACGTTTACGAGCTCTCTCTCTCTCTCTGCGAATGAGCTTTCTCCTTCGCCCCATGCATCACCGGGGTAGCCTTTCGCGCTGTTCATGGGAGGGGACCCATTCCGGGCCCTCTATCCCATTGAGCTATTCCGCACCACAATCGCCAGCGACTTCAATCTTTCCCTATTCCGTACAGACTCGCACTAAACAGGTATCGGGAATGGCAACTAATTGTTACAGGACAAACTACCCAAACAGTTCTCTCGCAATCGTAGTTCACTCATCCCATTCTGTTCGGTGTGTCCCGGCCTTTAATTTTACGGCCTCCATTAATTCAGAGACGTAATCCATCAATTCTGAGCCACCTTCTGGGAACCTATGGTGCTATTAAAATGGTCGAATTTTCGCTTGAATTAAAGAACTGAAAAAAATATGTATTTGCATATATATTTTAACGTGCAGCGACGGGTTGACGGCTGTCGAGAGGGGTTATTATTTCATTCTATTATTAACGCAACTCTACTGATAAGTAGGAGATGTGGAAACCGGTCTCGCTTCGGATACTCGCCTATCTTCTGTAACTGTTGTCGCGGTTACTCATTTTTCATTCCGCTCACTTTTGTTACATTGAGTTGTCAGAGTAATTCCGTTGCAGAAAGAAAACTGTTTCAATTGAAACGCCATTTTCCAGTTTTCCCACAGTCGTTAAGAAATTTTCCAGCGCCGGTCTCACTCCAAATCGCCCGTTGCTCTATACCTCAGTCTCAACCTCAGGTAAATTTTTCTACTGTTCCATAATAAAAAAGAAAATTAAACCTAATTTTCATACTATTACATCTCTTCAGGGCAGCAACATTTCGTAGGCGGCTGGTTCATCGAATTCTGACAATGAAAAATAAATATTAAATATGAATTCCTAAAAATGAAAAAACTGGGTTCTTTGAACAGTACGATATCTGTTAATGAAAAACCTAATTATTATAATATTTCTGTGCTGATGTTACTTAAGAGTACAAGATCTCCATATCAAATTAAAGAGCGGGAAGTTGTACACGCTTAATGTTGTTTACTTCGTAATTTTGAAGTCTGTAGCCAATCTATTTCCTTTTATAGATTGTCTTATTTAATTTTGCGTTATATTTTTTATAACGCATAAATTACGAAATAGATAGGACTATACACGCTAGTAGAAAATTTATATTTTTTCGGTATGGTGCCGTAATGAATATTGTTAACATAGTTGAAATATTTTTATTATAAAATCGTAATAGTTGTCACGATATCTTCAATTAATCTTGTAAGGACATAACTGATAATTCACTTCACTGTATTCCTAAATAAAATACAATGAAATTAAATTTAGAAAGCCGAGGGGGGAATTGAAACTACCATTATTAGTGCGATTTTCAGACAAGGTGTTTCGGCTCTTCGCCATCGTCAGTTGCACTCCGTCGGTAATGCGGTGAGGCCCTTGAGCTGTCGCCGCGCTTTTCCGTAGTAGAGCTGTCAGTTCTTTAAAAAGATTTAAGTTTTTCTCGCTCATTTTGGTGACAAAGCCCCGACTTGTAATAAGGGACGGAGTGAGGCGAAAAGCAGATCCATTTCGCGGAAATAGAAAGCGAAATTATTTAAACTATGTATATTGACACTTGTACTGTATAAAATCTAGATGCTTCCATAACTCAAGACTGTACTTACAGTTTCAAAAACTGAAATATTTAATCGGACAGCCGTTTCGGCGAGACGTCTCGGATTTGGGCTCCGGTCGGGTTACGTGTTTGCGGTGGTGAAAATGCGAAAAAGAATTTTTTCCTCCGAACTCAAAATGGAAACTCTGTACGAGAGCGCGGCGTAAAACGAACGTAAAAACCCGAAAACAGGTGACGACATGCACCCTACAACGCCTAGTTTGATACTGAACGCGTTGCCAGGGCACTGCGTATACCAAACCTCCCCACCCCCCTTCAACCTCAACAGAATACAGAGGTGGGGATTTTTCTTTTGTCCCGTCAGCATTTAGTCCCAAATTTTAACATCCGAAATAAATATAAATTTTTATCTTCAAATCTTGAAATTCAATTTATAAACTACCGTTTCCATCTTACCCAACCATTATATTCAAACAACAATCATTTGGACATAAACATTTTTCGGATAACGTATTCAACTATTTACAATTGACTGATAAAATGGAAATTGTAATTTAAATGTTTTTAATATAAATGACATCAAGTTCAAACGTGGTAACGGGGTTCGAAAAGAACAAAACGAAAGCAGAATGCTTCATTGATAGCGGACGTGTTTATTAAGCAATTCACAGTTTTGCCAGTGATGGCAACAATGAGAGTGAAGATTACAAATCTGATGATATACTAAAACCAACATCTACCTCCAATGGACCTACTAATTTTGGTCAATGCAGAATAACATTAAAAATGAAACATTTCTTAAATTTTTTTATACTGAAATATTTTCCCTAGGCCCGGAGTTGAAAATTTTTTGAGGATTTGATTATGTTTAATTTGAAATAAATACAGTTTCAATTTAGGAGGGAGGCTGTTAAGAAATAAAAATGTGAATCTTGTTAGAAATTATTTAATTATTACTCACACACAGCATCGAGAATTCCTTAGAGTATATTGATTTTGATAATCAAATATTAATATTTGAGGGGGACTTAGAAATTTCTATATGAAACAATTACAAATGATATTTAATGTAAGAGAATGTTATTTAATATTAAAAAATAATAAATACATTACTTTCTTATTAATGGTCCTATTATGCATTTATTAAATTAATTAATTGAGAAGTTAATTACTTGTCATTAAAATGAATGCTTGAACATGGTTTTTTGTATTTTCTTTCCCTTATAATTGTTAATACTACTTTTTTTCCTAGTAATTATGCCAACACTAATATGAATTATCCATTGAGAAAATATTTAAAACTATCCCAAGTAAATTAATATCGAATATAATTTTCTGTATACTTTTGAAATTAATATAGTGCATTTTTAACAGAATAAAAGTGGATGAATCAGAAATGTTAAAGAGGATATGACAGAATTACAAAATTAAAAATAACAATAATACCATTTATTATTTTATATGTATTTATAAATACAAATCTACTGTGCAAGTATTTATAACATAGTATAAGCCTAAATAATGTAGACTAAATCCATCTTTTGTGTCACATATCTTTAAGATGTTAGTTTAACAGAGTTAAGTTAATTTCATCAGATTTCATCATACCACCATTTTCTCCATAATTTTTTTTTTAATTGTCGACAGTTATGTGTTAACAATATACATACTAAGTCACAGAAAAATTTACACTTCAAATATGTATAAATAACAAATAATTATTAAAAAAAAAAGAAAAAGAACAACACTTGGTACATTAAACATTTCATGATGGCACATTAATATATATATTTTTGTATATATATATAAAAAAATTTTTAAACAATCGCTATAACGAAATATTCTAATTTCTGTTTGCAAAATAAAAATTACAAAAAACCGCAGAATAGTCGCAGACCGGTATGAGATATGAGCCTTAATGGGATGAACAAATATGTGTGAGGGGGAGGGGGAGATTTATAAAATAAAAATCAGTAGGACATCTCTTACAAAGAAGACAAAAACAACTTTCAGCATAACTCCATCACTGGGACAGTCCATTCCTCATAGTGGGAAAAAATAATATATATAAAGGAATCCAACATCTTATAAATAGAATACACTCTTTTAAAATATACAAAATGTACATGTTTAAATACTGGTAACTAAATCTTTTAAAGCCATACTACAAGAAAAAAATCGTCAAAATTACGCATTGTTAAAACTGATAAAAATATTTTTTTTAAATTGTTTAAACATATATATACCTATATATATTTATTTATTTCGGTACATATTATAGGGACAACATTATTAACAACCATTCCGTTGACTTCTTAAGGAGTCCTACTGACTAAAATGTAAGTACCATCTATTTATTTTCCAAGCTGCTGCTGCACAGTTACATCATAGTTATCCATAAAAATAACTGTAATAAATCTTAAATATAATCTCTATATATATTTACAAATTTTGCTCATTTTTTTACAATAAGCACAATATATATTTATACTTTTATATATGTATAAAGCTTAAATGATTTGTCTATTTTTAAGGTGATAAAAATTTAAAACATCTTTATTTTTTTCTGTTGTCATCTGAGATTCTGTACAAACATACATTTAAATACATAGCACACAATAGCAACTGTACACAACTAGAAATGATAAAATACAAGAATCGTTTGCTGTTCATTATTATTATTATTATGGGAGCCGGTTTTTAGAGACGGCCAGAAAGGTGGCTTTCGACTTTAACTAGAGTGCAAAAACTTAAAAGAGCCTGTGCACCCGAAGACATGAATGAAAAAATTTTTCATTTTTAGTTTTGCCTATCAAATAGCTATTTCAACTGTCCGGCCATTAGCTGAATGAAAAACTAATTTTAGAAAAAGACTGGGCAGCATTATTCAAGAAACATTACAAAATTTAGTTAAAAATAAATTATAATTCATAACTGAACGATTTATTCATCTAGCAATAGAGATCTGTATCTAGTCGTCTGAGGAATTGTTCCTGATAAATATTAATGCATTAAAAAAAATTGAATTTATTATAAAAGAATTTAAAAATATAAAATTTAACACGTATTTTTAACATACATAATAATTTGTGCCCTCTCAGCTAAAAAATAAAAAATGCCAACAATGACGTGATAAGTAGGACTTCTTTTTCAGTCTTAGCCACAGTCAGAATAACTGATTTCAGAAGAAGAGAAATTATTTCACAGAATTATTAAAGAGAATTAAATATAAAAAATATTATTTGTGACAATCCAGGTTTTTCTGTTATTAAATAGAGGAGGAGAAATATCTTCCTTTAGAGAAGGAGACATTTATAAAAGCCAACTTTCAAAAGAGTATTTTAAAACAGAATTATTGGTGAAATTAAATAAATAAACATAATTACATTTCTATGTATTTTTTTACATAAATAATAAAAATTTACAACAATAAATAGTTATAATTTGTTGAAATTTATAAATTGTATACATAATAAATATAAGAATGAGCAAAAAATAGATTCTATGTTACAATTGCACAATTTAAGATTTTTTTTTTGTACATTGATGAATAATTTATAACGAGCGGATCAGTACAAAAGTAAATACAACAATAAATTTGTTTGCTACCTAAAATGATTTAAATATAACCAACTGATATAGGCCTCAAAGAACAGAATGCATAAATGAACACTATCCGCTCTAATTACTCATGGCTATGTGCACAATGTAACAAAATGAAGAATAAAAAAATATTTACTTTTCTATAAATTATTTTATGGCAATAAAAACTTTCATTATTTTAAAACATAAGTTACTTTTGTATAATATGTACATTATACATAACAGAAAAAACAGTTAACAACAACGTACACTATTCTTTGCAAAATGAACCCCCTCCCTTTTTTCTTTTTAAATTCAATTTAAACGGTAAAAATTAAAAATTACAATAACAGAATAAAATATTGATTTAAATTTCAAATTGAGAAGAAAATAAATACATTTTTAAACGTTTTAGTTGGAACATTCTTGAGAAGCTTAATCAAAACCTAAACCGACTGGTAATATACACATTGAATATCTTCCGCACAGATATTACATTAAATGACTGATTTTTTTTTAAATACATCACATTCCCAGTTATCTCAATACATTAATGAAACAACATCAAAAATCAATAAAGATTAAATGTGACAGCTGCTTAAATATATTATCTGTAAGGTAAGGTCAGTCTCTAATTACAATTAACAGTCACAAACATGACTGAAATTTAATCAATTTTTCAATACAGAAACTTTTAATAAACTATTAACATCCGCACAAAAATTTAATGCCAGAAATTATACAACTTATGTTAAATGATATGTAGGTGTGAGACAACCGTTTTAACATTCATTTGTGAAAGGAAAAATGTTAAAAGTTAAAATTAAAAAAAAC
This sequence comes from Lethocerus indicus, assembly GCA_019843655.1. Lineage (NCBI taxonomy): Eukaryota > Metazoa > Arthropoda > Insecta > Hemiptera > Belostomatidae > Lethocerus > Lethocerus indicus. The sequence continues at coordinate 8,332,672 of JACDQD010000011.1, forward strand.
TGTCCCTCAGTAAAAAAAATAATTAAAACAAAATAAGACTACTATTAAAGAATAGTGGAAATATTATAAAGTTTTAACGGTAATTCTACTTAAATAGTCTTACCACAATTGGTGTTTCAACTTTACATATAGGTAAATGACAATGGTATCAACACGAAATATAGTTATTTTTTTATAAATAATGTCGCATTACCTATTTCGATTTTTTCGTCTGCTCAAATATCTATCTACCAAATATACCAGTTTGACACACTTTTTCAATTTTTTTTCACCTAGGAGGATTAACATAAGTTCATAAAAATCCAGTCGCGACTCAATTCAATTTGTTTCCGGGATTCTCCCTCATGTAATTTTAACCTTACAGCTAAAACATATTACACATTGTTAAAAACAAAAACACGCACCTCGATGGCGGTCGACTAAAACAGGAAATACTACTTTTATAGTTTACAGTGTATATAAATTTTTCTTTTCCTCTTTTTCTAAAAAAGAAACATTCCAGAATACTGCTCTCCGAAATTTCACAGACTCGGAACAGAAAATTTTAGTCTAGAAAAAAATCACGCTTTCTTTTTCCCGTAATTTCACAAATCTGCGGCCGACGCTCAACGGGCTAAATGTGTTGTGTGTGTGTGTGTGTGTGTGTATGGGATTGACGTGAGTGCGAGTTGGGTCTTACTCAGCATTGGAGTCCCCCTTGAGTATCGCGGCCCTCAGCTCGACTAGCTCTCCTGCCTGATAGAGGCGCTTGATGCCGCGCGGCAAAGCGCGGCACGATGACAGGTTGAGCGAAGTGAGCAGCGGGCACTGGCTCAGTATTGCCCTCACCGGCTCCAAGCTCACCGAAGAGCCGCACAGGTTCAATACCCTGCAGGACAGAAATACATAAAATAGTTTAGAATACCTGTTTCGTGGCCTGCGAGTGGTTGGAAGTGGGTGGTTGGAGGGGGGGTGGAAGGTGAGTTTAAAGTGACCTCGAGGACCAAAATTTATTTTAATAGTTAAAATAGTTAACTATTTTAATAGTTTTAATAGCCAAAAATAGTTTTAATAGTTAAAATTTATTTTGATAGTTAATAGAGATACGCCAGGAGGAAGTCTTTACCGCTGATATTTCTGTATTTTGTTGTGTTTGTAGATGTTGGAATTAAATTTTGTTACCATAGATTTTGTGTGTTTCTGTCTCCTCTCGCCAGTTTCTCCTTTTGCTAGACCGGTTTCGGCTGCTCGCCATCTTCAGTAGCGGTGTTAGTCAGTTTTGGCATTTTTGATATCATTCAGGCATCCACCATATACACGACAAGCGGACAACCGACGCAGTACAAGTGACAGTGACAGTGCAGTGGGGATGGCCAAAAAACATCCAAAGTACCAAAAGTGACTAACACTGCTACTGAAGTTGGTAAGCAGCCGAAACCGGTCTAGCAAAAGACCAAAGCAGTGAGAGGAGACAGAAACACATGAAATCTACGATAATTGTTTAATAGAAATGACAAAAATAATCTATTTCCTATGAAAGAACAACCAATATATATATATATATATATATATATATATATATATATATATATATCTTTTATATTTTAAAATATTGTTATTTATAATACATTGTATTTTTCTAGATGTTTTAATTTAAACCATTATTAAACATGCTGGTGGCAATGGAAAAATTCTGTACTGCGTGTTCAGACAAAATTAGGTTAAATAGATGAAGGCTCCTAAAAATTCAATATATAAAATTCTTCAGTCTCCCTAAAGAATGATTGTCTCATTGATGAGAGTCATGGAGAAAATTATTTTTTCTTAATTTTTTTTAATTCTGTATCTTGTTTATTTAGAAGTAATTTGTATAACTAAGGTGGGTACTTAGGTTGTTCTGATATTTAATATAAAGTAGTTGAACTTGTTTAGTGAACTGATCAACTTGTTTAATGCCTACAAATCAACCACAGGAGAAGAAATGCCTATGATTCAAATTTGCAAATGAAAGAGAATTCAGTTTGTCACTAAGATTCTCATTGATGCCACATTTCTAAAAACCACAATACATGCCAAACCACATCCACTGGCTCCTTATCTCAAATCTAATTTAATTATATATGGGCATCCCACCACTTGTACTGAAGCTGCATTTTATCTGTTCTTTCAAATGGGAAGCAGTTTTTATGGACCAAGTTACAGAACTAAATTTTTAATATATGAGTATAATAACAAAAAAATTTAACATAAAACAAATATTTTTTTGCTAGGTATTGATGAGCTACCAATCAATATAAATTATTTGTAATAAAGGTGCATAATTAATTGAGAGAAACACTTCAGTTATAAAATGAGGCCCTGAAAAAAATATGAAAGAATGACCCCATTGGTTACGGTTTAGAGAGACTTCATAGAATGTTCTGAGATGACTGAAATCATTTTGTAATGCACATATGGTGTGTCTAATATCAGTATGGTGTCTAAAGTCAGTTTAGTCACATGTTGGCTATGAATGAGCACTTTAAAGAAATGTTTAATAATACAATTTTTGCCAGTTTTTAAAAATAATGTCCACAATATATACTGAATACTCATGAGTGTGTTTTTATAGAATAGTATTAGGAAGAGAATTATTAAATTTCCAGGGTTTCTAAATAGACAAATCACAAATTAATTTATCTAATTTTAACCAATGAAATTTCCTTTCCGACTGTTTGTTCTGTGAGCAGTCACTTGAGCAACATTTGGCGTCTCTCTTTTAATTCTGAAAATGTTTTTTAAAAAATGAAAATAACGCTTCATTTCTAAATTCACTGCTTTCTGATTACTGCTGCTGGATTCACTGATTGATCTGGGGCTTTAATGGCATTGTCATAACGTAGAACATACCGTTTCCAATCACTAAAGACAAATGATGGGCTAAAGGTATATAGAAACTGACTATATTCATATTATGTATGAGAAGTATATACCTGAGTGGTGACTTTTCGGCGTGGTGGGCCAAAACGTTGACAGCGGCATCCAACGACTGAGTCGCGGTACTCCAACCTAAGTCAACTTCGACAAGGCTGTGAGCCCACTTCTGACAGATAAGTTCCAGTCCAGAATCGTTGATTCTGGTTACATCACATCCTAGCGAAAACGAGATGATCATGAATGCACACTTGGGGGCCAATGGGCTCATTACGGTAACATCGCTGCTATTATGATTCATAGAGAAATTCTTTAAATTAAATTACTTAAAGAAGTTGATCTACTAGTGCAGAACTTTAAGCGCAAAAATGATACATTAATTACACATAAAACAGGCATGAGTTATACCATTTATATATTTTTTTCATTACTTATATTAAGTGGAATTATGGTTTCCCCATTATATGCCTATATACCATTTATTTAAAATAGTATTAACGGTATACTAATAAAATGTAAATTTATTTCAAACATGTTATATTTATACTTAATTTTGAATGTAATAAAGCAATTAAACTTGTTGTGTCCCTCAAAACTGCAATTAAGAAATGTAACAATGTTAAACACTTGCTGATAACAAGTAGGTAAGAAATAAATATACATTATATCTTTTTTATGCTACTGAAAATGAAAACTATTGAGTCAATGATTTTCTTAATCTTGCATTTTTCTTACTTTTCCAATTTAAATATTTTATTATTATTTCTTTTTTCCAATTTTTTAATAAAGAAAAATAAAGGTTTTTATTTAAATATTTTTGTGAAATATATAATGCAATTGATTCTGGAACTGTTATTAGTCAATGTATATTCTATTCATCAAACAACTCTGAAGTCTAAAAAATACCACTGTACACATCCACACATTTACTAACCTCAATTAGATAATGTTAATCCAAGCATAATGTTAATTGCTGTGATCATCTCATTCAACAATGTTAATGCTAGTGATATTTATGAGTTTTTGTTCCAAACTTTCTACCGTCAGTATAATTCATGCCAAGCATTAGTTCAAATTGTACAATAATAATATCCGACTGACTTTTAGAAAGAAACAGAATTTCATCAAATATTTTCTCATTAAACAAATCACCGTACCGGAAGAAATGAACTTTTTATTGTTCATGACTATTAGTACTGCATCATTGGTATAATATATAGTAAAATCAATAGTTATTAAATTATTTTTAATCCCTGATAGGTAAATTTCATCTTATGAACAAAGAAAGAGTAGTCTGAATCGTATGAGATTAATTTCAGAGATTCCCGTTCTTACTTTTTTTTAAACATACCTGAAAGGAAAAGATGTTCAAGGTCCCATGCGGGTACACGAACCAACGATGAGTCCGTGACCTTTGTACACGCTCTTACATCTAATAGTCGGAGTTTACGCGACGTTTTCAGTATCCTCTGGAGTGCGTCGTCGTCTATGAAAGGTTTCAGCGACATATTCTCAACTACGCCGGCGACACTCAGCTCCTCCAGGTGTGGAAATCCTTCGGACTGCCCCTAAAATTATGAACACACCACCAATAAATAAAACAGTAATTTCTGTTTTCACTTCTGCCTTGAAATCATAACAAGCACACCTGTTTCGGCTTTGTAAAATTATGATCCGTCGTATCGAATAGAATATTCTAACACGATGGAAAAAAATATCAAAGTTCAAAGCAGTCTAAAAGCTGGATGTGTTTAGGAAATAGAAAATATCTATATTGCTGTTCACTTTTAATCTTTGGAAGAATTAGACTGAGAGTTTAAAAATGGAAAACTAACAATAGACCATTCCCCGGTCTATTTAAATGGAAATAACTGGTATATTATAGCTACTCTAAACAGGTCTATGGGTGTAGATGATGTTAGATGAACTTTTATAGTAAACAATCACTAACTGGGCTATCAATACGAGTTTCTGACTGCAAGAAATGCAGTATATTAAAAAAAATAGATTTGATAATAATTGGAGGTATTATACACTCACAAATCTCATCTTAGGTACAGTGATCTAAAAATATAAAGTAATAAAATCAAACATACATTGTTTATGAAACAATTTTAATAACATTATAATCATGTCACACCAATAGTTCAAAAGTTTAAAAGTATGAAAATAATCAATACAGTTTTATTTTAACTTTTTGTCCTTGCGGAACACTATTTTGTCAATCAGGCAATAAATTGTATTATATATAAGAAGGAAGGAAACGGAAACATCTAATCAGCAACAGAAAAAAAAACTTAAGTACCCTGCTGAGTTGACATTCTTAATTCAATTTCACAGTCGGCGTTGTGTAAACATTAAAACCGCACCTGCAAAATATTTTCCTCAATGATCTGTTATTGAACTACAATTCTGACGGTGTACAGTGTTTTTTAGTTCGCTACATTAACTGCATGCTTGCTGCTGCCGATTCAGCCAGTGCCCAAAAATAGTTTTAGATCGAGGAAGAAAGACACCAAAACCAAGGCGTTTTACCTGTTCTTTCAAAGAGACTGGAGTCAGAGCAAGCTCGCTGTTGGTCATCCTGAGGACCCTCAGTTTGGGACAGCCATGTTGCAATTTCTCGACGTGCATATACGCCGTTGTATGAGAGACAGTCTTCACGTTCGACAAATCCAAAACTTCCAGATTGGGACAGTGAGTCTGCGAAAATCGGAAATTTATCAAAACGGTCGAATAGAAACTATGAGCCCAATTGAGCTTAATAAGAAATGTACTGAAGATAAATTCTTAGAGGGAAAAGTTAAAATGAAGCCCTCACTCATAAAATTATCTAATGATAGTACACAGACAATCACAGGAGTGATGATACTCTTCACGTTTGTAGATAATCACAAAAATATGTTCAGCTAAAAGTATGTCCAAAGTGGAAAAACAGCATAAAAGTAGAGTTCAAATACAGTGTTTGTATATAAAGAAAACAGAGTATAAAATACTTATCGATTAATCTATCTGCGTAGAAGTGTATTTTTATTTACTATGTTATTAATTCTGATAATTGACTTCTCAATTTTCAGAAAACCAAGATCAATATAATAATCTCAATCATGTATTTAATTATTAACATTTTTAGACTACACTCTAATCATAATTATCTAGAGATAAAACAATTAAAAAATGAGAACTGTATTTATATAAGGTGTTTGTGTTACTCAGTACCTCATTGTATTACTGACAAATGTTATTCACAATGTTGAGGGACTGAAATTGCCTTAAGACATCTCTTTATAAAAAAAAATGAACTTCGGGATGAAGAAACAATTACTGAAAATCATATCTTTCTTGATATAATGATTGTACCAGAAATCTACACAGATGACTCAGAATTAAAGGAAAATTTTCCTGACTAGATATGAAATGATCCTGTAAGGCAAATTTTACTAATCCAAATAGGGATATAGAGATAGACCAAAGAAAAATTTAAGTTGTAAAAGCAGATATCAATTTTCTGATATCAGGTTGCCTAAATGGATGGGTACATAAAGCTATATAACATTTTTGAAATTGAGTTAAGGAAATTAAGACTGAATAGATCCGCTTCCTGAAAAAATCCAGTGTATAATACCAGTTACTTATATCAAACCAGTAAAACATTTTAATTTTTTATACATTAGACTAGTAGGATTATTTCAGGCAAACATGTTAGGTAAAATTAAAGTGTTACTAGGCAGGAAATATCATGAAACAAACTTCATTCCATACAATTCTGGATGTCCCATTTCAAGAGGCATAAAAGATATTTTTCAGTACAAAAAATATAATATTTGCATGGTAAAAATGTCAAGTTGAACTCTCACTTATGCCACATATTCTTATTTTTCCTCATGTGGTAACATCACTTCATAATCATCATACTAATGCGTTTATCACACAAACTGGTACTGGACTGCCATTCAGGAACCATCGATTCCTTATAAATGGAATATTTTTCACAAATACATAAACTTTATGTAACAACATTGTAAATACAAATGATTCATATTTCTAAAGGATGTTCTGTATACTGTAAACTAGTTAAATGAATAGTACATACCGACAAAGCGGAAATAACCTGGGGTATACCGGACAGCTTATTTCTAGCCAAAACAAGTTGGGTAAGCCTTTCACCCATTTCTTGAGCCAAATTTACAAGCGACAGCATCGAGACTGCGCTACGAGGGTTATTCATTTCAGGCTAGAACACAAATAAATGACAATGGTACACCTAAGTTTCAAGAAATGTTTAGTAAAAAATAAACCTATTTAAGTTTGAAGATTCAAAGATCACTCACATTGATAGATGACAGATCCAGCCTCTGTAGTTTAGGGCAATTTGCAATAAGGAACTTAACATTTTCGGCACTGAGCCCCTGCCATCCGGTTAAACTTAAACTCCTCAACTCCCCGCAGGAAGAAGCCATTTTATCTAATATACCTGGGATACCGTCGAATTCCCAACCTCCTGCAGATACAATAAATATAAAACAATATATTGTATTTCATAGATCCGATAACAATAAACACGAATATAATCGATTAAAACTTATTTAGAGACTCGACTGTCTTATAATTTTAATTGTTTTTCTTAAACTGTACAGTTCTTACCAATGTTTAGGTCATGAACAAGAGCTAGCCTGTTTTCACACAGCCATCTAAACTTGAGATCATTCTTAGCTCTGTCTTTTACCCACGTTGCGGAGAGATCGACTTGCTGCCAGAGACGGGGCGATATCGCCACTTGGCGCCACAGCCGACACACTCTGGACACTCTGGACAAACAAATAATTAGACAATGCCCGGAGAGAACGCTTTAAGACGACGCTATAATTGAAATGATGGCTGTTACCTAGAAAGAAAAGGAACTGATCCCTCGGTACTCGTTACCATCTCGAATATGCTATAGAGGATTTCTTTCGGCAACGACTCGCCCCAACCACTCTGCTCTGCCGGTTCCTGGTATTCGTCGATGACTTCATCCCTGTGTTTTCTCCTCCTTCCCTTCGGGGGTAGCGGGCCGGCGCTTTCTTAATTCTGATCTTGATTCCATTTTGATCGGGGGCTATTTGTGATTGGTAGGTCGTAACGGTGGCCCTCGGCCTTCCCCTCGTCGTGGAGCCGCTCTTCCGTTTCCTTCCCCTCTTCCTGCTGGGCTCCTCGACGCTGGTGCACGGCTTGTACGGCGACGGGCTGTCACTAGTTCCTTCACTCGGCGAACAAACCGTTTCCGAACTAACACAGTCACTACTAACTGTCCTTTCACTGGCACAGGCCGCGAAATCGGCGGGGCTCCAACAGTCCCCGTTTTTATCGACCGGATCGACGGGTTCGATAACACTGGCCACCGGCGCTACGTGCTCCAATTCGGAGCCGTAAGCGTTGTGATTCACTTGGAGGTCCAGCAACGGGTTTATCTCCGGATTGCAGATATTCTGATACGGTATCTGGCCATTGTTCCAAGGGTAGCTCTGCACCGGTTGGATGGGCAGTGGGCAGACGGGTGGCACCGAGATCGGCAGACTCGGCTCCAAGAGGAACTCTTTCAGACAGTCGTGCTCCGAATCTGACGCACTGAGCGGTCCAAACAGATCATCATGGTGGTCGAAACAGTCACCGTTCCTATCATCCATCATCTAAGTTTCATTGGGACTCTGTACGGAGTATTTACTACATGTTAACTTGGCGCCGGGCATTATAAACGGCGGGTCGGGTTTTACGATTTCCTACGACAATAAGAAACGTTTTTCAGACAGGGCGGGACAAAAAAACACCGGGATGCGATGGGAGGAACGCGAAAGAAACGAGGATAGAAATGTCGAAGGCGAGCGTCGAAATAAAGCCGAAAAGAGTTATTAGAAGCTTCGCAGTTAAATCCGATCGCGAATCGTTCGAATTCGTATCGGCGACATTGCTGTATTCGCTCTTTCCTCCTACCATTATTATCAAACGTAAATATACCGCGACATAACACGTAAATCACGGACGAACGCGGGGACGAGGAACGGGTCGGACGATTCGAGAAAAGGAAACGTAAAACTGAGGTCGGACTAAATTGTTTACCGAGGGCTGTAGGCTAAAAGTCTGTCCGAAATAGGCCTACCTTTCCAAGGCAAAGTAAAACAATTAACAGCGCTAAAGTGACATGATTCGACGACGCCTCTTCAAATATTTCCTGGGCGCGTTTCTGGCCGGAGGAACATTTTAGACTAAACTTCGGACTACTTCAATCGCACTTACATTATAATTCACTTTTCTCATTTCAAAATATTTACGACCGTGCCACTGACCTTCGATCAACAAACAGCACAACAGGAAACATATGCGGCTTTTTATAATGCAGGCTGGCCAACTGGAAAACTTCAAATAAGCCTCCTCGAAACCGTTTTTCTCCTCTAAAGAGAAAGTTTCTGCTTCTCACCAAAAGGGGCTTCGTTAAGAACGATGAAAATATATCGAGTATTTTATCGAACGAATTAAAAATCAATTTCGAAACTAATTTTGATACCGTCCGAAATTTATGGCCGACATGTAACAGATAATTGATAACGTTAGGTTGTCGCTACTTACTAGGTTAAATGCTTCGAAAATCGTAAGATTTGAAGCAATATATTCCGTGTTATATTATAAATTGTCGTTTCAACGAAGAACCGTATAAATTTAATTGTATTTAGAGCATATCCGTAAAAATCGATTTGACCACTTTCATAAATAAGCTGTGGCATTTGTTAAAATTGTTACTAATTAAACACGGAGCAGATTCAAGGACAAATAATTACACTGCAACCAACAGTGCTTTTATTGCTCTCTTTTTTTAGCGCGTATCGATATCAAAACGAATGTGATACTTAATTTATGACGAAATGTTTTTTCTTAGTGCATTGAAAAAATAGGGGTTATAAAATCGATCGTACCCTTAGGTTTTTCTTCCGGCTTAAAAAAAATACAAATGTGAGTATTTTAATAACATTTCCACCAAGCGTTGGAATACATAACGATTTACAAAGAAAAGTGTATATTCTTTATGCCATACTTTTGTCGGATAAAAAGGACTGCTTATGAGTTTATTTATGAAATATCAAATGAAAAATAATTCGACGTTATTAAAATATCTTAACAATACGGACTCATTTTTTCTAATGGAGGTAGATGAAATTCTATTTTTAAGATACGCATTCTTCTAAGTTTAGTTCATATGGATTAGCGCGGATTTAAGAAAGAGTGGGGGGATATCCCCCCGGATACGCCCCTGTTCCGATATCTACGACCTCGGGATCGACTGTAAGTATAGTTTTAAATAAAATATTGTTAACCTATTTAATTTTCAATAAAATTGAATCGAACAGCGAAATCTTTTCCCCCCGTTCACGGGGAAAAACTGATCAATCAAACTAATCAGCTTCAATCGGTTAATGCGATTTTCGTATTCACCTAGTGTTGGCAGCAATGGAACAAGTTATAGCCTGAAAATATTTCTAATGTAGTCCGCGTTAATGATAAATAATAGAAGGTGTCTAAATATAACTCGTTCGAAATTAATACTCAGCGTTCAGCCAGTTATCAATGAATGCGAAAAATATTTCTACAAGACAACTGAAGGCACAAATTCCATCAGAATCTAAAGCAATATCGGCCAGGTATTACTCATTTCTGTGGCACTTACTACAATCCAGAAAGAGATTGCTTCTAACCGTTTTATTTAAATCGAATTTATTCAGAGAATATTTGACGTACTATTTTTACGTTTCACCGCATCATAATCATGCTACATTGTTCCTATAGAATAGTTTCACTAAATTAATTCAGAGTATAGAAATCACAGACTGGTTATCGTTCTAGCACCTTAATGGAATGTAGCTTATTATTCTAATAATTATTCTAAAAAAATTAACTGTAAATTTTGTACAGAATTGTATTTTTTGTTTATTCGTACGCTAATGTTTCAGGGACAAATTTTCGGGACATGATCACTAGCTGAGATTTTCCTCTCCTTCTGTTCGGCCCTAAATCGGATCTAACGGTTGCTGCTCCTGCGCAGTAACAGCGAAGTAAATACTACAGGGAAGTAACGACAGGAGACCAACGTAAGTAGCAGTAGTAATAGGTCAGCCCGCCATTAACTCCATACTGTAGAACAATTACACCAATATTCAATGCTATTTATTTATTAAATGTGTTGTCAGATGGTACTGAGAGGACAAAAGTTTTTTTGAGAGCTTGTGGGGTTGAAATTAAATCCCCCGAAATATATCTTCTGTATTTGAGACAGTCGGAAACATCTTTCATATTTTTTTATAATTTCACAATAAAAATCCCTAATAAAACGATATTATCGGGGCCGAGTCGGTTTGGACCGATGCTGCGAATGATCCGACCGTAAAGAAAGTCGGTAAGTGGGCTATGAAACTCGAAAGAGCGGCGAGGGTTCATTCACATAGCTCGGTCAGGTCGTGCCTCTACAGCGGCCGAAATTTCAGGGCGAAAACAATTTCGGACACGAGACGAAACCCATTTCCACCGGCGTCGGAAAGTTAGCTCTGCGAAATAGTCCAGTTTTAACAGTCCGAGATCGGAGTTGATTCATATTTGATACTCAACAATCGTATTAATGAAAATGGCAACAAGAATTCGATGGATTGTTCGATCCAGTGTTATCGCTATTAATAGTAAAAATATTTTCCCCTATCGAAATCTAGACGCTTATCAACTTAGGAGCTGCATCGTCTGTACGCTGCGCGTACCAACGAAACTACTGAAGACGGCGACATGCCCCAACAATTGCGGGAACCTCCGCGTAAATATAATTTTAAATTTCTTTTACCATTTTCTCTTTAACTTTCTCTTCTCAGTATCTTCTTGATTTAAATGCCTACTATACAATATCCCGTTCGGCATAAAAAAATTTCACATTGCCCACAACTAAGCACGGAAAACAGAATATTTCCTTCTTTTGCAACAATTTTTAACACGAGGGATAACAAGAGAATAATTTCCCCTAAAGTTGAAATATTTTGACACAACTACAAGAAAGTTTTTTGAACACAATATTATTTTTTAATGAAAATAATTAAATTTTTTAATAAAATCCTAAATTTTTTCCGACATCCTCCGTAGGGTTTCCACTTCTCGCCATTGTTAGTAACATTCTTCTTTGCAATTAACGAGAAACTAATATAACCAATTCATCGAATCAACAATTTTCGTCTAACTCGAAGAAACTGTGGATAACATATCGTTCTACTGATGAATTTTTTTAACCCTCTGTGGGCCGAATTTTTATTTTAAATCCAAAAAAAATTGGGGGAACGAAAAATCAGCAATTATAAACCTATATATGCGAATGGAAAAAAAATTGATATTGATATTGGTTGTCTTGACAACGTTGTGGGATTAAGATTTGTGCGCCATCTCAAGAAAAAAAGCTATAATTATTTGGTAAAATCTCGATAAACTAAATATTTATCTACTAAGCCTACTTCAATAAATAACTTTCGAGTTTAAAACAAACGCGAAGTGAATATATGAAATTTCAAAGTAAAGATGTTTTACAAAAATATGAAAGATACTTTCATAAGTTTAGATTGATAAATTCAACTGGAGGGGTGCCGTAGCTGGCCGGGTGCTAATCTTGGCCAGTTACCGGATGCGTTAATAAAAGTTTCTCCGGCGCGGCTCTAGATCTACCAGTCCGTTGTTCGGGTCTGCACCAAGCCGTCCCTACTTACTCCCGGCAACAGCTTAATAGAATCCGTTCTGTAATTTTCAATCGATCGATTCGCCGGGGCGCCTAAGTGCAGCGCACAATTTCAAACGTCTAACGTCGATACTATCTAATCTAATGTTTGCTTAGAACCCGTGCCATTTCTATATCTGCACCCGGCCATTCGGTATTGCCCAGTTCCGGTTAACAGATGCACGTCAGTGCTGTCAGGATGCTTCAACGCCAACCGACACGCGTAATGACACATTAAATCCATATAAATCAAATTAAATACATAGGTTATTGTCGGTAAATTTATATCAGAAAAAAAGTAAACGGGTGTTACTTTAATTTTACTATTTTTAATACTGAATGCTTTTCCATTCTCAGAAAACCTGAGGCCAATTTTATTTTCCCACGAGTATATTCAAAAAATTAAGATTAATATATATTACTGATGGAATTATATTGAATTTAAATAAGGTATTTTTTGGGGGGAGTGTTAATACACGGCTACGCTGATCACAGTACGCTACTTACAACGGCGGGAAACATGAAACCGATCCAGCTTAGGGCAAAGCGATATTTATTGTGTGGTATTTATTTATTTAACCGAATGCTCTCCCTTCGTGAAATGCCGAATTACGTTAACTGCAGTATGAATTATCCTAATAACATTTTACCAACCATTTTACTATACCAATAAATGAAAAAAAAATCGTGTCTCTAGGAACAAACAAACATGGATCGGTTTAGTCAGAAATAAAGAAAAATGTGACAGGATCCAAAACAGATTAAGATAAAACTTATATCCTTTTCGCGTTACTTATAGTGTATTATACTGCTCTATAATGAAACAAGAAGTTGTACTAAAAGTGCAACACGCCGTGTTTGAATAAGAAACTGATTTAAACAGAAAAGGAGAAAGGGGCGTATGCCAATAAGTGGGCACGGTCTCAATAAATATTCGAGTTAGATAAAAATTATTTGTGTGCCGCATTGGTATAACTATGAAACTAATAAAAAAAAGTCTTTATATATAGTTTTTGGTTCTCTTCCAATGTGTTCTCCACAGAGGCATTTTCATTCCGGCAGTCCAAAGTGTGTGCATTAACCAGATTTTAACATTTTTGCCGATTGGAGACAAAACTTATTCAATATGTTTCCATTCGACGGACAGATTATAATCCAACTTTATATTTTTAACAATAGACGAACGAAGGACAACTTTGGATTCAGCTGAAAATTTCAACTCAACTTTTGGTTCCTTCCATAATTTTTTACCTTAAAATTCTATTTTTAATTATTATTTCCAATTTTGTGTTAAGAAAAATTAAACAAGCTTTTATATTTTTCATTTATATGTTATTAAAATTTGAAATTTGATTGTGGAAGGATCGGAATAGGCATTTGCAGATAAAAAAAATATTTTCTACACCTCCAAAGGCTGTTTGTTGTTAAAGCAAGTCAAAGTCCTAACTATGAGTTTAAGTTGACATTTGTTATTCTATATTTATAGTTGCTCAGGGAACTTCACTCCAATTTGACTGAGTACACTTATCAACTCCTCCTTGTAGCGTTGCTGGCTTAAAGGGCCAAATATATTTTATATTAATTATAAGATTTACTTTATGGATTATGTGTTATTTTACTTTTTATATTCGGTGTCGAATAATTATGAAATAAATTAAATGTAATTTTTTTACAGAATTGTATTTTCTGTTTACTTGTATGGTAATAGTGTTTCAGGTTAGGTTTCCAACCATCACTAGCGGAAATTTCGGCGTCCAGTTCTACTTTTATCCGGAGCTTCTACACAAAGTCAGTAACAGTGGACCACGAAATATCACCGGGCAACTACCTTGTTACTTACTCTAAAGAGGACAAGCGTAAGTACCCTAAAGTGAATTACTACTAACTAATTACTCACAGCCGCCTCAGTGTGGTGAACTACAGAACAATTACCGATATATAACTCAGAAACTATTTTTATGAGTGTGTAAAAATGATTTATTCGAAAACAATTCGAGGAATCGGCGCCTCGTACTTCGAACTTAGTTTCTGCATTTCACTTGCTCCCGTACACCCTGGAGCAAGTTTCCGAGATTCCGATTCTAACCGGGTATATTAGATTGAGATCTAATTGTCAGACTGACAGTTATGTGCCTAATTGGGGCACTGTTTGGGTCAATTGTGAGTGAAACGTTGGCCGAGAACGCATTCGTAATGCTCGTACACGCTACTGCCAATTTCTAGACATCCTCTTTTTTATTATTTTACTTGACAATAATCGCTTAATTTTAATGACAGCAATGCGTCGTTTTGTCACCCTTCCCGTCCCGTTCGGTATGTCCTCCCAGGCTTCGTGAGATGCTTTCAAGAGCGATCCCCACAGAATAATTCACCGGTAATGTTTTGAGAGCACAACTTTCACACACACACACACCGACACAGGTGGGAGAATTAACAAAAAAAAACTATCTACATTTATAATGAGAGCGCAAAGGGTGAGTGAGTGTGTTTACCCGAGTGATTGAAGTGAGTACTACTTAAGTTGCCGGGTTTTTTTTATTATGTAACTTTCCCCATTACCATATGAGCATTGTTCAAAATCGATGTGTGAATTGTGTACGTAAATTCGTAGAAAAATAAAGTAGTTCCGGAAAAGTGGAGCGATGGAAGGTGATTCAGAATTGTGGCGGACCGAATTTTCCTTCAATTATAAATATTATCCAATTGTGAATTACAGCGCGGATACATATCCGAGATCTGAGATTAGACTTACTCGATCGTGCCGTTTGAACGAAAAACGGCAACAAGGTTTGAACTCTCGGGGACCTGCCGATGAATTGCCGACGGGAAGCCGATAATATTATTGTAATTTATGGGCTCCAACAGCCAGGATAGGGGACCGAAATTACAGGAAGCGGGTACGCCGACGCCCCGAAACTTGGGCGGAAAATAATTGTTTTCAGATTGAGCAAACAACCTTTTTAATACTAATATTTAACCTTTATTGAGACCATCAATAAGAAATTACTCTGTGTTAGAAACGCTCTAGGCTAATTGATTGATTAAAAACTAAAAACTATAATCAATTTTTTAATCTATAATAATATTTTGAGACACGAACGTAATATATATCGTGAGAAAAGTTCTTCAGGTACTGAAGAAATCTGGAGACAGACGCGTGTCCCACGCTACTACTGAAGATGGCGGGAAGCCATCTGGCACGAGGACGTTTATATCACGTAGATTTTTTGTGTTTCTGTCTCCTCTCGCCGGTTTGGTCTTTTGCTAGACCGGTTTCCCCACAACGTGACAGTGACAGTGTGCAGTGAGGATGCCCGAGAAACATCCAAAGTGCCGCATAGTGACCAACACCGCTACTGGAGATGGCGAGCTGCCGAAACCGGTCTGGCGAAAGACACAAAAAATCTACGGTATCCCAACCCCGCGCAGGCCACAAAACAGGTATGTCAAACTAGTTTATATTACGTTCAATTCTGATTCGGTGAGTTATAACTCTTACTGTTGGCTTCTTACTCGACTGTGGCGAGAAGCCGAAACCGGTCGGACGATCAAATTTTGGGGGGATATAACGTGGCTCTGTTGAATTTCTTACCTTCGCCGTGGGCTAACCTCCGCGAATCCGTTAAATTCAAATTCACCATATTTCTACAAACAGTAACTTTCCCCGTAACAGACTGAACACTAATAGGAGAACACGCCGATACCTGGAGATCGTTGGCGAGTATTAACTGACGCCGGTTTCGAATTTTCCTTATCGGCGGTTGAACGGACACTTATGCCATTAAGATAAGGAACTTACTGATAAAATTGTTAATATTTAAAACTATGTAGGAGAGGCGGCGGTGGTGGTGGGGGCTGACTACAAAAATGACATACAAACATGGTTTTGCTGCATTCCTCCTTCAATTAACCAGAGACGGCGGGAAATGAAAATTAATCTTGTCAGATATAATTCCCGACATGAAAAAATTGCACTTCATAACATCTAAAAGAATTATAACACTCATTCAATTAATAAACTCAAACTTCTATCTAAAATATAATGTTACATCTCATTGTACCACACTGCTTTTATGTTGTAATATTCATATATTAAAAAATAAAAATGAATACCACTATTAACATAGCACAAATAGCAAAAAGTGGCACTAAAACTAGAATGATTATGTTAACTTCAATTTATGTATAATTAAATAATATTAAAATATGTTAAAAAAATGTGCTATTTCATCAATTTTGTTAGCATTCAAAATTATGTGAGTGATTTATAAAATGTATACAAAAGGATAATGGCACATTATAATATAATATATAATATAATATTATATTTGTATTTTTGTTTAAATAACTGGGTCAGTAATAATGGATTATTTACAAAATATATGGAGTCAAAATTCTCAAATTTTAGAGTAAAATGTGTAACAAATCGATGTAACTAACATATAACCTATTGTAGGTGAGTAAGTTGATCTTATGACTTACTTCGTACATCTATTTACTTAGTTTCTAATTATATTTTTGTTACTTGTGTCATAAATTGAAATGTGTAAAATTAGTTTTATTTAGGTTCAGTAATTTGAATGCTCTGTTTAATTCTTTACTTATTTAATAATTCCTTAAATATGTTACAATGTTGTTTCTTTCATACTGCTATCTATTATATCCTTCCATTTACTTAGTGTCTAATTTTCAGGAGGATCATACTCATTTTCCATGAATAATTCAATGCTGGCCAAGAAGTTTTTATCTGCCAGAGAAAAGCAGGAAGATGAATGCTAACCTAACTTGTAAGTATAACTAAATAGGAATTATTGATTTAAAATTAAATGCCATCATTCTGTAAATGTTTTTCCTCGTATTTTTGTTACTTGTGTCTTAAATTAAATTGTGTATTATTAGTTTTATTTAGGTTCAGTAATTTGAATGCTCTGTTTAATTCTTTACTTATTTAATAATTCCTTAAATATGTTACAATGTTGTTTCCTTCATATTGCTATCTATTATATCCCTCCATTTACTTAGTGACTAATTTCCAGGTTAATCATACTCATTTTCCATGAATAATTAAATACTGGCCAAGCAGTTTTTATCTACAAAAGAAAAGCAGGAAGATGAATGCTAACCTAACTTGTAAGTACAACTAAATAGGAATTATTGATTTAAAATTACATCCCATCATTCTTTAAATGTTTTTCCTCATATTTTTTTTACTTGTGATATTTAGATACATATTATACGCCCTATAAACAATTGCCACTCTTTTCAACTGATTATAATACTTAAACATTAATTTTAAAGGGTATTTTAAAAACATGAAGTATTGAAGAGATTTAAATAAACTGTTCACTATATTTCCCAAAGTGAATTATGTATGTATGTAGATTATAAAGTAAATTTAAAAGCCCACATAATATATATATACACGTAATAGATAATAAATGCCTCTCTTTTCAACTAAGTAAAACTTAAATGTCCGAGTGGCCTGTAGTCTATTTTTTGCTGGGCTCTTATAAAATTGATATCTCATAATTATTTAGAAAAATGGAATGCTGAAAACCTACTGAAAATATTTAAAATTTCAGGACGTAAGAATATGATTGGCCTTCTTGGAAGTACTAAACTTGTCGAAGGAATATTTTCTATGGTGAATACATTATTGAAGAAAGACAAATCAAGATTAAGTGGACATATATTTTTGTCTGTAATTCTTTAATAAAATATTTTGTTTGAACATTAGTTATAGTCCTAAATATTTGTATAATTTTGCTTTAAGATCAATAAAACATTTACTACACGTGTTTCATCGTAATGTCTGATATTTACTATACGGAATTATGATCAGTGTGCATATAAGTCCTGTATACCAAATCCAACCAACAGTTATACATTATTTGAATAAGAAAATAACTATATAAAAGTTAAAATAATAAAAATAAGATCTACAAAAAAAATAAAACATAATAATGAATCCTTTTTGTTTAAACAATAATAAATAAAACAATGTTACAACAAAAATTTCAATACTTGAGAAGTTATCATAGGTCCATAATTATTATGTCAATAATAAAATACAATAGTAAATAATCCATTTCATAATAGTAAATAGAACTTGAAATTTGTCAAATAAAGATAATAATTATGGGAATAAAAATAATCTGATATTTTAACCAATAGCTATGTGTAATTTAAATTATAGGCGATAGAGAGAGAAATTGCCATACTTTTATTTTTAACAATTTAAATAACATTAATTGAAATAATTTAATACATTTATGTGGGAAATTTTGGTGCGGCGATTTGGGGTTGGCGGCCTGAACCA
Organism: Lethocerus indicus; assembly: GCA_019843655.1. NCBI lineage: Eukaryota > Metazoa > Arthropoda > Insecta > Hemiptera > Belostomatidae > Lethocerus > Lethocerus indicus. The sequence goes on from JACDQD010000011.1 coordinate 8,351,649, forward strand.
ATAGCACAACTCTGTTATATTCAACAATTTTAAAAAGGTATTTAATGGTAAATAATAAAGGTGCTTCTGGGGAATATTTGGGGATCAATAAATTGATAAACACAAAAAACAGAAATATATAAACCGAGATTACTTGGAACATTCATTTTTATTATAATTGAATTTCTGACGACTTTCATCTTAATGTTATGAAGAACGCTGAAATCGAGACAGGGTAGTTTTATTTTGGGAAAAAATTTTCAAATGTTGTACCAGGGTCAAGTCGTCTACCTCCTGTGGCCGCATGTTCTCCTGATACAAAATTTGGCTTTCAGAAATTGGTCGGCGGCTTTTCGAAAAAAGTTTTCAAATGTTATTAATTTTTCGTACAGCGTACGCCATCTGGCGGATAATCGCCGAAAACAGGCGCCCGATTTAAGGGTAGTGAGCGCCATCTAACGGCGGAGGGTTGAACTAATTCCCCGATGTACCGGGATCAAGTCGTCTACCTCCTGTGGCCTCATGTTCTCCTGATACAAAATTTGATATTTTTCTAAAAAGCCGTCGACCAATTTCTGAAAACAAAAATTTTGTATCAGGAGAACATGAGGCCACAGGAGGTAGACGACTTGATCCTGATACATCGGGGAATTAGTTCAGCCCTCCGCCGTTAGATGGCGCTCACTACCCTTAATTCATGCGCCTGTTTTCGGCGTTATCCGCCAGATGGCGTACGCTGTACGAAAAATTACCAAAATTTGGAAACTCTCCCAAAATAAAACTACCCTTAATTCATGTGCCTGTTTTCGGCGTTATCCGCTAGATGGCGTACGCTGTACGAAAAATAACCAAAATTTTGAAACTCTCCCAAAATGAAATTCAACTCAACGTATAATAGAAATTAATGTTCTATATATGTTATATATTTCTGTTTTTTTGTATTTATTAGATTTTTGATCCCCAAATATTCATGAGAAGTATCTTTATTACCTTCCTTTAAATACCTTTCTACAATTGTTCAATAAAACAGAGGTGGCTATTAGTTAATAGCCCCACCAATCCCAAATCTCCACGCCAAATTTTCCCATATAAATTTATTAGATTATTTCAATTAATATTATTTAAATTGTTAAAAATAAATTATTATTTACTATTGTAATTTATTATTGACTGGATGATAACGTTTCAAGTATTGAGATTTTTGTTGGAACAATGTTTAATTTATTTTTTATTGTTTAAACAAAAAGGATTCATTATTATGTTTTATTTTCATTGTAGACATCTTATATTTATTATTTTAACTTTTACATATTTATTGTTATTCCTTAAGTTTCATATCAAATGAGGAACATATGGTTAGGAAAAAAGAATGGCATAGGGGAAATGTAAGAGACATTATGATAAGAAAAATTAGATAATAATTAAAAAAAATGTAATCTACATTTATTATTTTATTAAAAATTAATATTTATGTCATTTACTATAAATTAAACAAAATTATTTATTATAATAACATTAATATTAAATGCAAGTATACGTAAGTACATAAGTTAGTAACTTTAGTTTGCATTAAAAGTTCTTACAAAAAGAAAAAACAATGATCGCCTCCTATTAACAAAAAATAAAATAAAGAGTTGAACGAGGCTTTTTTATTCCAAAAACCAGATTAATATACACTAAAATAAATTATGAGTATTCACTTGCATAACAGGAGTGTCTGCCTTTTCAATAATTACTACTAATTCAAAATTCTAAATTAGTTACAACATATTTTTTTATATTTAGACATTTGCGAAATAAAGCTAGAATACATTCAATTTTTACGCTATTCATTTCTTCACATTAACCAACATAATGACATAATATCAGGTACTTAACAGGTCTTTCTACTGCACTTCTGTCGTGGTGCTCTCTTACCAAGTGAAGCCCGTGACCTCCACTTTAAAGGAGACACAGCCTTCAAGAGCACCACTACGCACTTCCACATTTAGGAATACAACATTTCAGAAAATGAAACAGTTAGTAGAATTTTATAAAATCAAAAAAAAACAAAACAAATAAATGATTCGGTCTGCAAATAATCCGGGAACCGCAACAAGAATTTTACAATTTCAAATTAAAATTTTGAAATAAAACCTTTTGCAACCGTTTACTTACTTTTACACAATTTTTTTGCGAAATATCATCCGAAATACATTTCTCGAAAAACGGATGCGAGATTTTTCTTATAAGCGTGTACATTATTATATTATTAAACTAACATTTTAAATGTGAAAGCCCAAGAATTTACAAAATAAAATCAACTTCACTCCAGCGTATATATATATAAATCAACTATCACCCACATAAACAATAGCAAAAAAAATAAAAATAAATAAATATCACTATACAGTAATTAGATATATAATTTTATTTCTTGATATAATAATAAATATATTCGATATTCGGGCAATGGACAAAATTAATAAAGTTTCTTTTTTTCATTTCCCTAACCTACTAGTAGTGATGAGCTCAGTGATGTGTGTGTATGTACTTGTACAATCTCAAAAATTGACCCAACATTTACGCAGTTTTTCTCGACACAAAAAAACCAAAAAACATTTCGTACGAACAACTGTTTCATACCGCAATATCTCTTTGCACGAGTGGAACACATAGGCATTAACAAATCGTAAATTCTCACCATTCGACTTTGTAAAACGCTTACAACAATGCAGACAATCTCTCTTTTTTTTGTGTTTTGTTTTTTAAAGGCGCTAATTGTTAAATATATAAAGTGTGATGCACTAATCGAAGAGTAGAATAACTATGCGCTATATATATATATATATTTCCCGAAATGAGTGATGTGTAGCTTATTAGATTTTATACCTATATATATATATATATATATATATATATATATATATATATATATATATATATATATATATGTATATATAAATAATTTAGTAAAAGTAACAATAGTAGGAAAACAAATCTCTCATCTCCTGGCAAAATTTAAAATCCCGCACAGAATAAAAAAATAAAACTTTCAAAATACTTTTAAGTACTTCCAATTTCAAAACATAGAGCCTTATTTATAGGGATTACATTACAAAAATTTTTAATAGGACAGATATATTAATATTTTTTTTTTCAACTAGACAAATAAAAATAAATCAAAACTCCAAACTGTTTAAAAAATATGTTTTAAAACAAATCACTTCGATACCAATTTTAAAACAATTGTTTCCTCCTTTCATAAAATTATTTAACGCTGGTCTTTTTTTATTAGTATTATTATCATCGTTTAAACTGAAATGCTCTCCATATTTTTTTCCGGTACAATAAAACGGTTACAATTTTTCGAAATTCAAACCTTCGACGGATCTAGACTTAATTTCAAGAACGATAGTGGGTAGAGGGAGGGAGCGAAATTATTATTTAATTATATATATATATATATATATATATATATAAAACAGTCGTTGGATAACCACCTGATAAGGGGGTGAACGAAGGCCATACCAGACAGGAATGTGGAGCATATATTTTTGTTTTTTGTTACTCTCTCTCTCTCTCTCTTTCAGGTAGTTTTACCTGCTCCCGAGGCCCTTATCCGCGATGCACCTATCTATCGCGCAGCGCACAGCTTCGGAAACGTTCTGAAATACGGGAACGTTCTTGTGGCGAGCCTCATCAGCCAGGTAATATCTTCCTCGGTTGTAATCGCCTATCGCTGTCTTCGTCAGCTGTAAAAAAAAAAAAAATATCAAAATTATATATATATTTATACCTGTCCAAGATAGGACTCTCCAGCGAGAGAGGAGACAGAAACAAACTAAATCTATGGTAACAGAATTTAATTCCGACATCTACAGACACAACAAAGTACAGAGATACCAGCGATAAAGAATTCCTCCTGGCGTATCTCTATTTAACTATTAAAATAAATCTTAACACCCGTCCTCGAGCTCAGTTTAAATCCAATTTATTTCAATTAAACGTCACACTTGATTAAAATTCAGTATTCAATGGATAAAGCAGATTCCCGTATGTTGATTCTCTTTATAAGCCTTGTGTTATATACGTAACATTTGTAATTAAGTTGAAATCTGTACTACATACATATACTAGAACTTACAAAACAGTTTCTAATAGGTTGTGTAAGTTCTAACAATCATCTTCAAATGACTATTAATATTTTCCAATGAATATATATAATAGAACAAGAGACCCAAATTGACAGATTACAAAAAATCATCTATTTAATTTAATGTGGCAACATTCATTATTTCTTTCTTATTACTTTCATTATTAATTCAGCCAGTAAAAAATACTAGATAAAAATATTGGTTTACATAAAAATAAAATATTTAATGCAATATAATATAGGATTAATATATACAATTACACGTTTGAACAAATTAAAATTCAGTATTCATTGAATGGAGAAGATTACTTTGTGTTTAAATATATTGGTATTCAATGGATAAAGCAGATTCCTATATGTTGATTCTCTGTATAAGTCTTGTGTTGTATAGGTAATATTTGTAATTAAGCTGAAATCTGAACTATACATATATATACACTAGAACTTACAAAACAGTTTCTAATAGCCTAATAGGTTGTGTAAGTTCTAACTGTCATCTTCAAATGACTATTAATATATTCCAATGAATATATATTTAATGTGGTAACATTCATTTTTTGTTTCTTATTAATTTCATCATGGTTTAGATAAAAATAAAATCCATCAAAATACAAACATTTAAGGCAATACAATGTATGATTAATAATTACAATTGAACAAATTAAAATTCAGTATTCATTGAATGAAGCAGATTACTTTGTGTTTAAACATATTGTTTACTCGCTATTTTTGCACATATTAAATTTATAAATACATTTTCTATGGCAGAAAATGGTCTCAATATTATCCAGCAACAGGTATACCCAAAAATATAGGTTTTACATTTTATATACTATGGCTATATCTACTTTCCTTTAAATTTTATGTAACTGTCCTATTACACATCAATATCATAATGATTGATAAATAATCGTATAATGTTTAATTATGTATATAAATTTAATACTTACAAAGAAGGCTAACACAGAGATTAAATTTAAAGGATAAATTAACCAAGTTATTTATATGGTATCATTTTAATGAAATGAATACTGTTAAATTCATTTATCTAAAAAAATGTTTACCTATCATGGCTCATACCATAGCAAGTGAATACAGTCTATGAATTAAAGTATTTCATATTAAAAACAACCTGATGCATTTTTTGAAAATTAGAAATTATCCGTTATTAATTTATACTCGATTATAATGAAAATAGTAAAAAAATATGTTTACCTTTTCTTTGGCGATCTCACAGCCCTGAGGCAATTCCTGTATGCAAAGAATGACATTTCGACCGAGGCCAATGTAATATGAAGCCTGAAAACAAAAAACCAAACAAGGGTGAATTTTGTGCAGTTAGACAACAAAAAACCCTATTAAAATAATAGTTAACCCTCTATGGGCCGAATTTTTATTTTAAATCCAAAAAAATTGGGGGAATGAAAAATCAGCAATTATAAACCTATATTTGCGAATGAAAAAAAAATTGATATTGGCTGTCTTGACAACGTTATAGGATTAAGATTTATGCTCCATCTCAGCTATAATTATTTGGTAAAATCTCGATAACAGGTATGCTAAACAGGTAAGTTAAAAAAGTGAAGATAAAGTTTGGAAAAAGTTTTCCGAAGGGTCTTATATTAAATATGTATAGAGAAATAATTTTAAAAGCATAAATTTTACCATCGCCATCGTTTCAAGCCCCCTGGTGTTACTAGTTATGACGAACAGGAGTACATAGGAAGTTTCCATACAGTCAGCTTCACTGGGACCAGCCCTGCTGCTGCTCTCCGATCCGCATTCGGCTAGTTTATATTTCAGACCGCTGTTTCTGTATAAAATAAAGTTCAATGTATAATATGAAAAAAATACTTTAAAAAAATAAACATAAAAATAAATACTTAAAACAGGTTAAATGGATGAATTGAACTATACAAAATTCATATTTTATTTACCTGTTTACTAGAAATTTATAAACTAAAAGAATAATTATTTTAATTACTATAATACGTAGAACTGAAGATTTAAATAAGTTTTTTATTAATGAAGAATTTTATTTCAACAATCTGACCCAGGTTTGAACCCTGGTGGAAGGACACACTTTCCTTAGAAAAACTTTTAAACTTTCATTAAAAAGATTTTATTTGATTACAAGAGGAGCTGCTGAATTATACAACTTTTAATAATAAATATACACATACCATTAAAAAAAAAATAAATATTTGTTTTGAACTTACTGGAGAAGTGGTATTGCGAATTGCTGTTTCCACGAATTATCAAAACACGAACCACCGACATAGATGTCGAAATTATGTTGGGTACCTGCGGGTGGCACATTTGCACAGCACGTCATCCATTCTAAAATAGTTTCAACAATTTGAATCAATGCCTACAGATATACTTTTTAAAAGACAGATAAATCGCTTCTTTAATCTGGGGCATTCTAAAATTGAGGAAATAGCCAAAAGCAAAAGCAAAATATTTGAGTAGAAAGAATTTCAGTTCGAGAAGAAAGTGTTAAAAGTAGCCAGGCAAGCAGCTATGATTGATTCATAATTATGATCAATCAATCAATTTGTGAAATATAACATTGTACAAAAAAAAACATAATGGGTTCACAATTGTTAATACACATATGGATATGTAGGCTTATTTGTTGGGTCTTTTTCAAGCATATTTTGAACACAATAGGGAAATAAGAAATACCAGATAAGCTATTAAATTACTGACAGTTAAACTAATCATTTTAATAAATTTGAACAGCTTTTTTCAAATAAAAAATATATAATTATATAATAAATAATTAATCAGTACTGAAATTGAGCTATTCAAGGTACTTGATACCTTGAGATAATATAATGGGTTTTTTATTTCATTAAAAATAATAATGTAAGGGAAGATTTAAGCATGTGAGATGAAATTATAAAAGAAATGATAAATATAGAAGAAGATTAAGATGCGAGATAAAAAATTCGGCGTGTGTTATAAATGTCCAGAAATCTCAAGAGGCATAAAAGTTTCACTCTCAGTTTACAAATTGCAAGCATTTGACGTTTCAATGACTGATGCAAGCTGGTTAGTATCTTTGCATCAAGATACAAATAAAATTCGGCATGCTGTTATTGAATGAAAAAGAAATTTATATTTACTCGTGTCAGGAAATGAGATTTAATTATTTACACTCTTGAATACGGTAGAATAACACTCGGGTTATGTGAAATAATATATCCAAGCCGATATATACACAAATCTATTATATCTTGATGCAAGATAAGTTAGTACCTATAAACGTGAAGAATGGTTGAAATACGTTAAAGATTCTTGTAAATTTGTGCTCACTTTCTGTCATTCCATTTTGTATCTTCAGCTCGGCTGCCAACGTGCGGAACTGCTCGTAATTAAGCTTACTGTAACTCATACAATCATCTGTAAAATATTAAAAAAAAAAATAGCATGCGATAGATTGAAGTCGCAAAAATTGATTCAATTGAAAATTATTGTTTCAGTCACAAAAATTCTAATGGGTGAAGAAAGCTTTACACACCTTTCCTACCGCCAACTATACCATTCAGATCTTTGACCGACAACTTTTTCCTTGCCGTTTCTTCGTACGCCAAACAGAACTGCAACAGAAAAGGCTAGTTAAAATATAAAAGTAAAAAAATTAAACAACGAAAACAAACAATGAAATGATCAAACATTTAGACGTGGGAAAACTTACTTGACTTACAGTAATTTCCCCAGAGCCCGTCTTATCCAACGCTTCGAACATTTCCCGTAGATTTCTGAAGAATGACAATCATAAAAATTAATTTTCCATTGTACCTTGTGAAACACAAGAGACTTATAAAACGGTTATAAAATTCGTACTTACGGCAATTGTTTAATGCTGTTCACTTTATTGTTCTTGATAACAAATTGGTCATTATCAGTTTTTTTACCCAGCATCTGTAAAATTGAATTTTTTCTAATTTCAATAATGATGGCTTATTTTTCAAAAAATTAATTAATCAAATATACTCTCGGTAGTTTTAACAAGGTGCATTCCAGTCTAATGTTTCATATATAACAAAAATCTAAGTATACAATATTACTTATTTATTAACTTTTTAAAATTAAAATAAGTTTTTTCCAAAACAATATACTTGGCAAACAAATAAAAAGAGATATATTTTGCAGATCGTATTAACATGGGGCCGTGTAACTTTCAGGTCACATTTCAATTTATCGAGATTTTACCAAATAGCTTTTTTCGTGAGAAGGCGCATAAATCATAAACTTATAACGTTATCAATATCAATTTTTTTTCACTTACATAATTGCTGATTTTTCGTTCCCCCAAATTTTTTGGATTTAAAATAAAAATTCAGCCTATCATCTACGACGGTATTATAATGTCTTATAAATGAATAATAAGTGTTAGTTAGTAAGTGTATTAGTTTTATTTTAATTAATAATATTAATTTTATAGTTTTATGAAGTTTCTCAAGAAACCTATTTATGTAATTTATATGCCTGCTAATTCAAATGTTTTTTAAATAACAAGGTATTCTGTTCTTTAATTTTAAGATTTGCTCAAATTAACTGTACTAGGCACAATGACCAGGTTTACACGAACTGAAACCATTCCAACAAGCGAGATAAGTGTTGATGTCAAAAAAAAACGCAAATTATTAATGATTATTACTATGCTGATTATATTATTATCAGAGGTTGTTAATTACTTCGGCGGTGTGGCGGATTGCGGTCGGAATATGGCTATAAACGGGAATGTCGCGTCTTTTCACCAGATCATGAAGGGTCGCCAAACCGCCTTTCAGTTCTTCGAATTCCCTGGAAATATAAAATAAAATTAATAAATAATAAACACTGATCATTGGGAATAAATCATTAGGCCCTAAACTTGTAGGGCTCTAAAATCCCAACACAATATTTCTATACCCTGATTTGTTTATACCATTGATAACTAGTTTATTTAAATTATTAATATGTGATTAGCTACAAAGAAGTGATATACAGATACAAGACTTCGATAATTCTGAATTCTGGTTTTGATCCCTTATTATATTTTTTAAATTAATATTATTCCTTTCTAAAAATTTGTGCACTCCAAATCTTCTAAGTATTTTAATGAAATTGTTTACATTTATTTAGAGCCCAATAAAATATTATTTTTTAGTATATACACAGATGGGTATTAATTTTTTTTAAACTTTTGTTTAATTTACATATTAACACGCAATATATTTACAGTTTAGTTTAAGAATTGTTTCAAAAACCATTTATTTTTACAGTTTTTACGTGGGGGTGTTTTTTGTGTGTCAATGTTGAATTATATACTGACAATACCGCAATAAATACATAATCTATTTAGTTCTATGCTAGATCAGTCCTCAGCTTCTTGTCGATTGTCATTGGCATTCTGTTAATTCATTCGCAATGGCAGGAAGCCGAAACTGGTCTACAGTAGGAAAATGGTATAGAAAAGTGAGTGCAGGATTGTAAGGATGATGATACCCCTTTGGTGCATGAATCTTAATTTATGGGAATAAAATATGTAAAAATGTTAACAACCCGTTAGAATGTAATAAAAAGGGGAAACCAGTGGGTTTCTCTTCCATTGTATTTAGTGCTTGTATCAATGTTGCTTATTGTTTTTTTACAGTTGCAACAATAAAAGGGAGAAAAAAGAGACCTGTTAGAGATGGTTTCGCCAGCAACCAGTTGGCCCTGCTGATAGGTATCAATTACGAGGACCAAGTTCCGGCTTGCGCCAGCGAAGTGGGCTGCTTCAACGATACCAACAACATTCCTCGTCTGCCTGTCCAGAACGTAAAACAGTATCTTGGCGTTCGCCTTGGCCTTGTGCTCCACCTGAATAAGTTCCGCGTTCCACTCGGAGACTTGCTGAAAAATTTAAACCGTTTAGAAAATGAGTTCCGACTGAAACCGATATTGTTTCGCTTGTATTAAACCGGCGAGAGGAGACACACGAAATCTACAGTATTCCAACACCTCGCAGACCACAAAACAGGTATTCAAAAAGAATATTGATATAAGACAGAAAAATGCCAATGAAAACATCATTCTTGTAGGAGCTTAATGGACACATTATCATATCTTTTGCTGCTTCAATAGCTCATAATTATTGGCTTAAATAATACGTGTTCAAATTTTGTAGAATATTATCTTCACAAGCACTATTATTTCTGTTAGGCTAATAATAATGTCGAAATTTCAAATTTAACTTACTGGATTGTAATATGTAATGCCACTTGACTCCAGATGGGGGATGGCAATATCATGACGCCAGGTCGTTGGATTGCATGAGCCACCCAAAAATACATCGAATGTCACGTTATTCTCTAAAAGAAACAAGAAACAAAAAGCGGATATATAAAAGCACAATTGTTTGACACGATAAAGTGTTAAATTTGTGATTGAAGCTGATACCACAACTGAACTCATATTAACTACTTCTGTTATGTCAAAATAAATTCAAATGATAACGTTTATCACGTACCTAAAAATGTACTTAAATACGAAGATACCGATTCCGTTTAATTTATATGTACTCAAATGAATATTCCCACTTGGAGTTATCATGTATCTAAATAATTAATTAAACGCATCGTCATCAATAAACATAAACAAAATAATATCACCAGAAAAATAAAAATTACACTAAACCAAATATTTAAATTAGATAAAAAAACTAATAAATACTAGTTTAATGTTAAATTTGTTGTATATGACTCAACACAAATCTCAAATGTAATATTCATTTATCGGAAGATTAGTTTATTTTCTGCTAAGTAAATACTAGATATTAACCTAAATGGATTGCAAAAACAAAAAACATATTTGTAACGGTCAATATATGCATAATTGCATTCAGTAAAGAATTCAAAAAGTATTACCGGTTAATAATCAATTTTTTGGATAAAAAAACAATTTTTTTGTTCTCCTGCACACTACAGAACATGAAATAATTCATTCAAATTATAAGATTTTTTATTTCAATTAGTTTATTTACTTTCAATTATACTAACTTGACATTTTCCGGGGCTTTTTCTTCTTTTCTTGCCCATTTCTGTCTTGAAGTTTTCCCAACTGCCGTGGGCTGTACAAAAGAAACATTGTGATCGGCATTTTCGACCAAATATAAACAACATTCGTTTCAACCGGATACAATCGAGGCAATTTTCGTAGACGCACATTTCAGCACTGGAACATGTCCACTACTGAAATGAAAAGCTCCGATATCATCTGTATATTCTAGTTCTCTGTACTCTAGCTTAAGTGGCCCAGTTATCTTACAATAATACTCGTTTAAATCATTTATATTTTTAACTGAAGTTCAGTGTACTTGTAGTGCCGCAGTGTCGAAACGCTCTGCACTCGAGCGAAAACTGTTGTACATATCTTAAAATGTGAGAAATTAATCCGTACGTATAATAACATGCCGGTCAACCGGACTAGGGTGCGTCGGCCATATTGAAAACTTACGCTTCGAACAAATAGCCTCTGTACGCTCTCTCGAAATTTTGAAAAAAAGAGAGCTAGAAAAAGAGGAGCAGACAACAAATTTTCGAGGCTTCAAATAGTTGGCAGTCCGGCCCTGCTGATTATTTATAACCGTGATGTAATAGTAAACAGAGTCTTTATTTAACCATCTGTGTACTGATAGGCCAACGGAGGGATGTGCATTGTATCACGGTTGGGAACACTATCGGAAACGGTCGCCGAGCCTGGTTCTAAATAAAATATTAGCCGTCGAATGTTTACTTTCGCGAAAAAAAAAATCGATAATATAACTCAAATAATTTACCGCGAAATAAATGTTATAAATGTATCGCGCACCCTAGTTAATATAACATTAAGTATACAACAATCGTATCGTTGAAATAAAGTCCCAGTTATACGTTGGGACAATTTATAATTTGTACGAAGATTCCTAATTTACCTTCGTTCATTGGTTCTTTTTAGTTCTTTTGAGAATTGTCGGAACTCAGAAAATGATAGATGGTGGCCTGAAGCTCTGTCTGCTACCTCCTTGGCACACTGGAGCATTTCTCCACCTAAAAATATAACCAAGCGGCCATATTAATTTTATATTCGCGTAAACGTTTACTACGGAAATGAAAAATGATACTCACGGTGGTGAGATATGTTAGGCTAGTTATCTAAGATAATAAGATCAATATTATAAATAATAATAATAAATCCTGTCCCGATAGGAATGAGTTATTTATCCTCCAGTTAATTGTACAGATGAAAACAATATTCGATCTTTATACATCCTACCCTTCACCTAATAAATATCATAAACAAAGGGTAGGATATTTAAAAGACCGTTTTATATCATTTTAATATATTAAACCGCATTTTTACAGTATTACCATTGTTTAAATGATCCCCCGGCTAGGAACATTTCTGAAATTCTGAATCCCGGATTGCAAGCAGGATGAAATAAATCAAGTCTCTTCCCAATGCCTGGGATCGGATGTTAACCGAGGATATTCATTCAAGTTGGTAAAATAGCCGTAGGATAAACAAAATACCAGCAATAATAGCATAAAATCAAGCGAGGATAACGGTCGAAGGCTGTGAATCAATTTCGGCTTATATATATATATATATATATATATATATATATATATATATATATATATAAGCGTGTGACGGCCTAAAAGAACCTTGACACACTGACACCGAGCATTTTCTACAGCCTTATAGTCACTCACCCGATGACACCAATGCCAAGTCCAATCGCAACCTGGCGGTTGATAGCGAAATTTCCGTTTTATATTTCGCTAATACAATATATGTACTGATTTAACATAACCCTGCCTTCCCGAACAATCCGGAATAAGGGTGTTCAATACGCCCTCGATGAATCAACGGGAAGTTCGGTCTTAAGCAACCTCTCCGACGCTTTTAATCGATACCGTTAAGTGGCGAAAATAAGGCATTAGATTGTGGCTCGTGTAATATCTTCTTTCTTTCTATCTCTCTCTCCTCTTTTTCTTGGTCTTACGTCGCGCTTTACGAATTCGAAATCGAATAAGCAAAAGAGGGAGGCGGCGAGAGTGAGGCTAAACCGACTCAACAGAGCACTCGAGAGAGGCACTTCCCGCGCACGTTATCGACGACAAGTGCAATATTATATCGCGAGATTTCCTAATTCATGAGTAACGTCTTTCAATGACAGACGACACTTTAAGTGGTTTGTGCCATGAATAACGGTTCATACCGACAACGTGTTCAGAAAAATATTTAAAACATATGTAAAGGTTTATTGTCCGATTCCCTATAAGATTTGGCCCCCGGAACAGTTTGAAGCTCTCATTTGCCTGGATGCATTTTGGACGCGGACAGAAATAACTGTTGCACGGTCTTTATGTATAAGACAGCTTTAGAATTCTTTTCAAGGCAAGAACTATTAACTTTCCATTAAACTGAAAGAGAAAACTTCGAGAGCGAAGAAAGAATATTTGGTGTCAAAAGCCGTTTTCACCGGATAATTTGAATGAAAGGCGTTACAAGCTCTGGCACTGATGTACCTAAGTCGCATCGTAAATAGCATACGGAAATTTCATATATTAGATGAATAAATTAAATGGGAACTGTACCTTGAGATCGGGTGGTATAAAGGTGCATATCATTGGCGTGGGCCGGTGTATTCTTCTCTGATGGAATGTTTTTGTTCGAGGTACCCGCCCTCCTGTGCCATGGCGTGTGTACCGCCCTGAAACACAAACAAAACGGCGTTTTTAAATTCAAACATTTATTTAAATTGGCAATTCGCAACGTAAACATTCCCATTGCACCAGAACGGTTATATTCTACGCCGGGACAAGCATTTCTTAGCGGGTTACGCCGGGAAATGTTTTCGATTTTCGAGCGTAACAATGAAAACTTTTCAGAAAAATTCATATACGACGGATTCGCAACGAAATTGAGAGAAAAAAGCGCAATTAAATTGAATACCGAAATATGTCTCCGTAAACGCGGGGTTCAGTGAAGGCCCGTAATATAAGAACATTGTGGGGACATCACTTGCGTTCACCTCAACGTCTCCACTAACCTGTTCAAACTTGTATACGACCAAATATTATATCTATATATATATCAAAAGCGATTAGATATAGGTTAGTTATCTTATTATAATATTTGATGCATGGACACCTGTACTGAGATAGCATGCTTCAATATAGTGGAATGCTACCGAAACCTGCCGAACATAAGGAGACCAAACGAGCTGCAGGTGACGTGGAAAATCGAGCCCGATAAAGTAAATAATTTACGCACATCCCCCGAATACGATATTGCAATGTCACTACGTTACTAACAGAAAAATACCAATGGCGGCGGCATCTGGGATACTGACTGTAGCGACGATACTATTCGAAAATTCCCAAACTGTGTCGATACAAGGTATTGTACTAGTCTTTTTGTTTCGACATGTCTACCGGCGGCGGCGAGACGACGAAGCAGGTCTTCGGCCGTGTGCCGGCCAAGATAGGTCGATAAATGAACCGAAATAATCTCGCAAATGTACCGCTAAGTACCGAGATATGATAACGGTTCGAGCGTCAAAAAAAAGCGTTTCCCTAAGCTTGTTTTCGCTTTCGGGTAAAATATTTTGTTTCCCAGGAAAAACGGAGTCGGCGCCGTCGATTGGCTAGTTTCGAAACGTTCTCGGTTAACATCTGGCAATTAAAACTGTCAGTCCCGATAAATGAAATACTACCACGAGCTTAACCGTTAACGTTAGTGGAAGCTTCCGAAGGTGTAGGAGATATGCAAAATGGGTAATCCATACGTCGCTTCCGTGCACCTTTCCTGACCTTTAACTTCTCTTGAATGGCACCTTCCGCGGTAAGCCGATAATGTACGGTTTACGGTCATATTTTCAATCCCTATCAGTTTACAATTGCACACTATCCTTGGCTAGGCAAATAAAATGGGTCAGTTAAAAAAGGAAGCGCAATAACAAAGAAACATCGTAAGGCTAAAAATTCAGCAATAAAAGTTTTTTTGGAATTTGGAATCTTAAAACTTTATCAGGAAAGTTATTCAAAATTATGAACAAAACCGGTAAAAACCATGAAAGACTAAGATAGACCGGTTTCAGCTTCTCCATTGACCATCGAAAGAGTAAATTTGTAAGGGCCAACGCATGTCAGCTGGCGATGAATCAATGCTCCAATATTACATGCCCTTTCTAAGGGGTTTCGTCCTTCCATCGCTGGACAAACAAATTCTAGTTACGAACTATTTTCATACAGACTGTAAAACACAATAAAATGCTCTAAAAAATAAAATAAAAGTCCTTATATATTAATCAGTGTGAATCTATTAAATTTACATTCCCGGCCTATGAAATAATTGAACTTTCCACATTTCCCAACTACCCAATCAATCTCAATTGTACTTGCAATCTATGTCAACATTTTTAAAATCAATAAAGTAGCGGTATTTATAAAACATCGATGTCCCAATTTGATAACTTTGAGATCAGTTTTAATTAGATTTCAAAGAAAAACAAGAAGGAATATTATTGAATTTCTATCTCCGAGCACGTAAAACCGTCGACTACTCGAAAACGAAGGGACACAATGCCCCACGGGCTGCAGAAAGAAAACAATCGCAATTTAAAATACAGTAGTCGCATTTGAACCAACCATTCAGAGATAAGAGATTAATTTCATTTTTTTTCGATAACAAAACATAATAGAGAGTTTTTTTGAGGGTTTTTTCGTTTTATGACGCTCGAATTAACCTTTGTACGGTAGAAAAAACGGAACGAAAGCGTACTTTCAATTATTGATATATAATTGACTGTAGTAACAGCACTGTGGAAACATTTTGGAAAAACCATTTGCGGTTTTTCGAATAATCGTGTCAAGGACGGGGGAATATCGAAAGCAGATATGAGATATAACGGAATTATCACAAGAGCATTCATACGGGAAAACTAAAAATGTTCTATGGAATAAAAATAATGATTTGAAAAAACATTTCCTAACATTTTCGGCAAGGTGGTTGCAAACGCATAATATACTCCATTCTCTCTTCTGAAGGAGGATGTGAAGGTTTTTCTCTCAATATTGCTCCCAATTCACCCTGTAAACAATCGGGCCCCGCGAAAGCACTACGAAAATACGATTTAGAGCGACCCAGAAATTGACGAATATTAAAAAAATGAAGCTTTCTTCACACCCACTTTATCTCGATTTTGTAGAGGGATCTTCCTGCGCTCCCTCCTACTGAAAGATGCGATTTCAGCGCTTTGTAAACAATTCTATTCTCGTTTATTTACTTCTTATAAGACCGTTCGATCCGATCCAAGTATAATTTTAAATAATTGCATCATTAATGGTTGCGTGCAGGGCGAAATTCTCAAAAATTTGACATGAAATCTTGACGGAACCAACTCGGTGCAGATGAAAATAATCCATTACATAGAAAATCCAAACGAACAAGTCTAATATTCAGTTTAAACGCCTGTAATAACCAATATTTATTAAATAATCGTCTCTAACTGAACTAATTGAAAGGGTGTAACAAGCGCGTCGTCTGGCGTTACCGAGGTAACTGCCAACGGAGCATAAACACTCGGAAGGGAGGTTATAGAGGAAAGCGCGCATTCGGCAAGGGGTCCTTGCCACCAGAAAGGCTCAAGAGGATATTATTAGGCGTGATCGGACCCCCCACCATACGCCCCATCCCCCTCCCAAACAGACGATCCTGTGGGGCAACCTAACCCTAAGAAAACAACTGAGAAGGAAACTTAGGAAAGAGATATTTTAAAAAATTCCCAATTCTATGTATTCACTGAACGTCGGGACCTGGCCGTGTACTAATAGCGGTGGAAAAAGTGAAATCCGGTTGCTGAAAATAAACCGACACTGTGTTTTTCGACACACAAATTAGATTACAATATACAGAGGGGTCCAAAAAATGTATCCACTGTTTAACAGTCCATAACTTGCAAACTAATTGACGGAGTTGTCTCATTTTTGGTGAACTAGTGTCACCATTAACATCCACACAAAACTATGCCGCCGAACTGCAACGTGTTCAGTTGGATATTTGCACATGAATGTACGATGGATTCTCGAAGTTCATCCAATGTGCGTGGCTTTTGTCGATGCAGTCAGTAGTTAGTGCTGCAGTTCGGCGGCATAGTTTGTGTGTGGATGTTAATGGTGACCATTTCGAACACCTACAGTGATACCTTTAAGTTGGACTTTAAGCTACACTTTCACCAAAAATGAGACAACTCCGTCAATTAGTTTGCAAGTTATGGACTTTTAAACAGTGGATACATTTTTTTGGACCCCTCTGTATAGGGAAGAAAGTCGAGCAAAAGGGTCACTTCAACGACGCATTAGAAAGGTGATTTGAACGCAGAATCAGCTCAAAGACACAATGAATATTTTCTGAGCGCATAATACTTCTCGCCAGATGCGGTCTGGGAACAGAGCGCCGAACAAGGAGGAGAAGCCGACATGAGAGGACACAAATTGTTGAACGCGGCTAAGATGAAGTCATATACCGAGTATGAAATATGACGTACACATACCTCCCTCCCTCCGAGGCGCCCTTCTTATCTCCTCCGCGCTCCGCACAATAACAGAGGCGGGACAACACTTTGTTGTGTCCCCCAAAAGTAAACCGTCACCATAGGCGCATTTCAACAAACACTATAAACGAAAATTAGTTCCATAATATATAAAAATTAGAGCCTAAATCGCGGGTTCCGCTCGCGCTACCCTCCGACGGGGGCTGGGGAGTATCTGACACGTTGTAACACTTTCATACATACTACCTTTTTCAAGATTTTTTTTTGCCTACAGAAAAAAATACGCGATTACAGATTATTGATTCATACCGGAAAATAGTTCAGACCGAATGAATAATTTATAATAATAAAAAGTATGTCGAAACCGGTTTCGGCGTAAGAAGACCAAATCAGCCGAAAATTGGGAACAAACAGGTATCTTAAATCACGTGTGAAAATTAAAAATATAGATATGTAAGGGCTGTTCAATCGACCAAAAATACTTGTATCGAATCTAATTTCCTGTAATTACGGCATATATATGTATACATATATATACATAAGTTAACTTTGGGCGGATCATATCTTATATATACATATGGCAAAACCAATCCAAACAAACACGCACGAACCAAATATTTTCATGGCCGTTATATCGAACAATAAGGAAAGTATAAGATTGTTACTTATATCGTGATTGCCGTAATCACGGAATACTAATATATATATATATATATATATATATATATATATATATATATATATATATATATAGTTTTGATAACCAATTTGTTTAACTACAGGAAACGCCCTTTGGGGGAAAAACACGCAACACTGTACAAACATTAATTTTCACATTTTCACAGTCCGTTGTGTAGCCATTACAACTTCCCTACCATCACCACGCAGAACTTCCATTTTCGTACCAGAAGCGGACGCTTTTCCTGACGACGGTCGTCATCGCAAAGGAGAGTGAGAGTGAGGCACTGGGCGTCGGCACGCCAGGGGTACTGCGGGTCGACTGCGCGCAGAAATTGAATCGTCCCGCCGATACGCAGATGGGCATGACGTACGGCGGGGCGGACGGGGCACAAAAAGTCGTTCGGTGGGTGGGGGGAGTTAGGGGAGACGGGGGCCTGAAGAGGGAGACCGACGATGACGATGACGCCCGGGACATGGGAGGTACAGCTGAAGTGGATCATGTTTGAAACTGGACAAGTTGAAACACCAACAGAATATATTTGGTCGAGTCATAAGTAACTTCCGATGCAGCTAAGTAGAATCCACTGTTGATATCTACCCGCTATGAGTTACCATGAAAAAAATTTTTGTTTTCACTATATAGACGAGGCTTCGTTTAATCTTTTGTCAACTCTGTTTTGTGTGATAAACGTTACGTTAAACTGTTTTTTTTTAACCTCTGAAATGGAGAGTCAAGAAGTACATATTCGCCATGCAATGCTTTGGGAATTTAAACGAGGCAATAGTGCTAAGGCGACGGCTGAAAAAATATGCAGTGTATACGGTGAAGGACTAATAACCGATCGGGCAGTTAGAAATCGGTTCATAAAATTCCGTTATGGAGATACGACCTTAAAAGAGGAACCGAGGGCGGGACGTCCTTCCGACTTTGACCGGCAACCTTTTAAAGGCAATATTGGAGCAAAATCAATCGACACGAGCTACAACGGAAAGGTTGAATACATCACAATTAACTGTCAGCCACCATCCAGAGAAATTAGGGAAAGTCATGGGGTAGCTCACAATCTCACACAGTGCGCGACCACATACGGCAAGGGTGACTCAAGAAAAAATTCTTGAGAAGAAAACAGATCGGATGGTCTGTTTTACCGGAACCGCCTTCCTTTTTAATGTAAAAACCTTCAATTCTGAAGAGCGAGTAAGGCGGGCTGTCGAAAACTTCTTCCGGTCCAAACCGACCACATTTTACAAGGAGGGAATTGATAAAATGCCAAGAAGATGGGAGAAGGTTATAGATAATAGTGGTGAATGCATAATAAATTAATATAATTTTTTTATTCGATGAGAGCAACATAAATGTCTGATGAAAAAACGGAAGTTACTGAGGACTAATATATACTGAAATCAAATCTTTTATTAATTTCTCAGTTAATTTGGTTAATCCCCATTCTCGACTGTAGATTGTTTTATTGTCACAACTGTAAATTACAATGGGCGACATTGATGTTCGAGTAGCGCTAACAACGAGTAGGAAATAATGGAGGAGAAACCCCCTATTTTTTTAAAATTGTTTTTCTTACAAATTTAGATCGCGTCGCCACTTCCTTTTCATGCGTCTGTAATGAACGTTTCGAATTTCGGAAGACAGGTAAATCCTGGTGATCGTTCCTGAAATTTCAAAGTTTTTTTTATCGACGCTAACCGAAACTTTTTAATGAGTTGGGAATTTTGTGACGCGATTAAGCTTTTTTTCACTATGTTCACGCTAACCACACCGCACTTCATCTGACTATGCACGCGTAGTATTTACTATCTGCAGGCCGACTAACGTCACTATCGCCGGCCAGCGTCATACTATTAGTAGCCTAATGCGATTGGCAACATCGATAAGACCTTTAGATTCCTAGAGTTTCGTACGAAATTCTGGGAGAAGTCGAACCTATAAATTGAACTTTCGTTCGCTCCATTCAAAGGACGATTAATTCAAAGCACTTCCCGACGATTGATTCATTTAACGGCACTTCATTCATCCACCGGTTTTTAGTAGAATGAAAACACTCCAGTATCACTTCACGTTGTTTTTTTCCACAACAGACCAGACCAATGCCCTTCCCTACTAACATTTCCTCGTTGCCCAAATGAAAACTGGACGGCGCTCTCGGGAAGGGCGATCGATGCAAGACCTCTTATCGCGTCCCTATCGCTCGGTGAACAATGATTGCCCTTAACAATATTATTATAAGTAGATAAAATTTTCGCTTCCTTCCGCTAGCTGATACGAGCGAGTCGTCAACGCACACGTTTCCGGCGGCACTTTGTTCGCAGTGCAAAAAAATCGTACGGAATTTGTCCCAGAAACGTTTACATAAAAATATCGTTTTTTTCCCCCCTCACGTGGAATCCCCATACCCGACTCAAAAGAATCGACTTAAACAGAAAATTTGGACTCTTAAGGCCATTACTAAAACGGACATAAAAATTGACCTTAAGCTAACAAACTAACAATATACAAAGCGATACTAAACCGACACGGACATATGGTATAGAGCTATGGGGTTCCACCGAGACATCCGACATCGCTCGCGTCCAGAGATTTCTGTTCAAAAGTCCTTCGTACCACCCTCAATGCTGCCCTGTATGTTTCTAACCAGACAATCCACCATGACCTCAACATACCGACAGTCGCCAAATCCCGGTTACTGAAGTTCCACTCCCGCCTTTCTCCTCATCCTAATCCACTCGTTCAGTCCCTTTCCTCTCTTACCCATCCATTATCTTAAACGCCTCTGGCCTAGAGATCTTCTTAGCCCTTAGACTATAATTGTTCTTGTGTCAAAATTGCCCACTTCGGGTGGTTCCTTTTATCACGAAATACGTGCAAGAGAGTAAGTGCCGACAGTTCATCACCAACAACACTGTTTTTATTATTAAAGGGCAAAAAATTATCGTAACAATAGTAGACCGCGGACGCGGAAACATCGAACCGCGCGCTTATACGTCATTCAAGCACAAGTGTTGCACTGACAGCGCCCTCAATTATGCATAAATAGCGATTGCGTAATTAATTCGGAAACGGTTATTTCAATTCTGTTTTCATTTAATATTCAACGGCCGAGAGATAATGAAATGAGTTGCGACACTTCAAACACTTACAGTGGCAATCGAAATTGGGCTTAGCATCTGATTTCCTCATTTCGAACGCAAGCGCCCAACCAATCGAATGAATCAGCGTCGAATATTTGGAATACGCGCAAATTAATAATCGATGAGCTCATAATTTGAACAACCGGGGGCGTTGTTGTAAGCGCCGCGTATTCGATCCTTATATAGCTGGAACGAACCGGTGAAAAACCCTTATCACGTCTCTCTCTACGAATTGGATTTTTCCATCCCGAGGATAAAAAGAACAGAACTGATGAAATCATATAAATATAACATTCGACACATGCGTACAGGTAGAGAAATATCTAGGTATCAGTATGTTCTAGGAACATTATAGAAACATGTTTCAATATTATGCAGACGGTATTATCAGGATTTCAATCACAAACGTGCAAACGTTGAGTTTATTACCTCGATATATGAACGTCATTGGTGGCAATTATCTGTAAATTATGTTCCATTAAACCGATACATTAATTCGACTACGGGTCATATATCTCGAACGCACTAATTTTCGCCGAACAAAGTGTGTCATTTGTATTGGAAGGCTGTGGCCAAATGATTTACGACTCAGATATTAAAAACAAGATCCAAAAGTCCAATGTAGGTCTTATGTTTTGCAACGGCCGAAGGTGGAAAATAGAACTGATTCAGTAGCTTAATTGCAAACAGGCGTGGCTTTAAACTTGCTCCCGTCGGCCGGTTTAATTTATTGTAATTCGTTCGCGCCACAACCGATCCGCAATATCAATTGCCGGCGCTGAAACGGCTCCGGGAATTCGAAATTAATTCATGAAAAAAAGGAAAGAAAATGGTAAACGGGAAGAATATGGATTTTCCGGAGGCAGCAGAACGGTTTATACGATAGTGATGCAAAAAAATTTCCCACCCATATCGACACTCCTAACGGAGTCCTGCTGTATCGTCTTTCAATAAATAACTCGAGTGAAACAATAAGTCGGACTAGTTTAACATACCTGTTTTGTTGTTCGCGAGGGGTTGGAATACCGTAGATTTGTTGTGTTTCTGTCTCCTCTCGCTGGTTTGGTCTTTTGCTAGACCGGTTTCGGTTGAACTATTGGCCCAAAAAACGTCCAAAGTGCCAATAGTGACTAACACCGCTACTGAAGATGGCGAGCGGCCGAAACCGGTCTAGCAAAAGACCAAACCAGCGAGAGGTGACAGAAACACAACAAATCTACAATAAATCGGGCATTTTCATCAGTAAATTTTCCCCGTAATGAACGAAACGCGGACCACGAAATCCGGATTTCGCCGAACGCAGGACCTATTTTTAATTCGCAGTGTGTCAATCGACCAACCGAACCGATACCGGTCTATTCCTAGGCCAAACGAGAGAAGCTAGATTTTATCAAAACCGTTTTACCTCTATTCCACGGCTATCCGGGGTTCGGATTTCACAGGAAGACAGTCGAACGTCCAAAGAAATAGATCGTTATAAAGTTGGAGAAGTCCCAATTTGGTTTCGGGTAGTTTTCTCGGTACAGTACGCTTTGTATACTTCACCTTCTTGCGAGCTTCTACAGATAACATTCGCTTTACCCATGGGCTTACTGGGAAGACTATAATTTTCAACTCGACTTACTCCCCAAATGTCAAGATGTTGCGTCCTCTATACTTTTATTGAGTTCCCATTGTTACAAGTTATGCGGATTTATTGACCCTACGATGATAAAATAACTTCTTTACGTTTCTTACGTTCTTTACGTACTTCTTACGTTTTTACATCTTTGCAAAGGATGCCGTTTTCTTTTTCAAGATTTGCATTATTTTTCGCGACGGTTGTGTAATTTTAAAGGTAGTCCCACTTCCCGATGTCCCGCTGTTCCAGAGTGAGGGAGAGTCCATTGTCCTCGCAGTGTGACCGACACAGCGATACATCATGGCCAATCTACATTTGTTGAACACGCGAACGGGACGCGTTGTAAAACTAACGCGAATAACACATTCATCATCGTAAGACGCGGCGTTTCAACATCAACGTACGACAAGACGGAACGACGATAGATGGCGCTCCCGTCGGAGGACTCTGGCGAGAGAGGCGAAAAGTCCAGTTTTTTTTTTGCTTTCTATTCTTCGCCCAAGTTCATGCTAAGAGCGCGCAAGATGGATGTGAACTCATGCTCCCCCCAAGAGCAATAAATTTGAGTCAATGAGCCCCAACCGAACGTATATGTGAGATGTCTCTATTACTCTTTCTATCTGGACCAATCTGCATATTACCGGCTTAGATGAGCCTAATCTGGAACGAGATATACAACACTGTTCCTCCACATAGCTATATATATATATATATATATATATATATATATATATATATTAGCGAAAAAAGTCATTTATAATACTGACAACCGAAAACACCACAACAATAACACAGCATTTAGTAACTGGACTGTTTGAAAATGGACAACCTAACCTAAATTTAACCCTCTATGAGCCGAATTTTTATTTTAAATCCAAAAACTCCCGACATCCCAAACGTTCCTTACAGACGCGTGAAAAGGAAGTGGCCACGCGACCTAAATGATTAAATAAAATGTTTAAATAAATAAAATTTAAAAAATAATAATAATAATAAATAAATAAATAAAATTAAATTAAAAATAAAATAAAAAAAATAATAAAAAAAGGGGGGGAACTAGTGGGTTTCTCCTCTAATTGTTGACTATTGTAGCTAGTGCCATCATAAATGTTGCTTGTATAATTTTACAGTAGGTTCGTGATGTTTCTGTCTCCTCTCGCTGGTTTGGTCTTTTGCTAGACCGGTTTCGGCTGCTCGCCATCTCCAGCGAGAGGAGACAGAAACATCACGAACCTACAGTATTCCAACCTCTCGCAGACCACAAAACAGGTATATCAAATTATAATTTTACAGTTGTAACAATAAAAGAGTGAAAAAAAAAATCCAAAAAATTGGGGAACGAAAAATCATCAATTATAAACCTATATATGCAAATGAAAAAAAATTGATATTGATATCGGTTGTCTTGACAACGTTATAGGATTAAGATTTATGCGCCATCTCACGAAAAAAGCTATAATTATTTGGTAAAATCTCGATATATTGAAATGTGAACTGAAAGTTACACGGTCCCATAGAGGGTTAAGGCACCCTCAAAAATCATTTTCGACGGCACAGTATCGAAGACTGGGATTTTTTTACGGGCGAACTGGTCGGAAAACATGCTCCGGGCTCTGGGCAACATCCTCAGATAGTTTTCTCGGCGCCCGCTAATTCGGGTGTCTATTTCGGGCCGGCCAGGTTGCAGAATTAGAGACGCCTATTACACTGGTCTAAATAATTTTCGGGAACGGGATTTTCGGCCAAAACCTCCCGTCTTGCCGTCGGCCACTTTCGTAGCGCACTTCACGTCGTGAAAGGTTTCGAAAAAATCAAGATATCCCTTTTTATTGTGAAATTGTTTGCCTTAATCGCTGGCTTACCTAACTTTTTTTTTCAATTACAAAAACATCGTTATGAATGATTACCATTTTATGTCGGTATATATAATGCCAAAATTTAGCGATCCCCTTCTCAAAATTACAATTCTGTGACAAAATGTAATAATTAAAATAATAAATTATAAACCCCCTCACACACAGGTTTTTCTCAGGTTTTAATCGAGCTAACAAGTTATAATATATAACATATCCAAATAAACGAGTTTTAACAATAGGTACAGCCGTACTGATGTTATCTTGGGACGCCTCGACGTCTGAAGCTAGTGTGTTATTGTAGCACCGCCGGAACAATGCCACCGATATCTCACGCACTCGTCCCAAACCCTTACCATTACCACTAATTTCACGATTCGTTCCCACCGGTAGGCAAAAAAAAGAGGAAATTATCGAATCCGTTTATTTATAATAAAAATTTGGGCATAATGGCGATGAAAGGTCGAGAGAGCGAGAGAGATATGCTATGTCGACAAACGAATCGGCGTAATGCTTTATTTTTAAACTTTACAGAGATAAGAACCTATAAGCTTTATAACTTATAAGAAAAACACACTTTTTTCTTTAATAATATAATCCAATATCTGAGATTAACGAGAGTTAAATTGTATTCGAAAAAAAAGATAAGATCGATCGGTGTTTTGTAGAAGAAATTTTTGTAAAAAAATTACGACTCCTCATGTCTCAGTGTTTTCCTCATAATTTTGAGTAATTATAACAATAATTACGGAGTAATTAATAACAAATCAATGTTTGAAATGCAAAATAGTAATCCGTTGAAAATAAAAGGTGGACTTGGTATAATAAATTTCAAGAGAACTATTTAAGAGAGTTATTTGAGTAATTATGTATTGGATTTTAATTGAGTAATGCCGAATTAGTAATACTAGAGTTTCAATCAACTGGGGACGATTTACATCCATAAGAACTAATACACTGAATTGTTCCTGGACTCCACATACAATTTATGCCTCGGCATGCTGCGATTAAAAGTACAAATGGCCGAACGAAAAGGCGTATTCTTCGGTACGATTTAAAGCCCCGGCTCGGCTGCAAAGAGACCTGAATGCTTTGCCCGTTTTACAAGTTGGCGGAATCCGGGGGTCATAAATCAGCGGCGAGAGCCCCGAGCTAAGTACCCCACGCCTAGCGGTAACCGGTGTCGGTCGGAGTCGCAAAACAGAAATCAGAAAGGTCGGCCGCGGGGAACTAAAAATAAATATGATACAAAATGGAGGGAGAGAGAGAGAGAGTGTGTCAGAGACAGAGAGAGAGAGAGGGGGAGAGGGAGGTGGAAACAAGAAAGTAATACACATTAATGACAGCTGAGAGTTGAATTGAAAAACAGTTTCTCCTATAGAGTTATACAATTTCAACACATTCAACAATTTAAACCGAACATTAATTACCGTTTTTAGCGCTAATTATCGAACGGGTTCTCCACCCCTATTGGAGGGCCATCTCCAACCACCGATTCAGGGCACTGTCTACTGACGGTGGAGAAACCAAGAGCGAGGGTTTATTTTATCTTTTCTAAGCCTTGCAAAAGAGTTGCAAAACCTTGATGCGTGTTACTGTAAACTGATTGAATTTTTAGCAATACTATGTCGCTCTTTCAACCCTAATCAATAATTTCGTCCCTTAATTGTTTATTTCTTCCAATTTCGGTTATATAGTAATTGAAGGCGCTATTACTGGAAAGAATATTAAGGCTGATTGGGGACGGCCGGAGGCGTCCCCGGGACCGACCTTTGCAGGAGGATCTCCTCACCTTGGGCCCGATTGACCTTTGGCGATTCGGTAAAAGGTCCGTAGCGCAGATGTTAACCCAGAAGGTTGTTGCGAAACTCTGTTCGGTGGGGAGGGCTCGGTGTTGGTCGGTGTTTGTGGGCGAACGCGTTGCTACATTTCGTATAGCGTCACAGAGCGTGGGCGGAGGCCGAGAGCCGAACTAGCCCCCCAACAACCGGGCTCGCTCCCCTTTTCCATTTCACTTTCTCCGTATGCTTACTGGGCGAGAACTATAGTCATCACGCCCGTGTCAAAGGCCCTATCTTTAATCTCGAATTCGCCTCGGTTCCGCCTCTGCTAACCGGCAAAAACAACGTCTTTACGTTGCCATCTAACAGGTCGGCTACTACCTTAAATAATGCCTCAAGAAATTATGCTCCCACCTACCTCCTATATTTTTTGGATTTCCTTGGAAAATCGAGTAATAAAATTAGTTTATTCAACGAGTCTACTACAGGTTTTTTTTGTAGTTCAGTTTAGTCTCAGCTCCCGAGGTCAAAAAGTACTCTCATAGAAAATTGTAAGTCTAATAGCGGGTCCCTTCCCGGTAACCAAATTCTCAATTATGATTAAGCTCCAGGTCTACACGCAAATATGTCCATGACTAGCATAAGGCAGACTATATTCATAAAAGTGCTAGATGGTTATTGGAAAACCTTAAAAATCCAAAAGAAATCGGTTCATAAATATCGCTGCTATTCAATCGGGACAAACATACACCGAGAATACCGATTCCGTAAGATATGTAGATAAAACATTTTATCATTTTCGAAAAAATGACCGTAGGGAACAACGCCAACCACATTCGCTATCGCGGTCAAACGAACCATGCAGTTTCCAGATGTCCGATTTCGCGGGAAATCTTTCAAGTTCGTTCTCCGAGAACCATGTTATCGTTTCAAACTTATCTGGACGCCCTCCAAAGAAGTCCTGAGACGGGGCCGAGAGATACAAAAGGACGGCGGATGCACGAATCTTAATGGCGCGATTTGGTTTCTTCGAAGGCCGAAAAATATGCCCTTCATTATTAGCGATATCGCGCAATACTGTGGGGAATATTTTTCGCACCCCGAGTTCCGTTAGGGAAGGTTTATTTCATTCCCACGGGAGCTCACCTGGGTGTGGTCCGCTTCCGGCCTTTCGGAACTCCTACCGGTCCCATCATCAGAGTCCCACAGACAGGTGTACAAACACCTGCTGGTCGATATTCTCCTCGACGTATTACGCGATTTTGCCGGAAGTCGAACGGTTAATTCTTAAAATTTCTGACGCAAAATTCACTCCGCAAAAGTCTCCAGAACGACGCGCCCAAGTTGCTTATTTATTGTCCATCTGTCCTACACTAGTGCAATTTCGGCTTCTCACCATCTTCATTAGACACTCAGTAAAATAACTGAGGCTACATGCAATCTACAGTGTAGAAGGAAAGCTACTAAAAACCAGAGACGACCGCAAAAAGTATTATATATAAGACCCACTACAACATTCGTTTACACTTGTTTACCAGAACAATGCAAAATGAATCTATCGCACACTCGGTAATTACATAGACTTCTCGCTGTAAAGAAATTAGATCGATCAAAGCGGTTTAAAAATGTAGGTAATTTCAAATTCGACGCTGATCTTTTACTGGGCATCAGGGGCATCTCCTTCGGTTCTAACAATCCACTGTCGTTGCCAAGTCAACTGTCACTTAGGGACCATTTATTAAGCTTTCGCTCTTTTTTCCTTCCTCCTCCAGTACACTCTAAACTATCGGAATCTCAACTGCGACAGAATAGGAATTTTACCGCCGCGCTAAGAACGACCTTCCCTTAATGGTGATTGCAGACTCTCGGAGTATAATGGAAGTCAATGCTTCATTAAGAGCTAAAGTTGTAAGTGAAACTTGCTTGTTCTCGAAACTGCGGCGTTTCTCGGGACTGGCCAGAGCATTTCGCAAGACTGACGTCACCGTCGTTTCCAGAAAATTAAGTTAATGTCGCGAATTGTGATCGCCGCTTAAATACACGTTTAATCTAATTCAATGTATTTTCGAGGCCGTTAAAGTACGAAAACACGTGTAAATAATTTACACGCGAACTCCTCTCTCAAGTTAAATGGGATTCGAAAATACGTAAAAATATAAGCCCTGTTTAACGTAAATTTGAAAACTCCTAGAGATAATTACTTAAGCCTCCTGACTCTGACTAAGATGGTATCAAAACACTGCGATTTAAGAGGGCCGACGGTGGGGAAACTGCCTTGAACGGCAGTTTGTCACGAATAAACCTTGAACCCTGGATCTTGATAAATTTTGACATTATACCATATCCGAACGATACCAATCATCTTTCGCGCTGCCATGTGTCAAGGCGACTGCTGCGCCGCATCTATAGAGAAAGTCGATAATTCCCCAGCCGGGATTCTTAATCCACTAATAAATTGACATGTATTTGTTTATTTGATATTTTATAAATGTATAGTTTATTTATATACGCACTGTTTTGGTTACTATTTGCGGCAGTAAACATTTACAATATCACGAATCGCGTATTACTGGTCATCAGTACAAGATAAAATAGGAATACAAATATGTATTTAAGAAAATGCTTCACAGACGTATGTTTTGTAAAAGAGGAAGAACAACCTTTGTATTTTCCTATACTCTTTCCTACCTATAAAAACTTTGTTCAATTATTTCTAGAATTTAGACCTTTGAAAACTACCTATTTCCTTGGGCTGATATCAGATGGAAACTTTAAGAAAATCACAGATTTTGATTATTTGTTATCCTAGAGCAACAAATTGGCAGCCCCCACGGCGAATATTACCAATTGCCTATTATATAAATAAATTTTATATGAAATAATATATTTGGGGGTCTGTGTTTGTATGGCGCGACGAAACAAACTGGCCTAATTTTGAAACCAATTGGCCCATCGTAAGACATTTATTTTCAGAACATTCTGTAATTGGGCTCCGATGCGTTGGTCCATATCAATGATTCACCGGGGCGGAAAGGGTCTGAGAGACTGTTCAAATTATTGACGCACAAGGGTCGCGCGTCGAACGGGACGTGAATAATGGCTCGACTCCTTGCCGAGAAAAATAAATCAAAGAGGCCGCGATGAATGTGCTAAGGTCGGCCTCAATTTTCTTAAATTCGATTCCCTGGGCTCTGTGACTCAGATTACGACTATCGATTGCGGTATAGCCGAATATATCTCTCGGGCTCGTGGACAAACGGGGAACGAAAGCTGCGCAGAGAGGACTAGCCCATTTAAGGGGGAGGAGGGATTTTATAAAATGGCCGTGGGTCAGATCCCCCATTCAAACGCCGTGTCACGTGGGCCAATGACTAAATTCGGTTTTCACGGCGGGCGAAACGAAAAAAAAGCGATAAACGCCCTCGTAGTTCGGTACAAGTTTCTAAACAGTCGTCCACGCACTGGGTCTCCAAGGAGACCGCCTACTGAGGAAAACCACAAATTGTGGTATTCTACCACATCCTCCATCTCTAAAGATAAACATTAGAGATTAGAATATTCAGCGGTTATAACAGAAAATTAAATATTAGAATATTATTAAAGACAAATAAATATACGACACAAGTATACGATGTTTTATTTTAAATCTAAAAAATTGAGGGAACGAATATCACCAATTATAAAGCTATATATGCAACTGAAAAAAAATTGATATTGATATTAGTAGTCTTGACAACGTTATAGGATTAAGATTTATGCGCCATCTCACGTAAAAAGCTATAATTATTTGGTAAAATCTCGATAAATTGAAATGTGACCTGAAAGTTACACGGGCCCATAGGGTGCGGGAGATACATTTAAAAAAATGTAGTTTCTGTTTTAAATCATCAAAAATCGAGACACTTTTTCATTGGGGTGCGGAGACCTATTTTCCGATTTAAAGGGGTGCGGGTCACTTAAAAGGTTAAGAAACACTGCCATAGAGGGTTAATTGAATAATACATGCAAGTCATAGGTTGAATGTAATAAAGGATAAAAACAATGAGTGTTTCAATATTTACACGTGAAACAGGAAAAACAGGCGCTTGTTTTTTACGCCGTCGCGCACACAATACACGCGATACCGCTAGCAACAGTAGACTCGCTATCTATTCGAAACGATAGCCAGTGTAAATAGTAGACAAAACCCATTATATAACCCGAAACCGTAGAAAGATATCCCTTCATCAAATATAGACATTGTATTACGGCGGGTTCTGAAAACAGAAGGGAATAATTAAAAAAGAGAAAAAAGGAAACAGATATCGGATTGCATGAGAGAAACTCATGAAACGAAGGTGGGATAGAACTTTGAATATCTAGTTATGTAATATACTAGGTTCCTGCTTTGATTTTCACGAACGCATTTATTCGTTATGATAACGTAATAAACATTTGGGGGCTTGAAAATTCTTAAAATGGGTACGCAACCGGGCTATAACATTGGGTCCGACGGCCACATCCTTTTTCAGAAAATATCTCCTCTATTTCGGTCATTTCTTGCGGGCCCTATCGCGCGGTCCATCGGACCGGGAAGAGGAACCTGAGGAGGAAATGTAGGCGGAGATTGGAGACGAGTTATCTCGGACTAAAAAAGCCCTCGCGTCATAGCCGAGCACCTCTCTCTATCGCTCTCCCTCGCGCTGTGTTCAACACAGATACGAGGACGAGATAAGCCGGGCGGTCGGAGAACCCCCGCATCCACCCCTGCTGTGTTGTCATATACGGTCCGTTATTTAGAACAAAAAAAAACCACCGAGATAGACCGGCTTATCGTGGCCCGGACTCCATCTAGCCGCATAATCCTGTACCTGCACGCCCAGTACAGAAAACAAAATAAACTGAATATTAAACGGTTTATTAATAGTCTATATAAACAGACCATAAATCTTATTACTTCTATATTTGTCTTAAATCTTCTATTTAACAAATTTTAAACTGACCAAAACCCGATGATCTGACACAGAATTCGTCGGCTCATTTAAAATCGCCCATCACCGAACTTTAAGAAAGCTGACCTTAATTAAAATAATTAAGGCCCCAAGACTCTTTAATTGATTCCTAAACGGAACGACTTCAGTTTCGTAGGCCTGTAGTCCCCTCCCACGCGATTTCTCCGTGGAAACTATTAATCGGTCGTTATATATATAAAAACATATCCGACAATGTAAATTACCAAATATAGACTCTCGACCGTTTCAGTTTAAGATGAAAAGGTTTATGAGATAATCGAGGGCTTGCGGCCGGATGATGTCACGTTAACATGACACCGCCGTAAGGCGACAAGATTGGGAATGTGGACCAGTTCGTCACGTTACTTTTGGATACATTAACAAGGTTATCGTGATCAGGTATTCTCGGCTGCCTCGATTGCCCCTACGCTAGACCGGTTTCGGCGTCTCGCCATCTGCAGTAGCGTAGATCGAAGCATTTTCTCAAAAACGGTTCTTATGTTACGAACTTGTTCTACTACAATCTAACAGTACGGGTAAAATGAAGGGCTAGACTTGGTGTAAGCGTACAGAAAATAAATTGCTTTACAGTACGGCATTAATGTTATACTATCTTTTCAGCGTCACTGAGATTTCGCAATTCCCTGTTTTAAATTTTTTCGACAAGTTAATAAAACATAGTCGGACATTTGAACACTCTTCAACCAAAAAGGAAGTGAGCAGGAGAGTTCAAATTTGCAGATTTGGATTATGACTAGGCCGATGAGTCTATTTCAATTGATTGATTATAGGGCAGTCTCATTCGCAACAATTGAAAGTGTGAGACATAGTCCTTCCGCGACCCAATCAGACCCCCCATTACGGAACGATGACAGGGATATTATTAGCTTTATTACGTATTACATGGCGCGTGAACTAATCAGAATTTGAAACATCCCGACTCTCCCTTCCTGTGAGTCGGAGGCGCCGCGAAGATCCGCGGACGTCCACCGTCTTCCGCGAGGATAACACAGTAACTCCGTTGACAACTTATCGGCTGAGAAATGACCAACCCAGTGTTTTTCCTTTAACGTCTACCTCGTGACGAGGAAATTAAAAACTCGGTCTTACTGATAATCCCAAAATGCCACTTCTTAAGTCCATTATAACAACATATTTTCTGTGAAAAAATACTTTTCAATCCATTCCTATCAATTTTGGACGAGTGAAAAGTGGGTTGGGCAGCACACGAAAACAATCGGCACTTAAACGAAACTACAATCGGGGAAACAAAAACCAAGTATTAATTGTCTTACTTTTTAAACAATAATTGCGGGACAAAGTCGATAAATTTTTTTTTTTTTTCAAGTATGAATTCGACCTTCGACATGCACGACCAACTTACATCATCGGCCCGAAATGAAAAAGGTGCAATCTCCGTGCCCTATATAGGACTCGAAGAGAAAGTAAATATGGGAGAATCACCTTCGTCGGAGGAGGGGGTGTCTTTTCATTTTCTCTGTGTTGCGCAACCGCCCATGTTCTTATAAAGTCGCGGAGTTGTGAAACCGCCGGTTTATAAGCGTTTGGCGAGAGGCCTTCGGCGGTGATCTCATTGTTGTTCAAAATGTATCGATCCGGGAGGGACACCTGTGCCGGGAGTTGCGTAATTTCTGTCGCCTGCCCACCGCCTAGTGGTAAATGTCGGGCCCATATCGCCAACCTTCAAAACCCTATTCCGGGATATAGCAATAATTGCAGGCGCCGCCATAATGTTGTGTAAAATTAAACCCGTCTATTAGGGTGTCCGGCGGTCTTCATCTTTCAGCTCAAAATTGCCGGCTCTAAATTTCTTAAACAAATTTCTGAAAGTCCTAATCGTCTGCAGTGTCCTTTGCACCATGCCGCAAATGCTTTATTCGGTGCTCCGTACTGAACGGTGCAGGAAAAATTTTAAAAGACGCTTTGTCGCAAACGAAACGCACTTTGAAAGAGATCTGAGACAACTGAAACTTATGTCGTAAACGGATAAGAGATGAGATTGAATGTAAATATGAACAAAGCCAGTTAGAGTCATTCAAGCGAGGGAGAGAAGAAACTTATGGGACACCCTAATACATGCATTATGCGTGTCATGTAATGTTTGTTTGCGTATGAAATATGAGCGTCATCGTTGTTTATATAATTATTACCCTATCGGTGAAAAATTGATTATGCAATATTTTTTTTAACCCCAACTAACGTCAAAAAAACTCTATAGTCAAAAATAGCCTCAACATTTATATGCAGAAAAGCTACTGGTGTCCCAGATTCACATTAATTATTCCAATGATTATACCTGGACTAAGGTTAAATATACGACGCTGTAAATCTATAAAAAAAATTAAAATCAACTCGTAGCGGGAATTACCGGATAGTAATGGCCCGTTGGCCAAAATCCAATTATGGGGTCGGGAAAACAGACGATTAATATTCGAAACGCCGAACATGATTAAATCTTATATAATCGTGACAGCCATTACCGCGGCTGTGACAGTGATGACAGGGTGGTTTATAGTCGGTGGGTAACTGAAAAACACTCCCCGTCCCGTAAAGCGCAATATAACTGAACTTATACTTGGCATAAAGGTTATACAATATATATATATATATATATATATATATATATATATATATATATATATATAGTAATAGACGAAAGCTGGTTTCGGTTCGGCCTTGTTAAGAGGCGATGGCGCGGTATCCGAAAATTCGCTCTAACCCAAAACGTTCTCTGGCATCTATCGAGGCGACTCCCCTTCCCCTCCCACTTCCCCACATCTTCGGGATCCTGAGACCGTAGATTAGGGGGGAACGGCGACGGGTACAGAAAAAAAAGAACGAGCGAACGTATAGGATAAAAAAAGGAACAAGGCCCCTCGTAAAGATGTCCAGCCTACTCTGGTGACAAATCCGAGCGGTTCGGCCTCCGTAAATCTTATTAACGGTTTTTAAACAGCGGCCAGGAAGTTTATTCGGCGCCGTAAATTTTGCGTTATTCTGTCTACGGACCGGTTTCGGCTGCTCGCCGCCTTCAGTAGTAGTCTAGGAAAAGACGAACTAGCGAGAGGAAAGAGAAGAACGCAAAATCTACGGTATTCCGACCCGCCGCGTACCACGAAACTGGTATCGCTTCAGTCCGTTTTATACGCTGCGGGTCAATAAACCAGAATTAATAATATTTAAAACAAGCGAGGGCATGTTTTTAAAAGTAACGCGATGATCGTTAGAAGGCGGTCGTTATACGGTGTGTGAATGTCATGCGCTACATAGCACCGGTCTAGAATAGGACCAAAAAAGAGGCAAATCGCACGTTATTTTCCTTTATTTTTTACTACAATTTTTTATTAAATTTTATTGAATCTTCTTTCGATGACAATAAAAGGAACGTTTCAAAGGCGAAGCCAAACAGTCCTGCTCACAACCAGTTATACACAGGTGTGACCTAGCTCCTCAAAAATATATTTAGGTTGGATTAAATTAAAACGTAATACAAAAATAGTAGATCCATCGAGAGAAATTCAAATAACTATTTAGTTTGTATATTCAACGATAATAGAACGGAGGGGAAACAGCATCTGGGATAATTAATGAAAGTACTTTTCATTATGGATATTCGACCGTCGGGTATTAAACAGCTGCTTACTGAAGCGTCGTAAAATAAGAAATCGTACCTGTTTATGCGTCCGAGTTTGAATTTCATAACTGAAATAGACGTGAAGCGGTGAAATGGAAAAGACTTCATGGCGAAGGAGCGTCTAAAACTTTTTAAAGCACAAAACGTAGCGGACGACAGAACGTTCCCAACTATCCGTTCGAGCAGTCGTTCAGTCGATTGGAAATACAATTAACGGGGCATAATGGGCGGCAATTTAAAGACAATCAACAGATATACACTTAACAGTAGCCACGACGACTGATAACGATATCGACGAAGAAGAGTATCTAGATTTTATTTGAGAGTGTACAAGAAATTATGCTAGAGATCAACGTAAATTAATTTATATATTTTGGTACTTTTTTATGGCTTGACACTTGGAATTTCGTCAACTATAGGACATTGCGCGTGAAAATTCCCGTGAAAATACTCTGAATTGACGAGTTTAATAGAGTTGCATTGGTGATAAAACTTGCTTTATAGTAACGGACATAGTGATACAAGATTTTATATTAGAAGCATTATAATATATGTGAATGTATTCTCTTGACGACTTCTTAAGTAGGGGCGCGTGCAGGAGAAATGATCTCATCACTTATCCAGAAGAAGGCGTTGTCAGCGCGTCGTTTTCCTAATCATAATTCGTGGTGTAAAAAAGAAAACGGAATTTCTTTCGAAATGCAATCCCACGGGCGGCAGAGTGAAATTCCTATCATTCCACCTGAGATACGAGGTTTCACGAACGCACCGGACTGTATCCACAGGACGGGAGAATTAAAATTGAGACCCGATCAAATTCTGCCGTGAAAGGGGCCCGCGTCGGAACCCCTCTAGAATGCCAGGACCAGTCAAGGAACCGAAAAATAAATAAACTTTCTTCCACAGAGTTCAACCAATAAATGAAGGTATATAAATGAGAAACGATGATAGGCACAGGGGTAACAGAGACTTACAGAACGTGTCGCGAGAGCTCACTCTCATGGAAGGACATGTGGTGGGAACTGACAGAGATGATTCAGCGATGTAGGGTTTTATTTTCCTGCGGATCGCACTAATGAGTAATACCATAAAATGGTGGAAGGGGCAATATGGCGTAATCGATATGAAAAGTCTAAAGAAACAGTAATAAAAATTATATCAAAGGCCAGGAATCTATCTATCTGATTACAATATTGTTGAAATCATACTGCGAAATAATGGAAAATTATCAGTATGCGCAAAACCTTATCTATAAAATCATTTCGTTATAAAATTTCCTCCATATTCCTATATATATATATATATATATATATATATATATATATATATATTGCAATATGGCGGATGGACATATATCGATATGATAGCGGTCGATAGTATAAATACAAGTCGAAACTGCATGAAGCATTTTTTCCTATTTCATTCCCCGCCAAAGCGATTTTTATTCTCCCAATTAAAAATAACAATAACCCCTTTTCCAGCCTAAACCAGCCCGGGTTGTGCGTCAACTACAAATCGGTCGAAAACAATTATGTCACGTATATAATCCTTCATTTTCTGAGGGATTATACTGTTGGGACAATGTACAGAGACCGTTTATCTAAGCTATCTATCATTATTGTTCGCTTCGTGCGGTTTCAGGATTACTGGAATGAATGAGATAATACGGTCGAACGGGAAAGGGTTACCACCCGTAAACAGGTACAAGAGGCGTACGATATCGGGCCTAAATACGGCGGCATTCCCCAGAAGAGGATCCGCGAATCGTCAACAACACTGAATTTGATGAATCTGATGAAAATTTTTTTTTTCAATCTGACAAAATGTCCGAGCCCAAATAAAAAAAAACCGTAAACCCAGCCCCGACCGTGTAACGGTACAGAGTTGCGCCAACGGGGAGGGGGGAAGTGGGAGCTGGAATCCAAAACCCACATTCCCGGCGTACGCCTACTTACTGTCAACGGATAAACAATGCCTCGAACCGATAATAATTACCGAGGCCCGAGAAATATTAAATTCAGCATTTTAAATTAAGCAAAATGCGACCCAATTCGTGGCTCAAACTACATCAATATCAGAAATTCTAACCAATTTGTCGAGTAGCGCCTGCAAATATTTAAATCCTGTTTAACCCCCAAAGCTGCAGAATAAATAGCAAATATAGTCATTAAATCATGATTCTTTGCGTACTTAGAATCCAGTACTAATGACCTTATAAATATATATATTCTATTTATTGTGAAACAATATTCAACTATTGGTGGACATTTGTTCAGGACTGCCTAGTGTTTTATAGTTTTATATTGTTGTAATTATAGAAAGTTGGATTAATGTTAATAGAGAGAGTTTATTGAAATAGTGACAGAAATGAATATGTGACTGTAAAGAAAGCGTTTGAATTGTCCCACCGTGCTAATCGGATAATTGGTGGGCCGTGACCCTATTAACCGGCGGCGGAGCCTTGAAATTGCACCTTCATTTTTTTGGTCGAGAGCGCCGGGCTCCTCCAATAGAAGCACTGCGCGCTTCGTACATAAAAATAGGAGTTTTTAAAGGCTCAGAAGAGATAAAAGGGGGCCCCACTCTAACTGGCAAGTGCATGGCTGGGCATAACACGGCGGTTATGCGGGCTGTGTATTATAATGCCCCCGATACGTCAATCTCAGTGCACCAGGTGGAGTTCCACCTTGAGGAAGGTTTTTCGGAATTTCATTTTGCAAAATCAGAAATTGATATTACCCATCACTGGGTTTAGGTACAAATTTTAGACCGTATAAATACTCTTTGTTAAATTATAATTTTGTTATTGAGGTTATTAATCCTGTCTTCTGGT
Organism: Lethocerus indicus; assembly: GCA_019843655.1. NCBI lineage: Eukaryota > Metazoa > Arthropoda > Insecta > Hemiptera > Belostomatidae > Lethocerus > Lethocerus indicus. Next base: position 8,389,898 of record JACDQD010000011.1, read on the forward strand.
CTCTATAAAGCAACAGTACAACAGAAACAGTGTTGATGGGATACTTGTTTTTTCATTCGACGCGTATTACTAAAGAAATGCTACTGACGATGGCGAATGGAACCGAAGAAACTAGACGAGACCTAAATAGACAGAGTAATGAAGTTATATTGTCAGAAGCAATTTGAGAATTAATAATGCACTAATAATAATTAATAATTTATGAAAAATAATAGCGGTATTAATAATTACATCAGTGTATAAAATTTATGTTGTCAATGCGAAGAATCAGAAGGAGACTAATAGGCAACGATTTCATCACCAATAAAAAAGCGCTTATTCTTTGTGTAAAAATAATTACGTAATTGTCGGACATTTTTGAAATATTATGAAACAGTCAAAATTCAGTCGGACTAAAAACCAGAGTTAATTAAAGTAAGGAAGAAAAAATCTGGTAATTGTTCGGCTGTTATCTCAAAATCATGAAAATGTTGCAATGTCGATATAAAAAATGAATTATAAATAAACATTACCTACTACTTACTGGAATACGACCGCAATCTACGCAAATTGCTGATAACAGATTAAAGTCCGAAATTAATGTAACACACTTTTGAAATGAAAGGACGTCGTGGAGCAATGTTCTAGGAGTGAGAAAACAAACGTGGGACGGAAAGCTAAGAAACCATGAATGAACTTAATTGGTCATGGCCCCAGTAAGGTCAAGATATTACGTCCTAAGCTTAAGCGTATTCTTCCCGTCAGCGTCCTTGGGAACTGTCGAAATTACACTAATTCTACTTCAATTAACGAATCAACAGAACATTAAGTATATGCAGAACGATACAATCAATAAATAAAGCACAATCAGCCAGAAGCATAAATTAAAAAGGCGGAGATAGCAAGAATCATTTAGAAAGCAAAGGGCTGGGGTCGGCAACAGGGGCCGTTATCGACCCAAGAAGCATTACTCCAGTAGGAAATCATTGTAAACTCTTCTCTCATAATCTTCATCTTAGTGTGTAGAAATCGGGCTATTAAATTTAAATCGACTAAACACTGATGGCCAACTGAAGCTGCAACTATGTACAACTAATTTTCGGAATTAGACAACACTCGGGGCCAATGTTTCTCGGATGCTAAGGCGAAACGCGTTCTTAAATCATGCAGGATATTGTTGCCACACATGTTGTGACATTAATTATGTCGCAGGGGTAATTTTTTTCCCGCTTGGTCCTATTTGGGATCCGGTAATAAATTAATTAAATCCAGCAATAAAACGTTCGTTATCTCGACTAATCCTGACAAATCATCCATCAAAATCAACAATTTCGATACTCCACCCAAAAAACAGAGTGACAATGAAAAACGGGATGAAATTATCTGATAAAATAAAATGAAAGTACTTTCTCGTTGTAGATAGATTCGGCGGACGCCACAGTTCAAGATCAAGAATAACAATGTCTACAGTTTTATTACTCCAAGCATGATTTTCATTACTGAAATCGACTGAAATATTTTAGTATGAGCAGCGTGATTGAATACACACACACAAGGAGTGTTAATAATTTTTTTGTACAAAGGATTCGTACTTAGTATTAGGACCAATAAGGCCAATGGAATATTCCGCTATTCGAGGATAGCGGACCACGAAAACTTTAGAAAAATGGAATTTTTCTAAATTGAATTATATGATTCATCCACACGTTCCATTGATAGAACGGTAAATACAGGAGTTAGAAGTCAAATAAAAGTTTATGCTTGGAGGGATTACAGGGGAGCTGTCTCGGTGGTGGTATTTGTAAAAAAAATAATATAAACTATATGGAATAAGTTTAAACCTGTTTTGTGGTCTGCGAGGGGTTGGAATACCATAGATTTGTTGTGTTTCTGTCCCCTCTCGCTGTTCTGGTCTTTTGCTAGACCGGTATCAGCAGCGGCGGTGTCGGCCACTTGTACAGTACAAGTGACAGCGATAGTGCAGTGAGGATGCCCTAAAAACATCCAAAGTGCCAGAAGTGACTAACACCGCTACTGAGGACCGAAGCTAAAAGACCAAACCAGTGAGAGGAGACAGAAACACACGAAATCTACAGTAATAACTAAATATACCTAGGCGCTGTATATTTAGTTACTCATGCTTTAATGCCATGAGTTTGATACAGTTTATAATTCGGTAGGGGAAATGACCGTGCCCCGGCAGTTACCGCGGAGGGACGGGAAACGCGGGCCCCGGATGGAATATCACGTGATCGCGGGTGTCCCTGTTAAGGCTGAAATGAAGGTGCAAGAGTTGTTACGTGCAGGTCTAATGCTGTAGAATTCTTACTGGCGTGGGCGGTACGACAGGATGGGCTCGACAAGGGCGGTCCACCGGAGTAGGGCCGTCGTTCTCTCACGGTCGGTGCCTTCCTTCAATTTCCCGAGCGGACGGCTTTTAGCACCAATTGCCGCAGCCCAATTACCCATTTAATGGGAGTTTTACCCAACCCCTCTCGCTCTCTCGGCTGTCGCGGACGCGGTGCTTCCCGTTCGCGGAACCGTCTGATCTCACGGCCCCCCTAAGCCGTGGAGGATGACAGCCGAGTACTTCTTTGAACCAGTTTACGACTTTCACTCGAACTGTTTAAACAGGCAACGGACAGAAAACGATTAAATTGACAGACGAATGCAGTGATAGAGTTAAATCTTCCTTACCCACTCTCAGTTTGATGAACTGCCCCGATGAAGACATTTCTAAAGGGGTCACGATTCTTAAAATTCTTTTAATACTTTTCTTCGCCGTTTTAGAGCGTTTAAGAATACCATCGGAATGGTATTTTGCTAGACCGATTTTGACTCCAAACCATATTACTGAAGCTATGTCATCAGCGGGATACCATGCACTAGGATGGCGAGCAGCCGAAACCTGTCTAGCAAGAGACTGAAGGGGGAAAGAACAAAACATTTCTTGCTAAAACCCGACAAAATCGTGTCGATGAGCTGTCCGTAGGGATAAAAGCATGAAAGACAGTTTAGTTTATTCCGACTTAGATATGTTTCATTTGTAGTGACGCATTCTTTAGATTGTCTAGGAAAAGTTGGAAACAATTTTAAACATTGGTGACAAATCCTCGGACATATATATTATTTTAATTGAATTTATGAATATAATGTGCGTCGAGTGTAAAAAATATTGAAATATAATCAAATAATAATGGGCAACAAATAAACTTCGAATTCAGTTTCTACAAGTTGTGAAATATCTGTTTGCACGTGAAAGTTAAATAAAGGTTTTTAATTAAAAGCTGCGGGTCGATAGGCGACGGACACACGGAAAGTGTCGGCCACGAAAAGCCCGACGGTACTTCGACGGAACGGACTAAGTTTAGCGCGCGCTGGTTGCACAACTGCTTTTGCATTCTGCACACACCGCTACCGTTCCACTATTGACGATGGCGTAATGCCTTAAACCGGTCTACGATTAGACGTGACGAGGGGGAGGGGGGATGGGAAAAAAAAGAGTGCGGGATACTGCCTATAAACCTCCGCTGCACAGGTTTCTGTTTTTATTATACGGCAATACGGAATGCACGTAGGCGGGAAAATTCAATCAATTTTAAATTTATGCTCGGTTTAAAACTACTGCGAAAACAAATTAATTTGTTCATCGTGATATCGAATCAAATATGGATGGTATCGAAACAGTAAGGACAAAGACTTTTGTATTAGCTGTTTTAGTTACTATTGGCACTTCGGATGTTATTCGGGCATCCTCACTGCACTGTCACTGTCACTTGTACTGTACAAGTAGTGACACCGCTACTGGAGACGGCGAGCGGCCGAAACCGGTCTAGCAAAAGACCAAACCAGCGAGAGGAGACAGAAACACAACAAATCTACGGTATACGTTATTTACGTACATCTGACAAATTTAATGAATTATGCCGTTCATTACGTTATAAAAAAATTATAACAATACACGAATAAACTAACGAATAAAATGTTTGAAAGGTACCGACAGAGGTAGAAGCGATATTAAGATAAATCCCGGGATTCAATCACACCGTCATCAATTTCCGCGCGCTGGGAAAAAAGAATGAACGAAACCGAATATAAATCGTGTTTAAAACAGTAATTATCATCCAATTATAACGGTGGATTATTGACGCGGTTGATACTCAACTGTTAATAAAATACGCGTTTGCTCGACGTGCAATTACAGAGGCCAGATAAAAGGAAGTGATGTTTGTTGGGTGATCCGCCCACGTTTCCTTAATGATACCGCCTCACAGTACCGCCTTTCTATCAAAGTTCCCCTCGACTCGTGTTATCTGTTCTCCATTTCGGCATTGTTTTAACACTAGATTTATCTCCAAATTGAGCTAAAACATTATGCGAATTTCCTTGTAATTATACACAACCAGATTTTAATTACGCCGGCTTCTGGAGAAGGAAGCAGAAGATTTAGTACTTTGTATGTAGTTATGACTGGATTAATGGCTCCGCTATTGTGACGAACTCAGTTATGAAATTATAAAACTTTCCTCCTCGTAAATTGCAGGCTTTTATGGGCGATATTTTTTTTTTGCCCATAAAAATGAATTAATTAAAACTCAGCGGATTACAAATGACGATGAATTTCACTCGCGTATTAATTCATCCGGGGAATAAGTTGGAATAATTTATATTTCCTTAACTGACAGTGCTTAGAGGACGCTTCAAGAATTCATTTCTCAACGAGCGATAAGCATTTTGCTAGTTTTCAACTATTTCTCGTTCCTTTACTGTTTGTTGTCCTTCTTTCGGGCAGAATCCAATTTTCAAACTGCACTGCTGCCAACTTAATTAGCCAACTTAATGTTCTAATCCAGACTTTGTAACCGATTACGCGGAACAGGAGTCTGTTCAACAGACTGTAGGGCATTGATATCTGTAAATTAGTCACGTTTAATAATAACGGCCGTTCGTCGGTGTATTCTTGCTGTATAATTACACCGGCGTTTAATGTATTGAATCACTTTGGCCGGGCTAAAAACAACCCATCGGTTTCAGTCAGGTTTTGCTTTCGCCAAAAATATTCAACCCGCCGAGAAGAAAAAAAAGTTGGACCGACGTCAAATTAAGTGTTCTAACTCTTCGGGACCAATTTCAGGAGAGAAGATGATGCTAAAAACCTAAACAACATGTTTTTGCCCCTGTGCAGCAGAAAGGTGTTCTTAATTCTCAACTTCTTTATAACTATCGGAAAAATAAAGAAAATATATGTTAAAAACAAAAAATACATGTCTTATTTAATTATATAAATTAATTTATGCCTCCTTTTTCGGTTTCAAGTTAAAGTACGGCCAATAATATTCGGTAACTTCCCCGTGATGTTTTGTCAATCGCGAAGTGAACGAAAACGAGTCCGAAAACGCGCTATTTAGACATTGATAGATTAAATGTTGAAAACAATATAGAACAGACACCATCCCAATAATAGCTTAGCGCGATACCGCTAATAGAACGATGTGAGTATGACTAATGCACATTGTGACTAATGGATTCGGGACCGTAGCGTATCGATTGTTCTCACCCCGGAGTGAGAGGAGGTGGAAAATTAGGCCGGCGATCGTATCTAGGTAGAAACCCACCGCTGTTATTAAAAAAATAAAATGCTGTAATCGATAAAATGTTGTCCATAAACCGCGAGAGTTGGGAACATCATGAGTTAATATTCGCATTAATATCCTCTATTACAGTAACATTGCAGAGTCGTCACTAATTTTCTAAGCCGGAACCGGCCTAGGACATGACCACATCTGCGATTGGAGAAAACATAGAGATTAAAGTGACATAAAATTAAGCGAAGAAGAGCTATCTTTTTTTTATAAAGCGCAATAGTGGCCTGTTATGCGCGTTGGTTTGTTAGGATAAGTGACCGCTACCAGAGAGCGTCGCGGTCTGACTCCACGACTTACGCTAAGTTATGAACAAAGTTGATGAGTGAAGTTTCTGCCGGTTTCAAGACGCGAGGAGATTTGTTGTTTGCAATTTTAACACCCGTCAAATTAAATCTCCGGGGAATTAAAATTCAGTTTACTCACCGGCGAAGAAATAGTATACCCCTCCCGAGTTCGGCTCCGATGAGGCGAAACGGTCCTCTCTTCAGGTGTACCATACTCTCGGAATTTGTTGAGGACAGAAATCGAAAAAAGAAAAATAAAAAGCCACTCGGAGAGATCGGTGAGCGGACGACGTTAGGGCGAGTGGGAGCGGGCAACGCTCGAGTGTGGGTAGCGCAGTTGGCAACGGAGCAGAGGCCGACCGCCCCTCTCGACCGGCTCCTATTTTATATTCGAAAATTATTTTTCTGGGCCCCCCCCAAACGGCCGCAGCGACCCGAGGCTCTGGAAGAAAACACGCCCACGTCCGAATCCCCGAACGGGCGGTCCTTTAAAACCGCCGGCTTACGTCAGAGAAGCCCATTTTCACTGCTACCTAATCGACATCGACCACAGTTCATCCATCTGAATACCTTTATTTCTAGTGCATTTTCTGAGCATCTGCGAATGTTTTTCTCGCAGCACTGCCTGGCCGCTTAAACCTGAAATTATTTATTAAGTGCCAAAAGTGACACCGCTACTGAAGACGGCGAGCAGCCGAAACCGGTCTAGCAAAAGACCAAACCAGGGTGAGGAGACAGAAACACAGAAAATCTACGGTAATTTATTGCTCTTCATCATGGACTCAACCAGTTTCCCTAACTTGTTGCTCGGATGTTCGTAAACTGTGTCCATTTTTCGTCAACCAAATTTGGAGCCATTACGTCCGGCGATACTTTCTACATACAGGGATAGTCGATCGCAAAAATTATACTAAAGCGCTTGAAATTATCGCACGTATTTTTTCTCTTCTGGTGAGCATTTGAGAAAGTTTTGCACACTGCCTGGCGGTTGGTCCCCTTTAACCTTTAATTCTGGACTAATTTATTCCTCTTCATAGTGGGCACACATTAAATATTAAAGTAATATTAAATCGAAATAAAATACGTAGATGAGCAGACAAAGTTTTCATCATTCGTCATTTAAGATGCAGTATATTTACTCGTACCATAGTACCCATATAGAAGCTTATATGTGGTTAAATTTAAGTAGGTTTAAGAGTGTAGAAAGTTCTAATCAATAAAACTTTCGCTAAGATATTGTGTTTCAATAAAAGTGAATATTTATAACCTCAAATCCACCTGTTTTCTTAAGTGAGGAACATAAATGCAGTGCGAACAAATAGTTAAATGTATGTGCATAAGCCACTGGGATCCATCAAGTCAAAGGATTAATGATATCTCCCTAAAATTTCTGAACTGAAATAAGAAACGCCGACCTTGAACTACTGTCCTTAACCCCTCAATACGAAGCTAATTATTTTTTATTGATAAAACGCTGTCTGGAAGTATCATCCATCAGAAATACACAAGCGTAATCAACAGCGTTTAAGTTAGTAGGATAGGGGCTGTAATCAACCAACCCTGAGCAAAACACTTCAATTACATACTTTCACACACATATAAATCATAATTTCTATACTGTATTATCAGTTTCTACAATCATAAGAGGGTAATAATTTTAAACTGCAGAGTTACGAGATCTGGAAAATTTTCAGCAGGAACTGCTTGATTGAATACCAGACACCATTTAAATGTAAAGCAAGACATGTTTAATGTATCACAGACGCGATATTCGACTGTATGTCCAATATAACACTGATATATTACTGTTAAAAGTTTACCTCTGCCAACTGTTTCTCAATAAATTGACAGTTATTATTATACTGAGTGTACTACGAACTGCAAGCAATCTCTGTGCTGTCACCAATTAGCCCACACACCGACCACGTGTTCCTATTTAAATGTTGGGCGATTTAAACAACAAAAGCTATTGTCGTCTTCGATACAGAGTTGGCGAGAGAGAAAAAAAATTCTCTTTACGTAGTTAGTACGCTACGAGACGTGTTTATTAGCCCACACTCATTGCCACGGGCAATTTGAAAGGAAGGACAGAACCCATTGTCTCTGGCCATCACCGATATTTGTTTCCATTCAGCGTTTAATGATTGCTTCCAATTGCGGTCGATTCTTAATTTCGAATTTCGATCCCGCCGTTACACAACGGAGGCTCGATAATAAGTAAATTTTTGGCTGAAGAAAATTTAAAATTCCCCTTCAACTCAAGGTATTAGCTTATTCCACCGGCGACTCAAGCTCGATAATTATTATTCGTACGTCATACAACTGAATAAAGGAAATCTGAGCTCCCTAAACTGTTTCAGTATCGGGAAACACTTCGCGGTCGCTTTTTTGCTTAAGCGTCATATTCTTTATGAATTTTCATAAGAAGAACTATATTTCGGGTCTCCTCCATTGTATTCTCAGCCGTTTATTCTTGCTGAAATTATTGGTTTAAAACACTAAAATAATTTAGATTTCGTGTGTTTCTGTCTCATCTCGCTGGTTTCGTCTTTTGCTAGATCGGTTTCGGCTGCTCGCCATCTTCTGTAGCGGTGTTAGTCAGTTCGATACTTTGGATGATTTTTGCGCATCCTCACTGCACTGTCACTGTGGCCACAGTACAAGTGATAGTGAGCAGCCGAAACCGGTCTAGCAAAAGACCAAACCAGCGACAGGAGACACAGAATCACACGAAACCTACGGTATTTCAACCCCTCGCAGACCACAAAACAGCTACTCTAAACCAAAATAATTCTCCATTAGAAATATTTCCTCTCGGCCAAACACCCCTCTCTCTGTTACGCCTTCTGATATCGAACGCTTCTTCCGGTCACTAATTTTCCCGTTCCCATTGAAATTAAAAACTGAAGAAAGTCCCAACCCGAGGTGGCTCTTTGTCTTTCGGAAAGAAATCATCCGAAGCCGACAGATGGACCGCGGCCATTATCCGTACGCCCACGCTGTCGTGCGATTTCGACGGGGGATGGGTGGATAACGTTTTCGCTTGCGTCATCACTGATCTCACCTTCGGGGGCCTAAACCGTCCGTCATCTCGCTTTCTAATTGCCAATGCGACAAAACGGAGCCGCATCCGATTTCGGATTGTGAATAATGCACGCGTAACACATCGGTCGTGTGTTTAGCAACGACCAACCGGTAGCGGCCATCATTAATAACTGGGTTGGTACGTACGAAGCCATTACGCCTAAGGAAACTTAGTTCAGCGCAGTTTCACCAATTATTTGAGCGCATGAAATTGTCTTATAGGGAGTTTTTTTTAACTTCCTTATCTCTTCCGGGCCAGTACGTGATCCTCCTATTCTTCCGCTTTTCGTCAAGGAGGACACCAAAGAAGTGAATTCGGATATCGGCAGTGCGAGTCCAACAAATGCCGACACAAAACACTGAACAGCGTCCGCTCACGAGTACTGAAGCATTAACAGTACAGGCTGAAAGGAATGGAAACGAATAAAAAAAGACCTATCGGTTGGCTCTTCGCCAACAACATTCGGTCAGTATCGCACCGTAGTCGTGCGTAATCTGTGACGCGTTCGTGACGCTCCGTAACATACACGTCTGTTCAAAAAGTATCGCGAATTTTAGATTTCCGCATCTACGGTTTTTGCAGCCTCATGTTTGTACACATGTATCTCACTTATGCCGACAATTTCAGTTAATCTTTTAAAGCCGCTTTTCTTGCACCTTTTTTTGGTTCGTCTTGGATGGATCAGAGAATCTGTGTCAAATTTTGTGTGAAAAACAAAATTAAGTGCGCGGAAGCATATCGAATGTTGACTGTAGCTACCTTAGACCGAAGCGACGTTTATCGGTGGTACAAAATGTTTTCAGAAGGTCGAAAAGATATGAACGACGAAGAGTGTGCCCGACCACGAGGAAAACGGATAAAAAAATTGTGCGCGAATTTTGGCCAAAACAACACACTAATAATGGCGTAGCCACCGTATTCACCAGATATGGCCCCCTGTGACTTTTTCTTGTTCCCAAAACTGAAAAGGCACATGAAAGGACGACGCTACGCTACAATTGAGGAGATAAAAACGGCATCGAAGATGGAGCTTAACAAGATGCTTTGAGGATTGGAAAAAACGTTGGCACAAGTGTATAATATCTGGTCGGGATTACTTTGAAGGGGACAAAATAAATATATAATTTTTGAAAAAACCCAAAATTCGCGATACTTTTTGAACAGACCTCGCATAATACATGCGCACCTCCGGGCTACCCGACCCTGAAGAGGGGGTGGAAGTCGGGATCTTCAGTGCGCGCGGAAAATCGGAATTGACGAGCGGACATTGGGCCTCGGTGTAGGAAGAATTAAAAAAAGACTTTCGCCTGGCTTATCGCCAAAAGCGTCCTGCAATGAGGTCGCAGGCGAAGTGTGACACCGTATACACACAGTTACAGTTGATGTAGTACTGTTTCTAGACATGTCGGATTCTGCAATGCTAATTCAGGGGGCACCATTCACCAGACCTAAACAATCGGGAGAGTGATAATCACTAGGGTGATAACACTCTAGTTCGCACTGGATCGCATTCCCTTCAGACAATGAACGCGGACGCGTCGGATGAGAATCGTATTACGGCTACAGATCTTATGCGAGAAGAGACGGATATATCCCTACATAACTATCCTTATCAGTTTAGGCGATTTAAACCAGGCAAAAAAGGTGATGTGCCTACGTCATCGAAGGGGAATAAGACATAACGTACCGCCTCGTCTATACCAAAACATGACTTCAGCAAACGAATTAATAGACTACTATTATCTATAAGATAAGAGCTTTGACATCACCGGGTTATATAACTCCCAATAGGTAATGTCGTTTATTATTTTTATAGAGAACAATTGTACTCCTGTTCCATTATTCGGTATGGAATCTCCTGAAATCCAGACAACAATGACCTGGATACAAGCAGTCTATGGCATCATCGTCCCCTAATAAACGACGCCGAAGGAACTTTTTATTGCCGCTTCGTTTATTCCAACAGATATCACTAGAAACGCATTAGAGCAATTTTATTATCTATCCGATAGGGGTGTAGTGGTCAGGGGGGGGGGGTTGGCATCACTGGTTTACGTTGCAGTCATCACGTGAGTGATGTCACGTATTATTTTTACAAGTATAATCTGACGTCCAGTCCCTGACAACGGGACAATAGCGGAATCAAGATTAGTTTAGGTTAAAACAACAGTTTTTAGATACCCGTTTCTTGCCGAATTACGTCAAATGTGTTTCATAATTGTGTGCTTTCTCTCTCTCTCTCTCTCTCTCTCTCTCTCTCTCTCTCTCTCTCTCTCCCTCTCTCTCAGTCTCTCTTCCCGTTTCTAACCTGTTTCGGATTCTCGTCAACAAATCAGGCGTGAAATTTCATCGGTTTCAGAGAAAATTTACATCATTTTAAGAACATAAAAATAGGTTGCAATTCGAAGTCAGTTCGTTAATTAGGAAGACCCATTATGAATCAGTCAACAATGTAGGTAATTCGTTACCAAATTACAGATTTTACTTCTGATGTACAATTGCTCCGCTGAGAATATCTGATCCACTATTCTGTCAAAGTGATCTCCAATTTTGACGTCCAAGATCGACCAGGATAAAAGACAAAGTTGAAGGTTTGTTAATTTATTTATTAGGTCAAACCATGAGCGTTCAGTAGAACAACGTTCAATCTAATTACGATAATAATATTTTGGTAATCATTGATTTACGTATTAATGATTCTATCGATTCCAGAATTATTTCCATGGAATAATTGGAGGGAGAATGTAGAATATATTGTAGTTTTAATGGCCGGAATACTAAGAGGGGAGTCCCAGACGTTGATAAAGAAGCGAAAATTAGCCGGGTTCTTAGCTCGGAAAGCAATTAAATTAAGTGGAGGTCGCGTTGGGCTCATAGTTATTCTTACACTTGTCCGTCAAAAACGCCGAAACGACTCGCTCGGCCGAGCGTACCAAATCCAAAGGGGGGGAAAAAAATTCGGACCCAATTTGCCCATTAAAACGTACGCGTTTTCATGCGCCCCATCGAATAGCCCGTTGAAGTGGCCCGTCAACCCATTTTCCGGTCGGAGTGCCCTTTTTCTGAATGGCTCCGTTCCTCAATGAAAACCACGTGTTCAACACATGGAATCCCTTTTCTTACGCCGGTATCGACGCCCGACGGGGCGTTTCCTGTATATGGGAGTAACAAAATTGTTAACATAGCACGAGGCTCGTTAGCATTATTACATACTACAACCATATTGGAACTGAAAAAGCAGTCTTTTATTTCATACACAGTATGGTGTTTAAACGCCTCGTTTGTTTCTATTGTACAGACAGGAGCAATGACTCTTTTGAATAATATTATTTCAGATTTACATCTGAACTAAGAGAATAGTTTGTTTAATCACCACTTGCTGTTTTTTTGTTACGAAATAAGCTGGGTTCGGCTTATTCCGCCCGCCGCCATCCGCCGTCGACGGCTCGCCACGTTTCAATTTTCATTGACGTTCGTTATTTTAATAATAATAATAAAAATAAAACACTTTTGAGACGATTTGAATGACATTATTTATCATACTTTCGTGAATCAGAGAGTGCTCGAGAAAGTCGACACAAGATATCTAAATTATCGACAATAGGCTTAAAGGAATATTTCCTGAGTGGACGGGTTAAATTAAATCAGCGGGCGTCTCATATTAAATAGGAAGCGTTCAAAAGCGACCCCACTAACCCGCAATATCAGAAAATCAACATTTTTTTCGCCGTCTGGACACTTCTTCTATGCCTATTTTCGTCCCCATTCTTTTCTAAATCGAGAAACCGATTGGAAAACAAAATCAACAATAAATATCTCGAGATCGTACAGATTGATATTGCCAATAATTAAAAACAAAGGCAAGATACCGAGGCCCATCAATACATGACACTTGAGCGTGATCGATCACAACTGATGATAACGGTAAAAGTGGCTAGCTACCGGCGAGTAATGCTCAAGAAATTATTTAAATTAACTTCCAAATATTAATAATAAATGGACATATTTATTATTATCGTTTGCAGAACGGTATTACGGATACTGACGGTTTTAGATAATTGACGATCGAACCTCGTCGGCCCCGAACATCAACAGTGATGTCAGACTCCGACCAGAAGAAGAACACGTCTGGAAATAGACCGACCCAGTGTAAATTGCCATGCCCTCGGCAAAGCGTAAATCTCTATCAAAGGCCGCGTTCAGCTATTTCTATTTCGCGCAATGCTCCGGCCGCGGTGGAAACCACCACTGCTCAAATGTAACGTAAGCGACGGATTACGAGGCGTTTTCATGGGCAATCCGCTGCTCCATTTTCTGGCACTGTTGATAGCGAAATTACTGAAACGGCGAAACATGTTGCTAAGAAAGAAAATATAACATGTAAGCAAGAAAGCGTGGACTGAGTAGGATATTTCGTATGTATAGTGTATAGGAATGCTATAGTCGACGGCTAGACGACAGGAAAACAGACCAGTTACACATTTTACAATTTGAATAAAATTAGTTTATTTACAGTTTTTCGTCTGAATATTTATATAATCCCCTCTGTAAATTAGGCCAGGATTTTTATTATTAAAAGAAATTTTGGTACACCACCGCGTATGGACTATAGCCCATTACAGGAGCCTACAGATAAATGTAACGTTTTCTCGGATAATTTTGATGATGTTCGGGCGCTCCTTGTTTACTTCCTTTTATGTGTCTAAATGCAAAAATGTCGGCTGGAGGTACAATAGAATCAAAGGTCCTGATTTCAGACCCCTACGAGATGAATGTGACGGCTTCTCGGATTACATCGGTCATATTCGGACGCTCGTTGGCCGGCAAACAAAATTATTTCATTTTAACACATTCAACTATTTCCCGGCGATTAACGAAGATTGATCGCGTTGAAAAAAAAATTTTTTATTTGTAAAACGTGCACAGTCGACGGCGCGCTCGGGTTCGTGACCGAACCCGCTTTTCACGAAGTCCACGGTCCAATACATTCGACTTATAGGACCCGCAATTCGATGATACAATCGGAGAACAATTCAGAACGGTCTGAGAAGCCAAAAAAAGGGGAAATAAAAAGAAAAAACGGGCTTTTCTGTCAGAGGCGATTGTCATTGAAAATAATTGCTGTCGGACTTAATCCACTTCGGTTTTTCTAGGCCTTGGGGCCGGAGCTGTGGCCTCTCTCAAAGGCGGACGGTTACAATTAGAGGCGATGACGACCGTCCGGGAAATATGAAGGAAGTCGATAGTAATCTGAGCGAGACGGATCGCGATTCCAGTTTTCCCTTTGTGTAACATTTTTTTTATTGAAAAAAAACTTCAGGAATCGTCCCGTAACTGTATACCAGAAGTGTCGATTGGCGGACCCCGATGCCCAGAAAGGAAATGGTAAACTAAACACATAAACATCTTTCCATGCTCAAATTTGTATGTCCCCAGTCTTTGAAAAACAATTAGGGCGTAAACGCTCAACTATTCGAGGCAAAACGTTGAATATTTTATTTTTTAATAAAAATAATAATTATGCACAATAAATTCCACTCGGTTCAAAAGTAGCCGGTCTATAAACGCCTTGGTGGAACGTCGGGGGTTCATTGATTTATGGAGACGAGAAGGGCAGAGTAATTGAGGTTACAATAACAGGGTTGAAACACGAATTAAATAGACCGGTATTACATTGGTAATATGAAATTTCAGTAGCACGTGATCTATGGCATCATCGCGTCCGTAGGTTGGGGCGGATGTCTAACGGACTTTCTATCGGCCGTTTCGAGGTTGTTCGGCTGATGGAAGGGAAGTCGGTGAAAATATCTAGGGGTCTTCACAGATCGTAAATACCGTAGACAATTTATTATTATTGGGCACTTCGATTCGGCGCTTTTTTTTTGTAGAAATGAATAGCTCGGAAAGAGATTCGGGCCTTTTAAAATTTCAAAAAGGGAACAACATACAAATAGGTGAATCACCGATATTATTAGCCTCGGGCTGCGGTACAGAAGCGCCGACCGGGGGGGACGTCCCAGGTTCGAATTAGGAGGACGACATCTGGCGTCCCCTTCTGTAAACGCGCAAATCTTTTGGCGCTCGTTTGTTTTTGAACACGGCTCTCATTTAATAAAAAAAACATCCGATTCTGCGACCTAATAGAAGCTCATAATTCTTGGGCATAATACATACGCGAAGCAACGTTTGAATTCCAGTCAACATTTCTTTCATTTCGCCTAGCTCGATTAACGGGAACGCGAATTATAAACTGTACCGAATTATGCGTGTTTTATTAGCGTAAAAAGACCGAAGAGATTTTTACGCGTATCTAAAATATCCAAACATGTCCATTAATGGATTATTTATGCTGGTTTAGACTCGTTTAGTTTGCATTCGCGCAATCTCGTCCGGTATTTGCCAAAATGAACTTAGGCATAATATAGAATGTTCGACGATTTTATTTTATTAAAATGTATGACAATAAAAGATGTGAGTCCGTCTAGCTCACGTGTCTTGCTTCGTGGAAACGGGCACTTACCAATAAATACAATAATATTCGAATAATAAAACATGAATGGGCGCTCGTGGCTAAAATCGAAAAGCGTCGTGGGAATAAGTCCCACGATAGGCCCGGGGCCAAGGAATCGATCGACCAATTTCGTGAGTCTTCTGGCAATCGTGCCGATTCTGGCACGAAAACCGCGGCAGTTTCGACGGATAATATCTCTGAGCGTTCAACAAACCGAGAAGATGCCAAACGATAGGAACGGCAGAATAGAGAACAGACAAGGACGGATGTTGCCATATAAAACCGTTGTTGTCCTTCACTTACTGTCCCACATATCCATTCATCATACGGACGGTATAAATAATAACATTTCCGGAAAAGGTCTCCCAGATAAATATCAGTCGAACGGCCCTCAATTTAAAAAAAAACTCAATTAAAACTATCCCAAGGCGTTTCCAAATTAGACGAGCTACAAATTCAATGTAGGCTTGAGTAAATATTATCTGGCATTCGTCTTCAACCACGTTTGAATAATAAATATTACCATATCCATCTTACTACAAGACAGTTATAGTACAATGATTTTCGGAACAAACTTCACACAAGGCAGGATGTTTACAAGCAGTTCGGCAGAATAAAGACCAATCCAATAGAATATTAAAAAGGTAGTGGGGCGCCAAGCGTCTTGGCCTAAGTACTGTTCCAAAAATATCGCTTTTAATGCTTTGATTACGGACGTCATCGGCCGAAAATTCTTCGCAATAACAGACATGTGCATCGAGAGCTTTTCGGTAAAACGTCGAGGCTTATTGTTATCAATAATGGTTCAGTTTCAAAACAAATGTGTTGGAAACATTCTAAATACTCAATAAATCATTAACTGAAAACTTAGCAAGAGTCTTCGGTGTTTCTACAGTATGTTTTCATAGCCCAGGTATTTATCTTTAGTTCACCTGAATATGTATAAAGATTATAAAAAGGATGAAATTAATTTTGTTTTACCAGTGCTAGAGAAAAATTGTTAACAGGTTTTTATTCCAATTTATTAAAAAAAGACTAGGTAATTAAAACACAACGTAAATTCGGAATAAAATGTTAAAAGGGAGATGAAGTGACAGGACGGAAATGATTACAAGATTTATAATCCCCAGCGGGTTTCCATGACAACTCGTTAATTTAATCTTCCGGGTTCAAATCCCGGAATTTCGAATCCTCCCTAATTCTGGCACAGCGCCAAACTGCGGTCCAGCGCTTTTACGCGGAAGCGGATTTAATTGGCGTTGTAGACTCCCCCGGGGCCGCTATCAGCGAACTGCTGCTACCGTACGTATTAACGGGGAAACTTGTTCCTATGCCGATTGAACGAGATTGTCACCGAGGACTTAGAACGGACTTGAAACCCGCTAGAAGTCTTACGGACGTGATGCCTAGGAATAATATAGGTCCGTGGATTTGTTCTGTTTCTGCCTCCTCTCGCCGGTTTGGTCTTTTGCTAGACCGGTTTCGGCCGCTTGCCATCTTCAGTAGCGGTGTTAATCACTATTGGCACTGTTTTTCGGCCATCCTCACTGCACTGTCATTGTCACTTGTACTGTAAGAGTGGCTAGCACAGCTACTGAAGACGGCGAGCGGCCGAAACCGGTCTAGCAAAAGACCAAACCGGCGAGAGGAGACAGAAACACAACAAATCTACGGTATTCCAACCCCTCGCAGACCACAAAACAGGATTCAAAGAGGAAGCGCAAAAACGCGGTCCGCTTCGGTTCAACAACTCTCGCGCGCGGACTAAATCAATTAGAATTTAGTATGTATATATTGTTATATTATTATTTTTATTTGAAAATTAAACATTCGACGTCCAACCGCCAGATGCCACTTCGGCACACCTACTCTTCAGTAAGGATAAACGCTCCGGAGGACAAGGAACATAATTCAAAATAAGGTTTGGAACAGTCACCCTTGCACCAGACGAGCTCTGGGCCGAATAGTACACAATAAAAATAAGAAGGAGAAAATAGATTGTTTTTATTTTAGTTCATCATCCCTTGTCTGCTCTCAATACTACCTGGTTGGTCTTTAACCTTTACTTCTGAACTAATTTATTCAATCTCACGGTCGGTTTTCCTACCCGCGAATCTTCGTCAGGGTATAATTTTCATTTCGTTTCCACGAAAGTCGAACTGTCGCGAAACTGTCTACCAAAACTTCACGACCCGTTCGGGATAAACAGTTTCGCGGCAAGCTGGAATCGAACCAGCGAACTGCTGAAAATCGAATTACGGTCACATTCACAAGAGCGGGGACCCCGGGCGTCGGGTTTTATTACAATCGGTGACGACACCGGACAGCTGAAAACGTGTACGCCCGCTTACATAAATTAGCGGCGACGGTTTGCGTGGACAGATGTTGCCGTCGGCATACTACCAGTCGGGGGGTACCGCCGAATAATATACGCCTGCGGGAACGCACTAAAGACCAGGACAGCAGCAGACTGGATGTTGGAAGCGAATAGTTAAAAACAATTTTAAATAAGACTATCTCTTGTCGTTATAAAAACTCGTGACGGGCAGTTTATTGTCCGTCGTGAATTTCTACAAGTGAAAATTAAGTGTTGTCGTTAAAGCTTGGCCAGTTGAATTATTGCCCCAACCGCGGTCTGATTTACGTCCAAACAGTCCACTATGCCGCAACGCTACTGCAGACGTCGAGAAACCGAAAACAGTATAGGACAATTGGGACAAATATATGTATTGTTATAAGAAAAGTAAAGCATTTTTAATTAGTCGCCAAACTTAATTCAATATTCAAACACCGCACTTTTACAAGAATATTGGGGTTATTGTGCCCGAACTACTGAAGCACACGTGCACTACTGAAGCTACGTGCCTCAATGGACCCGTTTTACGGAGAACTTCGCCCTGGCAACGATTTAGTTTTGAAAGACGTGCTCTTAAGGAGGACGGCACAATCTAGGCTTTGATAACAGGTAAGGACGTTGGCAAATATGCAGGAAGCGCTTCTGCTCTAACGGGGCGCTTTGTATACACTCGAATTACTACGGCGTGAACTATTTTCTTTTCTGAACTTTCTGCGCGCTTCGGAAAATTTTTTAATTATTTCAAAAATAAATATTTCCGCGGCTCGACGTATCAATCATTCGGAACGGACTCGAGGAAACGGACTGGTATAGTCAAAAGAATATGCTTCATCTGGTCTGGAGTTTATGTGCGTCACAGAAGCACCTTGGGTCCGTCGGAATTTCAGCCCGATTCCTATCCATGACACGATTCTTTAATTTATTGAGAGAATAAAATATTACAATTCGGTAGTTCTCCTTAAGAATGCATAGTAGGTTTGGAGGAAACTACGCGCGTATTCATTATCTGTCTGGAAATATGACAGTGTTCACGTCAAGGGGAATATTATTCTAGACAGGGGCTTGCCGATACCGCGTTGGGAGAAGCCTCGGACGGAACATAGGCATCGATCGAACAGGCGGTTCTGAAAACGAGTCGCAGAATGCGGTGTATTCGTTCGCGTCACTTCCGTCTCCTTCGGGCCATTTATTCGATGAAACGTCCGACTTCGAATCGGGCCTCAGACCGTGTGACCTCCCAGCCCGTCCACGATTTAGCATTGACGACTGGGCAACTAGACTGCCGACGAAATGCTAGAAATGCCGAACGGAGAGAGCTCCGGGCAATTTTTTTTCATTTCCCCTCACGTCAACGCTCGTCACGCTAAAGCTCACGATTCTCCCCTGCCACGGGTTGTGTCACCTTTACTGTTGTTGAACACCGGCGCATGAATAATTAATTGGAAACGGCCGTTCGCCGTTAGGCCTCAAACGCTGGGGAATGATAAATTTAAAACTCTCCTCAACTCATATCGAAGGACAAAATCAGAAATACTGAAGCGGCAAACACATAAAAAAAACTATATGCATTAGCGATTTCTACAAAATTTACAAGAATATACTTAGTGATGCTTGTAGTCGATTTCATGAGCGTATCGGGAATTTTTTTTTATTGTAATGAGTCTGTACTATTTAAACAATTATATAGGCCGAGATGTAATAAATCGGAAGGTACACAATAAGGGAAACCTGAAGGGCACTATTATTGTCGCTGTATTTATTCTATCGGTCTACTCCAGCTATACTGTTCCCAAAGTAACACAGAACATTGAAAAGAAAATTTATTAGAATGGAAATAACTTGAATTTTGGATACCAGAGTGATAATATTCGCAGGTTGGAGCGAACGCCTCCACATTGCGGAACGGGTACAGAAGGTTGCGGCTCGGAAACGGGGTATAAGAATCCTTAACGAAGATCCGCGGCAAGATTGGGCGAACGATGATGGGTAATGAATTAGTTCAGAATTTAAGGTTAATAAAACGTCGCCAGGCAGTATTGAGAGCAGACAAATGCCACTCAGAAAATAGAATAAGTAGAAAAAAAAACTCAGAGCGATATAGCTCAGTTTTAATCCCATTTCCGGCGGTCGCTACGATAAAAACTAAGTATAGCGCGAAAATCAATGGAGAGAAGGGAATGTGGTTGGGTGTGTCCAGTTCGAATCCAAGAATTGTGAAAATGTGATCAACATCCATCTAATTACAATTATTTCAATTATATATTATTGTGATCTTAAATAGAAATTAACTTTTTCCTAGCCCTTAAATTATAAAAATATATATATTTCGCAGTGTATTTGACATAGAGGCCGCGAATGGAAAACGTTTGAGAACCGCTGGTCCCATGGTTTCTGCACCTGTCACTAATAGTCGATAAATTTAAACATGCAGGGGTAAACAGAACCAAAATATCTAACATCGCTTTTATCTGAACGCTCCACGGTATATTTCTCACTGTTTAGCACGCCCGCATGATACCGGTCATCGAATCTCGGTTCATCAGGTTCCATTACCGTCTCGCGTCGAGATTCTGGTTTACAATATGGCGTTGTAGGCGGTATTTTCATCCTTAGGGTGCCCTTGGGCCGGGACTCTCTCGAATGTAAACAATCGTCACCGACGGAACGGTAACAAGAGCGGAGATCGGCGGCCTTGAGCGCGAGGCCGAAAAGGATTTAACGCGGCGTAGGACACAGAATTTGTTCCTCCTCCCCCCTCTACCACTCTTCAGCAAAGGTAGGCGTTTGGGAGGAAGACGGAGCTGTTGGGAGGGAGGAAGGGTCTGTTCCGCAACCGGAGGGATAACGGGCCCCGGACGCATTGGACACTGACGCCACCTCGGTGTACGGGCCAGCCAATGGCGTCATGAGATCGTTTTTTTTGGCACCGCTCTGTGGCAAACGGCCACCCGAATAGCGCCCCGCTTCTCGGATATATTCTATTGAGTGAACCGAAGAAAGAACAGGGGGGCCCGATTCAGGACTCGTAATAACTGAAGGACCTCTTTCAACCCACATTCGACTGCGACCCCACAAGTAAATCGATTAATCCATCCGTAAAGACCGGTCCTCTGTCGTGCATCCCAACGGGTTAACAAACGTCCGAATTAATTATAACATCCAGTTTACAAATGAGAAACCACTTTCCCGCAACATATCCCCGTACATTTCCGGGAACTATCCACCCGGGATTTAGTCTGAAGGATTGGAAAATGGGGAAAGGCTTGCGCATTAAAATTACCTCACGAAATCCAGGAAAGTGTGTGAAACGTGTAAATTTTTTCCTCAGGCCGATGAGATAGATGAGTACAAAATAAGTCCCCGTCATTGGTCAATCTACAATCGACAAATCGATATAACAATGATCACACGCCGGTAACGAAAGGTAAACCTTGAAAAACTCGGAAATCCTACTGGAGTAATTTAACATTACACAATAGAACCGTGAGTAATGATTTATTGGGTTCTACTGTAGGGGAACTTGAGTGAGTGTTCCAGAGTAAATAACAGAACCGTAATTATTCTGTGAAATTATCTGAAATTTAATATCCTTTACACTGCAGTCCTACGTAAGGTCCTACGAATATAACCAATAATTCAATTTGCTTTTTCCCGCTTCAGTCAATATCCGTCTTGAAGTGTCACAACCGGGATCAATAGTGACCACCCCACTTCCCAGTAATCGGGCCGATCATTATGAAATGAATTTCCTCCGAACAGAGGTGTACAGATTCGAGACATGTTCCCGTAAATAAACGCTATACATCGAGCCTTCTTGAAACAAAGGAGCACGTAGGAAGGCCGGGTTGGTTTACAATGAATATGCCGATGACGATCTTTTCACAACGGTGACATCACTGCCGTATTAAGTGTTAACGCGCGACAGGATTTAACGAGTAATTTCGCCACAGAAATTACGGAGGAACAAAGGGTTTACCGAGAGGCGGTCGTTCCCTCGGAATTACGTCGAAGAGGCAACGGCACTGAGTCTTCAACTACGGAGCTATTATGACCCGCACGCCACATCCGAACGCAGCCTTGGTGAGGGGCATTTTATTGGGATGACACTCCCGGGGTTCCGGGCCCTGAATTCCGGGATAGACATCTATCAAAAGGGTTACGGCGAAACCGGAAGAGCTGTCATCGCTCTGTCAGTTCGAACATATGAAAGCCAGTTGATGACTATGACAGACAGGGGGGGGGGGTGAGAAAAGAATTGGGATTCGAGAAATACACAGCTAACTATATGAAATACTGCCTTTATTATACAACGAAAACAATTGAGGTAGGACATTGATTAAAGGGCATTTATAGAACGATCCGTGCATTACTAGACTGCCGAAAAGCAACTCGGCAAGCTTTTTACAAAGCTTCCTATACCCATGAACCCAAAGGAAATAGATTTACTTCAAAAAAATTAAGTAATTCGGTATTCCAACCCCTCGCAGACCACAAAACAGGTATCTTAAACTAAGTAGAGATACTTTATTTGATGAAATGACTTTATCCAGAAGAAGGTAGGATTAAATAATAACAAGTGATATAACAGGTAGATATTGTGCAAGTTTTGATAATAAATTCTATTCCGATCATAATAAAATAATTTTGAATTTAAACATGTTATTTTTTAATACAATATTGAAGTTGAAGACCGAGAATTCAGAATGTTTTATCCTCTAAATGTTATAATCCAGTCGGGGTGAATGACCAGGGTGAGTTAAATCTCTTAAAATAATCGGAGGCGACATTATGGAGGCCGGGACCGAAGCGGAGGTCATAAACAACGCATCAGAATGTTCGGTAGCCGGGTCCCAAATAAATATATATGGAAGTCGTAGTACCGTGTCACAGCCGCGCATGACTTCATCGGGCGAAACACAGACAACGTTATTGTGATTCACGGCCGAAAGGGACATGTACCGGCTACACGATTGCAAAATAAAAAAAAAAGCGCCCATTACGAAGAAGGGGGATATGCGCCTACCCGCGGCCCCAGGAATTATAATGGACGTGACCGGGGACGAATGAAACCGCCGCTTTTTAGAGAACAATGCCCGACGGAAACCTATAATTCAGGACCGAAGTCGGGGGGATAATGGGGGGGGCCGATTAATCGCAGGATGAAAGAACGGCAATGGCCGAACGGATAAATCACAAAATGAGATGGCAAACGGGGTTCAAACTGTGGGGGAAATAAATTTCGATCAGCGCCGATAATAAAGTATCGGATCGAACGCCCTCAACGAGTTTAAGACATTCATGAGGAGATCCGAGAGTGAACGCAATATTTCCTGTCCTACTAAATAACGCTAAATTGTAATTTATTTGTTTGATGTGATTGTGATAATCTGATCACGTGTTCTAACTGTCTATAGAACGCTCGGCGGGTTTCTCTATCGGTCTATTAACCGGATGGATTATGCATAGAAATATCAGCTCAGAGCCGAGATTTATTACAGTTAATAAAAGTTCAATATCCCTAATGTCCTGTTATAACCTGACGGTGGAATACGAATTTTATAACGGTTTCCTCATATCTGGTTCACTGCAGTTTTGGCCCGCGCGGCAGTCCGCAGGTGTCTCGAAATTTCATATCTATGCCCAAATTTGATAGTACAGAGTGAACCAACAGAAGCTATTATTGTTCACTATTACAAACGTAAAATGACACTACGAAAAAGCGGGGAGGGAGTTAGTAATACGGCCGAGAGTTAAAATAAGAGTCAAAACTCTTTGACATTTCGCAAAATAGAACTCGAAACGTTTAGTAAGGCGCCTTTATTTTCTGGTGTTTGAGTTATACTGGGCGGGCATCCCGAAACGTCCCAACGTTGGAGTCG
This sequence comes from Lethocerus indicus, assembly GCA_019843655.1. Taxonomy (NCBI): domain Eukaryota; kingdom Metazoa; phylum Arthropoda; class Insecta; order Hemiptera; family Belostomatidae; genus Lethocerus; species Lethocerus indicus. The sequence goes on from JACDQD010000011.1 coordinate 8,413,637, forward strand.
GACCCGCGTGTGACACACGGCGCGTATGCGTAATCCGCTCGAGTTTAGACTGCGCGATATTTACCTCGGTCCGCGGCGTGAATAAGAGTTTCAAGTTTTATTTATTTCTCCCTTCTTTCTATTTTCTTTTTCTTTCGGTCTGTCCTCGCCCGCCCCCAGCGTTACGACTGAATCATGCCGGGCGATATCGCAGGTGCGCGTGACAGCCGCGGCGACGCCCCCGGCCAAGAAGTGCTGCCAAATGTTGGCAAGAAAGAGTTGGAAACGCGGCCGGCCCGACACGACCTACCCCCCTTTTTATTATTGCCCCTCTATCAATGTGAAATGGGGGGGGGAGGGAGCACGTCCTTCCGCCCTGGGGGGAGAACACAGTTGGCAACTCGAGGACTCTACCTCTGAAATATTCAACTGGCTTTGGACGCCGTTCCAGAGGGTCGGGGGGGAGGTTGTTTTATTTTCAAAATATAAAATCATTTTCCTTTGGACTATGTCAGGGACTTAGGCTAAAACTGGATTCAACAACAGTACGAATGCAATATATATCGTGAATAATATTTAACTTACACACTAAATAATTCCCACCATCCAATCCCCCGGCATCCTGTCAGTTACCCCAGAGGGACGGGGATAGGGGGCATTTTGCTAAGAAACGAAGAAATATGTCCCCAACGAAGATTCGAAGGGACATGAATTAGCCCAAGACGAAGAGGAATAAATTAGTTCAGAAGGTTAAAGCATTAGCTACCAGGCAGTATTAAGAGCAAACCTATCACACATGCAATCAGAAGAAAATTCAATGAGAATCCCATTGGCCCAGCGTAAGACTGGGTTTTTAATACTGAAGTTTGCCCAATTATTATACTATTATCTTTACTGTAAACTGCCTAAATAAAATGCAAGTCACAATATAAGGTTTTATGATATAAAAATATCCTATGTAAATTTAAATAAGCGAAATTTTTTTTCAATTTCTAATATACAGGCGGAAACTATTCAGCGGAACACAAAGAGAAACGGTCCTCATAAATGCTATCCGTTTGCTTGCGTTGAGAACACGAACTCAAGTGCAGGTATGTGCCTCGGGCCTAACAGCGCTTAGAGGACACTTAGGTTAAGGGCACGGGCCCGCAGACGCTGCTGAAACATGCTTATTGGCCACACTGACGAGAGAAACGTTCTACACGTTTAACCGGCGTTGTACAACGCGCCGGAGCAATTACGTGCAGCTCTGTCTTCAAAAATTGTTCAAATCGCGTAAAAAATTGAAAGCCGACACACCGTACTTATCTTTACAGGCTCAATTGAATCCGATCGTGATTTACAAAGTCGTAAGACGCGTCCCACTCGTGGCACTATCTGTGGATCAGTCTATCAGCGTTGGAATATTCCCGGTAGCGATAAAGGTTGAAATAACTGAATGAAAGACGGGCATTTAAACACAATCTGAACTAGTCCAAAAAAACCATAACACTTGCCGCAGTCTTTAGAAACAGATTAATGTGAAAGTGAATGTATCAAAAATCTGGTCCAACATTCAAATTTCAGTTCAAATTATTCATAATAATCCCCATCCTCCAATAAGTACTAATACAATGTCTTCTTATTTAAATATAATGTAAAGAAAAGTATAATTTTTTTATTTTAATGAAATAAACTTATTAATAAAATCTGATCTCATGACCTCAATTGAGTTCAATTTGCGGGGATAATTTTGGAACTGAATCAATGCGCTACAGCGGAGTCGGAAAAAGAACGATATCGTGTTGAATTCCGAACGCAAGTAATCAACTTTACTTTCAATATAGAAAATTAACATAATTTTCTCGTCAATTTAATAACCCTCGTTCCGCCGTCGTGTGCACATGGATTCAAGAAGTCGATACTGTTAAAATACTCGATTAACGTATTCGATTCCATTACAACGTGGCAGTAATTAAGAACGGTAGGAGAGAACACGATGAACAGTGTTCATCAATGGCCGTTTAAATTAAGCGGCAATCACGCCCTCGTTTTACGGCCGTTTTATTGCTTGTTCCAAAGGCGCGGGGGTTAGAGACAATAAAAGCTCAAGCCGTAAAATACTAACAGCGGATTCAGACCTGTTATTATTCAGGTTAATTGTTTTGGTTGACAGATATCCATATATAGGTTTATAGCAATATTCAATTCGTGTGTTTCTGTCTCCTCTCGCTGGTTTGGTTTTTGCTAAACCGGTTTCGCCTGTTCGCCATCTTCAGTAGCGGTGTTAGTCACTTTGGACAGAAACACACGAAATCTACGGTATTCCGACCCCTCGCAGACCAGGAAACAGGTATTCTAAAATATATTATTGTATTCAAATCTTCGAGAAACGTTAAGGTGATTTTTTAAACGCCTTATAATTAACGCGGTAATACGGAAAATAGCTTTGGAATAAACCCCAGTAGTCCGTGTACCAATGATCTCATACGATTGCCCCTGAGTGAGGATGGTGGTGATAGGGACACGAGGACGCCTCATTTTGGGCGTCCGTTATTAATTCAGGTCGCGACCCTAAAAATCTCGGCAACGTCCGAGCGTTACACAGTCGCGAGACGACATACGCCGATAACCCTGTTCGGAGTTCGTTTTTCGAAACCACAATCGGCTAAGTTCAAAAAAAGGAACAGCCGGCCAAGTCGCCTTTCATCTTTTTTGGGGCCGACAAAGTCCCGGTACGGAGCAAACACTTTCAGGCTCTACATCGACCTGCCTCCGTTGGAGAGCAATGACGAGGCAAATATGTTATTTCGTCGCCCGAAAAGAATCTGCTGAATTAACGAAGAAATTCTGTTGTACAGAAGGTATGTAAAAAGGTATTGACATTATATAATGACTGTGACGGTGTTTAATTCTAAGGTTGACACCTCTATCGGATCTGAGCAAAACATGCTCTTCCAATATGTTTCCTACCGAGAAATTTTCAGTGCTCCATCCAGATTTTTAAAAAATTAAAAAAAATTTATTCGAAATTTTTTGTCGATCGTATGATAAAACTGTCATTGAATATCACGGTAGTGTAAGAGCAAACTAGGCGCTGTTGAAATGGGTCATAAACAAGCTGGGCCAACATCGTTTTACAACTGGTCTTAGAAGTAAATAAAGGCGTATCGGTAATTATGACTGAGGCTTGGCGGGGAGGAGGCTGCTAATGAAGCGGTCGGACAACAACTCGGGCTCGCAAGAAAATAATAAGAGAAATAAAAGGGAGCTAGAAATAATTGCGTAATTAATAGGAGCGAACAAGCGGAGTGCGTGCGAGAGTTAAGATAATGGAGCGGCAATTTATACTTTGTGTGGTGTTTAATGGCGCGGGGTCTTAAATTAAGATACAGGACAGGAGGAGGAGGAGGAGGAGGAGGAGGTCCTCCGAAGTGGCCGCTGAACGGTCGTCGGCCAGCGCCGCATATAAATCTTCGCCAAGCTCGAACGGCTTTTAACTTTCACCTCTGTGTCAGACAATCCTACGCGGGGAACATTCAGCGCGCGAGGGAGAGAGAAAAAAATATGTCCTTTCGAATGACGTAATTCACAGCCAACACAACGGCTTTATATCCTCTCGATAGACTCAAGACCTTTGCAGGTGTACAGAACCCCGCGGACTTCTAACGTTTGGAGTTCAAAATTTTGGCAACTGTATCAATATATATGTATTCCAAATTGCCGGGAGAGTTTCACAAGTTATTATTCAGTCGAGTGCGGAGGGGGGAATAAAAATTAATTCCAGGAAACGACAGGATCTCTCTACAGTTATAATTATGATGAATCGAAAAACGTAGGAGTATTAAATCATGGATTCAACAGAGAGTTCTCATCAATTAGAATCGAAATTATTCTTGGATAGCATCAAAACTGGTTATCCGTTACAACCATGTCCAACTGTAATTTGAAATTTGCACTTCTGAAATAAAAGAAATAATTTCAAATCCTAATTGCTGTTTTTTGTTGTTCAGAATTCAATTTCTAACCATACCCCACACTAGGCCTTTTATATCCATTCTGACATTCCCTCGTCTCCATATTGCCGGCGAGCTTTAGATCATTACCGCAACCTTCCAGAATTTTCCTACTGCTCACTGCCGACCGAGTAATCCGTTTCGCGACCGAATGGCGCTTGTGACGTCGTAACAGTGCGTCGGTCCCGATCTATTCCCAACAGTTACGTCAGCCCCTCCTCCCACCCCTCCCGTCCCCTTTCGGCTAACTACATAACAGGATTAGCTATTTAACGCGAATAGGCGTCGGTCTTTGAATGAGAATTTGCCCAGTCGAATCCGGATTTTCTGCACATTGAGTGAGCGTGTGCCTACCGCCCTGAAAACTTTAATTGCTGTATCCTGGAACTCCTGTTTATAGTCCCCCACTCCTTCTAACCGCTGCGTTCCTGAAGAGATTCTCGGTCCTTATCTAGGCTTGGAACGCAACAAATCGGGAACGGAAGCAATTCTAAAGTGGTTTTGTGCAGCAGGAAACGTGTGTTTTCGTGCTCTAATTTCGACCGCAAAAATTTTTCATTTGTTTCACGATTATGTCGTAAATGATTTCGGAAAAAAATTACTCTTTTCGACACTGGCGGTACCACCCAACGAAAGTTCAACAGTCGTCACTTCTACTAATACAGTCGATAAATCCGTCTCATCCGAGATTTTTCGGTACATAGAAGTGAGTTAAGAGAAGAATGAAGAATTAAAATTTACTACCGTGACATCACCAAAAACCGTTTCCCGTTAGTAACACAGCGGGTACTTACGCCTGTCGAGCGCCGACGAAGCATCCCGTCATCGCTAGCGCTTTCGGTTTCGTTTTATCCCTGTCTAACGGGGAAAGCGGGAATCAACAAAAAGAAGCGGGACACTTGTGAGGACTTACCTGAAAATAAAAAAAAAGGTTATAATTAACCCATGACATACAAATATATGTATTAGTGGCAACCCTACGTCCAAACCTCCACCCAACAGAGATAAATACACAAACAACAATATTATAGCAACGAAACAGATTTGTGCCCGGAATTTATTACAGGGAAATTTCGGACCGACAGCAGAAAATTTGGATTCGGTCCAAAGACCCCGGCTGCCCGTTTTGACGGACGGAAAGATCGTAAATATTGAAATGAAATAAGAATCGACTGACGGGGCTAAATGGGGAAGGGGCTGTGTAATGGCGAGGAAGGAAAAATACAGAAAAATACGAAGAGGCGGAGATGTAATAGTTGGCTGGGAGTAAAAATAACACTGTATTATCTTAATGCGAGAGGCTCGGGACGTGTGTGCGATGACTTCATATTAGCGCTTTCCCGTCTATAGGTTCGCGAGAGCGAGAATCCAACGATGGAAATATGCACAATCTTTTTCTCGAAATAAAATTTTCTCGGGTTTTTATTATACCCCGATTAATATACCGGCATTGTACATTCAAGTCTATGCACATAAATATATAAAGGTATATGACCAATACCGTAGATTTGTTGTGTTTCTGTCTCCTCTCGCTGGTTTGGTCTTTTGCTAGACCGGTTTCGGCTGTTCGCCATCTTAAGTAGCGGTGTTAGTCACTATTGGCACTTGGGATGTTTTTCGGGCATCCTCACTGCACTGTCACTGTCACTTGAACTGTAAATACTTCTGGAATGCGCTGGTTCTGTGGTGACTTCTGACGTAAAGACTGACAGTACAAGTAACAGTGACAGTGCAGTGAGGATGCCCGAAAAACATCCGAACTGCCATTAGTGACTAACACCGCTATTCCAACCCCTCGCAGACCGCAAAACTATTTTGTATACCGTAAACGACGTCCCGTGCGCATTTAAAGAAAATAATTTATTTCTAAATTGGTTAAAGCGGTACGGCGTTCGAATCCCGAACAATTATTGTCAAGTGGGAAAAAGTGAAAATTTTAATTAATTTTTTAATTTTTTTTGTTTTGTACAATCAACATTGAATGTTATAAGTACAAATGCTGTATGTATCTTTTTTCACATGTATGTTGTGATAAAATGAACCACCCAAGGATGGCAATTTTGAAACCAGAACTAGGCCAGCGGCGTTTAAGCCGACCCGGGGGGGATATTGGATAGGTGAGAGAGGAACGGGACTGAACGTGTGGATCAGGATGAGGAGAAAGACGGAATTTAATTTATTACGTTCAATATATTGAGAAAAATTGAGTGCAAAATCGGTATAGAGTGATGTGGTAGAATCAAACAACTTATATTCAATAGCTGGTAGTAAATTGTAATTGCCTATAAATTTCATTGTGTTTTTCGTAGAAGAGAAATTTTTTTCCAAAGAATATTAGGTGGAAGTTACGGTAGTGATTGGGCATTATCTATTTATCTAATTGGAATGGAATGGGACCAGTAGCCTAGAGTGCGGGAAGAGGCCTAGGCACATAACTAACAAATAAAATGATTTAGCGGCTATAAAAATTGTTAGTCCGGTTTATTGACGTCGACCCTGGACACAATGGGCGGAGTGCCCTTGGCGCCCGACTTTCTAGCTGCCAGCATTAACAACCGGACGAGGAGTCTGACACTTCCGGAAGTCGAGGGTCATACGAGAACGCTCTTCTGGGGGTGACACACTTTGCAGGAATTGGTCCTTCAGCAAATACCCTCCACTAGTCCGTTCCTGAACTGTGTCGGCCGATCTCAATAACGAAATACGACAATGAAACTATCTACTAGCACCGATTCCAGCGAACGAGTAGCGTCCGGTTCAGCCGTTATTAATTCGCTGACACCCGAATAGCCTACATAATTTTTCAGAACGAGTATAACAAAAATAAATCTATTTTAAATACCGAACCTAAAATTGGGACCTTTGTATAATTGCAGCGAGGAATTGAACTTAACCCTCTATGCGCCGAATACTTATTTTGAAACCAAAAAATCAGCAATTATAAACCTATATATGAAAATGAAAAAAAATTGTTATTGATATTGGTTGTCTTGACAACGTTATAGGATTAAGATTTATGCGGCATCCTACGAAAAAAGGTATAATTATTTGGCAAAATCTCGATAAATTGAAATGTGACCTGAAAGTTACACGGGCCCATAACTGAATTCATGGAAATTACATGAACGTTCGAGTAACCGGACGAGGAAGGTAATAAAAAACAGAAGGAGCATTGAGGACAATGCGAATAGATTAATTTGGAACACGCGTTAGGGATTGGTAATGTTTATATTTTTTTTTAAGTACGCTAAATTTGGAAGAAAATGACGATTGTTTTCTTCATAAAACGGTTGTTGTCGCACGCCTGTCGTGAGGATTTCGAGTGGACTGTTGTCTTCAAGCGTCCGATTTGCTAATACCAACCAGTTTAGAACAGACGAAGCCAGAACAATAAGGCGATAAGGGAAGAGAAACACTCGTCGCAATATTGCAAAAATTTTACCGTTGAGTACTTTGAAAATAGGGCTCGCTGGCTACTTGTGAGAGGTGAGAAGAGGCCGGAAATGAATAATGCGTCGATAATAATATTAAACTAACGCGACACGCCCAAGACGTGAAGCGGCAATATCAGTTTAGTCGATGAACAAAACGTTTTCCGAGGGTGATACACTAACCGGCGATTAAAACCAAACAGGTCAACCTCAATAAGTTGCTGCTTAGAGGCCCCAGCGCGAGACGAGCCCAAATCGTCGAGTGAAACTGTTCAAATGGAAATGAGAGAAGAAAAAAAGAACTGGCCAGAAGCGGATTGCATAAAAAGTTAAACGGCGTCCGAACCCAGATTTAGTGATGACTCAAATACAGAACGATAAAAGATCTGTGTGTTGTAGGGGAGAGAGAGACGGGGGGGGGGGGGGAAGACAAAGATCAAATGCGAGCTCGGAGAGCTAAATTAATTAAACATTATAATTAATTTCAATTAATGCACTCCCTATCGCAATTTTATCGCCTCTTGCACATTCGGGCCGGGAATTTAACACTAATAAGATGTTTTCGGTACGACACAGTTAACAAAACCTCGTCTAGCCTTTAGAATTAATTTACATGAAATAAACACAACAATCAAATTGTCTCATTATTAAAATAAAACGACGAAATACAAATAGGTACATTCTCTCTATTAGATTACTACAGAAGAAGAAGCATTGGAACAAAATTCAGATAAGCACTAGAGGGATATTCTTGCTCAAACACCTTCAACAGCGTATTAAAACATTAAAACGGGGGACAATATATTTAAATTTGTCTACATTTAGTGGTATCATGCATTGAAAATATATCGGTTTGTGCATTGTAACCGTGTTCTGCTCGATTTTTTAAAAATTAATACTTCGAAAGCGAGTTTAAAAGAGGAATGAATCGATCGTTTAACATCCGGTATGGACGTTTAGTTAGACGCCCGTACCGTCGGGGCCGGTACCGAAATAAGTCTGTTGCATAGAGGAGTGTATTTAAAAAAAAAACAAAAAAAAACCCGGTCAGGAAACGTTACTGGAGAATTCTCCCGCTGATTACTCGTGTAAATGTTGAGATGCCGAGAGGATAGGTCGGCCGGGGGGCGACTATAAATAGCTCGGTATCTTATCTAAATTTGTTGATGTTCGAAACGGTAGCTGAGGCCCGAGGCGGAGGAGATCGGTTTCGGGTGTACACAAACCCGGACAGTACCCAGAGGGACTTTCGGCCGGCGCACTCAACTTATCTAACCAACCGCCTCTTCAAGACTACATTCAACGAGAAATATAAACCCCGAACAACATTTCATCTATAGAAGAAATTTGTCCCAATTGAAAAATTACGTCCGGCAGATCTACTTACATACGCGACTCAAAAGAACAGACCTCAACCGCAAATTTGGACTGCTGAGACCTCATTTGAAAAATACATCAAAACTGACAGTAGACAACAAACGTACAATATACAAATCCATTTTAAAACCGACATGGACTTACGGAATAGAGCTATGGGGTTCCGCTAAGAAATCCAACATCGCCCGCAAAATCACGCTTCCTTAAATTACATTCCCGCCTCTCCCCACATCCAAATCCACTCGTTCAGTCCCTTTCCTCTGTTTCCCATCCACTATCTCCCCCGCCACTGGCCCAGAGATCTTCTTAGCCCGAAGCCATAAGCTGTTCATGTGGAAAAAGTGCCATCATCGGGTGGTCTCTTTCATCGAGACATTCATGTGAAAAGAATACACTCATCAGTTGTACCCATAACTATACGTAGTTGATTGTACAAAAATAAAAAAGGTTAAAGAAAAAAGAAAAAGAAAACCTACCTAACCCTCTATGGGCCGAATTTTTATTTTAAATCCAAAAAAATTGGGGGAATGAAAAATCAGCAATTATAAACCTATATGCAAATGAAAAAAAATTGATATTGAAATTGGTTGTGTCTTGACAACGTTATGGTGAAAGTCACACGGGCCCATAGAGGGTTAAGTTATAGGAGGTATGTTTTATTCTATTATAAAATCACCAAATTTTGGTCTAGTAGTTGACAATAACGGTCTTCAGTTAATCCAGATTAGAGGTAATGAAGGCTGATATTTTCTGGAGATATTTTTTTCACTTACAAAATCTATATAATAGGACAGTACGTTCCCAAATTTGAAATCTGCTAGCCTAGAAGAAACTGCATTTATTCCCAACGAGTAATTACAAATCCCCATTAGGTGGTTCCCGAGGTTCCGCCGGCCAACGAGGCAAGTGCCGCAGAATTCGCTGTATTCCCTACTGCCAACTATGTTATTTCCATTATTATAATGCAATCTTCATCAAATAATTAATATTCGTCATAAATGTCGATAGAGTGACTGACTTCTGTGATAAGCCATAACCGCCCACTCTTGTGCTCGATGTAAGTAGACGTTTTTAGCATTTCTGTCATCTGATAATCAAACGAGTGATATTTCCACTTTGTTGCTAGGACCAGTCATTTCCTGAGCACAGTCATATTCTTAAGAAATGATTACTTAAGGCCCGATCATATCAGTCAATCGAGTAGGTTTGACTCAACTTCGATCGAACCAATACTGTTATCGCGGTATCCTTTCTTCTTCCCTTTCGATTATTTTTGTTTCGTTTCATCGTCTCCGCATAAGTAAAGACCGGGACAACAACTAGACAACAAATTAGGAAAGCGGAATTGTATATTAATCTCTCAACACGACCGCGATACGTCAGCCAAACTATTTGGTTTGTGAATATGGAAATGAAAAGCAAAAGACTGAAGACAACATGTGGAGTGGAACTTTAAAGCGAAAAGGGTCGGTAAAGGTCTTCAGGAAAAGTTTCAAAGAAGCAATCTATGCCCAGAGAGATTACTGTATCCTGGATATAGAAAAAAATCGGGAGTATCGCTTGTGTATGTTCTGTACGTTGCTCATTAAAATTTGAATGCACATTTACGTACAACTACGTCAGAAGTCATCGCGGAACCAGTGCATTCCAGAAGTATTTACAGTACAAGTGACAAGTGAAAGTGCAGTGAGGATGCCCGAACAACTTCCACAGTGCCAAAGTGACTAACACCGCTACTGAAGATGGCGACCGGCCGAAACCGGTCTAGAAAAAGACCAAATCAGCGAGAGGAGACGGAAACACAACAAATCTACGGTATCTTTCTAAGAATTTTCAAATTCAAGTTGGGAGATTGATATGGAGGCTTTTTCCTTGATACTGTTATCAGTTGATAGGTGATAACTGTGCAATGATTTGACATAATATCCATTATGTGAGCAAAATTGATCGATAATCAAGTTTATTGTTGGTGAGACTACTGATAAATAATATAATGCCGAATATGTTTTGAGTTTAAAGGGGGGGGGAGGCGACTTTCGAGCGACCGACCGCGACAGAAATAGGTCTCGATTTACATCGTTTCTATTTTTTAAAATATTGCGCGTTCCACGGCTGTTGTTTATATACCGGTCTAGAAAAAGGCCAAATCAGCGAAATCTACGGGATTCCAACCCCTCGCAGGCCACAAAACAGGTATTCTAAACTATTTACTATACATAAGCTGGAGGAGAATCATAAACTATACCCTGAATAAGACAAATCAAGAGTATTGCATTCAATTTTAATTTATAAATATCAAGAATTGTTTCACAATTCCATAACTTAGATTGTTGTCCTTCAAATTAAATTAAATACGCACTCGAAAAATAATACGCCGTAAACACTTGGTTTTTTCGATGTTACATCAGTCGAGTGATATCAGTGTTATCACTCAAAAATAAAGGACAGTTTAAACTATCGTGACAACTTCTCGTATTGTCTCGATTCTTTCATTTGATCCTAGGCCCAATATTCCGCTGGTAATACTGCGAGGTGTCGGCTGTCGATGGAGCAACGTGTCAGCACGGTGTCCTGAACTGCATCGGTGGATAATCGACCAGAACTTGGCAACTAAGTAGGAACATCCCGGGCAACATTCCGACTATATCCGTAAGTGCTTCAATTGATAAAGATGGCGAACAGACGGCCTAGGTCCAAATGGGAGAGCGCTTTTTTCATCAGCCCATCAAATCACTGCATCAAAACGCATAAGAACTGCATGACTTAATAAGAAAAAAATCTCATTGGATCGCAAAATACATAATACCGTTTAAGAAAGCAACTAGTAGCTGCAATTGTCTATCGTTCCCCCAACATACTGTACAATTGCACAGGGTAATGAAAAAAAGAAACAAGCCGATGAGCTTTTCTTAGGGACCGCCTCCGATAACGACGAAAATTGAAATCCTGGTAAATACCTGTTTCTGGACGCATGTCGAGCGTGGTAATAAAAACCCCTGAGATTAGCCACGATGACGCTTTCCAACGAGAACGGCGACCGGATCTACAATTTACGGCTCACGGGCCAAAAGAGTGAAAAAAGAAGAAGAACAACCAACTACAGAGGCGGTTACTGGCGCGCCTGTGATGAAACAAAATCGACCGTCACGATACCGCGTTATTAATCTTAATCTCCCGCAGTATCTTTCGCGATGATTAGAGAATATTACCTGTAAGGGATTTAACGCCGGTGTATAGCGTGTGTACACAGCGCGGTGACAAAATCGCACTGTGTCATACATTATACTATTATTCAAACGAAGTCCGTGTTGGGAATGTCACGTTTCGCATTAGAAAAGCAAAAACAACGATATAACGGCTTGATAACGGCAAAGGCCCAATAAAAAAAAAGGCATAAACCGCTTAACCAAATCCCTACCTATCGATAAAGTATATCAATATTGCTGTACACCTTCTCTGAAAGCGAACACCCAGGATGGTCCCTTTCAATGGAGCCCACTCAGGTGGTTTCCAAATACAGGAAGAATCTTGGGACTTTGGCTCCTTTATATTGTAAATCCTTGGGGTATTTTTATATGTTAACCCTCGCATCAATCCAATAACTTTTCATTTGATCCGTACAGACGGTAATTTGTGAAATTTTAAACTGAGTTTACGTTCTGAAAATTGCTGAAATTCCACACACATCACTATTAATAACCCACGCTTCTAAGGAAAAGCGGTAATGTGGACAGTGTACGCACACGTTCTCTCAGGCGGGTTCTCAATAATTCAACAATGGAATCAGCTGGTACCCGCTGGCTAGGCGCGAAGCCGGTTCATTATATCCGACCTTTAGCGAACCCAAGGATATCGAGTCCATTTAGGAAATAACCTAATTTTATAATACGGTTCAAGTATTGTCAAACGTTTCCCATGAAGAAATAGCTCGCGGCAAATATACTATATAGCTGGCATTAAGCGAGAAAGTATAAATTCTTTAAACATAAAATTAATATAACTGTTATAGCAGGGTTGGTTGATTTCTAATACAGCTTTCCGGCTTACATGAGAGGCTTTATCTATTACGTTATGCCCCTGCAAGCAATATATATTGAGAAAATAAATAAATAAACAGTCCGGACCCGGACCGAATAACTGAGCGGAGAAACGTGAACGTTATACGACCCAAAGACGTTAAATGGCACATCAAACTCGTTCTTAGGTCTATGAGACATCGAAAAAACAGGATTTAAGTGGGCGAAAAATTCCATAGGAGATCATAAGTGCAATATATTAATGAATCGGGCAGTTTTGAAAGCAACCCCTGCATAAATGCCAGCAAGATGGGAGAATGAATTTTTAAAAAAATCCAGTTGCAGTATATTTATTATAGTTCATCGAGCAGTCTTTACATTAAACATGAACTTAACCCTCTATGGGCCGAATTATTATTTTAAATCCAAAAAAATTGGGGGAATGAAAAATCAGCAATTATAAACCTATATATACAAATGAAAAAAATTGATATTGATTGCCTTGACAACGTTTAAGATTTATCCGCCGTCTCACAAAAAAAGCTATAATTGTTTGGTGAAATCTCGATAAATTGAAATGTGACCTGAAAGTTACACGGGTCCATAGAGGGTTAACTAAAGGGAAGACCTATTATTCCCTATTAAGGGAAGGAGTCAATGCTTCTACTCCCACTATCATCGAAACGATTGAGGGCCCGTCGTAATTCACGCCGTCGGATTCGTCGTTCAGTTTTGACTAATGAAAATTTATTGTCTCCGCTATCTTTTTTCCCCAGTCCTCGGGACGCCGGATACAGGAAGGACAGGCTCGTTCACGCCCACTCTCCTTTGTTTCCCGGCCGAACAGGTCCCAAGCCATTCACTGCCATTTGACCGCCTATGACAAATGACCGTCCGTAAATTTTGTATCGGCTTAAAACGGCCCCTACTATTCCATAACTCGAGTCGAAGTGTATCAAGTGTTTTCGGAGGAGGAATTGAATTTTTCTGACCTCCATTAAAAATTAAGCCTTGAAGTTTGCCAGTGGGACAAAGAGTAAGTTTGGTAAGAAAAACGTGTTTATTTAATTTTCCAAATTTTACCACAATTCAGAAATCTCTAGAAATACATTTTAGGACTTTGCCCTGATCGTTACTGAACTATCTATTAGTGCTGGACAGATCATTGGCCCGCGAACATACGTAAGTAGCTCATTCTATCACTACTTGCTACTGTGACAGGATTGAATCGAATAAAGGGAGAGGAGACGGAATGTCGTGAACGCAGCGTCCTTCTTACAAACAACGACCTTCGCAGTTGTATTAGGTCAGTATACAATTTCGAGCACAGGGTCGGACTGATTGTATAGAAGATAGTTCCAAAAGAAAATTTTGAAATACCATTCTTTTTATTATACGAATGTTAACGTACACCTAATTTTTAGTGTATCAGAAGACAGTTGATGATTTTATGGCACATTTCCTAAAACGTGTGCGTTTCTGCTACTTAATATTGAGCGCATGGACAGAGGTACAGGTTATGAATAGACTATGATAGCTCAATATTCATTTATATATTAGACATTTAATTTATTCAATTCACGCTAATCAAAATAATATCCGGAAAATTAAAAATAGAATCGATGATGCTGGAAAAAGAGAAAATGAATTTCGATCGAATTGGTAGATCTGACGAACGATTTCGGTTATATCGAGGAACGTTATTACTCGGACGTGCCTGCGTAATCAAATTAAAATCCGTACAACGACCGTATAAGAGGGACTTCAGTCAGAAAAATACTGAAACTGCGGCTCAATTTACTCGGACCGAGCTTTCTGAAACTCCCCGAGATATCGGCTGTCTGTATTAGGCCATGAAATTACAGAGGGGGAGGGTAGCTTTATAAGGTGAACGGCGTTCGGGGAATGAAAAAAATTATTTACGTTCCAAATAGGAAGCTGATCTCAGACTTATTACGGGGCCCCTCTCTATATAAGACTAGAAGAAACTGTAGAGCGCGTTTCGATGAATTAACAAGCGGCAGGCGGTTAATCGACCGCAATTTCCACGCTCTCAATGACATTACCTGTTGGGCAATTCTGTAAAAGTAATTTTTTTTCTTGGTAAACAGATTAAACGAACGTCAGAAGCAATCGAGAGAAAAAAAGGTTCGAATAATAGAGAAATTAATAAAATATCGTTACTTACTTCACTAAAAAAAAGTAATTTTCATATTAAAATTTAAATTTGAGATTTATTTAATTCATGTATTTAATTTTCTTTAATTAATTTTTGGATCTATTACAACCTCCCAAGTAAAGACAAAAATCCGAAAAATACTAAAAAATTACCGATTAATAGTGCCATAATTGTGGCCTATCCTACCGAGGTCGGTGAGAATTCGAAACGGGCCCCCGACAATCCACAATGTACAGTCAAGCGGAAATTGTATTCGAGTTTAGATCGGAATTTCAAATCGATTTGAAATATGCGAACGAAAACTGGCCGGCGCTGAAAGATAACAAACACAGGAAACGAACAGTGCGGATATATTTTAACAACAGACAGCAATAACAGGAAGTGTGCTTCAGTCAGGAAAAATAAGGGTAAACGTAATTAAAACAAAAAAAAATACAGAACAGTCGAAATCTAAATCAAACAATTCCAATCGGCCGATAACGAACGCCGAAAGTTCAACAACCATCGAATAGTTCGATAGTCGTAGAGTTTTATAAACCGCTGCGGGGCATCGAAACAAAATGAACTCTTTCGTAATACAAAAATGTCCAGACTGTAGAATCAGAGAACACAAATGTTGGGCGTACAAATATTCAGGGTGTGGCAGACAAATGTATTATTTTATTTTTTAATTGCATGTTTATTCCCAAGTGTTATACCTATAAGGAGTTTAATTGCTCAAAGGAAATAAACCAATCGTGGTCTGGCCATTACATGGGTCTACGACACTCCACTTGGGAATGTTAATGGTGTACAATACAACTTACGAAGTCACAGAGTATGACGGCGCACTCACCGGTACATGCCAAAAAGGGACGAAAACCAAAATCAAAAACTCATATTAGAGAAATGCATAATCATTCAGGATATACAAAAATCACAACACGGAAAAATACGTGGTATAAAATTAGCAAACAATCAACAATAAACTGAACAAACAAATTCCTCTTAAACATACAGAAAGGGTTAGCTTAATGACAGACATATAACTCTGCAATATATATTGACGTAATTACATGAAATAAAATGTTCAATGGGTAATATTAATTTAGAAAACATTATATGGGCCCTGTATATTGCCAATTGACAACCCGAGCCCAATATTAGAGCCGGTTATAAAAATAGAAAAACATGAGTAGAGAGACAGTAGTTTCCTATGCGCTAGTACCTGCGGGGGCCCTTTACATATCATTAATATTCAAAGCAACGGCCTATTCGACATACCAGTCCATTACGCAGTACAGAGAAAGTGTGGAACGTTCAAAGTTTAAATTCGATTTATACACCGGCCCAGAATGATTTTAATAATTAGGCACCATTAATTAAAAAAAATAATACGAATATCTGAAATAATTCTTAGCCCACGCTTTGGGACACTGTACAGTAGCTGAGTTCATTGTGTCGTAAATCTGACAGAAACACAGGGACAAATGTCCCTCATTCAAAAAAAACAAACTAAATAAGACCGATAAGATTAGGATAAGGGATAAAAGAGCCTAATAAAATAACAAGTGCCTAGAGCTAGTTTTTATACCTCCTCAACCTGTCAGATTAGTTCGTTAATTTCGTTCTTTTCGAATCCAAGCAGGCGAGCGCTCAAGTGGGACGGAATTCCAAAATTCAAGACCCCTGAATTCTTCTATTCTAGAATTCGACTAAACTTTCCTCTAAGATGCAACCTTCATATTACAAAGGAGTTCGGAAGTTTTATGAAATATTTTTAATCGAATAAATATGAAAACTCTACTGGTGTCTATTTTTAAACAAAAATTGAGTTCACACTTTTCAGTTTAGCAAGGCGGTGTAAAATCGGTACCATTATCTTGGTCTCAGTGTCCGTATTTATGGGCATTCGGGTCGCGTATTACAGTTACCTTCCTGGGTCGAGCAATAAACTTCGAAAAATCTTCAAAGATTGAAGAAAAAATTATGTATTGTTGTACTGGTAGGATTGTCGAAACAAGCGTTGTTTGATCGTTCCCAGTTGTCAACAACGGAATTGCGAACAGTTTTGAATAGGGGAGCCGAAGGCTATGTCTTGATAAGGGGCACAGGAATTTGTTACTACTGAGTGCTCAGATTGAGACTTATATACATGGTCAAACGGAAAGCCTAAAAATATTAGAGTTTTCCAGTCATTTCATAATTTTTAAACCTCGATCAGTGTAAACCGTGTTGTTTTTCATTCTACACTGTTTTTTGGCCCCAATTCAATAAATACCCCGTACTAAACTATAACCTATCATTTCATCAATTATACTACGATAACTGAATGTGATCTCAATTTAATAGCTTACTGCACTCGTATATATATATATATATATATATATATATATATATATTTTTTTTTTTTTTAATTAGAGACAGTTTGCACGATATTCTCCGATCGAAATTCCGAATTGGTTCTACGGTAAGAATGTCGTTTTACGAGAAACGTGGGTATGAGTCAAAATCCAGCTCATTGGGGCAAGGACTGATGTTATCGGCGGCGTTGTATGCGGGACACTGCGCTGGAACGCTTTTGCTGCGGACGTGTCGGTTGACATAAATTCCCGAAATACATTTTCGTCACCGAAGGCTGGGTCAATGTTACCGGCCGGGGGGCCTACAAAGCCGGGGACCTTTTTCCATTCGCCTTGTCATCGCGTTATATCATCATCATCATCATCCCCGCACAATTCGGAGTCTTTAAATTTAACCTAAGAGCGCGCCTAAACTATTTTCGGCCGTACGAAGGTCGGGCCGATCTTTAGGACGGCAGCGGCCTCAGACAAGTCTGAGACCGGCACCCTTGGGAAAACGTTTAGAAATAAATATTTTGAAATAATCACTCCCGAGATTAATAGTCTCTTCTCGGATGCTGAGAAAATGTTGCGCAGAGCTCTAGTGTGAATTTCATTTCAGTCTCCGTTTCTTCGTTTTTCTCGATAATTTGTAGATTTTATTTCATGAAATAAATCCACGGCAGAAATACAAGTGGCAGAGGGTAAGTGAAGAGGGCGGCTTCAGGGTAGGATAAAAATTATCCGAAAAGTATCTCAAAGCCGATAAATCTTTGTTAAAACCTCCAGTCCGATTCTCGGCTCTGGTCGCAATACTCTAAATCACAAAAAAGTGCCCTAGAACAAAAAAGGGACGCAACGAAAAACAAAAATAAAAACACCGCACTACCAACGCGAAGCTACTAGCGACAGCGAAAAGCCAGACCCTCCCCCCTCCCTTGAGCCTAGTAGCAAGAGAGGAGCCAGATAATCGCTATATTTAGCGAGATTAAAATCCACTCCGGAGACTCGAAAATATCTCCAAAGGCTCGAGCGTAAACAAACATCGGGTTGAGCTTTCCCTCTTCAAAGTCAAAGTCCAGTAAAAGTGACCGGCAAAATCGGCATGATGCAGGACATTATGTGTTATTGGATAACGCGGTTAGTGGCAATCCAAGAACGGAAATAAAAAATAAAACGTGCACGGCATTCGATTAGTCGGTTTCTACGGGAGTGAAACTGAAAAATCCACACATCAAACTGATTTTAAATATTCTGTGCTTACCCCGCATACGGAAAACGGCCGCGGACACTTTATCTTAACCCATCTTCAAAGACTGGCATAATTTCACTGGACAAGACGGCCGGTTGTTAGAGAAAAAAAGAAGAAGGACAAAGGCTATGCACACGCTTACAAAGCGTAGTGCGGGTCTATTTTAAAAATACCGCTTTGGAATACTGTCAAAGCCGAAAAACGTTTTCGAAACTCCGCACAAGGCACTATCTGATACCAAATATTGTTTGTATGATTGCTTCCGTACCCGGTTTGTCCACGTTCCTCTCCGTGCGTCCCTTTCTTCTCGAGTCAAAAAATCCCGCGGTTGAACACGCTCTGTTCGTGAAATAAAAAAAAAAAAAAAAGGAAAAAAAATCGCTCGGCGTACCTCAAGAACGACGTAGGAGGAGCACTACTTTTTTTTATTCTTTATAAAAACCTGCGTTAAAGTTAAAAACTCTCGAGTTATACAGAAACAAGAACACGTATTGTCAACGGAGAGAAAACGAAAAAATTAAAAAGGTCAGTCCACCGAGTGAGAACACCGGCACTAACCCGAACGGAGTCCGGTACACTACTGACTTAATACTACTACTATTACTATACGTTTCGGGGGTGGGGAGGAGAGCAGCATCATGCGCTCCTCAGTGGTGCCAACTTACACGAAACGAAACGCCACTAGGTCCGAGATGTAGGGGAACATTTACAAAGTCGGACACCGTTAGAGAAGGCCTCCCCCCGCTCCTCATCACGCGGGGATAGACAGCCGCATTGCCGGACTCTTCTTCCTACACGGAACTTCGCCTAAGCGCCAAGTTTTTTTGCGGGTTAACGGCCTCCATACTGGCAGGACCGAGGAGGCTTCGAACATCGTCAATTGACCGAGTCGCAAAACCCGAAAAATACACACGTCTGTCACGTAAACGACTCGTAAACTATTTATTCGACTGATGAATTGACCTAGAATGTTTCGAAAGCACGTGACCTAACCGTTTCAAAAGGGAACAAGATACGCTAATGGATACTGTTACAGCCTGAGTAATACTGAATTGAAGAAAATTTTAATAATCTGAGAATGAGACTGGTAAGAATGTGCAGCACAAAGAAGTATGTTAGCGACACAAATTAACACGGTGGCAAAAACAGTACGGCTGGAATATGTATGAAAGTAATACAAATGATAACTACTCCAAAACATTATATACTGTTGTTATACTGCTTGGAATGCTCATCTAAATGATACGAATATTTGTAAAAAGTATGCACAAATAACGTGTTAGGAAAACAAAAAAGGCAGAGGACACACTCGAAGGAAACGGAAGTTAGTTTGAAGAGACGTAACACTCGAGCAGACCACACAAACAAAATTTAGTGACATCAGAAACACACAGTGAAAAATACTACCGTAAATTAAACATACCTAGGGCGCAACGTCACAGCGGCGCTTTCTCTCCCGCTACAACCGTCAGTGACACTAATGGGCCATGGCAAACGGCCGAGTACTCAGTACCATTTAGGATTCCCGGTCGGCTTTGGCGAACCGCCACGGGGTGCCTTCCTCGGGGGCGAACGAGAAAACGATTTCCCCGATATCTGTTCTTATATTCTCTTCCATTCTGCAATCACGCACACTATCACTAGCATCGCGAAACACTCCTGTCGGTCACTGGCGATCAGGACTTCTAATGACTACGTTGGAGTGGACATAGCAATGTTTACTTAAATAGAAGGACTCTTTTCAGTGAAAAAATGCGTGAAGAAAGTCGGTAATTTGAGTTACAAAAGAAATTCAAGTTGTGCCAATTGCCTATATTAGGCGGAACTCAGAATTGCACAGGTCGAATGTTTTTTTAAAAGAATTTTATCAACAATTGAATTAATCCTTCAACTGTTAGGTCACTTTCCTCTGCTCACACACAGTGTATAGTTATTTCCTTTGCTCCGTTTAAACAGAAGTTTTATTTCGTCTTCTAAATAATTTTTCCGCTGTAGGAAGAAGTCAAAATGGGAATAAGAGAGGTTCGGAAAAGGTACAGAGATATTAGCGTCGGTTTGTCGTATTCTTGCGCTAGACCAGATTCGGCTGTCCGCCATCCTCGGTTTTATTACGCCATTACGTGAACCACTCGTGCGTCAGCCCTCTACAAGTGGCTCTCTCTCTTGGTACTAACACTACACTGTTACTGTCCTCTATCACAGAGACTAGATACTGTCAAAAGATACTACCGAGGAGACTGCTGACTACATTAGCTAATTCAGTTCAATAATTGTATTAATTCTTGGTACGACCGGAATAAAATATATAAGTAATTATTTTAAAGAAAATTACTTGATTACGAAGAATTAGAATTCCACGAAGACCAATTGATCCAATTGAGAATAATATTTTATAATGCCGGAAGAAAGCTGGCGTTTAAATGAACAAAGGAAATGATAACAAAGGATGTACGAATTATTTAACTGACAACAAGACTGAGACAATTTTTTTTTATGCTCCCAAACAGTTATATGACTAAGAGTAGGGGACGTTTGGAAAGTTAAATTAAATAAATATTAGTTAAATATTAGTACCATACCTTATCATGAATCAATAATCGAAAAAATGTTTATTTCCCCTTTTTTTATGGTTTTTATGTGCGCTTCTGAAACGGCCAGTGGTATCTCAGGGTGTAGAATGATACAGAACGCGACAGAGCAACCGGTTTTACAACTGCTAGAAGATCGACTAACTGTGGGAAATATACTTTAGCGGATTTTGAAATTGATAATGGCGAGAAGCCGGAAATCTCGGGCAGTACGCACTGCAGGACAAAACTATCTTGAATTTTATTTTTTTCATTTGATTTGATTATGAATTAATATTTTTTTCCTGATGCATGTAAAGTAAGCTCTTGTTCACAAAGGGAGACGCGGGCCGCAGCACGCTTCTGTCCTGGAGCGAGATAAGCGTCTGATAAGCTAACAGACGTAAACAAATTAGGGAATAAGTACAGTCTGTGACTTTCGACCGTAGAGATGTCCTCTGATCTCTGCGAAGATCGTTTGTCTCGTTGTTATTGAGTATTAATTCTTATGGAATTGATCGTTAATTTTTATTATCATCCTCGTTCGTTTTTTAACAACTCGTAGGCAGAGGCCGATATTTCCGAGGGCTGCGCAGATCTTCGTGACTCTAGTCTTGACACTCACAGGTTAATAATCTCAGTTGATTGGATTACGTAATTTGTGTTGTAACATGATAGAGATATGTCCATCCTCACCCAAGAAGCTTCCGAGGCTTTGTACCAACCACCAGTACACCTCGATCTATCCTAATCCTCCTTATTCTGCCCTCTATTCCAACAACCAAGTGTTCTACTGTATTAATGGAAGTATTATTATATCGCCACAGTCAAAACATCCTTCATCTTATCGAACTTCAACACGATCAATAGGAGTACAAACAGGGCTTTCAGTGCGCATACTCCCCGAGTATTGTTCGGTGGCACTTGTGCCTCGGAGATAAGAATCGGCCTGCCAACTCCGAGGCGCGTTCTTCAAAGACTTCTCTTCCCGGTCGGGAAGAAATGAATGGAGTCGACCCCTTAACAACGGGTGGCCGGGGGTCATCAATCACGGCGGGGGAGCGGGAATAGAGTACCGTCCCTGGCACACTGACACGGGGGGGTCGTCGCTTCCACCGGCCGAAAGAGTCAACGTCCAGGAGCCCAAGGAGCGATGGAGCGAGGGAGCGATAGAGCGAGTGGCCGAGAGAGAGAGAGAGAGAGAGAGAGGGAGAGAAAGAAAGGCGGGCGGACGTAACAGTTGGAAATAGACGTCTAAACCGGGTGGTGATGTCATAGCCGAAGAGGGGGATCGACGCCAGGTGGGCACTGCAACGACGCCAGGTAGCGGCCACTCTCACTCCCGCCCCAGCCCCTCATCCTACAGTTCATTTCAACACCCTCCGCAATAATCCACAATTATCAGTACCCCGGCTGATAAATTAAAAACGATAAAACCAACAGCTATCACTCCATAAAATACGACAGTAATTTTACAAATTTTTATCCTCTGTACACTCAATTTTTTTTAAATTTTCTTATTTTTGCACAATCAACTTTACAGTTATAGGTACAATTGATACATGTACATTTTTCACGCGTTTGTCTCGATAATGAAACCACCCGATGATGGCACTGTTTGACACGTTCAACTACTGTCCGAGGTGATCTCTGTGCCGGTGGCGTTCAAGCCTTCGCGGCGGGGATAACGGATGGGTGATAGGGAAGAGTGACTGAACGAGCAAATTGGGACGAGAAGTGAGGCGGGAATGGAACTTAACCGTTTTAGTGCCACTGCGGTGAACCGTTTCGCTCTTTTTGGTCACAGTCGTCAATTCGCAACGCTCTCGGTTCAGGATGTATCTCGTCGCGAGCCTGTCAGAGTTTCCTCTCGTAATTACAAATTTTCTTTCAAATAATCGTAAACAACCTGCATAATTAGCTGACTCTCTTTAACACATTAAGATGCAAAAGTGCATTTCTCTCAGATAAATGAAGGAAGCGCTACCGCGCTTCATGGCACGATCCGACACGGATTTTTAAAAACCCCTGGCACTAAAACTTTTAAGGAACCGTGATTTCGTTACACGTTACATAACGGGGAGCATTAAGGATGGTTCGAGGAGCTTTCGATTGGATTCTCTGGATGCGAGCGATGTTGGATGTCTCGGTGGAACCCAATAGTTCTGTACCGTATGTCCATGTCGGTTTTAATATCGTGAGTTAGTTACTTAAGGTCAATTTCGATGTCCGTTTTAGTAACAATCTTGGAAGTCCAAATTTGCGCTTTATGGTCGGGTACGGGGTGTACTCAAAGACGTAAAAATATATAATAACACGACAGGTCAGATTTCGCCTATCATAATATTTATATTTACCAGGCATAGTCATTCGACCGATAAAGATAATTTGACACGATCTATTTTCAACGATCTTACTATATATTTACCGAACAAAATAAATATTGGCCACCGTTTTATCATTTCCAACCGGTACAGTTCTACAGAGTTGTCAATACTCCAAACTGAATAATAAACATTCAATCGATACTTAGTACACCAAATAAGTAATACAAAATTCTCGAGATAATTCTGAAAATGCGCTATCGCTCTAAATTGGCTCAATTCGATAATACTCCATTCAACAATATCTTCTATATAATATTTATAACTGAAAATTTAGAAATAAAATATATTTATATTTTTTTCACTGCAAGGTCATTCTGTTTGTGTTCACATTCTGTCCTTACACTGACATCGATTCCTCCTCAAGTATTACAATCCTATTACAAATTTCCTAATCGAGAAATGAATATTGAATAGTTAGTGATGTGTTTATGATCAACGTCCGCTTTAGTAGTCAATCGTTTGACACCAATTACTAGACCGGAGCCGAACTTACTTATCTTACTACTCAGCACTAAGATAGTCCACCACCTTTATCAAGGTCCAAATAATGGCATACACAATGATAAATGTCCTTACTGGGAAATCAACAACGAAGTATAAGTATAAGTGATATCGTTAACAATGGATGCACTTACAATAGTAACATTCAATATCCGGTGGCCGATACCGTTATCGTGAAGATATATTTTTTATTGGTCTTCTATTTATTCAGTTACACATTGCCAAATGTACCACTCGTTAATCAATTATGCTATGTTATATAGATATAGATATTCTAAAAATTCCTCTAATTATACCTTCGATCAATTCGCTTCCACGAATCCCAACAAGAGCGTTTCACAATTATCGATATGGTCACTCGGAAAACAAATAGTTAAACAAGCGTTCACGAATCGGAAATCATCAGACGCCATATTAACACTGCTCGACGAAAGCTAACCGTGCTAATTTGTTTAGAATTGCAAGTGATTAATATCCGACTACACACATCTCGCCTGTCGCCTCACATTGGAGAGTTTCAACGCAATCACTGCACAGCACTTTAAAATTATCAGGTGCCAGTACTGGACACAGCTGATAAGGAAGTTCATATTTCTAATGAATACATTCCTAATTACGTACATTCTCATCGTACATCACTCTTTGGTCAACATGAACAACGTCTCAACAATAATATATTTTGTAATAAATATATTTATTCTCGCAATATAATTCCACATTATCTTTTTATTTCATTCTGATTTGATGTTATCTTTTTTGCCCGCCGTCTCATATTATCATGGCATGAAAACCATGGCAGATCGGGGTAAACCATCCCCCGAGCGATGAAATTTAATTATAACACTATATTCTAAAAATGAGAAAACCTTGAAACCGTTGGAATATGGAAATTAAGAAATCGGGGACAGCCCCTTGAGCAGTTGGCAAACCCGCATACCTCCACACTCATTCTCATTTCAGTGAAACTCATTCCATTTCCCCGGAAAATAATTGTTAATTTCGAAGCTATCTGACAGATTTAGGTACGAGATCCGTTACAGAAAATTCCGTACAGACTATTATTCTTATGTACAGGTGATTTCAATAACAAGTAGGCTGCTACTACGAGAAATGAATTTCACCCTGCAGAAAATGTTGCCTCGTACTGACTTATTTCAGAATTCATTTTGTAATATTCTATAATACAGTTGCGTCATACTTCGTGTCCAATTTCCTATTTAATATTCGAAACGTCCGGGCTCGCTTGTCTAAATAAAACCGGGAGTCGCGAGCAAACAGCGACTTGTTTCTGTTTGTGAAGTGGGATCGGGGAGGAGCTCTCCCCCTCCTCCCGATTTCTCAATCGCGGAGTCATTGCACGTAATGTTTTTTTAACTGCGCACGATGTACGACTTAAATGTGAAATTTCTAAAAAAGTATTGGCCCTCATGCCCCGTGAATGTCGGATTAACATCCACGTACAATAAACTTGTCTCAATTGCCGCATTATCTGATACACGACTCTGTGACCGGAGCAAACGGTTTTGGCAACCTTTTTTTAATTTCTATATTTTATTAATAAATAAAATTTAGTAGGCAGCCTTTAATGAAAATCTTGACGAGAATTTAAGATTATAATACGTTGGGGAAAGTAGTCCATAAAAATATAACCATAATTTATACCGAAAAAATCCAATATACGGGATTATTATTGAAGGCTTGTTACATAGTCTTGTTAGATTTTCAAAAGGAGGCAACTTCCTTGAGTTTTATGCAAAACTCGTTTCTGCTGAAAACTCAATTTGAGGTTTGGGTCTGGGGTTTGATATTCCCCACATTTTTTAGTATATCCAGATATTGATAAGAAATCGCAATCAACATTTCAACGTCAATACTCAATGTTAACGGTTATCGTCTCAATGAGACCATTTGACATATTCACTCACGTTAAACATTAGAATTTTACTGTATTTCAAAATGGGGTCGTAGTAAGCCACAGAACCGCGCAGTACTACAAATATATATTTAAATTCATGTTTTCCTTGCTTCCTATGCAGACGACAAAGCTGTACTACAAACTCAGATCCTTACTTAGCATCACATTCCCAGCAAAAACACCTCTCCCTCACAGAAAGCTGGTCCAGGAAATGGAGGATTAAGTTCAATTGCCAAAAAAGTCTTCGTGTTACTTTTACTCTGAGAAGAGCAACTTGTCCTCCCGTTTTCCTGAACCGGTCCCAACTTCCTATTGAAAATCAAGTGCGGTACTTGGGAATACTCTTAGACAGAAGATTGACATGGAACCCGCATACAAGACTGAAACGTACAGAAAGGAAACGACGCTACAAATTACTACTAAGACTCCTCGACTACAGATCAAAACTATCGCTCTCAAACAAATTATTAATTTACAACTGCGTACTCAAACCTATTTGGGCCTACGGAATCGAACTGTGGGGATCCACCAAGCCGTCTTATAGACTCCAATCCTTGCAATCCATAACCCTTCGAAAAATTACTAACGCCCCGCCATATGTCTCTAACAGAATAATCCACAATGACCTAAAAGTCCCATTCGTTCGAGAATTAGCAGCTTCCCGGTATAAATCCTTCCATTACAAATTATCCCTTCATTCCAATCCCTTAATTCGACTTTCCTCGCTTCACCTTCCCGAAAATCCCGTGCGTCGCCTAAAGAGGAGATGGCCATGCGATTTCCTCACGCCCTGAGTAAGGGCAGGAGCGGGAGTACCATCATTGAGTTCACTAAGTCAGTGTAAACTTAGAGCACTGTCACTAGATACAATCTAAAAGTTGTAGCTGTGACTATACCAATAAATTTAAAAAAAAATCATGTTTTCGTTATCATTTTACGCAATTATTGCAGGTGGTAACAGCGGAAGATTTGGATAACGTCATATTCTAATACTATTCATTATTTCAACCGGGAGAAGGTCAGCGCGAACGAAATAGACGTGTCGGTCGATTGTACAATCCGAAGCAATCGGGGTATTACGCGACCCCGATTGCTTCGGATTGTACAATCGACCGACACGTCTATTTCCCTAATGACGAACAGAAAATTCCTGAAATGGAATCGATTCCGTCAACTTACTGAATCACGGACGAAAAATTTCTGTGACGAACGCGATACGACAGATTCAGCGAGAGGACATTATGGCGCAATAGAAACAAGCAATCCTGTTTTTATATAATTAATCCTTCAAACAAAGTATTATTTCAGAAGAAGCCGAAAAAGTTTAAACTACTATTCATAGAAAATGAAATAGAGGTTTCGCAGATAGTGTACCCTTAGTAATGCCGTACTGAAATGGACTTATGGCAACATTGAATCCCCGAGAGGGCAGCATAGTCCAGCTCAGGGACGCACTATATATTTAACGTAAATTACCTTAACCCAATTACCTTTAGCAGGATCCGGCAAACTACATCGTCTGGTTTGGTCGTTGCGAGGCATTTAAGTCGCTTGAGCTAAATTCGGACGGAATAACCTAAGAAAGTTAAGCCCACAAAGCACTTCTGTCACAAAACAAGTCTGTATTTATTTAAAAACTATAATACGTATAATGTAGTATCCAAGTGTGCGTTTGGTTGGGAAAATTTTGTTGTTAAAATTGACCCCAATGACGAGAGTAAAATTCCCCCCACTTAATCGAAGCCGTACTCGCCCCTGAATCACTGGCGGAAACAGGTTACGAACGCTATCGATACCCGGCACGAAATTCACCCCGACTTTTCGCGCGAAACCTTCTTCCCCGTCGTTTCCGATTAAACGGGCCGGAAGTCCGTTACTTATTCATAAGAGTGCGCGACGTTTAGAGATTCGTTATGATTCATCGGCGAACACTTCCAAGGAGGACTCTGAAAACAATTATCGAAGCGCGACTTCAGGAAAGTGCGTCCGACTAGGTCCTGATTGAAATTTATGCTAACGAAACTGCAATTAATTCGACGAAAATAATACAACAGGATGCGCCGTTGACGCAAATACAACACTAAGTGGAGCCGCGAGGGGGGGGATTGTTTATCGCCTTGACCTTTTATTTTATTTTTAAAAAACTAAAAAATTTTATTTCCGAAGATTTGTCGCATCTTTAATGTTGGTAACACTGCATATAGGTGTTTAAACACTGGAAAATATCATAGTGAAATGTTCCATTCATTCTATGCCTCAAGTCTTCCTCAGTATTAGGAGACCCAACAAAATTTCCGCCTGTATTTTACTTCCCCAGTCACTATCGGGCACATACTTCTAAATAACAAGGTATCGATGAAATAAAATGAAAGGAAAAGTTGTACCATACACCAGTTCTTTTTTTGTGAACGAATAATCGCGCGTAAAAGCGGTCCGATTAAATCTTCCGATAGGGCGGATAATATGAAAAATGAGAATGGGATAGAATTAAAAATAAAAGGGAAATGGAAGCGCGAACCGAGTTTGTGAAGTGGAAGACCGTTGAAGCGTCAAAGGTTCAACTTTCCCAGCGGCAAGGACGACCGGTAGGAGCGATTCGCGTTCCTCCCCCACGGACTCCACTGCGGGCTAAATTGAATACACCAAATACCCAGTCAGATAGGTTCGTTCAACTCCGATTGATTGAATATAAATATCTGATCGGCAGATAAATATATGGTAATACCAGATTCTGACAACTGTGAAATATACATCTCATATACATGCATAAGAGAATTGGCATTCAGGCGTAATTGTATTCTGGGTACCCTAATGTATTCTCTTGTATTACGTTCGGGATTAACTAGTTTGTATTTTAAAATTTGTTGTAGATCCCGTGTGTTTCCGCCTCCACTCGCCGGTTTGGTCTTTTGCCAGACCGGCACAGTACAAGTGACAGTGACAGTGCAGTGAGGGTGCCCGAAAAAGGGCCAATAGTGACTAACACCGCTACTGAAGATGGCGAGCGGACGAAACCGGTCTAGTAAAAGGCCAAACCAGCGAGAGGAGACAGAAAGACAACAAAATCTACGGTATTCCAACCCCTATCAGACCATAAAACAGGTATTCTAAACTTGATATTTGTTTTTCTGCTCTGTATTAAGAAAAAGTCATGCTTAGCCTACCCCAAGTGAATCAAAGTTTCATTGACGCTCGATTCAATATGCTCAATATTTGCCACACCGACTGAGAAGAATCTTCCAAAGGGTTGGCACCCTTAAATAAAATCGGCGATATAAAAGCGGAGACTGTAGGAAGTTTCTGCCGCGACTAAATTTATGCGTTACTTCATTGTCTGTAGAACTGAGGCCCAAATGGGGTACGCGTGTCCCTCCTCTTGGACCGTCGGCCTCAGGAGGCGTAGGCAGATGACATTTAATCCCCACCCCACCTCTTTACCAGTGTTCGTATTACAAAATATCTATTTGTGAGATCCCGGTAATAGCGTTGCGAGGTGATGCATACGGGAGTGTAAAATGTCTATATAAATGTCGTGGGCAATTTAAAAAATTAATAAAGAAATAAGAAACAGTAGGCTCGACTGTGATAGATTCCGAGATCTAGATGGCTTTAAAGTGTTAATTTAATTAGAGCGCGATTTAATTCCTTATGATCCCGCGTATAAAATTTTCTCTACTTTCGCTTGCCTTTATTCTGCGAAATCGGTCGAAATGTAACTACAAAGTTACCCGAAACATATTTTTTAAATTTTCAGTCCAAAACACCGAGTAGACCACGAATTGGCCTACGCATATCCGTATAGACTTCGTCGATAGCTGTAAAACGACGCTCTGCGCGAACG
Source organism: Lethocerus indicus (assembly GCA_019843655.1). Taxonomy (NCBI): domain Eukaryota; kingdom Metazoa; phylum Arthropoda; class Insecta; order Hemiptera; family Belostomatidae; genus Lethocerus; species Lethocerus indicus. The sequence goes on from JACDQD010000011.1 coordinate 8,443,398, forward strand.
GCGTATTGCACAATACGTGAATCGGCGTATATAAATGCCGCTGTATATAAACAACAGCCGTGGAACGCGCAATATTTTAAAAAATAGAAAAGATATAAATCGAGACCTATTTCTGTCGCGGTCGGTCGCTCGAAAGTCGCCTCCCCTTTAAACTCAAAACATATTCGGCATTATATTATTTATCAGTATTTATCAGATTATAAATGAAAAAATAAATTCGCAAAGCGACGCCATATTTGCCCCGATAATCCTATTAAAGGACATCACCCGCCCAACCATCACCCCCCTTTATGACCGACAATCTGACATACACTTAAGCCGAAAAACATCCAAAGTGCCAATAGTGACTAACACCGCTACTGCAGCCGAAACCGGTCTAGCAAGATATTAAAACGTATTTTCTGTTATCATTATTTTGTTGTTATTTCGAACGGTAAATCGTCAGCTGACAAATCCAAGACGCGAGGCCATTAGGCCGGCGGACAGTTCAAATTTTTCACGTTCCCGCTGCCCGGCAATGACTATAAATTATACTTTTTGATTGCGCCTTTGCAAAACGCCGGTGACGCAAGCCCGAAAACGGAACGTTATACGCCGCTCATCGAGGGGGGAGACCCACTGCCAGCGGCTCTGAGATCATGATCTTGTCCACGTGCGGAGAAAAACAGTTGGAATTATATATATATAGTGGCCACATAATGGCGTTGACGACTAACCGCGGTGGCGACATTGCTCCTGACGACTCAGGAAACGATTTCCTACATCTTGCTCAAGATAGTACGGAGAACGCGGCGAAATCACTTGAGATATACAAATAACAAAACGTCACAATAAAACTTTTCCAACCCTGCAGTGAAACCCACTTTAGAGCATATTAGAATTGAAATTTGAAAAATAAAACCGAGAACTAGTTGCTAGGCTTGACCCGCATTCGGATTCTAGCCATTGATAAAACACAGTCAAATATTTTAATTCTCGATGAAACTTTGAAATTATTTTTTTAAAAGCTGAGAGGCGCCAGCCAATTTCCAACATAATCCGAAATAATTCCAAAACCTACAGATCAATACTTGTACCGCACTGGTCCACAAGACGCTAAATGTTCGAAATCCGTACCACTGTACCTACGAGACAGAACCGGGGATAATCGATTTTGAAGCTTGTGAGAACATACTTTCCATTTTCTTGCCGTTGCTGAATCAACGACGTTGCCATCGGAGACGTTGGACATCCTTAATTTCATATTGTAAAAATGCAAATCATTGACTTAGTATTTTTATTTATTTAAAAAAATGATTATTTTTATTTTATTCACTGTTAAGAAATTATTACTAGCAGGCGATCTAAGAAACATTGTTATCTTGTTTGCCTCCTGTTTATCAATTTTGTTCTATAAATATAATGTGAGGCATTAAAATATTCAAGAGATTGCTGAAATTTCGTTTTCTGATAATACTTGTTTTAATCGTATTTATTCTGTTATCTACAATCACGGATAACAATAGCGGTGCAATTAAACATCTATCCGAGGGAATAGCTCGAGTGGAAACACCGTTTAAATCTCCTGGGACTAGAAACTCTTCAAATGGCGATAAGAACGAACCGTGAGAATTACGGGGCGTGGCCTAGAAGTGGGGCCGACTAATATAATTTAGCAAATTGAGTGTTGAGGCTGTCCCTATTGGTGACTTCTCAAAGGGGGTTGTGGTACGGTGTTCGTACACAATCATAGCCAGAGAATTTAGATTCTGTGACAACGGCCCGGTACTCCGATCGGCCTCTATTTTGATCCCGTTTCAATGGCGAGACGAAGCGGGGACTGACAGAAAAAGAATATGGTGGGAGGGAGAGTGAGAAGAGTGAAGAGGGAGAGGGAGAGCCAGACCAAGAGAGAGGGAGAGGGAGCATAAAGAGGATAATTTTGTAGTAAATTGCCGTTGAATGGGGCGGCATTATTTGCTCAATGAGATCAAACAACCACTTAAACTCCACTTTAACTGATCTGATAATGGAGTAATTCAATTGGACAAATCATCAAACAACGACGTTCGCTCTCTTTCCAGCGGCCACAATACCGCTTAATAGTCACCGCCAGACCAATTGGGGTGGCCACACATTTTATTAATATTATTTAACTTATTTTTATTTCTGGACTATAACGACGGGAAATAATAATATTCGGGCCGAAGCCGTTGTATGAATATGAATTTACCATGGCGCGATCTCGGGCCCTAAATAACTAACCCACCGAGGCGTTTAATTCAGTACATCCTACGAACTGCCAACAGGAAGAAGTATTTCTTCCTAGGTGATAAAAAACCATCACGACTATATCTACTAAGTAAAGTGAACAATAATGAAATAAAAATGCAGATAATATAAAACTTAAAGAGAACGCTACAAAATGATCAAAACACCTTAGAATTTAACCCTCTACGGGCCCGTGTAACTTTCAGGTCACATTTCAATTTATCGAGATTTTACCAAATGATTATAGCTTTTTGCGTGAGATGGCGCATAAATCCTAATCCTATAACGTTGTCAAGACAACCAATATCAATTTATTTTTCATTCGCATATATAGGTTTATAATTGCTGATTTTTCGTTCCCCAACTTATTTGTTACGTAAACGTAAAATGTGTTTTGCGCATTACAAGTACGACATTTTCTCAACACAATGCGGAATGTATTATCTTAGAATCATATTCTAAAATCGGGAAGCCTTTACGCAGATGTATATCTTACCGGTGTAACTGGATAATATATGTTACCAATTTTACCATTCTTACACAGGAGCCAAATCGTCCATCACGAATGGCGTCCAAGTAGAACGGAAATATACTGTAAATGGGGCGGTAAAAAAAAAAACTGACGGTAATGTTTATCAGACCGAACCGTCACCATAGATGGTGTACAAGGTGCAGGCTTCGGTCGCAGGACACGGGCGGAAATGAGACCTATCCTTATCCTTGAGGCGCAGCGGGACTTTCATAATTCACGGCCGGCGCTGCAATGGGGCCGCGAACAAGGAGACCGACAGGATAGGAAATTTTGTGTTTTTAAATCATTAAATAACAGCGGGTTCATTCTTCCAGGCGATAAAGGATTTCTAAATTGACACAAAAGTTCAGGAATTATATTATACATTTTGTTGCATTACTCAAGCAATATAATCACCCTTCATCAGTACACACAACGATACTGGCCATAATTCTAAAATCTCGTGCATAATGGCGATTATAGCTTTATTCCGCCACGGCACTGGTAGGGGTTGCTTTGGTCGGAACCGAGGAAAAGTATCCCTTTAATTAGTATAATTTTTATAATTATTTGGTATAATTTTTAAGAACCAGTCGCCAGACAGTATGGAAGCAAAATATTCGCGCAGGCTTGCTCCAACCCTCCGACGTTATCTGCATCCGCCCACCAAACTTCAATATCTTGTTATTCGCTCGTGCGTCACGCGGCAACAACGAACGTAAACTGTTGTTCGAACAATTTTCTATGACAAAGTAACTGTTATCAGAGGAACTGATTTTAAGAATTTAAGAGCTCAAGTACAGACAGGATGGAACGAATCAAAGTCCACAGCCAGATAGATGGTTCGTCATGCCTTTCACTAGATCGGTCAAATGCTAATATTTATTGGTTAGTTGTCTCAGTGTTTGAACAAAACACTTCGCCGATACGCTTTTTTGTAAAGACGAAATATATTTACAAGAGAATCGGAAACTGATGATGGAGAATTCTGAAATGTCGGAAGCGGACAACGCCCAGGGAGGCTGAAAAAGTAATAAACCCTCCCACTGTAACTCGCTCGAGTGTTTTCGATAAACAGTAAGAATGTCGGACAGATAGGGATTCGATACCTCCTGCCCGAGGTTCTCCCAACATTATTATGCGATCCCATCGGAAGTCAGCGATAATGCCTATAATATAACTATTAATAATGGGGAGCAATAAAAAATTAACGTTGTATGTTGTAGTGAGGGAGTGATTGTACTAGTGAGAGAATTGACAAAGTACAACGTCCGTCCGTCTTTATCCGTATACATAGAGTGAGAAGTTATATGTTCTCGCGTTTCATTAATTATATAAACCCCATTACCATATAAACATTGTGCAAAATCCAAATATCTTTTGGCCCTAATACCTACGTACATAAATGCAGAAAGGCCCGCGGGATGCACATCATATTTTTTTAAGTTCAAGAAACACTTGAAATACCGTAGATTTCGTGTGTTTCTGTCTGTTCTCGCTGGTTTTGTCTTTTGCACTTTGGATGTTTTTCCTCACTGCACTGTCACTGTCACTTGTACTGAACCAAACGAGTATTCCAACCCCTCGCAGACCAGAAAACAGGTATTCTAAACTAGAAACTTGAAAGTTTTCGTATTTTGTAACTGACGAGCGATACCGGTTCGAGACTTGGCTGTCCATAATTCGAAGCCGGCGGAACAAAGTCTATCTCAAGTATTCTGCCTCCCTCTGCAATAAACATTTGCCCGTTGTTTATAATTAACCCGCAGATGTTTGGAATTCCGTCTACAAACGGTCCGCCGTTGTCTCGACGAACGGTAGTTTTTAAACGGCCGCCGTCGAATTATGCCGGGAATTTCGCAGGCGCAAAAAGAAGAAGAGGAGAAAAAAAGGAGCGAAACGTCCCAATTTGGAGGCGGCAACCGTTAACGTCAAACTGAAAAATGGCTGTTGGACATATCTGAACGGGAACATAGTCCCAATTGGGTAAAAGAAGCGACATTCGCTCTCATACCCGGGCGTTTTCCAGTCGAATTATAGCCCGTTTAAGGCCCGAGCTTAAACCCCTCGGCGCCTGCGGATTAAGGATAAGACCCCCACCCAAATTAATATGCGTCCTACCCCAATCCTTAAAACATCAGACAAACACTACTCTTTGACTTACTTTTGTTCCTAAATTTATTTCCTGAATACTTAGCCTGGAAAATCATAAATATGAGATGATAACCCGGAAAGAGAGCTTGCTGTTCTTGATGCTTAATGCCAGGAAAAAAAGAAATCCTCAGACTGTGGCGGCGAATGCGAAACTACAAAAATTAGCACGCGAAAATTGCAAATTTGGGCTTAATTATGTATTCAAGAATGGCCCCAAACTCGGGTGTTACGAAACAAAGAATATCCCTCTGTCTGCAAAGCTGCCAACTTTCTACTTTTCTGCATTGAAAACAAGGATATGTGGAAGAATGTACGACTCCCGAATTCGCGCATTCAAGTTCTAAAATTACGTGATGAATTGTGAAACTATTAGTTATTTTTTATTTTTTTTGTTTAAGTAATAATATCCAATCAATATCAATCGCAATCATCAATATCCAATCGCCCAATCAATAACCGACTGTGACAAGATGTGACTCAAGGTGAAGAGAGAAATCTTCGATTAATTGCGGTTAGGCACAGTGGGAGAAACCGCAAACGACGCCAGGTCCCTTATACATATTGCAGTAAAACCAACGTTTATCTTGACCGGATTAATTTTGTTTCGAATATTAAGCGCGAAACTCAAAAGACACGGTATAAGGTAGAGAAATAGTAGTCAACCGAAATTGGAGAGAAGCAGACACCAATCAAGATTAGGGCCAAAAATGCAATAGATGGCAAAAAAATATAAATTATACAAAATTTCAAGAATATCTCACTGAGGAATATGCTATGGAATATGCAGAATACGCTGCTGGCGATGGTATTTTAAATAAAGAAGCGATAGAAAATGGCAGAAATTATGAAATTAAAACAACTTCAGGTAGAGAATTAAATTATAATCTAGAGACAAAATAAATTTTAATAATAATAAAAATGATGTTAATTTCTGTGTTCAAATACAAAGTTAAAAAAATATGCTCTTCCGATATTCTCGAAGGACAGAAATAGGTTAAAATAAAGGTTAAAATACATGTGTAACAGCGTGTAAATATAGAACGGAAATTAAGTCCCATAATTGCTCAATATTTGTTAAACTAATATGGGTTTGGCCAGCGTTTTAAATCATCCTGAAATGGGGTTTTGGCCTGTGAAACGACGACGAGTCGATCAAAATAAAACGATCACTCTCGGCTTTAATGATCGGCGGCCACTCTCTCGCTCGCTCCCGTAGGTGGGGACCTTCGGCTTCCCACACACGTCCCCCAGCCCTTTTGCCTATTAAGGCCCGCCCGAGCTTACGTCATACCCAGTCTTCAAGTCCCCCACGAAGAGAGCCGCATATTTCGGTCCGCGTTTCGATTGTCTTTTCTACTGATACTTTAAAAGGCGCCCTCCACCACCCCCAATCCCGAATTCGGAAACTTGACAATTTAAATCGGTTCTCGTCTCCAATAAATTTCTAGTTTCCCCCCCCCCTCTTAGAGCCCGAGAATCTGTTAAGAGAACACTTTAATCCACTGCCTCCGGAACGGCTAGGATGATCCCCGGCCTCTACGTGATTCGAGAGGCGGCAATGGTCCAACGATTCATCTCTGAGCGAGAGGTCGAGGGGCCAATCGCGGCCGGCAATATTGAGAGCTGAACTCTGGCAAATGCCGATCAGAACGGAGAATCAAATGAAAAAAAAATTCCCCCCACATTGGCCATCAAACAGCCTGCCTGCACCCGGACGTTATTCACAATTCATCGAATACACGATTGCCCATCAAAACATTTTCGTTTCCAACAGGTTTGTTACGAATAAAACAACAGTTCGTGCCCGTGGCGCGATCGTCGCCGGCGGGACCGCAAGGAGTTTTCCATAGAATAATCGATAAACTATCCACTTCTCACCTGGTCGCTACGTGTTCGGGTTTCGGGTGATTTTACGGTATTCTTAAAACTTCAACAACTTTTCTTTCAACAATGCCTTTGAACCGACATTTTCTTGAATATCAGATTGTAAAAAAAAAATGGTCTACAAGTGTTTCCGATATCTTTTTGATCTTCTGCTAGACCGGTTTCGGCTGCTCGCCGCCTAGCTCTTTCTCCAGCTGTGTAATGATTAACTCTGGTATATCCGTTGCACTGTCTGCAGGTTTACTGCGGTATATACACTAAACGAAAACACCGCAGTGATTAGCATTGCGTATATTTATCGCATTTAATTCCTAACAACTCTATACGGTGGGTCCAACCTTAATTCCGGTAATACCACTTCGCGGTAAAATTGCGGAAATTCGCCTTCGAACGAAGTAATGGTACGCTACCGGAAATCGAACCCGGCTTAATCTTAGTTATAATTTAAAATTTGGAATCTGTCGACAGAGGTTTTTCGTCACCATTAGAGTTGCGTCATGTGCATTCTACAGTAACAATATAATGGCACATATGTGGTTCTGAGGTGGTTGGTAATAATTTTTATATAATAGAAATAATTATATATACAGTCATTGATAACCGTATCATATTATTAATTCTTTATCTATTTTTTCTCCTTCATATATATCGCGCATCGTTGAACGATGAGTAATGCCTTGATAGGTATATTGTTGTTCATATCATATTTTATTTGACTATCATTGGGCAAATAATATATCGATATCACTCGACATTTGAAAAGGAAAATCCTGGACGGACCCCAATCAAATTGTCACGCGATAAAATATATTCTTGTGTTTTACCTAAATATTTCAGAGCGAGAAGCCATAGGAAAAAGTGAAATCAGTTTGAAATTTAAAGAGGACCGCCTCCCACAGCGATAGGTAGATGACCGTACATTGCGCATCACAGTGCTAATAAGATTTTAATTGGATTACGTAATTGCTGCTAACGTTCTTCGGCCGTAAGTTAAGTGCCACTTTCCTTTTTGCGCTCGTCCGTTTTGCCAAACTGGTTGGACAAGGCGGCGGTCGGGAAGACGAAGGCTGCGTCCTTTCGAACTGGTTGGTTTAAAATAAACGAGCGCACCGCGAACAATAACAAGTCTATAATTAGGCATCTTCCCTTTTAATGGACGTTTACCGAAACGAAGTACTCTCGCTTCGTGAATGGGCCACGCCCTGAGCGAAATCCGGTGCGTTTCGCCCAGTCGATTGTTGGAAAGTTGGATACTTCGGCGAGTCGTAAAGAATTACTGAAAATTTAAAGAAATCGATACACAAATCCGTGATTTAAGCTCGAGGTTTGCACTGCCTCCTTCAAATGACGTTTAAAACATCTCAAAGTCCGATGCCAAAGAAGAATTTTGTCAAATCGACACGCCGACTTACAGTTACAGTGTAACAATAAAGTACCCTGCTAGCGGAAATTATATTAGCGAAACCAAAAGGAAATATTTATTCGTGAGGTTTAATACTTACTGTGAGCTACCTATGATTGCGCCCAAGAAAAAAAAAACAATAAGGAGCAGCGAACGGAGGAGGTACGTATTGCGCAGTTTACGGGTTTCGGAATCGGCCCACGGTCGGTCCTACATTGGGCAAATTGTTTTCTATTCGTCATGGGGAACAATGAACCCGAAGAGCCTTTTTTCGCCTCTCTCGGTCTTCTCCTTTTTTCCCTTCCGACAAAAACGATAAGTGCCAATGTTACGAGGTCCGCCCCACTCTATTCCTCGGATAGTCAGCGGCTGCAGGTGTTCCCGTTCACTTCAGTTAAAATTAACATGGAAGAGAATGTTCCATTCTGGAATACCAGGAGCCTTCCAATCAGCCTAATATAAATATTAGTACTTTTCATATCACAAATCCCGGAAATAAGTTTTCACAATATATTCAATCCTCTCATCATATTCTTTGGTGATATTGTATCCAGATATAGATCTGATTGTAGTTTTGTGACGATAAATACAATACCTTGTTTGCTGAAATAATCGTTGAAACATTTTCCATTACGGTCGTGTTACTTTTATTTGATTTTGCCTTGACCTCATTAATTAACTTTGGGATTTAAAAATAAATTCTGTTTTGCATTCAATTTGTTTTCTTAACAACAACTTCATTCGTCTAATTGCGTGTACATAAGACTCTTCATTGTCCGCAACTTGGTGAGAACGAACGTATTTCGGCAGAAGTTACTGCTACAGAAAGCCTCTCATTATATTACCAACAATTCCACAGACGACGGTCTAGGCTGAGGGCTGAATTACGGAATCAAACTAAAATCTAGCTGTAATTCGTCAAAGGAAAGGTTGAAAACGCGAGTACAAACACTAACTTTCTTAAATGTTAAACCAAAGAACGACAAATCGTTCATTCTCCAAGTCCTCATGTACCTAAGCGAACTCGCATATTCGATTCTGTAAGGTGAAAATAAATTTTCACTGTTAGATTCTGTTTCTTCTTACAATTTAAAACGTCATCCCGTAGTTGGGAAATAATCTTAAAATAAACGACTTTTGACACGAAACGAAATTCGTAATCGACCAAAATAAATGGCTGCTGCCATAGTTCTCGGGCAGCCTTGGTGGGAAAAAGATATTCGGGAGGCGGTAAAGGGCAAACGCTTAAATAACTTTTACAAATCGTTTTATTTTTTATTTTTCAATAGGCGAAACAATCGTCGAATAACGATGTGCTTCGTGAAGAAGAGAGAAGTTTTAAAGTATCGCCAGACTGGCAAAATGATTAGCGTCTCAGTAATCTAAAGTGCAACACAATACGCGGTGAGCTCTTTCGGGAATGATGTCAGCGAATTATGTAAGGGGTCAAACTTATTTGATGTCACCGGCGTGTATTAGATACATTAAATTATTCTTACTATTATTATAAAAATAAAATTAAGCGCTCATTAAAAGACAAAATTAAAATTAATAATAAAAGTTTTATTATTACACTGAAAGGATTTTGTGGACTCATTAACAGGGAAAAGGATTTAATGTATTATTTGAATATTTTTAATTAAAAACCTTGTGCTCTGTTCAATATTTCGAGACATAATTTTCGAATGATCACCGCCTTTACAGTTCTGAATATTTTTCTGTATTCTGCAGTGGTATATTTCCATCAACAATTTTATTTTAATTCGATATGTTCAAGGTTCCAGTTAACACAACTGGAAATGGTAAATAAATCATTCCAACTACGGCAATGGATCTAGCAATCTGGACGAATTCAGAAATTAAATTGAAATCAATCTTGTTGCAATGTTCATCAAGGCCCCCTGCTATGCACAAAATGAAAAAAAAAATCCTACAAGTGGCCACTTTGATCATGACAAAAAAGATGAATTAATGTACCCTATTTCAAGTGTTTTTCCTAACTATAGCAGAAATATTACACTGAATTAACATTCAATGTTATATGGCGTGAATTCACTATTGGCTAAAAATGACAGTTCTGTTTTACTATACTCAGTTCTCTTTCAAAATTACAACTGACCTAAGTTCCTGATTTATATTCAGAGAAAGTAACATTCTACTGAAAATGTCATTCATGAAGCACGCAGAAGGTAAATTATGATCAAAATTAATAAAATCAAGATAAATAAAGATGCAAAGATAAATAAACTTTATCATGAAATGTTAATCTTTTTCATTTGAACAATTACATTCAACTATTGTTTAATTCTGAGTTACTGGTGCAAATATTCAAGCCATCATTATGTAATGAAATCACTAAAGAGATAAATCCTGCACTCTGCAAATACTCAACAAGACCTTCAATACTCGTACAAAATAAAGAGAAATCATAACCAATTTTTATGGATGGATACAAATTATAAATTAAGCTATGAAATGATCATCCACCAACATTTTGAAAAACATTAATTTTGCTAATGAAATTTCTTTAATAATGTAAAAATTATTTGTATACTATTGTTGGATTAGAGTAAAACCTTATTTCTATATTATAATGCAAGTTTTATACTACATACCTGATAACAGGGGGTAGGAATGAAATATGGGCATAGGCTTTAGTAGCCAGAAGCCCCCTCAGTGTACCTGTAAAACATTAATTCAAATAAATTCGACAGATTCTTAATTATAAATACAATAAAAAATGTATATATACAAACATTAAGTAATTAAAACTACATGCAATACGTACTATTGATTACATTAAAGAAAGACAACAGGGCAAAAGAACAATAGCATTGACAAATCAATTTCCTCATATATATGTTAATTGATGTTGCAATTAAATAAAATAGTGTAAAAGGTAAATAAATATCCTAATTTGAGGGTCAGGTGTGTTTGTTGCCTTCAAGGTATAATTGCTGATGATGTCATGGCTATATATAGGAATGAAGTCATGTCTTGCATGAAGCAGTTCTAGAGGAACCAAATAATCGAAATAAGGATAGATTATCAATGAGTATGAGTATATGAAAACAGATATAGTTTCAAATACTTTTTACTTCAATAATACTCTAATACTATTATAATAAACTAACTGTTATGTTTGTGTTCTTCTGTTGATTGTTTCTCAATAGATTACATAATAAAAAATATTCACGATTTCATTTACGAGTAAACGTGTGAAAAATTTTGGCAATAGCTAAATAGTTTATAATATACTTTTCCGTAATTAATACATTAAGAATAATTGCAGTAAGGAGTACACTATATTAAACCTTTCAAAGATACTTTACATCATGATGTAAGTGAATAAAGAATAACCTTGAAACAACAGTAAATCAAAACAACAATCAGATTACAGCTGGCAGTTTTAAAGCAGCTAAACCAAATATTGATTACCCCACATGACTGTAATTCTATCTAATGTAAATAATGTTCGTCACAATATCAATATCGGTAAAATCGACATGAATTCACACTACAAAACACAAAAAAATATATTCTGTGACAGAAGTGAGGAATTGTTCAGGGTAGTATAAGATTGTTAATTATTCACCAAAAGTACAAAAATAACTTTCCGCTTTACTCTTTGTTGGAAATACGGTCAGTTTTTGACAGCAAATGGAAAGTTCAAACTAATTTTTAACGGAAAATTCTAAATGTAAACAGATCAGTCCAGTTTACAATAAACAGTATCTCGTCAAATTGGCGTTAAATTACTTACCGGTATTCACCTTTTATGCTGTTCTGAAGACTAGGAAGATTAAACTGTTAACATTTGAAAAACAGATTAACTAATAATATTAAATATGTTATATTGAACTAAAACCGTCTCTGTCCCATATGACAGCAATGTGAACGCCATTTTCTTTACTACCAAAGACACCTAAAAGCGGGGAATTTAAAATTTGCTCAAACACTACCAACAAATTGATAATGGACCATAATTAAAAACCATCATAAACATGTTACTCAATTTTACGATATATTTCTTACAAAACATGAAACGAACTGAGAACAACATAATGAAAACTTGTAAGGGAAATACAAAGTGTTTTTAAGGGTACTCATCACACATAATATGATGGTTAAAAAACTAAAACTAAGATACATGTCAAAACAATAATTTTATATACTAACCTCAGATATTAAAGTACATTAAATTAAATGAATAAAAACAATAAAAAAATATTTACATCCAAAATAGAATAATTATGTACATTTATTTTTTACTTGAAAAATTGTCTCTTAAAATTTTTTATTCTAGTAGTGTTATATTATTTTTTAATTTAAAATCTAAAAAATGCATCAGGAAAATGTTGCTTTTTAGAAGTGAACTCTTATAGTTTAAAACTGATGTGTTTAACTGATTTAACAAACAGGAAAAAATCTTTTACTGAAAATTAAAATGTTAAATGTTATTTGTATATACATCCTACAAAGCTAATTATTAATTGTCGTTTAATTGATTATTAATTCTTATAATGTATTAAAAATCAACACCATTTTCATCACAGTGAAAAGGATTATTTATGTATTGATGGACAAATTATTTATTCGTGATAATAAATAATAATAATTATTTATCATCACAAATTCATTATTTCTTCAATTTCACCAAAATAGAATTTGTGTTCATGTTTCTAAGTTGGTTACATTATTTAATCATTTAAAAGTAATTTGTTCACTTAAAGTTAATACTGACAAAGGAAATACCATTTACTAAGTGTGCTGAAAATAAAATCGTTTATAAGTTAATAGGTAAAATTAAATGATAAAATAATGAGTAGATGAGTTGCAGACAAAAGTTTTAATTGTTTATCTGTGGGTAGGTTATAAAATAACAAATTTCTGTACCTTTGTTTTACTTGCACAGGAAAAACAAGTGTCTAATACATTTTAGTGGTAGTATACAAAATATATTTTTTAATTGTGATAAATTTATGTCATTTCTTCTTGACATGGATTGCACTTTTGTGTGTTAATGATATTCATTAAATCATCCATCATTTGTATTTTTTTGTTCTAATACCATGTTTACATAGAGATTTATAAGTACAAACAAACAAATTAAAAATAATAAATCAAATTAAACACTTCTTCACTTAATTAATTTCTGTAATGGATGGTATATGTGCAATCAAATTCAGTCAGCATAATGTTGAATTTTGGACATGTAGATGTGGATAAATATGTATGAAGTATATATATATATATATATATATATATATATATATATATAAATGACCAACTGAAAATATCAGTTATTTTTTTAATGGAAATTATTGTGCTATTTATTGTTAATGCATCTGCAGTATTTATGACCTAAAATAAATTAATTCATATTGAAATAATACTTTAAATTAACCATGTTTAAATTAACTTTTATCCAGTATCTTGAAGCATGCAACTGCATAGTGCTTCCATGCACTTTATGTTCTGAAGTATGGATATTATTCCAAATTATCCAGTACTTTCAAATCCAAAAGTTCCAAAATCCAGCTTAGTTCATGCAAGTCCTTACAAAACAAGGTAAACACGAAGGCTTCTTCTCTGGCCACTTGAACTAGGAAGGAATAACAATAAAAATAATTAAATCAATATTTAATTACTAATACAATTGTAGTCAGATAGAATGTTGAAAAAATGATAAAATAAAATTATATTCGGGATACTATAATAGCAAAACTTTTTTTATTTCACTAAAGTTATTATGTTTAGTATTTTAATGCTAATATACAAGTATTTACATTAAGAAAATATTCCTTTTCAACAGTGAAATTAATGTGTCAGAATTGATGTGTTTAACTGATTTTGAAATCAAAAGGTGTTCAAAATTTGTGCCTCAAAAGTGAGGCTGTATCAAAATTTAAATATTTATTAAATATTGCATATAATCATTTGCTGACGACCCTATTTAAACCAGTATTATTTCATGAGTAAATGAATAAGATACCTGTGCTAGTAATTTTCAAATGGAGGATTATGTCCGCAATGTTACTGTGCTGTGAAGACAGAAGAACGCACAGTGATAATATTCTAAACTCTTGCAGACTTCCATGAATTTAAAGTTTTATCATACATGACATTATAATGAAATTTTAATTGAAATTTGAAATGCTATTGCAATTACTCTAATCACTTACTATGCCACAATTCAACCATTGTGTTTAATGAACATTTTATGTTAAAATAAAAAAAAAATAATACTGCATATTTTATATGCAAGATTTTAAATAAATACCCATGGATAACTCAAAATAAAACAAAGTGTGTAAACATACCACCATTGAGTTTTACTTCTTTCCAATCTCTACAATTTTGCATTATATTTCAAATAAACAAAATACAGGTGGGAACAGTGAAATTATTTATCATTTTTTCTGTATGCCAATTTTAAGTGAAATTAACACAAACTTCATTAAAACCAATGTCCTGCGTACTTATCATGGTATCATGGATAGCAAACTGTAATGAATTAAATTCAATTAGTAATAATTATTATATATACATGAATGGATATATGTAAACATGTAAATGTATGTAATATATGTATCTAGTATATATACATATAATACTTTTTTATTTCTTAAAATATAAAAACCAAGAAATGATTAAGAAACATAATATATTCTGTCTTATTTAAATAATTAGCATTTAGTGATAGTTATAATGAAAAAACCTTTACAATTAATTAACCCAATACAATAACTATTTTCTTCTTTTTCTATGTGTGTATGTCTGTATATATCTGTGTAAATGTATGCGTGTATAAATAACGATTTAATAATTCAAAAATCAAATGTATTACTCAGACTATGATAAATAATAAATGAAGATGCTTATCCATGAATAATAAATGGAATTATTTTTCATTATTCTATGGGTAGAAACTGCATAAATGATCATTATTATTACCTGTTTTATGATTTAGTGTTATTCCCATGAATCATTGATATCTCATATAGGTTCTGGCAAATGTATAAATACAATTATTAAACAGATACAGGCCTTATTTAATTTTAATTTCAATAAGTAGTGATAATTTCTATATATCAATAAATATAAATTTATTTTACTATATCAATTATACTGACCTTTTACACATGCGAAAACTGAACTGAAAATGTTTGAACTTTAAGTGCACAGTGAATATTGAGGTTTTGTAATGTACATGACATGGACATTATGAGACATTTCAACTGGAAAATGCTGAGAAAGTAACATTTCTTGCAATAACTGCAGTTATGAATGCAACCGGCTTGTGTTTTTGTAAACGCTGCATGAATCTGTAATACAACAATATTTTATATGCATTATATTTATGTAAATACAAACATAAACTACTTAAACAGGAGTTGTAATGATCATAAATACAATATTACAAACAGTTGTCATGTAAAATTTATCAAAATAATTTGTTGTGAAAAAAGCATGTTTGTAAATTTTGTTATGAGCACTTGTATGGTAAAGAATAAGATCCTGTATACAATGTGTAAACTTATAGGTACAGGTAGTTAATAATATTATCAAATATGCTGAAAATTATAACAGAAATGCCAATAATTAATTTTGTATTTCTAAATACAAATCTAGAGTACAGAAACATGTATTTTAACTACATTTTTCAATTAGGAAATAACACAATTATAGCAAGTGTATAGCACTCATATAATTATTTTATACACAAGGAGATTCCAAAAGAGTGTGGTTCCCCAAATATGTATCTTATTGTATAGATTTTTAAATCTTCATGTAATAAATAAACAACTATAAAACGATCTATACACCATAATAAAAGAAAGAAATAATAAAATGTTAATTTTATATTTGATTTTGTTATTATAAAATTCAATGCTTTGTCTGATTCTTAAAAGAAATAAAAGTGTTGCTATAAAATAAAACAAATATATCATTTAGTTTTAAAATCACAATTTATTTACCCATATTAAAAGCTTTATTTGACTGTAAATAAAAGTAAAACATCACAACATATGGTGTTTACCTGACAAATATTTTTTGTGATAAATATTTTTTTAAATATCTTTTATTACAAAATAAAAAATATATATTCAACTAACCAATTGTTAACTTATCCTTAACTTATTATATTTCCTAACAATATAACATTGCTGACAAGAAATAAAATGGATGGTTAAAAATCCATTAGTCATTTCCACCTATTAGTAGGATCTCACTGCTTTAATATCCTTCAGTTCTACTCTACTAGCCATAGGAAGTGTTAGGTTTTGTGTTATAAGCATAGAAATAATGAACGTGTATGACTGGAATGAAGTTTCAAAACACAATGGAACAAATGGATCATATTGGGTAGTTATACATGGGGCAGTTCATGATTTATCTACATTCTTAGAAAAGGTAAAATAAAATAAATTTGTAGAATTTAATAATTAGTTATTGTTACTGAGAATTTGAGTTTGTCTTCTATTTTACTAATGAACTTGGCAATCTGGAAATACCTTTAGCATCCTGGAGGAGAAGAAGTTCTAATGGATTTAGCAGGAAAAGATGGTACCACATGTTTTGATGATATAGGACATTCAGAAGAAGCTAAAAAACTGTGCCAGGAGTACAAAATAGGCGTTTTGTCTGAGGTAAATGTACGTAACAAGGATACTGTTTAATATTCCAGCATGTTTAAAAATAAAACATTATTTTACTCTAATACTTTAACTTTATTAAACTCGTATATGCATGCAATATGAATATTAATACTGAACCTTACTATTATTACTTACTATAGATACCTTAGTTATTTTCATTTATTATTTGCTTAATAGCAGAAAAGAATGCTCATGTTGCTTTCTCCATAACAGAAATGGTCTCATGTATAAGCTTGTTTGTTTGTGATGTTTGCACCACGCTTAGGTATTAATATTATATGAATATTTCATGCTACTTTCTTGTCTATAAATAACGTAAATTGTGTACTTAAGAATCCGACTTATTTTTAATTTATTTTATTTGCGTTAGAAATTTATATGAGCGAAAAATAATGTGCAATAGTTTTAGTTCTATACGAAAACACCTTTATAATAAGTTGGCAACACTGGTGAACATAAGTTGTGGGTTACTCTGTAAAAGTATTTAGTTAGTTGATGTTTGGAAATCGCTTGGGGCTTAGTTTTGCTGGTCGTAACTTAATTTATTATCTCAGTTAACATTATTTTTTAATTTTCTCCCAAAAACTTTTGAGACCGTTCCTAATTTTAATTGACAATGTCGACTATGGAGTGTCAAAATGAAACGCCCGTTAAGCTTTACACGATGGAAGAAGTCAAGAAACGGAATGACATCAAGAATACGTGGATTGTCATACATAATTCCGTTTATGATGTGACCGATTTCCTCAACGAAGTAAGTGTTGAGCGGGAAAGCCGAAGCGTAAAGTATTAATGCTTTTTGTATCTGATCAATAGCTTAATAAGTCACTATTAACGGTTCTTTTCAGCATCCCGGCGGCGAAGAAGTCCTACTGGAGCAGGCAGGAAGGAACGGTTCTGAGGCTTTCGAAGATGTCGGTCATTCGAGCGATG
Source organism: Lethocerus indicus (assembly GCA_019843655.1). Taxonomy (NCBI): domain Eukaryota; kingdom Metazoa; phylum Arthropoda; class Insecta; order Hemiptera; family Belostomatidae; genus Lethocerus; species Lethocerus indicus. The sequence continues at coordinate 8,461,195 of JACDQD010000011.1, forward strand.
CCCGCGATATGATGAAGAAATTTAAAATCGGAGAATTAGTCGAGGTATTAACACATAAAATCGATTTACTCCGGTCAAATTTTCAAAACAGATGAGGCCTTTCTGAACATGTGACTTCATGTCTCGTTTTTTCCATTGTACCTGCAGGAAGACAGAGTTAACACGGAACACAAAAAAGGACCAAGTTGGAATATGCCCGATGCTCCCGGAACAAGTAATAGGTGAGTTTCAGTTATTGTATTGGGATACTGATTAACAGTTGTCAATCGGTCAGTTTGCTATTAATAGCTGCACTTCCTCAAAATCATTCTATATACACTCTTGCTTAATTTCTATTGCCAAAATGGTTCAAAATGTATGAGTTTAATATGTAGATTATTCAATATTCGATAGTTGCATAGACCCATAATTTAGGGTGGAAATACAAATGCATGCTTCTGTTTTTTCTACAATTGAAAATTATGCAAAGGTCAGCTTTCATTGAATTAAGGGATAATTCTGAATTTGATGGTCTATAATCTAACATGTGTTCAAGGAATTGTACGTTATATCTTTCACATTTAACATTTTGCTGCTGGTATTTCAATGTCTGTTTTATTCATGCAGGTTGTTTATAACCAACTAAGTCTTGATTATCTATGATAAGAAATATACAACTTCTGAATGAGTGTGCTTTAAATTGGATGCTTTCTATACTTGAAATTTCTTTTCATCCAATAATATATGTTACATTACACAGTATATTATATTCACTAGAAGGGCATAGTCTGGTAGTCAATTTTAATTTGAAGTGTTTAAGCACGCTCTTAACAAATCATTGTCATTGAGTGATTATTAACCTCTATGACACTACTTTTTTGCCTGTCATTATCAACACTCAAATTTTGAAAGATGATTGCATAATCATCTTCCAAATGTTTAACAATTTTAAAAAGAATTAAAACATTTTATAAAATAGGTTTTAGTGAATGAACCAAAAATGTCTCTGATAGGGTTTACTATGCATTTATTTCTGCATTATGATTTTGACCTTAATGGAATTAAAATTGTTTCTGTCAATTTTTTCCTTGAATATGTCATTAAAAATTCATAAATTTGTATTGAACTGGTGATTGTTTCTGTGAGTAACACTACTGGTTCTATAAGCAAAAAAGTACTATTTATTTTTTAATGACATTGTATTAATATTTTCTACTTAGTTTTGATGCTTGAAAACTATTTGAGAATGTTTTTCCCTAATATGATTACAAGTTATTAACTGTTGCATTTAGTCTGTGTATATGTGTTTTTATACACACATATGCATCTTAGGGTTTTCTGGTAAAATGTTCTTGGTTTATAACATAATTATGAACTAAAAAGCTAAAATGGAAGGGAAATAAGGTGAATTAAGGAAATCTAAATCATTTATGGGCTCAAAAGTAGTAATGCCTTCCAGTTTTAAAAAAATTTTTATATTTTGGCTATAATTATTCTTTCCAGTGTATATTTGGTCATATCATCTGAGGAACATTCTTCAGGTTGTAAAATAAAAAAATGGTTAGTATTATTAAATATTACTGAACAAATGCAAAGTAAAGTATATTACATGTGTACTCTGAACCAACCCAATGTAAGAATGGGGTAATTAACATTTTACAAGTTATATTAAATTCTGTCATAAAAATGTTGATAATGTCTCATAATCTGCTATTTCTCATTGGTATTCAATTGAACAGAGTATGTTAATTGTTTCAAAAATAATATGTAGTAATATAGTTTGTACATACATTTTTAAATTTAAAAAAATCTGGGAAATTATCTCATTTCCCAGTCTTCAAAATTATGAGCAAAAATAAAATTCAGGTGAATAGTAATCAAATTATCAAAATTTCAAGTATTATGTCTATTTCAATAGCTTGACATTTCTGCCTTTGATAAGATATCAGATATTTAAACACGTAAATATGAGCCCTGGTAAGGTTGGATGAATTTTAATGATAAATACCTGGGAGGATAATGATTTTTACTAGTTACTGCATTAATGAAAAAACTTATTTCTATAAGAAAACAAATAATTGTTACTAGTTTGAATGTTTGATGGGACTTTTATATTTCTTTATAAATCAAAGTTTAGGAATTTAATAATTAAAACGAATTAATTACTTTGTGTCTTACATGTTCATTTGTATTATTATTGAAATTTACATGTGTAGTATTTCTGTTTGACATTAGAATTTCAGTGGGCAGAGAACAGTTTAGTGTATTCTTTAAACTGATACTCAAGGTTAATTCATGCAGTCCATTTGTTTGAAGATTTTTCGTATAATTTCTTTAACATCATTTATACAATAGAGGTGTTATACAATTTTTTACTGTTGGGAAATAACAAACAAATATCTGATTTTCGTATGTGATACATGATATTGATATTCAGTTGAAAGTAAACTTGCAGTAATCTTAGATTTAAAATTTTTGCTTCATTCTTCTTCAAATGCTTGTTAGTTTGTTCTCTTCGTAGATTAGTTTTGACCTTTATACATTATCAGTTTCCTTACCGATGTTTATTTAGTGATTTTAAACTGAGAGTATTTAGAGTAGGCTTTTAAATAGTTTTCTATTCCTGAATGATTTTCTTTGAAAATGAATTTAAAGAATAGACCATTGACAAAGATTTAACTCACCATCATTTCTTTTACACTAATCTCTTTCTGCTTCTTCATTTTATAAATATTGTGTTTCAGTGTGTCTGAATTCTGTATTAGTTGCAATAGCTCTCTACTATTATATATAACAAAATCCATAAATAACTTCGAAGCGTGATGATTTATAGATATGGAATTTGTTCTTTCGTTATTGATTTTTCAGTATTTTGAAAATTACTTTACTCCGCACAAAAATTACAAAATAGAAACACAAATAAAATGTTGGTGGGGCCCACTTCAAGTAGGAAATGTGTTAGGTATCTGTATAACTGATTTCAGTGGATTTTCTTTTTATCTGAAATAATCATTTTTATCTGTTAAGAGCACTTGTTATTTAGAATCGTACTCCCGGCAAGTTGAATATTTGATGAATTTTCCACTTTGACCTTTTTATTTAATTTATTCTAGAAATCTTTAAGCAACATTTTCTCCATTTCCTAACGTGACTATTGTAATAAACGCTTGAGGTCAAATGGTTCAATTGTTTCTTTTTCTTAGGTTGATTTCGTCCATATGTCGTAACCATGTTGAAATCGTTTCTGAAACTTGTCACTGTATGAGTAACAATTGATTTATGCCTAACAACTGCATAAATTCTTGACTGTTCCAGTAAAATCCGTGTACTCCAACTTTGTACTTGGGAAGTGGTACAAATAATAATTAAATGGGGGGGGGGGATAAAACTCGTATGTTCTAAGTTGGGTTAAATTAGAATTTGCCATACGCCGCTATTTGTTGGCGTCTTTCTTATTTACAGTCGACCGCGGGATGTCCATCTTTGTGTCTGGGTACGATAGTGCGATACCTGAAAAATAAATAGTTTATTGTAGGATTAGGGACGTCCGTCATTTTCTGACTGGAGTGGGGCAAAATATATAGGGGTATGCCTTCCTGTTGTAAAGCCTCCCGTTAGAAAGGGATTTCTATATACCGATTTTACTGCCTACCCTGTACCTTCAGGTACCGTTAATTTGTTCTATTTTCGAACAACCGTTTTCTCTAATTTAAGCGCATTGCTAACTCAGAATTTCGACAGCTTTTACCTTTCTCTTATATTTATTTCTGTCGTTCGTGTTTCACCGGTAGCAGCAACTAATTGTATTTACTGCCAATTTCAAGTTTTCAATGTAAATTCTGGAAAAGGAACTTTACGATATATCAAAAGGTCTTTAAGGATGGATAAATAATTAGAAACACAATTGTTACTTTCATTTCTTCTTCTGACCTTCTTCAGATATTGAAGTATGAGTTAAAAATTACATTACGGCAATTAAGGGGAACTATAACAAACAACAAATTTTAGAAATTTACTGTATTGTGTCAAAGTTGGGACGTGTATTTCGCGTTTACTTCAATAGGTAACGGCGTTTGATAATAATGTCTACCTACCGTTAGAAAGGGATTTCTACAAACCGATTTCTACTACCTGCCATGTACCTACAGATACCGTTCATTTGTCCTATTTACGGGGGTTTTCAGGTATAATTGCGACGACGAAATAGTGTATAAGAACGTGCCAAAATATTGAAGAATCGGATCTTGAAATTTGAGCATTCAAACTGTAAACTATAAATCTAACGAAAATTTCTATAAAGCTCGCATTCCTCATATTATCAGTTTCTCGTTTCCGGGGGGAGTTTTGAATTGTGTTGCTTCGGTTCGAGAACTGTACCGTGAAAGGTGAAAACTGAAGTACAGTGTCAGCAAACGCGATTATATTGAAGTCTGTGGTCGGGGAGAACTGCAGTTCAGAGAGAGGAGCTATTCCTGGAGTGGACGGTCGAATCCCCCCCGGGCTCCTCTGCAATTCTGATAACTTGTTTCGCTATGCCGGTTCGGATTGAATGCATTGTCCCTTCTCAGACGTCCGTTTCGATGCATAATTTGGGCCCGAATCAATTTTAATTGAAGGCAGCGATAATAATAAAGTTATCGAATGTGTCTTGAACGCTTTATGAATTATTAATCGCCGGAATAGCTTTCGATTACAATGGTGTCGCCCGATTTCCTCCAACCGCAGGGGACGAATCGTTTTTTCAAAAACAAAATTTTGTCGGGGGCAAAATTGGTCCTCGACACTCATACTTTGGTACATATACAAAAACAACCGCTGTGTAGCTTCTAGTGCCGTCGTTCCTACGGCTGCCTAACCGATCGTAATAGTGACAATGTTTCAAACCTTCGCGGAAAAACAAAAAGCCAAAATTAAATTAGAATATTAAAACTATATGAACAAATTAAATAAATCTGATTTTTACGTTTTTGAAGTGTTTCGATGCTCATCAAGCCATTGGGCACTGAAACGTTATCCTTGATGGATTGCAGTCCATTCCTTTGTCATTAAAAAAATGAATTACGTCAATTTAGTTTTGATATAATTGACGATCTGTTGTAGCGACGTTTCAATATTGAAAAATATGATTTTGCGGCGTTCCTCTCCGAGTATTATCCGGGAGATTGGAAGCGTAAAACGGAAGGGAAACTGAGGTCATTGCGGATAGCGTGTTATAATAGAATGTAACGTGGAAGCCGAACGAGGGGGCCTCCCGACGATCTCTTTTAAACCAGCGTCCAATTACGCGTTGTACAGTGTCACTGGTGACGTCGAACATTTCAAAATGGACGAGTGTTATTGTAAATGAAAAAACCTGAAAGGCAGAAAAACTCGACCAAGGCTGCGGGATTTATTTTAACGGCGCGGTTATTTCATTGTTATTATTATTTCGTAAGTTAAAACTGAAACTTGTAACCCAGCGATTTTCCATTAACGTGCCCGGTCGTCACGCAAGTCCTCCGCCTTTTCCAAATATTACCATATTTCAAAGCGGGGGGCGGGTTAATTCGTATTCAACGACGGATAATGTAATTCCGTGGAACAATGAATCCGAGAATATGGCGGTCCCACGTAGCTTAGAATGATTGTGTCTCTGGGATCAGGTTTCTTTCGTGGAGAACCCAAGAAAAATTATATCTAAGGGAGGGCGGGCCGAAATGGTTTTAAAGGTCTGGATTTGAAATTCTGGGTAGAACGAAGTTTGCGAACAACTTATCCTATCTTATGGCTCTGTTTGAAGTTCGCTAATACTATTTCTACACATTCATTTACAGGCTAATGAACGTAGCCTTATATCTTGTATTTTATTGAATTATGACTATCGTAATTTCATCGTTGATAGAGTCGACGAAATATTCTGCTGTTTCTATTCCATTCTTCGTATTTACCTCTTCGCATGTCAGATATTATGCAGGCGCACATGGAAATAAAAATGTTTAAATTCGCAATTCGGTAGGGCGACAAGAAGGTCAGTGTTGAAAAATGAAAGCGTACCCGACGTTTCGGTACGGTCGGAATTTCGACGAAACCCCGTCGTTGGACCCACGCCGAAGCAGAAGGAAGCGGTGACAGTCGAGACAGCGTCCAGGCTGCAGCAAGGCAAGAGAAAAAAAAGAATTCGACCGACTCTGTTAAGGTATTTAGGTATTTCTCGTGGAATGGACTTTACTTCCAACGAATGGAACGATTTATAACTGGATCGAAACTAACAAAACTCTCTGGAGTCCGTCTGTACCGGCGGGCCGACACTGTAATAAGGTAGAAGCATGTCTAAAAATGAATGTATTCCCAATCCATAATTATTGTCCCGGTTTCAAAACTGATGTTTTGACGAAGCTCGTAACAATGGACAATGGGAAGAGTAGTGTAGTTGTTGTAGTGTAGTTAGTTACCACTTCCGCGGTTCTACAGGATATTCGGTAGTCAGTGCATGAGCATCTTCCTAGAACCTGGAAGTCTATCCTTTTTGTATTAGTGTAGATCCTTCATGCCTTGTTTAGCAGTTAAGAGTTGTTAAGAGTTAAGAGTGGCCATAGTTAGCGTGGCGGTACGGGGAAAATTTTATTGTTGCTCGTTTTGAATGGCACGCTTGAAAGTCCGGCGATCGGCTCTTAAAAGTTAGCCCTTAGAGGTATTAGTCTGGCGTACTTTCCCTCGTTTCCGGACAAAACCGGTCCGTACGTAATGGAAAAAGTACCTTGTACCTAGCGAATGGAAAACCCCGGAGAAGGGTCGCTGGGAAAAACCCTTCCTTTCAGGAAAGGGCTAAATTCCGAACACGTTCAGCGAAGTGGAACCGGAACAGGTACGTTCTACAGGTATGTTCTACCTGTCGAGTAGACCCATTCAAAGATTCGCCGGTAAATCCTGAGCGGAAAACTACGCCTATTACCCTAAAGATCAGTTAAGAAACTAAATAAAAATCCCCAGTAGAGTCCTGTTACTAACTTAACGAGCTACTTAAGCATGAACACTGAAGATGGAGTAGTGTCTTTAACTGTAGCGTAATTTCAGTTATACATTTTGAATGCGACTAAAACTTTCTATCGCATAGTATTATAATTTATTAGAATATAGAATACCGTATTTATACTGTCCTTCTGACACACAAACACCACGTGTATATAAACTATATTTTGGGTACAAAGCGTTTGGGAAAAAGGGGGGTTTCGTTCATTGACGGTTGCTCTCCGATAAGGCTTTGCCCTCTGAACCCGTTTCTTGAACCGGATCTGAAATTCTATTAGGGTCCGAAGAATGCCCAGAAAAGCGTTGCTGTATTCAACCGGCCGCCTACTGAAAAGCCCCCATCCTTTGTTCGCTTATATTCGAGTTTCGTAACTCGGCCTATGGAAATATTGTAGAATTAATTAGTTTAACATACCTGTTTTGTGGTCTGCGAGGGGTCGGAATACCGTGGATTTCGTGTGTTTCTGTCTCCTCCCGCCGGTCTGGTCTTTCGCTAGACCGGTTTCGGCTGCTCGCCATCTTCAGTAGTTTAGTCATTTTTGGCGCTTTGGATATTTTTTGGGCATCCCCACTGCGCTGTTACTGTCACTTGTACGGTGGCGGTTGGCCGCTTGTCGTGTGTGGATCCCCAGAAAACATCCAAAGTGCCAAAAGTGACTAACACCGCTACTGAAGATGGCGAGCGGCCGAAACCGATCTAGCGAAAGACCGAACCGGCGAGAGGAGACAGAAACACACGAAATCTACGGTATAGAACGAAGTTTCTCTGTAGATTCAAATATAATATGCAAACGGGGTTGACAACCGGTCGTAGAGGAACGGGGTGAAAAAATCTCAACCTGTTCCTCCAGAGGTTCAGTAAACCTTCTACTTCGTCCAGATTCCATTGATTCGTTATTTTGTCATTAAAAGTTTACATTTTGCCGCTTCCTGGAAGAGTTATTAAAGAATTAAAATGTATGCGACATAACTAGATCTTGTCATATTTCAAAACTTTTTTCGCGAAGTGGTTGTCTTTGAGTTCACCCTGCCGCACTTTTGTCCAGGATCTATACTTAGGAACCTTACTAAAACATTGTCATTAAACAAACTGTATGGACAAAAATTAATCTGGAACACTTTTGTTACTCGCTTACCGTTCTTTTTATGTTGGATCCACGCGTGTTCAATAACGTTATTGCGTGTACACGTAGGCAGAAGAAACTACTTAAAGTTTTAATTTTGGCGATTTTTAAATTCAAGGCGATCGATTATTGGCCGTCGTGTCGCGTGGGCAAGGTCGGATGAACCGACCCCGTTCCAGAAAGTGGTTCGAACACTTGTGGTATTTTCCACATTCGGAAGACGGACGCTTTAAATTCTATTCCGCTTTTATGTGCCAAGGTTCTTCCGAGGCTTGCGGTTCCCCGACCTGTTCTTCAATCTTCCTTTCGCATTTATTTTCATGTAGAAACCGCCAATTGCATGTTGCTATTTTTCTTGAACTTTTAAAAGGCAGGTAAACGCGCAAGTAAACGAACATTTCTGGATAAGAGGTTAAATAAAATAAATAAATTATATTTTGTAGTACTGTAATAAGGGCATTCGCTGCAAAACCCCTGTTGTACAGCACTAAACATCCCTTGATATTTAATTGCGCTGTATAAATAAAACTTTTTCGATATTTTAACTAGTGACTTTTTTCCCGGCTCTTAACGGGCTTGAGCCCTGTAAAACCAGGTTTTCATGCTTTTCGTTACGGTCCTACTTAGTTTTTGGGGGAAATTACGGCACAAATGAAAGTACAATTTGGCCTCGTGTTAGTTGCGCGTGACCGGGCACCACGAAACGCACCCCGACGTTGATAATTTCCGGTACCGAATTAAAAGTTTTTCAATTAGGTGGCACGTTTTGAAATTGGGGAGGAAGCGGCGAAGGTTTTCGGCGTACAGAAGAATCGCTCTCGGTGGACAAAGTGTCTGTTGTAGCGTTAAATCCGAAGCGTTCGTTTTAGTAGCGTGGCTCTAGGCTATCGGAAAGTGTCTGGATACAGTGTCGGATATTATCCTTTGAACATTTTCTGCGAGCTATTACATAACTTATACAGATAATCTCTCCGCTTCTGACTGGTCCTAGATTTAGAAGGGACCGATAACGCGTTATCTCTGAAGAAGTGACGTTACCCCCCCTCGCCTGTAGATAGTATCGTTTAAACACCGGTAAACTCTTGCAATCACAGAGAAGTAATTAAAATAAGGAGTATATACCCAATAGAAAATAATTTCCTCCAATATCCTTCAAAATATATATGTTACCGTTCCAAAAATATCACACGAAGCCCAATATGCGGACTCCAAACTTAACGGCATCATGACTTACAGTTTTGTTAACATTCAATTCCCTTTGAGAAACTAATTACTAAATTTTCAACTTGAGACTTTTCGGTTGGTTGAAATTTCTAATTTATATGAGTCGAACTAATTTAAGTTCTGATGTTGACTTAAATTCGAAAGGCATTTTCCTTCATCTATTTCGTATTAATGAGACTTTACCAGGAACAGGCTGTTAGGGGAAATCGAATAAACTAGGACCGAATTTTCCTCTTCGAGTCGTCAAAACAAGTTGGCCAACTCCTTCGTGTTTCGTTTGTACGAATTTAATTTAAGCTTTCATTTTTGTTGTTGTTGACTTTCCGGCGTCACACGACACGGGGAAATCTTCCATGACGAGCTTAAACTTAAAGCAGCGGCGGTCCCCACTCTGAATCCCGATCGACTAAGCCCCTTGCATAGTGATGACGACGATTGCACACAAGCCCGGTTGGCACGAAAATATCGCTCTCGGGATAAGGATAACTCCGATCTTGCCCAGTCCCTCAAAGGAGGACTTCCTCTGGGAAACACGTATTCATCGCAACAATTGGAATTCTAAAGGAGCACGCCTCAAAAGTCCCTGAAAAGCACAGAAATCGGACTTAAATTATGGGACTTGGGCCCATAGCCCGAAGTTATTTTTTTTTTAGTTCATCCTCCCAACTCTGTCAATATTGTCTGGCGACCGGTTATTCAAAACCATTAACTCCGAACTAATTTAGTCCCCTCAGCCAAACAGAATGGAATCTACGAAAAACAGACTTATGTTATCGCCTTGGGAATTTTCTGCGCCGCGTACCTATTTTCGTGTTCCGGACCCTGCTTTCACTTTCGTCCCCCGAAATAGGACGTGTGTCAAAACATCGGACGGCCGTTTGTAGAATAGAATTCGAATGTCGTAAATAGCTGGCTGTTTGTCCACTTCCGAATTTCTCCAAGTGGCCCCTAATATTAGCGGCTGGATATTTAATATTTCCCCTTTTAACTGTTCAAAGGTTTCAATTCGACCTCTTGGACAACATTTGGCCGCGGTCCGTGCGAAACTTTCGGCTGGAAGAATTTAATTTTTTCGAAAATCAGTTGCGTGGACCATCCACCATATCTACGTGTATAAATAAATTATCTCTTTTAACCCTCTATGGGCCCGTGTAACTTTCAGGTCACATTTCAATTTATCGAGATTTTCCCAAATAATTATAGCATTTTTAATGATATGGCGGAAAATTCTTAATCCTATAACGTTGTCAAGACAACCAATATCAATATCAATTTTTTTTTCATTTGCATATACAGGTTTATAATTGCTGATTTTTCGTTCCCCCAATTTTTTTGGATTTAAAATAAAAATTCTGCTCATAGAGGGTTAAGATGTGGGGTTTTTTTAATTTAAAATATTTCCTCGAGTCGACGCATGATGACTGTGCTTGGACTACGATCGGCGTACGGTAGAACATATGAGCCGCTATCATTAATACGTTAGGCGGGGTCAATAAGTCATTTGGAATTTCACCAAATTGATAACGAATTGAAGTTTAATATCCGTAGTTTTTATTCAACTATTGATTTCAGCTGGTGGAATTGCTATGCGATTGTTCATCTTGACTTTACTTAAAACAATCCCGAAACTTAGGTTATTAAACCTCGTGGAATTCGTTGCGCCACAAAAAACTGGTCTAGAAAAAGACTTCCTATTTTAATTAAGCCGAACTGCCCGCTATCGTGGCGCGAGAGTGCCCGATTTTAAATAGACTAAACCGCCGCTTTCTGGTCGTGAGAACATTAGCGTCACTTATTCAGAGATAGCGTTAAGAGTTATCGGTGCGGCTCTCTGCTAAGCAGACATCTGTCTTGTTATATAATTACAAGATAACGTCCATTACCGCTACCGGCAACTCTCCCGAAGGGCATTCCTCTGGACGATACATACGATACAAAAACTGAAACAGATGAATCCGTAGAGCAATTTGATCGTGAAAACTGAACGGGCAATTTCCGGTACCCTTATGGTCGCGAACCTGCATCGTACGGCCCCGCAACACTGACGTGCGTACTCGGTAATCGTTTTAGATAATGAAATTCAATTGATAAATTTATTATAAAAACGTCCTTGGCCTTACCAACGCCCGTTTAATAAGCCGCCGCTGCTCTGGCGCGTCGCTTACGCGAATTTCCTCCACTACAGATGTTACTCTGTCGAACTGCTACTGCATTGTCCCAAAGTCCATATACTGATAGTAATAATTCACCCGCTGTATATCATTTCAGCACAACTATTACAAAGCTCAACTGCTTATTCGTTCGAATTCCCTCAGTACTGCCTCGTGTCTTATATTTGAATTAAATATCGAAAAAATTTGGCCGAGTAGGCGGATAAATAGATTCGTCCCAGAAAATCATTGTCACTACAATGCCACTACAGCTCGGTAGCTAGTGGTAGGCCACCGCGTTGAAGGGATAACTTGCATGACTTGAATTCTACAGTTGCGTGTGGTCGAAACCATTTTAAGTACGACCGGAATGAAAAAAATTGAACTTGGATTCCGTTGGGAGGATATCATCGCGGCGCTGAGTTGAAAAATACCGCGGAAGCAACGTTGTTGTTGACGCTACTCTCAATTATTGTCAATTTGGTCAACTCCTCCCGTCCAACCGCGGCCGGTCCTTGGTAGCTCATCTCGGTATCATTTACAGTCGAATCTGACTACTTTTCCGAACTGAAATTATAAAAACTCGGGACATATGACACGAGAAAACGTGGAAAACTCCGCAAAATTGGACCCATTTTTCGCCTCGGGTTGAGTTCCCAGACATAGATCAGTCCATTGCATGTATCAACCTCAATCAATTCTCAGACAACTTATTTAAAATTCCCCCAGAATTGGACCAAGTGGAAGGTCCGCAACAATTATTCTAAAAATGTTATTTCCCTTGTCCTTAATGAAACGCTCTAATTTCTCGAATCAATTATTACATTCATTCTCTGAATAGGGGCATCGTTGCAATTGTTGGTTGTCATCCAGTTCTCATAAATGTCGTAATTTCAGGAGGTTATTAGCTAAAAAAAAAATATACTTTCTGGTTCTACGCTCTTATCGTTGATTGAACAGAACGCGTTGAAGGCCGAGTTGATAATTAACTGAATTGAAGATTGGATTGCAAATAAAATTGTAAATTTTTATTTTAATAAATTAGCAGAAAAAATGGTCCTTTCCAAATTCGAGTTGATTAGCGACTGTATAAGAAATGTTCTATCCGCGTCAGATCGCGGTCAATATCATAATAACGGACAGTCAAAATTATTGTCTATACTATTAACCTACTTCAGTACTTCGGCGTCCAGGGTTACTTTTTCTCAGTAAATTATAACCTGTATAACAATTGTCACTTGTCAGAAATATTTAAATGGAATGTTTCGACAGGCTTCGCAACGAATGGCCTGTATTATTTTTTAAGGGGATAATTATGTCGCTATGACTTATGGACTGGAAATTGTGGCTACATTATAATTATTAGGAATAATGGAGTTTTTCTGTGTTTCTGTCTCCCTTCGCTGGTTCGGTCTTTTGCTAGACCGGCTTCGGCTGAGGATGCCCGAAAAACATCCAAAGTGCCTAACACCGCTACTGAAGATGGCGAGCAGCCTAAACCGGTCTAGCAAAAGACCAAACCAGCGAAAGGAGACAGAAACACACAAAATCGACGGTATTCCGACCCCTCGCTGACCACAAAACAGGTATGTTAAATTAGGAATAATTATTAATCACTGGCCAAGGGATTTTCTTACGCCGTAAAAGCTGGGTGACTTCTTTTATCTTGCCAGTCAGGTCAACACAAAACTCATTACATCAACGTACTCATAACTGTAACAGTTGATTGTACAAGGAATAAATAAACTATCTCTATGTCTATAATTAATAAACGTCCCGGTTGAAGTGTGAAGGAAAAATCGGTTTTATTCTCATCCTCGATGTCGCCGCTGGCCGCGACCTCAATCTACCAGTCGGGTTCGGAATTGGAAAATATTTTCCTATTAACTCCAGGCTTTCAGGTTTCAGTTTTATTTTCAATGGCGAATCAACCCACGTTGTCTATTGTGTAAACCTCGTTTCCGACCGTTGCCACCGTTCTGTGTGTCTAATTACACACACGCAGCTATCCGAGACGTCGTCGAGCCCCAGGCACCTGCCATTAGGCCCCGGCCCCGGACCTAATTGCACCCATTTCCCCTCCCCCACGGACCTAATTGGCAGGTGTTGATGTGCCAAATTGTTAGGACGTCCTCCGTGTCGTCTGGGGAGGACGATGACGCTGTGCTTTTAACGCGAATGACAAGCGACCTCTCCTCCCGAATTCGCCTTCGATTGTTCGATCGCGACGCTTCGGAAAATTAAAAAATTGATTATTTTCTTTATAAAATTCTGTACTTTTCCGTGCCTATTTGGCAGCTACGGATGTACCAAATTAGTCATTCCTGTCGTCTGAGGAGGACGATGACGTTGTGCTTTTAACACTGACGGCAACCTCCTGCGTGGTTCACCTTCTATTGATCGGCCGCAAAGCTTCCCAAAATTACAAATAGATTCTTTGTAAAATGCTGTACATTCCCGAAAATCTGTGTAATATCGGTTATTACACGCATGTCTGAAATTCCTAATGGTAGTTATTATATATTCTACTGAATATAGGGATTTATATAATTCCCTAATTAAATTGGCCAAAAGACATGGGACGAGTATTTTACACGACAAGACGTTATTTTTTGTTCGCGAAACTGTTTATTAATGTTTCGTTTATTTTGTGTAAAATAAACGTCGAACACAAATTTGGCAGACCGACGCCAGAGGTTAGAATCGGTTGGAAGTCTGAAGCGGTCTGTCTCTATGTTGCCCGAAAAGTACAGTTTAAAAAAAATAATAAAATGACCTTTAAGCTTTGTTGTTGGTCGGTTATGAGGACTGTGGATACAATAGCTTCTGTATTCGCTGGAACGAATCAATTCCTTCGCCTCTGCAGGTGCAGACACCTAACCACGTCGCCTCTCTCTGTTTCGGAAGAATATAGAATTTCATTCTGGCCATCCGGTATTTAATAAACCCTGGACGTCTGAAAATTTCAAGAAATTGAAAATCAGAATGATTGAGTTTTCAATTTACTACAAACACTATTCGCCTGTATTGAAGGAACCAAAACCACAGTGTACAGAATTGAAAATGGATGGCAGGGTGTAGACAATTTGACCAGCAGAGACAAATCCTGGAAAGTGGAACAGATAAATACATTTTTACCTCTAAGGATATATATGGAAGTTGCCCACAAATTTATTTATAGGCCGAATAAATAAATATTAAAGCGTGATAACAGTAAAATAAAATTCAATATAGCCAAGTTTAGTAATTGAAGTAAGTCTGAGTTATTCAAATTAGTTTTCTAAATTCATTTGTGAATTGCCCCTTTTCTTTTTCTTAATTAGTCCTTATCTATGAGAGTGAACTACAAGGCGCCAATTAGTTTTTAAGTAAAAGTGAAAAGGGTTTGGGACTGTACATTTTTTCATTTATATTTCCAAACAGTGTTTTGGATGTATGAAATATTGAAATGCAATGGAGAGGAATGTGCAGCTATTTAATTTTAAAATGTCGAATATAATTAATTTTTTAAATTTCTTTGTGGATATTGTGCTGCTTGTCATTTTAAAACTGTGTTCTTAAACCTTGAATTCTGTTTTAGCTCTTGGAAGACTTGGCTGGTACCAATTGTGCTGGGACTCTTGGCAACGATGATCTACCGGTTCTTCTTGGTCAAACAGTAGTAGAAAGTATATTACAGCGATATAAAATAAAAAGGCAGTTAGCTGTTCGTATAATTGATGTTTACCAGTGTGAAATCTGTAACATCTTGTAACACATCGGAACGGGATTAGGTTAAGGTCACCAAATTTAATCTTTGTTTTTTTTGTTTTTTTTTCTTGTCAAAGCCTGTACACGAAATGTATTTTACATTGCAGCGACCAGGCAGTATATAGTTTTGTAATAAATCTGGAATAATGGAATAAATTAAGAGCCAGTCAAGATTGAACAAATACAAAAATATCATCTCTCGATACTTTTACTGTCATATTAGATAGTTACATTATTTCATTCCATTGAGTTCACACGATATTTCATTCCACAAAGTAACAAGATTTATTTGCTTTGAAAAGTAGATACCGATTTTTCATAAAAATAATTTCATTATAAAGCAGTGATCTTTTGTGCATAGCTTAGTTGTTATTTGTGTGCACAGTACATATTTTAATTGTTGAACTGTTAAAAAGAGAAAAAAAATAATAAAATTTATGGGGCCATTATGTATTTTTTTTCTATTTTGAATGTTGAAATGTTAAAAAATTTTATGATAAATAAAATATTTCCTGTAAACCAAAAAATATATACTTTTATTTACACTCTTTGAACAGTGTCCTCTTATTATATGAAATGTAATACAAATTTCTGATTTCTGCTTATAACCAGGGCACCGGTGGTTTTCGAAATGTTTTGCTCCGGATTTTAGCAATCAAACTATTTTATGCCCCTTAACAAATTACAAAAAAAAACTTGGATGTCTAGGATTAATTCTATTTAATAATAATGTTGCAAAGTGCAGCCTTCCCTTCGTTTTGGCACTGTGCCGCTTGTATTTTCTAAATTATTCTGTACCAGATATGTAAAATTAAAAACATTTTAACAAAAAATATATATATATATATATAAACGTTTACATGAAAAAGATTTTTCTGAAAACCAGTCATTCATAGAATTCCTCCAGCTTTCCAGGTTACTTTCAGGTCAATGAATCAAAATTTCATTAAAGGATAAATAAAATAACATTGGCATAATGCATAAGGATCCTCTAAATTTTTGGTGAACATTTATAGCCGAAAACTAATTGCTGGAGTGTAAAGGTTAAATATAATTTATTGTGCTTCAGTTAATTTTTTTTATCCTTTATACACATACACAAAACACACACGCATACATACACTGATGGCTTTCTATTTATAAGTTATTTCTACACATAACAAAATAAAAGAGCTTACATAACTTATGAGCAAAGTTATCTATAATATTATTTCGGCAATTATAAATGCAATAAAATTTAACTACATGTTTGAACATTTTAATAAACACTTCCATTTGTGTCGGCCAAATTACAAAAGCAAATAAACATTAAAAAAAAATTTCATTTTTGTAATAACTTTAATGACAGTGTTTTTATATGAATTCAATTTGTGGATGAGTCATTCTACACTTAGTGAACATTTGTACTGAATTACAAAATGATTAAAATATATTTACCAGACTAAGTAACCTTTTATCACAATATCAACAAAACTTTCTGATTAAACAGTGGTAAAATGTTGAAAATAAATATTAGGTAATTAATTCTTACACGCTAAATTTCCTTAAATGTTATTTTTTAATAAAAAAAACAACTAAATAATAAATAAATGATAAATTATTAGAAATTATAAAAGGCCATTTCAATTTTGTTATGTGTGCAAGCCAATGACAGCTTCTTGGCCTTTATCACAGCCAGTTTTTATTTGTTTCTAATAACAAAAAGAAGGTACACTTTCTGAAATGTGATAAATTAAACAAATAATATAAATGCAATGAGTTCTCTCGTCATGGTTTGTCCAATGTAAGAAAATATCAGCCGCTGAAAAATAATTATTTCTTAGTGGAATTAAAAAATAATTATTTCAAGCTGTCATAAAAGGAAATTAAAAAAATATATAGTTACATGTATATACTTGTAAACGCAAGAATCGTGCATGACGATACACGAACATGCAATTAATTAATCCCTGACAGTTTGTTGAATTCTTCAGTCATTATTGCATGCGTTTTTGCCATGAGTTCGTCCAAATTCTCCTTCTTCAATCCTTTAGTCTCGATTGGTGGCAAAATGCTGATGACGCTTGAGCCTGAAAAATTACTTTTATCTATTAGTATGAATATTTCAATGAAAATTTGAGTTGAATCCATACTAATTCCCGCAATGATGTTTTTATTGTAAGTTACCAATCAACTGTCTTCATTTTTAACATTGAAAACAAAATTTTAAATTTGAATACCAGTATGTTTTAACAATTTAAAATGAAATATTAAAATAAAATGATTAAATTATGAACTAAACTATTCAAAAAAGAAAAAACTAATTTTTGTAGTCAGTCATTTGATTTTTAAAATTTTCTCTCTATTGAGTCTATTGAGAAATATATAATGATATAAATGTTTTATATATATATATATATATATATATATATATATATATATATATATGTATGTATAATTAGATAAGTATTTATGAATCATTGGAGATCTATAGAAAAAAATTATTCATATGGTACAATAATAATAAAATACTTAGATATCTAAAAAAACAAAATTACACGATACTAATGAGAAATAATTGTGAAATATAAATTTTCTCAGATTATACTATGAGAAAAAATATTGGAAATGAACTCAATGATAAGGTGACTGGAAATACAAATTATGTGGTATTACAAGGCCATTAATTTGTTTTTGTGTTAAGAAAACTGCTAGTTACATAAGGGGAATATTTTCAAAATTTCTGGCTGTATATTTAAGCACGAAATTAAGGTGTTTACCTTTGTCGAAAATCAGCCGGTCACTGTTGAGAAAATAGTATTTCGAGACTACGACCGGTTGGATCGGAACTTGCGAAGCTATCGCTATGTTGAAGGCCCCCTTTTTGAACGGTAACAGCTCCTTACCATTGTGCCTCGTACCTTCGGGGAACATGCATATTTTGGCCTGAAATTACACGGAATTAAAAATAGAATCAATACCGTTTATTCCAATAACTGGCGGTTAATAATAATTGGCATTAATTGTCGAGCTTATGCACTATTAAGCATAATGGTTATAAATATGTATATGATAGAAATACCAAATACATAAAGGCTGAGATTTTGCACTCCACACTAAAAGGTAGTAGTAGAGACCTTATATATTGTGTATTAATCAATGTACATTATTATATTTGAAACAAATTTTTTATCGAAATGAACTATAATTATTTTTGTTGTCAATTGTCTTTGAAATACAGAAAAAATATTTTCAGAAATTTTATGAAGTAATTCAGAGGCATTTTAGCTACTGCTTTTATTTTATATTAGAGATTTAATTCTGCTGAATCCTGTTATCAGAAAAATTAATAATTATAACAGTATTTCAGTTCAAGTTTATCAGTTTGTTTCACAATTTTTAATGACCATGAGAGTAAAGTGCATTTTAAAAGTAAAGGTAATTGTTTTTTCAGATTTCAACCAGTGCACTAGAGTTGTATTATTAACTCTTTTAATCAAATCAATTCAAATTTGATATTGAATTAAAATATATTGCAGATTTTACTAAACCCACTCTAATTTTATGTGGGCATTTTTCCACTTGTATAGAGAAACTTTTTGCAATAATAAAAATTTTAAATATTAAGTCTCATTGATTGTTAAAAATGTATTCCATAAGAAAGAAGATAATATTCCCCTATAACAGTTCTCAGACAGCTGGTTCCAGTGCTGGGATTTATTTATACAGCCAATGTTTTCAAAACATTCAAAGTGCCTTTGACCCTCGTTTTCTATGCGAAAAATTAATTAAAATTAAAATTAATATTGTAATCTTTGTATTTCATTATCGAACCTGTTTACTGTTTATTGTTTCAGCTGTCTTGTTGATGGTTTCTTGAGCTCGTGGTCCATTTACTCTGTCTATAAAGACAGTGCCCCAGAGCCAAGAGGCGAGACCAAAAGGCCACAAGTAGAATATTTCCCTCTTTGCAATCACCGTACATTTCTTCATTATTGGCCACAGCTCTGCCAATACTGCAATTCAACATATAAGAACATCAAATTAATATTGTTATAATTATTTAAAAAAAATATATAATCCACCAAGCTCATTCTTTTATCAACCACATCTTACTACAATTTTATTAATTTTTACCCTTCTCGGTTTTTATTCTTTATGTATTAATAAAGATTGAGTTAGATTCAGAAAATAAAATTGTATGTAACAACATTAAATAAATCTAAAATAGTGTGTATGTAATATGGGGTTCTAATTAATATTAATTATACCATGATAAATAAACTATTATTATTATTAATGTACCTGTCAGTTGGTTAGGTGAATAACCAATTCAATTTAACATCAAATTTAATTGGATATAAAATCCAATTATTTTTATAATAAAATAGAATCACTTTTATAATTATAGGCAGTCAGAACCTCAGTATATTTGAAAAAAATTGAATGAGATTTTTTTGTGAATTTCTCTCAGGATATTAGCTAGTTATCTGTACAAAGGTACTAACATTTTTCATGATTTGCTTAGACCAGATTTGCTAAATAGTTAATCTCTAAATCCAATAATTTTTATAATAAGATATATTCACTTCTATAATTCTTGGAAGTCAGAACATCAGTATATTTGAAAAAAAATTGAATGAGGATATTTTGGGTCGTCTCTCAGAATATTAGCTGGTTATTTGTACAGGAATTAAGATTTTTCATGCTTTGCTTGAACCAGATCTACTAATCCAGTTAATCTCTCCTAAACGGCTAGATCCTGTGGCATAACTAAATTAAAAGTCATATTTATAATTATATCACATGATTTTATTAGCTTTGATGTCATGCAGTAATTAGAAGTGAATGCAAGAATTGTTATGTAAGGCTGAAAACGTGGAACATCCAATTAAATTAAATTCCAAATCCAATTATTTTTATAATAAAAATATGACATCTTTTATAACTCTTGGAAGTCAGAACATATTGCAGTGGATGTTAGCTGCTTAGGCTTTGTTATAAAGCTAACAACTTTCGGCACATATTTATACTCACGTATATTTAAATTTGCTGAGTATATATTTATACTCACCTAAGAGGTCAATACAACTTTGGTGATTGATTACAACAACACAGCCAGAATCTTGAACAATGTGTTTCTGACCTGTCATTTTCCATTCGAGTCCAAGTACTTTTGATATCTGCCTAGCACCCCATGCCGGTAATCTGGTACAGAAATTTAGTAGTTAACTCATTAATATATAATTCTCTTATACTAAATTTTTAAAAAATGGTTCCTCTTATTAATTTTTTCTCTATCTATTATAATAGGCATATATTAAAAAGAAGAGTTCCCCCCCCCCTTAGGGCTTCACTGCACACTATGTGCATTACTACTAATATTATGTGCATGTGGATATAAATCTAGGTTTGAGAATTAAATGGTTCACAGCCTACACATCTAACCTCTGAGCCTTTGCAGGTAAAAATAGGGGAACTGTAAAGAAAATAATGTAAACTGTAACATATACAAATTAAAATTAGCAACATATATTATTAAAGTGAATTCTAGAGGAATGATTTTAATATATTTTAACTCACAGAAAACTAAATAATGTGCTAAAAGTGTCAAGGATTTTGAAGATCTTTTAAAATATATTTCATATTGCAAAAAATAAATATTAAATTGTTTTTAAGAGTTATTGAACTAATTTTAATTATTGCAGTGCTGGGTATAATATAAGACACACTTAACACAGTGTTACCCTATGTTCCAGTTAATTTTTAATTATTATAAACACTTATATATAGCCAGAATATGAATGATTCTTATTGCATACAAAAATATTATTTAGCAGTAGAGTCCTGCACTAGACATTTTCCATCTTGACTTATCCTCACAGTCTTATTCGTGGCAATTGAAAATTCAAATTAAATAAGTGAAGTAAATATAAAAAAAAATTAAACAAGATAAGATGAATTATAATTTTCAAATAATTGAAAATCCATTGTCCTGTTGAATGAAATTGGAATCATTCAATTTTTTCAAACAAATGAATTTATCATTACTGGACACTGTGAAAAATAAAAATTGAATTCAAGATTTCTAATAGAGCATAAAAGTATATGTAGAAAATTACAGTGCGTTTCTGTAGTCCCTTGGCTGGAGCAGCATGAATGGCATGAATATCGTGGCCGATATCAAACTCAGGAGAACGAACAGAAAGAATTTCGTGTAATATCTGAAAATGTTGCTCGTGTTGCACAGGTAGACGACTAGCATCACCACACCGGCGCATATCACTTCGGTCGAAACATTCATGATGTCTGCAAGCAGAAGAAACAAGAAAAAACGAAGAGAGGAATTAAAAAAGTGGAATCCGAATTGTACATCGCTTGTACATCTCCGGGTATTTTATGATAATTATCCGAAATGAAATAATTTCATAACACACAAACCTGAACGGACAGCGTCATCGAAAGGTAAATTATAAAAGGAACAGCCACACTAAATCAACGTTCAATCTGAATTTTTTTTCTTTCTACAGCTGAAGCTTTTAGAAGCATTGTGGTGGGGGAAGAAATTCAAGAGTGATCGTGTGTTAAGCCAAGGCTCCAAAGTGTAAATCGGAATTGCTTCACCATCGACCTATAAAAATTAAGTGGAGGCTACTTGGAAATTGAACCTACTGACGAAACCTAATCCATTACCGACCTATAAACTTTGCTCTCGGTGCATGTTTATAAATATAAAAATACACAAAAAAAAAGTAACAGCCTACTTGACAGTATTATCATTTCCCTCTATAGAGATATCACATTCTTCTGTTTGTAATCTGTGTTCTGAACATCGGTCAACAAGTTTATCTTGTTATTATTTGCATTAAATTACGAATTTTGAAATGTCTTTACGTCGGATGATTGCTATTTAATTTATTACATCAGACAACATACGCACTATTTGATTGTAATTGATTGTTCTGGATTTCAATGACATTGGGCATTATTTTGCCAATCTCATTAATTGAATTCGTTCCTAGGTTTAAGAAATGCAATCATAAATTTCACAACGAGTCCAACAGTTTGATAAAAATAACTTGATTATGATGAATTTATCTGAATTTTTGAGTTAATTACAAATATATTTTACTTTCAGACAAAATATTGAATATTCCACTTTCAACACATTATTGCAACAAGATCATGTGATGAAACAGGTACTTGAAAAAGAAAAACTTCAAGGCTTGGACAGTCATCCAATGTGGGCATCAAAATAGAAATCACACTACACATACTAATGTGGTTTGTGAACGCAATCTTTGGCTGGATGTTTACTTATGAAACATGCACTGACTTTATATACAATACTGAAATCAGTATGGCAATATTGATATAAGGTCAATTATTGACAAACAGAAGTTTCTTAAGTCAATATAAAAATAAAATTGTACCACTATAAATAATATTGAAAGTTTTAAATTTTGTGAGTAAACAGTTATAAACAATAAAAATAATTGTCTAATATATTTTGTTCACTGCATATAATTTCAACACTGGTGTGAAAATAATTAAATTTGTAGAGTACAAATTATTTTGATATTCAACCTGAATAATTTCATGAAACAAAATCAAATAAGATAAATAACAGGATTGAGCAACTTTAACTTCAAACTGTAGTTACAGAGTAATATTAAAAAATGTCAATTGAACCAAAACAAAACTGCAATATTACAACAGCCAATTAAATAGTACAATTGGAAAGATAATAAAGCGGATTCACCGCTTTTCTATAAGCAGAAGAAATATTTACAGAAGTGAAACACAATGCCCTTGTAACACAAAAAGAACCATTGTACCACCTGGAATATTGATTCTGTTCCTTTCATGTGGCCATTAATTCCAGCTGTAAATATCGGCAAGCTATAGCTATAACTATAATTGTGACAGTCTAAGCACCACGTCCAGAATGCAGACTAAACAAATCTGCAATAAAATACGCTGATTTCATAAGCAACAGAAAAAAACAAACAGTACATGAATTCATCTTTAATGCCCAATAGAAATATTGTTCTTTTCATTTATACAAGGATTTTTAACTTACATAATAGTACTAAATCTGAATTTATCATGGATAAGTTAATTGGAATTTTAAAATTAATTTTCAAGTAAAAAATAAATAACATGAAAAAAAAATTGTTTTTTCTTTCAGGTTGAAAGTATACAATTAAATAATCAAGGGCAAATTAATAATTAAATCATTACCATCTTTTTATGTAGGCTAAAAAATAAATTGTTTTACTATATTTTATTTAATATTAATGTAAACAAAAGTGAAATTAATTGTTACACATTTAACACTATTTACATATTTCATTAAAAATATTTCTTTTGGTTTAAGCATAAAAGTAGTGAAATAAAATTATGACTCATTATCACAGACTTATGCTTATCAAAATGATTATTTTTTTGTGGGGAAAAAATCATTTATCTGAGAGGAAAAGCTCAAGGGATTAATACCACCTGAATACCAACACCCTCTTATGTGGAATTAACAGATACAAAATGTAATACTTTAATTCCATCCCTAAAACACCAATGGAGTAATTTTAAATATGTAATATGATGAAATACTACCATTAATCAGGTATAAGTTAATTTGAAATAAAAGAACAATGTGATACAAATTTAATTCTTACTGAAGAAGGTTGGATGTTTTGAAACAATTCACAATTACACAACCAAATTCGCGAAGCACTTTGCGCCTTTTGCAAGCTAATTAGGAGGAAATGTGTTGATTCCCCTTTTTAGCATTCGTCCAATTCAAACACTAGAAATAGACGTATAGTTCAGTCAGGAATTATATTCTGTGTGCTTTGCTTCAGCAGCAGAAAATTAAATTTCAGGTAATTTTTCATTTATCACGCTAATAAATTAACCAATTAATAATAAATCAGTGTTCATAAGTGTTGCTTATGACAGTATCAGTATTTCATAGTTGTTAGTAATAAAAACAAATCCAGAGTAAATTGATATAAATATGGCAATGGTTTGTAGAAAATATTAAAAATGTAATTATTATTTGACACTGACAGTTTCAGTTTAATTTAAAAAAAACACTGCTTGATATTTCTCTTTTCAATACTGAAGAGAATTCAAATCATATTGAATTAGGAAGCGTTGAATACTTACAGTGTAAAACAGTTTCTCTGTTAAAAAAATCAAGCGAGGTGAGCTAAAGTATTACCTTGTCAGAGTGGCTGTCACAATACTGAGCTTTAATCCAATAGATCATGCACTGGTGTGTTATCACTATTAACACTTGAGTGTGTCTCTCAGTTAGTTGAATGATATACAGAATCATAGTTGCCAACTGAAGGCCGCTAATATCCCTTTGCACAGAGCATTTGAAATTTATTATTTCAGATGAGTCAGTTTCCTGTTCACCGTGGGGTCACCTAATATTAACTGGGATAATTTTTTTGCAAGTAAAAAAAAACGGTAAGTTTACATCAAGCGAGAGGGCCGGCTGATATTCAAATTTTGAGTTTTGACATCGCTTAGAAAAGTTCTAAACAAAGACAATAGAATAATAAAATACACTATTTAAAAATACATTTTTATTAAAATAAATACTCAAAATTTTTACAAGTATCAAACTTATTTAAGGAATTACTTATTTTGTTTCGTTTTTCATATACAAGCATAAATAATTATTGCACAACCAAGCCAAGAATGTTCAAAATCCTTATTTCATATATAACTCACAATATATCTTAATAAAATAAAAAAACAATAGTGCTCAGAGCTATTTATCACATAATTATACACTCATTTATTGGATAACAATAATAATACCCTGACTTTACTTATTCATTTTTAACTGTGCACATACACACATATCACTTTAAAAAATACAGAATATGAAATATATCAACTGGTAAGACTTTGGTATAATTAAATACCTTTTATTTGATAATGATATGTCATTTAGTCCCTCTATTCTCTAATGGATGTACAAGCAACTTATAATCTAATATATTTATACATAACAAATTCAGAACAGAATTGTAAACAAAAATCCAAGTTCCAAACTGGAAATTAGAAATTTATGAAATCAAAAATATCACTTGATACATTGATAAATTCTAAGTAAATCGATAATTTTAATCATTCATTATATTTTAACCAAAATAATGCACGATGTTTGCTTGTATTTTTGAATTCATTCTGAGATTACACAAAAAACTAAACAAAATTATTTACTAAAATGGAGCCCTCAGTGAATAATGATTACGTGAGCACATAAAATAATTAATGCATTGAAAAATATATATAATTAAGTAATAATACAGTTATATCAAGGTAACTTCTTAAATTTTATTCACCTATCAAATGCACTAGAGAAAAAGTTTCTAAAACTGTATCTAACTCAAAGCGTGAAGGAAGGTTTTCTTGTCTCAACAATTCTGCTTTTATATATATATATATATATATATATATATATATATATATATATATATATATATAAGTAGCTAAGAATTATGGAAGAAAATGTAGTTGACATGATTAATAATAATATCCAGTTTTAATAAAGTTAATATGTGAATTAACTTTTCACATATCAATTTTTATCTAACATGCATCGTGTTGAAACTATTATAAGAGCAGAACTATATTATTGAATGTGTTCCAATAGTACAGTAAAGCCGGAAACGTTTCCTTTATATACTGAATGGTATTCTGCACTATGGTAGAGTGCTCTGAATTTAAGATGCACTATTATTTTGAAATGTGCAGTGGAGAATAATCTAAATGAATATTTTTTTTAACGACTAATAATTATTTACATAAACAGTAAATATTGTCCCTATTTCTAGTGGGTTCCTAGAAATAAAATCAGTGCTGACAACTGAACTTTTTATAATTCTTTCTAAACATAAAGGAAGCTGAAGTATTCTAGGATTCAGAGAGATGAAAATCTAAATGTTTTTAAATGGCTAACATTTCATTTTTTTAATTAATGAATAAATAATTCATTTTACACTGAATAGTAGATTGTTATTCGTGTACTATTTAATTGAAACTGCAATAAGATTTGATATAGTAAAACTGTAGAGTAGTAATTATGAATTTCTAATGAAAAGAAAGAGACAGGCCTGTATCGAGGTGAAATTAGGCACGTGCTAACTATTGGGATCGGTTCAGAAGATGGGATTATTTTCTGTTGTTTTTATTTGAAGTGCAGACGCTAGATAATTTACAAATTCGAGAATGCAATCGGTGGCCGATAGAATCACCACTAGGGTTGCCTACATACTCCCGCATAAAAGTAAAACTCTAAGCCCACTTACATCACATAGACTTTTCGATGGACGGTTCTTCTTGGAATTTGGACACCTCCTCCTGGAGCTGGCTGTACGTTGCGGACATTAAACTGTGTGTCTTCTCTATAAGTGAGTCCAAATCATCCAATGTCATCCCTTTGGTCTGGATCGGTTCAAGTGTTGAAATAATAACTTCGCCTGGAAACAATCGATTTGCGACTTTAAATTATTTAAACATGACAGTTATCTAGAAAATCAGCTTGAAAATTTAGGATTCCTCCTTCCAATATTTAAGAACATAAATAAATTATTAACACTCATTAAATAAAATTGTATGTTGTTTTATTTATAGTGCAAAATAAAATACCGATATTTTTAAATTTATGAATTGTAACTTAGCTGACATTTCAAATGTATGGTATACATAAAATACCCATACTACTGAAATATAAAATATAAACATAATGAAAAAATAAATCAATTGTACTTTTTGATCTCCTGAGCTATTGTTCCTATCAGGAGTACTTAGAAGGAAGCAAAACGCTAATATTTGAATGGTATACCAACATTATTTAAATTTCATAGGATTACAGATATTTATACAGATATAAATTTAAAAAATTATAAGTTAAGAATGTCAATAAAAGAATTGCCCAAATTTTGAAATATTTCATACTGTCTTCATTAAAACTTAATTACTGATGTAATAACAGTAATAAGTTAATCAGATTATGAATTCAGGTATTAAAGTACATGCATAAGGATTCTACAACTCTTCATATTTTTCGAGAACATTATTATATAGCCAGAAAAATTAACTCTTTTATAGGACACTACAATGTGTCTTAATTATTTAAGATTAGGTTCAATTTTTACACAATACTAGTATGCCTAATGAAATAATAAGAAAAGTGACAAAAATTACCTCTAGAGAATTCTTTTGACTTTGAATTAATAAAATAATACGGTGAAAAAACAACAGGAATTATTGGAGCTTGACATTCGATGGCGACTTTGAAAGCTCCTCTCTTGAATGGCAAAATACCACCCCCGGTGCGATTTCTTGTTCCTTCGGGGTACAGCCACAGTTTTGTCTAAAGCAGTAATTAAACAAAATCAGTCATCAATCAAATAATACATTATTCAACATTAATATTTGCCTGTCTTTCATTCCCCAAATTCTTTGTTTAAGGTCATAGCTATGAGAAAAATGGAATGGAATGAGATATGGATATGGATTTCTACAAATGTGTGTATTTATGTAGAAATATATGGATGTGACTAGAATAAAAATTGTCAGAAGTAAAAACAATAAATTCCCTTAATCGGTGAAATTAGTTTATTCTTCATATTATTCAGAAAAAATTCATGAATATCTAAATGTATGCGGGTAACAAAAAATTCATTTCAACAATTATTTATATGGTGGGAAATATTTAATGGAATTAATACTTCAGTGAAATTAGTTTATTTCAAGTTTCTGAGATGATATCTTTTTTCATACTTCTCATACCTTTTATTGTTCTCATTTCCAATACTGGTAACCAATACTACACTAAATATGCATGAAACATACATAAAATAGTTAAACAGTGAATATCAGAATATATAAATTGAAAACAAATAATCATTGCAAACACCATTGAAATAATAATCAATTATAATAATTATTCACAAGAGTTTGTAAAATATTTAATCAAATTTCCTTGTACAGTTAAATACTAACCCTCCTTCTTAACTTATTACAACTTACTCTTGGATGATTTTTTCCATAATTTTAATAAAAATAACTATACTCTTAAAATAAAATTTGTTATTTACATTATTATTTTTAATATGTATGTTTAAATGAAAGAGTTTGCATGCATAACCATATTTTTCATAAATTATTAATATTGCCAACCAATCCAAGATTGGATTACTGTTACTTTTCACTTTCATATAAGCAGAATAAAATAAACTTTCTTAATCAGATGTTATATTTTTTGGATTAAAAATCCAATAAAGTTAATTTACAATTAATGCAATATTGTACCAAAAATTAAAGCTGTGCAATATAGATTTCACTCCAGTGCCTTCCATTCAATATTCAAGTTTCCAGAAATGATTTCATAGAAGGCACAAATAAATTATATTTAATAAACAAATGTCGGGATGCAACAAGACAAATAATCAGTTACAAATTCTTATTGAAGGGATCTTATCTAATATCTAATTCCCTGAAAAAATGCAGATGTAAGACAAAAGTTATCAATATAAATAATGAGATGCCCGTGCATAGGAGGAATCACTGGTGGAAGACATCTGGTAACTGTGGTTTGAAATATACTGCCTAAACTGTATACATGTTTCAAATTAGAGCCTGAAAGGCTGATGTTACCTTCTCATGACGAATGAGACGCGACGCTTCTGTAATTTGCCTGTAGGCCGCTTTTCCGTTCACCCTGTCAATAAAAACTAGACCAGCCAACCAAGAGACAGGGCCAAAGGGTGGGACATACAGGAGTTCCTTTTTGGCTATCACTGTACACTTGCCCATTATTTCCCAAATGCAAAGCATACCTGAGGAAAATAAGCATTCTAATAAACCTTCATGCTTAATAAGAACAAGACATTGAAATAGGTTTCATGAGGAATAATATAAATAAACTATAGTATAAAATAATAAAAAAGGACTGAAGATTGATATCATGATTCATATCCAGTATAAGGGAATGTTCTATAAAACAGTTGTGTGTGAATGTTGAAAATGTTGTTGATGAGTGTTTAATATAACTAGTGTTTAATACAAATATTAACAATGTTGAATAAAATTTGTAATATAATTGTTTGAAGCACTCCCGGTGTTTTTGGGTTATTCAAAATAATAAAAAATTAAATTCACTTGTGTGTGATTATTTATTTTTTGAAATAAATTCATTTAATATGTTAGTTACTAATCCATCATATTTTGTCTTCAGCTGACTGAAAAAACATTGAATAGAATAATCACAAACATCCAACACCCCTGACCATTAAAATATTTTAATCATTTGTTTACAAATATGTTAAACAAGTTTTATAAATTTTTTGTGCAAAAATATGAATTCTGGTTACCTTGAGATCATTTCATCAATTATAATATGAGCTCAGATATTCCAAACTAAAACTTCAATGTTTTATTCATATGTTTTCAAGAGAAAATTATTTGTTTTTCATTGAAACTGAAAACCTGTTTCATTCTGTATTGATTTCTGGGCTATCTTTATACATCTAAAAATTTGAATATTCATTTCGTACAAATTTTCCAACAGTATTCACATGGTAAATTAAATTTTGATTATAATTTTTTTACATTTGCATGTAGCACCGCACTAATATCCCTTTCATTTTTTGAAATGTGATATGTAAGTCCCAAGGCAACACTAAGTTTATAATATGTTCCTGGTAGATTTCAGATGAAGCCATAAATGAATTGTTCCAAGAAACAATATCTATTTTCCATTTAAATATTGCAAATCCATTTGAAGCACAGTTCATGAAACTGAATACAAAATAAATACCTGATTAATTTCTGTAGTCTTGGAAAAATAGTCACAATTTATATTGTTGTTATATTTTTAATTCTTTAACTGAAATGTGCATATTTCATGAATTTGTATTAGCTATTTCCAGTACTTAGTTACTTTATTTTCAGCTCCGATATTTATATTGAATTATTTTTCCAATTTGAATTTGATAATATCTCAAAACATTATTTCTATCCCAGGGGTATAAATTTTCTGCAAAACTACTAATATGAAAACTTCTTAATTATACTAATGTTCAGGCATTGGATAGGTCAAAATATCCAATTGTAATACTCACTTTGCACAAAAGGTATAACATAAAAGATTACTTTAAAAATAGGTACAATTATGTGGGAAACATCTGATTAATATTATCATCACCATACATTTTTAAGATCACAAATAAGTAAAAATCAATCAATATTACTGTAACTGGATAAGTACCTGAGTCAGTAGAAATACTGAATGAAATTCAATTATCTTATTAAAATATGACTAAAACTGTTGCAATAAAAAAATTGATAAACGACTATTTATCTCCCATTATCATCAACACGTTCATCCTTTAAAAACTCAAGTGGACCTACAAATAACTATATTTCAACTAGCTTAATTTAAAAAAAATTAAAATCGAATACACTCACTCCAGACTCATTTTACAAATGATATCAAGTTATATTTCACTACTTTACCCAAAACTAATCTAACTAATATAACTAAAAGATGACACAATATTATTCAAATTGTGATATTAATTTTACTGATTTCCACAAAATTAATAAAACAAATTCAACTTGAGTGAGAAAAATCATACCACAGATATTACTGAAATTGTCTAAGTTCAATGTTTATAACAGCCTATAGGATGGTGGCTACTATCTTAAGACCAGAGAATACTTGCCTAATATGTCGAGGATACTCTGGTGATTTGCCACTATGACAGCACCCCTTTCCTCTTCCATGATATGCCTGTTTCTCAAAGTCCAACGTATCCCGAGAACTTTCGTTGTGTATTTCAAAAATGATCCAGCAATCCTGTAACATAATAATAGTACATCCATTTCCTTTCAAATCAGAAACAAAGGAGTCAACAGAAATGTTTTATTTTTTATTATGAATTTTCCTTCACTTTAACCAGATCAACAATCAGAACAAGTTATTATATTAGGCTTGTTGAAAATAATTTATCAGGGAGAAAGATGTATATGTATTAATAAGGTTGTGACAATGTTCAAGCAAGTTTTTTTATATCAGAAAATAAGTGGAGTCAAAATATTTGT
This sequence comes from Lethocerus indicus, assembly GCA_019843655.1. Lineage (NCBI taxonomy): Eukaryota > Metazoa > Arthropoda > Insecta > Hemiptera > Belostomatidae > Lethocerus > Lethocerus indicus. Next base: position 8,492,543 of record JACDQD010000011.1, read on the forward strand.
TTAATCTAATAATATTTCTCTGATATGGCTTAACAAGATGAACAGTGGGAATACACTGTGGATATGGTTTGGTGAGATGATGACAAAGAGATAATAAAATTTAAAAAATAGAAATATTTTTCAAATGAAATGAAACTATTTTAATAAAATCACCCAAGCTCTTGAGTGTAAGACAATCATTTGTGATAAACCACTATCACATAATAATTGTCAAATTAGCGTAATTTCTCAATCACAAAGTTTGATTTGTTCCCATATATATTTTCACATCTGTTGATATTTGCAATGTGCCACATTGATGTATTAGGTTTCTTCAAGCGCACTGTGCAGGATAGATGAATCAAATAAGAATTAATAACAGCATCAACAAATACATATTTTTTGTGCGATTTATTTTGGAAAATAAAAATATACTCACTTTAGGTTCACAACATTTCGAGGCCGGAATAGAAAAATTGGTATCAGCAACATGCCGACAGTTGAAATGTAAATAACATAAAATGTGTAACAGCCATAATATCGTACTGTCTTGTTAGTTGAGAATGGTAACAGGCATATTATGAGAAAAATGGCACCCAAGATGTGGTGCAGTTCCCAATAGAAAATTCCAGTCAATGGAAACATGCCTGAAAAACAATTAAAATATATTAATGTTATTATTTTGTGTTCATTGATTCCATTATGAAGAGCACAAAAGCTACTTTTCATAACAGAATCATAACAGTGTCTTTAAAGATAATTTTCAAAACAATATCTTTCAATGATTAATGATTAATCATTACACTTTGATCATAAATATGAAAACAGTTTCAAGTATGACAGGAAATTTTAGGCTGAATGCAGATAACAAAATTTTTTTTTAATTGCATCTCTAAAAAAACAAATTTAAATTTTAAACAAATATTTTACACAAAACACAAATTACACTTGTGTTTAAAATTGGGTTTAATATAATATCTAATATTCATAGGCATATAGATTAGAATAATATCGAAGAATAATAATTTCAAAAATATAATTGTAACAACAAACTTTGAAATTATTAAAATGTTACAAAATATATCAAATTATCTGTTGCTTATTGGAAGAAGCTGTTTACATTTTCTTGTTTATATGAACTGTCTTATTATACTGAAATTTCCAACCCTTCAATAACATAGGATCCATCAAAAAAGTTTTATTTAAACCGATTAGACCAAATTAAGATAATGAATTTATGATCATAATTGTAAAGCTAAATATTAATGAAAGTAGCGAATATGTATAATATTAATGCGATTGTGGAAGAATTAAAGACATACATATATATTGAATTAAAAGAAAAATCAATAAATAAAAATAAATACTTTTTGATTCATAAGCCCCTGCCTGGCCGAATGAGTTGCCCGGTATTTTCTTTAACTGGGAACTTGTGGACAACAAAATGAAGAGAAGATTCACTAAAGGGAGTAACAGAAAGGCGGATAAAAGAAACGTCCACTGCAAATGTCGGCGGCCGTCGTCCTACACGGCGTCCAAGATAAAACTGTTACAAACAACCGAGTGCCCTCTTCTCCGTCCTCTCTCTCTCTCCCCTTATCGCTGAATCAATACGCAACCTGTGGTCCCTCGATTAGGGCCGAATTCGGCGCGGCGTATTCCCTCCCTACCGTATATATTTCGGCCTCGAAACCGACCGAAAGGATTGCGGGCGAAATTTTACAGTTTAAAAATTAACCAGCCGATTACAAATTTGCCGGTAAATCGGGCCCATCACGGCACTGCGGCCATGGAGCAAGTTGGCCAACATTTTTCGCCCCGACGGAAATTATTTTTGAATTGAAAACTTTTAAAAACTGTTAGCTGCGCACGGTAGAAAAAAATATTTAAGGATACGTTTGGCGGCATATTTTATTTAGAGGCAAATAAAAAAAGTGTGCCAACAAGAACAACAGCACAGTACCTAAATATAAAAAAATATATATTGTACACTAACAATTTTGAGAAAAAAAGTTAAGGCTCAGGTATAATGCGGGAAAAATGTGTTTCTGAATAAAAAAAGAGTTGAATAACGAATTGTATTAATCTGTTTTGCATAATATGAATATCGTTTGTTTATCACAAACAAAATATTGACAGAAGGGTGATCAGTTATTCAAATCTACTCGGACTATTTATTCTATAGACCGTTTATAGATCCGTTCGCGTCATACTTTTTAAAATAGGTCTACGTTTATATTGAACGATCTGTGCAACATCGAGCGCGTAGACGGGATGCACCAGAAACCTAACCCCTGTACAAATAATACGGGGCCAAATAGACGCGATGAAAAAAGCGCGATTTTTTGTTTTTGATGGATATTATAAAATTGTTATTAGAAACAACGGTTCTAGGAAATTATAGAATTAATTTGTTTGATGAATGAACCATTTGAAAATTGACGCTACGTCCGAAGCGTAGGAAAACGCTTGTAATTGTCTTAGCGCATCAACGAACTCCTATAAGAATATTTAGCGAAAAATATTGTACGGCTTCTGATTTCATTTACGGGCAGAGTTATTTAAGTTGTCTGTTAAATTCTAGATAATGGTTAAGGTAAATGTCTGTCAACGTTTAAACGTTAAAGCGTCAAGGCAATTCACAGGGTTGGTAACAGTGAGGCTTGGCAATTTTCATACAAGTTTATCCCGTGAGTTTTTTTCAATGAAAAGTATGAGCGAAATCCGTATTTGGGAAGAGTACATATTTTAGTTTGAGGCTTCGTTTGAACCGAATCATGTAAGTAAATAATCGAGACGGCTACAGCAAGAAACTGTAAGTGTACGGCCAAAAAGAATGTAATTGGCAACAGCTGCGGACATTAGTAAGAGCGAAGGCGTCTTCTAATTCGCCTCTAACGGGATGATCTTATTCAATTCAGTCGGTTGTACGGCGGAGTGACAGAAAATTATTCGTGAATTTAGAGGACTACTTTAGAACATTCTATTAGGTGTCGCCATTTCCAATTGATATTTATGATGCCCGAACTGAACCTCTCGTGACACTCATCTCGTGCACGTCTCCCTCTTACATGTGTACATCAATTTACGTTTAACAACGCTTTTTTGAGCCTCAAGTGTGTGATGTACGATGAATAAACTCTATTGTAGTTTTAAAAGTTTTAGGATTGATTTTAATACACCTCGACGATTAAACGATTGACAAATTTGTTCTCGATGCGGTCGTTGACTCGTACTTTGATTTGTGACTAAATGAGCTGTTTTTTTTAAATTGCAGGACATGTTGGAGAAGATCTTGTGCCTCGTGGCGGGTACAATCCTGTTGCCTGTGGCCGTACCCGACAGGCACTGGTTCAGGTACTACGCCTGCTATACAAGTTACATAACCTCGGTTTCGGCCCTCTGTTCGATTTACATCCCCGTTTTTTTGGCAAAGCCGTTCAACGCCCGCTGCGTTTCGTAAGTACGAATCATTTTCGTATTCCGATCGTAGTCATATGTGGGGCGGGGGAAGGGGACACGTTCGAGAATTGCGATAATCTCCATTATTCAAAGGATCGCTGTGGATCCTTTTTTTGAAGGATCGAATAAATACCCACTATCCTTGATATATATACACATATAAGTACGTTATCACTATCCGATTCAAGTCCCTCAATTCTTTATTCTCGGAACGATACCGACGATGGCGAGAAGACAGATTCATACGAGTAGGTGAACGAATTGGGATTGAAAAATGATTTTAACCTATTCGAAACCCGTCGTGAAATGGCCAGTACAATTCTCGGCAGTGATTCAAAAACTCCTCCCTATTTTTTCCAATCCCTGACGACCTTATCGCTCCATTCGTGATTTATCGTCCTTTTTCTATCGGCGTTCACATTCCACCAACCTTCGTCGAACTGTAACAGTCGTTAGATTTTTTCAACTTAACGAGCGCGAGTTGGAAAACCGCTCGCGGAAAAATCGTCGTGAGAAATTATCACGTACAGGTTGCATTAATAATGAAAGTGAATGTGTATTTTTTATACATTTTGGTTGTTATACTGTGCTATTATTATTTTATATGCGATTTGAGCATCCCGAGTATTTTTCTCGATGTATAATTTTTCGTACGGCAAATAGATGCGTGATTTATGGCAGCACGCTGTTCGGAATCTACAAAGTAATCAAAACTATTCAATAAAGTATACTGCTGTAAAAAAAGTATACAAACGTCAGGACGTGCGCGGAATTAAACATATGTACAACTAGTGCATATAAATGTTGTTGCCCAAGCCGTTCCGTTTTCGGTTTTTCTCCGTCGTCATTAGCATTGCGTTAGACAATAAATAGATAATAAATGTCCTGTGTTACTACTAAAAAGACGGGCTTTGAAAGTGCCGCCGTAGGCGAAATGGAATTGATGCAAGAAAATATCGAAATACCATAAACTGTATAAATGTTTGTGTAATTTTTTTCGGTGAAGGAGAAATAAATGAAATTAGGAATAAACATAGTAAAAACATGGATACCTTGATGCGTCCTAATCCTCACGGCGGGGGTTTCGCGAATGGTACCAACGGAGAATCGTTCTTCACCACCTCCTGGGTAGTATTTCTTTTTTAAACCGTTCTGTCGTAGTCGACATCGCTATGAACGCCGAATTGCCGAACCTTGGCCCGCATTAGAGCGTTAGAACATCTCGAAATTAGGGACGGTCGGCGAAAACGTATATGCCGGAGGAAATGGGGGCGTCACAGTTCAAAAAGAGGGTATCGTCTAGCTCCACGCCAATGACGTTTCTCTGAATATTACTCCTTCTAAATTATCCTCTCAAATTTATCATAAAAATAAGCCAATTTTCACCGTCGTGGGGCCTTCATTGAGAACCTTGTTTGCGGCAACAAGTTATTCAATAATGCGGCTACCCCCTGGACCAGGTATGCTCTGAATTTAAAATTTTTTCGAAATACCACAATATTCTGAAAAAATACTCTGAGGACGGGGGGACGATTCAAGAGTGTTCATTTCAACATTGGAAAAACTATTGACTAAAACTATTAACTAAAATTATCCAAATTATCGTGTTCGTAAGATATCCAAAAAAAAATTGCCCATATTTTGATTTAATGAAACCCGTATCTTTCTTTCCGGAAAGGTGCAGTGCACTCGTCCGCGACGAACACCAGTAGGAGTTTTAATATATTAAACTCTACAACAATTATACTTAACAAACAAACGAGTTAAAATACTTTTTGTCATCCTTACGAGCATTGATCTTGAGTAAGATCGCGTACAGCAGATCGTCAATTATACTCTGAACAATTCAACGTTTAATCCCTTCGTACGAGATGTCATTCGAATGAATAAGCGCCTCTTCAGCTTGATCGAGTGTGTGTGTAAATACTTTTCTGGCCCCTTACAATACGATACCGACGAGTGGATTGCTGCAAAAGAGACGTCTACAACAGAAAAAAATGCATGCGACCCGCATACTTTGTCGATGGAGTATCCGGAATATACGGTTAACCGAAATTAAATTATTAATTAAAAGTCTGCAACGCATTGAACAGTTGTACATCTTCAGATTGAACATCTTCAGACGGCCGTAGGCCCATCAAAAACGTCTGGGAAATAGAACGTCGAATAACAAGTTAAAAATAGCCGCATTCTTCAGAAGCCAGTCGGTGAAAATTCAAGCTCTAGTCGCTCCACTCATCTAATATGAAATAATGCCCCAAAAATGTCTTGTTTTCCAAACAGTATCACGCTGAGACACTATTAAGTCGCAAGTAGAAGTATATCATCGGTTAAAACCGTTTTTGGGCCTGAAAACCCTTTAATGTAACTCAGATTTCGGTCGGTTATTTTTCGCTAGCGCTGCAGGATGTTACTTAAGCGTGTCAGTTGCATACGCAGTATCGTGAACGGTTACCGGTATCAGGTGTATTCGGGTCGTTAATCAATCGAAAATGAGGACGTAGTCTGAAATTATAATTTGGAAGTTCGACAGTTCGATGAATCTGAGTACTCCGTGTACCCTCAAGGGGGGGTGCCTCTCGAGAGATAAAATCGAAAGATTAAGCGGTCAAAAAATTGTTAACAGTTGTATTTGTTAACACGGTTTGGCGCAATGGCCGTATTTTCTTCGGATAGATAACATTGTTGTTCGAACCAAATCCCAACACTCTGGGGGGACAAAGGAAACGGATTTGCGGACAAGCTTGGACAGCTTAATACCCGGTTTGAGGAATCGGTGTATAGAGTTCATCGATTGTAGACCGTTTGCCCAGCGTGAGATTTCGGCCGTTCGCCGTCTTCAGTAGTCCCTTTTTCAGACGGCTCTAACGAGCCGGGAGCCGACGCCCGTGAGTAGGCCACTGTATGAAGGACATTACCATGTCATTCGCGAAATCCTTGAAAGATACAGGAATTGTTATTTGTAATTTTGTAATTTACTTGTAGAAATTAGTTTGCAATAACGTAATGCTACCGTAAACGGTCTATTTTTGCCCTACCCCCTCGAGAAATCATTTTTTGCGAACACACAAGTGAACTACTTTCAGGAGAGCGGATGTATTCGAAGAAATTTGTTTAATTAATTTCTAAATTGTAGCGCGCCTTAAATTGTCGATATCGTAGAGGAATTGGGAACAAATTTAGTTTATTAATTATTAAATAAAAAAGCCACATACTAATTTTCATTTTTCACCAATTTGGCCGCCCAACCTGTCCCGTCTGTGCTCAATATAACTCTATTTCCATATTGTATTTCTCAATATTGCCTCTTGAAAGTTCGGTTTCGAGAACCGGTACCGGTTTCTGCAGTGTTAAACATTTTAATTTGTTTCTTAAATTCGGTTAACAAATGGAAAAGTTGGTTTCCGTCCAGCGTCCTTCTATCGCAGCCATTTGTGCTATCTGACCACGCGTTTTTGGTCCTATTAACCACATGCGCAACCAAATTAATTCGGTGCGCACTTAAGAATGTTATATATATACCGTAGATTAAAGCGAGTAATATTTAAAAAAATTACGGTTCATTCTGGTTCATGCATATGCAATTGAAAAAATTGCACTCGCAAATCGGCCTGTAATCCTTAATGCTAATGGCTGGGATTGAATAGCCACGCTATAGTAATTCTAATTAACTACGGACGTGTATCAACGTAGCATTTTAATAGGTTTCAATCGGCATTCAATCTCGTTATTGTAAGCGACGAGGGGATGAAGAAATACTGTAAAAATCTATCGTATTTAAAACCAAGTTTTATGCGCGCTATTTCCCCGAATTTTCCCCAGTAAATTATTAGACGCTTACTGAGGCGCTTAAAATATTTTGGAAAATATTACGGCGTGTTTTCACTAATTTGAACACGAGATTTGAATGTCATTTGTTTTGAAGTTATATTACGTAAGACAAAAGGAGGCTGCATCTGCAATATCTTATAATTACTCGTTCGGTCGTAATCGTAACTGCTGCCATAATTATCTCCGAGGCTCAGCACGAGGATCGATAACATTTTATGACGCCCCAGTCCAGATAAGTAAACGATGGAAGAATGAACGCAGCGTGTATTTTTTTACAGCTAAAAATTAATGATTTTATTTTTTTTATTAACAATAATTTGAGTTGCGAACATCTTGTTCTTACGGTCGATGAACTCCGACCGACGGGATCTGTACATAAAAACAATGCGAAATGAAATGTAGCTTGTTCAATGTAACTTATTCACAGATTATTACACTCTACAGTGTTGTGCTTTTTTCTGGGAAGCAGACTTACGACTTCACGAAGGTATAAAAAGGTTAAAAACGTCATATAATTCACAATAAGTGTAAAAATTACAGCCGAACGTATTTCAATAGATGCCTCAATAGAATGCTTCGTGGGTTATGGAATTTTAGTGCACTCGTAACCAGGATCAGTTTGAGAAATCCGCCCGATAAAATAAATTTCGAAACGGGGCTCACAAAGCGATAAGAGCGCTCAAAATGATACACGCGAGCGAATGAACCCATTGAAAAATGTTGGGTAAACATTCGAAACGGGTCCGGGGGCGTGTATTTTTGCCCTCTGTCGGGCGCTGTGTTTACGAAAACCGAACGTTTCGTCGCGACTGGAAATCGTGTACTATTTTCGGATTTGGGGCCCGAACTTTGGAGTCGAACCGTCCCCTATTTCGAACGAGTCGCACTTGAAGGAGATCAAGGGTGAAACGTCGGTGAAGCGGCTGCACAGTGATTTTCTGCACGCCACCCGTCGATTTCGCAATGGATAAATGTATAAAAAAAGAAAATTTATTGCGACACCGGGGCATATTCGAAGAAGCGCTAGCGGCAAATACTTGGCGTAGGCCACATGTGGATGACAACACACGCTCGGTTAGTCGCGGCTCGAGCTTCAATCTCGATTTCACACGCAATTTCAAAACCCGATTTAAAGGCCGAAAACTTGTAAACAACGGGCTTAAAAAAATTTAAAGATGTCTGTAAATTATATAGTATTCATGAAATGAATTGCCACATTGTGCAACATAAACAGGTTAAATTAGCTTCTACGCCCTTAAAAGGTGTTACACATTTACGCGGGAAATTTAGGAATTACCACTCGTGCGATCTTATAGCTTAACCCATTAAGTACCAAATTTTGTTTTCTGAAACTTTTGCATAAAATTCACCTATTATGATGCATTATTATCAAATAGTAACTCCAAATATGTTTTTAAAAACCAGTTTGTCAAGTATTTTGTTTTTTAAATCAAGTCCCATTTGGGATTAGGGCACTACTTAGTTGAACCAACACATGAGACCGATCATCTTTTATTTTGAATAATAATCATAATTACAAGTATCGTAACATGATGTAGTAATTATAACGTGAAATCCGCGTGTTATTAACGGAGCGCTACCGACCGTGGCGAGAAGCCGGGACCGCATCTCCTAATTGCAATACTGAGGGAATACTCATAGGAGAGTTGTAATGTGATTGTACCGTCTTCAGTAGTTCTTTCTACCAGTAGGCAGAGTCTGTTGGAGGATCCTGAGCTACTGAAGAAGATGGTGAGCGGCAGAAACCGTCTAGAAAAAGACCGCATCGGCGAGAGGTAGATCGAAAAAACTACGGTATTACAAAACAGCTATTCCCAACGATAGGGCATAATTTATTTGATGTCGATTATTTCAACGGTAATTTTTATTTGAACACTTTAAACGAGTCGTACTTCTAGCCCCACTGCGAATTCTGCGAATGATTTCGATTTTCGATTTATCGTCCCGTTACTAAGTGCGGGCTGCCGGACATTGGAAAGGACGATAACTCTACGCCTATTTCGGAATTCTATCCGAGTTCGAATTCCGGTCGAGGCCATCACAACGACCAGGTATGCGAACGGGTCCATCGGCGGGTCCGTTTTCGCGCTCGGGGCCTTGGTTCTCTTCCAGCCCAACTCTTCAGACGTTTCTCGCTCGAATTCCCCGCAGAAGACTCTCTTCCGGACAAAAAACGGACTCAAATTACAGTTATCGGTAGGTCGACGACACACTATGCAAACGCAAACTGGCCGCGAAAGGTATACGAGGTCTGTTCAAAAAGTATCGCGAATTTTAGATTTCCGCGAAATAAGTATATTCAATTTACGGTTTTTTCGTAGCTTCATGTTTGTACACATGTATCTCATGCCGACAATTTCAGCCGTCGTGAATGTTCAGTTAATCTTTTAAAGCCGCTTTCCCTGCACGTTTTTTTGGTTCGCCTTCGATTTTTACCCGTTCCGAAAAATGGATCAGAGAATCTGTGTCAAATTTTGTGTGAAAAACAAAATTACCGAGCAATTACAAAATTGCGATTCGATTCTTTTTTGTGGAAGAACAAAAATTGGCTTTTGCACCATGATAACGCCCCTCCTCGTACAGCGCTTCTTGTGCGTGAATTTTTGGCCAAAGGAGGAGATAAAAACGGCATCGAAGATGGAGCTTAACAAGATTAAAAAAAATGAATTTTTGAAGTACTTTAAGGATGGGAAAAACGTTGGCACAAGTGGGGATTACTTTGAAGGAGACAAAATAGATATTCATAAATAAATAATTTTAAAACCCAAAATTCGGGATACTTTTGAACATACCTTAATAAATTAATTTAAAACTCATTATAGCAATATTCATTTCTATTTAACAACTATAATTTATAATTATATCGCGACATACACGTTTTTATAGCACTTTGTGGTCATAATCGTGCCAAGCAAATCTTCATTCTTAATTGCCAATAATTTTTTTTTATTTAAAAATAAATTTGATTGAAGAGATGCCCCTTATCTATTGATCAACATTCCAGATCAACAGCCGGGACATGTACGACGTTAATGACTTTAATGATCAACCTTACCCCCGTTTTCTGAGTTAATTTAAACTTTCGCTTTAGCCCGATCGCTAATTGTACGTCCTTTGGCCAACCCGGTCCTTTAATACCGGATTTTGCAATTTTCGGTTAGTCAACACTTCAGCAGCTTCGGAGTGAACTGCGATTCAACTGAGACATCGCCTATTAGAGGACTTCGGTGGCTGGTGATGCCGTATTTTGCGAGTTTTCGGTATTATTATGGACTTCATTCCATCAGAAAAATCAGTTGGAATTAGTAAATGAGGAAAAATCGTTCCTGATTCTACGTGTATTATACATACTCGTGTATATACTCGAACCACCACCGCCGGTGGTATTTTTCCTGATTCAAATTTTAAATGGGAGCTCAGTAATTCAGGTATACTCATTGGATTTCAGTTGGGTAGCTTTTTCCCGGACAGCTGATTCCCATTTAAAGTGCAGTTGCGGCACAATGCCAGAGGCGGGATGCCCATTTATAATTAGAAAATGTGAAATCGTTACTTGGTTTCGGAGGCGCTTTCGGGCTTTCGCTCTTACGCGGGTTCGAACCCGCGGCGGCCTCTCTGGCCGAACCTGAAGGCTTCAAATTTCAATTGCAGCTGAAGACGTTTAAAATTCTCCAGACGCAAAATAACATCCTGGTCCTGACAAAATGATATGTTATTTCATACCTATTATACGTTCCAGCTACATCGGAAATTCAAGAATCCGTAAAAAATACGCTCAGATGTTTTGATGCTCATTCGCGCGTCGAAATGAACCGAACCGTGGACGAAATAAAACAATATGTAGACAATTTGATGATAAAAATAAGTCATCCAAAAAACACGTTTAATTTTGATTTATTAATTTTCATTTAATTTATTAAATATAGGTATGTGAAGTGTTAATACTGTAATGAATATGTGTTCAACAATTATCTAGACCATTGATTCCCATTGATAAATTTTAAAATCAACTCTATTAATACGACATGAAAAACGGCCAAGTTTTCTTTTTGTGTGCATCGTTTAACACGAAATTATTTTAAAACAGAAAAATATTATGGTCCCCAACGGTTTCCTGTTGAGAACGATTTTTATATTTTCGAATACCTGTTTTGTGGTCTGTTAGGGGTTGGAATACCGTAGGATTCGCGTGTTTCTATCTACTCTCACCGGCTGTGGACAGTACAAGTGACAGTGACTGTGCCGAAACCGGTCTAGAAGAAGACCAAACACACGAAATCTACGATTTGTTGTTACTCTCATATAGTGTTCGAATTGGTCCTCGACATTGAGCTATATCTTAGCCCCCCGCCCCTCCGTCGGCCCGCACCCACGACTTTGAAGTGTCCTTCGCGAGGAATGTAAACAAAATGTTCAAAGGCCCCTTTGAAACAATTCCAACAAGAGCGGTGCGGGGATTCGTGCGTCCTCGAAATAGAGGAACGCGATGAATAATTGCGATGAGGTCCGCGGCCTAGCTGTGATCGATCCCCCCAAGGTCCCTCCAGGCTTCGTAACGGTACGTTTGGAGCGCAGATAAATTATTAAGCGGACATCCGATCGAACTTCCTACGTTTCTGACCCTACGAAGAACTCAATAAATAATATATGATATATACACTATTTATAAATAAATAAAAAATGTAATAAACGAAATAATAATCCGGTAAGAATTAATGAGGTCCATTCACAAATTTTTGAGGCGTCCTCTTCACACTAAAGAATTAAAAAATTAATTTCAGTTTGTTTTGATATGTGAAAGTCTGTATTAATAAGGTGGGGTTCGGAAGATATTTTTCGGTAGTTCACTCTGTTTTTTGGGCGGCATTCGTGAAGGTTTCGTTCTCAATACTGTCTGGCGACCTTAAATTCTGATCCAATTCACTTTTATTCGTCGACGGAAGCCGCGTTTCCGAACAGAGCGCCCTAAAACCCGGATAGCTGGGAAGAAAAAACCCTCTTAATGGAAATCGTTCGAGCAATGTGACTATTGCTCTCCTTACTGGAGTCTCGGGGTCTTATTGGGCGGAGTTGGGTAGTCCACTGGAGTTTGAAATTTCCTTGTTATTTGGTCCTGAGTTGGGTCGATTTAATTAAGTTGAAGTTGGCCGTCAGTAAAATTACTGCGACGGGGACGCCCTATGGCGAATTACCGAAACAAGCCTGCTGTTGAAGACCTGCATCCCCAAATGCTCCTCTGGCTGTTGCTCGGACTACAGAATACGTGGTACAAAAACATGGTATACCGTAGATTTGTTGTGTTTCTGTCTCCTCTCGCCGGTTTGGTCTTTTGCTAGACCGGTTTCGGCCGCTCGCTATCTTCAGTAGCGGTGTTAGTCACTTTGGATGTTTTTCGGGCATCCTCACTCCATTGTCACTGTACACGTGACAGCGAAGAGTGGTCTAGCAGAAGACCAAACGAGCGAGAAGAGACAGAAACACAAATCTACGGTAAAGTTACAGTATTTTTAAAATAACAAAAAACACGCTTTTTCGTTACTTACGTATCGGAAAACCGAAGTGAAATTAAACTGTATATTCTGTATATGCGTATGAATACAGACTGACCGGTCTAAACCTAGACCGAAAGGAGCGACATGGGACGGATTATATTGTACACGGTTGTTAGTGCAGCCCACGTTGTTTTAATAAGGAAGCTTCTGAACTGGCGCTCGCTTTAAGTCAAGTATAATTGCAATAACCTCGATCTACGGTTGTCACAATTGTTTACTCTACTAACGATGGAAGAATGCCGGAAGTTGGAGGGGGTACCACCATTAGAAACCACGATTAAAAAATAGCCCGCTGTAATTGCGATCGATAAGGCGCGATGAATACCGTATAAACGTCATGTGATGTTTGTTTCGAATGATTATCCCTTGTCATTATCCCTGATGATTATCCCTCTAGGCTGTATGACTCCAATGGGAATTCGTAGAGGTATTTTTATTGACGTAATGCCGTCGACGATGTACGCTAAAAACAGCTAAAGTTTAACAGCGTTTCGACAATTCGCAATTCAGCTGCTTCAATTTTTACGCCGCTGAATACTGGACTTTAGACGAGGACGAATTCCAATCATTAGTCTAATGACGCTCAGAGAATATTAAAAACTGGTTTCGTACGTCCCAAATACATTCAGATTTAAGGTTTTTTCTTATAAGGACGGAGGGTTTTTTTCCCCTCCACGCCTTGAACCAATTAGAGCGGAGTTTTGACGAAAGAATTGACAGGTGTGTCACGTTCATACAATAAATAAATAGTTTAGAATACCTGTTTTGTGGCCTGCGAGGGGTCTGAATACCGTAGATTTCGTGTGTTTCTGTCTCCTCTCGCCGGTTTGCTCTTTTGCTAGACCGGTTTCGGCTGATCGCCATCTTCAGTAGCAGTGTTAGTCGCAGTGCAGTGAGGATGACCGCAAAACAAGTGCCAAAAGTGATTAACACCGCTACTGAACATGGCGAGCGGCCGAAACCGGTCTAGCAACAGACAGAAAGACGCGAAATTTACGGAATTATCATAATGTTTCTTTTCCTCCAGCGGTCCAAAATCCGCTGGAACAATGTCAATTGATATCCCGAACGCCCCTGCTCGCCACCTTCAGCAGCCGAAACCGGTCTAGCAAAAAACCAAACCGCACGAGATGAGACAGAAACACGCGAAATTTACAATAAATAAATACTTTCTAAGCCGAGTTCTATTCGATCAGTTGATGTTAGAATGGGATAAGATTCCCAGTTGGGATGTCTTCGGTGCGGAAAGTATGCGGCTGTGATAACGAATTCGAGAAACATCTTTTTATCACTCCATTTTCTCGACGTATCCGGTCCGAATAACAACTAAACCGATATAAACTAGTCACTGGTGACGCAGCATGTTGTCGGTTTTTATCTTTTGTGCTCAATTCTCTTGTCAATTTACAAGTGGTTCGAATCAATTCAGGGCGTTCCTTGATCTGTACTGTACTTTTTTCGCTGGCTGTTATTCTCCGATTTACTTTTAATTAGCCGGCGTTTTACCGCAATTATCCGCGGCCTTACAGCTTATTCCTTTTTATGTTTGATTTTAAAATTATCATACTTTTTGTTACTCGAGAATTCGGTCGATTCATTGTTTGTGTCTCGCTCCAACGTACTGTCGACAGTGACAGTGCAGTAGCAGCTACAAACCGAAACCTTAAATTAGAAGAAATAATATTCTTTCTTAAGTCAATTACTGGTTGCTCCAATTTACCGCGAAATGATACTGACGATGGCGAGAAGCCGAAACCGGCCTAGAATAGCATCGTATAGACTCAAGGCGTGTGTAATAAAAAATGCCCCACTCTGGAGTAAGGTCGCAGGCAATTACAACGAAATGACCTGTAGTTAAATGCAAATCGGAGAATGAAAAACCTGAAGGAAGCAGGTCGTGCGACAACAAACTTCTTCAACTTGCCGAGGCTCAAGGGCCCATATGAAAAGTAAAGTTATGAAATTAGACAATGCTTTATTGGTATCGCAGGTATTAGTGTTATAAAGAAAAAATATTTAAATCGGTTTAACATACCTGTCTTGTGATCTGCGAGGGGTTGGAATATATTTTCTGCGTTTCTGTCTCCTCTCGCTGGTCTGGTCTTTTGCTAGACCGGTTTCGGCCGCTCGCCATCTTCAGTAGCGCGTGTCAGTCACTTTGTCGTACAAGTGACAGTGACAGTGCAGTGAGGATGCCCGAAAAACATCCAAAGTGACTGACACCGCTACTGAAGATGGCGAGCAGCCGAAACCGGTCTAGCAAAAGACCGAACCGGCGAGAGGCGGCAGAAACACAAAAAATCTACAATATTTAAATCGTTTAGAATTTTGTTTAGTAATTTTGAAATTAAAAGCTTTCTCTTACACAGGACTCGAATTGGATAAATGTGTCTGAATATTCTACATGATTTAACTGTCGTTACAATATTTGGTTCTCTTCGTATTTATTTAGACATTTAGCTTTCGTTGTATCGCAACACAGTGAATTTAAAATTGACGGAAGGAACCGAGTTTTGCTTAGGACCAGTGGAGCTCGACGAGGGCCTTGCGCTGTTAAACTTTTTAAGACTCAATATTTGCTCCAGGCTTGTTTTTTCGTATCTGTCAAGACTCGGTTGAAAGCAATTTCTCATTGGGGACTGCCCCAGTTGAATACTTCTCGCAAAAAGTCGGAGAAAAACCTTCGCCAATTAACCCGGGGTCGTCCTTTTAAAATACTTTGCCTATTGCCCCAATGGACGGAAGGTGTTAATTAAATTCATGCAGAAAAACTATATTCCTTAAAACGTAAGAATTAAACTAATATTTTATATAATTTCAGAAAATATAATTCAGTTTTATTAACGAAATAGACATAAATCTATTATTAATTTACATTACAAATAGCCTTTATTTCATGCAAGAAATTCATTTTAACCCTCAACGGGCCCGTGTAACTTTCAGGTCACAATTCAATTTACCAAATAATTATAGCTTTTTTTCGTGAGATGGCGCATAAATCTTAATCCTATAACGTTGTCAAGACAACCAATATCAATATCAATTTTTTTCATTTGCGTATATAGGTTTATAATTGATGATTTGTCGTTCCCCCAATTTTTTTGGATCTAAAATAAAAATTCGGCCTGCAGAGGGTTAATTAATCAACGATGAATAAATGTTATTTTAGCACAACATTTAATGTAACAAAGAGAATTAACAATGTCAGTACTTACAAGTATGAACGATCTCTTGCATTAGATATGTCGGCTTCAAAATCATCACGGACATGATTGCAGAAAGTGTGTAACACTCAAAAAACCCGAAAAAAGTGACCGTTTCAAAAGTCAAAGCAGTGTCCCACTCAGAAGTGTGTCATTAACTAAATGCAGCAAGTGCTTAATGTTCAATTTACTAAAGCCGGAGTCTAAGTGTTGGGACAGAAACTGGTTTCACAACTGATATTTCCCCACTATCAGCCCCAGTGTTGAATGAATATCCCCGTTTCTTCTCTCGGCGGAGCGTATAAGCTTCTTTCAATTTTGAAGCACAATATGAAATAATAAAAACAAAATTTCTTTCTATTCATAACAGCGATGCAATCTCGTTATTAAATTTTGACGCTTAATTTTATTGCCAACTATTTGAATTTATATAAAAGTGTTGGGATCATGTAATGGACTTTTTGTTCTTGAGGTCATTTTAAAATGATTTCAGGCTGTGTCGACCTCTGGCTAAATTCATCACGAGAATATTGGGAGTCGAATGGGAAATCAGAAACGGGGAAAGGCTGGAGCGACAGAAATCGGCTATCATTGTTGCCAACCACCAGTCCATCCTCGACATTCTGGGTATGCCGGAAGGATTTTTCTAGAGAAAATGAGAGTGAAAAGTAGTTTTGAACGTCTGTCCATTCGATATTTTACAGGGGCCATTCAAATATCGGGATTTCTGAAACAATGCTCCATATCGACGTACGATGATGTGCTGAACTTCTGGCCTATCGGATTAAGCATTTGGCTACTGAAAACTATTCTCAGAGAGTTGAAAAACAATGGAACAAACAGCGAGATGCTTATTGACATCGGTGAGAAAAACAAACCTTGTAAAAATGATAATGTAAGTGTAGTCAAATTAAGCGCTTATTGAATGAATTATTCGTTTTTTAGTACAGGAAGTAAAAAAAAATTTGATATTTCAGTTGAACATTCTAATATTCCCTGAAGGGGTGAGAAATATGAAAGCAGAGTCGTTAGTCACTTTCAAGAAGGAGGCGTTCAAATTGGCAATTGAAATGCAAATTCCAATTGTTCCCATTGTGTATTCACCCTACTATTTCATTGAACCGCACAATTATTTTTATTCAGGTATTCTTTTTATATTTTTTAGTTTTTCGGCTGCACTCATAAAAAAGGTGAAATCATACCTCTTTTCGTTTACCCTACAGGGAAAGTAGTCATGTCCATATTGGATCCGATACCGACAGATGGACTGAGAAAAAGGGATATAGAAGTTTTATGCAAGGTAACCAATGAAGTTATGGAAATGGAGTACCAGAAATTATGGAGAGAAATAAAATATAACATTCCTGAACTGTTATAACATTTCTTTTAAATATCATTATTAAAAACAAAAATAATGTCCCATACGTGTTTGAACTATGGGTGGATTAAAAAATATATTCATAAGTCATTAATATTTTTCATAAAAAATACATTATCCTTGAAGTTAGTGTAATATATATTATTAAGTTGTATTAAACTATTTAATTTATATAAAATTAATAGAATATAAATTATTATAGATATTGGTCTCCATTTGTGTAAAGGAAGTTTTGTGCGATTGTTACACAATACTCAAATGTAAAAAGTATAACTTT
The DNA here is from genome assembly GCA_019843655.1 of Lethocerus indicus. Taxonomy (NCBI): domain Eukaryota; kingdom Metazoa; phylum Arthropoda; class Insecta; order Hemiptera; family Belostomatidae; genus Lethocerus; species Lethocerus indicus. The sequence goes on from JACDQD010000011.1 coordinate 8,510,246, forward strand.
CAATTAAAAAATTCATTATTAAAGAATTAATAATTAATGTATTTTATAGTGAAGAAGAGGGAACAAGAAATTGATTGCTTAAATTAAATTATGTAAATAAACGTTTAATACAGTATATAGGAAATGAAAAATCAGGGAAAATATAATACAATATATGAAATAAAGCAATAAATTTTCCTGTTTACCTAGACCCAGTATCCAGTACTTAATTATTGCAATAAAATAGACAGTACATTTAATATATCTATGAATTGACATAATATCTTAGAATTTTTGTACCATAGTAATTTAAAAGAATATATACTTGGTTCATTTTATGTTTATATGTTAGAAATATTCATTACTAAAGAATTTCTTAGAGTATACTACATAAATTAGACAATTAATCCAGATTATTTTTCTAATTAGCAACAGGACCATCACAGGTCTAAATATTAATAATTAATAGTATTTATTATTAATATAAATAATATGTTTATATGTGTTCAAATTTGTTTTATACTTTATATCTTTTTCATATTAATATTATTAATAAAGAACATTAATTAAATAAAACAAAAAATAAATAATTTAGAAAATGGTCATTTGAAATAAGCCATCATTTACTAGAAAATAGGATTTTTTTATTTATTCAGTATTAATATTGCACAATTTTTATTATTCATCATTATTTAGATTTAAAAATATTTCCTGTTTGGGCAATATTATTTAGCCCAATTGAGAAGGGTTTAATAATTTATTGCCATAAATTGTTTTATTATTATTTTTATTGTTGAACAGCATTAGGTACACTGGGAACGACGGCATCGTGAGACGTCTGTAATTACTTACAGCGCTCTAACTGCACTCTACAGTATTTTAACGGAATTTCCACGGAGACAAATCCAAGTGCGTTATCCTATTGCAAGGTATCAGTGGATTCCTGCAGAAAATTAAAAATGCATGCGATTTTAATTGAAAATATTAGTTGCCTCCATAAGGAGTTGATACTTTAGGAACTAGAATATTCCCAGTTTCTACTTAAAAATCTATGAATCGGTATATACCTGCGTGAAGGTAGCAAGAAAGCTCTTGGTTGCATAACTTGGATGTTTGAATTGAGACAGAACAGACTGGAGAGTGTCGTTTTCTTGATCGCGCTTAATTGGGCTGTAAGAAGAAATACATTTATCAGGCGTAAAATACAATTGAAAATATTCTGCGAACTCTTCTCCATCCTTACTTGAACCGACGTATTCCCGAACTCAAAATGACTACGCATCACTGCTTATTGTGCTTGTGTTCTCTTTTTACTGCCGTTAGTGTTAGCCGCTTTGGATGTTTTTCGGGCATTCTCACTGCACTGTCACAGTCACTTTTGGTCTTACTGTTGACACAGTAGAAGTGACAGTGACAGTGGAGTGAGGATGCCGAAAAAACATCCAAAGTGAGTAACACCGCTACTGAAGATGGCGAACGGCCGAAACCGGCGAGAGGAGACGGAAACGCACGAAATTTACGGTATTCCAACCCCTTCGCAGGCCAAAAAACAGGTATTCTAAATTATGAAAATTGTCAGAGCTGCGAAGTGACCTGCAAGGTAGAACGTCGACCTGCATGCTCGTGGGGATATTTTTATTTTTAATGTCACTTGAAAATTAAGACTGAACTACTATGTTTTAAAGTTTTTTTCTCTGAAAAATGAATACATAAATTTATCAAACAACTTTCAATCTATCTTTGGCAACTCAAAGCATTTGGTAACCCAAGTCTCTTTGGGGGGTGCCCCCTGCCCTAGGCGGTGATTCGAGCATCTGTTTTTTTGTTTTTTTTTAACCTTTTTTATTTTTGTACATCAACTACGTATAGTTATGGGTAAAACTGATGAGTGTTTTCTTTTCACATGCATGTCTCGATAAAAGAGACCGCCCGATGATGGCACTTTTTCCACATGAACAGTTTATGGCTTCGGGCTAAGAAGATCTCTGGGCCGGTGGCGGGGGAGATAGTGGATGGGAAACAGAGGAAAGGGACTGAACGAGTGGATTTGGATGTGGGGAGAGGCGGGAATGTAATTTAAGGAAGCGTGATTTTGTGACTTCGTCGACTGTCGGTATGTTGAGGTCATTATGGATTGTTCGGTTAGAAACATACCGGGGAGCATTAAGGATGGTTTTGATTGGAATCCGGATACCCCATAGCTCTATTCCGTAAGTCCATGTCGGTTTTAAAATGGATTTGTATATTGTAAGTTTGTTGTCTACTGTCGGTTTTGATGTATTTTTCAAAAGAGGTCTCAGCAGTCCAAATTTGCGGTTGAGGTCTGTTCTTTCGAGTCGCGTATGGGGGTTCGAGCATCTGTACGCGTTTATAATGGGGTTAGTAATACTAACCCGGGGTGAAAGTGCCGGCCTGGTTGTCGTGCTCGTAGAAGAATCGGTCGCCGTTCTTCCAGCGGGCGAACTGCTGCGAGATGATGCACTGGAAGGTGGGCCCCGTCATGCCGCCCTGGACCGGAACTTCCAGTACACCGCCGACGAAGAGGTCGACGTCGTTGACGTCCCCGTAGAGCTGGGTCAGCCTGTTCACGTTCTGCGTTCAAACGGTATGAGTAGTTAGACCTTGAAGAGTTTTCTTATATATATGCTAAAAGTGCGGAATGAAATGCGTAGTAATCTTTTTTGGAGAACAATAGAAATGGTTATAATTAACACTAATTATTATGTAACAAGTAATTTTTACCAACAAAAATATTTTTTATTCTCACTTATTACAAGAATGTTTTGCTGCACAAATTCCACGAATTCCTTTTTTACATATAGCGCAAATTAAGTTGGATCGTTTAATTCAAATTCTTTCGTTTCTACAGTGGTTACTGGTACCCAAGATTTCACGCGTGAACGTCGCTTCAATGTTCTTCCGGAATTCAAAAACTGCTCGGCATAGCGATTCGTTTCTATCGCCATTGTAGTGAAGAGCGAATTTGGAAAAATTTATCGAAATATTCGATGGGTTTCGCATCGGGAGGAGGGACACGCTTTGGACCGGGTACTTCAGAAAAATTATTCGATGCGTTCGAAAATATTGTGTCCACGGGTATAAAACCATGAATAACATTGTCATCGGGGGTACTCGTAGTAACTTCATCATCATCACCGCTATCACTAATAATTCGCAATCTCTTACGAGGGATGATGATATCGCTTCCACTATCACTTTGGAAGTCATTACTATACTCTACTCTTCATATCACTTTCAGATAAATGAAAACTTGACACGGTGTATTTCGTAATGATGAGTATAACACTTGTTGAGAAAGTGAAAACAGTTTCTAATTCCTATAAAACAACGAAACAGCGATTGATAGGAATTCAACTGCTCTCAATAGATGCGAAAATTATACTACCCAACAGCAGCGTCTCCGCATTCTCGGTATAAAATAAGCGAAGCGGTATAGCGCTCAAACGGTTAATGCCCGATACCCACCTCGGGTTTGATGACGTCCTGAAGGTCGGCGAAACTTCTGGCCCGGGGTAGGCCGCAAAGCGCTCTGAACTCGTTGTACGGCGGGAGGCCGTGGTCACGTCCCCGTGTCATGTCCGTCACCTCCAGGTCGGTCCCGAAAGCCTGTCTCGACTTGTTGAAGAAGTTGGTTATCTGACAACAGAGTTCGGGCCTATTTATCCACTCAAATAATGGCTGGTAAGAGGGCTTTTTGTAATGCGCTCGATGATTACCGCGTTTGTGGGGGGGGGCGAAAATTCGGTTTTTAGGCGCAAAATTGGCCGAAAAACGCGGTTTTTAGCCCCAAAAATGGGGTTTTATTGATGAAAAATAGCCCCATAAATCCAGTTTTTAGGCCCAAAAGAGGGGTTTTTAGTTCCAAAAATGGGGTTTTTAGACGAAAAATCGGAGACAGAAACACACGACATCTACGGTATTCCAACGGCAAACTAGTTAGGGAATCACGTAGCCAACAAGAGTTGGATTCCAAAATGATTGGATTGATCGGTAGTTTGGAATGAAAGGATTTATAGCGGTAATTTTCATGAACGGGGCTTTCGAATCGGAATAAGGATTCCACTAAGGATTATGGATTGCGAAGAGTTGGATCGTCTAATGGTCTGAAGACTTAAGTCATGCTTGTGCGCACTTCTTCGGTGAAGTATCTCGTATAAGCCCTCTCCGGTTGGGTGGCCAACCCCCTCAGGATGCCCTCGTAGCTCGAAGTTACTATATTGCCGTTGACGAAGAGGACGTCACTGAGTCTGAGCGTGGCGAACGGGCATCGCTTCTCTTTCATTAGTCTGGAAAAAGAAAATTCGGTTTAATATTTGTATGGGATCGTTAATTTGCAATGACGTACGCAATAATCGGGCCCGATATTAAATCAATTAATTTTTTCTGCTGGTAGTTTTGTGCGACCTACGAGCCAAAAAAAACAATACCGAAAAGTGTTACGTACGAAGTAAATCCCTGTATTGTGTTGTGGAAGGACCTCCAGACGGCGGACACGAAGGAGTTGATGGTGCCAGGGTTGATCCTGACGCCGTAACTGTTGGAATAGCCGTACTGCAGGGGTTCCAGTCCGAGCCCCTTGTAATACGGCATTGCTGTCAATTAAATTCATTTTATTTCAGTTGGAGAAAGAAAAAATGAAAATTTAAAGTTTGCAAGCAGAGTTTACAGGTTTCTAGGCCGGAAACTGTTTAGGCCCGGGGTGGCGAGACTTTGGCACGCGCGACAATTTCGCTCATACTTTTTCATAATTATCATATTATTTTTAGGGAATGTAATAATTTAGAAGCTTGATTAAAGTTTCAGTTCCATATTTTAAACTGTTCTTGATATATAGTTTCTGAAATGTACAGTGGCTCAACCACTCCGGCTAGCCTACCCCGTTCTGTTTTTCTTATTCTGTTGTGGTGAGGTTTCAATCGAGTACAATAGTTTTGTGACTAAGAAAGAAGCACTATGATTTTGTTTCACTTGTCAATCCAGGAATCTGGAAAAGGATTTTCAACGTTCTTCCGGAATGCTTGATCCTGAATTACTATGTTCACTGCAGAGGCTCTCTACCAAGGTTTATAATGGATGAGTAATGTCATAACAGGAATTCAGTTACTTCATGACGTGCAATACATCACTTCGGCCTTCACTAAACATAACATTCGTTATTCCCGCGGTATAATCTTACCCAGAATAGCTGGCAGGTACTCATTGTAGGTGATGTGCTGAAACACGGCGATTAGTATCCTCCTGGACTCCTGGTATAGGGTCTCGTCATTCCAGTAGGGGTTCATGTAGGCGAGCTCTTTAGCTATCCTGTTGTGTTCCCTGACCAACATCATAGACAGGGCGCCTATCTGTGGGTTCTGGTTAACGCGGTCGTCCCCTGCAATCATTTTTTTATGTTCGGTAAGGTCAAATGAGTTGATTTTTGGTTAACCGTTCCATTATTTTGGTGTATTTGTCACCATCTGTATTTGTATCAGACTGGGTTCCAAGAGTTTTTCAAATAATGTAGACCCTTTAGTAGGATTTTTGTGACGGGGACAAAAAGTCCGGTGGGCTGGAGGTGAGGCTAAAAAGAATGAAGATACACCAAAGCCTTATACATTTAGAATACCTGTTTTGTGGTCTGCGTTGGGTTGGAATACCGTAGATTTCGTGTGTTTCTGTCTCCTCTCGCCGGTTCGGTCTTTTGCTAGACCGGTTTCGGCGGCTCGCCATCTCTAGTAGCGGTATTACTCACTTTGGATGGTTTTTCGGCATCCTTACTCCAATTTCACTGTCACCTGTACTGTGCGATCAAATATATATTTGACCGATAATCCGACAAAGACATAAGACGAAATCACAGTACGAGTGACAGTGACAGTGCACTGAGGATGCCCTAAAAACATGACTGACACCGCTACTGAAGATGGCGAGCAGCCGAAACCGGTGAAAAAAATTAACCCTCCTAATTTTCAAAGGAATGATCAAAATAAAAAGCACAACCAGTCGGACGCCTTTATAATGGTACGCGATGTGAAAACAAATACGGCTGACCAAGTTGACGACATCGATTCACCCGTATATCGAATATAATATATCGGCCCCTACAGTAAATTTGAACCCGTTTTACCGGCTAGGAAACATAGCTGGTTGTTGGAAGTGATGTCGCATCCAGGGAGAGGGCGTCGGACGAAAGGCAAGGTGGGTCCACTTTCGCCGTTGGAAGCGACCCTCATCTGCCCTCCCCTGAATTCTCGAAGCGAGCTGGCCACGTTCGGATCCGAGCCGTACACTATGGAGACGTCCAGGAAGTGCGTTACCCAGTTCACCTGCAAAGTAATAAACCGTGTAGAAGTTGTAGGAGTTGCGAAACTGTGAGGGAGGTTATCGGAGGTTACTGTTGTGCTCTCGGGGCCCTACCTGCTGTTGGGGGCTCCTGGGACACCCGATGCCGTTTGTGGTCACCGACCTTGAGTACGACTGGCACCTGACGTTGTACTTCGAGTAGAAAGTGTCGTTCGCCGGTATCGGTATTGGCATGCACCCGGTAGCCGGACGGCCCGGCAACTGGTTGCCGGAGGCGCAGCAGTCCCCATTAGCTGGTGGCAATAAATTAAAATTTCTTCAGCCGCCGACGCGGGTTGGGACGAGAAAGTTGTGTTCGCGTAAAAATCAAATAGACAGACCTTGATCGTTGGTCCTCATGGCGTCGTGGGCCACCGATTGGCCCCACTCCATGACGGCCAGGGTGTTCACGGGGTCCTCGATGTAGACGTCGGGGAAGAGGTCGGTGCGAATCTTCCTGACGTTGGGGAGCTGACCGCCGCGCCTGGAAGTTCGCAGCACGCTGTTCCCTGAAGCACAGACACGCCTAAATGGAACAATAAACCTATTTGGGCTTCCTGGAATCATCCCGAGGATGATACTTATTTCCCGGTAGTCCGCGTAAATAAGACTACGAGATGCACAACGGCGAGAATCCAATGTAAATATCGTCCTTTATGTACAAGAGCCAGTATTAACCCATCAAATATCGTAGGCCCCAAATGGGGATCAGTTAATTTTTTAAATTTTTTCCGATATGTGTTTACAGGAAGTTTTTTTTTATTACTTTCAGTAATTTCACATTATAAATACTACATCCTGTTAAAATACTTGTAATTATGATTATTATTCAAAATAAAAGATGATGGGCACTCTGTAGTGCCCTAATGCCCAAATGGGACTCGATCTAAAAAACAAAATATTTGACAAACTGGTTTTAAAAAACATATTTGGAGGTACTATTTGATAATAATGCATCCATTTTTTTAACCATGTTTGGATCAGGTTCAGAGCGGTATCATCTGCAAATGACGCTGGAATAGTGGAGTTCAACAATTTAACTTTAACAACTCGAGTTTAGGACCCCCTGAAGTCCCCGAAGCAGAGCAAGCCCGATTGTTTCAAGCCCCGAAATCCTACTTCAATTCGGGTATACCTTCGGGGTGGCCGGAAAAAACTGTGACGAGGAAACTGCGGTAGCGAGGACGACTGCTAGGTATGAGAGTTACAGCTCTAACCTCACCCAGAGGACGAAAAAGGAAACTGAACCGTTTCCACCTCTGACGACATCCGCACCCGGTTCACCTCTGAGTTATCTACAGTTTACAGCCTTTCACACGTCTTCCTTCTTCTCTCGAAACACGCATAACAATGATAGTTCAGACGGAATCACATTATTTCTATAACATTTTACATGTAATTACCATTCAAGGTGTGTGCATCGTGCACTGGACTCTAATATTATGCAGCCTTCGGAAAAGCCTTGAGTGATATAGCATAGTTTAGAATGTGGACAAAAATGTAGAATCTATTGTTCATTTTCAAATTGGTTTTGCTGTCTGAACTAAATTTAAAAGTTTCAGGATGGATAATAAATTAAATAAAAATGTAGAGATAAAGCAGGACACTGTGATATAGTCTCTTTCTATTAATATATTCTGTGTAGAATTTCCGCTGCCGGAATCGATAAGGCCGTGGGGAAACCTCTGAACGGGGGGAATCCCTTTGATACGAAATTTTAAAAATTAATTTTAGTATTTCTATTATGATGCGAATGTAGGGGGATTAATACGCAGTAGAGAGTTCAGATAAAAAATCAGAATTTTCTTTCCTAAAACCAAACAGAATGCACTTTAATGAGCTTTATGCTATTAAATTGTGATCAAAATAATAAGTTCGGAGTAGCAGATAATAATTCGGATTTCACCGCCCGTCATGTATCGCAAAAATAATGCCATTTCTGTCATTCTTCGTGGAGTTTAATTTGAAAAAATTATCTAAAAAAACAGTACAGTAGCAACTATTATATGATAAATACTGTGCGCGATAGACACTGGTTACGTTTTTTCTTTATCGGCAGCTTGCATTATGCCCATTAATTATGCGTGCCAGTGTTTTTCATTAGACGCCTAGCGCGGATATGACACGGACTTTGTGTGAGTTTCGTCATGTCCCATTTAGAATCCAGGAAATGTAAAACTTTTGGTCTTGCTTTATCCCACAAGGGGTTCTTTGTTTCTTCGAATATTTGTATTTTAAGTGTTTTTTCGGTCTATTTATGCGACAAAAGGAAATCTCTTATTTTGTTCCGATCACAACCGACAAATTGCATTTCAAAATATATTTAAAAAATTATTACATTTTAAAAATGGATTTTTATGTACACTGGTATTATGAATGCGGCATGAAAAATAGCTCTTGAGCTCTCGAAAATCGCTTATAATTTTATGAATTACTGTCTGTTTTTTAAACTTGATCCTCGGTTTTTCCCCTACTAAGAAACCGAAGAACGCACCCGAGATTCCCTATCCACCAGCTAACCCGACAATAGACCTCCTAATAGATTCAAATAATTTAATCGATTTTTTCATTTAACTAAAACGGGAAAGGCAAAAAGAAAGTATCCTAGACCTGCCCGGAAACCGTCCGCTTTCATTCGCGTTCCGTCGCGGCTAAAAAATGCCCACCGTCCCGGCGATGAGCGAATATGAATCTGACTGAAAAATGAATCACATCTGACGCGCGTCCGGCTTTCTCTCTTTAACCGGCACACGGCCATATTAAATCACAGTTTAAATCCGAAATCGTGTCACTATTAATCAGCTCAACTTCAATTAGCGATGAGTTTGAAGTTCGGTGCAAACAATGTCAAGTATTATCAAATATAAATTGGCAGATTACAAGTCGATAATTTTCATGAAAATCGGGTAATGCAAACTTCAGAAAATGTGGTGAAAGGGAGGTACAATAATTTTTCTATTTATTAATGTACTAACTTATTAATTACATTGAAGGAGGTAGTATTTTTAGGGATTTCATTATTCGACTTATTTCCCAATGTGTTTACGACGTTTTGTTGCGTTTTGTGGTTGATATGTTTTTTATTTCGCGAGTGTTTTTCAATCACCTGTACACGCGTCACCCGCTTTCACGGACGACAACATGGTCAGAATTCCAATAACGGCGTTTTATTCTTTAAATTGCGATTAGTACACTACACGCACTCCGCGGGCGCGAAAATAGCTGCACAGTTGGCATAAATATTTTCAAAGCAGTGTCAATGAATGAAATTAAAAAAAAAAATTGTCTTCATAAAGCCAAATAATTGGAAGATGGAAACAGTGGATTATGTTCCAAGCCCTCGTGGGCTTCTTTTTTTTAAATGCAGATTTTATGTAGACAAACTTTCTGTGAACTGAACAGGTCTAGTTCAAGACTAAGCTGCTCACTTGTGTCTTTATTGGTGGAAATTTTATTATTTCCTCTTCTTACCGCTATAACAACCTACTACTTATCCTATTTTTTTTCGTAGGAGTATATAAAATAATTTAAAGCTTTATTTACCATCAGAGTACATGGCCGGCAGGAGCCTCGTGTAGTGGGTCCTCGCTTGGCCCCAGTTCGGGAACAGAAGGTTGTTGCAGGAACCGTCGATCGTCCTGTACCTGTAGTTGGGGTCGCACCTGGGGGCACGGTAGCACGTGTCTGGAAAAGCGGGATAGATTGTAAATAATCGGGAATGGCAAGATTCCGCAGAAGGGAATCTAGTGCTGGAGAGCGCACTAGCACTAGTAGGCCTTGGCGCAATTTCGGTTAGTACTCAAGGAAAACCTCAGATGAGTTGAGACAGTTTCCAACGCTTCAGATCGACCGGTTTCAAACGGGGGAGAAAAATATTTACAGAATATCTATCGAAGGTGCACAACCACTATCAATTCAGTTTAGAACACCTGTTCTGTGGTCTGCGAGGGGTTGGAATACCGTAGATTTGTTGTGTTTCTGTCTCCTCTCGCCGGTTTGGTCTTTTGCAAGACCGGTTTCGGCTGCTCGCCACCTTCAGCAGCGGTTTTTAGCCACCTTGTCGTACTGACAGTGCAAGTTGCAGTGACAGCGCAGTGAAGATGCCCTAGAAACATCCAAAGGGCCAATAGTGACTAACACCACTACTGAAGATGGCCAGCGGCCGAAACCGGTCTAGCAAAAGACCAAACCAGCGAGAGGAGACAGAAACGCAACAAATCTACAGAATTTTAAATGTTTAAGTAGATTTTTGTTCCGGACAATAAACAGTGTAATGAAGGGGAAAAAATATTCACAGAATATCTATCGAAGCTGCACAACCACTATCAATTCAGTTTAGAACACCTGTTCTGTGGTCTGCGAGGGGTTGGAATACCGTAAATTTCGTGTTTCTGTCCCCTCTCGCCGGTTCGGTCTTTTGCTAGACCGGTTTCGGCCGTTCGCCGTCTTCAGCAGCGGTGTTAGTCAATTTTGGCACTTTGGATGCTCTTTTTTTGGGCGTCCCCATTCCGCACTGTCACCGTCACTTTTACTGTCAGTACGACAAAGTGGCTAAAAACCGCTACTGAAGATGGCGAGCGGCCGAGACCGATCTAGCAAAAGACCAAACCGGCGAGAGGGGACAGAAACACGCGAAATCTACGGCATTATCAATTAATTAAGAATTTATTACAATTGGCAGTCGGTGACAGTGCTGGCAGGATGCTTCACCGCCAGCTGAGAGAGAAACGAGAAAATCACAGTGTTGAGAGACAGAAATCGGTCTTGCTTCCGGATCCGGGCAATAAACGTACATATCATAATAATTAACCAATAGTAAGTACCTAGTGATAAAATACCATTAGTCTCCAGTCATGAGAGATGAACTGTAATAATGTACTTTTTAACAGATCCATTGAAAAATGCTTTCCGTTCAATGATGAGGAAAGTATTTGCGATATTTCGATGCGATACCCAATCTGACGCAATAAAATACCCCAAAAATAGTTGGGAAAGTACCGCATCGCCTGGGATTTTTGACCGATCATCTACATAGATAAATAATCTTTCTCTGCAGTTATTATATAGAATAAATGATCAGAAGCAAGAAAGATAGGTTCTCATTCAGCGGATTGAATTTTTGAAGCAACCCTAATTATTTGTAATCAAATATTTTTAGTCAGATAGTACATTGGAAACCAAAATTATGTTTATGGATTTAACAATGTTGGCGGATCAAAAACTGTTTGTCATTCGAATACATCAGTAGCAACTGATATAAAACCTGATATAGTCCCAGTGGCTTTCGCCCTTTTACGAAAAATTTATTTTTTTATTTTTACGAGTCATTTAGATCGCCTGCGGCGATTCTTCCTTTCGGTCGTCTCTAAGGGACATTTGGAGTGTCGTAAAAATTGTGTGTAAAATTATGTGGAATCTGTTAGATTTCTGTATGGCGAGGTCTCAGACAAACTGTACATTAAGACGCGTCGGTTATTTCCAATAATATTTTCGACCCCCTCGCGAGGGCCCGAATCGGTTCAAGTATTATACAGTAATAATTTATCTTAAAATCAATTTAATTTTCTGACCGGCTCCGGCGTCGTTGCCTTCAACCCTGAGCAGCTGGCAGGTTACAAGATCCGCCAATGTACCCAAGAGGGAGAGCAGGAGCAGGAGCGGTAGGTTCTGGTTGTACATCTTCGGCGTCGAGACTGGACTGATTCCTGGCGGTCAAGTCGAATGGATTACCGGTAGCGGCCACCTGCCGAAGAAAGAAAGAATGAAAGAAAGAATGAACACCTGATAGATAAGAGCGCCCCACCTAGGGCAAGTGTTACCATTTCCACAGTCCTCACTGTGTGCCTGTGCCAATCCCCGATATCGGACAGCTGGGGGACATTGCGATAGGACATAAAAATCACACGGCTCTCAATCACCGCAATCGTATTGTTACAATTTGCGGATTGGATTAGAAAAAAATTTCAGACCTTAGTAAACCTGCGCTCTACGCGTAAAAGAATCGCCGGCGTCCCGGGAATGATTGAGGAATATAAATTATTTCCGTAACTAACGATTGAACTAACATTCGGACAGGATTGAGAGCAAACCTTTCGGATATACATCTCAGAAAGTTGTATACCTTCTGTGGAAGCACTGAGGAGGTTTTTGTATTAGGGGTACCCAAAAGTAATCGACATTTTGACTTTGGAATTCCTTTTATTTTGCTAAAAAAGAATCTTTAATTATTAATCTACTATATATTCACCAGTATTATCAACAACTCTCTGCCACTTTTTCGGGCAAATTTTCAATTCCCCTCTTGAAGAACTCCTCGATACGTCATATCAAATTGTTGATTACTTTTGGGTACACGGAACAATATCATCTTATCACTTTTTGTCTTAGTATTATTTTTGTCTTATTATTTGTGCTCTAAGTTATATATCGGGGAAGCTGTATCGGGTAGGGCATTTTATACAGTCAGACATTTGGACGGCATCATTTCTGTGGAATTTTTTCCCTTCGGTGTTTCCGTAAAAGAAAAACAGTTTGTGTTCAGAAAAACGAAAAGAATCGAGAAAATTCAAATTGAGTTTTTAGTATACACATTTGTATTCGGTAATTTCATCGAGAGCCACTGCTTCCCGTTGTAAGAGTGCCCATTTAAGACGTCCGCTCCCAATAGAAGGAATAAAGTCCGGTTTAGACTTTATTAAAATAAAGTTTCTCACTAATTCCAGTATCCTCCTGCAGATAACTGTAAGAAGTTAATACACTGGAATCGCTACAGAGTGATAAAAATTTCCATTTTAAAATTGTCCGGCAGGCCGACAGTTTGTTTGATGGCTTCACCCGGTATTAAACCGCCGACCGAAGTATAACAGAAACAATATGATAACGGGGCGAACGGGGTGTCTTATCAACTGTTTGTTAATGGGCTTATTAAAGGGCGGCAAGTGAGCACTATCGCAGGCCCCAACGAAATGTCTCTTTTTCTCTATATGGAAATTAACCGTGTTAACTGTAATAATAAGCATTACTATTCGACGAATTAGAAACTATCGGGCAGAAACAAACAAAACTAAAAATTAAATTTAATTCTTTCTCCGTTTAGCATAGAAAGGAGATTAACGCTGATAGAGGAATTGACTGGAGAAAAAAAAAAGAAAATTACTACTGGCGTTAACCCCTTGGCCTACACGATATCTGTTAATTGCGCGAGTATGTAAAGAAGAAAGTTGGTCACAAGCCGTGCGACTAAAGTAACAGATCGTCCAGTTTCGTCAGAAACAATCGAAAAAAAAATACTGACGTTACAATCAAACTGTAAATATTCGGTGTGGAATAACTCCAATCGCTTGTTCTAATAATAATACGCGGCATCTTAGGCACAAATTCCTCACGATGAGTCGGACTCGTGGTTATAGGCCAAAGGGTTAATACCTATTATTGCTTGTTGGGCAAAAGAATTTTTTTTTAGGTACGAAGGCAAATGGTATCTCGTTCGATGTTCTACCGCAATGTCCAAACAATGAGTGTCCAAACAATCTTCACCTGCTCCTTTTTTACTGCTTGTATCTGGAAGGTGGAACTTATTTTGTCCCGCCCAGATAAACTTTCATGTCGACCCCAATAAGCGCGCGGACAGAAACATTTAAAACAACAAGTGGAAATTTTAGAAATGAATATTTCTGGATAAAATATTCAAGGAACGATTGTTGCGCGTGAAACATTGATATTTCTATACCGTTTCCTTTGTGCTATCGGAAAAAATGGCGCTGTTTTTTTTTCCTTTGCTCGAAACATTTTTCCCGGTTTATCTCGGCCCAATTTCAACGAAATTAATTTTTGTTGGGGAAAAGACTGAATCAAATCTTGGTTTTGCAGTAGCAAAAAAACACTGTTCGGAATGGATAATAAAAGTATGGCTGGATTGTGCCAAACATACCGGGGAGCATTAAGGATGGTACGCAGGACTTTTGACTGAAATCTCTGGATGTGAGCGATGTTGGATGTCTTGGTGGAACCATATTCTAAGGGGGATTTTTTGGCGCGGCTAAAAATCAACTTTGATATAATGGCCCTGGGAGATTGTGTGTTGATTGAATGATTCATTCAGTAACTTAGAGGCGATTGAGAATTAGGAAAAAATTGGACAGTCAAATGACAGATCTGTGATCACTTTATGTTATTATCGGAATGTTACTGGCTCTGGCGAGAATCCAAACTTTCCTGAATGCGCTTAAAGCAGAACAAGTTACAAATCGACCAACTGTGCCGCAGGTGTACCCCTGTTCGCATAGTACGGATTTCGAATATAAACTCATTAATATGTACCGCTCACCGTTTCCGGTGGTGTCAATAACTATTCAATTTTAATTTTTTCACTCATCTGTCCAAATATTAACAGCGAATCCAATATCCGCCGTGATCGAGTGAAAATTACAAATTACGTCATAGTACGGGGTGGAGTTCCCGACCTTGACTGGGGTCCAGGAAAAACATGAACAATGCCTTTAACAAGCGAAGTCATCATTCTTTCAGGATTTCCAACTTGGGGGACTTTCGGGTCATTTATATGGGCTTGGTCAAAATAGTTGGAGAAAAATCGAAATATTTGTTCTTGTTATAAGAACTTCTTGTTGAAATATGAACGCGAAAAAAAACCCCAAATGTTTTTGTTATCGTGATAATAGAGTAGGTATTACAATTTATACTCTTAGTTATATAGACAATCACATCTGAAGTATATTCTGTACTGAATACCTGTTTTGTGGCTGTTAGGGGTTGGAATACCGTAGATTTGTTGTGTTTCTGTCTCCTCTCGCCGGTCTGGTCTTTTGCTAGACCGGTTTCGGCTGCTCGCCATCTTCAGTAGCCGTTTTTAGCCACCTTGTCGTACTGACAGTGCAAGTGACAGAGTGACAGCGCAGTGAAGACGCCCCCAAAACATCCAAAGGGCCAATAGTGACTAACACCGCTACTGAAGATGGCGAGCGGCCGAAACCGGTCTAGCAAAAGACAAAACCAGCGAGAGGAGACAGAAACGCAACAAATCTACAGAATTTTAAATGTTTAAGTAGATTTTTGTTCAAGACAATAAACAGTGCAATGAAGATTTTGGGGATAAGGAAATGAATACAATTTCCGACTGACGTATGGGAAATTTTAATGCACGGTATTTACTGGCGGTTCGGTTTAATGCTGGGGAAATTTCGTGAGTGGCTCTAGAAGTGAAAATTTCACAGGTTATATTGACGAAGATCTGAAGAACCCGAAAAACGTTATCGTTTTCGATTTCGACTTCGAGTTTTATTTCAATTTTAAAATGGCAGCCGACGATTGCACGACTGCTTATCTGAGCAGTACGGCGTTTTTTTTTATTTTGTTTTTGCCTTTTCATCTCCCGCCGCATTTTTCAATATTCCTAAGTAATCGCGCGTGTTCGTGGTTCACGAATTGTTGAGACGACTCCGAGGAATTCTGTGAATGCGAATTGATTCAAGTCCGGGTGTTATCCAATTCTACTTAAGCTTTAGTCAGACTAACCCCCGATATAACAATTTCCATGAGGAATTTACACAATACATTGTGTTCGGAATTTCAAGAAAAAACATGACAGTTTACGTTTTTATTTCAAAGTTATATCCGCCATTTGTTATTGAATAACAGTTGAATCAATTCGAGCGTCCCCCCTTCTCCCCTTCCCCTTGGGCAAATATGAATAAGTCCCGTCAATATTTAGTTTGCGCGTTGACACTGCGATTCGCCATTTGAATCAACACTCGGTGCTGCAGAGCAGATGCAGAATTAGGTGCAGAGTTGGACGTTTCACATATATCGGTGGAGTGTAAACTAATTTTAATTTTTATTGATTTTCTTGCATCGTCATCCACGAGGATTGCATACCAATGTATAAACTTTCAACAATGAGCAGTTGAAGAAAGAAATGTTCACTATATGTAATTGCCTTACGACAGTACGAATTTCTGTTAAAAAAATAGAACGAAAAATTTCTTACAATATAAGATTACCGGCGGGAGTTGCGGCCATCGGACCCTTACGTAATTTTGAATTTGTAGAAAATACGATAGTACAGAAGGCATAGGATGAATGAGGTTGATTGTGACAGAATTTAACCGATATTGTAACGATTAATATAAAAAATGGCTTACATTTTTGCGTTGAAAATCCTAAAATAATGTAATTTCTCGGCATAAAAAATGAATCTCCCCCCCATCCGGTACCCTTTAAAATGAAACTGAAAGAATCTTACACTATTTATTCCCCTATTTTTGTCCAACTACTTTCATGCAAATGACTGTAGTTATATATACACGATCAATTCCTGAATTATAGAATATTCAATGATTGAATCACACAGGTGGTTCAGGATTTCGTGCCTGTGAAACGCAGATGTCGCCGAAAAGTCTTACAACTAACAGAATTGTACTAATTTCGTTTTTTGAACCTGAAATTAGTTTTTTTAGGGGCGTCGTTTCCCTTCCAATGTGGATTAGGGTTTTCTCCCACAGTCGGCAGATTGGGTGATTCGCTAGGAATGGAAGAAATGTTGAAGCTAATGAAGAGAGAAGGTGGAGCGGGGACCAAAGGCATTACTACTAATAAAATAATCAGATTAATAATAAGTATGAAAAAAAAACTTCTCCTTAATGAGGGGATTTTTATACAATCTTTCAGCGTAGATTTGTTTGGCCTTTTGCTAGACCGGTTTCGGCCGCTCGCCGTCTAAGACCGCTACTGAAGACAGTTCCAACCCCTCGCAGACCACAAAACAGATATGTTAAAAAAAATCTTTTAGATTTCTTAAATCTTATAGTTTTCCTCCGTACCGATCCCGCACTCGATCTTTGTAAAATTGTGAATCTCACGACACTGTATCTGCAATTAATTGTCTGCCGAGTGAATTCAAATTTTATTTGGAAATACTTGATACTAGGCGAAGTGGGAGGCCGCCTTGGCAAATCTGGGCGAAAGCCGATGTGAATTACCGAATTACCGAAATTACCGTAAACATCGTCGTGTCTACAGCCGGCCTGACGTTTCGGTAACGATACCGTTTAAGCGATTACGCGGAAGTCAGATAATCGCGTACGCTTCCTAAGGCGCGCTCAATTTGCAAGGGCGGAGTGAGTCACATAACGCGATTGGTTCAGGGCCGCCACTCGAGACGTGACACTTCCCAATTCATTTCTGGGTGCAAAACCCAGTTTCAATTCTATCGAGAAAGTATAATTACAGCTTTTATTTTCAGAACCCCCATTCAAGAAGCCGATCAAACGGTTATTCTATACCAATAAGTAATAAAATTTCATAATGTACCTTAGATAGTTTTTTTTCGGGTACCTCTCTTGCGAAACGGAAACAGCACTGAAACCAGTCAAACATTCATTCCGATTCACTCGTCGTTATATATATATAACAGGCGGTGGGTTAATGAATAATTTATTCTTTTCTAAAATAAACAAAATTCAAGGTGGCCTAATGCAGTCAAAAAGCGTCAGTCTACAGGTGAGAGTACGGGCGTTAGATAAACACGAATGCAGCGGTAAAGCTGTTCGCATTGTTTAAATGAAAGTTTCCTATTTAAATTCGATAATTGCGATAAATGGACGTCCTTTAAATACGTTCATTCGGGCTATTTTTATTCCTGAAAAAACGGGGAAGCGAATTGAAGTTGGAAACCGTAAAAAGAGGTAGTTTCCAATTATTTTTGTTCAGGGTCGCCAGTTGGTCCTGAACTGAAGTTGGCTGCATTTAACGCGAAATATAACCTCATAATTCTGCCCGAAAATTGTGCTGACAGGATGCTGCTGAGGTCGACCTAATCGGGGCTGAGATAGCGGGAGGAATCAGAAAAGAGCGCGAATGTCATCAAAAAAACCTTCGGTAAGCCACACTGCAAAAAAATAGTGAAATAACGATTCTTGAGCTATTGTGTTATGTCTTCTATCTAGCTTAAAAGTTTAAAATTAGTTTCTACTAGTTACTATTCAGGAGTTCTTGATATCTAGCCCAAAATAATTACCTCATCAACTAAATTACCGACTTGCAACTGTAGCTTATTTGAGCGAATTATTCATCGTAAACTATCGTCACATTTTATCTTCTTAAACTGATAAGCCCTACTGAATAAGTCCAAAAACAAGTAGACAATATTTTCGGTCATACATATTAATTGGCATTGGAGGATTATCTTACCTGGTGGAAAATAAACCGGGGTTGAAAGTGAAGATATTTATTGGGGGTTAATTTAACCCTCTATGGGCCAGTGTAACTTTCAGTTCACATTTCAATTTATCGAGATTTTACCAAATAATTATAGCTTTTTTCGTGAGATGGCGCATAAAACTTAATCCTATAACGTTGTCAAGACAACCAATATCAATATCAATTTCTTTTCATTTGCATATATAGGTTTATAATTGTTGATTTTTCGTTCCCCCAATTTTTTTGAAATCCGGATTTAAAATAAAAATTCGGCCCATAGAAGTTTAAGTTTATTATATATTATATGTGTATGAAGTTCTAATATTCTAAAAATTATAAACGGGGATTTGAGAATGACTTGGAGTTGGAGAGTTCTGGGAAATTTAGTCAGGTTAAGCTGCTTATTAGGCAGCTCTGGCATGAACTCATCGATAATTATAAGTCTTGAGGAACTCGAAGTTTCGCTGGGAAATTCGAAGGGCACCTTCACCAGATTTTGAGTGCGTATTTCCAAAGCAAGGCGTGTTATTTTAATTTCGCGTATACAAATAACAATGTCGCAGTATTCGGTTCCTAAACTTTGATCAGAAGCATATTGAATTCTTCCTGACACATTTACAGGATGTATCAGCAAAAATTCTCAATGTTTGAGGCTCCATATAATAATAGTCCATTAAGACCAAGATAAAACTGTTATATGACGGGAAACCTATCTGATATTGTGTATTTACGATTATAAGTTTTTCTGTTGATCCAAAATTTGTTGAAAAAAGTTTATTTTTAGTAATCTAGTTAATCGGTGCAAGTGCACCGAACGAACTTTAGTTAAGTACATTTCCGCACCAACCTCAGGGGGCGCTAGTTTATCGGTGAAAGTGCACCCAAAGAATTTAGTTAGGTATATTTCCGCACCACACTCTGGGGGGCGCTAGTTGTTCGGTGCAAGTTCACCCAACGAACTTTAGTTAAGTACATTTCCGCACCAACCTTAGGGGGCGCTAGTTTATCGGTGAAAGTGCACCCAAAGAATTTAGTTAGGTATATTTCCGCACCACACTCTGGGGGGCGCTAGTTGTTCGGTGCAAGTTCACCCAACGAACTTTAGTTAAGTACATTTCCGCACCATCGTCAGAGGGCACTAGTTTATCGGTGCAATGGCGAGAGGGGACGGAAACGCACGATATCTACGGTATTCCAACCCCTCGGAGACCACGAAACAAGCATTCTGAATTTAACATTTTAATGTACAAAATAATAGTTTTCCCTATATTAAACAAGTCGCTAAAGTAAACTAAAGGAATGCTGATGCTAAAAGAATCCATTCTGCGTAACGTTTCCAAGTTTGTATCTAGATCGGGGGCAACTTAATAATCGAGTGGGCTTGAATTTAAAATTATAATTTAAGAAAATATAGTTATAAAATGTGAAAAATATATTTTGGATCATAAAAAAATTAATTAGTTTGACAAGCGCTGAATTAGAGACCGTACGAGCTCATGTCTGAAGTGGCACAAACCGGTCTAGGTTGTCAGGACAGAATAGGCGAATTAAATCTTTTTTTCATGTTTCAAAAGCATACTGCACGACAATGCTATTATACTACTCCGTCTCCGATGCGAAAGTGTCAAACGATTTAATGACGGATATGATCACTCGAGACACTCCTTTTGAGCGTGCGATTACGTGGAATCGTTTTCAGGTTAATAACAGTTATTAGGAAGGACACGACTGAATAATAAAAGGGGGATAATGACAAGGGACAGATGTAAATTTTATTAACAACGGTGGGTCAATTCGTAAAATAACTGACGTTTATTTGGGTTAAATATGGTCAGAAATCGGTCTCAGCTATGAACGGGAGTCTGAAGGTAGAAAAAATATTTTCTATTACGTTTTAATGTCCCCGTTATTATACTTGCACTTTAAAGAAAAGGTAGGAAAACGAAAATTTTTGAAATTTCCAAAATGTTCCCGGATTTGACCCCTACTCCGTCATTAACTGTCCCCTGGTGGAGATAAACTCGCCCTAATAAAGGAAAGTCGAGAAATCTCAAATTTCTGAAATTTCCCGGAATGACAAGACGATGGATTAGAATGACATGAATTAATGACAGCTCAATTCTTGTTTTTAGTCGATTCTCTCTTGCGGTTCGTCAGAGTGAAAGTTCAGCTTTCTTGCTGGCCGGCATTTAAGTACAGACAGAGAAAACTGTGCCATAATGGGAGATTCTTCCCCCATAGCCCGATGGAGGCTTTGTAGCGTAGAGAATCAGACATTGTCAAGCTATAAATAACAGGATAAAGAAATGAATTCAATTAAAAAATATAATAAAAAGCGCTATCATTCTGTCGCATCGGATAGTTAATTAAGTTTTGTTGGAACTGGCCATCTGTGCAGCAATCTGTTTGTTTGCAATTTTAAAAATACCTATTAATCAAGTGATATGTCTCGCTCTCAACAAATTATGAAACGTGTACATTATTTATTATTAATAAAATAAAATTTGTAAATTGTTTTCAGGAATCAGGGCTAATGGTGAATTATGTTACGGAATTACAGAATGTTCCCTTTCTAGACCTAATTATTCTGCGTCAATTAACGTGGTGTCCCGTGTAAAAAGTAGACAATTTTTTTCTATGTTCGAAATGTTCTATGGCATCATGTTGTCGTCCATTCGAGAACAAGGTTCTCGAGAGATATATTAATTCAACTTTATATGTTGAATCGAATTTGGATATTCTGGATCATTCCGGAACTTATCTAATGTCACTTTGCTGTTTTTGTGTGAATGTTTTCATTCCATCGTTAGTAGCTCTGACTAAAATTGTGTGATCGATTAAGTGGGCGATGAGAGGCTGTACAGTAACATTTCGGAGGGATCCTTCCGCAATGTTTACCAATGATGATTAGTTTAACATACCTGTTTTGTTGGGTTGGAATACCGTAGATTTGTGTTTCTGTCTCCTCTCGCCGGTTCGGCCTCTTGCCAGACCGGTTTCGGCCGCTCGCCATCTTCAGTAGCGGTGTCAGTCGCAGTTGGCACTTTGGATGTTTTTCGGGCATCTCTGTCACTTGTACTCTGACACGTCGCAAGTGTGGCTGAGACCGCTACTGAAGATGGCGAGCGGCCGCAACCGGTCTAGCATATATATATATATATATATATATATATATATATATATATATATATATATCCGAAATCAGAGATAATAAACCCAGAATAATTATTGTATTTAAATGAGACACCGCATTGTTTCCCAGTTCGAAGAATCGCTTTCGGAGTTACGCCCGGACGGAATGAATTAAATTTTTAATAATAATCGGAATAAGCCGACAACGTTTGTTAGATTGTGTCATGGCGACGCCTATGTTCCTCTCCCTCCCCCTTCCGAGTGGCTGTCACTATAAAACTGGTAAGTGGGAGGGCTCAGAAGTAGACCCAGAGACGGAACAGTCGCAGACCGACCATGAGACCGACACAGCTGCTTTTCGCCGCGCTCCTCCTCGTATTCATCGCCCTACCAGGTGAAAATATTTAAATATTTATTTCATATTTCAATATCTCAAAGCGTCAGTCGAATACATTTGAAAGTAGGACGGGTCAGGACCAATAGAATATTACACGCGTTTACCAACTCGTGTCATAAATTTTAACCGGTTTCAGTCTTAAAATAATACCGAAACTGGATTATGATAGCACGAACTATAGTGTAGAACACTGCACTATTTCAATATAGTTCATTCTTAAATCTGAAGTCAATTCGATGAAAGCGCACAGTTTAATTTATCCCACTTCTATAGCAGGAAGTTTTCTAGGTTTGTACTTCATCATTCATCCTAATTCAAAAGTGACTGTATCTTGTGTACAGACTTCGAAATTACACGAACACTTTTTTTATTTCGGAATCTTACACGCTCAGTTCATTTTAATTTTGAATTGAAGCGCCCAACAGCGCGCTTTGTCCGAAATGTCCGAAAATTTAATTGTTTTAACCCTCTATGGGCCTGTGTAACCTTTGTCACATTTCAATTGATCGAGATTTTACCAAATAATTATAGATTTTTTCGTGGGATGGCGCATAAATCTTAATCCTATAACGTTGTCAAGATATCAATATCAATTTTTTTTCATTTGCATATATAGGTTTATAATTGATGATTTTTCGTTCCCCCAATTTTTTTTGGATATTGAAATAAAAATTCGGCCCGTAGAGGGTTAAATTCGGCAAATTTGATGTAAGTTTAATTGAATCAAACATGTAGTAAGACAGTTCTCAACCGACAGTGGGTTCGTTCAACGCCGCGAGGTCGAGAAGCCGTTAGGCGCAGCGAATATTTATAAAAGGTTTCCAACTGTTAAAAATATTTTTTAATTCATATAAAACCAAGAGTACGACCAGGGACAATGGAACGAAACGCTCGGTTTTTATGCTGTTGCACAATTCGTCCGGTTTTCGCGTAAACCTTTTTTTCTGCGACGATTATCGGGATGTTCGCATGAAATTGCGTTGTCCGACGAACATGCGTCACGATTAATTGCGTTCAAGTATCGACAGATATCCTATCAATAATATTATCGTGGACGAGACAAACATGAGGGGGAACCGGTGCTAATTTGCCCAGAACTGGAGTCGACCCACGTGAATGAGTCGCTGAGTCATTAATTTATTGCTTCCGGACCGACTGACTGAATGACTACATTTTCCCTTTTTAGTTTCGAGGCTTAAATATTTTTTTTTTATATAAAAATTTCGGTATGTCAGCGGTGATTTTTAGTTCATTCACACGTCTGGCTGGCACGAGTGTTATGCGAGGTCTGCTGAAAAAGTGTGGCGAATTTTGGGTTTTTTTTCAAAAATTATATATTTATTTTGTCCCCTTCAAAGTAATCCCAGCAGGTATTATACACTTGTGCCAACGTTTTTTCCAATCCTCAAAGCACTTCGAAAAATAATTTTTTGTGATCTTGTTAAGCTCCATCTTCGATGCCGTTTTTATCTCAATTGTAGCGTAGCGTCGTCCTTTCATGTGCCTTTTCAGTTTTGGGAACAAGAAAAAGTCACAGGTAAAAATCGAAGACGAACCAAAAAACCTGCAAGAAAAGCGGTTTTAAAAGATTAACTGAACATTCACAACGGCTGAAATTGTCGGCATAAGTGAGATACGTGTTTACAAACTTGTAGCCTCATACAAAATACCGTATATTGAATACACTTATTTTGCGGAAATCTAATATTCGTGATACTTTTTGAACAGACCTCGTATGTACACACGCCACCAAGTATTACATATCTTTCCTGTATTAATAATACAGGCTGCCTAACCATTGAATTCTAACATTGCTAATTGCACGAGATGATTACAAAGAAGCGCATTGTTGAATAATAAATACGTATTTAATTGGTTAAAAATAATCATTTCTATTTACAAACGTAGATGAACAGTTGGCGAGCTATGCGAATGGGAGTACACGTGACTTTCGAAAACGCGGTTACCAGGGTTATCACTCTCAGCCGAGAGTTATCAGCGTCAGTTCCCCCCTCCCGGATGGGAAATTGCAGTTTCTCTGATAACCTTAAAGATAATGAACTTTAATCTGCTAAAAAAGGATGCAAACAGTACTCGTGTTTTGATTCTCCAGACCGGGGCCCAGGGTCTTTGCCGACCTCTGGACTTAAATATATTCCTTAGAAACAGAAATAACTAGTTTATCATACCTGTTTTGTGGTCTGCGAGGGGTTGGAATACCGTAGATTTGTTGTGTTTCTGTCTCCTCTCGCTGGTTTGGTCTCTTGCCAGCCGGTCTAGCAAAAGACCGAACCAGCGAGAGGAGACAGAA
Organism: Lethocerus indicus; assembly: GCA_019843655.1. NCBI lineage: Eukaryota > Metazoa > Arthropoda > Insecta > Hemiptera > Belostomatidae > Lethocerus > Lethocerus indicus. Next base: position 8,534,623 of record JACDQD010000011.1, read on the forward strand.
AAACAACAGATCTACTGAAATAGAAACGAAATAAGCCATAAGTTTCTCAAAGCAGCGCACCTGAGGCTGACAGTGCGGGAAACGCTTGTACCTGAGCCGACTTTCTCCACAATTTATGAAATTAAGCCCGGTCGAGGCCACATTCCTTTCTCAAAGGGACATAAGAGTATAAAGTGATGCTCAGTATGACAAAATCTGATTTCACTAATCACTAAAAAATAAAATTGATGCCGTAAAATGGCACCAACGGAATCGTAATTATAAGTAAAACATAATTAATAGTAAAAACGGAAAAATAATAATCCTGGCCGAGATATGCGGGGGAGAAATTAGTCAAGAATTGAAGGTTAAAAAACGACTGGCAGTATTCAGGGCGAAAATTTCACAAAGAATGGACTAAAATATTTGGAATGTTTATTCCAATGAACATTAAATCCTGAAGAAAAACGACTGTCTATATATTACTTATACAATAAAAAATATTGCAGATACACCTGTAATATATGCCAGATAGTTATTATAATGCCAATATGTATAGTTTGTTCTACTGTATGTAACCAATTAGATACCATCTCGTCCTCAAGGGTACAACGCGTTCTCGACCAGAATAGCAGTTGTTCGGTTAATTAAATCTGTCCTTTCCAATAAAATCTTGCTTTCGTCCGATACGGCTGTTATAACGGTGTTCGGGACTGATTATAATATAAATTTATATTTTCTAAACGAGTTAAATTTTCGTTCCAGGCGGGGAGTGCAGGTGCCAGCCGGGAAGTGAGCGTATGCGCGGCTGCGTCTACTGCAGGTGTATGCCCAACGAGAGGGAGAGCTGCGCGCCGACCGAGGCCTGCAGGCAGACGAGGCCCCGCCAAGGTGACAGAGGTCAGTTTACAACCTTGAAATCCACTGAAGCCATCTTCAGTGGGGCATCTAAATCTACGGTATATATTTATATATATAAATGTGTAAGTTAAGAAAGGTTTCGAAGGTGTTGAGGCGCCCATCCGATCCAGTTTCGCGGTTGTAAAAGATTTATCCGTAAAATTGATATTTTTGGCCAACAGAATTCATTCGCGTCTATCGGGCCTTTCTTGTTCTTGGAATCTTTCGGATTTTTTTGTTTCAAAAATAGGAAAACTATAAAAAATATTCAGTACAAGTTGTAATCCTTTTTGCAGCCTACAAGAAGGTTTACAAAAGAGATGAGACGACATATTTTTTTTTAAAATTAAACCTTCCTAATATACAGAGGGTTGAAAAAAATGTATCCACTGTTTAACAGTCCACAACTTGCTAACTAATTGACGGAGTTGTCTCATTTTTGGCGAAAGTGTAGCTTAAAGTCCAACTTAAAGATATCACTGTAGGTGTTCGAAAAAATCCGAAAAAATCCGATTGAATTCCAAGAACAAGAAAGGCCCGATAGACGCGAGTGAATTTTGTTGGCCAAAAATATCAATTTTACTGGATCGGATGGGCGCCTCAACACCTTCGAAACCTTTCTTAACTTACACATATTTATATACCGTAGATTTAGATGCCCCACTGAAGATGGCTTCTTCTGTGATACGGCTCTGGCCGTAAGACCAAAACCGGTTAGAGGAGACAGAAGAACGCGAAATCTTGGCACTTTGGACGTTTTTCGGGCATCCCCACCGCACTGCCACTGTCACTTGGACTGTGTCCTGTACACTTGTACAGTGACACATCCACAAGTGCCAAAAGTTACTGACACCGCTATTGAAGTTGGCGAACGGCCGAAACAGTTCTGGCCGTAAGACCAAAACCGGTTAGAGGAGACAGAAGAAAACGCGAAATCTACGGTATTCTAACCCCTCGCGGGCCTGAAAATATTCATTGCCTATTTAAGGATATTTACCTATCAATGTTTAGTTAGTTATTAACCCGCTATGTATAATAAGATGAAGTGGATGCAAGCTGCCATACTTAAGTTGTTGAGTCCACTTCATAGAATTTTCCTGTCCTTGGGGTCTATATAGGGGAGTTGGATCTCTTCTAATCTAATATATATAATTCTGCTGTATATGGATATATATTTAAAACTGCAATTGTTTTTTTTTCGTTTCAGCCTGCAGCCCAGGACACGTTTTGAACACGAAGTGTCGCCAGTGCATCTGCCAGGAGGACGGCAAGTACCAGTGCCGCAAGGTCTGCAACTTCGAGGTACAGAGGGACCCGACTTCGTCCAAGCCGAACTTCGATCTGGACGACAGGATGGGGGGCTTCAACAACGACGAACGGCTCTGGGAACAGAAGGAAATATTATTCGTCCCTTAGACCCGCACCATTGGCCGTTGTGCTTAAGACGCGCGGGCTTTCCCCCCCTAACCAGTATTAACAAAAATATAAAGTCGAATAAGGATGATTCCATCCGATTTATATAAGTCATATTTTAATTTAAGTCAAAAGAATATAACAACATTCTCATTCATTCGTTGTAAATTTATTAATTATATAATATAATATTATTAGTGCTAAAATAAACGGATCAGTGTGTAAACACTTATTAATAAATGATGACTAGTACAATGGTTAAGTAAAATTTCAATTTAATATTAAGATATGATTATTTAGTATTAAGAGATGATATTGGCATTTAAAAACGTGTTAATAAATTAAAATAAAACCAAATCAATTTACTGCTTAATTTTTTCACCGACCTCCCGTATTATGTGTATTGCTGAGAATTTAATGTCTTCAGGTTTACACACAGTAGCATTACACCAACAATATAATTAAACAATTACGAAGCAATTATGAAGAGAATAGGTTTTCTGGTGCAGGGAATTATAGATTTATAATACTACTTATTCAGTTGAAAATTAAAAAAAAATTTATTTCATATCTTCAAACGTGCGTCGGGGTTCGTTTCGATATATCGTATGAGAAATAATCCAATCCGATATAAAACTAAATACTAAATAAACATCTTCACGGGTCTTCTAACTTTAGAGTGTCAATGTTGTATAAGCTCACGGGCAATTGGCAATTATAACGGAGGCACATTATAACGGACACAGGCCGCGAAGTCTTAGCAAAGAAGTCACGGGTGAATAACCTCGGGCAACCCATCGTACTTTGTTTTGTTTTTTTGAGCGGCATTACAGCATCAACCACGCCTTCCCCGTTTAAGGCCTCTCATTGTGCGCTCTAACGCATTTTTCGAGTTGAAATGTTTCGAAAATCTAGTCCTTTTTGTCGGAGACTGAACGAAAATTATATTCGGATTTTCGTCACAACATCGATCATCCGATTCTAAGTGTTTTAAAGTGTAATAATTAAATAAAACTTGTAAACAATATTTTCCCCAAAACGTTCACCTCGATCCAAAATATTCGATGATAAAAAACTTTTAAATTTATATTTATCAGTATTTTAATACTAATAATACCAATAAATGATATAGTGCCGTAGGTTTGTTGGTTTGGTCTTTTGCTAGACCGGTTTCGGCTGCTCGCCATCTCCAGTAGCGGTGTTACTCAATGTTGGCACTTTGGATGTTTTTCGGGCATCCTCACTGCACTGTCACTGTCCCTTGTACTGTCAGTACGACACAACTGACTAAAAACCGCTACTGAAGATGGTGAGCGGCCGAAACCGGTCTAGCAAAAGACCAAACCGGCGAAAGGAGACAGAAGCACAACAAACCTACGGTATTCCGACACCTCGCAGACCACAAAACAGGCATGTCAAACTAATAATACAGTGCTCTAACAGTGCCCATAAAATCACTCTCATTATTTATGGGCATCTCGCCACTTCTGTTCGAGAGCGGTGGATTTATTATCGGACCTGAAATAGGACGCAGTATGCTCAGGAACAGTTCGTATTGTAATTTGCACGCACAGAAAAAGAAAAATAGGCATTATTTAAAATGATACAAGTACAGTTTGAGTTAAAGGCAAAAAGGCCGTATTTCCGGAACCTTATTTCAAATATAAACTGTTAAGTGTGGGTCATGACCTAAAAGTCCCATTCGTTCGAGAATTAGCAGCTTCCCGGTATAAATCCTTCCATTCCAAATTATCCCTTCATTCCAATTCGACAACTTTCCTCGCTTCACCTTCCCGAAAATCCCTTGCTAAATAAAGCGGAGATGGCCATGCGATTTCCTTACGACCTGAGTAAGGGCAGGAGCGGGAGTACCATCATTGGGTGGCTTCTCCTTCAAGGGTTCATTGAGTGAGTGTACAATTTGAGCACTGTCACTAGATACAATCTAAAAAAAAAATTGTAGCTGTGACTATACCGATAAAAGAAAAAAAAATGTGGGTTGATAGTGAACGCCCGGCCGGTATGCAGACCCGTACAACCGGGACGTATTGCGGGTTGCCGACCCCGTGCGCCCGACACTTTATAACCGCCCGGTCCCCTGCTGCTGCCAAACGGGCGCTTCGGCAACCTACTCTCGGTTGGTTTCAATTCTTCAGTCCAGTTCTGTTCTCCTGTTACACTAACTCCGCCAGTTACTTGGGATTCTCTACGTGTTACCTCGCCCTCCTTCTTACTTGATTACTTACTTAACCTGCTTACAGTAACAGCCGCTACGAAACGAGGACACAGCACCTACCTGAGAGCATTTGCGCTGGAAAGAAAACAATTCGAATAAGGCAATTGGAAGGTATAGTACAGTAATTTTCATCCAATTGTTAAATTTAATTATTTAAATGAGTTAATAAATAATACAATAAATTTATGCGATATTTTGGACATGTCGCCACTGATCATGCCCAATATCCTATTTTCTTCAAGAAAACAGAAAAATTTGATGCAATTAAAAGTTTATTCCCCTTGGGTGTTTAATTCGTTTTAGAATTTATTTTATAATAAAATTAATGCGCAAAAATATTGCGCGAAAAAAAATTTTCTATTGACAGAAAACTGCCCCAATTTTTGAATTGTGTTAAAAAATTCAAAACAGTAAAAAATAAAGAAAACAGTTATCGACCTTCCACATGAGTAAACACAGCATTTAATACAATGGTAAGCCCATTTTCATTTGGGATTTCCTTGTTTTGTCGCCTCAAAATATAACTTCATAGGTATTCTGAAGGAATTCAGGATTATTTGAATGATTAATTTTGCCGTAGATTTGTTGTCTTCTTGGCGACTTTCATGAAGATGGCGAGCGGCCGAAACCGGTCTAACAAAAGACCGAACAAGCGAGAGGAGACAGAAACACAACAAATCTACGGTATTCCAATCGCAAACACAGCAGGTATGTTAAACTGATTAATTTCGCCGTTATTAATAGTATTTGCCCCAGAATATTTGAGCCGTTCAGCGAGATCTCAAACCTCAAGTAATAAAATTCTACAAGAGGAAGTCCATGCTTCTTCTTCCTCCTGTTTGGTTGAGAGCTCAAAATGTAAAAACAAAAATGCACTGCTCCGTATATTCGTTTTCGAATTGGCTGCTGGGCGGTTATTTTCGTTCCAAATGGTTGACTGAGGGATAATAAAGATTTACGAGGAAATCTTCCGCGTTCGCAGCGTTGGGACGTCGCAATTATGTTTTAATGGTCTCAACTCGTTTTGTGTGCAAGGTGCGGAAGAAGCAAGGACGTACTGTTGACTCCGAATCAATGCTGGGATTCCAAGAAAAGCTCGTATTTCCCCGACCTCTCGAAAAAAACAAAAAAAAACCAACACCCGAGACGACTTTCACGCCGAGCCTTACAAATACTGCTTAATAGTTTCCAGGAAAAATTATCTGTCTCTCTCTCTCTCTCTCTCTCTCTCTCTCTCTCTCTCTCTCTCTCTCTCTCTCTCTGCAAATTACTGCACCATTGACTCAATGCAAAATAGGCCCACTTTCGCGACCGATTTCAGACCCCGTTCGAAGCCAAATATTAACGGGTTCGGTACCCGTTAAAAGGATTTACGCCCCAGATTAAGGTTTATACGCCTCTTGTCTTCACTTAATCTAGTTCAAGATACCCCTGCCTGTCTTTTCCTACGTAATATTTATTTCCCAAAGCTGGAGGCGATTTTGTAGAAATACATAAAAACGGCAAGCTCAACGGAGACGTGTGTTTCTAATACTGGCAGAGTTTGGTTCGCGGTAATAAGGGGACGGACAGTCGGGACCCTGATGACGGAACCGGTAACAGTTCCGAAACGTCGGAAGCAGCGAGAGGGTGCCCACGCGGGTGGTTTCCGAATACAGGAAAATTCCAAGAAGAGCGGGGGTCACAACCCCCGTTCTAATTAAGAGTGGAAATATTCAAAAAACTGTTACGAAACGGCATACGCCGTTTAATCGAATACCTGCAGACCGAAAGAGAATAATAACATTCTCAAATACTGAGAAGAGAACAACGAAAGAATGGAAAAAACAAAATGCTACATAACGTTATGTATAGGTGCAGCGCTAATTGACTGAGCACACAATGACGTCAATTATCGCTATTGTTAGGAAGAAATGAAATATACCTTGTAATTTTGTTCGAAGAAAATCAGACTTTTCTTAAACTGCTCGGGTCGACCAAGTGAAAAAGTTTTTTTATTGAATACCTGTTTTGTGGTCTGCGAGGGGTTGGAATACCGTACATTTCGCGTGTTTCTAGTTTCCTCTCGCTGGTTCGGTCTTTTGCTAAACCGGTTTCGGCTGCTCGCCATCTTCAGTGTTAGTCACAGCGGCACTTTGGATTTTTTTTGGGCATGTGACAGTACAAGTGGCAGCGATAGTGCAGTGAACGTCCAAATAGTAAAAGACCAAACCAGCGAGAGGAGACAGAAACACACGAAATCTACGGTATTAACAGCTTTTAATAAACAAGGGTGGATCCTGCTCCTTCGGTGTGCTAGCCTGATGCTGTACTTTTTTTGAATTTGGATAAACAATCATTATTTGCTAAAAAATAAAGCAATTTCGGACAATTTATATGAGTAGAAGATGTTTTTTAAGAAACGGCGGTAATGCAGACGCAAATAATCGCTCAGAATCGGATAATATTTTATACTGAAATTCAAGGCGGTCTTTTGGTTCGCCAAGGTCACCGAATCATAGTAGATGAGAACAGCCATCACCGCTATAACGGGCGTATGACAACGCTTTATTATCGAATCAAGTTTTACTTCGAGTACCATCAGGTTCGTGAGTTGAAAAGCGCAAACTCCTCAACTGGGTATAAACGTTCAGGTTGGAGTGTACGAGAGGTGTGCCACGAGAGAGAGAGAGAGAGAGAGAGAGAGAGAGAGAGAGAGAGAGAGAGAGAGAGAGAGATCTTCTCCTCCACTCTATTATTTGGCTTCGGTTTGGACCTGTTTGACCTCCTGGCGGCTTCAGCAAATAGCAAACATGACGGCGGGCCATCCTTTCTGCGCTCTCCCTACTATATAACTAAAACCTTCAGTTTAAAATAAGTAAGTTCACTACGGAGGATTATTCTCATTTCAGTACATTGATTGCAACTAATTTCAATATAGAAGTTATATAGAAGTATATAAAAAATGATCCAACAACGAGATTGAATTTGATAGCGCCCTCTTTTCGAAGCATCATCTTATCCTGCAGTTAAAATTGTATTCGAACTTTAATTATAGCATTCAATTACAAGTGGGAATAAGGCCAATATATCCGAACCCGCAAAGTTATGAGGGGCTCAGATTTTTCAATGAGTGGAAACATTTTATAAGAGATATTGACGATTTTAATATCGGAAATTCTCAGAGGTCAGCGAGAAAAGGAGTAGTGGGAACCTATCCGGATTTCCTATATTATATGAGGCCGCACGCCATCTTCAGTTGCATCCAAAGTGACTGACACCGCTACTGAAGATGCCGAACCGGTCTAGCAAAAGACCAAAACAGTGAGAGGAGACAGAAACACTCGAAACCCCTCGCAGACCACCAATCAGGTATTCTAAACTCGTTATTGTAATCTTATTATCCTTATATTATTAATTTTCAGCTACGATTGCTACATTCAATTAAAGCCTAAAGAAAAACATATTTCATGCGGTCTGAGCTACCGTCGAACGTACTACTGCGGCTTTTTATGATTGTATTGGGTCGACAACTAAGTAATTGCGGATTTCACCAACAAGTGGCGTTGTACATATTTTTAAGTACGTCATCTTTGCACAGACAAGCCGCAGATGGTTTCGAATAAGATACATTCAGCTTCTCGGCAATGTCCCTTGTCGAACTATGGCGATCCGAATCAATAATGGCCTTTATTCGGTCATCATCGACCTCCACCGGACGTCCTGAGCGCTCCTCGTCTTTTAATGAAAAATCCCCCGACCGGAATTTTGCGAACCGGTACTGACACTGCCCTTCTTTTAAGGCTTCATCGCCGTACACGTCGTACAACTTTTTATGAGCCTGCGGGGCATTAACACCTTTGCGAAAATAAATAAGCAAAATGTGACGGAAATGCTCACTTCGGTTCACCGTGTTTTAGCTTTTATACACACACACATACAATTCAACTGGTCAATGTAATTTTGATACCGAATGTTTCAAAAAGGACCAAATAACCTGTGAAAGAATCTTATCTGTGCAAAGATGTTGACGTACTTAAAAATGCGTACAACTTGGTGAAATCCGCAATTACTTAGTTGTCAACCGAATATTAATAATTCTCAAGTAATTTTCTCAGGGTAAAGTTATATTATGAAACGGGTGAACGTCGTCGAATTTTTTATTTCTTGCCCTTCTGAACGACCCGAGAGGGAGGTCCGCCGACCTTCAGAGCGGGCACCATGAACAATGGGCCACTCTTGTACAATGGGATGGATGGTAGTGACGCTAACTGATGAACGTCTTTAGCCGGCGGAGGCCTCATCCACCCGCTCCCACCACCGCCCACTCATCCATCACGTGCTCCTCGCCGCTGTCTATATATACAGACGGTCGCAGTCTAGTCGCAGGCATAACGCCGGACTAACGTCAAGATGAGAGCCCTACTGGTCCTGTTTTTCGCCGCAGCAGTATTGGCAGGTACGTTGCGGTAGTATATCAGGTATATAAGTACCCGTAGTAGTATATACGATGGGGGAGACAAACTCAAAATCTGGTCAAAGCAAAACCGTGTACAGAAATTCGTATTTGTAGAAAGTTTGTTATACGGACGAAACAATCTCTAGTAGTTTACAATTTACAAATGTATGTATACGTACAGGATATTTTTTATAATATTTGTACTCATGGTTACCTGCATACAGGTGCTTATTTAAATAAATGTTTATATAACTACGATTTACCTAAAATATTTAATTTTTTTCAGTACCATACTAATGTATACAGAAACAAGACTTCACTAAAATTCCAGCGTCCATTTTTTTGTTCCAATAATCTTAATGATTTATGTATTCATATCATAGATATTATAATCTTCACAAAAATACAATATTAAATCTCATATAAGGTCTTGAGCTAGACCTGTTTCCACTTTCCAGCTCTAGTATGGGTTACAAATTAGGCGTCCCGCCAGCACTGTCACTTAATTTCTCAGTTAATGCCGCATGTTGCATTTGGATGTACATTCGGAATAAATTTGGAGCGGGGTAGAAATTGTGGGAACGCGGTCGTCCAAAGTCATTTATTCGGGAAACTATAAATTAACGCCTCCTCCGCATAACGAGTTTGACTCAGACTCGCCAATTAGTAAGTACACACTGAGTTGGTCAAATCTGAGAAACATCCGTCCGAACCGCTGTCGGTCTTCAACCGGATACCGGTTTCAACCTAGATCACTCTTCGGGCTCCAATTTAGGGCGAAAATATTCCTCTCTAAACTTCTGCCAATCTCCAAACATCATTCCGGCCATTGCAAAACAATAACGTACTAGCAGAGTAGTAATTTGTTGCTGTCCGATAAGCATTGTTGAATAATTCCAATCTCCCCGTTTTCGCCGGTGAAAAATTTCCGAAAACTGAAATTTAAACAGCCATTATAACTCGTCGTATTTGAACATTATTGGCGCAAAGTTGAAAATTTGCCTCATTTTATGTTGAACTTATTGTATTAAAACCTGTCTCAGTTCAGATGTAAAACAAAGTTTATTTACTTTGTTACTTCGCGACCTTCGATTTGTTATTTTCCAACGTTTTGTGTTGTTGTCATGGAAAAGTTTTAAACATTGTCTCGCGAAATTCCTTTTTCGAGTAACACTGCGATTGTTCTTCAGATAAAAATTTCTGTATTTATATTATAAGTCGGCGAATAATAAAAAAAAAATAAATAAATTGTTATTTATTATATATAAAAATATTATTTTAATAAAAAAAAGGGGGGGAAACTAGTGGGTTTCTCCTCTAATTGTAGACTATTGTAGCTAGTGATTTCATCAATGTTGCTTATTGTATAATTTTACAGTTGTAACAATAAAAGAGACAAAAAAAAAAATAATACAGCTTTTTTCGTGAAATGGCGCATAAATCTTAATCCTATAACGTTGTCAAGACAACCAATATCAATATCAATTTTTTTTCATTTTCATATATAGGTTTATAATTGCCGATTTTTTGTCCCCCCAATTTTTTTGTATTTAAAATAAAAATTCGGCCCATAGAGGGTTAATTATTATGCGGTTATGGAATTGCACGGAAGAAATATATCCGAAAGCTGGCTGACGATCTCCGCCTTTCTTCATAGTTCGATTTATGACCAGCTCAAATGATGAACTCGTTATTGTAACCTTATCGTAGTAATTTATCGAAATTTAAGAATTTCCTTATGCGTCCTATTTCAATCGTTCGAATCTATTTTATGGTTTTACGCCAAACGGTGTCGAGCCATATCTGAGACCGCCCACATGTTTAAGTCAGCCCACAGTTCCACGTATCGATAAACCCCTGACCTGCTCGATTGGGTAGTTCGATTAAATTTTTTTAATATACATAGCCTCGCTCAATGAAGACCTAGTTTCGTACAAAATTATCGGATCAATAAATAAAATAAATAATTTATTCGGAACGTCATTCTCCGTTTGGCCAGATTGCGACGGTGTCGTTTTTTTTTGTCGATGATTACGAAGCATTTGATTGATTATTCATGTAATAAACTGACAGTGCTTAGTGGGACGAAGCCAACCGCTTCAGGCGATGACGTCTAACGCCGATAAGTGTTTTTGAAATTTCGAAGCCATAATTAGGAAATTCTTTTTTTTTATACAGCGATCTTTATAGTGGCCAAAAGATTAGGTAGAACCTTGTTCTGACCCGAGGCTGCGTTCGCGGCCAAACAGTTGGGCAAGGTTCAAGGCCCGCCACTACATTTTGAAATGAATGTTTCTCTGCGAAGATTAAGTTTATCCGTATTTTCATTTGCTAAAGTCCCAGCCTAGAGACCTACTTGATACGTAGGCGTAATCATTACCTACTTGTAAATGTGTAAAAGTGAACACAAATTGGGCGACTTATAATTCCCACAACGTCCTAATTACTGTAGATTTCGTGTGTTTCTGACTCCTCTCGCTGGTTTGGTCTTTTGCTAGACCGGTTTCGGCCGCTCGCCATCTTCAGTAGCGGTGTTAGTCACTTTGGCATGTTTTTGAGCGTCCTCGCGGCACTATCAGTGTCACTTGTACTGTACCACGAAACAGGTATTCTAAACTTCATTCAACCAATGTTGGTTGATTGTAGAAAATAAAAAAAAGGATTAAAAAATGCAGACTTTTCTTTTAGTAAATGTTTCGTTTACAAGCTTCAGGCCTACGCCCGCTGCCGTGAAATGAACGTCTCATTTCAGTTTCAGAGGCGGCCCAAGGGCCCCTGTTGGGATGCCGTCCCGGTACCACGAAAACGGACGCCAACGGGCATAACTGCGTGTGCTCGACAAGGGCCGTGTGGAACTGTCCGCAGATAAGCCCGCCGAGGATACACAAGAGGGAAACCGAAGCGCCAACTAAAACTGAGAGTTAGTACAGTCAATTAAAATAAGGCTCCCATTCATGCATTGAACCGTTCAAAATTTTGGTGGGTATACCGTAGATTTGCCGTGTTTCCGTCTCCTCTCGCTGGTTCGGTCTTTCGCCAGACCGGTTTCGGCCGCTCGCCGTCTTCAGCAGCGGTGTTAGTCACCATCGGCACTTTGGATGTTTTTCGGCCATCCTCACTGCACTGTCACTTGTACTTTATCCAGTACACTTGTACAGTGACACATCCAAAAGTGCTAAAAGTGACTTCGGCGAGCAGCCGAAACCGGTCTGGTGAAAGACCAAAGCAGCGAGAGGAGAGAGAAACACAACAAATCTGCGGTATTCCAACCCCTTGCAGATCACCAAACAGGTATTCTTAACTCTATTATCCTTATATTATTAATTTTCAGCTACGATTGTTACATTGCTTATTATGATTGTATTAATAATTCTCAGGCTAAAGTTATATTAAAACGGGTGAACATCGTTGAAGCGCAAGTAGCGCTTGGAGGGCATGAAGTCGAGTTGAAGAGTATTTTTCATTACACTCGCGAGAGTCTTTCATTTTCTCTCGCTTGTTCGTCCCTAAGCGAAACCGGTTCCGCCGGTTTCGACTCCCGGTATAGCTCCGCCAGAAATATACCGAAATGCTGTATTAAACATCGGAGCGCAACTTCTGCCCTTATACCAGCCGACGTTTGTAAACACATGAATATTGCCGAATTCCTTTAAAAAAAAGGGACCAAAACTCCTCTGCAGCTTTAAAAATAGATTTCGTCTATTCCTTTATTTCTTTTATACAACTGTCATTGAACTGTGACGGCGTTAGGCAAGAGGGGTGGTCAAGGTCCCGACACTGGCTAATTGACCTTCGGGAGGAGATGAGTGTCCCTCCCCCATTATAAATACATCAAGCCGCTTGACCGCTAAGTCCTCTGGGGGGAAATTTTTATAATAACTTCGTCCTCGACGCGTCCGGACAACAGCTCATACCAACCTTTTGGCACGATGAAGACAGGTGCCGACCGCATGTTATATTTGTAATAAAAAAAAAATACGCGTACGATCATCAAATCCGAACTCGTTAGTAATAATACTATTTATAGTTCGAAGGCGTTAGTACGACTAAAAAATAGCATTTTTCTAGCATCAAATTAATTTTTGCCATTCAATTACGACACTCCGGAAGTATCGGTTCTAGTACAACGAGTGCGAGAGGTAATTTGAATATTCTACTGCATTCTACAATTTGCCTAAAAGTTTTTTTTTTAACTTCATTTATTGTACAATCAACTATGTGCCAGTTATAGGTACAATTGCGGTTTTGTTTGATTAGTTTCACTTGTTGGGAATGGAATTTAAGGAAGCGTGATTTTGCGACTTCGTCCACTGTTGGTATGTTGAGGTCATTATGGATTGTTCGGTTAGAAACATACCAGGGAGCATTAAGGATGGTACGAAGGACTTTTGACTGGAATGTTTTGATGCGAGCAATGTTGGATTTCTTGGCGGAACCCCATAGTTCTATTCCGTTTTAGTATGGCTTTATATATTGTCAGTTTGTTGACTATTGTAAGTTTTGATGTCCTTATCAAAAGAGGTATCAACAGTCCAAATTTACGATTTAGATCTGTTCTTTTCTTGCCTAAAAGTAATAATAATAAACTTAACTGAAGCCCGATTGAGGGATAACGAAACGTGATGGATTTTATAATGCTATATTTATCTGTTGCTAGAAATACTGTGACGGATTGTACCGCCTGAGAATTGTAACGCGTACCATATGTTCTGCCTTTCATGAAACTGCCATGACTGCAATGAATTGTATTTCGCAGAGTGCAAGCCCGGCGACGAATGGATGCAGGACTGCAACCGGTGCACTTGCCACGAGGGCGGTGCCATATGCACGAAGAGGCTTTGCGCTACAGGTCCGCTCGTCAATATCAAGACCAAGCGTGACGTGAGCCACGTGACAAGTACGCTATACTTCATCGCACTTAGTTCGACACCGACCAATACGATGAGTTTAGGCTAAGAACAAAATTCTCCAAAATTCTTGACGCGATAAGAGACCGTCCTGTTTTCCGAAGCTCGTATTTCATTTCGGGGCTTACGAGGTGTGATTTACCGCAGAGTAAAATTGACGCTTTTACAGACTGCAAGCCGGGTGACGTCTGGAAACAGGACTGCAACAGCTGCAGATGCAGCGCAGACGGAGGGGCGATCTGCACCAAGAGGCTGTGCGGCGACGAATCGAGCTACTCCATTAAGCTGTCCTCGTAATTCCTCTAAACGACAGAAATCATAGACAACAATATGTATTAATATTACTCAATTTCACTTGTTCCCATCTGTAATCAGTGTATAATGTCGATCAAAATTGGATACATTTTGAAATATATTTTTGGTAAAATGTGAAAACCTCATTTCATTCCTACCCTGTGAATAAGTGTACATAAAAAAAAGAAAATGTGAGTTTATGTAAGTTAGCGAGAGTCGAAGGGAGCTGATACCGCTACTGAAGATGTCGAGCAGACGAAACCAGAGAGAGTCATCACACAAATTTGGTCAATATTAGGTTCTGACTTCCAAATATATATGACAGACCTATCTGGTATTCTGTATTTACGACCATAAAAGTTTTCCTGTTGAAAATTAATTGGAAAATTTTATTTTTAGTAATTTAGTTAATCGGTGCAAGAGCACCCATCGAACTTTAGTTAAGTACAATTCCGCACAACCCTCAGTGGGGCGCTAGTTAATCGGTGCTAGTGCACCCAACCAACTTTAGTTAAGTACATTTCCGCACCACCCTCAGGGGGCGCTGGTTTATCTGTGCGAGTGGTTCCAACGAACTTTAGTTAAGTACATTTCCTCACCACGCTCAGGGGGGCGCTAGTTAATCGGCAGCAGTGACAGTGCAGTGAGGATGGCCAAAGTGCCACAGTGACTAGGTGGGCAGCAGAAACCCGTCTAGCAGAAGACCAACCCAGCGGGAGGAGACAGAAACACTCGAAATCTACGGTATCCCAATACCTCGCAGACCACAATACAGCTATCCTAAACTATTCGCTGTGTATTTTAAATATCACAATATTCCAATTGACCCATTGTTAAAAATTCAATACTTGTTGCGCCTTCGCTAATTTTTATTTATCGAGTGCACGATCGACAATTGAGGATAACGACATCACAATAGATCATTTAGTCCATCGCATCCGGTCGAATTTTATGTTAATTGGCCCAAGCAAGAATAGCATTGTGTTCGCCCAATTGATTGGAATTGTTTACCGCGGCACACCTGAAATTGAATATAAAACTGTCAGCTCCTGCTGGATTCGATGCATTCATGTACCGAGCAACGGATAGAGCCATGAACCGGTTTATCGTGCTATTCCTCTTCAGCGTCTGTTTGGCAGGTATATCTAGGACATAGTCAAATTTTATCCTTGTATCGAGACTAATAATTCAAATAGTACTCTTAAGCGAGCCTCAGTTTAAATGGATACCCGCGGCAATATCATGGGCCCGTGTAACTTTCAGGTCACATTTCAATTTATCGAGATTTTACCAAATAATTATAGCTTTTTTCGCGGGATTGCGCATAAATCTTAATCCTATAACGTTGTCAAGACAACCAATATCAATATCAATTTTTTTTCATTTGCATATATAATTATAAACCTATAATTGCTGATTTTTCGTTCCGCCAATTTTTTTGGATTTAAAATAAAAATTCGGCCCATAGAGGGTTAATATATAACGTAAAAAAGTTGTAGAAGTGTTTAATACCCCCTATGATGGCCAGATTTGGATTATTGGCGAAATGATAATTTAAAACGTTGTTCGAAACACTTCAAAACCTGTAGTGTTCTAAACAAGGAAGTATTGTCATATGGACCTGAGGATTACACTAAGGTCACACTACCCAGAATTTATGTTTGACATTATTTTTTCTGATTAAATTTCTGTTCCCGACAATTAGATTTGTGCCATCATTCTTTCGATCGTCTGTTTGTACTCGGTGACTCGTTCAAATGCCAGTGATAAGACCCGTGAATGTGCCTTTTTTATCGTGTATTTTATTATTAAATTAACGCTCCGGTAGACGCAGAGATGAAATTTTAATGGAGCTTATAGGACTTTTAAGGTAGGACTGGATTAAGATTAACCGCTCTGGTATGCTTCAGTCCAATCTGAGATCACCTATTTACCTTTTGGCAAAAAACTCATTTTGTTACTAATTGATAAAGTTATGTACAGTTTCATTTTTGATAATAAGTTTGATTACCACTGTAATGGCGAACGCGAATAGTTTTCATTATATTGAAGATGCCGACAATTATGGTATATTAGAGCCTAATTGATGGATTTCCCTAAGAACTTCCCCACTAAATGGATTCAGGAAAACTACTGTTTCCTATATAGTTAATAATGCAGGTACCGCAATCTCTGTTATGATGAAATTTTGCCCGTTAAGTAAAACAAAAAGTAGTTTATTTAAAGACTATCTTGTCACAGGATTAAATCGCTGAAAATATTTCGGGCCCATCCGACTAAACAGTAGCGGTGTTTTTTCTCTCTAGCGCGGATAAGCGTTTGGTGAAGCTCCGTTTCCGCGAAGCCGAACCAACCGCCTTCGTTCTATTTAGCGTACGATAACGAATACGGACGATGGAGGCGATAAATATAAACGCGATGTTAGTCAATAAAACAGTGTTGACGGTACAGCTGTTAACGAACCATAGCTTCTAACGAACAATGGCTTCAATTAGGAGTCAGACATGTCGCCGGCTCCCGGTTGCCTTCCCACCAAACTAGGATGAACGATACGAACACCGTCGTTAATTAAAGTATTGTAATAACTCTCTATTTGGACATCACCGAATACTGAAATTCGTTATTTTGAACTATATATTATATTCACGATATATAAATTTAATATTCTGACTCCGACATATTTCAAATATAGTTTTATATATTTCAAATATATTTCAAATTGAGTTTTTCAACCATACTTTTTCGATCTTGAATTGAGTTCAGTGCAATTTTCACTTCATCATTTGTCGATCGACGATCTAAAACAGCGTTAATTACCGTATGTTTGTTGGGTTTCTGTCTCCTCTCGGTGGTTTGATCTTTTGCGAGACCGGTTTCGGCCTTTCGCCATCTTCAGTAGCGGTGTTAACCACTATTGGCACTTTGGATGTTTTTCGGGCATCCTCAATTCAATGTAACTGTCACTTGTACTGTGGTTAAAGTCTTCATTATATATTTGACCATACAACTGGTCACAACTATTAGGTTCTACTTCCAAATATATGACAGGAAACCTATCCGGTATTGTGTATTTACGATCACAAACGTTTTCCTGTTGATCAAAAATATACTTGAAAGAGTTTCTGCACCACCCTTAGGGGCGCTAGTTTCGGTGCAAGTGTACCCAAGGAACTTTGGTTTTCGGGCATGTGAGAGTACAAGTGACAGAGTGATAGTACAATTGAGGATGCCCCAGAAACATCCAAAGTGCCAATAGTGGATGACACCGCTGCTGAAGATGGCGAGCGGCTGAACGGACCTACGGTATTCCAACCCCTCGGAGACCGCAAAAAGGTATGTTAAAACAGCGTCAATTGTTTCAGTCGCATTTGCGGCCAAATGTCGCGAGGGCGATGTGGAGGAGGATGAGTGCAATACCTGCGTCTGCACAGACGGCGAATTCGCCTGCACCCGGAAGCTGTGTCTGGCCCCAGCGTTAAAGTGAGGCGCCAAATCGGTGTACCAGGTTCTGAAATTCGGTTTTTACTATTCTTGTACAGTGTAGTTATACACCACGGTATCAACAACGTACTGCGTGTTGCGATGATGGGACATCGGCGACTTGTTGTCGATGTTCTATCTTCATTCCAACCGTTTCCTACATTCAACAACAGATGCATAGCGACTGACAATTATATATAACGTTATATATATTTTTCAGGGACTGGTATATATATATATATATTTTTTTTTGCAGGTCCTGAGGAGCCACAATGCGAAAAGGGCACTAAGTGGCAAGAGGACTGCAACAAGTGTTTCTGTAGCGAAACAGGCGTAGCTTTCTGCACCAAGAGGGGATGTGTGCGAAAGACGCGAAGCCCAGGTGAGATTATAACAGGTTCAGATTATAACTGAAAAAATATACATTTTTAAAAATTTAAAATAAGGTAAAATGCGTAAATAATAAGTTCGTCTCGCTCGTTTCACTATTTCGTCTCGGACAATTGATTTATTTTCCAATCCAATAGCAGTTACAATCACAAATTTTATATAAGGCACTTGGCCAGATTACTGCTGCCTGTGAATTATAAATTCCATCACCGTTTCTTTACTGTAATTAGTTTGTTTTATATAGTTTCAACCCTTTGAAATTCAGGCCATTTTCGCCACCGATAAAACGAAAATTGATAAAAATTTCAAAATACCTGTTTTGTGGTCTGCGAGGGATTGGAATACCGTATATTTCGCTCGTCTCCTCTCGCCGGTTTGGTCTTTCGCTAGACCGGTTTCGGCCGCTCGCCATCTCCAGTAGCGGTGTCAGTCCTTTTGATGTTTTGTGGGCATCCTCACTGCACTGTCACTGTCGGATGTCGGATTGTCCGTCGAAATCTCGGGAATTCGAGTCTCCGCCATATTCGATATTTAGCCCAGATCGGTTTTTTTTGTCACGAGACTTATACTTCCATATTGTTCATATTGCAGGTAGCTGCAGTCCACGAGACGAATGGATGGAGGGGGATATGCATTGCTTCTGTTCGGATATGGGCGAACCCCACTGCGTACCAAAGCAGAACTAGTAATTGGATTTAGGTACATTAATTTGAGCTGTTTACATCGTGTCAGAATAACGCAGTAACGCCAAGATAAGAATCGGTGCAAAAGTGATTTGTGTCGAAATAAATTGCGAGAATTATTTAATACGTTTTAATACAAAATATTCATGGCATGATGCTAGGAAATTTATTATAGGAAATTAATTTAATTCGCCTCGGTCTCTATATTGGGAAGATTTCGATACTGTGCACAAATAAGACTTTATAGATAAATAAAGTTAGCTATCCCGGTAACTCTAGTACGGTTTATTCTTGCCGCTATGACACACCTAAACAATGTTTGTGCAGATTGTGTTGTCCGTTTATTATGTTGTTCATGCTAAAAATGTTCAATGTTTCAGGAGAACACCGTGGAACTACACCGGACTGTTGGGACTGTACTAACGCATGTGACTGCGTAAAATTCTGAATAAATAATTGAAACACGAAATTCTAAAATGTACGCCCAGCATTTTATTCATATCCCTTTCCCGACGCCGGCCACAGTTATAAATATTTGTGTACGCTTTTGTTGCATCTCGGTTTGCGATCGGAATGTTGTCAATGGAAATGGTTCAGAGAATTTAGACTCTAAAGGACAGAAATAATAGACAAAATTGTATTTAATATTACTCAAGTTTACTTGTTCCAATCTGTAATCACAGTATAATGTACAAATTTGGCCAATATTAGGTTCGGACTTCCAAATATATAACGGGAAACCTATCCGGTATTGTGTATTTACGATCATAAATGTTATCCTGTTGAAAATTTCTTGAAAAAAGTTTATTTTTAGTAATATACTTAATGGGTGCGAGTGCACCCATCGAACTTTAGTTAAGTACATTTCCGCACCACCCTCAGGGGGCGCTAGTTTATTTGTGCGAGTGGTCCCAACGAACTTTAGTTAAGTACATTTCCGCACCACCCTCAGGGGGCGCTAGTTTATTTGTGCGAGTGGTCCCAACGAACTTTAGTTAAGTACATTTCCGCACCACACTCAGGGGGGCGCTAGTTTATCTGTGCAAGTGGTTCCAACGAACTTTAGTTAAGTACTTTTCCTCACCACGCTCAGGGGTGTGCTGGTTAATCGGTGCAGGTGACAGTGACAGTGCAGTGAGGATGGCCAAAGTGCCACAGTGACTAGGTGGGCAGCAGAAACCCGTCTAGCAGAAGACCAATCCAGCGGGAGGAGACAGAAACACTCGAAATCTACGGTATCCCAATACCTCGCAGACCACAATACAGCTTTCCTAAACTATTCGCTGCGTATTTTTAATATCACAATATTCCAATTTACCCATTGTTAAAAATGCAATACTTGTTGCGCCTTCGCTAATTATTATTTATCGATTGCACCATCGACAATTGAGGATAACGACATCACAATAGATCATTTAGTCCAGCGCATCCGGTCGAGTTTTATGTTAATTGGCCCAAGCAAGAATAGCATTGTGTTCGCCCAATTGATTGGAATTGTTTACCGCGGCACACCTGAAATTGAATATAAAACTGTCAGCTCCTGCTGGATTCGATGCATTCATGTACCGAGCAACGGGTAGAGCCATGAACCGGTTTATCGTGCTATTCCTCTTCAGCGTCTGTTTGGCAGGTATACCTAGGACATAGTCAAATTTTATCCTTGTATCGAGACTAATAATTCAAATAGTACTCTTAAGCGAGCCTCAGTTTAAATGGATAACCGCGGCAATGACATTTAACCCTCTATAGGCCCCTGTAACTTTCAGGTCACATTTCAATTTATCGAGATTTTACCAAATAATTATAACTTTTTTCACGGGGTGGCGCATAAATCTTAATCCTATAACGTTGTCAAGACATCCAATATGAATATCATTTTTTTTCATTTGCATATATAATTATAAACCTATAATTGCTGATTTTTCGTTCCGCCAATTTTTTTGGATTTAAAATTAAAATTCGGCCCATAGAGGGTTATTATATAAGGTAAAAAAGTTGTGGAACTGTTCAATACCCCCATGTGATGGCCAGATTTGGATTATTGGCGAGATGCTAATTTAAAACGTTGTTCAATAGAACTTCAAAACCTGTAGTGTTCTAAACAAGGCAGTATTGGCATATGCACCTGAGGATTACACTAAGGTCACACTACCCAGAATTTATGTTTGACATTATTTTTTTTGATTAATTTTCTGTTCCCGACAATTAGATTTGTGCCATCATTCTTTCGATCGTCTGTTTGAACTCGGTGACTCGTTCAAATGCCAGTGATAAGACCCGTGAATGTGCCTTTTTTATCGTGTATTTTATTATTTAATTAACGGTCGATATATAAATTTAATATTCTGACTCCGACATTTAATATTTCAAATTCAGTTTTTCAACCATACGTTTTCGATTATGCATTGAGTTCAGTGCAAGTTGTCGATCGACGATCTGAAACACCGTTAATTACCGTAGGTTTGTTGTGTTTCTGTCTCCTCTCGCTGGTTTCGGCCATTCGCCATCTTCAGTAGCGGTGTCAATCAATATTGGCACTTTGGATGTTTTTCGGGCATCCTCACTGCACTGTCACTCTCACTTGTACTGTGGTTGAAGTCTTTTTTATATATTTAATCATACTGGTCACAACTATTAGGTTCTGACTTCCAAATATATGACACGAAACCTATCCGGTATTGTGTATTTACGACCACAAACGTTTTGCTGTTGATCAAAAATATATTGAAAACAGTTTCCGCACCACCCTTAGGGGGCGCTAGTTTTCGGTGCAAGTGTACCCAAGGAACTTTGGTTTTTCGGGCATGTGAGAGTACAAGTGACAGAGTGACAGTGCAATGAGGATGCCCCGAGAAACATCCAAAGTGCCAATAGTGGATGACACCGCTGCTGAAGATGGCGAGCGGCTGAACGGACCTACGGTATTCCAACCCCTCGGAGACCGCAAAAAAGGTATGTTAAAACAGCGTCAATTGTTTCAGTCGCATTTGCGGCCAAATGTCGCGAGGGCGATGTGGAGGAGGATGAGTGCAATACCTGCGTCTGCACAGACGGCGAATTCGCCTGCACCCGGAAGCTGTGTCTGGCCCCCAGCGTTAAAGTGAGGCGCCAAATCGGTGTACCAGGTTCGAAATTCCGTTTTTATTATCTTGTACAGTGTAGTTATACACCACGGTATCAACAACGTACTGCGTGTTGCGATGATGGGACATCGGCGACTTGTTGTCGATGTTCTATCTTCATTCCAACCGTTTCCTACATTCAACAACAGATGCATAGCGACTGACAATTATATATAACGTTATATATATTTTTCAGGGACTGGTATATATATATATATATATATATATATTTTTTTTGCAGGTCCTGAGGAGCCACAATGCGAAAAGGGCACTAAGTGGCAAGAGGACTGCAACAAGTGTTTCTGTAGCGAAACAGGCGTAGCTTGCACCAAGAGGGATTGCGAAGACGCGAAGCCCTGCACAGATTATAACTGAAAATATACATTTTTAAAATTTAAAATAAGGTAAAATGCGAGTCTGTCTCACTCGTTTCACTATTTCGTCTCGGACAATTGATTTATTTTCCAATCCAATGCGTTACAATCACAAATTTTATAAAGACGCCGAACTGCTGCCTGTGAATTATAAATTCCATCACCCCAGTTTTATATAGTGAAATTCAGATTATAACGAAAATTGATAATTATTTTAAAATAGGTTCGAGGGATTGGAATAGATTTCGCTCGTCTTTCCGGCTTCCGGTTTCGGCCGCTCGCCATCTCCAGTAGCGGTGTCAGTCACTTTGATGTTTTGTGGGCATCCTCACTGCACTGTCACTGTCGGATGTCGGATTGTCCGTCGAAATCTCGGGAATTCGAGTCTCCGCCATATTCGATATTTAGCCCAGATCGGTTTTCGTTGTCACGAGACTTATACTTTCATATTGTTCATATTGCAGGTAGCTGTTATCCCCGTGACCGATGGTTTGAGGGGATATGTACTGCGTCTGTTCGAAAATTGGCGAACCCAACTGCATACCCAGGAAAAACTAGTAATTGGATTCATTAATTTGAGCTCTTTACATCGTCTCAGAATAACGCAGTAACACCAAGATATGAACCAGTGATTTGTGTCGAAATAAATTGCGAGAATTATTTAATACGTTTTAATACAAAATATTCATGGCATAGTGCTAGGAAATCAGGCCAAGATAACAGATTTTTTATTAATTATAGGAAATTAATTTAATACGCCTCGGCCTCTATATTGGGAAGATTTCGATACTGTGCACAAATAAGACTTTATAGATATATAAAGTTAGCTATCCCGGTAACTCTAGTACGGTTTATTCTTGCCGCTATGACACACCTAAACAATGTTTGTGCAGATTGTGTTGTCCATTTATTATGTTGTTCATGCTAAAAATGTTCAATGTTTCAGGAGAACACCGTGGAACTACACCGGACTGTTGGGACTGTACTAACGCATGTGACTGCGTAAAATTCTGAATAAATAATTGAAACACGAAATTCTAAAATGTACGCCCAGCATTTTATTCATATCCCTTTCCCGACGCCGGCCACAGTTATAAATATTTGTGTACGATTTTGTAGCATCTCGGTTTGCGATCGGAATGTTGTCAATGGAAATGGTTCAGAGAATTTAGACTCTAAACGACAGAAATAATAGACAAAATTGTATTTAATATTACTAAATTTTACTTTTTCCAATCTTTAGTCACAGTATAATGTACAAATTTGGTCAATATTAGGTTCGGACGTCCAAATATATAACGGGAAACCTATCCGGTATTGTGTATTCACGATCATAAAAGTTTTCATGTTGAAAATTTATTGAAAACAGTTTATTTTTAGTAATGTAGTTAATGTGTGCGAGTGCATCCGTCGAACTTTAGTTAAGTACATTTCCGCACCACACTCAGGGGGCGCTAGTTTATTTGTGCGAGTGGTCCCAACGAACTTTAGTTAAGTACATTTCCGCACCACCCTCAGGGGGCGCTAGTTTATTTGTGCGAGTGGTCCCAACGAACTTTAGTTAAGTACATTTCCGCACCACCCTCAGGGGGGCGCTAGTTTATTTGTGCGAGTGGTCCCAACGAACTTTAGTTAAGTACATTTCCGCACCACCCTCAGGGGGGCGCTAGTTTATTTGTGCGAGTGGTCCCAACGAACTTTAGTTAAGTACATTTCCGCACCACCCTCAGGGGGCGCTAGTTTATTTGTGCGAGTGGTCCCAACGAACTTTAGTTAAGTACATTTCCGCACCACACTCAGGGGGGCGCTAGTTTTCGGTGCAAGTGTACCCAACGAACTTTAGTTAAGTACATTTCCGCACCACCCTCAGGGGGCGCTAGTTTATTTGTGCGAGTGGTCCCAACGAACTTTAGTTAAGTACATTTCCGCACCACACTCAGGGGGGCGCTAGTTTATCGGTGCGAGTGGTCCCAACGAACTTTAGTTAAGTACATTTCCGCACCACTCAGGGGGGCGCTAGTTTATCTGTGCGAGTGGTCCCAACGAACTTTAGTTAAGTACATTTCCGCACCACACTCAGGGGGCGCTAGTTTATTTGTGCGAGTGGTCCCAACGAACTTTAGTTAAGTACATTTCCGCACCACCCTCAGGGGGCGCTAGTTTATTTGTGCGAGTGGTCCCAACGAACTTTAGTTAAGTACATTTCCGCACCACCCTCAGGGGGCGCTAGTTTATTTGTGCGAGTGGTCCCAACGAACTTTAGTTAAGTACATTTCCGCACCACCTCAGGGGCGCTAGTTTATTTGTGCGAGTGGTCCCAACGAACTTTAGTTAGTACATTTCCGCACCACACTCAGGGGGCGCTAGTTTTCGTGCAAGTGGTACCCAACGAACTTTAGTTAAGTACATTTCCGCACCACACTCCGGGGGGGCACTAGTTTATTTGTGCGAGTGGTCCCAACGAACTTTAGTTAAGTACATTTCCGCACCACCCTCAGGGGGGCGCTAGTTAATCGGCAGCAGTGACAGTGCAGTGAGGATGGCCAAAGTGCCACAGTGACTAGGTGGGCAGCAGAAACCCGTCTAGCAGAAGACCAATCCAGCGGGAGGAGACAGAAACACTCGAAATCTACGGTATCCCAATGCCTCGCAGACCACAATACAGCTATCCTAAACTATTCGCTGTGTATTTTAAATATCACAATATTCCAATTGACCCATTGTTAAAAATTCAATACTTGTTGCGCCTTCGCTAATTTTTATTTATCGAGTGCACGATCGACAATTGAGGATAACGACATCACAATAGATCATTTAGTCCAGCGCATCCGGTCGAGTTTTATGTTAATTGGCCCAAGCAAGAATAGCATTGTGTTCGCCCAATTGATTGGAATTGTTTACCGCGGCACACCTGAAATTGAATATAAAACTGTCAGCTCCTGCTGGATTCGATGCATTCATGTACCGAGCAACGGGTAGAGCCATGAACCGGTTTATCGTGCTATTCCTCTTCAGCGTCTGTTTGGCAGTATATCTAGGACATAGTCAAATTTTATCCTTGTATCGAGACTAATAATTCAAATAGTACTCTTAAGCGAGCCTCAGTTTAAATGGATAGCCGCGGCAATAATATTTAACCCTCTATGGGCCCCTGTAACTTTCAGGTCACATTTCAATTTATCGAGATTTTACCAAATAATTATAACTTTTTTCACGGGGTGGCGCATAAATCTTAATCCTATAACGTTGTCAAGACATCCAATATGAATATCGTTTTTTTGTTCATTTGCATATATAATTATAAACCTATAATTGCTGATTTTTCGTTCCGCCAATTTTTTTGGATTTAAAATTAAAATTCGGCCCATAGAGGGTTATTATATAAGGTAAAAAAGTTGTGGAACTGTTCAATACCCCCATGTGATGGCCAGATTTGGATTATTGGCGAGATGCTAATTTAAAACGTTGTTCAATAGAACTTCAAAACCTGTAGTGTTCGAAACATGGCCGTTTTGGCATATGGACCTGAGGATTACACTAAGGTCACACTACCCAGAATTTATGTTTGACATTATTTTTTTTGATTAATTTTCTGTTCCCGACAATTAGATTTGTGCCATCATTCTTTCGATCGTCTGTTTGAACTCGGTGATTCGTTCAAATGCCAGTGATAAGACCCGTGAATGTGCCTTTTTTATCGTGTATTTTATTATTTAATTAACGCTCGATATATAAATTTAATATGCTGACTCCGACATCTAATATTTAAAATTGAGTTTTTCAACCATACGTTTTCGATTATGCATTGAGTTCAGTGCAATTTTCACTTCATCATTTGTCGATCGACGATCTGAAACACCGTTAATTACCGTAGGTTTGTTGTGTTTCTGTCTCCTCTCGCTGGTTTCGGCCTTTCGCCATCTTCAGTAGCGGTGTCAATCAATATTGGCACTTTGGATGTTTTTCGGGCATCCTCACTGCACTGTCACTATCACTTGTACTGTGGTTGAAGTCTTTTTTATATATTTAATCATACTGGTCACAACTATTAGGTTCTGACTTCCAAATATATGACACGAAACCTATCCGGTATTGTGTATTTACGACCACAAACGTTTTGCTGTTGATCAAAAATATATTGAAAACAGTTTCCGCACCACCCTTAGGGGGCGCTAGTTTTCGGTGCAAGTGTACCCAAGGAACTTTGGTTTTTCGGGCATGTGAGAGTACAAGTGACAGAGTGACAGTGCAATGAGGATGCCCCGAGAAACATCCAAAGTGCCAATAGTGGATGACACCGCTGCTGAAGATGGCGAGCGGCTGAACGGACCTACGGTATTCCAACCCCTCGGAGACCGCAAAAGGTATGTTAAAACAGCGTCAATTGTTTCAGTCGCATTTGCGGCCAAATGTCGCGAGGGCGATGTGGAGGAGGATGAGTGCAATACCTGCGTCTGCACAGACGGCGAATTCGCCTGCACCCGGAAGCTGTGTCTGGCCCCCAGCGTTAAAGTGAGGCGCCAAATCGGTGTACCAGGTTCGAAATTCCGTTTTTATTATCTTGTACAGTGTAGTTATACACCACGGTATCAACAACGTACTGCGTGTTGCGATGATGGGACATCGGCGACTTGTTGTCGATGTTCTATCTTCATTCCAACCGTTTCCTACATTCAACAACAGATGTATAGCGACTGACAATTATATATAACGTTATATATATTTTTCAGGGACTGGTATATATATATATATTTTTTTTTTTTGCAGGTCCTGAGGAGCCACAATGCGAAAAGGGCACTAAGTGGCAAGAGGACTGCAACAAGTGTTTCTGTAGCGAAACAGGCGTAGCTTTCTGCACCAAGAGGGGATGTGCGAAAGACGCGAAGCCCAGGTGAGATTATAACAGGTTCAGATTTCCGGCTTCCGGTTTCGGCCGCTCGCCATCTCCAGTAGCGGTGTCAGTTCCTTTTGATGTTTTCTGGGCATCCTCACTGCACTGTCACTGTCGGATGTCGGATTGTCCGTCGAAATCTCGGGAATTCGAGTCTCCGCCATATTCGATATTTAGCCCAGATCGGTTTTTTTTTGCCACAAAACATATACTTCCATATTGTTCATATTGCAGGTAGCTGCAGTCCACGAGACGAATGGATGGAGGGGGATAAGGACTGCTTCTGTTCGGATATGGGCGAACCCCACTGCGTACCAAAGCACAACTAGTAATTGGATTTAGGTACATTAATTTGAGCTGTTTACATCGTGTCAGAATAACGCAGTAACGCCAAGATAAGAATCGGTGCAAAAGTGATTTGTGTCGAAATAAATTGCGAGAATTATTTAATACGTTTTAATACAAAATATTCATGGCATGATGCTAGGAAATTTATTATAGGAAATTAATTTAATTCGCCTCGGTCTCTATATTGGGAAGATTTCGATACTGTGCACAAATAAGACTTTATAGATAAATAAAGTTAGCTATCCCGGTAACTCTAGTGCGGTTTATTCTTGCCGCTATGACACACCTAAACAATGTTTGTGCAGATTGTGTTGTCCATTTATTATGTTGTTCATGCTAAAAATGTTCATTGTTTCAGGAGAACACCGTGGAACTACACCGGACTGTTGGGACTGTACTAACGCATGTGACTGCGTAAAATTCTGAATAAATAATTGGAACACGAAATTCTAAAATGTACGCCCAGCATTTTATTCATATCCCTTTCCCGACGCCGGCCACAGTTATAAATATTTGTGTACGCTTTTGTAGAATCTCGGTTTGCGATCGGAATGTTGTCAATGGAAATGGTTCATAGAATTTAGACTCTAAACGACAGAAATAATAGACAAAATTGTATTTAATATTACTAAATTTTACTTTTTCCAATCTTTAGTCACAGTATAATGTACAAATTTGGTCAATATTAGGTTCGGACGTCCAAATATACAACGGGAAACCTATCCGGTATTGTGTATTCACGATCATAAAAGTTTTCCCGTTGAAAATTTCTTGAAAACAGTTTATTTTTAGTAATGTAGTTAATGTGTGCGAGTGCATCCATCGAACTTTAGTTAAGTACATTTCCGCACCACCCTCAGGGGGCGCTAGTTTATTTGTGCGAGTGGTCCCAACGAACTTTAGTTAAGTACATTTCCGCACCACACTCAGGGGGGCGCTAGTTTTCGGTGCAAGTGTACCCAACGAACTTTAGTTAAGTACATTTCCGCACCACCCTCAGGGGGCGCTAGTTTATTTGTGCGAGTGGTCCCAACGAACTTTAGTTAAGTACATTTCCGCACCACCCTCGGGGGGCGCTAGTTTATCTGTGCGAGTGGTCCCAACGAACTTTAGTTAAGTACATTTCCGCACCACACTCAGGGGGGGGGGCGCCAGTTAACCACTGCAAGTGACAGTGACAGTGCAGTGAGGATGCCCGAAAAACATCCAAAGTGCCAACAGTGACTAACACCGCTACTGAAGGTGGCGAGCAGCCGAAACCGGTCTAGCAAAAGACCAAGCCAGCGAGAGGAGACAGAAACACTGAAAATCTACGGTATTCCAACCCCTCGCAGACCACAAAACAGGTATCCTAAACTATTTCGCTGCGTATTTTAAAATATCAGAATATTCCAATTGACCCATTGTTGAAAATTTGACACCTGTTGCGCATTCGCTAATTTCATTACCGATCGTCAATACACGATCGGCAATTAAGGATAACGATATTACAATAGATCATTTAGTCCAGCGCAATTTGGTCGAGTTTTATGTTAATTGGGCCAATCAAAAATAGCATTGTGTTTGCCCAATTGATTGGAATTGTTTACCGCGGCGCCCTGAAATTGAATATAAAACTGTCAGCTCCTGCTGGATTCGATGCATTCATGTACCGAGCAACGGATAGAGCCATGAACCGGTTTATCGTCCTATTCCTCTTCAGCGTCTGTTTGGCAGGTATACCTAGGATATAGTAAGATTTTACCGTTGTATCGAGATTAAGTAATAATTCAAATGGTACCTTAAGTGAGCCTCAGTCTCAGTGGATAGTCGCGACAATACCATCTAAATATCGTTCTAAATAACGTTCTTGAAGACAGTTTTAATATCCTCTATAATTGCCAGAATAGGATTAATTGAAACATTGAAAAATTGGCAGCAGTCGAGATGATGATTTAAAAAGTTCAATAACACTTCAATACCTGTAATGTTCAAAACGGGGCAGTATGGCATATCGACCTAAGGTCACATTACCCAGAATTTGTTTGACATTATTCTTTTAAATTAAATTTTATAAGTATAAAATTTAAATGAGTAAAATATAGGTATTAGAGGAGTTTTTTATCACGCACTTTATTATTAAATTAAATATATATACTCTGGTATACTTCAAGCCAATCTGAGATCATCTATTTGCCTTTTGGCAAAAAACGATCAACTGACCCCGCTAGTAGTTTCATTTTTGATAATAAGTTTGATTACTACGCAATTAATTTTCATTATATTGAAAATGCACACAATTATGGTATTTCAGAGCCTAATTGATGGATTTCACCAGGTACTTCCCCACTAATTGGATTGAGGAAAACTACTGTTTACTATTTCTAGTTAATAATACACCGATTCCAGGTATCTCGCAATCTCTGTTACGATGTAATTTTGCCCGTTAAGTAATACAGGAAGTAGTTTATTTAAGGACTTTATTTGGCGTTCTTGTCCCAGGATTAAAGCGCTGAAAATATTTCGGGCCCATCGGACTAAACGGTGGTTTTTGTTTTCTCTCTAGCAGGGATAAGCGTCGGATGAAGCTCAGTTTCCGCGAAGTCTAAGTAACAACATTGGTTCTCTTTAGCGTACTATAATGAATACAGAATATTAATAGCGTATGAAGACGGGGGCGATAAATATGAACGCGATGTTAGTAAATCGAACAGTGTTGACCGTACAGCGTTCAACGAACCCTAGCTTTTAACGAACAATTGCTTCATTTAGGAGACAGACACGTCGCCGGCTCCAGCTGCTGCCTTCCCACGAAGCAAGGATGAATGAACACCGTCGTTAATTAAAGTTTCGTTCGACGCGCGTAATAAATTGTTCCATTTGCAGTAATAACTCTCGCTTCGGACATCACTAACGCCTATCCCTGCAGTATAAATTCTGAAACCCATTATTGTGAACTTGTTTCTGCACGGTCAGGTAATTATATTCGTGGTATATACATTTAATATTCCGACTCCGACAATGGTGTATCCAATTAGTGCATATTTACAACCCCCCGAATTTCCTCCATCGTCACATCCAATGTTTCAAATTTGAGATTTTTAACCGTACCTTTTCGATATTGACTCGCGCCCAATGCAATTTTCACTTTATCGACGATCTGAAAAACAGCGTTAATTGTTTCAGTCGCGTTTGCGGCCGAATGTCGCGTGGGCGATGTGCAGCAGGTTGAGTGCAATTCCTGCATTTGCACAGAAGACGGTAAATTCGCCTGCACCCGGAAGCTGTGTCTGGCCCCCAGCGTTAAAGTGAGGCGCGAAATAGGCGTACCAGGTATGAAATTCTTATCAGGTTTTTATCTATTCGTCAATTTCATTGTCTATACCAGGGGTCGAAGACCTTTTTCGGACGGCGGGTCATTTTCAAAATAAAATTTTTTATGCGGGCCCCACATTCGAATGTAACTTTAACAGCGCTTTTATATCATATACGAGTATAAATATTATTAAAAACAAATATAGAAAAACATTTTTTATTGACACTATAATAACAATAATGTCGGAGAACAAAAATTTTACAATTAAAGGGAAAAAAAAGAAAATACAATTCCAATTACATATGTATAAGGAAAATATTAAGGATAAAATAGTTTATCTTTCATTTCATTCGTTTGTTAAAATTCAAAACGCTTTTTGTTCTCGAATATTTTTGATAATTCGTTTTAAGTCCGGTTGTGTTTGGGATACTGAGATCCTCAACAAGTTTTGTAAATTTTCATCCGTCAACCTCGTTCTATATTTTGATTTTATGAAATTCATTCTCGAAAATGTTTGTTCGCGTAAATAGGTGCTTGAAAAAATACAAATAATTGATTTTGCAAATTTTTTTTATAATTGGGATATTTGTTTTCTGGTAGATTTGAATAAAATGCGATTAAATTATTTTCGTCGAAATTATTTTTATATACATTGTTAGATTGCAAATCTATTAACTCTAGTTGTAAATTGTCTGGAACTTTTACAATATCAAATTTTAAAGGATTTTCAAATATTAATACATCCATTTCTGTTGCATAAAAATCTTGAAACGGATGACGACAATTTTCATCCATTACTTTTAGTGACTCGATAAAAATATTTGAAGGACACAGTTTGTCGTTTTTGGTTAAAAAAGATTGCAAAGTAGGAAAATGACAATAATTATTTTTTTCGAGTTGAGAAATAAAACTTGCTCAGTAAAATAGGTTTCCCCACTATGCTTCTGTTAGCGCGTATTTTTGTCACCGGCCACATTTCGGCACGTTCAAAGTTTGTTGATTTTTCCTAAAATTATATATTATAAAAAGTTGCAAACGGCCGCAGGTTGTCGACCCCTGGTCTACACAAGACCCGCGGAAGTGCCACATGATCTCACCCTCTTATCCTGCGCATGCGCACTGCGCGCGGTACCAATACGGCGCACGCCTGCGCAGACACAGTCGAACAGTGTCCCGCCACCGGGAACAACAAGCTCACGACAATACGATGGTTTTTTTATGCGTTATCTTATACAACACTGTATATATAACGCACTGCGTCCTGCGATGATGGAACATCGGCGACTTGTTTTCGATTTTCTATCTTCATTCCAACTGTTTCCTAGCTCGACAACTACATAACGGCTGACACAATTAATATATTCCCCTTCATCGGTTGGTCTGATGTAGAAGCGATCTTGCCTTCAATCGTTCATAAAAGGTATATTTTGCAGATCCGGGGGAGAAACAGTGCGAACCAGGGACTGAGTGGAGGGAGGACTGCAACGACTGTTTCTGTACCGATTTAGGCGAAGCCTTCTGCACCAGGATGGGATGCAAGTGAAGGCAGCGCTGATATTATAACAGGTACAGATTATAACTATAAGGCAAAATTTCACGCGTTTCGCGCGTAGGCGTTTCACTATTTTGTCTTGAACAATGGATTTATTTTCCAATCCAATAGCAGTTACAATTACAAATTTTTTTTAAGACTCTTGGCTAATTAAAGCCATCAGCTGTTAATAGCCAGACTACTGCTGCAGGTGTATTATAATTCCATCACTGTTTCTTTACTGTAATACCGAATTACGAATTCCCGAAGTCCTTACTTTTATATACAATAGTTTCAACCGTTTGAAACTCTCGTCATCTCACCACCGATAAAACTTATAATTATATTTTTATTCAGCATAAAACACGAGCAAATATTTACAGATTTTTATATTAATTATAGAAAATTAATTTAATACGCCTTGGGCTCTATATTGGGGAGATTTCGATACTGTGCACAAATAAGACTTTATAGATATATAAAGTTAGCTATCCCGGTAACTCTAGTAGGGTTTTTTGTTCTTGCCCCTATGGCTCACCTAAACAATGTTTGTGCAGATTTTGTTGCCGATTTTTTATGTTGTTTATGCTAAAAAGACTGGATTACGTTTTCAGAACACCGTGAACTACACGAGACTGTTGGGGCTGTACTGACGCATCTGACTGCGTACAATTCTGAATAAAAAATTATAACACGAAATTATAAAACGCCCAGCATTTTATTCATATCCCGTTCCCGACGCCGGCCACAGTTATAAATATTTGTGTACGCTTTTGTAGCGCATCTCGGTTTGCGATCGACCCACCGGGTCAGAGGCCGAATGTTGTCAATGGAAATGGTTCAGAGAATTTAGACTCTGAACGACAGAAATAATAGACAAAATTGTATTTAATATTACTCAATTTCACTTGTTCCCATCTATAATCACAGTATAATGCACTGTGTGTTCATGCTAACAATGTTCTATGTTTCAGGAGAACACCGTGAACTACACCGGAGTGTTGGGACTGTACTCAAGCATTGTGAGTGCGTACAATTCTGAATAAAACATTGACACGAAATTCTAAAATGTACGCCCAGCATTTATTCATATCCCGTTCCCGAAATTGAAAAAATTGAATTTCCGCGTAAAGTGAAATTGGGAAGTTATAAATATTTGTGTACGCTTTTGTAGCGCATCTCGGTTTGCGATCGGCCCCTCGGGGTCAATTCCGACCAGAGGCCGAATGTTATCAACGGAAATGGTTCAGAGAATTTAGATTCTAAAAAGAAATGCTACAACCCACCTTATCCAGATAGAGCATTACATTGTCTAATATTGTTTTATAATTCCGTAAATTAAATTTCTATTCATCGAGGTAGGCGTTTTGGATCAGTAGACTGTTTCTAAAAATCCACTCAGTGTTTTTTAATCTTTAGAAAATTACGATATTATAAAGATTTTGAAGCCTGCGTTCGAAATAGTGCCATCTACAAGCTTGGCTGCTGCACTAGAACCATAAGGCGAGTGGGCAAATGGCAGTGGTATAATTTCATATATGTTCGTACGATAGATCAATTAAAACGGAAATTAATTGAATGCTATGTCCCGTAATCGAATTAAAAATAACAATATTTCGGAACGACTGTCTGTTCTGGTCAATTGTATTACCATATTTCATGTGATATTCCGTTTTCGCTGGACTGCATTTTCATATTTAAGACATAAACTGCCTAAACTTCCAATTGTAATAAGTAATTGAGTGAAATTAACTCCATTAATGAAACATTTTCGGCATACAATTCATAAGTCCTTCCTTTGTGACGGACACAAATTATTGGCGTACGAATAGGTTTATCTTAGGCTCGATCTTAACATTTCATAATTTCCACAGTGCAGTCTAATAATGGACCCAGTTGAATAAATTTCAACCGCGGCCCTGTTGAAATAACTCGTCGTTTTCCAGAAAATCGGGGCGATAAACATTCGTTGTTTATTCTGTCTGCCAAAAAAATCTGAATATTCTAATTCACCGATTGTTAAAAATTTGAAACATATTGCGTAATCTCCGATTTGATCGCGCACACATCGAACTTCTAACGCGAGTTCCATCGCGCCCAGTTTTATGTTAATCGAATGCCCCTTGGACAAATACCATTGTGTTTGCTCAATTCATTTGAAATGTGTTCTGCGTCTCACCTGAAATGGGATATATAAACTGTGACGTCCCCAGTGCTGATACATTCACCGAGCACAGGACTCACAGACAGTCATGAACAGGTCCATAGTCCTCCTCCTCTTCAGCCTCTGTTTGGCAGGTATATCTAGGGCGTAAAATATTACATAACATATTAAGTCTAGGTAATTATTAAAGGAGCATTCTTGAGCGAGCCTCAGTATCAACGGGAGAGTCATGACAATGTCATATTGGCGATAACAATCGAGATGATAATTTTAATTCCGAACCTTTCGTCGACCGACAGTTTTTATATTGAAGTAATGCCAGTTTAAACGTCATAAATCATCGAAGGAAATTTGAAATATACGCTATAGAATTGTTGTATTTTCATATAATATGAATGCTCCGGAAGCATTTTTCCACTGTGTAAACCCAAGGGTTCAAATGGAATTTGATTCTTTTAGCCGTCTGTTTAAGATTTTTCCAAAATTTTCCGTTACTTGTTGCAGTCGGACATGCGACAGAGTGTCGCGTGGGTGAAACAAAGCAGGTTGAGTGCAATTCGTGCATCTGCACCGAAAACGGCGAATTCGCCTGCACCATGAAGCTCTGTCTGGCCACCAACGCGAAAGTGAGGCGTGAAATCGGCGTACCAGGTTTGAGATTCTATCAGGTTTTCATTTATTCGTCAATTGCATCGTCTATTCAACAAGTCCCGCAGAAGTGCCACATGATCC
Source organism: Lethocerus indicus (assembly GCA_019843655.1). Classification (NCBI taxonomy): domain Eukaryota; kingdom Metazoa; phylum Arthropoda; class Insecta; order Hemiptera; family Belostomatidae; genus Lethocerus; species Lethocerus indicus. The sequence goes on from JACDQD010000011.1 coordinate 8,569,800, forward strand.
AATCCTTCTTCTCCCGCACACGCGCACTGCGCATTAAAAATTAATGATTTCAATATTACTCCTTATTGGCATTATCTATGGCAGAGGGTAAACGTTATAGACCGTCTGCCCTGAGATGGAGGATCGTTCGGAAGAAATATTTCCTGCGAAACGTTCTGGAAAGTGCTGCCTTAAGTTGGTCCTTAAGTACAGAGAGCGTTCTGACTGATGCCCACTGCTGTCTATTCTGGGCTTCGTTGTACAACGGGAAGTCCCGAAGGACATGATCTAATTCTTCTTCTCCGGGGCATGCGCACTGCAGACACCAAGAAGCTCACGAATACTCTATCCAAACTGATTCTTTGTCCTTCAGACATAGATTCAGATCGGAATTAATGACTGTAGGGTGGTCATTTATACGGTGTGCGTATTGCAGGAGCCGCGGGGAAGCAGTGCGAACAGGGTGCTGAGTGGAAACAGGACTGCAACAAGTGTTTCTGTACCGAATCGGGAGTACCCGCCTGCACAATGAAAGCATGCCCAGCCAAATACCCAGAAACAAGGGAAAAGCGAAGCCCACGCTACAGTCAGTTTACTCATTTTTTTTTTAATTTGGTAATTTTACGCACAGTGCACTCAGCGCCATTATTTTTCTGCTCAAAATGTCTAAAATAATTTATAAACTCCTTGAAACCCCAGGTGCGACTGTTTCTTCAGGCCATTTTGTATTGTAGAATGATTTTTCGAATTCAACAGCTGAACTGCTAGTAACAATCACAGATTTTAATTACGGACTCTTGCCTAATTTAAAATATCTCTAACAGCTTTCCTTTCAGAATCGTGACTGTTTTTTACTACCATCCAATGCTGTAGCAATGCGATTTAATAATCTTAAGATTAAAACCTGAAAATTCGCAGGCTGCCTTGTACTGTCTTGAGTCTTTGCCAACACTTTGCAAGAACTTATTTATTATAGTGTAGTCCGGAATTATTTTAGACTACACTTTTAGTGATTCGTTGTCCTTCGCACCATCCTCAGGTTAGGTATCATACTCTACACCATGACTCATACCTAAGTCATGAAATCTCGGTTTCACAAATTTCTTTCCGCTCGTCCCAATCCTCTCGTCGGATTGCACAACATGTGCAATAGAATAAGTTAAAAAAGAAGTGATTTGTTAGTGGGATTGAGCTTATTTACTTTGAACTCGCGCAGTAATCACGGATTGCCAGCCTGGAACCAGGTGGACGAAGGGGTGCCGGGAGTGCTACTGCACCAAGTACGGTGTACCCGCCTGCGAGGTGAAGACGCCGTGCGATCCCGAGGACATGACCGAAAGCCCGGAAACCGACGACCAGCAGACCGAAAAGCCTGAAATCCCACGCGGCCCTCATTACAGTAAGTCATAAGGGATTTTTTATTTTATTTTTTGTTTTATTTAACTTTATTTATTGTACAATCAACTATATGCTAGTTATAGGTACAATGGCGGTTTGTTTGACTAGTTTGACTTCTTTCACTCGAATAAAGACGCCATCCAGTGATGGTACTTTTGACCTGTATCCGGGCTACAGAAAGTCTCTAGGCCAATGGCGTTTAAGCCGATGCGGGGGGGATAGTGGATGGGTAAGAGAGGAAAGGGACTGAACGAGTGGATTAGGATGAGGACAAAGGTGGGAGTGGAACTTCAGGAACCGGGATTTTGTGACTTCTTCCACTGTTGGTATGTTGAGGTCATTATGGATTGTCTGGTTAGAAACATCCCAGGGAGCATTAAGGATGGTACGAAGGACTTTTGATTGGGATGTTTGGATGCGAGCGATGTTAGATTTCTTGGCGGAACCCCATAGTTCTATTCCGTATGTCCATGTCGGTTTTAGTATGGCTTTATATATTGTCAGTTTGTTGACTATTGTAAGTTTTGATGTCGTTTTCAAAAGAGGTCTCAAACAGTCCAAATTTGCGATTTAGATCTGTTCTTTTCAGTCGCGTATGGGGATTTCAAGTGAGTCGTTTGTCTATATAGGGCCCATAAGAGGATACTCTGTTAATAAACCGATAGATCTTGTTATGAAGATTGATCTTTACTTATTAACCCCCGCAGTAATCACGGATTGCCAGCCGGGAACCAGGTGGACGAAGAAGTGCCGGGAGTGCTACTGCACCAAGTACGGTGTACCAGCCTGCGTGAAGGCGCCGTGCGATCCCGAGGACATGACCGAAAGCCCGGTAACCGACGACCCGCAGACCGAAAATCCTAAAATCCCGCACGGCCCTCATTACAGTAAGTCATAAGAGGATATGCGCTTAACAAACCGACAGAAATTTTCGCTGGGATTAATCTTTTCTCATTGACCCCCTCGCAGTAACGACACTGTGCCAGCCTGGCGCCAGTTGGACGAAAGGTACCCAGCAGTGCTACTGCACCATGCGCGGTGTACCAGCCTGCGAGGAGAAGAAGCCTGAGGACGTGGCCGAAAGCCGCGAAAGGAAGGCCTGCTCTGGGAAGCCGTGCGAGGCTGCAGAGAGGCACAGAAGAAACGCTGAAAACAGTGAGTTGGAAACTGTATTCAAACTTGTATTCAGTTTGGACTGATTCCGCCGTCAAAATCAATCCCATTATTTGGGCCATAAAACACGGCGGAAAGCACCGAGCGTCGATTTATTGTAAATGCGTGTATTAGTACGGCAGAAAGTCCTGACCGAATTTAACCTACAGGCGTCGTAAAATTTTTATTTCGATATTATTCCATTGCAGTGTGGGATTCGCACTGCAAGCCGGGCGTCGAATGGATTCAGGGCGATTTGCAGTGTTTCTGTTCGAATGAGGGCCACCCCATCTGCATACCGAAGGACGGGCCCCATGGATGGGGCTATTAACCGGACGTAGGTAAAGTATTCACTAGTCCATAATATTGTTGGGTTTCGGCCTCCCGCCATCATTGTTGGCAACAATGAGCCCTACAGAAGACGCTTCGTCTCGGTATAATACTTACTCTTCACACGTTGAGGACGTACCGTTAACTGGATGTAAATATGCAAGCTGAAATCGAGGATAATAAACGTTTCATACGGGAATTATTTTATATGTTTCAATAAAAACGATCTCGGCACTGTGCTGGGAAATTAGGCCGAATAACAGATTTTTATAATAATTTTATAGGCCTCACTCGGATGCTGCGAACAAATCAAGCTTTATAAATATAACAATGATACGTGTTATATCACAGGAATGTCGATAAATGAATTCCTTCTGTGTCATTAGCATAACAGTAGTATGGTTTATTGTTGACTCTGTGGCTCACCTAAATAATGTTTGCGCGGATTGCGTTGTCGTTGTTTTTATGTTGTGACTCAGCCTACTGTATGAAAGCTGAAAACACTTGATTATGTTTTCAGAAACCGCGGACTTCATGTTGGAGGGCCGCACTGTACTGATGAAGCCTGCGCCTACGTAAAATTGAGAATAAAAAATTTTACAAGAAATTCTAAAATGTACACGCCTAATAATTTAATATCCCCGTTCCGAAAATTGAAAGTCTGCCTCGTAAATTGAAATGGGGGCGGGCAAAATTATAAATATTCTTGTACGCTTTTCTAGCGCATCTCGAATTGTGATTAGTCCGCCGGGTCATCCCGACCAGAGGCCGAATGTTATCGCCCGTTTAATTGGTTCAGTTTTCTTCAATATGTTTGTGATTGAAATTGTTGTCAATTGTGATCAAGTCGTGTCATGAAATAAATAATTAACCGATAATCGGACAAAGGTCTTAGCCGATTAACAGAATCCCAGTACAAGTGACAGTGAGTGATAATGCAGTGAGGATGTCCAAGAAACATCTAAAGTGACTAACAGTGCTACTGAAGATGGCGAGCAGCCGAAACCGGTCTGGCAAAAGTCCAAACCAGCGAGAGGAGAAAGAAACGCAAGAGATATACAAGATTTCGTAAGCAATTTAATCAGGGATATTTTAAAGGATTAGACTACGCTGTTTAATCCGATATAGCGAGTATATGGTTTCTGGCCAATACCGAAGAGAAAGGTCGAGTAAACAACAACAATCTTGTTTGAGAACAGGTTCAGGAGGGACAAAGAGAAACGAACTAGGTCATCCCACAATAATATTTAACCTTCAAGAGGCCATGGACCGCCTGCCAGGGTATTCCAAGCGGTTTCGGAGAAAACGCGATCAGGAAAACAACTATTTGTATTCCAGGAATCAGGGTCAAGTAAATTTTCGGTATTCGTTATTAAAGGATTAATCTAATTATTGATAATCCTAACTTGCCAGGAACAGTTGAAATATATACTCGATTCAACTTTTATCAACTTTAAAAAGCGCTCGGAATATTTATTTAAATAGATATTAATTAATCTGTTAAAAACTGAGTCGTAGTACTATGGTTTGACAGTGTGAATTATTTATTGGCATAAAACACTTTTATGAGTGACCAAGTTTTATGTAAAAGAAGTGTATAGCGGTGGAAATAATTCGTCTCGAATTAGCTAGTAATATCGACAGTATTTTCGCCTATAATTATCTTACGATTGTTGACTTCCAAGTGACTAACATCGGACACCTTGAACTGATCGCAGAAAAGGGGAAATCACGGCCTTTTCAAGCTTCCGCGTATTACTTTGTTTCTTTCTGGTTTCTTTCTAATTGGAGCATTTTTTAGTCGCATCGCTTTTTCTCGGTATATTTACCGAATTATATTCGTTCTCGACGCTATTTCGAGATACGGGAAGAGGGTTTTTTGAAACATTTTGTTTAAAAATGTTATCGAAACTACCGATTTTTTGTATCCTCTGAAAAATTCTGCGAAACATTTAATACGGACGATTATTTACAAATCGTTACATGAAGTTGATTTGGTACTATTACTGTTTTTCTATCGGGTTTTTTGATGAATAAATGTAATTCTTCCTTCTCACTTCTAAAAAAACACTAAATTACGATATCGTGACCCTGCCTTCTACACTCAACTTCAACTGTCCTTGAACACACAATATAAATAACAAAATAACCTGATATAACTACCTAATATAGACTGAAGTATCGTTTATTTACATAAAAATAGCTTTCATTTATCTACGAATCAATTTTATGATATGGACAGGAAATTATTTTGGAAAAAGGTTGGTAAAGTAGTCCATCGAGTACTGCGTCCGAACACCGAATCGATCATTAATTGTAGTAATTCTTTCGTAATACGATCTTTTCAGTAATTTTGAAACACGATAAAAGTCAAAGGTCAGGATAAGATGAACAGGGTTAAACCGCTGTGGAAATCGTTAATGGTTCTGTTTAAAACGATAAGGAAAGTAACTAAAAATTATGTCGCATTTATAGGAAGTGGTTTATAATTATAATTACTTGATATTGGGAGGCTTATCACCGCTCTTTCAATGCGGGACGACAGTGCGCGCTATCACTCGAGGGCACCTTCAGGGTTTCCTGAAGGTCGCGGTCTTGAGTCGCAGAATTGATGAATTTTCCCCCGATTGAATTTCGCCGGCGATTAAGCGGCGGGAATTTCAGGAAATCGAGAAGACTGGAGAGATAAATAATAAATAAGCTTAAGGACGAGGGCTTCGGGGGAGTGGCCGGCGAGCAGCCGGGGGCTGGTTGGAGAACTGGATCTGCAGGATTTGTGTTTTGTTGCCGGTCAAAAGGGGGGAAGCCCCTCGTGACGTCACGGACCGCATGAGATATATATAGCGGGCCGTTTCCTCAGAGCGTGGCAGTCGCTGACCCGAACAGACGAGATGAACTCCTACGCGGCATCGGTCCTCCTCCTCCTGGCGGTCTTCTTCTGCTTAGCCGGTGAGATACCCGAAAAAACCTCTACGGGGTCGATTTAATATTTTTATTTTTCCCCGACTTAAAATCACCGAGAGTTTTCCCCATTCGCGGACCCCGATTAAAGACGCGGCTCGTTAACTTCTTGCACCTGATTTCTGGTCGGGATACATTCCCGTAGCGTTCAGGACAAACCCAAATAGCTATATTCAGTAATATTATATGATTCAGAAAATAACTGCATAAATCACAACTAGTAAATATGATCTATAGTGTAAATAATAGAAGCATAGAAGAACGCTTACGATGATTTAATCAAAATTCAAATTGGCAAATTTTTATATCCGAACAGCGCATAATTGGTTCAACATACCTGTTTTGTGATCTGCGAGGGATCGGAATACCGTAGGTTTGTTGTGTTTCTGTCTCCTCTCACTAGTTTGGTCTTCTGTTAGACCGGTTTCGGCTGCTCGCCATCTTCAGTAGCGGTGTTATTCACTCTTTCGGACGCCCGAAAAACATCCGAAATGACTAACACCGCTACTGAAGATGGCGAAGGGCCGAAACCGGTCCAGCAAAAGACCAAACAAAGAGAGAGGAGGCAGAAACACAAAAAACCTATGCATAATTGGTCTTTATCGAGTGATTTTATAAACGTGTTTTTACGATTACGATGTGTCTCCCCCTGTGATTAATGCTAAGAGTAACATTTTATTGTTATTAAATTTTATTTATTAAAATTTTTATTTATATTAAATTAAATTTTATTGTTATTATATTATTGTTTCACACTCGTCGTTCTATTCCTAACGCAATAAAAGAAATTGGACCGCGCTTTAAATGAATAAAGAAAAATGCAGCTTTTAATAAAATTATTTCGAAATCAAATTCTAGCTAATGGGGCCGATATTCTGCATGTACATATCCAGGTAAAATTATTACAGTATTTAATCTTTAATTGCCTTATTGCATTTCAGAATCGGCCAGCCCGCCGCTGTTGGGCTGCAGACCCGGTACAACTAAGAACGAGGGCTCCAGGTCCTGCGTCTGCTCCAGACTTGCCGTCTGGGAGTGCAAGAATATCGGGCATAGCCACCACAAGAGATCGCCCCGCGGTGATGATTTACTCCTATTTGTATTTTTTAGAACAAAATAATTAGCCCTTATAACAAAATAGGAATGATATCGAAAATGTGTCAATTATTAGTCAAACATTTTGACTTTGGAATTGATTTTATTTTGCTGAAAAAGAAACTTTAATTTTTAATCTACTATATATTCACCAATATTGGCAACAACTGTCGGCCAATTTTTCGGCTAATTTTCGATTCCCCCCTTGAAGAACTACTCAAGACTAAAATACATTTTATCAAATTGTTGATTCGGGTACACCGAATAAAAAACGGCTTATTAAAATTTCCCTGTATATAATTTTGGATCGTCTTGGCGGTGTTCAGGCCCGCCGCCTGTGGGCTGCAGACCGGGTTCGAGGAAAGTCGAAGGATTCAAGACGTGCGTCTGCTCCAGGCTGGCGGTTTGGGAGTGCTCCCAAATAGGCCATCAGCAGCACAAGAGAGAGGCCGCCGCCGGTAAGTGTTCGCACCGGAAATAATATTTCCTTGAATATCATCTAGGGAAAGGCTATCGATATTTATCCCACATCACGCGATCCCGCTGGGAAGCCGGTCAGTTGGTACTCTAGCGACAATTCGAATTCTGAATATACGCCTAAACATAAACCTAATTCGACCATGTCAATGCTAACACTTGAACGGAATTGGAAATACGATTACACCAAAATTACAGCTTTAACCCTCTATGGGGCCGTGTAACTTTCAGGTCACATTTCAATTTATCGAGATTTTACAAAATAATTATAGCTTTTTTCGTAGGATGGCGCATAAGTCTTAACGTTGTCAAGACATCGAATATCAATATAAATTTTTTTTTCATTCGCATATATAGGTTTATAATTGCTGATTTTTCGGTACCCCAATTTTTTTGGATTCAAAATAAAAATTCGGCCCGTAGAGGGTTAAATTAGAAACGTCCGAAATAAATCCATGTCCAGGATCAACAACTAGTTACTGAAGTAAATGGACATCTCCGGGTAGTCCGGAGATCTGTCTGGCTTGACACCCATTGTTCAATTCTGGGTTTCTATTGTTATATTATTAATTCGTAAAAAAAAGACCAGTTTAGGTTTACAAATAGTCGGGGTACCGAAATCGGGCCGCGAATCGTTTTACGCTCATCGACGGTTCGAGTGCTCAAGACGTGGAAACGTTTTCGGTAAACGGTTCAGCGTTCCAATATTTAAGCGGGCGACACACTGTATTATAATTACTGAAATTCATTTTTAATTACAACCGGGGACACCTAAAAAATACCGTACGTCGTGAATGCATTTACGTTTGGGATAAATCTAATTTTCAAGAGGAACAAAGTTAACCGAAAATGTAACAAAATTAATGTTGCGCAGGTGGCAGGAAATGCACTCCCGGCCAGAGGTGGACCGACGAATGTGGCAATAGGTGTTTCTGCAACCAGAATGGCGCCTCCGTGTGCACCGAAATGGGCTGCATACGCCCCAAACGCACTCCACAAGGTAATATATAATCGAAAGGATTTATCACAATATAACGATACCGGATGGATTTGAAATTTCGTTTACCCGCGCCCCCTCTGTCACGAACATTCCAACATTGTTATTATCGCTTAATTTTTTAGTTTGGAATACCCGTTTTGCGGTCTGCGAGGGGTTGGAATACAGTAGATTTCGCGCGTTTCTGTCTCTTCCGGTTCGGTCTTTTGCTAGACCGGTTTCGGCTGCTCGCCATCTTCAGTAGCGGTGGTAGTCACTTTGGATGGTTTTTGGGCACTCCCATTGTCATTTTACTGGGATTTTGTTGATCGTCTCAAGTCTTTGTCGGATTATCGGTCAAATATATATTTGATCACACGACTGGTCACAACTATTAGGTTCTGACTTGGAAATACATGACAGGTAGCCTATCTGGTATTGAGTATTTACAATCATAAAAGTTTTCCAAAGGAGGATCCAAAATTTATTGAATGAGGTTTATTATCAGTAATCTAGTTTGTTGGTGCAAATGGACCCAACGAACTTTAATTAAGTACATTTCTGCACCACCCTCAGGGAGTGCTAGTTTTTCGGTGCAAATGAACCCAACGAACTTTAGTTAAGTACATTTACGCACCACGCTGAGGGGGGCTCTAGTTAATCGATAGTAAAAGTGACAGTGGCGAACAAAAACATCCAAAGTGACTTACACCGCTACTGAAGATGTTGAGCAGCGGAATTTTTGAATTTTCTACGGCTTAATTTTTCGTTGCTCTCAGCTTCTGCGGGTCATCGTATACAGCCTCACTGGGGGTATATCCAGGTTGGAATATTGTAGAAACCGATGCTCATTTGTGTTCAGGGCTCAATACAGGTGTCTCTAGTGCCAAATTACTATTGGCCGTATAGACATCCTCACTATAAATTCCAATTAAATCAGGTATCTATACGTTAGTTTGATTTGTGTGAAGACAGAGGAATTGTATCACCATTTTTATGCGCCGTTCATGAATTCATTATTCCTATGAGGAATAGCTAATAATAATAATAATAATAATAATAATGGATTTGGTTTATAATAGTTTCATCCAAGCCGACTAGTTGCGTCCCCGGTAAGCCTTTCAAAGTGGATTGCAGCACTTGCTGGTGCGGGCCCGACGGGAGGTCTTCTAGTTGTGAATACACGCCCTGCCCCAAATAAAGGAATTATGGACCTCATAATGGACTAGGTAGATATATTATTCATCGATATATTAACTGGGTATATATTAACAGTTCTCGAACGAAGCATTTCTCAAATAGACCGATATTAGATATTTCCTCCTTGCCAGTAAGGTAATTCAAATATTCAATAGCCAAATCATTAGGCATCTCTTCCACAAACGGTTGTAAACATTAATTCTAAGCTGAAACTAATCTAGGAAAGCTGTGTTAATTATATTATACTGAAATATCGGTATGATCCAAAAGGTATATAAAAATAAGTTCTGTGCGGACTAATGACAAAATATAACTTTAAAATGGTTTCTGGGCGGTTATCCTAAAAGTCGGGGTTTCTGTTTGAAGTCAATAAATCTTCTCCTCCTTCATCGATTCAAAAGGTTTCAGATTCTTAAACTCTTTAGTACCTATATTTCATAATTACTCTCTCGCCCTATAGGCAGATGACTAGACCGTTAACGCTACATATTATGCTTATTCTTATTTGTAATTTGCATTTCCAGGTCGAGATACACACAACAGGAGCTTGTAACAAGAATACAATTTCTGGAACGTAAATAGTAATAATTTTAGCCGTATGTTAAATTTTTTTAAAATTTTGTTCTAATACATTTTTTAGTTTTATTTCAAGGAATGTATTTTTTTGTAAATCCCCACGTCGTTTCTTGCAATATTATATTTTCTGTCTGCTTGGCACGAGTGAAAGTTTTGCTCTCATACTGTCAGGCGACCGAATTTTCATCTCAAATTTTAATCTAATTTTTAAGTATTATAAAGAGAAGCTATAGCCGTTAAGTACCGAATCATTATTAGAAGAAATAATATACGGCTTACATAAGAAAACATTTATATAAGTACTTTAAATAATTTGTATCACAGAAATAAAATAAACGTCAGTCTTATTCAGCTCTCTCTTGTATCTTTCTGTCCTATACTCAACAGGTTTCGGCTTTTCGCTATAGCCAGTAGAATTTCTGGTCATCCCGACCAGAGGCCGAATGTTATCTCCGATGAAATTGGTTCGGAGAATTTAAATTTTCTCCTCTAAATGTGTTCGGCCGCCGGTTATTTTCGAATACATTATTGCGCGTACTTTTGTCAAGGAAAACATGCATTTCCTTGGCCAATCTCTGACTAATGTTTTGACTCCTGACTAAAGTACAGTATGCAGTGTAACATTGTCCGTTACAGATTCGCTTCATTGTAGGAGTGATAATGTTAACGAAGTCTACGCTATTAATACTGAACTGAAATAAATATGCGTTGCTTTTTGTTTCAATTCGTGACAGAGTCAGTCCGTTCTGTGGAAAAGGACGAACGCAAGGCGGGGAAGAGTAAATTAGTTTAGCGGTATTGAAACGAACGTGAATGCCAACCGAGACATGAGAGAATTAACTGAAAAAAGCGACGGTAGATAGCGACTTGTTCAACGTTCGCGAGTGGAGTAAGACCTCGGGGACGTGCCAGCTTCTAGCTCTTCCGCGTTCGATTCCTAACGTCGGAGGGATCGCACGACAAGGACGCATATCCCACGTATATATGGTCGATTGAGGAGTACACCTGGAAAAAGGAGACCGGATGAATAAAATATGAGAGGTGTTTTCACCAATTTAATTACAGTGGCGGCGGTATAGTAACGGGGCACGTGACTCCGTACTGACAAGAACGGTCGAGGTAGTAACAAAAATCTAGATTGGGGGACGCGTTCAGGAAAGACAAAAATGAAATGGGTCGTCCGCAAAAGGCCTTGGACCGTGTTGTAATATTTGCTGGGATTCCCCCTGCGGAGACGGGGTCAAGTTATGCCGTTTTCTATTCATTATTTTGAGAACTAATCCGACGATTGATAATACTGAAAGGCCGGGGAAAGCTGAAATGTAATTCAACTGGCAAAGTTTCAGAAGAAAGGAGAATTTCAGGAACTGAGAAAAAATCAAAATTGAAATTTTCACAATCGGGCTAAACACCCGCCAAACCGAGCGGAAGATAGAGGATAGGTACAAAGAGCATATCAGAGCCTTAAAATATAAGAGAGAATCTAACTTCGCCAACCACATTATAAACTCCGGACACGAAACAATGAACATCAACAAATCACTAAGGTTGTTACACCCAGGGAAGAAAGGCAAAGAAATGGACATAATATTCAAAAACAAGCAAAACAGAATCATAAACGATAAGATTTATTCACAGAGCGACGCCATATTTGTACACTTAAGCCTAATTAACAAAATCCCACCTTCCCCTCAACACAATTAAGACAAACATAATTCCTCAATAACACAATAACAAGATACGTATATATACAACTGACAAACACAGTACAAGTGACAGTGGTACTGCGGTGAGGATGCCCGAAAAACATCCTAAGTGCCAACAGCGACAGTGAATACTACGCTATTCCAAACCCTCTCAGACCACAAAACAGGTATGTTAAACTAAAAATACCTACCTTAAATTAACAATTTTCTTCATTATAAATATAAATATTTAGTTTGTGGAATAACTATATATTAATTGAAATCATATTCTCATATTATATTTTTTCTTGAAATTAAATTTGAATTTTCTTATTTTTATTCCTCAGTTTGTATTTCGTTCGCTTAATTAAATTAATGTAGCGAACTATAAAGATTTATTTATGTAATTACTAAATTATTTAAAATCGATTAATAATAAACTTATTCTATTTATTATAAAGGCATTCTCAGCAAGGGTCGTTAATTAGAAAGCATCCGAGAAGACTTTGGGCTCGAAATATCAGAATAATATCAAACCCGCAAATGTATTATGAGTCGTAAATATAAAGCGCACGTTTTTAATCATTATTCCCTGTTTCTTCCGATATTTCTCCATATTGTTTTAACATTAACCAGTCTCAATTATGGCCGATAAATTACAGCATTAACCGAATATGCGGTTTCAATAAATGGTAATAAATGACAGTTTATTGGACACTGTGAAAAAGCTGAGAGGAGACAGAAACACCACAAACCTACTGTATTCCAACCCCTCGCAGACCACGAAACAGGTGTGTCAAAATCAAAACTTTTCACAATCGGGCTTTGCTTATTTCAAAGGTTAGCGGGCGGGTTGAGGTGTGGCTCTACAACATTTGTGTTTTGTTCCCGGCCGAATGGGGGGAAGGCCCGTGACGTCACGGGCGTCGCATGTTTTATATATAGCGTGCTGTTTCCGCCGCTCGGTTCAGTCGACGACCCGACACAGACGAGATGAACTCCTTCGCGCCGCAGTTCCTGCTGCTCCTGCTGGCCGCCTGCTCCTGCCTGGCCGGTGAGATACAATAAGCAAACCTTTACGGGGCCGCGTTTGTCCTTCACCTTCGGCGAAATTTTATTTTTCCCCCGACTTACACCGTTAAAATCGCCCAGTGTTTCTATTCGCAGGCCCCTTCTATGAAGACTTCTCGTAGCTGCCTGCTGATACCCTCCCGTAGCGTTTAGGATAAACCTAAATATTCAGTAGCTTACTTAAAACTATAATAGTACAGGTTAAAATGAAATTATATTTAATATGGGAAAATTCGGAAAATAACTGCTTTAAATAATAAATCAGCTTTATTTTCCAACTAAATTTTGAAACACCGCTTTTAATGTATTAATATTTCACGTTTCTGTTCAACTAAAATAAATTTAGTTTCGGTAGGATAGCTCCTCTCATGACGCCAATCGGCCGTTCACAATTTATAAACTGTTGGATCATTATTGATCCTAATGCATTTTGGGTTCAGAACCATAGACGTATAATTATGATGATTTAATCAAAATTCGCTATTAACTTAAATAATAAATCTGCTTTCTTTTCAAACTACATTTTGAAATCGTATTTTTAATGGTACTAATATTTTACGTTCCTGTTCAATTTAAACAAAGTCTTAAGGCGTAGTACATTGAGTTCGAATTTGCTACAGGGATTTATTCTTCTCCAATTAAAAATTAAGGATTTCCTTTCAATTTATTCATCCAAAAAAATAATTAACGAACCCGAATCGTGGATCGGCTTCTAATGAGTGTTGGGAACGAGCGATTGATGATGATATATTATCGGTCTTCGCTAATGATGCTAATCGACCAATTAGCCGTTCCTAATTATAAACCGTTCGATAGTTACAGTCGTCCAGGGACACAATTAATGGATTTTGGTTTTAGAACCGTAGAAGAACAATTATGACGATTTAATCAAAACAGCGCATATTTGGTCTTTATTGAGTTATTTTATAGTCAGGATTACTTGTTTTTACCATTACTGTAATTAATACTAAGGAATACTTTTTATTTATTATTGTTTCACACTCGTCGTTCTATCCCGAACGCAATAAACAAAATTGGACCACGCTTTAAATAAATTAAGGTGAAGAAAAATATAGCTTATAATAAAAGAAAATGTTTTAAATTGTTAAAGGATATAAGTACTTTTTTCAAAAAAGGGTGATTGAAACCTTTTTTTGGTGAAAAATAGTTTGTAATTTGTTTGGAGAAGTAGAAGCTGTGATTATCGCGTCTCGAAAGTTTCACAGAGTTTAATGAAGGGGCAATAATCAAAACTTATAGCGCATATTTCAAGGAATTATATCTGAAATTTGTTGCGCATTAATATTCTATTTTCAGAACCGAATTTTCAGTTGTCAGTGTATAATTTTCGCTTCTTCAGCATTGCCGCCACCTGTCGGATGCCGGCCAGGTTCGAGGAAACTGGAAGGACACAGGTCCTGCACCTGCTCCAGGCTGGCAGTCTGGGAGTGCTCCAATATCGGCCACCACCATCACAGGAGGGACGTGGACAGCCAACGTGAGTATACTTGAGTATTAAAGTACAACTAAGCCGGGTAATTGTTAATCAGCCGCAACCAACTCTCGTAAACGGAATGGGAGCGAAGAAAATCTCATGTTTACCTTGGGTAAATCAAGCAGGCATTTCTCAGAATTTTGTGCTAGGACTAACAACTGACTGTGTGTTAAGATTCAATTCGTAATTTCGCCTAGTAAAAGTCCTCTCATTGGAATTTTAAGCCGAGTTGTTAAAAACGTTCAAGCAATTCTGTTTAGCCCCACTTTCAGTAATTGAGAGTTTCTGTAAAAAGTTCGCATTTGGTGAATAGTTGGAAAATCGAGTTACTTACAAGTCGATAAATCATATTTACTAATGAATCCCTACTCTTGTTGGTATTGCGAGGTCCAAATTAAGGGTAAGACTTTTTGCATTTTTTATTGGCACAAATAAATGGAGACCACTTCGTTTCAATGTTCAAGACAGTTCTCCGGAGAATTCTCCAGTAGAAACCGCCGATTGAAAGAAATAATCTACAATAATCGTACATCGAAAACAGCTCGTATCTAATTAGATTCTGTTCTAATCACAATATCGTTCGGTTTAAGGTTGCCGGGACCGTAGATAATATTCGGTCCGATTTTCATTGGGTTATCTTTGCGCTGTGCTTTCAAATAGCACGGGGCGGAGGTCATCCAATCGCTATCTAATCCCGTTGACCCCTGGCTGTTTTTCAGAGCCGGGAGAAAAAACATTTATCAGAAAAAATATTAAAAAACCAGATATTTCGGCGAAATTTTAACGCCCAAAAAAATAGGATGAAGCCGGTTCCCTCAAACCGAAACAGAAAACTTGGTATCAAAAAGTTCCATTTCCAAGAATAACATGTTATTGTTGTTACGCTATATGTGGCCGTCTACCAAGGTGTAGACGTATTAATAAGTTGCTATAAAATAAACTTAGTAATAATGAAGACTTTGAACAAATCATATTTATTGTTATATCTATCGGCCAATTGTTCCGCCTCTACTCCAATAACTCAGTAAGGAAGGAAGGAAAATCGAAACAGTGGAAAACGAATGAAGTAATTCTTGAAAATTGCAATTACTATTAATATAATGTAATAGATGTAATTGTATTTTTTACACTAAACCGAACCGAGGTCGGTTTCACTTCATCGCCTGCAGCATTCCGTTAGTAATATTTGGCCGTTTTTTTGGTCAATTAGACATGGCGCCGACCGAGATACAGAGATAACTCGTTGATAGTGATTATACAAGGTCACAAATTAAAGTATTTAATACATAATAATTTTCACGAATACTATTAATCCTAGCGTTATTTCAAAAAATATGTGGTTTTCGGTTTTAATTTAATAGATGCTCAGGGAATAATGAATAGAGGAAAGTGAAACTGGGGGAATCAGTATTTATTTTTACTAAATACGTTACATTATATTTCACATATGAGGGATGGCGAATATCAAGATTGTTATGAAACGTGTGGTGACTGCCCCAATCGCTAGTTTCTGATTCTAGCCCACGGGGCACGGTATAGACAGAGGAAATATAATATTATAATTGGCGGCAGCACTAAAAGGATTTCCCTTCGGCCACAGAACCCGCGTCTGTCCTCGGCGCCTTTGAAGCCTTGAGGTGCCAGCGGCGTCTTTGAAGCCTTCGAAGTGCCAGGGGCGTCTTTGAAGCCTTCGAAGTGCCAGCGGCATCAGAAACTGTTGTATTCTATTATAGAACATTGTTTTACATGGCAGTGGACTCACTGAAATGCGAGCCGGGAGCTGTGTGGCAGCAGGAGTGCAATAGGTGCTACTGCACCGATCTCGGTTACGCAGCCTGTACGAAAAAGAAGTGTATCGACCGGCCGAGAATCGAGCGCGATGCGCCTTCAGGTAAAGACCTGAAATTGTATACAATTCAATGTGTTCGATTCATCGTGTTCGATTCCAACATCAGTGGCATAATGCGGGCCACAGAGTACAGGCGTTATCACCATCACATCATTCCCGGGATTTATATGGAAGCTTAAATTAGCCGCACCAACTAATCCCTTCTCAGCTTCGGTCTTCCTCCTCTATGTCAGCCTTGGTCTTCCGCTGTACAGACTTCATCACCCTGTTCAGTTGACACCCCTTCTCCCCTTCACAGTGCACGTCCAGCCCGTTGGATCCTACAGCACTTCATTAACACCGGCATTATCGATGGGATGAATATTAACTAACCGTCATCATTATAGTGTCGCGCCCCCTCATTTACAATTGACAATGTGTTGTCCGGGGAATACAAAACGAAGATTGCGGCCGTTATATGCGTTGTGATGGATGTGACGTTTCTAAGCAGGAGGAAAGTTGAACGGCCCCGCCTGCAAGCTGGGCGAAAGCTGGCACGACGGTTGCAACAGCTGCTTCTGTACGGCGGCCGGTGTCGTAGTTTGTACCGTCACGCACTGTCCAAATGACAAGTCTGTGGGACCCAAGCAAAAACGCAGCGCTCACGGTAAATACGTACTTATGCCTATACCCAGTAGATTCGGCCGGAATTAAGTCTCCCTCTAGGTCGGCCAACGCCGTGCGTCGGCTTCGTTTTGATCAATTTTCAAAATTGCAGGACTTTGTCCTTTTGCAAGGATAGATGCACGAGTGTCCGGCTTCGGGTCTCGACGGGATTTAAGAAATTATCTTTCCGTCAGTAACAAAAGGTGTTGGTATTTAACAGGTCCATTGGGGAAGGAATGTGAACCCGGAAAGAGTTGGTACGACGGATGCAACCACTGCGCCTGCACCGAGACCGGTTTAGCAATCTGCACTCTGAGATACTGCGAATCAATAGGGGAATCAAAGGGGGCAATTAGGAAACAACGAGCAGTCCAAGGTATAAAAAACAGCGTTGAATACAGTATAGTTGTGTATAGAAACTAAGTTAAGAATATCTCGGCGGCCGTTATTGGAGGTTGAGAAAACATTTAACTAGATTGTCTCTGACTACTCATTTCTTTCTTTATTATACTGTCTTCTAATATTGTCATGACACAAAGTTGTTGGAGTGAGATGACTATACTCGGCTAGATCTCTCTTCGACTAGGTCGGCTGCCTCTTCAAGGTACATTTGTGTTCTTCGTTTGTCCCTTTATCGGTAGTCCGTCGGTAACTTCAATAAACGATACCTTACCAAGTATATAGTGGGGGAGGAAAGTTAAAAATCTGAAAATACGCGAAAGTACAGCGAAAGTAGTTCCTCCTCTATGTCAGCCTTGGTCTTCTGCTGTACAGACATCATCACCCTGTTCAGTTGACATCCCTTCTCCCTTTCACAGTGCACGTCCAGCCCGTAGGATCCGTCTACACTTTATTAACACCGGCATTATCGATGGGATGAATATTAACTAACCGTCGTCATTATAGTATCGCGCCCCCTCATTTACAATTGACAATGTGTTGTCCGGGGAATACAAAACGAAGATTGCGGTTATTATAAGCGTTGTGATGGATGTGACGTTTCCGACAGGAGAAAAGTTGCACGGCCTCTACTGCAAGCCGGGCGAAAGCTGGCACGACGGTTGCAACAGCTGCTTCTGTACGGAGGCCGGCGCCACAAAGTGCACCACCAGGCACTGTCCAATCGACAAGTATGTGGGACACAAGCATAAACGCAGCGCTCCCGGTAAATACATACTTATGCCTATACCCAGTAGATTCGGCCGGTATTAAGTCTCCCTCTCGGTTGGCCAACGCCGTGCGTAGTTGGCTTCGTTTCGATCAATTTTCAAAATTGGAGGACTTTGTCCTTTTGCAAGGATAGACCGAACGAATGTCCGGCTTCGGGTCTCGTTCGTATAGTTGTGTATAGAAATTAAGTTAAGAATATCTCGGCGGCCGTTATTGGAGGTTAAGAAAACATTTAACTAGATTGTCTCTGACTACTCATTTCTTTCTTTATTATACTGTCTTCTAATATTGTCATGACACAAAGTTGTTGGAGTGAGATGACTATACTCGGCTAGATCTCTCTTCGACTAGGTCGGCTGCCTCTTCAAGGTACATTTGTGTTCTTCGTTTGTCCCTTTATCGGTAGTCCGTCGGTAACTTCAATAAACGATCCCTTACCACGTATATACTGGGGGAGGAAAGTAAAAATCTGAAAATACAGGAAAGTACACGAAAGTAGCGGGAAACTGCTTCGGCAAGACGTCCGGAAAAAAGGTCCGATACCCCGACTGGCGGACGGTCGGCGCGCAATGCTCGGGGCCCAAAATACGGTGTACCCTGAAGAGGTTATCGAGAGAAACCTGCTGGTCGCAGGTGGGCAGAGGTGCACCCCCGGCGGTAGCTGGCGGGAGGGATGCAACAGGTGCTTCTGCACTGAGCGCGGATCTGCACAGTGCACAGATCTGTTGTGCAGGCATCACACCATCACGACCACCACGATTGAACTAGAAGAACGGTCCGATGAAGCAGGTGAGTCGGCCCTACGTTGTACGAGTCATTCGTCCTTTCTTCAAGAATCCGCTTCGATTTTACACCATTTTCGTTCCAATACGTACGGAACGAATTGTGTACACCTGCTCCAGTCCTCCCTTTCGGTACATTATCGTCCACTCAGCAACAAGGAGTGGAAAATCTCAGATAAGTTAGCCGTCGATATATGGTCCCCACAGTAATTAGGTTTCTATTGCTGAGAATTAGTATTTTATAATTATTTGTTTTAGAATGAAAACCTGCAGTCTAAGGTATCGCATTTAATTTGCTGTTAGCGGCTGGGACAAACATTTTTTTTAGTAATAAATAAAAATATTTATTTGAAACGAACGCCTCTGCGTGCGAAAATTGTTAGCAAAAGTGAAATCCGTTAGCGTCTGGATAATTGAATATTCAACGTTTCCTCCTTCAATTGTCCGATATAGGTGGTAGTAACAGATGCGTACCGGGCACAACTTGGATTGCGTCCCACATGGAATGTCACTGCACAGAAGACGGAGCCACTATATGCCACCTACTGCATAGACCCCCGATGGCTTTTCCTTCGATGGCGAAAAGGAGCGCCATAGGTATCATCAAGCAATTTTCAAAGAATATAGCCAATTTTCGGTACACACGTCTATAAAACGCATAAATTTAAAAGTCTAGCGCCCTTTCTGGCTGATGATATCAAATTAAATTTTAAAAACAACTTGAAAAACCGCAGTAGCGTTATCGGAACGAACTTATTAATTACAAAAGCTAACGCAGCTTCGAGCGAAAATCCTTTCTTTTAGCGTTTAGTGTTAGTGAAGGTGAACGCTGTTTTCATCCTCATCAATTGACTCGTTCAACGCTAACGCTGTACATAAACATGTATCTTGTGGAAACCTATCTAATGTTTTCCACGAAACGCGTTCCTTCCACTTGAACACTATTTGGGGTGAAACTGGGGCAGCAGGCGTCCAAGCCCTATCTCTCTGAGATTATTACAGTTTTTTGGGACACTTGAGTGACAGTAGGAAGGTTTATTTCCGCATCCCAACTGGAGCTTAAGTGGGTCTGATTCCGACGTTTCGGAACCCCTACCGGTTCCATAATCGGCTATTAATTTGGGAGCTCGAATCCCGAATCCGGTTCAGTACTTTGAACACGCCATGTTTTTTAAAACGATAACGTCTCGACTGGTCCGAAATAAGGCGGCCTCATTCGCAATTCTATCGCGAGACAAACGGCACTTAGAATGATGCTACCGGTTTTTCCATGGTCTGGGAAAGGCGGAGGACAGGAGTGCACGCCGGGTACAACATGGAAGGAGGACTGCAACTCTTGCGGGTGCGACGAGCGTGGAGAAGCCTACTGCACGGACATGGCCTGCAACCATCCCGATCCAGCTAGAAATACCCGGGAGACGCACGGTATTGAATACGATTGATTCGGTCACTCTGTCAATGCTAACACTGCATGGGATTGTCCGCATTGTCCGGGCGAATGATTACACAGAAATTTAAATAAGAAATGTCTGTAACCGAATTAAATCCATATACAGGACCAACGACTAGCCTTACTAAACTGAATGGACGTCCTCCGGTTTAACGCGAACGTCACTCCCACGGCCTTGATGCAATGTGGATTGGGAAAAGACATCGACCCGGGTCTCAGGAGATATTCAATGATATATGATAACATATGTAAATATTTATGACTAACTATTTTTGACTAAGATCGCCACTGGGAGTACATCGGGCACCGGGTCTTGATCTCATAACTGCCTGTGATACTTCCCGGTTCCGAAATTCCTCCTGGAGTGTATTTATATATAAATGTATTAAACTGTTATATTTTGCATTGGTCAGTGTGTTTCTTATAAAATATTTTATTGGGACAGCTCAGCCACCCAACTAACATTAACATAATTTTATAACCCATATATATATTAATATTAAATACTCTTAGCATGAACAGTCTTTAGAGTTGGAATGGGCGAAATTAATAACCGGTGGATTAAAATTAATAACTTTCAGAAATGACTTCAGACAAAAAATATTCTGGACTTGGAGATACTTTCCCACGAAAGTAGATCGTTCCCCCAGGCAATTATAAAATAAATTTTTTAATTTTGTCTGATAATGATTTTTGTCCGTTAGGGATAAATTAAAGACAAAAATTTGTCAATATTTAATTGGCCGCTTCATAGTCCGTACTATCAGCCCGTGAAAAAGCTTTAAGTTTCGTCCTTTTCACTAAGGAAGTCTGCGTAATTCGGAAGTTGTGCTTGAGCAGATCTTTCCCAAAAGTTACGCATGAATATCCCGTCTGTCGGACAGGAAAATGCCGGCCGGGGACGACGTGGCACGAGGACTGCAACACTTGCGGCTGTGACCAAAACGGAAACGTTTATTGCACCGCGATGCTCTGTGTTCCCGGAATGAACCCGAAAGCTAAGAGGGAAGCGGAAGGTATTATAATTGCTAGCTGAAATTTCATTTTTCATTTCAACTTGGGGGGCACACACTATTCACAATCGATCTACTATTCGGACAAATCAATCGTTTTTACGTAATTAAACAGGGACAAAATTATTCCTATATTGATATTATTATTAATTGTCCCACTTATAGACACACTAAAATGCAA
This sequence comes from Lethocerus indicus, assembly GCA_019843655.1. Classification (NCBI taxonomy): domain Eukaryota; kingdom Metazoa; phylum Arthropoda; class Insecta; order Hemiptera; family Belostomatidae; genus Lethocerus; species Lethocerus indicus. Next base: position 8,591,285 of record JACDQD010000011.1, read on the forward strand.
TTTTTGGTACCTACGAATTGAAACTATCGATTGTACTAGCACAAAACCCAGACTTGTCTACAATTTCATCTCTCACTTCACCAATTAACTTTTCATCCAACCATTTTCGTTCAATTTCGCTAAAACTATTGCATGGCGTTTATTTGGAAACTTCTTCGTGGGTTCTGGTTGTGTTTGAAATATTACAGCGAACTGTTTAGCTTCTGGCTGCGGGCGCCTATTTGGCTTTCGTCAGCAGTACCACGGCATTTCGGTTCTCGATTACGTATCTCGTAAACATATTGTTATTCTCTGTAGCACGGCTTTTCGATTGGTTTAGAAGTAATTTTTTGCGGCTCTCCTCGATAGAAAATCCGATGATGGACTTGATAGAATCCAATTATTACAAAGCAAAATGCAATAAAGGGCATCGTGGCGAATGTTTCACGCATGAAAGGCCATACTTCTCTGGCAGTGGATAGATCGAACTTACTTTCAGGGTCTTGGGGGCAAATCAATGTCGGGATTTTATTAGTTTGTACAATGGTTTGTGAATTTATGTTCACTTCACAACAGTCTTTTTTATGGAATAAACGGTCGGTGGATCTCCTATATTTTTCTTTCGGCGCAGGACCCAATAGCTGCACTCCAGGCAGCACCTGGATGGACGACTGCAACAGGTGCATCTGCACAAACGACGGTTTCACAGCCTGTACAGACATGGCCTGCTCTCCTAAGCACGAGGTGACCAAGCGAAGCCCCGAGACCGGTGATTAAAATTATTACATATATTATTCCTATAAAATCTTTCCCATGTTGTGGGTTAATGGTTGATCCGATCTCGTCACACGCGATATTTATTAAAACCCAGGATCAATATTTGTAGGGCGTACTCACGAACTGCATAACCAAATTAACAATCTCAGTTCTTTTTTTTTCTGGTTACGCTACGTAACTTTAATAACGCAAGAAACTAGAATCTGTTCGAAATATATTTCTCCATTGGTAAGTCGCTCTAGTTGGTTCCTTTCTCCATTGGCGTCTTTGTACGGCATCGTTCGCTCCGATATATTTCTAGGATGATCGTCTTCTCCTCATCATTCTTTCACCCCGTGGAAAGCATTCCGTATCATGCACTGAAACATACCAGTTTTATCCTCCGTTCGATCTATAAAGTCTGGAGAGAAGAAGCTCGGGGCTGGCTCCGCCGAACACCTCTCCCGCGTATTCACCGTTTCAATCATTTCAGGGTCTCTCTCATACAAAAAACCTCGCACATGAACATAGTTCGTAGACAGAAAAAAGAACAGTCGTACGGTACGACGGGAGAAATTAATTTCAAAAGAAAAATTCTGTCATTTGTACAGAAGACGAAGGAGACAGGTGCAATCCGGGCGATAGATGGACGGAGGAGTGCAACAGATGCGTATGCTCCAGGACGGGGGAGCCAATCTGCACTCGCATGTCCTGCCATCCGCATCCAGTCGAACTGAAGTCCAAAAGGAGCGTTTCGGTGTCCCCAGGTACTCAATGAGAATACATTCGATTAGTCAATAGAAAAATCTTAGAAAGAGTAAAACGAGAGGGGGATGGATACGCCCGCCGCGGGGACAATTCCCGGTATCGAGACATCGAAATTCTTGGATTTAAAAGGACCTTTCAGTAATAAGCGTGGGCGTTTCGGAAAATGGTTTCCGTTTGAAGTTGTTTAACAGTTTTCTTCAACCTTAAAGTGAGCCGCCCTTTACTTCGGAACGTAGAGCGCGCCGGATGCACTGCCTTGATCATCTGCCGTGAAATTGAGGATTTAAATTATTACGGTCCATTCGGCTTTAACCTGTTTTGAAAGGCAATCGCCTTTGAATGAGGACGGCCGTGTTGGAACTGCGCAGGTGGCGAGGTGAAATGCGAACCGGGTGACACCTGGTGGGTCGACTGCTGGACTAGGTGCGCCTGCACGGCCGACGGGAAGCCTCACTGTAGTACAGGAACGGAATGCGTCAAAGTCCACCGCACAAAGCGAACTCTGCAAAAAGGTAATACAAATAATCGACAAGGGGCGCTTGTATGGAATCCAGGAGGCGTACGCCAAATTTGTGCAAAATGACCGCGGTGTACGCTACACATTTCCCCAAAAAATACGATCCGGTTAGGACAGCAGACGATCCTGAACGACCGACCCCGACGAAGCAGGATGTTGCATCTGACACCCCTTGTTCTCGATTGGGCCGTACATCTGTCCTAAGTATTTTTTTTATGCTTGGTGAGGTTTCTGAGTGGAGCATCCTCTGGAGCGCGAATTCCTCCTAATCCCATCAGGTCTTGTTTCCGTCTAACGCCAGGCAGTCAATGTACGTTAATTGCTAGTACTAGAAGGTTACATGACTTATCTCCATCGTTTCACGTGAGCAGAAAGGCCTAGAAGAAATATCGGAGAATGACATCGATTTGGCTCCTGTTTTTCGAGAGAGAGAGAGAGAGAGGGACATCCGCAGCGTTTGCACACATTTTTAAGTACCTCGCATTGTGCTAGAAACGACTGGGGCACATCACAATCCTTCTGTAGTCCGTTGTTACCTTGCGCGCTTATAATACACAATATCGGGCGGTAGCTGGATAGGGGCGGAGTCATTTATTTTTTCACGTACTCGATATGTGAGCAGAATGTTAATATTCGGTAGGTGGCAGGGGATGCACTCCTGGGGATAGTTGGACGGACGAATGCGGAAACAGGTGCTCCTGCGGAATGGACGGAGGGGCCGTGTGTACAGCAATGGGCTGTCTCCGCCCCAAACGCACTACACAAGGTAATACGATCGAAAGCATCCATGACACTATTCACAATATTTCAAAATGGAACTGAATTGAAAACATACGAAGACATTATCTCTTCTCAATCAAGAACGGGGACGGTGGCTTTTCCAACATTTTTATTACATATTCGTTAATATGGGCTTATTTAGTTTCCATCAGAAACATCTTCATCGGCCATTCGAACGGCCTACCTGGACTGTATTATCGACCCCCAGGATGTTGATCTAATGCCCGCAAACGGAGTTTATTCATCTCTAGGGCTTCTGACAAATTGGGTACTTCTCCTACTAACAAGTTTCCATCCTCTGTACAAAACGTGTACAGATCTGAGCGCGGGCATCGCCCTAACGCGGCATCTTCCATTTCGTCCACCTCAATCATTTTCTCCATGAAACGGATGTGCACGACCGTAATTTTAACGGACGCCAAAGTATCTCACGCCGAACGATTTCTGCAGGGGCTCGAGAGGGCTGTAAAGAGGGCGATACCTGGATGGAAGACTGCAACTATTGCACGTGCAGCGGTGACGGTCTGCCCGCCTGCACGAAGAAACGCTGCAATCCGACATTCTCTCCCGAGAAACAAGACGGTAAATTGCAGAGTGTTGACAATTGAATAACAAGCATATAACAGTATTTTTTGTTGATGCACCACGGAATTCGTCCGAAATCTAATGCCCGGGGCCCGACATATTGTGAGGATCACGTAGCGACACCTAGACATATTTCCGGTGAACCAACGGCAAGCGAAATGGCGAAATGGAGCGTCGTACGATATTCGACAAAGGTGTCAGAAGAGGTCATATTTTTCACGGGGGTTATCGTCCGTTGGCTTCCTCCTAAGGTATTACACGTTGGCAGCGTTTGATAGGGCAACTACGAGTATCTGGAGACTGATGAGGGAAACGGGGAGAATGTTTTGAACGGCCGGTACTCTTTAGGGCCACACGAAAGGTATCGAAGGTAGCGCGGGTGAAATGGACCCGTTTTTGTGGCTCGCAGCCGCAACCGATAAAACCATCTGGGACAGGGTGAATGGGAATGCTCGTTTTGCGACTTACACCGAGCGGGGAATTAATATTTCACTGGGATTTTCGAACGTTCTACCATACCGGTAGTTTATACCATTTCATTTTGAATTTCGTGCAGGCTGCAAAGCGGGCGACTCCTGGAAGGATGACTGCAATTTCTGCCGGTGTGCCAACGGCGTGCCGATCTGCACGAGGGCGATGTGCCCACACAGGAGGAAGCGAACGGTGGATGACCACGGTAAATCGGTGACTGTTTAGGGTTGGTGTCATCCTCTTGTGATGTTCCCCACCGCTGGCTTCCGATCTGCCTCCCGGATATATCCGGATGGTCAATAGCAACTGAAATACGGAGTGCGAGCAAATCAGCGAGCGGAAACTGAAGTGATATTACAAAGAGCGATGATATTACCAACCCTAACAGTTATCCTAAATCGGATACCGTTTTATTAAATACCGTTGATAATTTTTAGCTTTAACAGGCTGATTCACATCCGGAACTGGTATTATTAACTAGTTTAACATACCTGTTTTGTGGTCTGCGAGGGGTTGGAATACCGTAGTCTGTCGCCTCTCGCTGGTTTGGTCTTTTGCTAGACCGGTTTCGGCTGCTCGCCATCTTCAGTAGCGGTGTTAGTCACTGTTGGCACTTTGGATATTTTTCGGGCGTCCTCACTGCACTGTCACTGTCACTTGTACTTTATGATCGTAAATTCACAATACCAGATTTGTGACCAGTTGTGCGCTCAAATATGTAATTGACCAATAATCCGACAAAGACTTAAGCCGATTAACAAAATCCCAGTACAAGTGACAGTGCGGTGAGGATGCCCGAAAACCATCCAAACCGCTACTGAAGATGGCGAGCAGCCGAAACCGGTCTAGCAAAAGACCAAACCAGCGAGAGGAGACAGGAACATCACGAAACTACGGTATTATTAAGGTTTGGTGGGGGTCATTCCCCAGTTCCAAGACAAATTCCAATAAAAAATGGAGATAGATTCGGTTTTAAAAATCAACGCGTTGACGGTGCCGGGTTTCGTTATTTTTCAGTTTTATTAAAATGGGGTCGAGACACTGTTCCACCACTCTCAGCCAAAGTTTAAAATTCCATTTATTTATTTTTCCGTCAAATAGGATCCGAATAAAGAAACTTGGTGCGACCAAATCAAAGTTTTAGCAAAGAGGGAAGCTCAAAATAAATGAAAAAATAATAATCTAAACAAATTAAAGTATCGATAAGACGTTCTGATTGGTGTTTATGCTGTTATATGCTGTGACAGTTACGTAAAACTGTAAAAATAGGTTGACTTTTCCGTTTACGGAGTGATCATTTAATTTAGTTTATAATTTTTCCAGGAAATCAGATTAAATGCACACCGGGGGAGACGTTCATGATGGACTGCAACACCTGCAGATGTGGCCCCGATGGGAAGACCGCCGGCTGTACCTATATGTTCTGCCCGCCAGGACTTAAGCCCAAGATCCCATAAAGGACAAGGTATCATTATTATAGACACAGTCTCGAGCGAAACTTCATTTGACAAAATAATTAAGGGACCGCTCTGAAGTGTATTGAAGTTAAAGTCTTGAAGTTGAAGTCTTAAACTTTTTAATATTTGTAATTCATAATTACTAACTCATCAAGTTAAGTTAAACTAAATTTGTATTTCTAGGTCGAGATACACGCAAGAGGGGGACATGAAACAGAAATGCAATTCGAGGAGCGCTATCTGAGGGTATATAATACCCATCTAATATAATGTGTGCCATACGTTAAAACCCAGTGTTTTTAATTTTGCTGAAATAAATTTTTTAGTCCTTTAAAAGGGTGTGTGCTTTTTTTAAAATCCCCGTGTCTTCCCGACAATTTCAGTTTTTGACAAATTTTTTCTCTGGTTTGGATGGACGAACATTTTTTCTCACATTCTGATTCTGCCGACTGATTCTTTTAAATTAAGGTCTTCGTCGAGGGCTCATTCTTTCGGGGCTTCTCGTTATTCGCCCGGAACTGGGAATATATATTATAATATAAGTGAACGTTATTTTATTTCTATAAATGATGTGATCGGCCATTATCGATTTCGCGATACAGAAAGTATGAAGTCAATTTGTTGAACGCTGTTCGTGATTAGAGTTTTTTGGTCAGTTTGAGAAACGATGAAAGTCGAAAGGAGATGACCCGCGTTATCCACAAAATGATGATAACGCGCAGACGTCAACGTTTAGAAAGACCACACTCGCTGATTCGGGATAACAAATTTATGATAGAATTAATGATTTAGCCTTCTTACCGTCCTTCTTGCTATCTTGCGCCCCACTTGTTAATAGATATTTTTCGAGATTTCGGCGAGACGATGGAGATATGTTTCTAAGATACTGTAAATTTAATAAATGAGAGTACGGAATTGGAGAAAATGATAAATTCTCGCCGTTTTGTAGGGAACCGGAATCGGACCATCGCCCTTGACCCAGCCTCTGATATTTCGTATTTTGACTGTATTTATTTGTTTACGAGAACTTTGGAACTAACCGCTCGGTATAGGTTGCATCACCGCTGTTCTAACGGGTGGAAATTACAAACGGTATACACAGTTGTTGGCGAACGTTCGCAACACCGACATCATGAAGAGGAGTACCACTACGCTGCTTCTCGTTCTCGTTCAAATTAGCCTCGCAATTGGTAAGTTTGTGTTCTGGGCTGTGTGTCTGCCCAATTTCTGTACAAAAAGTTTATTCGAGATAACGATGAAAGAGTGTCGAAAGATCGCAAAAGGTTTCCAATTGAAGAGCGATCCGATACGTCGAAGGGATCGGTTGATGTCGCCCATTTCTCATGCACGATTTAAAACTCTTGCGAAAACTGAATAAAATAAAAATGGTGTTTCGCCAAAAAATTATATTAATCGAATTGAATTCTCATGGCTCGTTTTTCTTTTAAAAATTCGAGCCCTTCAATGTTCACAAACACTTTCGTCATCGGCAATAAACCTTTTCCTGTGGTTATATATTTGTGTAAATGTTTTCACTCGTTAATTAAAAATTAATTAAATCATCGGATCAATATAAATTAAAATTTACAGCAGTTAGTAATCATATAATATTACTTATAATATATATGATACTAATCATATAATATATATTACTAACATATAATAAAATATCCGTCTGATTACAATAATTATCGCATTCACACGTTTTCCTATGTTCATAACGTTGATTATTGGCCTAATTATCTTTCAATTAGTTGCCTATTGTTCCATTCCGTTATTGGGCCCGAGGACTAAATCAATATTTACAAGGTTTGGTTCGGTTAATTTTCTAATTCGCTTTCGGAACGAAAGTCATACCATAGATTTCGTGTGTTCCTGTCTCCTCTCGCTGGTTTAGTCTTTTGCTTTGACCGGTTTCGGCTGCTCGCCATCTTCAGTAGCGGTGTTTGTCACTTTGGCACTTTGGATGTTTTTTGGGAATCCTCACTGCACTGTCACTGTCACTGTCACACTGGGACTTTGTTAATCAGCTTAAGTCTTTGTCGGATTATTGGTTAATTACATATTTGATCTCACAACTGGTCACAAATATTTGGTTCTGACTTCCAAATATATGACGGGAAACCTATCTGGTATTGTGTATTTACGATAATAAAAGTTATCCTGTTGATCCAAAATATATTGAAAAAAGTTTCGGCACCACCCCCAGGGGGCGCTAGTTTATCGGTGCATGTGCACCCAACTAAATTTATTTTTAGTGATCTAGTTGTTCGGTACAAGTGAACCCAACGAACTTTAGTGAAGTACATTTCCGCACCACCCTCTAGGGAGCGCTAGTTTATCGGTCCAAGTGAACCCAACGAACTTTAGTTAAGTACATTTCCGCACCACCCTCAGGGGGGCGCTAGTTTATCGGTCCAAGTGAACCCAACGAACTTTAGTTATACATTTCCGCACCACCCTCAGGTGGGGCTCTAGTTTATCGGTCCAAGTGAACCCAACGAACTTTAGTTAAGTACATTTCCGCACCACCCTCAGGGGGCGCTAGTTTATCGGTCCAAGTGAACCCAACGAACTTTAGTTAAGTACATTTCCGCACCACCCTCAGGGGGCGCTAGTTTATCGGTCCAAGTGAACCCAACGAACTTTAGTTAAGTACATTTCCGCACCACCCTCTGGGGGGCGCTAGTTTATCGGTCCAAGTGAACCCAACGAACTTTAGTTAAGTACATTTCCGCACCACCCTCAGGGGGGCGCTAGTTTATCGGTCCAAGTGAACCCAACGAACTTTAGTTAAGTACATTTCCGCACCACACTCAGGGGGGCGCTAGTTTAAGCCGACGGAACATTGTGTAAGTCTGAATTTTCGACGAATCTTTGAACAGTCATAATTCAATATATGAAAAGGTTATTACTTACATCCGATTTACCAATATACAGGCTGCAAGTTGGGCGATGAATGGATGCAGGACTGCAACAGGTGCACTTGCAGCGTTGACGGTGGCGCAATATGCACCAAGAGGATGTGCCCAACTGAACCCATCGTCAATATCAAGTTCAAGAGGGACTTGGGACCCTTGTCAAGTAAGATTAATATCCTCCGAGGAGATAATGTTTAAGGCCACAAATTTTGTAAGAATCATCCCAATATTGTATTTGAATGAACTGCAATAGTTCATTATATAACTTCCGGTAAAATTGCACGATTTTAACCTTCGCCCAACGTCCAAAATGTGGTTGGAGCGTGTACATTGAACAACGTGCTTAAATCTTACACGAGCAATTTATGTAGGCAGCATTTTGAAACCGTGCGTGAGCGGTACAGCCTGGAGGGAGAGCTGCAACACCTGCTTGTGCCACGGTGGACTGCCCCTCTGTTCCAAGGTCCTGTGCGAGGACGACATTGAGGAGGAAAGAAAACATTTGGAGAAGAGGGATGATTTCAGAGCGGAAGCCCGTAAGAAATCGCCCACACTTACTAGTAGTGTATAATATTTATTATTCCCCGCGTCGCAAATTCATTTCAGATCTCGATGAGATATCTCAGGATACCGTAGATTTCGTGTGTTTCCGTCTCCTCTCGCTGGTTTGGTCTTTTGCTAGACCGGTTCTGGCTGCTCGACATCTACAGTAGCGGTGTGTTAGCCACTTTGGCACTTTTTTTGGGCATCCTCACTGTCGCTTGTACATGCCGGATAAACATTCTGTGGACTCGTGTTCGTTGGGTGCACATGCACCGATAAACTAGCTAGACAGGTTTCCTGTCATATATTTGGAATTCAGAACCTAACATTTGTGACCAGTTGTATGATAAAATATATAATTGACCGATAATCCGACAAAGACTTAGGTCGATTAACAAAATGCCAGTACAAGTGACAGTGACAGTGCAGTGGGGATGCCAGAAAAAACATCCAAAGTGCCAAAAGTGACTGACACCGCTACTGAAGATGGCGAGCAGCCGAAACCGGTCAAAGCAAAAGACCAAAACAGCGAGAGGAGACAGAAACATGAAATCTACGATATTATAAATTGTAATTTCTCGCGTTTCAAAACAGTTCAAACTTGTGCTGCTCATCAGTGAAATAAAAGGGGGAACGTACTCAGCCTCTCAGAAATGGGGCCTATGTTGTGTTTTCTACGCATTAATCCCTTATACAACATTTCTATAATGTTGCCGACAGGTATCCGGCGGGCTTTTGTAAACTGGTGAATCCCACGTAACACACATCCTCATGTGCTCACCCGATGGGAAGTATATCGCCTGCGATAAAAAGGAATGCGATTATTAGCCCCAACCAATGAACATATAATTGGAATATTTATACCTATTTCTGAAATAAAGTGTACGGCATATTCAAATTTATCTTTTTCCCTTTTCCTCCAATTAAAAAAATTTTATGTCACGTTTTAAAGAAGAAAATAATGTGTAGCCGCTCTGACGAACTTAGCTGGAAAAAAAATGTCCACAATAATACTTTAATCAACTAGAAATACCAGTTTGGGCTCTGCCATGCAAGGTGAACGAAACGAAATCACTACGGTTAATATACTCGGACGGGAAATACGGCAGAATACGGATACATTGAAGGACTAAAATTCAAAGACATGATCAGCAAACAAATTTACCTTCACATTTGTCGTTTATTAAGCTGGGACAACATGGGGTTTGACTAAGTTGAACACATCAATAAATACATCGTCATTTTCAGCCTTTCGTCTGAACTGTAAGTCACCAGCTTCCTAGCAAAAACGTTATAATGGCACAAAAAGAATCGATAAAGAGAAGGTTGGGACTTGTATAACCCTGAGTACAAGGGGAAATCGGAGAATATACAGTCGACTGTGGCTATAGAATTACGATTCCCGGTGTTTTCCTGTAAATGTGTTGTCATATCCACCAAAAATATCAGTCATTCTCCCATTCGGCCCAGATTCGGCTGAAGATGGAGACGAATAACTGCAACTAAGAAGTACCGAGATATTTCTATTCGATATAATACAAATCGGATAATGGCGTTCGTCACTAAACGACCAAATAAAATTGGATAAAATGAAGGCAGTGGGGTATACAAGACCACAAATCACAAAACTATATCTGGTATATTAATTTAAATTTATATATTTAAAAAAATAATTAAAACTAGTTGTTGAGATAATCGCTGCCAAATTATTTTCGTCTTTTCTCATTATCAAAACATTCAATACAAGATAAATTGATGGATTCACGTATCCCGTATCCTCGTGTTGAGCAACGTCGATTACCCCAAATCTTATATAAGAGCGAGGTTAGACTGTATTTGGATGTTCTTTTTTTTCGGGGATTAGAAACTGATAATGGGTCAATATCATTGTCTCGTGTTTACTGAGACCGTTCCAGAATTGATTAACTGTCGGTAATTTACTGTTATAAATTATAATTTTACTTCAAATTTCAATATGATCGTTAACCTGAAAATTCCTGTTTTCCTTGTCCGGTGGCGGACCGAATTTTCGTTCGAAAATAATCGATTAAACGGGAGAAACTGATAAAATACTGTAAAGCTAATAGAATGTATAGAATGCTATGGGGAGTGGACATAGGACACCAACTCCAGGTATGAGGGTCTAATAAGTATATTACAGCTCCATGTCCGAATACGACTATACTATTTGGTTCGGATTTTTAGTTATCGTACTATTGTTGTTATTTTTTTCCTTAATATAATTAACCGAAATTTTTAATTGGGTCATGATCCCTGTAGCAGTTTAATCAAAGAGAATAAACCGTTAGCGTGGGGTTGCAGGGTCAATGAGATTTCCGCACGTTCTATTTGCGGCCCAAGTCTTCAGGTTATCAAATTTCGCCCGATGAAACCTCCGCCGGTTACATCAGCGGGGCGGCGTCTCTCCGTATAAAAAGCTAACGCCGAACCGGGTGCTAGAAGTATCGTTCCAGAACTCTTCGCACAAACGACCAGTCATCATGAAGCGGGCCATCCTCATTGCTCTGTGCCTCTACCTTGCCAGTAAGTATATTCAATACCAACAATTACTTTATTAAGAACAACGATCTTATTCTTGGTTTCTTAAAGCGACATTACTTCGTGTCAATCATAACTGGTTGGTTACAAACTGGATGGACGACCGGGGTTTGTATCCGAGTCGCATAATCCGGCAATTTATTCATATTCTTCAACTGGCCAATATATCCCTTTTCTCGTATCCGAGGTACTTGATCTGAAGTCCTGCAACGACTTGTAGACTCCGTGCTTCGGTTTTCAAACTTTTCCTGCAGCCTTTCAACCGTTTTTATCAATTTCTAGGTGCGGAAGAACAATGCCAGCCTGGTTCTGAGTGGACGGAGGATTGCAACAAATGTAGGTGCACTCCGACAGGTCTAGCGGCCTGCACGCGTATGATGTGCCCCGGGGGTATCAAAGGAGCGGCGATAACGCGCGTCGAAAAACCAGGTATATAGAACGTTTTTTTATTTCATATCGCCTCTCCACGGGCTAGTCACAAATAAAGAAATAATTCGAATTTATATATTGGTGATAAACTGTGCTTGCACGTGGACTTAAACCGCTAATTTGGACTTCTAAGACCATTACAAAAACGGACATCAAAATCGAGGTTCCACCGAGACATCCAACATCGCTCGCGACCAGAGAGATTCCAATCGAAAGTTCTTCGAATGTTTCAAATCGCACCATTCATAATGAACTCAAGGTACCGACAGTCGACCAAGTCGCGAAATCCCGATTCATTTAGTGCCATTTCCGCCTTACTCCTAATCCTAATTTGCTCGTTCAGCCACTCTCCCCTATCACCCATCCATTATCCCCGCCACGACGGCTTTGTCGAAAAGTGCCGTCATCGGCAATAACGCGTGAAATATAGACATGTATCAATTGAAACCTGTAACTGTAAAGTTGGTTGTGCAAAAATAAAAAAGTTAAAAAGAAAAAAAAACTGCGTTTAACGGCTCGTGGACGATAATAGAAAAATGGTCGTTTTACGAGGGAACCAATACATTTTTCTGATGATTCTTCTATCTCAATAATGTCCAGAGGACGCTATCTGCAAGAAAGGGGACAGCTGGAAGGAGGACTGCAACACGTGCTGGTGTGTCGACGGCCACGGGGCCTGCACCAGGATCTTGTGCCCTACCAACGTCCACACCAAGCATAGGCGGGACGCGGAAGGTAGATAAACTAGAGATAATTTTATTAAAGAGTGAAAACGGCCATATTTATTTCAATAATTACAACCGGTACACCGGTAAACTATCTATAATTACTCAGTATATATTTAGAATTTTCAGTAACTATCTCAAATTAATTCTATTGCATTATTAAACTCAGGGGATACAACTGATTTAAAACAGTCTTAGATTTAAATATATATTAAAAATACTGAAGAAAAGATTTAATGTTTTCTGATATACCAACAAAATACTACTCCTTGATATTTTGGACCATTGCGACTTGAAAACAAATTAAATACAACATTTCGTGAACAATTTTCCATTAGTGTCTGCCAACGTTCTGCAAGTTTTTGAATTACTTCTTTGTAAGAACTGCGCGATTTCTTTCCAAAGAAATTCGTAAGGTAGTCTTTTACTTCTTGAATAGAAATCTCCAAAAGATTTTGCAGTGTATGTTGGGCAACGTGAGGGCAATTTGAACATTTCGCCTCGGATTTCACTACTAAGTTGGTTTAGCTGCTCGCACGCAGTTAAATGTTTTCGGCGCGCGGAGAACGCCGTGAAAAATTGTCCCTCCGCAATTCCATCGGATGTTCCTACCATTTTCTTGTGAAAATCGGGCGCGAAATTTTGCAATCACTTTCGCCGTTTAATGCTCGAATTTTTCGGTTAATATTTACAACAGGGGCCCCCTAGGTTATCGCGCGTGTTCGATATATCGATATATACGGCGTGAATCGATGTCGTCAACTGGGTCGGCCATCTTTGTTTTCACATCCCGTACTTTTATTAAGGCGTCCGACGGGGTTTTTTTTAGTATAAGGAAAGAAAGTAATTATGACGCGAAAAGAAATATATAAAAAATAATATAATAAAACTAACACTTCCATAGCAACTCAAACAAAAAAAAAACCGCCTAATTTCTAAAAAAAAATAACCCTTCCCGTCAGATTCGAAAACAAAAATGATTACTCAAACACAAAAAAAACCGCCTAATTTCCAAAAACAACCCTTCCCGTCAGATTCGAAAACAAAAATGATTACTCAGACACAAAAAAACCGCCTAATTTCCAAAAAAAAAAACCCCTTCCCGTCAGATTCGAAAACAAAAATGATATCAAACACAAAAAACCGACTAATTTCCAAAAAAAGAACAAACCCTTCCCGTCAGATTCGAAAACAAAAATGATTGCCCGGTTTGAAAACAAAGATGGCCGACCGAGTTGACGACATTGGTTCACCCCGTATATATCGATATATGGAACACGCGCGATAACCTAGGGGGCCCCTACAGTAAATATTAACCAATTTTTCTTTACTTTTCCACGAAAGAGCTCAGCTGCACCCCCGGCGAGTCGTTCAAAATGGACTGCAACCACTGCATATGCAGCAAGACCGGTCATTCCGCCGCCTGCACCCTGATGGCCTGCCCCGAATCACTCTTACGCTCAGGTAACTATTGGAATGATATCGAAAGTCGCCAATTGAAATTAGGATTCTCCGATGACATTTTATGACATTTTTTGTTTTCATTCAGCCCCGACCTGCACACCCGGTGAAACTTTCAAAATCGCTTGCAACTCCTGCGTCTGCAACAATGATGGTACAAACGCCGCTTGTACACTGATGGCCTGTCCCGAGCATCATCACCACTGATACCAATTAAAAACATTGATCAGGTAAGTGGCAATCAGATGAAAGAGAACGAAAATAGGGTTTTTGAATAAATAAATGTTAATTATTTTTGAAATAAATTTTGATTTGATTCACAATCCAATCCGGCGTAGAGATCTACGCCCCCTCCTGTATTGACGAAATAAGACCCTCTCGCCACCACCAGAGAAATAAATTTTCCATTTCCCACAAATTAGCAATATACCTTCTCATATAAAACTTGAATTTGCAACGAAACTTGATTTTGAAATACGACTACAGTGCATTCCAAATATTTTTAAAGTACAGTTACAGTATCTATTCAGTATTGTCTATGAAATACGCTTCAAAAAATATACGTTCATAGTTAATGATGGAAGTACCAAAATACCTACCGTAGATTTCGTGTGTTTCTGTCTCCTCTCGCTGGTTTGGTCTTTTGATGGACCGGTTTCAGCCGCTTCAGTAGAGGTGTTAGTCACTTTTGGCACTCTGGATGGTTTCTGGGCATCCTCACTGCACTCTCACACTGTCACTTGTACAGTGTCTTGTACAGTTGTACAGTGACGCGTCCAAAGTTCCAAAAGTTACTGACACCGCGACCAGCCGAAACCGGTCTAGCAAAAGACCCAACCAGCGAGAGGAGACAGAAACACAAGAAATCTTCTTCTTATAATTTTCTTCTTATTATTATTTTTATTCCTCAGCTTGTATTTCGTTCGCTTAATTAAATTAATACAATGATGTATAAAGATTAAGTTATGTAATTACTAAATTATTTAAAATAGATTAATAATAAACTTATGCTATTCTCAGGACCGATCGTTTAAATAGAAAGCATCCAGAGAAGACTTTGGGCCCGAAATCACAACTTCAGAAAAATGTCAAACCCACAAATGTATTATAATTCGTAAATATAAAGCACACATTTTAATATAGCCTTATTAATTCATTATTCCCTATTTTTTTGCGATATTTCTACATATTGTTTTAACATTAACCAGTTTCAATTATGGCCGATAAATTAGAGGGAACGTTGTGCATTAACCAAATATGCGGTTTCAATAAATGGTAATAAATGGCAGTTTATTGTTAACTGGACACTATGATAACATATAAAATTAAACAGTCAATAACATATTTATTATTATGATTCTTGCTGTCTTCTGTTTCCACTCTCTTTTATCGGTCTTTCGCTAACCGATTATTAATGTTTCGATGCGCCTGTTGAAACAAGACAGCGCTTAATATTGACGCCATTATAGAAGGAGACGATGAAGATTGATTAATTTCGAAGTCTGCATTTATGTTCGGTTTAAGAACAGGTTGAAGTGCGCAGAAATGATTCCTCGCCGCGATGATTAATGTTGGAGCCGTACTATTATATTGTGAAATACAGCTAATTGAAGGACGCGATCGCACATCGCTAATGCGAAATTAAAATTATCCGGTTCGCTCTTTTAATACTTTAGATTTTAGCAAAGCGTGATCTATTCAGACTTAATCTTTTATGAATAAAAACCCGTATCTAGACAAAGTAAATAAAAAAAATATGTAAAAAGAAAATATGTGTAGCCGCTCTGACGAACTTAGCTGGAAAAAAAATTTCCACAATAATAATTTAATCAACTAGAAATACCAGTTTGGGCTCTGCCATGCAAGGTGAACGAAACGAAATCACTACGGTTAATATACTTGGACGGGAAATACGGCAGAATACGGATACATTGAAGGACTAAAATTCAAAGACATGAAATCCTAGGCTTAATTCTTCCCTAATTTACTAGAGTGTACACTATTTCATAAATTACACTGGTCGGTATAGTAATTGAAATATCAATACGTCCCCCCACAGGAAATATCGAGAGTTAACTTTCACGCCTTCCGACCATAAGGGTATATAAATAAATAACTAATAATATGAACTATTCCGAGTGGTCACATGACATCGTGACCTCGGAGGCAGTTCGGCGATAAAAGATTGAAGAAATCTCAGACGGTTGACTTTGAGATGACCCGTTGCCCGTGCTCTACTCGAGATTAATTAATTGTTAATTAGCCTCGTTCAATTCTTATCTCTTTTACTTCTTTATTCCTATTTATTTCTTCTCCGGGCGAGTTAAATATAACTCGACCCCACACAGCAAGCTTATACGTTCGGCCAATTTATTGCCAAGAAAAATGTAGGATTGTTATGTCATGAATTAATTTTTCCCTCCACGTCTCCAGATGGCCGATATTGTAGGCCAATTGCTTCATTTTAAAACAAATAATCAGGCGGCCCGAGACATTTTGGAACACCTTCGGCTTGTCGAAGTACACGTCCGGTACTTTGATGACGTACTTGACCGACTTATTTGGGGCCAATTCGAAAGAATAAAACTACTATCATCATTGTTCCCACGCCTATGGCAAATGAAGCAGTTAAGCATAGTCTCAGCACTGTTCGTCCACCGCCCCTTCCCCTATTTTCTCTGATTCAGCGCAACGACCCCAATAGGGGTGCCAAATTTTTATTTTGAAAAATAAAAGCTCTACTCTGAATTCGGCCCTGGCACGATGGACAAAACCTCACACCCCAAGGCAAATGTAATCATTGAAAGGCAGATCTACTGATATTCGCTTTTGTATTAACCTGATAATATATTCAGAATGTAATCTGTCCGTATTCACTCTGATATATAATAGCACAATCAATTTAAAATGACAAATGCGATTGATGAGTACAATCAATTACATGACGATTAGAACCAATAAATCAGTTATGATCGATCTATTGACATAGGTTGTATGGAAATAATGTTAATTTACAATATCGTACAAACCGTGGCTTTGATTAACTGTATACATGAATATTTGTAGAAGTGAATGAAGTAAATAAATTGTCGGATCATTTACCTGGGTGAATTACTCCAATACTTGATTCAAAACATTGATTCTGCGAACTCTCGCATGTACATGATATGATGAAGCCCGTAAAATTATTTAAAAATTAATGAATTTTCTACTAAACGGCCGTAATTATATGAAAACTCCTCCCTGGAACGCTCCGCAAACGTTAGTGGCCACTCCAACGTCGTGAATACCTGTTGGGGTACTCGAGAATTGAACAGCCTCTCATGATTTTTTGTACTTCGCGGAGAATTATAAATATTTTGATTGAGAATTAATGAAGAAATTAATTATGCGGCCCGTGTTGATTTTTGGATAAATTTTTTTTTAAAGAATTAATTATACGTTTGTTTGTATTACATAATGCGCATTATATTCATTACAGTTATTGCGTGGTTAAAATCTTTATACATTTTAAAGTAATACGAATTAAATAAATAAAATATATTCTAGGTAAACAATATTTTGATAGAATATACAAGAACGATAAATATTCTAAATTCTAAAATTTACATTAAAATTTTTACGACGTAAAAATAAGAAAATGGACATAATTTGATATTTAGCGAATTTTAAATCTGACTTATAATGTTCATTCATTTATTAATGTTTGTTTTGTCCTTAAGACATAGTATTTAAAAAAATTAATTAGTTTAGAATACCTGTTTTTGGTCTGCGAGCGGTTGGAATACCCCTAGATCCTGTCGCTGGTGGACACACGAAGTCTACAAAAAAATTAATTGTCATGGTTTTGTACTTTGTCTGTTTCTCATCTAATATCAGCCCATATTTGAAAAGTCAGCACCGAATTGCTCCTCGAATCCGAAGGGGCCGGTAGCGTGCTGAAGTTAGGTGGGGTCCAAATTGACGAGCGGTTCCCGCACCACTTCAGACGGCATAATCGCCCACTCGAAATTTTCAATATTCCATCGTCTCATTAATTCAATTACCTAATTATTATAACGCGATAAGAATCGTCGGATCCGGGTATATAAGACCGTATTCGGGTCGGGGAAGGATCACCAGTGACCTGACAGTAACTGACTGAAGAAACATGAAGTGCACAGCTATCCTCGCTTTCGCCGTTGCCGCTCTCTGCATCGCAGGTAAATACCCAATACATATTTTAATAACGATAAAATTTGAAATTATACTATATCATAATCGACTATTTGTTTCTTGAAGCACTACAGAATATTTTCAAATTGAAAATTTCGATTGTAATAATTCATTAATATTTAATTGGGGCCTCCTAACTTGCCCTCGTATCGCTTTAATATGTAAAGAACTACTGAATTTAATAATTTACGGTTGAATTTAAAAATGTTATCATACAGTTGTGATCTAGCGATTGAGCCCAATTGTCTAGCTTTAGTTTACGAAAATAGAAAACGCCGGGCGATTGAAATCGCAATGCGCTATTTGCAAATTCTTTGATTATTGAGTGTTTTCTAAGACATCGGGCCCCTCCTATTTAGTTTAGCCGTGCCCAAGCCTAACGGAAATTTGGCCGAAACCCTAAGGCTTATATTTTGATTCGGGTTAACGTAATTTTCACGATTTTCTTCAGAGATCGCTGGCGACTGCGTCCCCGGCTTAGTCTACAAGGAGGACTGTAACACTTGCCACTGTTCAGCCGACGGTAAGGTGGCCGCTTGCACTCTCATGGCCTGCCCTCCACATGACGCCCTACAACTCAACCAGAAAAGTAAATATATAATATTATGCTATAGTATTACAGGAATATTACATGAATATGGCCACAATTTAGGCCACGAACAAGCCATTTACAGTGTATCCACGCCTCCTGAAGGATCTGAAGCTTCCTTCTTCTGGGGGGCCGAAGGGAACTTTCCTTCCCTCAGATGCTTATAAATCTCCAACTAACGCCAAAGGCGAAAGGGCCAAATAAATAGCAACGAACAAAAACTTAACAATAAACACCAGAAATAAAGTTTCACATACCTGTTTCGTGGTCTGGGAGGGGTTGGACTACCGCCATCTTCAGTAGCGGTGTTAGTCAGTTTGGGCGTTTCTTGGGCATGTGACGGTACAAGCGACAGTGCAGTGAGGATGCCCAGAAAACATCCGGAGTGCCAAAAGTGACTGACACCGCTACTGAAGGTGGCGAGCGGCCGAAACCGGTCTAGCAAAATACCAAACCAGCGAGAGGAGACAGAAACACAAAAATCTACGGTAACAAACAATAAACTAAATTAGAGGTCCGTCTCATCCAATCCATCCCAGACGATTAATTGATCCTCAAAGGAGTTGCTCTAATTTCTGTAATTTTAACATCCTGATAAATCGGTGTGCTGCGGTATGAAATTTAATTTTTATTCTTAATCTTCCAATTAATTCCAGTCATGTGCGAACCCGGCCTTACCTGGAAGAAAGACTGCAACACGTGCATCTGCACTTCCAACGGAGTCGGAATCTGCACAATGATGGCCTGTCTTTGAGGTGTGTCGCCCCCGATCATCCCCCAACAGAAACAACATCCGGACTCTGATTTCAATACAACCCATAACACCACCATAACATAACTCATTGTCCAACAACATATACCGGTTATTGTCAAATAAAGTATCACGCATAAAATTTTACTGTTCTCTCTCTATATATATACCTCTTCAGCATCGATTTATACGTATGAAATAACATGACCAAAGAACGATCCAAGCTTTAGTGCCCATAATAACGTAATCGACTCGTCTAATTCAGGGCCATACATAAAACTAAAAGAAATATATATGAGTCAATTAAACTAGGTTGAGATAGAACATGATTAAGAACAAGATAAGCGTTTTGGTTTTACCTTTTTCAAAGGTAATAGGAGTCACAAAATCAGGTTTCCGAGTTTCCCCTTAGATATAGCTTGAATGACTAGATTGGTTCAAATCGATATACTAATGCCGACTAAATGTGGTTTAAAGTGTATCTCTGCGCGTAATTCACGTCTTCAGTATTCATATTCGCCGTTCGACCCGATTTGAAAGCTATTCATGCCGTAGTCCAAAACCCCTTTACAGATAGCCCGTTCTCGGCTGTTGTTTTTTTTGACCCGCGGGTCTTGTAACTTTCTCCTCATTTTCTTCTGTATTGTCAAAGCGAACAATGTAATTACAGATGTGAAATTGCGACCGGCAAAAGTTGAACGACCCCGGTCAACCGGTTGGGACTTCCTGTAATTACATTGGCGCTATTCACTTAGAGTGAACTGTGTTCACTGAAATTCCGCGGTAGTTAGAATTCGTCGTTAGAAGTCGCAAAATCCCAGTTCCCGAAGTTCCTCTCCCGCCTTTCTCCTCATCCTAATCCACACGTTCAGTCCCTTTCCTCTCTTACCCATCCATTATCCCCCCCGCGTCGACTTAAATGCCGCTGGCCTAGAGACCTTCTTAGCCCTTAGACCGTAATTGTTCTTGTGTCAAAAGTGCCACCATTGGGCGGTTTCTTTTATCGAGTCTTTCAGGCGGAAAAAAATACGCTCGATGATTGTACTAATAACCGTAAATAGTTGGTATGGCTCTGGACAACTCCTTCCCGTAAGGTTACCCCACTGTCAACGTGCCCAAGAAATTGTGTTCAGGATGTGGAATAATTGAAGGGGAAACCCCCCCTCATAAGAAGGGACGGATCGAATTTCAAATTGATTTTGAAGCCGAACAGGGTCAAATCGTTTGGAATACAGGGCGGCCCGAATGAATTATAAATTCGAATCAACATAACTACAACATAATTACAATATTTTTATACAAAAAAAATAAATTTATGAAGTAATCTTTTAATTACTGCGGTGAACCAGTATGTTCGAATCCCCATTTGTTCGAGATTCTTACTGATTTTCACTTTACTGATCACTTGAACGAGTTCCAGTATAGAGGTTTGTGTTGTCTGCTTCCGCGACGTTTCGGATCTCTTACTGGTTCGTAGGATGCAAAATGTAACAGCATTTAGACAGTGAAATTAATTACGATCGATGGCACAGGCGTAGGAAAAAAATATTCAAAACTATTACAATAGGAAAACATTTATCGCGCGCAATGTTTAGTTCATGAATATATCGACTACTCAGGAATATATTTCCGTTATGGCTCGTTAATTTCGTCCGTTTTTAGCATTCTGTTAGCAATTCACAGCCGAGTAAAAGTTGTGGGACCGGTTCAACAAAGCTCGCCGGCATCTTTAGCGAGGCTGAAAAGCTCGGAAAAGCCCCGGCCTTCGCGCCTAGAAGGTCCCCCTTTCAGGAGCGTTGAGAAAAGTAATTTTTCCGAGAACGGAGATTGAAAAGAACCCTCCCCACCCTACCCTCTTGTTGGTCCTTGAATGCGAAGCCAATTGGACCCGGACCTTTATTATCATCGCATTTGAAGGTTGAACAGGTTCTCGTTTTTTTTTCTTTTCTTTTTTTTCTTTGCCGGAATACATCTCCGGAAGAAAAGATAATAGGCCTTGACCCGCAAAGATATTTGAGGGGGCCAAAACTATACGGAAACGATCTGAAAAATGTTTTAAAATGCATTCACTAGCTGGAATTAAGAACGAAGAGACCGAGTCATTGATACTTGTGTATAGCGATGGAAGAGTTATAATTTTTCGACCGATTTAACAGGATAAAATGCTAAAAATATGTTCCCACTAAACATCGTATTTCAAAGGTACGTATAAGAGATTTTTGAATAATTTCTTTTTTAAAGAATTAAAAACTTTTTATACAATCCGCATTATATTCATTACAATTATTGTGTGTTGTTAAAATCTATATAATAATAATTTCAAAACATTTCTTTATCCAACTCACCTGGTACTACTCTCAGTAACTGCTTATGTTCTTTATTCCTAATTTGATTAGAATTGACGTACTATAAGAATAATAAAGAACTTTTTCTCTCTATTAGAATAAATTGAATTCGTCCCAACAGTTATGTATTCAAATTGCAAATGAAGCCGTACAAGCCTGACCCCTGGGTGGTAATTAGGCTCGCGCGATAGGATAGGACTGGCGAAAGTGTTGCCCGAGGGCGCAAAATATTTTCTTCTTTTTTGCATCTTTATCGGCCGACCGGAGACAAAACTGCGATAAAAATACGGCCGTGGAACCGACGGCCCGGAAAATCGCGGACGGATAGGCAAATGGCCGGCCATATCGGCAATCGGGGGACAATTCGAAATTGCCAAAGTAAATTGCCACTATCGGCGAACGTTCCAGTTAGACCGACTCGAATTAGTCGGTCTTTCGAATGCACTTGTGGCAACGACTAACGAGAATGCATGGCGGAGAAAAGAGAGAGATATATTTTAAAAAATCAGTTCTATAAAATATGAATACAATTTCCTCTGAAATATTCGAAGAATAATATATCTCTTCCAGATAAATGAGACGGGGATCAGTTTTTATTATTTCTTTTCCTTTATACCCATATGGGAACTGTTTCCACTGATATTTTTACCCTTTAGGCGTATTTTTTCACTCCTTCATTTCGGGTACAACACGCGGAATTTTTCCAGAAATATTTCTCCGAGCTGAGTACAGGATTAAAGTACACTTGAATTTACTCTTAGCGAATTGGTTTTAAATCACTTGGCACAATGTTTGCAGGAACATCGTTCCGGGAGTTCGAAATAATTGCGAACACTCCTGAAATTATGTCATCGAGAATGGGATATGATAATTGCGATGCGAGAATAATCAAATAAAGAATAATAATAAATGAAAAATAAGTGAAGACGATCGCTAGCCGTGTTGTACACTGCTCTTTAATATTGTTTCGTCACGATTCCGCCTTTAAACTTCCTACATTTCTTATCTGATATAGCTCGGGGCATAAATTATTTCTCAAATGGATTTCTTCAATTTGTCGGATTTGAGTTTCGCAAAGTTAAGTTTCGAAAGTCCGGATCTATTAAATAGGGTTTCAATTTAAATAATATTCAAATACAAATTCGAATCCTTTTATCGCAGCCTGTATGAATTTATGCATGAGTTCCCAGAATATCGTTCCACGGTGTTTTAGCTCAATAGAATCGAAACTTCTAATGAACAAACGATGGCACAATTCGATAATAAATTTAATATAATTATTATCTTCAAAATATTTTAATGAAAGGTAAGTGAAATTTCATATCAATGCATCTAATCCAGAGTTTAACTGCGGATGAAATTAGGAAGTGTTCAAGCAACAGGATGGAGACATGTTCATCCGAAGGAAACTCCTCAAACATACTCTCCAGAGTGGCTCCCAAGGGAACTCGTGGACCGCTCTATTATAATTCTGCGCCCGTTTTTCTATTCAGTGAAAATAAAAACGCGTATATTTTTCTTATATTTTTCCCTAATAACGCCATCTTACAGGAAGCCAGTCCAGGGACATTTTCATTTTTCCTCAAGTTCGTCAGGAATATTTTTCCTCAATTGCGGGCAATGCGGGTCAACGAATTCACAGTAGAATGAAAAAAAAATCCGCGGCGATCGAATCGTAACGCCGGGGTAATAAAGAAATAGAGAACGTATTCCGAGAATTCGACCGGTACCCGGTGCGCTTACGCGATCTGGATCTGTGACCCGACAGGTTATTCCCCGCGTGGGGAAAACGCCGGCAACGGATTTCCCCCGAGAGTGGGCCACCGCCGAAAGGAAACGGACGGCGAAGAGGAAAAAACGAACTCGCCGAAGAACGAAGGACGACCGCGGTCAAGTTCATTAGCAATACCGGCCAGTACAATGCAGGTACTAACGAGCTCCCGTTTGTTGGCTGAGCACGAAGCCGGTTCGGGACCGGTGCCGACGTGTTTTTATTTTCACTGAATAGAAAAACGGGCGCAGAATTATAATTTGAATCTCTCGAGCGGTTCCGTTGGGAGCCCCTCTGGAGAGTCTATGTTTGAGGAGTTTCTTCGGATGAACATGTCTCCATCCTGTCGCTTGAACACTTCCTAATTTCATGCGCAGTTAAACTCTGGATTAGATATTAGTTCCCGGTTATTAAATTATATTGCCCTTAAAGATGTCTTATACCACAATCAACATTGAATGTTATAAGTAAAAATGCTGTATGTATTTTTTCACACGTATTTCGTGATAAAAGGAACCACCCAGAGATGGCACTTATGACACAAGAACAATTATGGGCTAATAAGATCTCTAGGCCAGCGGCGTTTAAGCCGATGCGGGGATAAGGGACGGGTAAGAGAGGAAAGGGACTGAACGAGTGGATTAGGATGAGGAGAAAGGCGGGAGTGGAACTTCGGGAACCGGGATTTTGCGACTTCGCTACTGTCTGTATGTTGATGTCATGGTGGATTGTGTGGTTAGAAACATGCCGGGGAGCATTAAGGACAGTACGAAGGACTTTTGACTGATGTTAGATGTCTTGGTGGAACCCCATAGTTCTATACCGTATGTCCATATCAGTTTTAGTATCGCTTTGTATATTGTCAGTTTGTTATGGTCAATTTTGATGTCCGTTTTAGTAATGGTCCTAAAAGTTCAAATTTTCGGTTTCATTCGATTCTTTTGAGTCCACGTGAGATGATGAAAAATATACACAACTCTTCTCTCATTCAATATCTGAATGCATACATCGAACAATAATAATTACGCTAATTGTAATAGGGTGAAAAATAACAGGAAAGATGACCGACTGACAACTGTAGGGGAAATCCCCGACAGCTATTCTTCTGAGTTGAATTAAGCAATTCACAGTTCCAATTACCATCATTGGGTACCTAATTCATCGTTACTGTAAATAACATCGACAAAACGGTGTAATTAGCTCCCGCTGTAAAATTCTTCAGGACGTAACGCAATCGAAAGAAAAATGGAAAAAAGGAAACATATCAGTTTTTGTTTAATTATCTTCGAAAGTTTAACTTTAAACGCGCTGCCCGTCGAGAACCTTCCGGCGGCAGATACGGCGTTTAAGTTACACGTAATTGGCTTGGCGATAGGAAATAATTTTCTATTTTGTGTTGTTTTTAGAAAGATTAAAAAAATGCGGAGCGTTTTCTGTATTTTACAGGTAAATTCCTGGCCAAAATGAGCGGAAGAGAACGAAAACGAAATTTGCGAATAAGGCATTCAGGATCTCGTTTGTCATTCAAGTGTCAATACCATTCTCGGTACTCCTCTCTATTCGGGTTGAGAGAGGTTCAGAAATTCCCCCCAGTAAAACGGTCGGCATTCATTTCATCTACGACATAGTTACAAGTTTTTTTTATTTTTCTATATTTAATATTCTGTAATATACTAACGCCAGCGTTCATAAAACTTTATTATTGTCTCGAGGAAGTTTTCGAACGCAGTCCTATCCTGTTATCTTCGGAAGGCTTAAATTTCATCAGAAAAGCCGTTAATATAAGCCGTAGTTGAACTATAATAAAAATGAATTATGGGTATTTTCGTTAAAAATTAGGAGCTGACGATATTAGGACTAGAAAAGAAGACCGGTGAAAAGGAAATCAAGTTAAAAAAGTGTATAGTGAATAGGACAATTTTTTATTCATTTAAATTTTGTTCCGCATATTCGTCTGTAAATAAGGAATAATCTCATGGATAGTACTTTTGAGGAGACTTGTTCAGTGGTATATTTCCATGATTATTTGTTTTGAGCACAGAATTCTGATAATCTTTTGGAGAAGCCAAAATAGGGACAAAATCTGTTCTTTTACAAAATATTTTAAGCCTTATTGAATTTTAATATATAGGCGCATATTATATGTGTTGTCTGGGAAAATACAATGTAATTTTTAGGTAAATACAAGCTGTTATTATTTAAATTTTTTGAATCAATCTACGGTCAAGATTTGTCTGTATGAAAAGTGGCTTCAACTGAGTTGAGGGTTTCTAATTTAAAAATATTTTTCTGATCAAATTGTGCACAACTGATTGTATTCTTAGATTTTTAGGCACAACTGGGGTATTCCAACCAAAATGTGTACTTACAGTACGCCAATCCAACATCCAGTCCTGGTGCAAACTGTGGAGGGTGAAGGTGAATAGCTCTAAGTCTACTCACGTCACCTTCACACTACGTCGACATCCTTACCCTCCTGTTCTGTTAAACAGTGCTCCTATTCCCATCCAACAGCAGGCTCCCTACCTGCGACTCTACATAGACAAAAGGCTCACGTGGAACACCCATACTCGACTCAAAAGAACAGACCTCAACCGCAAATTTGGACTGCTGAGACCTCTATTGAAAAAGACATCAAAACTGACAGTAGACAACAAACTTACAATATACAAAACCATTCTAAAACCGACATGGACTTACGGAATAGAGCTATGGGGTTCCGCTAAGAAATCCAACATCGCCCGCATCCAGAGATTCCAATCAAAAGTCCTTCGCACCATCCTTAATGCTCCCCGGTATGTTTCTAACCGAACAATCCATAATGACCTCAACATACCAACAGTCGCAAAATCACGCTTCCTTAAATTCCACTCCCGCCTCTCCCCACATCCAAACCCACTCGTTCAGTCCCTTTCTTCTTCTACCCATCCACTATCCCCACCACGACGTCTTAAACGCCACTGGCCCAGAGATCACCTCACATGTTAAAACATGTCAAAAGCGCCATCATTGGGTGGTTTCTTTGTCGTGACTAACACGCCGAAATGAATACAAGTATCAATTGCACCCATAACTGTATAGGTTGATTGTGCAAAAATAAAACAGTTAAAAAAAAAGCACTCGAAAATACAACTCGAAAAAGTCCAAAACTTCATATAAATTAGACTTTAGGAGAGGGTCATTTAGGTTTAAATTCATCGCACTTTCGCACCGTGCTAATGCTAAAAAGATGTATAATATTTGTTTCACTATGAGGGAATATCACGATGAAAAACATTTAGATCAAATATTTCATGTACGTTATATATGTGTACCATCGTAGAGGCGTTATACGAAAGTACGCGGAAATCAAGGTATGCTGAAATCGCCAAATTCATACGAATACAACTAAGAAATGGTAAGAGGCAGAAAACGGATAACCAGGCAAGGGATAATCCAACAGTTTCCAAAATGATCAAAATAATGTTCTACATCATAATATTTATCGTCGGTTGGCTAAAATCATTATATTCCAATTTCTAGCGAGGCCCAAAAATACAATACATTATTTATTCTAACATACCTGTTTTGTGATCTGTGAGGGGTTAGAATACAGTAGATTTGTTGTGTTTCTGTCTCCTCTCGCTGGTTTGGTCTACGCCAAAGGGAGTTGATATTATTTTGGTTAATTTTTGCCTGGATTGGGGGACAAGGCCCGGAAATGCGGCTCTGAAATGCAGAAGGGATAAGGAAAATGGAGTGCGCTCCGGGGAGTGGTTGCAATTATCGGCTGCGTATATAAGCGGCGTTCCGCTGTACGCTTCGAGCGAGTCGCACAACCGACGGCATCATGAACACTTCGTTCCAGTGCCTGCTTTTGGCCGCGGCCCTACTCTGCATCGCCACCGCAGGTAAGCCCACCACTCAGCCACCTCTGAACAGAATAAAGCCCATTCTCCAAAGTCTCTTCTGTGTGCACAGTTACAACGCACTTAGTGTGGCCACAGTGTCCAAGAATTAATGTCGCTACTTTGCGAATGAAAATTTTTTTGTAAATGATGTCACTTGAACAGGCTATTGTACCTACAGAAAATTGTATGATATATTCAATATTGATAAACCTATAAACAGTCAAGATTCTTGTATTCAATTAAACGGGGAGGACAACAATACTGAGGAATAGAGGCTAACTTCATAATCATAATTACTTGGAACGTTGAGCCGATATTTTGAAAAAAAAACAGGTTTAAAATAAAGGCAGGTTGAATAACCGTCACGTGAGCGAATTTTATTTTCAAGTAACCCCCAATTATGGGTGCTAAATTTTTTAAATTTACGTCTTAAAGTAATTCAATTTTTACACCCCGACAGGTTTAAGTGGGCGGTAGAATGGTCCTTCGAGCTGACCAGCCACCCCGCTCGGTATTTTACCGGATTTAAAAAAGGAGAAATAAAATGTCGCATAGCTTAGCGTTTACTCCTACTTCTTATACTCTGTCTTAAGCGAATCGGGGAAAGTAGTCGGATTCATTTATAAATTGAATGTTGAGGACACCGACTGTACAGGTGTCCTTTGTCTAAACTTGATCAATGGGAAATTTTCAATATTTCGACAGTCCAGAAGTGTTCTATTAACATATCACGGGCCTAATAACATGAAACATTCTTGATATTCAATAATAAAGTAAGCATTAATTTTAGTTGGTATTAATTTTTATGTTTTATTATGAATATTAAATTATGGTAATGTCGATTAATTTTGTTGAACAATGAATGGAAAAGGAAGTGTTGTGATGGAGTATAAAAATCCGTGTTTTCAGACGGTAATTATGTCAGTACAAATTGATAACTGGCTCTAACGACCTGAGTCACTGGCGTCTATTTCGACTCAAGGATTTCTGTTTAACGTAATTGTTATTCATTACCTATGTATAATTATAAGACAACAACAATATCCCTACGCGTCTAAAAGTGTCTGAAATAAATCATACAGGTCTGTATAATTTTATTAATCGACTAATCGATCGATTGACTTAAGTCGCGCAGTAGAATAGTTCGGATGAAACCGAAATCACATACAGTGTGTGTGTGTGGGGTAGACAGATATTATAAATAGCTAAAACATTTATTGTCGCACACAGAAGCTAATTCGTTGACTTCAATTCGAAATTTCGTATCCGAGAAATTGACTCAGAAAATTGACATTTATAAATCGTAGGATTATGAAAATTTATATCATAAACGCTTCAGTCAACATTAATTTGACATATAATATGTGGGAAAAAACCTGGAAGAAAGTATTGTCTAAAGAAAATAGTGAATCAATTTAATTTTGAATATTCGGTTATTGGCCGGGGGGGGGAGTAAATTATGAGCCTTCATATTAGGCTTCGGGATACTTTGATCATATATATACATACATACTGTATATGTATATGTATAGTAGAGTGAAATAATAACCAATACAATGACTATTATGTCTGACACATTTTTCCATAAGGTATATTTTACAAAATTCGTAATTATTGAGATTTTTATTTTAATAACACGTTTGAAACTGTACAATTCATAAAAAGTTTTCTAGTTTATAAGATTATTCATTTAGTTGAACTTAATCTTGAAATAATGGAATAGAAAATTGTAAAAAAATAAAGGAGAAGAGTCGATAAGTAAACGAAAAGGTCTTATACTTCTTAATGAAGGCTGCATCGAATTAAACATTTTTCATGGCCCTCAGCCATCCGGTGAAAGGTGCCGTCTTTATTTCACTATTGACGCTTTGCCGTGCGTGGAAAAAAAAATAAAATGGATTTCGACGTCGGCTGAAAAGCCGATGCGCAGGTCCTCGAAGGTCAAACTTCGGTCGCGGCATTCATAAGAGCGTGATGAAGACATTAACCGCGTGTAGAATTAACCGCGGAAGAAACAACAAGAACAACACAGCGATATGGCATTTGCATTGCCCAGAGATTAGACCACAGACAATTTATATCGAGAAGTCATAAGCGGTACGACAAGATGTTTCATTTATTATTTATATATAGCTTCAAGGCAGGAAGTTTTAAAACCGATTGTTCCGATTATTTACAATTTACGGGAAACAATTAAAACAAATATATGCAAACTCCAACGTGTAGAAAGGATGAAACGCATTCTGCGAAGTTTTCACCGCCAATGTTACTAATCAAAATAGTAATTATTTTTAAAACATCGATTGTTCTTATCCGGAGGGGGCAGTTATTATGAATTGAAGTAAAACAAAGGATGCTGAGCCTCTGCAAACTTGGGGATTTTTGATTCCAGACAAATTTGACAGAAAAATATAAATTATACAAAAGTAAACAAAGAGCGCGACAGGAAATATGACATTATCGGAAAGCCTATGATTAGGCTTTGTCAGACGTTCGACCTCGGTTCAGATCGTGCCCGTCCCTATTATTGTTTTAGCGTGAATCTAAAACAAGTATAAATTCATGGCAGTCGCCAAATCCGCGGAAATGAAGAAAAATTATCGGCTATTCCGAGAAAATTGAAGCGCCATAACGCGTTGTTTGCTCAAAAAAAAACAAGTGGGCGCGGAGCTGTTCGAACCGCGTTTTTTCCTATTTTGTCACGGCCATCTGAACAAACGAAAACTCGGAGGCTCTCATCGGAATTTAAAGTTTACATTATTCAGTCGGCATGTTTCCTGTAAAATCCACACTTATTGCGGACCACATGTTGTTGGAATTACAATTCGAAATGCTAGTCAGTGATTTTTTTTTCTGAATATCGCAAAAATACTAGAGAGAGACGGGTATTCCATCTCATGCAATTGGGTGGAATTTTCTGCTGGACACCAAAACTTCGTCTTTGGGAATCGACGAATACGTTGAATACATTCTGATTTTGTATCGTTTTTTTCCATTTGTCCTATAACTTTTAGATAGCATGCGCTGTTCGTATTCTTCTTCTTGAAGGATACACATCAAGTAAAGTAGGTCGAGAGACAATATCTATATATTCAAACTGAAAAAATGTGATGTGTCTATCGTTTTGACGATTCATTTAAACGAATAGCTACATTGCAAATAATGTCGAAAGCGTAATAGTGCCACCCGCATCTTTCTTATCTGCCGGTCCCAAATAACCACCGGTTTAGCGGAATACGATAATTCATTGTGCTGTTATTTCTGTTATAACTTATTCTCAACCTGCCCGCACGGATCGTATCGATGCAGTCGAATCTCAAGTGCAACCCGGGAGAGAGGTTCAAAATTGAATGCAACTGGTGCACCTGCGCAAGGGACGGAGTGTCCGCCGCCTGCACGAGGAAGGGATGCACCAGGCACAGTAAGAGAGCAAATTAACGCGAACCACAAATCGGTAACATCGGAGTAACACCATCGGCGGTATCTAACGCTTCATTCGTCTAACACGTACTTACTACAGGCAGATGGACGAGAGTCTAACTCTGGACGGGGATTTCGTTAGATCGTAGAATATAATCTCAACCCATAACATTCCTGTCCTCGTAAAATTTTACGATAGCACAACGTGCTAACATCCTTGGATATTATGTACCGATGGATGGCTGTAGCCCGCTTACTCAAGTAAATTCGTTGAAAATGTCATCCGGGTTAATTTCAGTAGAAATAAACAAATGGGGCTCCGCCAAGAAATCCAACATCGCTCGCATCCAAACATTCCAGTCAAAAGTCCTTAATGCTCCCTGGTATGTTTCTAACCGAACAATCCATAATGACCTCAACATACCAACGTACCAACTAAATTCCATTCCCGCCTCTCTCCACATCCAAATCCACTCGTTCGGTCCCTTTCTTCTTTTACCCATCCATTATCCCCCCCGCGTCGGCTTAAACGCCACTGGCCAAAGTACCATCACTGGATGGCGTCTTTATCGAGTGAAATAAGTGAAACTAATCAAACAAACACAATTGTACCTATAACTGGCATATAGTTGAAATAAAGTTAAAAAAAATAAATAAACGTGTTTCTCGCATGGCACAACGCATGTTGATCGAGACCCCGACTAGGGGCCGTGTAACGAAATTCAGTAGGACGAAACCCATCCATTCATCCGCATTGTAACGTCATTTGATTGAGCACTCTCTAACACACCCCCGCCTGGTACCAAAAACACCGAGAGCAGTACCATTCCAATCGCATCGGTCCCGGACTAAACCATAGGCAGCTGCGCTAACTTGGTTCCACGGAGGTACTAACGGAAGGAATTTGGAGTTGGTCCTGTCTGAGTAGGATTGTTGTACAGAGCGCGAGCAGAGGACCTGTACCCCCGGCGAAACGTTCACGGTGGGCTGCAATAAGTGCCGCTGCGGCTCGGACGGGACGGTCCTGGGATGCTCCCTAGTCAAGTGCCCGGACGTAACCCCGAAGGTACAAGACGCCGACGGAGAACCCCCGAGGAGGTCACCAAAAGGCAAGCGAAAGTGTATTATAGCGTTTCGGAACGGGCGGTGGTCCCAACGAGCAGTACGGTGAATGGATCGCGAGTTGACAACTTTTAAAGAGCTATTGCGACAAAATGTAGAGAGTTATTTATTCTTAAATTGCTCAGTCCGCACAATGCTGAGCCTTCGCGAAGCGACTCGACTCCTCGGGTCGTTGAGGGCAGCGACCTCAACGCCCCCACTCGAGAGTCACTCTAATTCAAATACACCGTTCAATCCGTACTCTCCAACAGTTGGCACGTCTGATAGTACAGATTTTCAATACCACGCGCTCAACTAATACTTCACTTGGACGGGGTTTTCAGCCGCGCGAATCTTCGCCAAGAGTCTAGCGATTTCGCCAAAAAACTGTCACGACCGCCTCAGTTGAAAAGTAGGAGACTCGGAAGCGGTTTACATTTAAAATCAATCGGTCCGTTCTGATGTTTAGCAGTCGCGAAACGTACGCCTCAGTTGGGAGCGGTGGGGTCGCTGAGGACAGTGACCCGTAGCTTACAGCTGTAAATGTCATGCCGTCAGTTAGCGCTGAAGTTTAAGTCTACATTACGACTTAAGGGCTGAAATGAAATTCCTTATAAAATGTACACAGCCGCGCCATCACAGTTCATACTAAAGGGTTACATCGTCCGAAGCTTGTCCTTTTCAAGCCGTTTCTCTACTGGACAAAATAGCCGGAATCGGGAATTTCCGCACTTTCGCGGCGGAATTGGAAAACGGCTTCGAAATTGCAAATTAATTGGCCGCTAACGGTTAGATTTTATTTTTCCAGCGAGTTCCGAGACTTGCGTGCCCGGCGAGAGCTTCATGAAAGACTGCAACTACTGCACGTGCACACCAGACGGCAACATGGCCGCCTGCACTCTGATGGCCTGTTCCAAAGGCAAAAGGCTGAGTGAGTAAAAAATTTATTGTCTCACGAAAACGCGCGTCGCCCACCATTGAGTATTGTTCGTGAGTACGGTCCTGAACGAAAATATTCGGGATTTTTGTGTTTCCGTCTCCTCTCGCTGGTCCGGTCTTCTTTTGCCGGACCGGTTTCGGCCGCTCGCCGCCTTCAGTAGCGGAGTTCACATTACAGGAGGATGCCCGAAAAACATCCAAATTGCCAATAGTGAGTAAGACGGCTACTGAAGACGGCGTGCGACCGAAACCGGTATAGCAGAAGACCAAACCAGCGAGAGGAGACAGAAACACAAAAAATCTACGGTATTCCAACCCCTCGCAGACCACAAGACAGGAATGCTAAACGAAACTATTCGAGCTATAAAATAAGTGCAAATGGAATTCGGAAGAAGAGTCATGGCACTGTTCCACCTTCAGATTTAACCTATAATCCGTTACTGTTGCAAAACAGCTCGAACGGAAAACAGAGATTTCGCAAAGGATAATAATCTCTTTTAAAATTATTTTCAAATTTTTTCAGAGAGGTCCGAAAACTGCGTTCCCGGACAGAGCTTCAAGAAGGACTGTAACGACTGCATCTGTTCTCCGGACGGACGGACAGCGGCATGTACTCTCAGGGGCTGTGTCGGCAATTATGCAGCTAAGGTGAAGCGCGCGGCACAGACAAGTAAGTAACACCTTGTAGTAACAGTTGCATCGAGTCATTATCTCGTGTACGTCAGCAGTGTTGAGGTAGAGAGGTATTGACAATTCAATCGACGAAGGAACTTTCGATTCATTCAAAATAAATATATTTAAGAGGGGAGCTGCGTGGAAATTTATTAATGCTCTGTAAAGCTATAATAATGCTCAATTTACAGTTTTTTTGTGTTCCCGAATTACATATTTCCTCACGTCTATAATTCCGGTCCGGTTTATTCCAGTACTACAATTTTACTAAGATCCCCTGCATTACTAATTGTACCGTGCCCCTTCACAAATACAATAACTTCATTTTAAATTCATCGTAACAAAAACATTCAAAAACTGTATCATTTCCGGGGAAGTAAGATCAGTTTGTTGTTCTGAATTTATGTTTAAAAATTTTAAAGTTAAATCAGCGAATATTTGTTTGTAAAGTCGTAACACTGCTAATTTGCTAATAATTGCCAATATCAAAATTCGATTTTTACAGGTGTCTAATTTCAAGTTTCATCCCGTGGAGGCTTGACAGCGCTCATTTGACTGATCCCGACTGACAATTTCATGGGGGAAAAAGCACTGAAAAACATATCATTAGCATGTATTCAATTGAATCACGAACAATGTACATATTTATCTCATCAATAAATTTCATTATCACGTACCCATCGTATAAAATTCTATTATTCTCCAGTTCACCAGTAGAATGGTATTGATAGTGGATTCATCATCATAATTCATTTAACACTAATAACCACTCGAAACACTGTACCTGTCAGTACGAGAACTAAACTGTCGCTGGGTGCAAGGCCGAAATCTGTGTCCTACTGAATACGTTTCTGCATTTCGGTGGAGAAAGATACTAATACGAGGCCAATTCTCCTTCGTTCTCCTTATTCTTTTTCCAATTCTTGTTCTTCATTCAAGGCCGTCCACATTGGAGCGTCCTCCACCACTAACACGCCGCCCCCCCGCATGTTGACATTGAGGTGTTCGTGTTTCATCGCGGTTAGAGGTTTGAAACTGTACGCTTACGACTGAGTGTCTGTGAAAGGGTCTGTGTTTCTGTAGAAGCGCGACTTGACTGTTCAAAGATTTCCCAAAGATCAGCCCTCCGGTGAGGCCGTGCGTACCGGAATCGACGTGGAAAGTTGGATGCGCCAGCTGCTTCTGCGATAGGAGCGGGCAAACGACCTGCTTTTTCAACGCCTGCTGAAGAAGAAACAACGCCTCTGGACACTGTTGTTGGAGTGTTTTGCAATAAACAAATTACCATTTTTTTTTCAATTTTCATCTCGCTAATTACCTACGGTAGTATTTACGTGTATGTTAAAAAACAAAAATAAAAAACCAGCTGCCTTTTTTCTGCGGCGAAACGGCGTTTAGTTCTCGTTTCTGGTTTAAAATTTACTGTAGGGCCCCGTAGGTTATGGGGTTATTCGATATATCGATCTATACGGGTGAATCGATGTCGTCTACTTGGTCGGCCGTCTTTGTTTTCACATCGCGCAGCCAAACAAGGGTACGAGATGTCAAAAAAAAACCGCCTAATTTGGTAAAGATAAAAAGCACAACCCGTCGGACGCCTTTATAGAGGTAAGCGATGTGAAAACAAATATGTCTGACCAAGTTGGACGACATCGATTCACCCGTATATATCGAATACAGCCGATAACCTCGGGGGCCCCTACAGTAAATTTTAACCCGTTTCTGCCGCCTAATTTAATCCCATTCCCTGTTAGTTAGTTGCAGTAACGGCAGGTAGGTGGCCTCCCGATAGCGCAACAATAGTGCTGCAACAATAATGATATTATCAAGTGTGACACTTGCATATTTTGTCTGGAGCGTTAAGCTCACTACCAGTCGTCGGTGTACGCTTACCCAACTATGCAACTACCCTCCTGGATAAATGGTTCTTTTTATTCCTCAAGATATCTGGATCAAATAATTACGAACCCAACCATATCTGATTGGTGCATTGTCTCTCGTAACTTTTAATGCCGCTACACAAACCAGCTCATCTCGAAAAAACAGACGATACAAACTCAATTCCATCATCGTTATTATGGGCACATACTGGGTTTAAACTAACCCAAGTATCGGTAGAAATATTTCTGAACTCCGACTGCTGATTTGGAAGTAAAGTGCACGTCGTTTCAGGACAACATTCTGCAAGGTCAAACGAGTTGAAGGTCCCGTAGGGGGGAGGATTCCTTTTCTTCTCCTCATTCAATGTACTCTCTTCAAATCCAGTCATGTTTATAAATTGTTTAAATTATATACGAACGATTATGGCCTTCTAAACATGATTCGTTGGGGTACAAGATAGGAAGTTTTTCTCAAATTTACGACCGTCCGATATTGGATTTATTCCGATCTGTTTTTCAGGAAGGTGTAATCCCGGAACATCGTGGAAAGAGGACTGCAACAGCTGTTTCTGTTCCTCCAACGGAGTCCCGGCGTGCACACTTATGGCCTGCATCGGTCCCAACAGTCGCCCAGTCGTTATACCCGGACTAAAATTAACTTTAACATTTTTTTAACGCTTCAACATCCAACTTTTCCGCTTAAAAAATTATATAAACATATTGAAACACAGTTTGTAAATAAAATATGTTTCCCAGTAAACCGCTACTTGCTTTCGATCGTCCCCGATGTCCCATTTTTTTCTGTATGCAGATAGCGCAATATTTGTTCTCTTAATTACATCACGCTCGGCGACGACTGCAATTGGTTTCGCTCTTGCAATTCTATTTGCTCGGTAAAATCGACGGTTCCAATCGGCGTAGAAGTTATCATTAAATATGACGCGATGCCGTCACACAACAGCCGTTGCCGGTCAGTAAACAGACTGAAACCATGAGGTACGCACTGCTGTTCATACTGTGCTTCGTCCTCCTCGCGTCGGCCTGTAAGTTACCCCGAACACTAATTATATCCTATAAAATTATCGTGATTTAGGCGTGTGGAGGAAGGTACATGTTGTCCCGCATTTTTCAACGTTTTTTTGGTATCAGACAGAGGTTTCAACTCCTGGTTATCGCGAGGTAGTAAAGTGAGTTGAAGATTTTCTCTCTTCCAATCGCTTATTTGGTCTTAAGCTAGACCGGTATTGGCTTTTCATCCACTGAAGTACTTATTAATTTTTCAAGATCATTTCGGAATTTAAATTAAGGTATTTTAATATTACAGTTAACAGACGAGGGATTTTGTTTAGTTTTATATATTTGGGGTCACTTAACCCATTCTCCACTTACTCACAAACAAAACAAAGTTACATATCCTAAGTTATATGCTCGTGACAAGAGAACCGGACGGAGTTAGCCCCGAGTCCAATAGGTAGCGCCACTTATCGGTACAACTCTTCTGGTTATCACTAATATTATTTTAAATACCTGTTTTGTGGTCTGCGAGGGGTTGGAATACCGTAGATTTCCTGTGTGTCTGTCTCCTCTCACCGGTCTGGTCTTTTGCTAGACCGTTTTCGGCCGCTAGCCATCTTCAGTAGCGGTGTTAGTCACTTTGAATGTTTTTTTGGCATCCTCACTGGACTGTCACCGTCACTTGATGTACTGTCAGTACGACAAAGTGACTAATGTAACCACCGATTTAAAAATATAAATTTTGGAGGTTTACTCTTCCGATCTCCTCTACCTTTCCGCTAATTCTATTCTAAACTTTCTGTGGAGAACTGAACTCAAATATAATACCTCGAATATAAATATATTCCATTTGAATAGTTATGATTACAATTGTAGTAAATTTTATTTGGATAACAGAGGAGAGATCTTCGACGAGCGAATTATAATTAGTAAATGGGAATATACACAAGGAAGGGTAAGGTTCATAAAGTAGTGTGAAAGTGGTGCTAACACCCTTCAGGAGTCGTTCAATAGGATTGATTAATTTTATTTTTCAGTCGCAAAGAGGTGCGTTCCGGGTACCAGCTGGGAGGAAGACTGCAATTCGTGTACCTGCGACTACTCCGGTGCACCTGCCTGCACGTTCATGCGATGCTTCGGACCGGACGGGAAGCCTCTGCCGTTGCGACATCACTGAAAAGAAAAAACTTTCTTCCGTTTAAATCGAATCAATAAATACCTTTCATTCGATACAGAGGATCATAACTCGGGTCCTTTCCAGCGTTTCATCCCGATTCCGATAGCATATGCGGCTGTTTTATGCAGCAATAAACAACCGTACCTTTTTTCCTCCAGGCCGCTAAGTGTTTTCCTTTTCGAACCTTTTGTGCCTGTATAAACATATTTATAAATATTGTACACGGATGAATGCTCAATAAACTGTTGAGAAAGTAATTTACTCAATATATTGAAATAGAAATTTACAGTTCCCAGCAATTATTGGTTTGGATTTGTATAGATTTGTATAGAAATTAGGGAAAACAATATTTCTTATCGAACCTCGCATTGAACCGAGGTTATCGGCCAAATAGCCTCATTGGCACGTCAATAGTTTCCTTATCGTGGTATATATTTATATATAAGGCCACTATTTGATTCCTGTAAAGTACATCATCATGAAGTCCCCCCTGATTCTCCTCCTGTGCGTTGCGGCCTTCGTAGCAGCAGGTAAAAAAAATCTGGGCATCTGTATCTTTGCAATTCGCCATTTCTATGTTCGAAAACAGTACTGTGCGATAGTCACTGGATAACAATACCGTAGATTTCGTGTATTTCTGTCTCCTCTCGCCGGTTTGGTCTTTTGCTAGACCGGTTTTGGCTGCTCGCCATCTTCAGTAGCGCCACTATTATCTTACACAATAATTGTGTAATTTACAGTGAATTTTTTTCATGTCACCTTTCAGGTGCTCCTTTCTCTTGGACTTTCCGTATCCTGAAGTATCAAGTAATTTAGGTTTTCCATATATTTCGTGTGTTTCTGTCTCCTCTCGCTGGTTTGGCGCTACTGAAGATGGCGAGCAGCCGAAAACGGTCCAGTTAAAGAGCGAACCAGAGAGAGGAGACAGACACACAGGAAATCTACGGTATTCCAACCTTTCGCAGACCACAAAACAGGTATTATAACTCAATAACAATAGTAATCGTCATATCGAAATATGAAAGCAGTCGATAGTGAGGTTAGGTCACAGTTCTGACGTAATATTATTATTTTATATATTTTAAACTTAAAAACAGCTTCGTCCTGTGTTTAACAGCCCCGGACAAAGCTCCGTCCG
The DNA here is from genome assembly GCA_019843655.1 of Lethocerus indicus. Lineage (NCBI taxonomy): Eukaryota > Metazoa > Arthropoda > Insecta > Hemiptera > Belostomatidae > Lethocerus > Lethocerus indicus. The sequence goes on from JACDQD010000011.1 coordinate 8,630,138, forward strand.
ACATCGGCGACCACTGCGTACCGGGTACAACTTGGAACGACGGCTGCAACGACTGTTGGTGCATGAGCAACGGGGTCGCAGCCTGCCACTTGAAGGCCTGCGTCGGTCCTTATGGTAAGCCCCTGAAGCCGCCAAAGCCCCACAACTAGCTGCCACCATTTCAATAAAACTTCATTTATTTTTTACTCTGTTGTTGCCTTATTCACCCTACGCTCCGTCCATCACGGCGTTTCTAAGCGAAACTCCAGTTTCAGAATAAACTTCTGGTTTTTTCGTAATTTTTAATACCTCAATACTCAAATTATTGAAATAGCAATTTAGACTTTCCAGCAATTACTGGTTTGGATTAGTATAGATTTGCAGTAATCGAAAAAATTCGGGAGAACAATATTTCTTATCGAGACTCGCATGGAACAGAGGTTATCGGCCAAATAGCCTCATTGGCACGTCAATAGTTTCCTTATCGTGGTATATATTTATATATATAAGGCCACTATGTGATTCCTGTAACGTATATCATCATGAAGTGCTCCCTGATTCTCCTCCTGTGCGTTGCGGCGCTCGTAGCAGCAGGTAAAGAAAAGTCATATGTCCGGTTTTAAGTACCAATTATCAGGAACTTTCTGGGCGATTCGCCATTTTCCGTCTTCTCTGAACCATTTTTATGCTCGAAAACAGTACTGTGCAATAGTTACTGGATAACAATACCGTAGATTTCGTGTATTTCTGTCTCCTCTCGCTGATTTGGTCTTTTGCTAGACCGGTTTCGGCTGCTCGCCATCTTCAGTAGCGGTGTTAGTCACTATTGGCACGTTGGATGTTTTTTTGGGTGGCATCCTCGCTGCACTGTCACTGTCAAAGTCCAGCAAAAGAGCGAACCAGCGAGAGGAGAAAGAAACACGCGAAATCTACAGTATTCCAACCTTTCGCAGACCACAAAACAGGTATTATATCTCAAGAGCAATGGTAATAAGGGAAAAATGGCGCATAGGAAAGATCGAATGGAGAAGCACATATCGGTATATGAAAGCAGTCGATAGTTAGGTTAGGTCACAGTTCTGACGTAATATTATAATTTTATACATTTTAAACTTAAAAACAGCTTCGCCCTGTGTTTAACAGCCCCGGACAAAGCTCCGTCCGACATCGGCGACCACTGCGTACCGGGTACAACTTGGAACGACGGCTGCAACGACTGTTGGTGCATGAGCAACGGGGTCGCAGCCTGCCAGCTGATGGCCTGCGTCGGTCCCGATGGTAAGCCCCTGAAGCCGCCAAAGCCCCACAACTAGCTGCCACCATTTCAATAAAACTTCATTTATTTTTTACTCTGTTGTTGCCTTATTCATCCTACACTCCGGCCATCTCCGCGTTTCTCAGTGTTTCAGAACAAAGGACTGGTTTTTTCGTAGTAGTTAATATCTCAATAACAGAATCAGAACGAAGTTCATAATCGTGGGCCAACTGCAATAAAGACACACACAACTGTGATGTACCAATTCCACAAACATTCAGTATTCATTACTTTCAAATTCTTTTATTTTCATTTTTTTAAATTGTTCCTCAAATAATTAGTCTACAAGTAATAGGGGATAAAATAATATACATTTTATAACACTATTTTATTAAATATATAATTCGTATAATTTCAATTGTTATAGAAAATATATATACAAATTCAGTGGGTTGTATTTTGTTGTCAGACAACAAATACGCACAGATAATCTCATTGTACATTTAATACAACAAATTTCACATTTATATATCGATATAAAACAATGCATTAACAAATAATAAAGTTGGGTCAAGTTTTGAACTTGATACCGGCAGAAGGAATACAAAAAATAGAACCATCGATGACTAGATATCCTGATGTCCACGGCAATTCATTGAAAGGTAACACTGTCACTTAAAAAACTAAGCTGAACTCACTATACAGTAGATAAAAAACATACACCAGTAGATTTTTTTTATGACTAAATAATTTCGTAATAACGTTCGTACAGCATATTTACAACCTTGCATCCTGCGCCGTATTTTAAGCTAGAGAAATGGCTAACATGAAAACAAACGATTCAGGGTCATTCAGGGACATTAAAACAGAAATTTTGAAATGTCAAAATTTCCTTTCATTGTGTTCATTCTGTAACTGACAACATTCAAATCATACAACATCAATCATATTGTTTATAAATGTGAATGATGTAAGATTCCATTAGTTACTTGAGAAATTTTAAGATAAAGAATAAGTTGAATTTATGACATTTAAACATTGCACAATTTTTAGGTGTACAACAGTAAAATAATTCCACTGATTGCTTAATTTAATCCAATACAATAAATGTTTATTTACAGACTGAAACCATTGAAAGAAGCTGAAGATGTCTTTTAGGGAGTCTTTTTTTTATATAAACTATAAGGTTTGTTAAATTTAGTGTGTACTATATTAACGAAAAGTTCACAACACTCAACACTCTTAAACAATGGCTCAAGACAACTCTTCAACAATGCAACCATTACTGGAATGAAATATAATTGTCGAGTGCAAACAACAAATGGAATATCATCATGGCATACCTAAACCTTTGATTGGGGTCGTTGAGCGTAAACGGGCTGTTATTTCCCTACGAATAATATCTTGGAATGCAGGCTGTATTAATGGAAAGTAGAGGGTAACAACAGAGATAAGGTAAAAGAGAAGTTGAGGACTAATTATCCAGAACAATTTGATACCTTGTATATTGCAGGAAAATGATGTGTATAATGGACTTTTACCACACCATTTTAATTCGTTTCTAAATTACTACTACTAATAGGAAGAATGTAAAAATAAACAAGTACAAAAAATTAACACTTAAGCATACAGTGTTTCTTTTAACTAATCAGACAGTTTGTTTCTTTTTTTTTTACTCAATTTTAAGCAATAAGTCATCGCCTTCGAGCTTCATTCCGACAGCGGCTTGAACGGAAGAGACTGTACCAGCTACCGGGGCCTGCACTATCATCTCCATCTTCATCGCCGAGATAACTACCAGCGGTGTCCCCTTGTCGACTTTGTCACCAACTTTGACTTTCATTTCTACTATTGTACCGGGCATCGGTGCTCCGACTTCACCCTTCACGCTCTTCTGGGCTTTCGGGTGGATGTGAAGTTCCTGGAGGGAGCGGACAAAAAGAAAAAAAACAGGTTTTAAGGTTTTTTTTTTACGGTTTATACGCAAATTGTATTCGATTTCAATAGATTACCTTGGCTCCCTCAGTGTCCATGATAAATACCGAACGGAGCTGGCCGTTCATTTCGAAAAATACTTCTTTTTCTCCGCTCGGTGTAAGGTCTTCGGCCATGGCCAACGTCTTGATTCCTAACGTTTTTCCCTTCTCTATTGTGACCTGAAATAAAACGCAAAGAACATTCAAACGGATTTATTTCTAATTTAGAAACAGATTTATATCCGCTACTCGATTTGATGATCTGACCTCAAATTCCTCGCCAATTTTCGGCCCTGTAAGGAAAATCCTAGTGTCCAGCTTGTCGACAGGACCGTAGTCTTCCCTGAACCTGAGGAAGTCTTCAGTAACGGCCGGGTAGAGGGCCGCGCTCAGGACATCCTTGTCGTTGATTGCGGGGAATTTTTCCTTCAGCGAAGCCTTCAGTTTGTCAAAATCCAGCGGCTCAAGGCTGGCACCCGGCCTTCCCTCCACGCGGCTCATGTCTTTCAACACCTGGATATCCGAGACCACTTAGTACTTTCAACTATCATTTAATAATTATATGGAATCGTTTGTTGTCTGATTTATGCGGGCATAAAGGGAGGATATTCAGCCGTCGCAGGAACAACACTGCTAGACCAATTCAACCTCATGGCCAATAGTAGCCTATTGTAGTAATAACTCTATCCTGGTTGAATTATATAAAGTGGCCAGTTTATATATAGAGGTGTATATGAAATACTGCGATTGCAGCTTCATGCCTGAGTCAAACAGCTGTACCTATTACAGTTCCAAGAATAAAAGGCACGGTTTAGCAAACACGGTGTCCATACCTTGTAATTAGTTCCTTTTTAACGGCCTGAAGCTAATATTTGGAATGTCAATAGACACAAATTACTGCGACTGTATTGTCAAAGACCATTAAAAACAGGATTCGACAGCATGAAACAGTATTACAACACTTGATACAAAACTACATCTTTTCAATAATTTTCTGAATTTAATTTGTTTCATGTATTACTACTGAGTTAATACTTAGCAAATTTTATAATAAAATGACACCGATTAGCGCATCATTAATGAAATCCAGCTTTTTCAACATCTACTAACCCTTGATCTGAAGGGTTCCGGGAAGCCGAGGTAAGGCTCGCCAATGGCCCCTTGCAAGAACTCGATGACCGATTTAGGGAATGAAAGTTCTTCCGACCTCTTGACAACGTCTTCGGCACTCAGCTTATTTTGCACCATGAATTGCGCGAGGTCTCCGACAACTTTTGACGACGGCGTAACCTGAAAAGGGGGACCATTTTGAATTATTTTGAAAGTCGTCGGAACAGATTTGTTGATCCTAGAAGTAAGCCAACCGGGTGCGCGATATTTTTGATACTTTTAATGATTATTTTGAATTATTCTAACGTCCTGAAGCCACTCCAATAGCGGTCAGTAGAAAGTCTTGCTAGAATGGCTTCCATGTGCCAAAATCTTGATGGATGGAAATCACTGAACAAAGCACTGTCGAATTGTTAGATTTGTCGGATATGTCTATGGTTTTTTAAATAACAAAGACAATTTAACCTTTATTATATCACCGAGGATAAGATTCGCCTCCCTGTAAGCCTTCTTGATGTCCTCGAACATGTCTCCCAGCCCTAAGGAGTAGGCCTGGAACTGAAGGTTGGTGTACTGTCCACCTGGAATCTCGTTCATGTAGACGTCAGCGTTGCCCGACTTCATAGTCACGGCGCATTCGAACGGGGCGTAGAGCGTTCTCGTCTGCTCCCAGTAGGCCGAGTAGGCCGAAATGTCCCTCAGATCGAGCCCTGCGCGGTCAGGTTTTTATGAGAAAAGGCGAAAAATTCGGGAGACATTTATTTTACTTTAGTTCCGTGCTTCCCATGAAATATGATGGGACTGAGACCCCGCTCATCGTTCGTGTGTCCGAATACGGAATGTTCGGGCTGTGTTAAGCGAAGACTGGAGATCTACCTGTTTCAATGGGGGACCCCTGGAGCGAAGCGACGACAGCCCCCATGGAAGGCTGGGACGTCATGCCGGACATGGAGTCGACCGCGACGTCGACGACGTCGGCCCCGGCTTCGGCGCAGGCGAGCATGGCCGCCACCCCGGCCCCACTAGTGTCGTGGGTGTGGATGTGGATGGGTACGTCGGGGTGTCGGTCCCTAAGCGCCGAGACAAGCATCTTCGCCGCCCTCGGCTTCAGCAACCCGGCCATATCCTGTGGCAACAATTGGCGCGTTGAACTCTCCAATTACAGACGAGAATTAACATTTAAAAACATTTTCCGTAGATATCGTGTGTTTCAGTCTCCTCTCGCTGGTTTGGTCTTTTGCTGGACCGGTTTCGGCTGCTCGCCATCTTCAGTAGCGCCAAGCCAGCGAGAGGAAACAGAAATCTACGGAAAACCTAAATTACTTGATACTTCGGGAGACGGAAAGTCGAAGAGACAGGACCTGAACTTTGACTTGAAAAAATTCACTGTAGTACACAATTATTTTTGGCTATGTATTGGTCTAACAAAAGACCAAACCAGCGAGAGGAGACAGAAACACACGAAATCTACGGTATTCCGACCCCTCGAAGACCACAAAACAGGTATTCGAAACATTTTCAAGGCATTGGCTTGTATATCTGCAGCGTACGGGCGTCTATAAGAATGTTGGAAAGTTTTACTATCATCGCTCCCTCTCTTGCCGTTTAATCAGAATAGTCCCGCTCATTTCGTTCTTCGAAGGCCACAATAATTAACTCTCGTAAATACTGGCATAATATCCGGTAATATCGGAACTGGAATACGAAATGATGATCACATTATGTGAGTCATAAAAGGATGCCTTGTAAACGGAAGGTGTTAATGATGAAACGCTGCCCATAACTGAGCCTGTATTACGCTGTTTATAGCGACATAAAGCCATATGATCGCGTGATATGAATACGAGGCTGCTCGTCAACTCTGACGGCGAACAGACACGTTTCAGTTGTACCTACAACGCGATAATTAAATTCCGATAATAATTTACCTTAATAGAAAGTACGTGAGTACCGGCTTTGACCAGCTCGTCAGCGAGGTTCACGTAGTAGTTCAAGTCGTACTTCTTCTTCCTCGGGTCGGAGACGTCGCCCGTGTAGGAGATGGCCGCCTCGACAACTCCACCGGCCCTGCCGGCGGCCTCCATCCCCAGGATCAGGTTGGGGAGGTAGTTGAGCGAGTCGAAGACGCGGAATATGTCCATTCCGGATTTTACGGCCTGCTCGCAGAACCTGGGAAGAGGAGGGATTTTCGGATAACAAGGGGGGAAAAATCACACGCCATTGAATACCAAAAATCTCCTGAGTTTCCTTTCCCAGCGATCTGCCGAGTCCGAGCAATTTTATCGAGGTTATCCTTCTGGGAGGTTCCTCACGCCGTTAGTAGACAACGCGAAAGCCTCAACGCGCGGAGAAGGACACAGGACGATAGCGTCCTGGAAGATCATGACCACAGGCAGTCTGAGAGTAAAATTTCACCAACCGAGACGCAATTTTTTTTATAATTTGAGACGGAGTAATTGTAGCACTGGACCTTTAATATCGGGGTGTTTGTACTCCGAAATGGGTCGTAACATTCCTTCGACAGCTACGTTCAAATCTCTAGGTTATATTATAGCATGTAATTATTTTATTTTCATTTCTCACCTCGAATATTCTCACTTACAGCTAGGGAGGAACCAAACATACTTGAAAACGACGTTATCCGGGTAGTTCGTGTAGCCGACGGCGTTGGCACCGCGCAGGAGCATCTGGAACGGTATGTTGGGTATGAGACGCCTCATGTCCTCCAGCCTCTCCCAGGGGCACTCGTGGAGGAACCTTAGCGCCACGTCGAACGTAGCCCCGCCCCAGTTCTCGAGGGCGTACAGGCCGGAGAACTTGTGCGCGACGAAGGGCGATATCCTGAGGAGGTCGCGCGTTCTGACCCGGGTCGCCAGCAGGCTCTGGTGGGCGTCCCTGAACGTCGTGTCCATCAGGAGCAGGCGCTTGTTGGCGCGCACGGCCTTGGCGAACCCGGCAGGACCCTCCTTCTTCAGCACGTGACGTAGACCTTTCGGAGGTGCGGGAGCTAGACGTCGAACAAGAAGAAAACGTTGTAGAACGTCTGTCCCCGTTGAAAATTATTTTTCAAAGTCTCATTTCATACTCGAAGCTGGGCTAGCCCCAGCTCAATCGAGAAAAAGTTGTTAGAAAATAATATTTCAAACCCCCACTGACACATCTAACAGTACGTCACTGAAATTGTCATTACTAAAATCATCCTTAGCAGTATTTATAACTCCGTTCGATTAAATAATTTCGTAAACTAATTTCACCGTGAACAGAACTCGAACCTGCATTCCCCCCGATTACCACCCCAGTGCTCTATTCCATCTCTTTTTTTTAACCTTTTATTTTTTGTATTATACAATCATGATGACACTTTTGTCACATGAGCAGCTTACGGCATCGAACTTAGAAATTTTTAGGCCAGCGGCGATTAAGCCGACGTGAGGAGAAAGGCGGGAGTGGAACTTCAGGAACCGGGATTTTGTGACTTCTTCGACTTTCAGTATGTTGAGGTCATGGTGGATTGTGTGGTTAGAAACATACCGGGGAGCATTAAGGATGGTGCGAAGGACTTTTGATTCAAATCTCTGGACGCGAGCGATGTCAGATATCTTGGTGGAACCCCATAGCTCTATACCGTATGTCCATGTCGGTTTTAATATGGATTTGTATATTGTCAGATTGTTGTCTATTGTAAGTTTTGATGCCCTTTTCAAAAGAGGTCTTAGGAGACCAAATTTATGGTTTAGGTCTATTCTTTTCAGTCGGGTACGGGGATCTATTCCATCTCACAGCACAATTTTATATGCGCAGTAACGTACTGTATTTGTTGCAAAGCAGCGTTAAAAATATGTGAGTTTATCGCGTTACTCAATTTGTTCATACGAATTTACTTATCATAATTTTATACTATGTAACTTGCAGCAGTTAACAGAAATGTTAATAATAGAAAGAAGAACAAATTTCATAACCATAGAAAATCAGAGAGGTTACTGAAAAAGTAAAGTATTATATGTTCCTCATCCAATTTGTTAAAAATTTTTATTTCTATGTATCATCGTCATAATCTAGACCTCAATAAAATAACTGTGTCACTGCACAGTGTTATACAGATCTGTAAACAGTTTAAACGGTCTGTTATTTCGCACTGAATGCTTGCAGCTCAAATAGCCAGCCTCCTTTATACATGCCTAAAAACAAATAAATATCAGTTATAAGAAGGAAATATTTTATTCATATATTAAATTCATCATCCACGTGCTACTCGTCTATAGTAAAATCTGAAGAAAAACAAAGAATAAAGGAAAGCTCTATAATTATTCATGCCGGCTAATGCACCTATACCGAACATGCATCGAATGCAGAAGAGAGAGCGAGGTCTAAATGTGCAGTACATAACAGATAATAAATACCTATTCTAAGACACTAATTGAATGATAAGCGACAGAATGAATAGAAAAAATAGAATTGGATGAGATGGAAACATTATTTTTTAAAAATTCAGATAGAACATCTACTCATGATGATTTGAAACAATTACATGCATATTCGAGGTACTGACCTGTTAGCTGACATTGTCGGGGGTTTGTCCAGAAATAATTTTTGCTCAAAATTTTTAAATTAAATCTCTCAAAATAATAATAATAGTAATAAAAGTTGATAGGACTACGAATGTATTCCTTACCTATCATCTCTCCGTCCTCGTTGTAGACCACCTTCGTGTAATCTGCACATAGATGCAAAACACAAAAAAAAAACAAATAATCTATCTATTGTCGACAAAGCGATCAGACACAAAATAAGATTTGGCTAACTAAAGAAAAATAGAACGATAAATGAGGGAGATAGAGAGAGAGAAATAAAAACAGAGAAACAGAATGTGCAGGAAAGTAAACATATACATTTTTTAATATAAAGGTACGTTTTACCTTTAGGTACGGGAAGACTATGATCTGAAACAACAATTAAAGATATTTCAAAAAGCCGTCTTCATTTAGAGTTTGTACATTTTGTTGTTGTCGTTAAAGAACAAAAAGCGACATTGTGTTAGAGTGCATAGTACCTAGAGAGTTGCTGTGAATAAGTGGAAAAATGTATTTTGGGCCAAAAACCGGAGAATCAAAATCGGACTTAATCTTGGGCCGCGTATTATTATTTTCTTCTGGGATCAGTCCGTCCTCTCTCGAACTGGAGAGAAGCCAATATCCCAGATTATCTTTATTAATGAAAGTCAATAAGCAGTGGCAAAAATAAATCGGCAAAGTTAAATCTTCCATGGACAGATAATGAAGAAACACAATTGTTTGTACAAAACCTAATTGGTTTTTGCCTTATTCGAATATTTATCTGAATATTTAATTAAAGTCAAGCGTTGCTATTAGTAAACGTAAGAAAGTAATTGAAGACAAATATTTTCATCTTTCTCCCGCAAGAAACTCGTACAGAGAGGAAACACATGGAAATTCAACGGCTATAATGCATGGTATTATAACATTTTGCTTCAAGGTAATACTCAACACGTGATGGCGATACAGTATATACAATATGTACAATGTCCATTGTATTATGGGGGAGGAGATACAAAAAAATTTGTACCGTAGATTTCCTGTGTTTCTCTCGCTGGCTTGGTCTTTTGCTAGACCGGTTCCGGGCTGCTCGCCGTCTTCAGTAGCGGTGTTAGGCTCTTTGCACTTTGGACGTTTTTTGGGCATCCTCACTGCACTGTCGCTGTCACTTGCGCTGTCAGTACACCGCTACTGAAGATGGCGAGCGGCTGAAACCGGTCTGGCAAAAGGCCAAACCGGCGAGAGGAGACAGAAACACGCGAAATCCACGGATTCTATAAAATTTGTAATTCCGTGCTCCATTCCGTTATGAATAAAATAATAGTGTACAATTTGTAATGTTATTTTCTTACTTTTATACCATATAACACAGTGTTTATATATATTTATATTAGTGACTGAAGTGCATAATATTATTGAAAGTACTACAATGGATATTTATAATGCATTTTATTGATCAGTCACAAAAAAAAGCTTCCTTAGTGAATTATAGCCACTTATTCACAGACGCAGTATTGACAATCGATGCTATATCAATCCCCCACCTTAATTTTCATAATTTCAATCGAAAGAGATAAAAACACACAGAGTGCCACAGACACCAGTCGGAAAGAGGGTCGTAAGCGGCTGCAGACACGTTAGCGCTTCAGGGGGACTTACCCAGGGGAATCTCGGGGACGTGGGGGTCGACTTCGGCGGGCTTGAGGTCAGTGGCCAGCGGCGTCTGGGGGCCGTTGACGAGGACGGTGCCCAAGTAGCTGAGCAGCTTCTGGGCCCTGTTCTGCGAGGGCTGCAGCGAGAACAGCTGCGGGTGCTCGTCGATGAAGTAGGTGTCGACGACGCCGTTGGTGAACTTCTGGTTCTCGAGGACGTTCAGCAGGAACGGGATATTCGTCTGGAAAAAATTTTGCCGAATTTTTTATTACGTTTACGCGGTTTTGTTTCGTCGACGGTTCGAACTGTCTGTCCAAAATCGGCATATTGAAATTGCTGAGTGTACGCTTCATCCACTGCATAGTGTGTGATGGAAACCGAAATCGTTATAGGACGAAATCTGAACGCATCATTCAAAGATATTATAGGTTTGCGGTGTTTCTGCCTCCTTCTCGCTAGTTTGGTCTTTTGCTAGATCGATTTTGGCTGCTCGCCATCTTCAGTAGCGCCACTATTATCTTACACAATAATTGTGTAATTTACAGTGAATTTTTTTCATGTCACCTTTCAGGTGCTCCTTTCTCTTGGACTTTCCGTATCCCGAAGTATCAAGTAATTTAGGTTTTCCATATATTTCGTGTGTTTCTGTCTCCTCTCGCTGGTTTGGCGCTACTGAAGATGGCGAGAAGCCGAAACTGGTCTAGCAAAAGAACAAACCAGCGAGAGGAGACAGAAACACCACAAACCTACGGTATTCCAACCCCTAGCAGACCACAAAACAGGTATGTTAAACTCAAGATATTAAATTTTTGTTGTACTTAAGAAGATAAACAACATACTCTAGATTTCGTATGTTTCTGTCTCCTCTCGCTGGTCTGGTCTTTTGCTAGACCTTAGCAAAAGACCAAACCAGCGAGAGAAGATAAAAGCACACGAAATCTTCGGTATTCCTACCCCTCGCAGACCACAAAACAGGTATTCTAAACTATAAACAACATAAAAAACATAAAACTGTGTTTGAGTGCGCAGTATTTTTCTGCCAGATGGAATTGTCCGAGCGCCATACAAAACATTTGGGTCCCCAACCCCGTCATAAAAGCCTCAGCTAGTTCTGTTAACGTTCAAACCATTATCATACAATACTTTCGACCTTTCATACAGTTAAAATAGCAATGAAAGTGTTTCATTTGATAAGATAACAAAAATGTTAACCCCAAAGGTCAAATTCCGAAGGTTAAACATTGGTACGTTTACAAGAAATTTATTAGGATAAAAAGGTTTTAAATATTATAAAGTGGCTGTTATTTTTCAAATAGCGCCCCATAGATACTGGATGTATTATAATATTTCGGTATTATCCAGACTTATCCGGATTATTCAGAAATGATTAAGAAATACACAGAATGTTGACCTCGGGCCGTGTAATCCACGATGACCTAAACGGGATTATTCCCCCATGCATCTATTAACATAATCTGGGGCAATCTCAGCTCAACTGGTACTGAGTGATTTGCATCTTATAACAGGGAAAGGTACGGAAATACTGGTCGTATACCTGTAGCCGGGAGACACGATGTCTAGTATCTCATTCGTAGTTATAAAAAAAATTGCCCGACATTATTCATTATACTTCCAAATTTTTCTGTACTGATACATATAATTGTTCACCATTTCTCAAGTTTATTGCTGCATTAAGGGGGTCTGAAGATTTATAAATGGGACTTTTTGCCCTCTGGGCCCTCCTTAGGTTTCTCAGTAAGGATAACGTCCTATTTTGTACCTTGTTATATCCTCAGTACCGGAGGACCTCCAGTTAGTTACGATAGTGGCTGGTAGATGGCGTCCCATTGGTACCGGCGCGTTAGTATGACTGTCATGTCTGATAATTGTTTATTTTTTTGGGTTCTGTTGTGTAGTATGACTACGGCTCTACTCGACACACCCAGTGGTAAATCGGCCCTATGCCCCTTTGGCATAGGCTCCTGACCCTGGGCAACGACACTCCCGGATAGGGCGCACTCGGTTTTATTATTATTAATCGTACCTTAACTCCCCTGACACGGAATTCTCGCAGGGCCCTGGACAGTTTGGCGCAGGACGAATGGAGGTCGTGAGCGTGGGCGATGACTTTGACGAGCAGGGAATCGTAGTAGGGCGATATGACCGCTCCTGGGAAGGCCGAAGCGCTGTCCAACCTGATGCCCATACCTTCGCCAGTACGGAACACCTGAAGCAATTTCAAGCCTTTATTAAAACAAAAAGAGTTTGCTAAAACGAGACGATTCCTCGAATATTGTAGTGGACTGACTGATTTTCAACTGTGGGACGAGGAACAGTGAAACCTGTGAAACTTTACCGGTTGGATGACTGTGATGCCAAAATACATTGTGCAGTTGAATTTAAGACTCTTTTATTTATTTTTTGATGTATGGATGCAACATCGGCACGAGGACAATATAACCTGGCAGTGGGTGCCGAAAGGGCCACCTCAGTTTCAGACGGCCCAGAGAATTGAGTGAATTAGTTTTCGAATACAATGATGAAAAATGTTTGGAAATTTTACATGTTAACAGTTTACAGCGTTCCTGCATGGTATCGAACACATTTTTCAGATCTCTCATTCCCTTTGAAAGTCTTAATTGTATTATTACACAGTTTTACTCATTCATAATGTACCAGAACTTTATATTTTAAGTGTACCTCTATTCTGCCTGTATCCGGTTGGAAATTCTTGGCGGGGTCCTCCGTGGTGACTCGGCACTGTATGGCGAAGCCGTGCGGGGAAATCGTCCTCTGTTCGAGGCCCATCTCCGGCAGCGTTATGCCTTCGGCGATTTTGATCTGCGACTGCACCAGATCTATCCTGCGGGATGAAATTGAGACGTGAAAATTTCCGAACGGTAACAATTCCGTATACGGGCTTAAAATCAAATCGCTAACCCGGTGATCTCTTCGGTGACCGTGTGCTCGACCTGCAGCCTGGCGTTGACTTCGATAAAGTAGAAATTGCCTTCGCCGTCGACTAAGAATTCGACAGTGCCCGCGTTTTCGTATCCGACGTGTTTGGCCAGTTTAACGGCGTAGTCCAACATGCCCTGTCTCACCTGCGAACGTGTATAACGTGTTCAGTAAGTGGCTGTGAAGTATGCACGAATTTAGCAGGATGGCTGCAACATCAGTAGGAGCGTATACCGACTTGATATATAAATAAACAACTAATTAAATAAATATTCTAAGAAAGAGTTCCAAATTGCCTTGGGATCTAGGAGCGGCGCCGGCGCCATCTCGACGACCTTCTGATGCCTCCTCTGTACCGAACAGTCCCTCTCGAAGAGGTGGACCACGTTGCCCGCCTTGTCGCCCAGCAGCTGCACTTCGATGTGCCTCGGCCTCTCGATGAACTTCTCGATGAACATGGCGCCGTTGCCGAACGCGGCCTTGGCCTCGGAGCTGGCCCGCTCGAACGAGTCCTTCACGTCCTGGACACAGACGAAGTACCAATGTATATTTGAAACTAAAATGTGACAGTAACAGCGATGAAAACAGAAGTCGTTACGCTTGTGTATTTTACTGACACAGGCGAGACCCCAAACCTGGTCTAAGTTAAGTATCAATTAAGTGTAGATATAGGTTTTGTATTTATGATTATTTTATTATAATTTATTTCAGCATTTTACACTCAGTAGGTTTTTTTGTTTTGCCTATAGTGCGCCAGTTACTCAGACTATATTGCACTTGTGACCGCAGGGGCGACTTACGATCACTGGGACCCTACTTATAAACTAGCTTAGAGGCTAACACCAATGGCAAATGTCATGGGTAGCCATCATTCACTTGGGTGGACTCGAAGTTTTATTTCTTTAAATACAAATAATACATCGATAAAACGATATACAAATGGTGATTCCTACAGGCATTCCGGCCTATTGGCCTTACTAAATATATATACTTAAATATTATAGTACATTAATCATGAATTTTTAACGATATTGTTGTGATAATCGGGAAAATTTACAATAAAAACCCGAGAACTTAAGCTACACTCACTACATTCACTCGCACAGATACACACATGCCCCGGCCACCGAGGCCCCACACTCAGTAGGTTTACTCCGATTTTTAAGTTATTTATATAAAAAATGAAGTTCACCTATTTCAATAACATTGGGGGCAATAGGACTGGCAAAGATTGAATTTCTCTTGGAAACTCAAAATGGATATATCCTAAATAAAGCCTCTTTTCTCTTTATGATTGTCCGAAGGATTATTTCGCCCGAGGAACAAATCGAACACGGTCCAACGCACTGTATATAATATAAGCCCGTGTATATTGTATAAGAAATAATTACTAACTTCCATATTCCGGACAACTCTCATGCCCCTTCCTCCGCCTCCGTAAGCCGCTTTGAAAATTACGGGCAGCCCGTATTTCAGACAGAATTCCATCGCTTCGTCGGTCGTAGTCACGGGCCCCGGAGTACCTGTTTTATTAACATAGAATCAGTCAAAATTATAAAAAAAAAGCATACGGCCGTATTGAGATTGAGTTCGTGAAATGAGGACAGTATAACGTTCACGGACCGCGATACCATTTTATCGGCCGCTCATTAGCATGCAGTTTTTTTTATGGGGGTTCCATCAACACTTTTATAGCTGATAGCAGCCGGAGATCAGAACGTGTTCTCAAGGCTTGACAATGTACGCTGGGAATTTCTATCAGAATGCGGTCAAAATGCAACGACGATCATGTTCGTTTTTTTAATTTTCTATAATTTTGTTTTTCTTATGTTTGATGATTTCCAGGTTTTCTATAATATCCATTTCTTTCCCTTTCTTGCCTGTCTTTCTGTACGCTTGCTTCTAATGATTCTTGGGCTTCTTTGGGATCCATTGGAAAACAAAGTTACCCAACTCAACAAAGACTTACCCGGTACGATGGGCACTCCGGCGTCAATAGCCGCCTGCCTGGCAGCTACTTTGTCCCCCATCTGGCGGACGACTTCGGGCGAGGGGCCGATGAACCGAATTCCGGAGTCTATCGCAGCCTGCGCGAATTCCGACTGTTCCGAGAGGAAACCGTAACCCGGATTGGAGTGATGGGACACCTTGGAATTGTATCGCAGCTAGTTGGTGTCGTTTTCCTGCGTTAGACAACAGTTGGATCTGTGGTTGTTTCTGTACGTTTGATCTCGCGTGAAGATTCCATATGAAATTGTTTAAAATCGAATTACAAGTGTAATCGGCAAGTTTAAAAGACTCGAATGTTGCATTAATGGATTGGAGTGATGGGACACCTTGGAATTGTATCGGGAAGCAGCTAGTTGGTGTGCCGAAAGGTACTTTCAAATCTGAATGGATTGTGCAGTCAGATACGTGAAAGGCATGTTGGATCTGTTGTACCAATTCGCGTTTCTGTATGTTTGAGACCCGCGTGAAGATTCCGTATGAGTGTCATCGTTTAAAATCGAATTATCCTGATGAATTATTGGAAAAAGCGTACTGCTTTATAAGAAGAATCAAAATTAAATGCCGCCGTTGGGGTAGTCAATCGCGCGATTGGCTCAAGTCGTCAGTAGCATTTTGGTTTAAAATACAGTGAACCGTTCACTCGTAGTCGGCAATAGACTTATTAAAACAGTCAATCGGTTGATTAAAACCATGTAATATTGCGAATCATCAGCCAGTGCTTCCTCCGACAGTGCCCTCTCACCTTCGCCACCCGGATGACTTCCGGTATATTGAGGTAGGCCTGGACCGGAGGCAGCCCCTTTCCGACCAAGTAGGACTCGTCGGCCTTCTGCCTGTGCATCTGCATCTTGTCCTGTTCGGAGTAGATGGCCACGGACCGGATGCCGAGCTCGGTGCAAGCCCTGAACACTCTGATGGCGATTTCACCTGAGAAGAAGACAAGAAATTGAAATTAGTAAACGGGCTGAGGCTTCCGCGACCAGAACTTGAATTGTCACTAATCCAACACGGTTAGCGGGTTACCCTGCTATTCCGGAATTTTTTCTGTTTGTAGTCTGCTTCGGACGATTCGGACCTCTTACTGGTGGTAGGTGCACTTGAGGTCCTTTATATGTGCCCATAATTATGAAAGTGGTCTAAGTCATATATTTCTGGTGTCGAGATATTTAATAAATTGCTTTCGAATAAATTAACAAATATTTTTATATTATGCAACATTTTTATTTTGGAATTTTATTAGCTTGATTAATGGAAGTTTACTATGAATATGAAATTTTGTGTGAATTTCATATGAAAATGTTGTATTTAAAGTTTGAATTGACTTTGACCACTTTCATAATTATGGGCACATATATCTGAAGGTGGATCTGGCGGGATATCGTTACTCCTCTTAGGATTGTGACTTAATTGCCTCCCCATTACTGGCAGTAATAATGGGCAGATAAGTCATTATTCGGAGGATTAACGGCACTCCACCTTCCCAGTCTTAATATTTGTTGCGTTGAAACAGATTTTATTTTAAAAAATAAATAAACTGACCTCTGTTGGCGACAAGTACGCTCCTGATAGGCTTGTAGTCGACCTTCGTCTGTTGGGCGGACGCGTGTTTGCCCCTGACCATAGCCCACGCGATGAGGCGTCCCTTCATCTTCTGCCTTATCTGATACGCGAGTCCCGTACTACCCAACATACTGGCGGTTCCTCACCGGCTTTACCTGTTAGACCGTTACTTTAACTGACGACCTGAAAGAAGAAAAATAAATTAATGAATTCCATTACCTCCACCGGTACATTTAACCCGAGTGTGGGGAAAAAGCATACACGAAGGTCAAATAAACGGTATCACATGGTGATAAAATAATATCGTTCGAATACCGGTTGAAATTCATCGCCAAATGACGAAAGCGTACGGACAGATTTGATGAAGAGGTGAAAAATGAGGTTCAACGCTTCCGGGAGGACACGGGCATTCTAAAACTGCCAAAATGGCGATTACCTAGAGATATAAACGATTCTTAAACCGTAGATTTCGTGCGATTTTGTCTCCTCTCGCTAACACCGCTACTGAAGATGGCGAACAGCCGAAACCGGTCTAGCAAAAGACCAAGCCAGCGAGAGGAGACAGAAACACACGAAATCTACGGTATTCCAACCCGTCGCAGACCACAAAACAGGTATGTTAAACTAATTCTTAAACTTTAAAATTATGTAAATATAGTATTATATTTAGCCCTTAATTTTTGGATTGGACTTAAAAGAGACTCAGACGAAATTCGCGAAATAATTTCATCAGGTTGAGAGCAGAAGTTTTTCTATTGTAACTGATATCGCGTACAAATTGGATGACGATTGGACGTTTGCAAATTGCAGGGTAACAGAAAAATGATGATATATCAAGCGGACTGAGCTAGTTTCTATTGATTAAACGACGAAGAAAAACCGACAACCCAGTCCAAACGACGCCCGACCATATCCAATTACAGAATAATTATTAAAGTCGGAGCCGGGACGAGAGTAATTAAAAAAAAAATTAATTAAAGAAAGAAAATATGAACGTAGAATTTAAGTCCACTTAATGAAAAATCGAAGCGCTCGACAGTGCCCATAATTGAGACTAAGTTATAATTACCGGATAACGAAGTTCATGAAGGGCCCCACCCCGATCCTAACTCCGTTTTGCCCTTTTTAATCGGGACATTCGAGGATCTTTTCAATTCCTGGCTTTTGTTCACATCCCTAAAAAAAATTCTCGCGGGGAGGGGGGCGTTTTTTTTTTATATTTTCATTCGGTCTTTTTGTATTATTTTTCAAAGTTTTCGGCGTCGTCACAAAAAACGTGCCCAAATTAAAACCGGCGGTGGTCTCTTACGGCGGGTGAAAAATTGGCGGATTAACAGTTCACCGCCATATCGCGCCGAAGGGATAAAAATTTCTGTTTTTTTTTGTTTCACACAGTTGAAGTATTTTTCATCTCGTCACCGGATCGCCTGGAAAATCTGGGTCCATTTAAGATTTCTCGACAAACACTTCACCAAACGGTTCCCGACAGTCAAGACTCAATTTGGGAAACTAAAATTACAGTGGTGGTGCCCCAATGCTACTGAAGGTGGCGTGAAACAAAATTAAACCCAGAAAACAATCTTTAGGAGAGAGTTCAATTCCTTTTTTTTTCTATTCCTTCAGTTTCTGGGCTTTCACCTTAGGATTTCTAGGCGTCCGGAGACCGCGGATCTAAAAAAGGCGCCGAGAAGGCAAACTGGCATTTCTTAGGTTTTTAATGTGGCTTTAAAGGTCTAACTGTTCAAAAAAGGGTTGAAGTTGGGTGAAGGACTAGAGTGGAATTGGAGGACGTAGAAAATACCATTCAAAACCCTAACCTTCCTTCGATTTCGTGTGTTTCTCCTCTCGCTGGTTTGGTCTTTCGCTAGACCGGTTTCGGCCGCTCGCCATCTTCAGTAGCGATGTTAGTCACTTTGGATGTTTTTCGGGCATGTGACAGTACAAGTGAGAGTGACTAACACCGCTACTGAAGATGGCGAACAGCCGAAACCGGTCTAGCAAAAGATCAAACCGGCGAGAGGAGGCAGAAACACACGAAATCTACGGTATTCCAACCCCTCGCAGATCACAAAACAGGTATGTTAACCTAACCTTTCTCCCCACAAAAGTTTTTAACTAATTCGTAGAAAACTTTAATGATTCAATCCAGCTCTCTGATTATCGTTCAGATTTGTTCTCATACCTTGATTGTGAGCATAGGTTTCCTGCTTGATAACATTTTTTTGGTTAAGCCGGAATAATTATTCGTATCGGGCTTTAAAAATTATGACATAATCAATCCAATTCCACTAATTATGATCGCGAATAAAATATTCCTGACGTTAACATGTTTGCGAATAGAACAAATTATACAGCAATCAAGGATTATTAGCGCTAATAGTGACACCCAACGACGTATTTTCCTTTCTTATAAGTAACGATGTAACAATTCAACGTGCGTAACTGAAGTGTTAACTGGGAGAGTGTACGACCCCAGATAACGAACAAGGCCATATTCAAATGGCACTCGCTGAATATTCAGGCCTATTGTCATTCGCTTCCTAAAGAGATTTAAAGAATTACCCACGCACAAAGGGGGAGAAGGAATTGTTAGAAATCCTGTGGATTAGCTCGGCCCTTAGGAATTCTCGGAAGGGCGTCCTGCAGGTACTGTTACTCCAGTGTTACTGTACAACAGTTGCAATATAGATCGAATCTGCAGGGAGAATAGGTATTTAAAAAATGTTCCCAGTACGTAACACAATTATTCTCACGTAGATGTGTCCTCAATCTGCAGCTCGATTATAAATTTTAACCACCTTCTTTTCCATATCTAAGTGAAATTGACTTTTCAGCCTTTGTCGTTAAAAGCAGTAGCCCAGAGAGAAAATGCAATCGTGAGGTGGATACGACGATTGGAAAGTCTGTCCGCGATGAAGAAAAGCGGCCCAAGGTCCCGGCGCTTACCTCGGTCATTTTCTACTACAAATATAGGATAGAAATATAATCCGTCAGCGAGGTTGAACACAAACTAATGTAGGTGTGTCGGACGTTAGGGGCGTTATGGGGCGCGATAACCCCGCCCCGGGGGCCACGAGATAGATCGGTTTCGAAAAGATAGGTTCGATTTCGAATTGACCCGCGTCTCGGCCGTTCTGCGTTCCGAAGAACGGCGGGACGCGAAGCTGAAACTTCCGAATTTCAAACGAACGACATAACCATGAGTATTGGAGCGGAACAGTCACGAATGCCTCGTTTTCGTCAGTTTCGTCGTGACATTTCTGT
The DNA here is from genome assembly GCA_019843655.1 of Lethocerus indicus. Taxonomy (NCBI): domain Eukaryota; kingdom Metazoa; phylum Arthropoda; class Insecta; order Hemiptera; family Belostomatidae; genus Lethocerus; species Lethocerus indicus. Next base: position 8,650,456 of record JACDQD010000011.1, read on the forward strand.
CATTGCATCCATTTTTCCCGGCTCGATAGTTTACATCGGAAAAAACGTGTAGGGATTTCAATATTTTTAGCAATAAAAAACAAATAATTTTCAGTATCACTTCTCAGCTTCGTTTTTCAATGTATTCTTTCCTTTAGTAATTACTGTCGGAATAATATCTTCTTGTCCAAAGTGAATGGCAACCGTTATTATATTGTCAGATGTGTAACCAAAAAAAGTTTGTTAGAAATTTTTATGGTTTGAATTTAACCCTCTATGGGCCGAATTTTTATTTTAAATCCGAAAAAATTGGGGGAATGAAAAATCAGCAATTATAAACCTATATATGCCAATGAAAAAATTGATATTGATATTGGTTGTCTTGACAACGTTCTGGATTAAGATTTATCCGCCATCTCTCGAATAAAGCTATAATTATTTGGTAAAATCTCAATAAATTGAAATGTGAACTGAAAGTTACAAGGGCCCATTTAACTCCAGCTCAGTGGAAATGGATTAGACGAGAGAGAAGGTCCATAGCTGTAATGTGGGGCTGAAACATCGCAAGTTTTACTATTATTTTTATTACCATTAATATTGTGATTAATACTGCGGTGTTCGCTTTTCTCAATTTGCCGAATATAAAATTCTCAAATAAATTCTACCGCAGTCAAAGCGTCACAGGCCGATTTATCCAGTACCGGCGGAATGAAGGGTTTCAGGTTTGTAGGGGAGAGATTAAAAAGGCCGGGATTTGAAAACAAAAAAGTGATTTTAAAATGAAGCGGTTAGAGATTCCGACGAGCTAATTGCAGGCTCCGGGCAAATTGCGGCTAGGGACTAATTAAACTGTCCCGGACCCAACTTAAACTGTCCATTTAATAAGTGCTCAATTGAATGAAAATTCAACGGCGCTCGAACACTAAAAGTTGGATTTACAACCGCGCTAAGTGATATTAGATGGATGTACACGTTGATAAGATACGTTTAGTCCGAAAAAAAATATTGCCGACGATATATATTAAATTAGACCTTGGCCTCGTTCAAAAACGGTTTTTTAGAGTGTTTCACTGTGATTTAAAAATCGAGTTGTCCCTGAAGATAAAGTTGACAAAGTGTTGTCCTTGCCCGTGAGTAAAAATTATTTTGTATAACTCAGTTATCGACAGTGTTATTTCTGGATCATCAGACTGTCCTTTTAGGACCCGAGCTTTATCAATCGAAACAATTGGAAAAGCCATCCAATGCAGATGTATCGCAATCGAGCAGTAATGATTGGGATGAATGTCCTAATCGCGTTTATGACCCACTGCGCTCGATCATCGTCTTCAGTAGAATTCGGGCGTAAAAGCTATGGCGAGGGCAGACGTGGTGCCACTTCGCTTTCAGACGCCACGCTAATCGAAAGTGCTACTGGAGCCGAAACTTGTTCGACACTGGGACATCAGCTAGTCCATTTTAGTTTTGCGGGTCCTAAGATTTACTTGTCATAACTCGTTGGGATGCAACCGTGAACCCGTAGGTCGGCGGTTCACCGCCTCGAGAATGCGGAAGGTCGACCTTCGAGGAGGCTCTGAACCTGGAAAACCTGAGATTCCAGCACAAATACTAGTTTTTCTGAACAAGAATGGACCATTTCACCTGAGACAAGAGCCGTTGGACATGCCCGGACGTAGACGTCTCTCAACCAAGTTACATCCTGAAAGACCCGTATAGGCAGAATTAAGAATCAAGAAACCGTCGGAAGAATGCATCATTTACTTTCAAATTGTTGATGTATTCAAGATATACTCCCGTTGTTTTTTGAATGCTCGAAGCGATAACGATAAGGATACCGATTATGGCCGGAGTAGGGTCAGATGAAAACACGCGGACGGTTCAAGCAGTTCAGCACATCTCCTCAACATAGTAGTTACCCCATCAAACTATTTGGCCCTACTCTAGACCGGTTTCGGTTTTTCGCCGTCATCGTTATAGTGTTACAGTGATGCTTTTAGGCCGTCGATGTTAGAACAACCTCAAATTCCTGTCCTTTCAAAACATTATTTTAATAAACTTTATTAAAATTAAACATAATCCCATTTCGGCAACGCAGGGGGACCTGCACGCGTGGAGAAGCCGAAGAAACCGGTCTACCTTGGGGACTCGAGAACCTTAAATTAGAACGTCCCCCCCTCGCCATCAAAGGCGTCCATAAAGTTATTCACTTGGAACTGTAAGTTATCTGTGCGTACGGGTTAGTTGACACACATTTTAACGTTCCAATTTCAGTCGATAAACCGGTTGGATTCAAATGCACGTTCAAGGCGTCAGATTCCGGCCTGTTTTCGTGGACGCGGTCGATTGAAAAAATATATTTAAGGACGTTATTGTGTCCACAGTCGACACTCGGTGGTCGACTGATTAAGTTGAAAATTTTTAAAAAATACGTAAGACTATTATGAATTTGAATACGTACTCTGCGTAAGGGACTTATATCCAAAGTTGTGTCTCGACAGAGTCGCCAGAACCTAACTGACCGGCTGTAAACGAACACTGACAATCGAGCGCTCTCTGACGGCCGCCGGTTAACGAGAAAATAAAAAGCCACTTCTCCTACTACCCACAGCTTTGGAGGGGGAGGCTACTCCTATTGGGAGCCGGGGCCCCGGCCAACCTTGGCACAGTAATCGCCCGGTGCAGCACACACAGACTCGGAGAGCGCAAGGTACCCACAATTGGTACCCTTAACCCAAATACCCTTGTACTATCTTCGTCCGTCTGGCAATTTCGCCGTTCTCCAATAGGCTCGACTGGAAATTCGATAACTACGAGTCGACAATGTTCCGAGACGTCGGTGACAGGGAGATGAATAGACCTGTATATGTTCTCCAAAAGACAGGAAGCGCTCGAACAGCGGGCCCGAACATCTGCTGCACGAAGATCACGCGATCCTACCGGAAGTTAGTAATAATTCGCACTTTCCCTTTCGCACTCTTCCTATATCGAACCACTGGCAGTTTATACCATTAGAACAGGTAATACAATGATCATCTTAATGAAGGCATCAAGGTTTGCCACAGGAAGGTACTAATCGTAATAAAATAATCCAGGGCTTGTTATAGAGGTCGAGTATGTTGACATAAGATATGTACAATTATTATAAATTTTTTATTAAACAATATTCCCTAGTTTTTTGGTTTCTTGCTCATCTTCAGTAGTGTTAGTCACTTTGCTCATCCTCACTGACTGTCTTGTACTGTGGTGGTTGTCTGTTCGTCGTGTATATATACGCGTCTCGTTATTGTGTTTTGGGGCGTGTTTACAAAATTCCAACCGTCCAACCGTGCCCCCAAAAGCACAAAACAAGTATATACACACGACGAACGGACAACCACCACAGTACAACTGACAGTGACAGTGCAGTGAGGATGAGTCAAAAGTGACTAACGCCGCTACTGAAGATGGCGAGCGGCCGAAACCGGTCTAGCAAAAGACCAAACCAGCGAGAGGAGACAGAAACACCACAAACCTACGGTAAAAAATATTTCATTTAATTACTTAGAGTGGTAAAATTAATTCAACTCTCGAATGATTTTAATGTAACATTTGAACTCCGGTGTACTAATTAAAAATATGTGGTTATTAATTACATGCATACTGTATGCAGGAGAGTTTCCATTGATAAAAACTACTCCTTTTCGGTCCCACGTAATTATCATTAATAATTTCCACCGACGACAGATATATTCACAACGCCGTGCAGTCCTTTAATCAAGGTGAAAGGCGTTAGTAAAGCGTCCTGCAGGAAACTGTTACTGAAGTACGCGTCGGACCCGAATGACAGGGGCTCGGAGGAGGCTTACGAAACTCCGGTTTCCGTTTGTCAGAAGTTTTATACTTCTAATAAAAGTCCCTGACGACAGTGACTGAAATGGGCGCAAAGTCGTAAAACACCAACCGGGTACCAAAAGAGGCCACGCGGTTCTTTAAATTATAAGAAAAAGAAAAATAATGCCCCTCATTAAGAAAAAATTCGTATAAAATGAAGTCTGTAATAATTCATAATAGAAATTTGATCAATCCGCACAATTATTGCTTGCTGTCCGATTTCTATTGGGCTCCTACTTTGACAACTGTCTGGATATTGTTTGCCTATGCACAAGCTCAAAAATGAACAATTGCTTTCATAAATGCCAGCTTTTTACCAAACGCAAATTTAAACATGAATGTCGGCGGACGGTTTCAATTAGTTTTGAATTTGAAATTCGATCCGAACTTTAGAACCCGTATCGAATGCAGGCAAAGTGAATCACTTTATTGGCGGATCGTAAAACGATGGGTTTAATTATTATTACTATTATTATCTCCCACTCGAAAATCGCCGATTAAAGTCCGTTTTTCACTTATCTCGAGTCAAAGGTCGAGCGACGTCTGAGGACGGATTTGTTTTACACTTTTGCGGAAAGTGCCCTCGACCGAGGGCAGGGTCTAAAATAAGCGTAAATATAACGAGTTGTTTTTGACGGAAAGTCAAATGAAAACTGGGATTTACCGGCACCGGCGCTCTTATCTGAGGGGGCACGTCGTGGACGAGACTGGCTCTCAGTCCGAAGATAAAAAAGTAATAAATGTTGAGAATGAGAAATAAGAATGAGACGAAATAACATTGCTTTTCCTCGTACTCGCCGGCGGACTGTCTAGAAAATACTTTTCTTCATACTATCTGTTCCTCTCTAATTTCCTTTCCATTCTGTTTCGTGACTGCAATAAATAGCCTTATGCCGTTATAAATAGAAGGGAAGCCGAAGAAAAATTGAATCGCTTTCTGAAGAAACGAAGACCTTGTTATATTCCCTCCTGGGAACTGAAAATATAATATGAAGATTGACAGACGATGATGAATATTACACAATGGATTTTTATTTGGGTGTCTCAGGACACTGCAGAAGGATGAAAAGTATGTTTCAATTAAACGCGAATTTACACTTCGAACACGAGTGGAAATCGGTCTCAATTGGCAACAGGATATTAGGCATATCTGCAGGCACAATTCCAACCGATTTTTCAACAACAAAATGCATCCAACAATAGTTCTGTCACCGTAGATTTCGCGTTTGGTCTTTTGCTAGACCGGTTTCATCTTCAGTAGTGGCTTTAGGCACTTTAGAAAGTTTTTCGGGTATCCTCACTGCAGTGTCACTGTCGCTTGTACTGTCGGTACAGCGCTAATGAAGATCGGCCGAAACCGGTCTAGCGAAAGACGAAACCAGCGAGAGCAGACAGAAAGACGCGAAATCTACGGTATTCCAACCCCTCGCAGACCACAAAACAGGTATGTTAAAATAGCTTCGTTAACTTATTCCGCAATATTATAATTTTCATCATTCATTTCATTTAAATTGAAAAGCAGCAATTGAAAATATCCGGTAAACACCAATTATGAATGAAAGAGATATGTATTTCTTTTAAATATACAATATCTAACTCGTAGGTTCGTACATAGCGCAATGGGGGCCATGTCGCTCTTTCAGTAAAATTGTCGCTGCCCCATGAATAAATTATTTTAATTTTCGATTCAAGTTCGGTGCCAATAAAGTCCACGGTGCAATATTGGAAAATTCGCCCAGCCCATATATCCCTCGGGGAATTCCTCGATTACACTTTTGAAATATAAAATTTAATTTAAAAAATACTGCGCGCAGACATTTGTAGAAAAATGTCGGTAAACTTGAGTATAAAGTTATATTTTCTCTTGCTCTTCTCGGGGGGAAAGTAGTATTTTCTGGGTCCATATAGTGGTATCCAAAAATTGTTGTCTAGCAGGTATTGGGGTGGCGAGTACTTGAAATTGTGTTACAGAAAGCAGTAGAAGGGCTGTAAACTTCGCCTCGCCCGATTCTAAGTCCAACACGGCGGTGTGGTCCAATCCCGCTCGAATTGTCGCCTAATCACCGGAGTTTGTCGCAGGCAATTAAAGAGGGCTTAAATTAGACGCTGCGCTCTACAGGCAAGACCCCGCTGAATATTTCATGAGGAATTATCTCCCCTTTAAACCACCACCCTCTGCCGCAACCCTTTCTACACCCCCCTGGAAACTTAGTACGGGGGTACGGTCCGAGATGTCCGATTCTAATTCGAAACGGATTAAAGCCCATCCTTATATATTTTTTAACCGATTAAGACAGTTTTACTGACCACAGCAATAAGCACGAAACAATACCGTAGATTCCGTGCGTTTTCTGTCTCCTCTCGCCGGTTAGACGCTTTGGATGTTTTTTGGGCGTCCTCACTGCACTGTCGCATGCCCAAAAAACATCCAAAGTGACTAACACCGCTACTGAAGATGGCGAGCAGCCGAAACCGGTCTAGCAAAAGACCGAACAGGCGAGCGGAGACAGAAACACACGAAATCTACGGTATTCCAACCCCTCGCAGACCACAAAACACGTATTCTAAACCACATAATAATACGTTTGTGCATCAGAGCATTTTGTTGTCCCAATTCCCCACAATCAATAATAATAAGACAGTGGTACTGAAACTGTTTCAATGTTATTTTCCTGAAACTACATAAGTTTGACTAACTATGTCAGTAAGATGTATCATCTTACTGTTGGCATTTCCCTATTATATTTGTTTCGGTACTCACATATATACAAACAGCGCAGTCAATAGTGATTTTTACTGTCGTCTGATGTAAACATACGATTATTATATTTACACTAATTGAAACCCTAATATCACATAAGTGAAACCAGAAACTTATTCGAAATTCCAGAGACATAGATATTCAAGCAAGAGTTATTAAGTGCTAAGGAAACAAGCGCTAGAATGAAGTTTGATTCAAGTCGAAAAAGTTCTGGAGGGCATGACTGCTTGGGTAAAATGTTAGTACACGTGATCACAATTAGCGCAATCAAAAGATAAATATACACTTTAATCGGTACAAGAGTAAATACAGTTATTATCATCTCCAAACTCTGTTGATAAAATTATATGCGCGTTATTTCAAGACTTTATTATAATATAATATTATCTAAGATAAAGCCGCCTACCTTGCAGACAGTGTTGAAGAAGTCTTTAAAGTTCCTAACATATTTCAAAACTTCGTCACCATAACGCCCCCTGAACGCAGCATCCTACTTTGAGGGGAGTTTGCATGCGTTTGAAAATTTTCCCTGTCTGGTGAAAAATAGAAAATAAAAAAAAAATTTTCCACCCCCGAGCACGGTCCATTAGCATTGTAAAACCTCCAGCGGAGCTTCGCGCTCGAAAGTGCTCTCATAACTAATTGGAATTTCAAAACGCGCCGACGCCCGGATTTGCATAACACAGTGGCCGAAATTCGAAGTAAACACAAGTCGGCCTCCCCGGTAGGACGCCCAAGAAGTTTCGAAACGCCGTCGAAAAAGCCGTTGAATAAACATGGCCGGGGCACGGCCAGGTGAAAGAAATTCTGTTTAATGAGTTAAACTCGATTGTACCGGCCGCGGATTGAAAACGCTCCCAGTGTTGGGAAAACACTCGTTTGGAATAATCAATTTTCCCGAAAGCTGAAGAAGGACCCGTTTTGCATTGTCCAAATTTGCGTCCAGTAAATAACACGAAATGCACGATGCCAAACATTTACTGTGAGGCAAAACGCGCTGCAGGAACCAATTAAATAATTGAAATTTAATACAGGAGCGCACCGAGAGTTTAATGAGTCCATTTGTAATAGAGAAATATATTCCTCGAATCCAGTTTCACCATTTTCCACAATTAAAATTATCAATATCCTACACTGGACCTTTCTATCAATGCATTTTTTTAATAGCGCAATCTAGTCTACCAATAAATATTTTAGCCTCGATAATTTATTGCTTTATCAACGACGTAATCCTGAATTAATTTAGTCGTACGTTCACCCGTACAATTGCCCTATTCAGCGGGGTCGTTAAAGGAAAATTAAACGCTTGAAGATAGCCTTAATGATATTTGTCCGTGGCTGAAGTAATCAACGAGGAATTCTGTCTCATTTCTATAAACGACGGGATGGAAGTAAATAACGGTTAGGGACAGTGGTTTCTCTCTTCTATTTTCGAAGGGAAACGAAAGTGAGTTCAGCTATAATAAATACAGGTCCATTTTTCAAGTTCTTTCCCGGTATTATATTAATGGAAGCATCTTGTATGCATATCTTGGCGCATGCCAAGTTCATCGATTAAAAATGTACTTTTAGTCATTTATAGTAAAGGAAAACTGTATTTTAAGATAATTGTAATAAAAATTAGCAATTTAATGAAGATTAATGCCTACCGTTTTAATTTTCCATAAAACTACAGTACACTCATAACAATTTCACCGAAATATTTATGATTTATAAATTTGTACACCCTACTGTAAAATTCATTCGTACATAGCATCAACTGGAAGGCTGAAAGGCTCAAAGAGCAATCAAGTATATAAATATGGAGAATTTAAAAAAGAGCGACAATTTCAGGCTGTGTTAACGAACCAAATGTATGAATTATGTATGAATTTTCCTCAGGTTTCGTACCCTTGTTGTTTTTTGGATTTCCCTGGAGGTCGTTGGTTTCCATTAAACGGGCGATTCGGATAGGAATCATAGCGTTTCAAACGCTCGTAGACAGACCCCTTGAACTTAGACTGCCGACTGATAAAGTTTAACCGACGCCAATAGGCCTATTATGTGAATAGAACAACGCAGCGTTATTCAATTAGAAGGGTTATGGAGGCCCGTCCATTGTATGCTAAAACGCGTACGCGTCATGTCCGTCAGGCGAGAGAGCATATTTCGACTTCTTGTTGACAGATATAATTTAGTGAGGGCGACCAAAGTAGAGTCTTGCAAACATTGCGTCGGCTGAAATTCAATTTCGAAAGCAAACCCGTCCGAGCGACGGCCTAGGCAACCTTATAGCCAATATTTTATGTTGCATTATGTATCTTGTCTCCCGCGCCAAGCCCCAATACAAAGCGTAGACAGGCAGCAATGAATTTCTTCAAGAATAGCAACAATAAATTTCAACCTGACAATATACAAACATTTATGAATACTTAAATTTCATCCAATATCTGAAAATCTAAAAATATATTTATTTATTCACTTCTCTTATATCAAAGCTTTAATTTTTTCAGGAGTAAAAACTCATGATCCCGACGGTTTGGGACCTCCTTTCACATTTGAAAACTTTTATAAGTATAATTAAACAAGATATAACGAAGAATGAAGATATTATTGATGCTTGGTGTCGTACCCCTTCACTGTTATAAGTATTGAATCAAAGAATAAGGCAGTAAATTTGAATCAAATTAACCCTCTACGGGCCGATTTTTTATTTTAAATCCAAAAAAATTGGGGGAACGAAAAATCAGCAATTATTAACCTATGAAAAAAAATTGATATTGATATCGGTTTTATCGGATTTATGCGCCATTTCACGAAAAAAGCTATAATTATTTGGTAAAATCTCGATAAATTGAAATGTGACCTGAATGTTACACGGGCCCATAGAGGGTTAAGGTTATTATTATTATTATTATTAGTGCTGACAGAATGCTCCAAGTGTTGATATTATTATCCTTGGTAGGAATCGACGAGCCAAAGTGGAAACGAAAATGTGAAATTTCTAATGAAAAATTTCATAATTTATAAACCCGGCTAATTACGTAAATACGTTCCTGGGCTTTGAAGGGGTATTTATTCCTCCCGGATGAGAACACTGAAGTAAACTCCAGGTTCATGTTTTTGTCGCGTACAATGGAGAACGGAATCGGCAAACGGCAATGCATATAAACTTCAATGAGCGGCGAAACGTCAGAACGTTTAATGAAGCGCGCGAAGCCGTCACGAGGTAACGGCCCAACTATAAACAAGTTGGGTGAACTAAGTTTCTATCCGACTGGGGAGGGGCTTGCGGGGGACCGGGGTTTGTAAATTCCCCACCCAGACAAACACGATTGCAAATTGGAACAGTGTCGGCTTTGGATTCAATTACGAATTACGAATTCGGGCCGCCAGCGTACAATAATTTACATCCGCAATTAACGATTGGCATGCAAATGACGGGGACGGCAAAACGATGTGTGTACGGGCGGTATTAGTTTTCAAGAAGTTATAACCGAATACGGCCCCCGGCATAATTTATTCTCGATTAAGACTTGAAATACACGGCGCTCGGAGCGTTCGAATTCGAGTTCGAAGCGGAACGTAACAATGTGGAGGCGTTAAGCCGGTTTAAGGGCTGATTCGCCTATTGAATCCGACACGTTTACAATTACATCCCAAGGAAATTTCGCTCAAAACAAAAGACAAGTTTGAGGAAGTTAAAAAATGTAAACCGTAGATTTCGTCTGTTTCTGTCCCCTCTTGCTGGTCTGGGGTTTTGCTAGACCGGTTTCGGCTGCTCGCATATATCATTGAGAGTCCCACCCGTTTCAGGAATAATTTCACCCCAAATCCATTTAACCTGTACAATTCAACGGACGTTCCTGGATAAATGTAAAGAAAGGTAATATTTTCGTGTTATTTTACAGCGTGGAAACCTAGCAGGACTGAACTACTTCAACTGCAAGCTTGAATACTCTAAAAATATAGTTTTTTAAACGTGATTTTGAAAATCTGAACCAGAGTCAACCATTCGTTAATTATTGTTGAACTTTAATTAAGTAAATTTCCGCACCACCCTCAGGGGGCGCTAGTATAAGTGCGGAAATGTACTTAACTAAACTTCGTTGTGTGCAAAAGACTAAACCAGCGGGAGGAGAGAGAAACACACGAAATCTACTGTATTCCAACCCTCGCAGACCAAAAAAACAGGTATACGTTTATAAACATTGGATATCTAATTAACTTTTAATGAAATACAGTACCATTAAACGTAAGTTATGGTATTGAATTGCAATTTACACAGTTTTTACTATATTAAATTTATTATTATATTACGTAACCAATCCGAGAATGGTGATAATCAAAACCCGTTGTAGCCTGGGATCAAACGATCTATTAACAAAATGAAAGATCAAAATCGGCCTAATTTCGCAATTAAATGTATAATTGAATAATCAACGCGGCGAACTGCCTCTTTTCCGGCAATGACCGGTTTCAGCGCGGTTGAATCAACGTGAAAATCTCGGCTTTATAAGAGCTGGCGTTCGACCACATGTCCAACACACATGAATAGGGGAATTTTAGAGCGGGGGCTCACGTGTCACACAACGGTATGCATATGCAATCTGGCCGCTATATCGGCCTCGAATAGTACACGGTAACGGGCGGTGTTGATCGAACCTTCATTAGGGTTCATTACGGCGGCCGCTGCGTACACGATAAGAGGGGAAAAAAATGCAGAAAAACTCGTATTACCGCATCTCTCACGTAATAACTACGGACGCGAACCGCATTTTATTGCAAATTTAAAAGGGATGAATTTGTTTTGGAATAAGTTGAGCCAATAAACTGAAATCAGTGGAGCGGACTCATAACCGATTCAAGGTAAAAAAATTCTTTAATTAATAGAAACTGATGAATTAAAATGTGTTTTTTTTTCTGTAGAGTCGTGGGAACTGAACGCATTTGAGATGCCCGAGATTGTCTTATATTTTTCTTTTCGAGTGCGCCTTTTAAGTGCGAGCTGGTCTAGTTGCTAGCGGCCGCGGGCCAATAAAGGGGGAGACCGTCTCGAGTGAATTGCAATAAAATAAAAACTGAAACGGGCCTAAGAAAAATATTAAAATTAAATGCGTTCGTGGAATAGGCAGAGAAACGCATGCCTGGGATCGTTTATATTATCCAGGATTCTACGAACAGATCATTCAGGGTATATTCAATCTGGTTCGATGAAACCTCCGATGAAATTTCGAGTTATTTATTTTTACACAATATTCTATCGGGCGGCTCTATTGGGTTAGCTCTTGTCTAAGCCCTCCAGTTGTACCTCCGATATCAAATTTTTTTTTTCCCGGTAGCGAATTTAAAAGCCGTACCTTTAGGCCTTGAAGTCGAAGTTTCACTGATTGGACGGGCGGCCCTTCGACCCTCGGGGAGAAACCCAAGATGGTTGTAACCGAACTGCGCTCCCACAGCTGGAAGAAACCGTAGAAAAGTTATTACTTCCTTGTGTTTTTTTTTTTGTTATCCACAGACACTAATTGCCGTCCGATAACCGGGTACAGCTCCGATAAACTGGACGTTTATCTGGCTCGGGTTTAGTATTTGTTGTCGCCTCGCGCGTACGTACGAACAAGAAAACCACTCGACAAATTCGAGGCTGTTTAACGAATATCGAAGGTCTGCGGATAACGAAATCGAGCAGAGTAACATCCGCAATATCTTTTCAATCGAATAGCCCTAACAAATTTCACCGCTCGCAGTTTACGGTCAGTACGCGCATGTCGGTACGAAAGTGAACATGACTGTTAATTCATAATTATCTTCTTGTACATGAATGAATTATTTTCGTTTAATCCTAGTTTTTTCAATATTTTTGCGTTTTTCTTTGAACATTGTCCAGGGTTCGAGGCCAAATTGGAATCTTCACGAAATGTTAGCGCCTTTCTGAAAACAACTTTATTTTTCCGGTAAAAACCCAGCCAATCGCGCGTCTGAAATCTGAACAGTAGAGCGGTCCTGAGAGCCCTATTTGAAGGCAGGTAAGCCGAGAAAAAGTATTGTCCTCCCACGGAATAGTTGTTAGGGAGTGCCATCCCCCCCAAGTGAAACGCGGGGGCGAAAACCAATAAAAAAAAACCGGGGTGGAGGGACAGTGCCGCAAAGCCGGGGATAAGGTTTCTCGCACGGACTGGGCGCGGTGAATGAAGTAAATCCGAGGAGAAGGAACTTTTAAGCCGAACTCCTCTGCACGAAAAAAAATCTAGCGCCAAGAGGCGGACATAGAAAGCAATTAAAACCGACAAAGGATCGGCCGCCATCGACTTTGCAATGAGGAGATAATAAACTGATTAGGATGAAATTTGTTATATTTTAGTATGGCGAGGTCGGAGACATAGTTGGTTTGTCCGAACCCTGCAGTATAGTGTTATATAGTAATAATTTATTGTAGATTTCGTGTGTTTCTCTCGCTGGTTTGGTCTTTTGCTAGACCGGTTTCCGCTGCTCGCCATCCTCAGTATCGGTATTAGTCAATTTTGGCACTTTGGATGTTTTTTGGGCATCCTCACTGCACTGTCACTGTCAGTTGTACTGTAGTGGTTGTCTGTTTGTCGTGTGTATATACGTGTCTCGTTATTGTTTTGGGGGGGGGGGTGTTGTTTCTCTTCTTTGTGTTGAGGGGGGGGGGATTTTTGGTAATGGGCTTAAGTTTATTTTGGATTATCGGTCAATAGGGGGGCCTTTAGTACATAATTAAACTTAATTTTGATCTATTGTCCAGCAATCTAAGTAGTAGTTTATATAGCTTTTTCCAGTCTTTTTCACTTTATGCCCGGATTCCATGTCAGTCTTCTGTCTACACAGAAATTAAATTGGCTTACGGGAATAACGGAATAACTCCCGGGACGGGGTAAAAAAAATTCATAATAATTTGTATTTCGTCCAGACCGCATAGGGGAGGTTTCAGTTAGAGCCGGGTTTTATAAAAGGGGCGGGGGAGAGAGAGAGAGAGGAGAGGGAGGGAGGGAGGGAGGGAGGGAGGGAGAGAGAGAGAGAGATAGTAGTTTCTGGGGTATAGTAGCGTGTACCGCCGACGATGGTATTCTGTGGGTGGCCTGGATTAGCAACAAGGGGACAACAAACAGGGCCACTATATTAAAACCCTATATTAAGGCCCGATCTGGGTCGGGGGTTGCGGGGAGCTTTGTATTAACGCTAGGCCTCTGGGGCCGGCATCAAATCTTCAATTAAGGGAGGATTTTCTGGGCGAGGGGTGGATTTTATATCGCCGGTGATATTGACACTGATGGACGGGGGAAAACCACCGAGGAAAGCGTCCGATGGAAAATTCGGACGGGCGATTTGCGGCGAATTTCCATTTGCGAGAACAGCAGTGCCATAGAATAAATCCGGCGGGGGGAAATTTTATACAAAAACAAACCTTTGAGCAGGTCTGATTTTCAAACGGTGTGCCGCGAACAGTAGTTCAAATCGCAACAGGTGTAGACATCCAAATTCTTTTGAAGGTGAAAAATTTAAATTTATTATAAATTCGGCTTTATTTTGAAGAAAATCAATCTCTGAAAGTGTTAAATAAACTAAAAAATAAAGAAATGTTTTTAAAAATATCTACTATTACAATAAATATTATTGTTTGTGTTAATAAATTAATCGTGAAAAACACTCATTTTTACTCCCTTTTTGATAACCAGAATTCAAGTGTCCAGCGAGATAAAAAAAGGTCAAAAAACACCGGTCTGAACCTTTGAACGTTTCGCGATTACCCACTTCAAGACCGTGTAAATATGTTCTCAACTGTCGAATGATATTGTAAAATGACTCATTAAAAAATTATTAATGAAATTATATTAATTTTAATTGTATCAAAATCATACCAGAAATGAGAAATAAAGTCACACCGGAAATGGGGAAAAATGTTTTAATTAAGGACCCATAAAATTCTCAGCGTTACGGCTCTGTCATAATGTCGGTAGGCAGTATTGAGAGCCAAACTGTCACAAATGCCACCAAGAAAAGGGAATTAACTAAAAAAAAACTGTCATAAAGTTTTAATTCCCAATAAAGTTTACTAATTTCTCCCTAATTTTATTGACACAGTTTTTAAAACGCTACATTTGTAATTTTAGACAATACTATTTTTTAACATAATATGGTGAAACTTTCCTCTAAAAATAACTTCATATTTCATAGTTTCATAATGTAAATCCTTCAATTGCTATTTATAAACAAATATGGTATAGTTGAAATTGAAGAAAAAAACAGTTTGCGAACCGTGAGGAATATTATCTTATGATTTAGCGGAAAGAGTAAATAAAAAATATTTTATGTACTATGTAAACTGAATTCTATATTCGACGCTGAGAGGAACGAACGCAGAGCCGTGTACGGCGTTCAATTTATAGGCGGGTTCGGGGACCGAATCCTGTGGAAAAAATATCCCTCTCGTTCGGCCAACAGGAGGGATGTTTGCGCTCAGAGAGAGAGAGAGAGAGAGAGAGAGAGAGAGAGAGAGAGAGAGAGAGAGAGAGAGGGAGAGACAACGACAGGAAACACGGCTACGGGCGAACCAATATTTGTTCCGGAGTAATTCCTCGTTCGGATCGAAGGCCCACCCCGAAGAGGCGACCTCGCAGTTAAATGAAATAAACCGCCATTAATGTCGCCCGTTTTTACTTTTTCTTTTGGCAAAAATCAACCAGCGGTTAAAACTATGCACAGTCTCCGATCGGTTCATACCCACAAGAAGTTATTGTTTGAATATTTTGAATCGAAAAAGTGATTCGAAATATAAAAGTTACCAACAGTGACGCCAAAGTAATCCAACTGGAATACAGGAAATTCACCTTTTATTTCAATCAGCCATATACCAAATCCCATTGTATTATATCATTAAATTAAATTTTTGCATTATTTAGCACTTCAACCCTTCGTCGAGACCGCTTTTAACTACTGCAAATCGTGGCATCCACAGGTTACCAACTTCAACGTTTGATATAACTTTATTTGTAACAATAATTCATGATATTTCAACTGTCAGTATTATGTTACAAAAATATTACACAACTATAGTTATTGCGCTAATGTTTTTAATTATATTAAAATTTAGGGATAGATGTGAAAATCTAGCCCAGGTTTCTCAACGCTCCAAATGACTTCAACTAGGTTACAGGAAAAATTTAAATTCACCGTTTGTACCACTGTTATCAGCAAATAGACTCACTTGTAGAAGTACTAGAGGGGTAAGAAGTGTGACGTCATTAAATTGTATTTTAATAAGTCAATGGAAAAACCAGGCCATCAGGTATCAGTTAGGGAGTGGGGAGGCGATAAGGAGCCGGCTCCCAGCAAAGGGCCGTCCATTTTTCAACCTTCGAGAGTCCTTTCCATTTTCCTGCGGCTTTATCTGGGACAACGAAAAATTTCCCGGCCCCACCGAGAAATCTTCCCCGTATCTCCTCACTGGGAGGAGACGTCCAGTTCAACCTTACCGGATATATAAGGTTCGACCCCCCAGAAGGTAAATGGCGCTGTTACGGCGCCGAATGAATTCCCAGAGTAAAACAATTCATTCTCGGTGGAATTTTCAGGCTTTATCAAACTCCACCTCACGAATGTCCCAACGCTGTAACGTCCGTAAGGTTAATCGATGCATGTCCACTGCAATGAATCACTAAGCGTGCAATGATTTGCAGCCGGAATGATTAATGCAATTACCATTCGCTGTGGGGATTATTTCCAAATACAACATGAACGGATCTGCAAATAACAATTATAAATTTAGTTTAAAATACCTTTTTTGTGGTCTGCGAGCGATCCCACCCCTCCTTCAACACAATGAAGACAAACAACATCCCCCACAAACACAATAACAAGACACATATATATATAAACGCGACAGACAGACAACCACCACAGTAGAAGTGAGAACGACAGTGCAGTGCGAATGCCCAAAAAACATCCAAAAGTGACTAACACCGCTACTGAAGATGGCGAGCAGCCGAAACCGGTCTAGCGGAAGACCAAACCAGCGAGAGGAGACAGAAACACGCGAAATCTAAATTTAGCTACGGTTTTAGTCACATGTCATCGACTGAGTGGCAATCGCTGAGGGACGTAATTATTTTTTTATCATATTTTTTATTCGTAAATCTTAATCAAGGATGCCGCGAGGGGGGCGGTCGCGCTATTTAGGTATTTCGTGGGGGATAATAGAATCCCAGAGATTCAGAATATTTCGTTTGAAAAAACGGACATGTTACGGAGGATGCCGAAACTGTGCCTTCCGATAGGAAAACTTAACGTTATTGGTTTTCGAACTGAGCTCGAAACCCGGGAGAAGAAAATTTGTAATCGTCGAATGATATCTGAGAGGGGGCGGACACGCGTCACTGTTATCGCCCTCTCTGTCTCCCTCTTAAGTTCCCAGATTAAGTTCTAGAACTTACGATAAGTCGGCCCCGGCCCCGGACCCAGAGATTTCCGAGATCCTGATCCATTCCGGGATGCCGTAAATCTCCCGATTCCCCCCCATCTTTATAAGACCCCAGTTCCGTTTATCCAAGTATAGAAGCATTAAATGGTAGAGAAACATCAGCAAACTAGAAAATATATTTTTCTAGAATCTAGATTCTGGTCCATTGCTTATATGCAATACTTATATTGTATTCTTCAACTCCATTAAATAAAGATTGAAGGTGAAAAATTTTGATATACCTGTTTTGTGGTCTGCGAGGGGTTGGAATACTGTAGGTTCGTGATGTTTCTGTCTCCTCTCGCTGGTTTGGTCTTTTGCTAGACCGGTCTTTTGATAGATCAGTAGCTACTGAAGATGGCGAGCAGCCGAAACCGGTCTAGCAAAAGACCAAACCAGCGAGAGGAGACAGAAACATCACGAACCTACAGTGAAAAATTTTGATACGAAATTGACAGAATTTCACAATTTTCCGATTCTGATTAATTTATATGATACATATAAATCCTGAAACAATCCGAGGCTAGTTCTGCATACTTCAATTCGGCGATTATAAGGACGGCTTCCCAGGGATATTATTGAATATAGAATGGAAATAGGTAAGGAGCAGATGTTTCGGCGATTAAAGCCATTTAAATATTCCTTTCAGGGTGAATTAATCTTTGGTGGGCCGTATTTTTCCTCTTGTCTGGTTGGCATCAGTGTAAATTTTACTCTAATATTTGGAATTAAGAACTCGTTGGCTCGTACTTGCCTTCCATTCCTCTTATGCTTCTTATCCTCGTAGCATAAGTACCCTCCAACCCCCCCGCACGATTAAAACATAACCACCTTTTCTCGAGGTTTCTGCGGCGGCGGGCGGACATTTTGAATCCACCGCAAATCGGATTACAAGCGAAGCCTCTCCCGAGTGGGTGGGTGGTGAGGAAGCTCGGCTTTTAACGAGGTACAAAATATATATACTTCATCTTGTCCGCTTGTTTAACACTGAGCCGCGATAAAGCTCCTAAGGTTCTATTGACCGGCCTTTCGGGTTATTTTGGAATTGGCGTAATTCAAGAAACAGACTGAAACTTCACCCGATGCCTACGACAAAAGGTTACTTCAATTTTACTTGTGAGGCGAGCGGTATCCGTTTGAAATATCCAACCCTTCAGAAATTCTTGTAATTGGATCAAGCGGTTTACCAGCAGAGATTTCAGTAACATTCTTACCACCATTAACAGTCCTCCAAGGGTAAATACGATCCTGTGAATCAACTCAGTTACTTATAAGTTAATTTCAGGGTATATAAAAGTGATTTAAATATTCCTTTAATTACTTTGATTCGAAAAGGCCTGGAGTCGGCTTGCACTTTAAATGGATTTTACACTAGTGTAGGGAAATAGCAACACATACTGATTTCCAAATGTGATTTGTGTAACTTGATTATACATCGTCTACCTTTTATTGGTGATATCGTTCCTGTTGCTGGAGCGGTGAAATATTTAAAAAAATATTCCGTCACTTTCAAACGACGATAGAAATAAACAAGACTCAAAGTGGAGTTCAGTTAATTACCGGCCTTTCGACAGTCCAGAACACGGGTTTTGGAAATCAGACCGGAGTTAGAGAACTTCATCAAATTTTAACTTTAAATGAGTTAAAATTAAATGAGGTTCGGTTTAAATTTAACAACCAAAAGGGGAGGTTAACAAATAAACAAACAGAACTAGTTTAGTTCGAAATTCTAATTGAAGTGAAATTCCGTCCGTAGGCGGGCTCGAGATCATGTTTTACCTCCCTGAATTGATCGAATCCCCATACCCAACTGAATAGAATCGACTTAAACCGAAAATTTGAAATTCAACGGACATCAAAACTGACCTTAAGTAACAAACTGACAATATACAAAGAGGTACTTAAACCGACATGGACATACGGTATAGAGCTATGAGGTTCCACCAACATCGCTCGCATCCAGAGATTGCAATCAAAAGTCCTTCGTACCGTCCTTAATGCTCCCCGGTATGTTTCTACACACAATCCACCATGACCTCAACATACCGACAGTCGACGAAATCGCAAAATCCCGGTTCCCGAAGTTCCACCCCCGCCTTTCTCCTCATCCTAATCCACTCGTTCAGTCTCTTTCCTCTCTTATCCATCCATTATCCCCCCCCCGCGTCGGTTTAAACGCCGTTGGCCTAGAGATCTTCTTAGCCCATAATTGTTCTTGTGTCAAAAGTGCCGTCTTTGGGTGGTTTATTTTATCACGATATGGACGTGAAAAAAAATGCAGACAGCATTTGTACTTATAACATTCAATGTTGATTGTACAAAATAAAAAAAGGTTAAAAAAATGAATTGGTCGAGAGGAAATTCACAAACTTGAGCTAACCGATACCTAGCAAAAGGTTGGAATACCTAGAAAAATGTGTGAAATGAGTAATCTGTCTAGAATAATCAACTACAATCGTACCTGTGTTTTAATGCATTTCTGTTTATCGGGTTTTAATCTAGCTAGACTTTGTTACGCGCTTACAACAACGCTCATTTCCGGCAGCTGTCTGTCACAGCTCGTTGAACCCAATCAAATCAACTCGCTAATATCATCACCGAACAAGTCTGGCTGTATATTTCACGTATTTGTTTTATAAATTAAAGTAAAGTGCCCATATCCGCAGTACTTAACCCGATTTATGTTGCGACATGAATAAAAGAATCCGTTACTACAAGTCTTGCTTATATTTAAAACCATTAGAGAAATAAATACTTCCAAAAAAGTGAAAAAAAGGAGAAAAATTGAAAATAATAATAATAATAATAATATGAACTTACAGGAAGAGCAATACATAGCCAAAAATAATTGTGTAATTTTCAGTGAATTTTTTTCATGCCAACTTTCAGGTGGTCCTCTCTCTTGGACTTTCCGTCTCCCGAAGTATCAAGTAATTTAGGCTTTCGTAGATTTCGTGTGTTTATGTCGCCTCTCGCTCGTTTGGCGCTACTGAAGATGGCGAGCAGCCGAAACCGGTCTAGTAGAAGACCGAACCCGCGAGAGGAGACGGAAACACACGAAATCTACGGTATTCCAACCCCTCGCAGACCACAAAACAGGTACGTTAAACCAATCCAGGTTTTCTTTAAATGTACACGTTAATATTTGAATACGTTCCTGAATTAGCGGTACGCCAAATTTTTCGCGTAATCCTTCGTCCGGGTCGGTTCGTAGCTGTTCTTATTTTCATGCGACTGGGGTACAAATCATAAATTCTTATTTTCCTCCTATATTTTGGATGCAGGTACAACAACGATATGTATTTGCAGTTCCGTTGGAGTTGAGGCAAAACCACATTTATCTCCGAAAATAAGTATTATTCCGTTGTATCTTAAATATTAACCTTGCTCGGTTGCGAACCGCGAGTGCCTAAATAAGGCGAATCGTTTTCCGAATTTCGAGAAGACGTTGTAGCCGTGGCAACCGTAACGAGAAAAATAACGAGCCCCGATAGCCCGAGGAACCGAATTCCAGAAACTGAGTCCCCCACGGCTTTAGCCCGTTATCTTAGGGTTGTTTTCGGAACCGAGCGGTAGATTGGCTGATTTTAAGTTTGGGAATTTTTCGGACGGGGATTGGCACTAAGCGTTCAACCCGTCCGAACCCTGTTTTATGACGGTCTAGCCAACCGATACGCGACGACTGTAGAGAAACAGGCCGGAAACAGGGGCGACGGGGAAATTACTCGCGGGGCCCGAAAGCCGAAGGAGACTTTCCGATTTACTGCGGCCTGAATAGGTGGTCGGGGGATTGGGGGGGTCGCAATCGTCGAAGAAAATTGGAAAAACGCCGGCGGGAAATCAATCTCCGATTCTGTTTCTCCGCCCCTTTCAAAAGGTCGGCGTCAGAATTGCCCCGAAAATTTACGAAATAATACGGGAGATTTTTGAATGGGCTCGACGAAATATTCAATTTCCATAAATGGATTCGGGACGCTTGAACCAGATCCGCGTCCGGATACGCCAATACAGCTTTGAATAAACAAAAATAAATTGAAATTTTCCGGCGGTGAAGAACTATTTTGCAATTTGCAAACATAGCTAAATATGGAGACAGGATTCGTTTTTTAGCCACAGTCCAAACATTTTGGATTTAATAATCAGAGCAATTAAATATAATATTTAAGCTTTTTTAACTGTAAAAAATACAATAAGTCAGCCATTTCCTTTTCAGGCTGTGAACGTTTGTGATGTCGGAAGATAGTGGGGTTATATTTAAGTTAAATGAAAATAATTCTTATAACGTTCTCCAAACGTAAAGTGATGAAAAATTACATTACCGTAGATTTCGCGCGTTTCGGTCTCTTCTCGCTAGTTTGGTCTTTCGTTAGACCGGTTTCGGCTGCTCGCCATCTTTAGTAGCGGTGTTAGTCACACTGGATGTCTTTTGGGCATCCTCACTGCGCTGTCACCGTCTCTTGTACTGTCGCACGCCCGAAACACGTCCAAAACCAATAACACCGCTACTGAGGACGGCGAGCGGCCGAAACCGGTCTAGCTGAAGACCGGCATTCCAACCCCTCGTAGACCACAAAACAGATATGTTGACGTAACCTTCCTCCGCACAAAAGTTTTTAACTAATTGGTAGAAAACTTTAATGAACTTTTTCTCATACCTCGATTGTGAGCATCAGTATTCCTACTTGATAACATTGATAACGTTGTTAAAAAATTACATTTTTTCCCGGACTCCTGCTGGAATGAATCTGCTGAACATTTTAGTTTCTGTAGTATTGTGCGCAAGTGGCGAATTATTGCAAGGCTTCAGAAACACCCAGCCTTGTGTTCCTTGATTGCTGTGTGTCTTGATTGTGTTCTTGGTTGAGAAACTTCTCGGCACGAAGAAGAGACAACAAAGGGTCAAAGCGGCCACACTGGGCTATAATGGTCTAGAAATTCGGAAACGGTAGCCCCCCCAGATTAACCGGAGACGCCCCCGCCCCCGCCGAAGCCCCTTTCAGTAGAACAAGGGAGGACAAAGCTCTGGGCATTCTTTCCGGCGGCCATTTCTCCCGTTTTACGAGGCCCAGAGCGCTCGTTCCGACCTTTATCCGTTGCCCGGAGGCAGCGAGAAACAACGAGAGAGAGAGAAAAAAAAAACGCGAGTCCGGCATATTATGGGACTGCCGGGAGGTATAAACATCAGGGCGGAACAGAAGCCGGGAAAAGGAATTGGGATTTCATGACGTCTCGGCAATAATTATTTTACCAACACTTTAGAAAAATTAACTGTTTTACGGCCTTGACAGCTTGAAATATCGTCGCGCCCGACTTCGGCGTTGTCATCACAGTGAGGTACTTACCAACGACAGTAACATTGCAGTGACAGGACGCGTCGTTCCCAGACGAAAATTACGAAACTCGGCCATCGAAACCGTAAATTAAATAGTTTTCAATAGTTGACGGAAACTTAAACACCAGAACTAAAAATTCCTAAATGATATTCGGTCGATTTTTGATTTATCACTACCACCAGTGGTGCAATGAGGGATATCACACACAGGCTGACTCTAGGTATATACGGTTATTGGTTGTAATAAATTTATTATATTTTTATGTCTGGCGTTCGTTCATTATGCACTCTCCGAGTGGTTAAGGATTAACTTTAAGAGTACAGTTGCCGCGGGTCCAAAGCGGACAGCGTTGAAAAATAAATTCCCCGCGCTTTAGAGGGAGCCTCGGGCAGAGGGGAACGTTTATAAAAAGAGAAACACGAGCCGTAATGGCCGGGAAAATAGGAATCCCTCGGGAACCTGAGGGAACGGGGTAACAGATGTAATTCGAGGGTTCAAGAGACAACCGGGGAAGGGAGTGGGTGGGGAAGAAAGGGATAGCGGGAGCGGTGATAAAAGGGGACTGGAAGGGGGATGGGAAAGGGGCCACTAGAAATGGGGGCGGGATCGAGTACCATCCAGGACACCCTGGAGAGTCTTCGCGGGCCCCTTCCTACGATTACGAGTACGGTACTGAATAAAAGTGAAATGGATCCCGGCGAACACGCATATTTTATTTACAAAACCGTTACTACATTCCCAATACCGTCAGGCACACGAGTTCAAACTCGAGTCAAATATTTTACAATTTACAAATGCAAAGGATATTTAATTATATGCAGTAATTAAGCAGAATTTTCATTGTAATTTGAATTTGACCTCATAAACATCGCCAAAGAAATTAGTGGCCCTAATAAATTTGGGTCCGGAAAAAGTAATAAGATAAAGCTGTTACGCGGCTTCCTCAATTTTTTCACCGAAAATACAAAGACCCGGTCGATATTGATAGAGTTTATTACTTTCGAATTTTTATTTGATTCTCCCTTCTTGCACGTTGTGAAATTTGTGCCCTCAAGACCGCCCGGTACGAATTGATCGCTCTCCACGTATTAGATTACGGCAAACAGAAGTACGGAATCGTTCGGCCCAATTTCCCTTCAATCGCCCGACCTATATATTTCGAACCAATTTCGGCACCCGGTTATGATGGGCGGGCCGAAAGAGTAATTGTATTAAAACCCCCGATTGAAGTTCGCCGAACGCTCGCCGGGATTATTGGCCGGGAATTAAATGATTTTTTCCCCCGTTTCCCGAAAGCGCTTTTTCGCATCCCTCGATTTTTTCCCAAATTTACGACAGTTATTTGATCGGGGTAGGGGAGCCCGCGCACGGTCTCGTTTTGGGGGGTTGGCGGCGAATTAGTGCGGCTCCCCATTTTTGCCTCGTGCCCAACCCTTTATGACCTTACCCTTTATTTTTTACCCCCATTGTTTTTACCCCCTAATGAAAGAAGAAATTATACAACGAGGAACATATTAAATTTATTAAGTAGCGCAATACTACCGTAGGCCCTGAAATAGCCCTCCCCACTTACAAATAACTAGTGGTTCGTTCACTCTAAAAATGAAGTCTTTACTGTCAATATCTTGAGGCGAATGCTTTGCATGTGTAGAACCAATCATCAGTGCTTTATGTCTAAGCATACTCCTAAATGGTACCTCGCATAAATGCGAGAGCCTCTTGAAAGAACCGTTAGGCAATATCGAGGGAGACATATCTTCAGATTTCTATTGAATAAATATCGTTTAACATACCTGTTTTGTGGTCGTCGATTTCGTGTGTTTCTGTCTCCTCTCGCCGGTTCGTTCTTTTTCCCGGTCTAGAAAAAGACCAAACCAGCGAGGAGACAGAAACACACGAAATCTACAGTAGAAGAAATATCCCTTATAGAAAATATATAGTGGAGGCTTCTTTCATCTCCAAACTGAGATTCCTCCAATCAGAGACTGAGCATTTAACAAATCACTTTCCCAATGTATTTACATAAAAACGGACCCTAATATACCCTTGATATACCGGTGTCGTCAACATTATATAATATATCCGGCTTTAATGAATCGCTTTAAGGTTGATTGCGACCCACTAGACGCGAACTACCGCCTAATGGAGCCTGCAAGAAACTCTCAGGAAGAAGAAGTTGGCCCTCCCCTTTCGGATATTGGACTTACTTCGCCAGAGTCCCGGCTCCCCTTAATAGTTCTCGGTTTGAGAAGTACTGGGCACAAAATTCTCGCTTAGTCATTTCCAAAATACTAATTAGAATCGTTAAATAACTCAAATACCAAACTCGGTTCATATGCTACAAATTCGGGAGTCCAAGTCATACTGAAGTTGTACAATCTACTATTTAAGCGATGAAACGGTTGAGAATACAATTTGTAGTTTAGTATACTTTGCTATTCATTTGGGAATATGTTAACGCCTCCATTTCTAAATGTCAGTACATAAACTTTGTAATATTTATATACATGACGCACAAAGACGAGCACTGTCTTGTTAATTTTGCTACGGGAGACGGATATTTATTTTCATGGCCTGTTGAGCTCTTTACAAAATTGCTGGCGCGATGGAAAATATTTATTGGCAATACTCCCCGGCGATAAGTGGAATTACATCCAAGGGGTGGATTATTTCAACCCCGTTTTCGATCGAGCCGATTCGCGGGACGTGCAATTCCACGAAACGGCACTTTAATTAACGGAGATTTAAATGTGAAAAGGGAAAGGAAAATACGACGCTCGCTAACGATACGGGGGGGGGGGTCAACCTGTAATTAGCCCAACGTGAGATCGATTCTCAAAAAGGTGCAACTCACTCCTCCAATTCTAAACAACCTCCTGAAATATATAGGATTTATAAATTATGTTAACTATGTATGAAATAGATGGGAAATAAACATACAGAAAAGCAGATGATACGGTATTTCAATAAAGTTTGTACAGGAAGTGTTTGCATAGTAAAATCGTTCCTGATTTATTTCCGAAACCTACATTATATGCAGCACAGTCTTATAAAAATTTGTAAAAAACCCAGACAAAAAATAAAATTTTTTTAATGTACAAAACACACTTTAGAACATTGTCTTGGATACAAAATATTTATTTTAATTTTGGATTTTGATCCACATTATATTGCAATGTTACACGTACATCGATAAATTGTTTTATCAGTAAAAATATTTATATATACATTTATAACAGTAATAATAATAATTCATTTAAAAAAATTATTCAAAATTTTCTTCCGTGTGATATTATTCGAAGCAAGGTGCAGCACATAGCTTAGCTCAACATTGCAAGTATTACACGTGTAACGACTTTCTTTTCTTTTCCTTTGCCATCCATTTTAGCACAAAACAGCGCAATATCTTATGGGATCTTCTTTTTCCTTATTTATTCTTGAATAAATAAATGTTATAGCTTACAATCCTATGTAAATGATAAATATCAATAATACGATTTTTTTTTAGCTTTCACATTGTTATTTTCAGTTCTTAGATTATATTCGAGTGTGAAAATGATGTTAATACTTTAAAGTTAATACTTTTCCTCGATTTCGAATAAAGCACCCTTTCTACTGAAGATTGGTTGAACTTAAAACCTCAACACTTCCTGTGAATTGTGTGAGTATTCTTCAAGGTTCTACACATGTTAGAGCGGGCAGTCCCGCGACACGTGATCGTAGTCCTTATCTTCCGCGCATGCGCACTACGCGCGCGGTCCGAGCATGCGCAGACCAGCGCGTACGACACTATATATATCGAAGAACAGTCCCCACCGCCCATACGATGTCATGCTAACGGATGGGGCTGACGCTATTGTCAGGGCCGTTTCCTCTGGGCAAGAACTGCGGAAGCGCTTCCAACCCTCAGGCTGCCCCACGAAATTTGTAATTCAAACTAGCTCTCGGGCTCTCCCCCTCCAATTTCATACTCGAGAACCCGAGGCGACCACCCCTTCCTTCAACACTTCCTTCCGCGTCACACTCCTTCATCCCATTACCGAGCGTTCGAGACTGTACCCACAGAAATTGGTACAGCGGGGGCGGTTAAGGGGGCGGATCGATGAATTTTCAACCGCAGCATAAATATTCATGCGCGGTGTTGAGGACACTGTGGCGACATTCGGGGTCTAAAATCCCCCCCCAACCCCAAGTTTAACCGTCCAAGCTTAACAATTATGGTAGAATCAAATTTCAACTTTAAGCGATTTTAAATGAACCTCCCGACGTTCAATTAACGTGAAAATTAATCGCAGCGCGTAATGGCTTTAAGACCCCAATTCCTTTATTAAGTATTAAAGTTCATAAAAGTTGATTCGGGAATTTCTATCATGGTCTCGAACTTGGATAAAATAATATAATAGTTTAACATACCTATTTGTAGTCTGCGGGGGGTTGGAATACCGTAGATACAAGATACAAACAAGTTTTATTTCTTTAAATACAAATGATATATCGATAAAACGATATACAAATGGCGATTCCTACCGGTGATGCATACCAGCCTATTGGCCTTACTACATATATATACTTAAATACTATAGTACATTGATCATGAATTTTTAACAATATTGTTGTGATAATCGGGAAAATATACGATAAAAACCCGAGAACATAAGCTACACTCACTAAATTCACTCGCACAGACACACATATTCACTCACGCACTTTGCACTGCAGAATACCGTAGATTTCGTTTTTTCCTCCTCTCGCTGGTTTGGTCTTTCGCTAGGCCGGTTTCGGCAGCTCGCCGTCTTCAGTAGCGGTGGTAGTCACTCTGGGTGTTTTTTGGGCATCCTCACTGCACTTGTACTGTCACATGCCCGAAAAACATCCGAAGTGACTGACACCGCTACTGAAGACGGCGAGCGGCCGAAACCGGCCTAGCGAAAGACCAAACCAGCGAGAGGAGACGGAAACGCGCGCAATCCACACTAATATAATAGTTTAAACGGAACCGGGGACTGTCAGAAATTCGCACCAGTTTTCGTTGAATCCAGAAACTGCGACTCCATTATTTTCATGTCGTCCTCCCCTGTCTAGGAAGTGTTAATTGCCTTCAGGTAGTTCGGAAGTGGGCCTTCCTCAATTAGGGGCGCAATGAGCGGTACCTCGGAGCACAATGTACCCGTTGTTCGCCGGTACCGAAGGGCTGGTACCTCGAGCAAGTGTCGGAGCTCATTAACACCGCGCCGAGGTGCGAGGTAAGTCTTTATTTTTGGCGAATTAATTAAAATTAGCCCGTTTCCCGGCTCGCGGAACCGTTTTTAACCCCCGCTTTAAGCGTCCTGCGAAATTACCCCGCTGATCCAATTTTCGGCGAAACGCCCTTTCTCTGATTGGCTCGCGTTCAATTAGCGACAAGAGTTAAATTCGGTCTTACAATTTATCCACCTTCTATTTAGTGTTCTTCTACACTGTAAACAAGTAACGCTGGCCTCTTATTTAAATTGTGCTTTACTGTAAACACTTCTTCTCATTTCAACGCCGTAGAAAATGTGAGCCTCATTAAAACGAACTAAATTATCACTAATTGAGTAATAGAATAAAGTACATTTAAAGCTTCTTTAAGGAGGACGGCGAGTTTTTGGAACTTCATAATTCTTCTCGTCATCGTCTTCACTCGCATTGGCTAAATAAGATTACACCACGTAATTTGATAAAGAAACAGAAAATTAATTATATTCATTATTTATGAATCTATTTAATCCGTTCTTTAATGTTCAGAACATTAATCGGTGGCATTAAACAAATCGTACGCTGGTATCGCTTTGATAATGGGAATTTCAATGGAAAAATTTCAGTTTTCACAAATCGCAAAGGTGTACATAAAGGAGAGAGGATGGGGTGCCGTAACGAAACCCACTTAAAAAAAATATAAAAAAAACTTTTTAAAAACACGCTTTTATTTAAATGCACTAAAAAGGAGAAAATAATTTCTCCACACACCACGATTTCCTTACAATTAATCACATCTAAAAAAATGCCAAACATGGACATTTCATTGTACATGCACAAACCTTTCTGTTTTTTTTTCCTTTTCCACTATACTTGATAACTATGTCTATTTGAAGTAGAATTTGCGTTTTTCCCTGCATGTTTGGCGCCCACGCTTTCATTTTTTAGATATGATTAATTGTAAGGAAATCGTGGTGTGTGTGGAGAATTTATTTTCTCCTTTTTAGTGCATTTAAATAAAAGCGTGTTTTTAAAAGTTTTTTTATATTTTTTTTTATTTCCTAATTTTTAGTCTTGACAGAAATTTCGCCCGGTTTATGAATGACCTGGGTTTATATTGCATTGTCATCGGAGTTACGTATGTATGCAAAATTTCAGCTCATTCGAACATTGGGAAGTGGGTCAAATTCACCTTGTGAACTAAATAAAAGCGTGTAAAAATATGGGGCACAAAAGTTATTCTGCAGAAACAAAATGAATTGCGTCTTGAGGACAGTTTTAAATAATTCTTAACGTTTTTTCGGTTTAACGGAAGTGTTTATTGATGAATAAGCCGGTTTATTTACAGCCGTGAAGCGAATCGTCACCGGGTTAATTAACGAGCGGAAGCCGATGGCGCCTGTACGAGGTAGAGAAGAGCTCGGAAATGCAAAAAGGAAGGGGCCATTCAGCCGCCCGGCCATTCAAACTCAGGAAATCCCCGCGTTTACCGTCGCCTTTGCCCGTCCACAGGGGGCTTTGAATTAAGCTCCTTAACTTGGCCGGGACGACCGCCGAGAACCCTCCCGCAAAGGGAGAGGTCCACGGGTTCTCTCTACCCCTTCCGCCCTCTCTATCTCCCTCCTTTTCTTCTTACTGTATTCCTTTTTAATGTTATTTTCTCAAAGCCCCGCCGCCGTATAGGACGGGGGGGGGGGGTACTTTTGTCCTCGGGATCCTGCCTCCTGAAAAATGAATGCGGGCCGCGACTCGGCTTTCGGGGGAGGGGAATGTTAAAAAGAATGGTTTTCAAACGGCGGCGTTTGAATTTTCAGTAAAAAAAACTTACAAGTTATTAACGAGACCTAGGCCGGGGGCTTGGTGAATGGCCCTATGAAATGTCTGTGTGTGGAAGGAGAACTTAAGGAGCCGCTTAAGGGGAACTTTATTAAAGGAATCAGCAACGGGATCAGCGGAAAGGAAACCTTAGGACGTCTTCAATCCCTCCCCAACTATGAAACACTTAAAACTACTACACGTCGTGTGAATTACAGAAACGTTTCCAATCCCTTACGACAATTTTTGTAAGGAGACGAGAAGTTATGTGAGCATAAAATTCCTCACTGAGACCAACGACGAAGTACGGAGGTATCTACAAACAGCTGAATGATACGAGATGAGATCGTTGCGACAACAGTTCAATACTATACTTTTACCCACGTAAATATTCGTATTATTCGTGAATTAATAAAATATGTTTTATAGATTTAATTCAGAATAACCTCCGTCACATCATATGAGGCATGAGTCTGGAAGTCCAAAGCTAAAATTAGGCTATTATCATTTTATAGACTGCATTGTTGACAATACTTAGAAACCTGAATTTTTCTTAACATTCAGCGCTGCACTGTTTTAAACCGGCGGGTTCTTCGGTAAACAATTTTATGAAATGCGCTAATTCAGGAAATAGCTGCAGTTGTGTGTACCGAGCGATAAAATGGGACTCCAGAGCGGAGAAGACTTCGAACAAAATAATTGCGGTTGGGACAAGGTCGGCGCCCGTCTAATAAATGGGATATTAAGAGGTCGTTTTAAGAGGAGGGGGACTATAAGCGACAGTCACGATAGGCCTTGGAAAAGCGAATATGTCGGGACGCTCAGAAACCCGTTTAGTCCGTCGCAGAATAGGATTCGAACGCCCCCCTTCGACTAATCCCCTCATCAAATATCTCTAGTTTTAAGTTTTCCGGAATCGGATGGCCGGGATTGATCAAGTCAATAATGAGACTCGATTCAAGTCCGAAACCCAGAGACAAAATTTATTTTTAGGGGGCACAAGGTTTTATTTCTCTAAACCGATTGGAAAAATTCGTCAACACTCCAGGACTTGAAATTTTACTGCATGTAATGTTCTTTAAGATGGTTTTATGAAGTAACTTTAAAATAGGTTAGCATTTCATCCCGGCACCAATAATTACCTCAATTACTACAAGTTAGTCTAAGTATCCAATTAGCAATGTTACAGAGGTGGTAATATCTGATTCCGAATTCGATATTCTTTTTTAGAGGTTATAAAGGATAAATTTCCGGCTTTAATGTCCCCTAACTGTTTTCCCATAATTAGAGTTTATACTTTCAATTTGTTGTCCATGAAGTGTGAAACAAAAGACCGATTGTTAAATCCTCGGTCGTAAATCGAATCACCTTCTGATGCAAATAATCCCGTCATCTTTATTGGGCAGGCAATCAACACAAGGATTACTGAGTTTTTATTGAAGCAATAAAGCGAATTATTAATAATTCACGCGCAGAGCGGGGTTAACGCCTGGATTACGGTATACGACCTCGTTTTTCGTGTAATCCCCTTCATCGAGACAAATATTTGCGTGGAATATACGCGTATTTGTTTATATTTTTGTATACATATTTCTTATCGAATTGCATGGGTGGGCTGCATTTTTGTGACAAGAGCCCGTTGTAATTCGAAATAATAAATGGCTACGTTTTTATGGTCTTCATCCGCCTTCTTCAAAGGGTTCGAGCTGCCGTCTGTAAATCTGTTATCATATAAATCTAATTATAAAAAATATCACTCCTTGCATAGGTCCCTTTATCTCAAAATGTACATGCAGGAAAAAAATTGGATGTTTCTGAACATTCTAATGTCATTTTATTATTAACACAAGGCATGATATTGCCATATAATGTTTGATCTTATACACTTCCATACTAAAAATAAAAGAGAAAATAAATAACTTATCTCTTATCGCAATATTAAGAAACTGTTTTATAAAATACAAACACGTGTTTGCATACAGAAACTACAAACGTGAAACGTGTAATCTGGAATATTTTCTAGAAACGGCATAACCAATTTCCTCTACAGGAGTTCTCCCGGGTTCAGCTTTGATGTCGGTACACGTCTATTTATCAGAGGAATAAAAGTTATTTTCCTTACCCAATTCAATTCCGACGTTTTCTCCACAAAGCGATAAAAATATAGCCCGCATTACGCGTTTAAATAAAACTACTCGGAGATTTTATATTTTGTAAAACCCGAGATTGAATTTCCGGAACGCCGGGCCTCGATCGTTTTCAGGCACTAAATCGAGGAACGCCGGGCGCTAATGACATTCACCACTCGAGGAAGCCGATAAGAAGGGAGCACTCAGGAGGCTTAAACAGATTACTGTAACGGGTCCACTTCAATTTTAATTTGTTCCCAGATAATTATTAATTCCACATATTGTGCCGGGTAATGACGACGGCGTTATTTTTCAGTCTCCGGGCAAAACAAATTGAAACGATAAAATGTTTTACTTAAAAAATAAAGAGTAGCTCCGCTGTTAAGATGTTATAGAATTTTTTTTTAACCTTTTTTATTTCGTACAATCAACATTGAATGCTATAAGTATAAATGCTGTACGTACTGTTTTTTCACATCTATTTCGTGATAAAGGGAACCAACCAAAGATGGCACTTTTGACACAAGAACAATTATGTCGGTATGTTGAGGTCGTGGTGGATGTGTGGTTAGAAACATACCGGGGAGCATTGAGGATGGTACGAAGGACTTTTGACTGGAATCTCTGGACGCGAGCGATGTTGGATGTCTCGGTGGAACCCCACAGCTCTATACCGTATGTCCATGTCGGTTTAAATATCGCTTTGTATATTGCCAGTTTTTAATTAAGGTCAATTTTGATGTCCGTTTTGAAAGTCCAAAATTTCTGATTAAGTCGATTCTTTTGAGTCGGTTATGGGGATTCCACGTCCATGTCCGTGTGGAGCCCATGACAGCGAATCTGTTGTTGGGTGGGAATAGGTATGTCTATAGAATTTCACGATAATTTGTCTTACGTCGTCCGTATTTTTAATTTTTCGTAAATCTCATTTATTTAGTCCGTAAAATCTATTATTACGAAAATGTTGTACATCGAACGGCCGAATATCAGAAGTTTGAGCGGAAAAGTTTTAAACGTATTCAGCGGCCCATCGTCGGCCGGCATTCATGAACTTGCGCAAGCGAGTTACCGCATGTACATTTATTTTTATGTTATGGCAAACTTTTCCCCCTTTATGCCGCCGGGGCCTCCGGAATAATGGTACCCGACCCCCCGAGTCATCTGTCTTTCTCCAGTTCCTACTGCTATTTCATGCCCCGCATGCCCGATGCCCCGCCAAACGGGGAACAGGGATAAAGCCGCGTTTTATCCGGCGGTCTGTCCTACGCCCCGGGCTAAACTTCGGACTATTCTTAAGGCCACCTAATGTAATTTGAGATCCACGCGATGTAGAACCGGCTACGATGTAGAATTGAAATTGGAATAAACTCAACGACATCAATTCCTCAAAAAATAAAAAATTATGGTTATGGGTTCGGCATCGTTCCCAGTAATATTCCGACAATTACTTCAGATATTTACCATACGGGAGACAACATTTAGAAGTTATAGAAATTATTGTTTGAAAAATTAATAAGACAGAATAGGGCAGCCAGAAAATAAATGCGGATATTTTT
This sequence comes from Lethocerus indicus, assembly GCA_019843655.1. Classification (NCBI taxonomy): domain Eukaryota; kingdom Metazoa; phylum Arthropoda; class Insecta; order Hemiptera; family Belostomatidae; genus Lethocerus; species Lethocerus indicus. The sequence continues at coordinate 8,683,572 of JACDQD010000011.1, forward strand.
CGAAATATTTGAATTCTATTTAGATTGAAATTATTATACAACAACTCCTTGTTTACCCTCAATATTTTCCTCAAAAATAAATTTTGTCGGTTACTATCTGCTGAAATTTCCGCCCCGTGAGTTTCGCGAAATCGGACACGATTTCTGAGGCTTTTAAGAGCGTTGAAAAAATATAAATGTCCCTTGCTCACTGCCCGGAATAGGTCGAGTACTACTAGCTCCCGCGGGAACTCCGACTGCATACGAGATCACCTGCTTGAAATCCGGGACATTAGGACTTATGCGGGGGTGGAATATTTTTTGAATTTATTTCTGAGCCCTCCTCGCATTAAGTTCCCGGATTGGAGCGGTTTTACGTCGGACTTTGTTTCATCACTTGAACTATGAAGAGTTTGATATTTAAAAAAAAGTATTTCAACAATTTTGTTTGAGCGTGGAGCACAAGAGAAATTATCCGTCAACACCTACCTATTCGCTCATATCCTAGAACCGTTTCGGTTTCTTATTGTTTTAATAAGATTTTATTTAAGGTACAATGTTCGTAATACAAATATTGATTTTGGTACGTCAACTGTAATCGGTGCACCGTTATACCAATACGCGTGGACAAATATCTTCAACAGTAATGGACGAGATAAACCTTTAGGGATAATTCGTTGGTAAAATAAAAATTTGAATTGGACTCAATCTCAAGAAGGCAGAGTGCTGAGTAATCTTGAGCCGGTAATCTCAAACCGATCGGCGATTAACGCTGAAAACCTGCTACTTCTCAAACTCGAACAGACAATTATCCCAAAGCTAACAAACCAGGATAATAAGCTCCAGATAAAGCGGGACTAATGCGTCGATAGCGTCAACCTTTCGAACGCCGTCGAAAGGGCGATAAGGGCGTTGCGTAAGGACGCAGATAAGGCCGACCGTTATGCGCCGTCCGTGAACGGCGATTTAACTGTTTTCCTACGTATTTATTAGGCGGGCCTTGTTTTTCAGAAACACATCGGTTGAATACAGACAAATATTTCCGAATCCACACGTTTCGGCATATAGAAACGGTGGAATACATCAAGTATTGACTTATTATAACCCACATACAACGTACAAAATTATAGGGAAATTTATACTGAACCTCAAGTTTATTTTTCATTATCCGCAATAAACTTGAGGATTTATTGGACACCCACTATTTTCTTGTTGTTATTTATTCTTATCAGTATAAAGTATTAAGTTTTTAGTACGAAATTACTGTTACCTTACGATTGTCTTCGCATACGTATTTACATTAGATACGGGAATAGACTGCAATAACGTTGGTTTAGGGTAATGCGGGTCATGTTTAACCGAATCAAAACGAGAGCACATTTCGCCTGTTCGAGTGTTGAACTCATTAACGGGCTCGTTGATATCGGGACATATTTACTCTTGGAAAAATAATAAAGCAATTACGTTGCCAATATGAAGTTGTTTTCGAACACTTTTAGCGAGCAATAACCTAATTATTGAACGGGAAGAAGTTACACGTAACTCTCCGTGTAGAGCAGAGCGAACAAAATACCATTTAAAATTTTTTTTTGTAAATTTTATTTTACAGAAAATTTTACCAAAAAAAAAAATAAATAAAAATTATTACCATATATGCGGCCTCGAAATTTCCCTCCAATTACATTTTATCCCCAGCCTAATCTCATTATACATACCGGCGTCTAATTAAACCTTAAAGTAATTTAAAGGGAAACCCCAAAGTCGCCAAAATTAGAGGCCACAAATAATACATTAATTCCTTCGGCATACCCATTTGTTGATATATGCGTGTCTATGGAATGCCACAGAATATAAATATAAAGTGAAATATAAATTTAATGTAAAAAATTGATGGCAGACCAATATTTTTCGCAATTTTGCGAGGTAGGTGGAAATATTTTTTTAGTATGTATTAACAGTCCATTGTTCTTTGTTGAGTTGTACGACGCCTTATGATTTAATAAAAACCTGAATATACAGAAAAGTGTACTGCCTTAATATTATTTTGTTCTTTAATTCTATTATTCTTACGTATGCTTAAGTTGAACGCAAAGTCAGTTAATGAAGACTCCATTAAATCAATATTATAAACTGCATGTTTTACTCAACAAATTGACAAACAGGTTCTGATTCGCACGCGAAGTTTTTATAAGGGAGTGTACCCGTCGTGAAGTCGTACAATGGGCTGGCAGCCCCTCGCGGGTATAAAAACACCACTCAAACTCTTGTCAAGTGCGATGGAACAAAAAAGCCCCCCCCCCTCCGCTGAAATAATTAAAGCCGGACCCCCGTCTCTCAACGGCTTCCGTCCCACTCGGCGCTTCGGGTCCCGCGCTATTTCTTTTTTTTTCCCCCTCGAATCGAAGAACGGAGTTATTTCTACGGCGAGCCTCCGCATCATTTCGCCCAGAGTAGCGCTCGGACCCGGTGGGATTCGCGTAAAAAACAAATCAAGCGAAGCCGATCGCAGTTCGGACAGAGAGAAATAGTGAAAGCGGTGGCTCCCTTCTTGGTGCGTGAAAGTTTAGCTTTCAATACGACGCGCCCATTGGAAATTTCGAATCGAACCGCACAGATCTCTCTCTCACTAGAATACCCGTTTTGTGGTCTGCGGGGGTCGGAATACCTTAGATTTCGCGTGTTTCTGTCTCCTCTCGCTGGTTTGGTGGTCTCGGTCCTGGCTGGTTTGGACTTTGGTCTAACACCGCTACTGAAGGTGGCGAGCAGCCGAAACCGGTCTAGCGAAAGACCAAACCAGCGAGAGGAGACAGAAACACACGGAATCTACGGTATTCCAACCGCTCGCAGACCACAAAACACGTATTCTAAACTGGTCATTATAGAGAAAAATTTAAAATCAATTTTAAACATAAATAATACGCCGTAAACCAACTTCTGCATGGAAAACACGAAATCTACGTAAATCGCTCGCAGACCAAACAGTATTCTAAACCAACACCGTAAATGGCGTCAAAGTGTGAAACCAGAAAAACAATTTAGAATCAACATTTAAACATAATATCCGATAATTCGCAAACGCCGACTAAACCACACTTCTGCAGTGTTCTCCATAAGACCGAACCAGCGAGGAGAGAGAAACACACGAAATCTATGGTATTCGAATCCCTCGCAGACCACAAAACAGGTATTCTAAACCGTCTAAACCAACTGTAGAAAACAATTTATAATCAATGTTTAAACATTTCTGTTAATGTTATCGGATATTAGATAACGCCGACTAAACCACACGCAGAAGCTTGACTTTTCTTCGCAATAAAAATAATAAAACAACAATCAATTAATGCTTAATTTTTAATACTGATAATTTTATTACTGATATTATCTCGCGACTCTAACGTCTCCTTAGGCTGTATACAAAATGCAGGAGTTACATGCTCCAAGCAGTTAATTAATTACAGTAGCCATTACTATTGTTTCATATTAATGAGGATTATCTAGGAAATGAATTTTTCCCCCATCGGTCCCAACATTACCTTAAAGGAACGGACAAGTTTTACCTTTCTTGCGGCGGTTCCTTATTCGGCTCCTTGGCGTGAATTATGGGGCCGGGGGCGCACGGAGTTTAATCTTGTTATTCGCCCGGTGGGTGGGTGGGGGGGGGGGGCGGTTTTTCGACGAAAGGGAAAAAATGTACGCGGCCCCCCATTTCATTTCATTAGGCCGAAATCCCCGCGTTGTAATTCTTCATTAGGCGGCGAGAGAGGCGGGCCCGCCCTGCATTTCCAATGCGGGGGGTCGGGACTTGTTCGGTTCCTATGTCTTCATTAGGGGGAGAGAAAACCGACTTCATAACTGATTCCTCCCCGCCGCCCCGAGACCTACTCGGGGAGTATAATTGGAGGTTTTTTTTTTTTAGAACTGACTAATCCCGGATGTTAATCACGTCGAATCTACTCGTCTGCGGATTCGTACGTGCTGTTCGGAATAGCTATTCAAGAGACGCAATCGGGTCGAATATCTGTTATATTGCAGACGAAATCGTACAATCGTACAAATGAAAAATGCCGGGCAGATGAGGTTCACTCGTAAATAACTTGGTAATCCATTACTGCACTTTACCAACAAGGATTTTAAATTTTGTAATAGGATATAATTTCACGTGTAATGGTTATATGTAATAGAATACCTGTTTTGTGGCCTGCGAGGGGTTGGAATACCGTAGATTTCTGTAAGTAAACTGTACAAGTACAAGTGACAGTGACAGTGCTGAGTGAGGATGTCCAAAAACATCCAAAGTGCCGAAGTGACTGACAACGCTACTGAAGATGGCGAGCAGTCGAAACCGGTCTAGCAAATACATCGGTCAAATACATATTTGATCACACAACTGGTCACGACTCTGAGGTTCTGATTGCCAAATATATGACAGGAAACCTGTCTGGTATCGTGTATTTAGTTACGATCGTAAAGTATCACTTCCACCAATAAACTAGCGCCCCCCTGAGGGTGGTGCGGAAATGTACTCAACTAAAGTTCGTTCGGTGCACTTGCACCGATAAACTAGCGCTCCTTGAGGGTGGTGCGGAAATGTACTTAACTAAAGTTCGGAATAGCTATTCAAGAGACGCAATCGGGTCGAATATCTGTTATTGCAGACGAAATCGTAGCGGCTGTGAATCATAATATAACTTAGGTTCGTGATGTTTCAGTCTCCTCTGCGCCGGTTTGGTCTTTTGCCAGACAGGTTTCGGCTGCTCGCCATCTTCAGTAGCGGTGTTAGTCACTGTTAGGCACTTTGGATGTTTTTCGGGCATCCTCGCTGCACTGTCGCTGCCACTTGAACTGAGGCGGTTCTCTGTTTGTCTGACAACCCGACATAGGACATTAAGCCAAAAGTGACTAACACAGACTTTGACAGTACGAGTGAAAGTAACAGTGCAGTGGGGATGCCCGAAAAACAGCAGCCGAAACCGGTCTAGCAAAAGACCAAACCAGCGAGAGGAGACAGAAACATCACGAAGTATTCCAACCCCTCGCAGACCACAAAACAGGTATATTAAACTCATAATTTAACCCTCTATGGGCCGAATTTTTATTTTAAATCCGAAAAAAATTGGGGGAACGAAAAATCAGTAATTATAAACCCATAAATGCAGGTGAAAAAAATTGATATTGATATTGGTTGTCTTGACAACGTTATAGGATTAAGATTTATGCTCTATCTCACGAAAAAAGCTATAATTATTTGGTAAAATTTTGATAAATTAAAATGGAACTGAAAGTTACACGGGCCCATAGAGGGTTTTTTTGCCACAGCCAGCTAGAATTAATATTGAAGTGGAAAAATAGTCTAATTATGAGTATTCGGTACGTGGTGTGCGTACGGAGAGTCCACCCTTATTACCGTAAGAGATATTTTTTAATGAATATTTCCAAGTATAATAATTAACGTTACTCGTTTGTCTCTTCGCTGAAACAATAGATACAGAAATAGGGTCGTCAACGTGCAAAATTGTACGTATACAGAGTAACAATTAGGTAAATATTAGTTCAGGTGCTTTCGTTATGGTTTTTATCGGTGGACCAGACATTGCCTACACTTAGCCGAAATTACAGACATTACGGACCGAAGGTTCAAGGATTACGTTCTGTCATAAAAACGAGTTTTCTTCTGGATATGCGTTAGGAATTCAGTATTTAATCACTAAGCAGTTATCTGTTACATAATTAAAGTAAATATAACCGTTTCAACATTTACTTCTTTTCATCCAAGTTAGTTATTTCTTAGTTTTAAATCGTCATTTTTTTTTAAATAAATGTAATGCGTACATTTATACTGATTTATAATGCAATGTATCAGAACTCCCACACACTTATAGATGTATAGAAAATATGAAAAATACGTATAATAAGGGGCATCCCCATACAAATATACACAAGGACAAATACGTTTGTGATTTGGGAAGAACACTGGAATATCCCAAATGACCTAGGACGATTTGATTTTATTGTACTTCCGTCAATAGAGGGAGCTTCAGAAACTTACAAAGCTCAATTCAGTTAGGGTAATGAAGTTTTTCCAATACCGCGGCAAGGAGCCCGGAGAGTGAAACTTGACTGCTGGGAAAACACTTTCAACACCATCAGAAGTTTTGTTCGTTGAGGGTTGAGAACAGGAGTCATGCACTGCCTTGGTTTTCAATTAAATTGTATTTCACTGTTATTTGTATTCATGATTAATTAATAACGAATACTCGCAATTAATTTGCCTCTTTGAAATATCTCCGTTAAGAGAATCACCAATATATATATATATATATATTTCAAAGCTTACTATATTTCAATCAATTCTAATGATTTAGCGCATATTTCGTGTGTTTCTGTCTCCCCTCGCTGGTTTGGTCTTTTGCTAGACCGGTTTCGACTGCTCGCCACCTTCAGTAGCGGTGTTCGCCACTTTCGGCACTATGGATGTTTTTGGGCAAAATCCCAGTACAAGTGATAGTGACAGTGCAGTGAGGATGCCAAAAACATCCCAAGTACCAAAGTGACTAACACCGCTACTGAAGATGGCGAGCAGCCGAAACCGGTCTAGCAAAAGACCGAACCAGCGAGAGGAGACAGAAACACGAAATCTACGGTATTCCAACCCCTCGCGGAGCACAAAACAGGTATGTTAAACTAATAATTTAGGATTACTCTGTTCACCATTGGGATTCGAACACGTGCCAGTTCGTTAACGGGGGAATATGGCCCAGAGGAGTCATATTCCTCTAACAGTGACTGCTAAATTAATTTATTTCTCCTTATCGCGAACCCATTTTTACCGTCGTTTCCCACAAAGGAATCTTCGGTGGTTCGCAAGTCTACGAAATAGTAGCAGTTTCCTGCTACATTTGCAGTATATCATTGGTATAATTCTTGTAACGAGTTTTGTATTTTCCGACTGCGTGCACTGTGCCAGAATAAGTGTAATTAGGGAGAGCGCAACTTAGTTGCGATAGCAGGAAACTAACTATAGTACTGGCGGAATGTTGCTCTAAAAAGTAGTAAATTAGTGTTACTACATCGAGTGAGAATTGGTGACTCTTGAAAATGATAAAGTGGACAAATTGTTAGTAACGATGTTTTTTATGGAACTGTGTTCGACAGGTTAGAGACAACCTTTCCAATGTCGCGATATTGAATTTGAACTGATTCCGAAGATATTATGTCGCCACATAATGCCGTAAATCAACTCACAACAATCTGTTCTCCAGTCCAAATAATTTCAGGTACGGGGGCACTTAGGTATGATTAAACGGGGGAACGGTAAATTGAGTTCTTGCTTTGAGGTGCTATTCGTAGCTGTGTGCGCCTACAGAGAGGTCACCTACTTCGGCCCCTGCTCGCTACTTTCATTACTTAACGGCCGTACAAAACCCCGATTCTTCGGGTTTAATCACGTGACCTCCCCGCTCTAAAGAACCGGCTGAGGACGAAAATACCGAGGACCCTGGTCGGGGGAAAATTGCTACGCCGAAAATGCTGTCAATTTTCTCGAAGGTGAATTGCCTTCCGGAAAATTACATTAGTGCTTTTAAGATTTTTTTTGCGGACGATTCAATTCAACCTCTGCGTTGAAAAATAATATTCTTTCGGAGACTTGCGAACCAACGAAGATTCCTTTGTGGGAAACGACGGTAAAAATGAGTTCGCGATAAGGAGAAATAAATTAATTTAGCGCTCACTGTTGGAGAACCAGGCGCTATTTAGTGAAACGCTTTCACAAACGCCACCAATTCGAGACAACAAAGAAACCCTTATTTCTTCTACTGCAATGCAGTAATTTGGCAAGAACGTAGAGTCGTTCTCCACTTCTGAACCGGTCACAATTCAGAAGGCTGTGCGAGGATTTCCTGCACAGAAACGAAAGAAGCTCGGCTTTCTCGACCGCAAAAAGCTTCGTCCCTGCCTTCCCGCTGGTGTGTCCGATGTATATTTTAGAATCCGTTTTTCTTTTCATTTCCTCCCGGGAAGAAAAAGAATTAATTAAAAGAGGATTACGCGGCGAACGAAAGGGGCCGAACTCGGGAGGAAGGAGGACCCGAGCTGGTGAAAAATGCCGGGCAGATGAGGTTCACTCGTAAATAACTTGGTAATCCATTACTGTACTTTACCAACAAGGATTTTAAATTTTGTAATAGGATATAATTTCACGTGTAATGGTTATATGTAATAGAATACCTGTTTTGTGGCCTGCGAGGGGTTGGAATGTCGTAGATTTCTGTAAGTACACTGTACAAGTACAAGTGACAGTGACAGTGCTGAGTGAGGATGTCCAAAAACATCCAAAGTGCCGAAGTGACTGACAACGCTACTGAAGATGGCGAGCAGTCGAAACCGGTCTAGCAAATACATCGGTCAAATACATATTTGATCACACAACTGGTCACGACTCTGAGGTTCTGATTGCCAAATATATGACAGGAAACCTGTCTGGTATCGTGTATTTAGTTATGATCGTAAAGTATCACTTCCACCAATAAACTAGCGCCCCCCTGAGGGTGGTGCGGAAATGTACTCAACTAAAGTTCGTTTGGTGCACTTGCACCGATAAACTAGCGCTCCTTGAGGGTGGTGCGGAAATGTACTTAACTAAAGTTCGTTGAGTGCACTTGCACCGATAAACTAGCGCCCCCCTGAGGGTGGTGCGGAAATGTACTTAACTAAAGTTCGTTCGGTGCACTTGCACCGATAAACTAGCGCCCCCTGAGGGTGGTGCGGAAATGTACTTAACTAAAGTTCGTTCGGTGCACTTGCACCGATAAACTAGCGCCCCCTGAGGGTGGTGCGGAAATGTACTTAACTAAAGTTCGTTCGGTGCACTTGCACCGATAAACTAGCGCCCCCTGAGGGTGGTGCGGAAATGTACTTAACTAAAGTTCGTTCGGTGCACTTGCACCGATAAACTAGCGCCCCCCTGAGGGTGGTGCGGAAATGTACTCAACTAAAGTTCGTTGGGTCCACTTGTACCGATATACTAGCGCTGTGATAAGTAGCTGTACTGTCACTTGTACTGTCATATGCCCGAAAAACATCCAAAGTGCCAATAGTGACTAACACCGCTACTGAAGATGGCGAGCAGTCGAAACCGGTCCAGCAAAAGACCGAGCCGGCGAGATGAGACAGAAACACACGAAATCTACGGTTATATGTAATTTTTGATTACATGGTTGTCACCGAATAGGTTTCGGAGTGTCTGTGTGCGACACCACATGCGAGACAACGCTTCGGGGCTGTTTAATACAGACAGGCAACAGCCTAACAATTACCCGGCTGTATCCCACTGCCAGAGAATAATATCCCACAGCCGTCGGGCTTATAATCGATGCGGCTTAACTCCCCACAGCTCAAATCCTATTATTGTTCAGCGCCGATTTCTCGGCTGGTCTAAATCGGCGCCCCCTCGCCACAATACCCCTCCGTTTCTGTCACCCCCGCTCCGTCCACGTGTCACCCGGGTGGGAGGCGTTAAGGGCATTAACGAAGCCGACACGGACTATGCGACTCGTTCGCAGAACGGTTCGACAACGCTTTATTACCACCGTTGTGCAGTGCGAAGTTCAGCGGAAAGCTCGCCACCCTCAGTGTTAACAGTTGCGACGGCGAGTGCCCAAACTATAATTAATCAGTTTAACATACCTGTTTTCTGTTCTGCTAGGGGTTGGAATACCGTGGATTTCGTGTGTTTCTGTCTCCTCTCGCTTGTTTGCTAGACCGGTTTCGGCCGCTCGCCATCTTCAGCACCGGTGTTAGCCACTTTTGGCACTTCCACCAAACCAGCCAGCAAAAATACCAAACAAGCGAGAGGAGACGGAACACCACAAAATCTACGTTATTCCAACCCGTCGCAGACCACAAAACATGTATTTCAAACTAATTAAAATAAATTCATTAATTGCCAGTTTTGTCTATTGTGCCTTTTATTATTTTAATTAACGCGGTTGCCATCATCAGATGGGGACGTTGCCTCTTATGGAAATTCCCTTTGCTACCCCCTCCCATTTGTTCCGAATTTCAGGAAGGAAGTATCCAACCCCTAGACAACCCATAATCCATTTTAATTTCGGTATTTTTGATATGGGTAATGTATTGCGATGGAAAAGTTTCGTATCTTTCCAATCAGGGAAATTGTACAATTCTTTATTCGGCAAATTTCGGAGGGTGAGATGGGGGCTTTTCCGAACTCCCGAGGGGCCAAAAACAAGGAAGGCCAATCGAGTTAAAACGAGGGGGAAACCCTTTGATCGAAAATTCGTCCTTATCGGATCCAATCCTGGCGATCCTTTCCGAAGCCCTCCTGTTGTTTGCGCAGGCCGGGGTTTGTCGGCCGGCCCCCAAACACACTTCGGTGGGAAAATAAAATGAACAGACTTCCGCATAATCGATTTTCGGGACTTTCACTGGAATTCGCCGTTCGGTCCTGACAGTGTTCACTCGCTCATCAACAGTGGGGCTACCCCCCGTTCGTTCTCTAGTATGAATATAATTTTTTTATTTTGCACAATCAACTTTTACAGTTATAAGTACAATTGATACATGTATATTTTTCACGTGTTTGTCTCGATAAAGAAACCACCCGATGAAGGCGCTTTTTGACATGATAGTGGATGGGTAAAAGAGGAAAGGGACTGAACGAGTGGATTAGGATGAGGAGGAAGGCGGGGTGGAACTTCAGGAACCGGGATTTTGCGTTTGTTACTTAAGGTCAATTTCGATGTCCGTTTTAGTAATGGCCGTATGAGTCCAAATTTTCTGTTGAAGTCGACTCTTTTGAGTCGGTTATGGGAGTATGAATATAAAAAGAACTTCAATCATTGGACAATTACTCAAAATCGCATCAAAAATAATTAAAATTAAAATTTGTTGCCTCTTTGTCACAAACTGTACCTTAACCCATTGAGTACCAAATTTTTTTTTCTGAAAATTTTGCATAAAATTTACTTATTATGATGCATTATCAAATAGTACCTCCAAATATGTTTTCATAAACCATTTTGTCAAATATTTTGTTTTTTAAATCAAGTCCCATTTGGGGGGCACTACAGAGTTCAATCAACCCATGAGACCAATAATCTTTTATTTTGAATAATAATCATAATTACAAGTATTTTATATGATGTAGTATTTATAATGTAAAACTACTGAAAGTAATAATGATAACAGAGTAATAATTCAAGTTGAACGAAATGAATGTCATATCAGAAAAAATTTAAAGAAATTAACTGATCCCCATTTGGGGCCTACGGTACATGATGCGACTGCGAATAGGGTTCGGAACCAAAAAATGAGACTTAATATTTTTGTTTTACTCGAAAACGTTATTTGACGCGTCAGTCCAGGTGTCCGGAGAAATTCTGAAACTTCCCGTACGGAATTGAAAAACGGATAAATCTTTCAGAAAACCAATAGCCGCCGATAAATTCCGGAAGCAAATTAAATTCCCCAAGGGCCGATAAACTGGGCGTGCTTATTTGTTAATGGGGTAGTGCTGAAGAGGGGCCCCGGCGCCCCTGAAACTCAATTGAACGATTTTATTGTCCAACCCTTAATTGTCGGTCCCACCCCCCCTTTCTCCACCGCCGCCCACAACTCCTCAGACCGCCACTTCCGGTTTAATTAAACCGTTCCACGAACACCTGTAATGAGTTCCGGTTTCGCCCGGGACCGGGCCGGTGAATTGAAGTCTGCGGTCTGGGTACCACCAGGGAACGAGGCGTGCGGTACCTTCGACACTCGACAGGGACCGAAACTCCTGCCAGAAGCCGGAAATCAATGGGGACGTGGGGGGGGGGCAAATAAAACGGAAGGTTCAACTAAGTTCCTGGTCGAATACATATATTTATTTAAAGATATATTGTAGAAGGAAAACGGAAGTTATGTATTTTCGCCCTTCGTTCTCGTGCTTTTTAAATTTTTCATGTAGTTAGTTTAGGACAGTTGTCTGGATTAGACAGACGATTATAGTGACAGTATATGATGAAATGCTGCTGAAGATGGCGACAAGCCGGGTTAATGAACAAATCACCTGCAGAAAAATTTAGAATCTACCTCTATGCCCGATGTGTTAGCACACAAAAGGGATACACTTTCCGGAGTGCTTTACTTACCTCATTTTTTCCGGAAGCGGTCGCTAGAGTTAGTTGGAGCCGCTACCGAGAGTTAGCGCGAACTTCCCTCGCAATTAATTCAAGTCTGGATCTGGGACTCGTTTGAAAACTCGCCTAATCGCCCCCCCCCTATTCTATAAAACTGCATAAAATTTCTGCTCTCTTTTCAGGGAGTTAAATTGGATCGACGGAGTTTCGGCCGCACCGAAGGCGCGACAGAATACGTCCATCATAGCAAAAAATTACTGACCCATTCAAGTGTTGAAATTCACCAAATAGGTTCAAATAAGTGGTTATAAGCTCTAGAAATAGGCTAAGAAAGAATTACACACCACAAAATGAGGCCATAAAACGGATTTTCACACTAAAATCAGGGCTGGAAAGCTGTTTTACACAGCGAAATTGGAACAAAAAAGCCGCTTTGAAAAAAGGTTTTGTGTTTAAAATAGCTATTTTGGTCTTTAAAAATCCTACTTTGAACCATTTTGGTGTTTAAAAATCCTACTTTGAACCATTTTTGATGTTTAAAAATCCTCTGTGGTTTTTAAGCGCAAAATCGGACCCAAATAGCAGATTGAGGCGCAAAATTGACCCAATAATGCTGTTTTTAGACACAAAATCGGCCCAGAAATGCGGTTTTTAAGCCCAAAAGTGCGAAATTTAGGGGCAATATTGGCCTTAAAATTCGGTTTTTAGGCGCAAAGTCGGCCCAGAAATGCACCTAAAATTTTGCACGTAAAAATCGCATTTCTGGGCCCACTTTTCGCCTTAAAACCGCATTTCTGGGCCGATATTGCGCCCAAAAAACGCATTTTGGGTCAATTACCCGCCCGAAAACCGCATTTTCCTCTACTAGAGCTCTCCGACTCCGGTCAATTCGAGAGAGTTGGCGCTGCGGATTTCGAAAGTTTCACGGATATTGTAAATTTGATATAATCCGCCGAATGAGAGTGGCCCGAATTTTAGGATGGAAATAAATGAAGCCCCAAGGATACAGCCATATCCACCCGCACCGCATCGCCCATTGTAGTCCGCCTATGGGGGGACTTGGGCGATGCGACCAATGGGGCAGAATGGGGGATGGAGCCGTATAAAATATGGGGAAGCGGTTTTACGAGCGGACTTCGCGGCTGGATGGGCCTTCGCGGAGATGACAGTTTTCGTTCAGGCGTCAAATGCGGCCGCCATCTTGACCAATAACCGACTCCGACAAAAGAAAACTGTCCCCACTTTGATTCCAATACAGTGAGCGTTCTGCGTCCAATATAACTTATACTTATATATAAGTAATATTTATATAATATATAAAATATTTATTACTGTTTAATAAAACCGATATTACGAGGACTTTGTTTATACCGCGACCGACTGGTAGTCTCATTTCCTGACAAAGTTGAAGTGCTCCTTTTAGTTCAAAAGTGTATCGATAGATATATACAAAAGATTCGTCGAGTACGATCTAATTAAAATACCGTACATTTTTTTTTTTGTTTCTGTCTCCTGCTGATTGGGCCTTTTCCTAGTGCGGTTTCGGCTGCTCGACATCTTCAGCGGTGTTAGTCACTTTGGCACAATGGATGTCTTTCGGGTATCCTCACTGCACGGTCACTGTCACTTGTACTGTACAATGGCGAACAGCCGAAACCGGTCTAGCAAAAGACCAAACCGGTGAGAGGCGGCAGGAACACACGAGATCTACGTTATCCCAACCCCTCGCAGACCACAAAACAGGTATTCTAGTGAGAGAGATCTGTGCGGTTATTAACTAATGTGCGATTGTGCGAAATCAAAACTAATTAAAATAATTGCCAGTTTTGTTTATTTGTGCAGAAACGACATTACTTTCCGGTCCCCTTTATATTATTTTAATTATCGTGGTTGTAGTTACCGAGTTTATTTTGATGACTTATATTAGCGAAAGGGTGATTAGACAGGCCTTCAAAATTTAAAAAATTATGGTCTTGTTCTTGCCATCGTCAGATGGGGACGTTGCCTCTTATGAAAATTCCCTTTGCTACCTCCTCCCATTTGTTCCGAATTTCCGGAAGAAAGTATCCGACCCCTAGACAACGAGCTCCCTCTCGGTAATGGAGCCACTCGGTGCCCACAGAGGCGGAACTGGCGGACAGGGGAAATTTACCCATCAAGAACTCTGTTGGCAGACCCCGAGGCTGGGGGTTGGCGGTACCCTTGTCAACCGGGCTAACGAATGGCGGGGCCTCAGATGTTAAAAACGGAGAGGGGATGGGTTCTGGGAGGCAAAAAAAGTTGATCCCGGAAAGGGATCGAGCCCCCTCCACGCTCCCGCCCATTACAAGAAAACAAGGGTTGGAGCCCCTCGGCAACAACACCGATCGTTAGAACCGAAAATCGGACATCGGTGACCAAAAAGGACAGATTACAAATATAATCCTGAGCGCGAAGCCTAATCACTCAAAAAGTAGATTCCGATCACTGATTATTTCTGGTTTAACAATTAAATTTATGTAGTTTAGATTGCAGTACAAATGACAGTGACAGTGCGGTGAGGATGCCCAAAAACCAAAAGTTCCAAAAGTGACTAACGCAACTGAGGAAGGCTTTTGTGGGGAGGAAGGTTAGGTTAACCCGTTTGTGGTCTGCGAGGGGTTGGAATACCGTAGATTTCGTGTGTTTCTGTCTCCTCTCGCCGGTTTGGTCTTTCGCCAGACCGGTTTCGGCTGCTCGCCATCTTCAGTCACTTTGGCACGTTGGATGTTTTTGGGCACCTGACAGTACAAATGACGGTGACAGTGTAGTGAGGATGACAAAAAAACATCCGATGTGACTAACACCGCTAATGAAGATGGCGAGCGGCCGAAACCTGTCTGGCAAAAGACCAAACCAGCGACAGGAGACGGAAACACACGAAATCTACGGTATTAAATTTAAGCAGTTCCGCTTAATGCTTAATTATTTAAATAAATAATCATTACGTCAATTTCGTTCAGATCTGAGTATGCTACTCCCACCATTTTAGTGTACATTATACTACTTTTTATTATTAGATAATACTATCAATTTAAATGAGTTATTTAATAGATCGAATCCACCCAATTTCGGCAACAAGTTAGCCCTCTGGGGGCAGGCCGGTGGCGAAAGGCAAACTCAAGGAAAGAATCGGAACAAAGAAAAGGCGGATTAATAAAGCCTAATTTCCGGGGGGAAACTTTTTTCATTACTGAAGGGTCAGCGCGACGGGGGCTCGAAAATTCCGGTGTCAAGCCCGGGCGTGTGTTATTAAAATAATTCCTCCGAAGGTCCTCCCTTCCAACAACCCTCCAACTGTCCCCCGAAGGACGAGAGCGAAAAATAAAGATTTTTCCCACCCCCAAAACCCTGGATTTGGGGACAACTTATCCAATTTTAAAGTTCGCGGCGGCTTAGCCGACCGCACGAAACACGAGTCAATCGGAAAAAAATAACAGCGGGTCCGATATCGAGTAAACAGACGAATTTCAGCCGCTTTAAGCGCACACTGCAGTAGCTGAAGTGCAGTCATCCAAAACTCAACAGAGTTCCCGAACGCCTAACACGACTACAAAACAGTTTAGCAACGGTTTAAAATACCCGTTTTGTGGTCTGCGAGGGGTTCAAGTAGCGGCGCGAATAACTTTTGGCACTTTGGACGTCACAGTACTATGTGACAGTGACAGTGCAGTGAGGATGCCCAAAAAACATCCGAAGTGACGAACACCGCTACTGAAGATGTCGAGCAGCCCGAAACCGGTCTAGCGAAAGACTACGTTCAGCAATACTAATTCTGTTGCGACTTCACAGTTTTTATCCCAGATTAAACAGGTCTCGATTTCTTGCCGTCAGTAACTTTCGACCGGTAATTTTAAATATTTATTGTTATCTCAACTCGAAAAAAGCGTATTTCGCTAATCGCCGAAGGCCCGACCGTTTCTCGGGCGGCCTCTAATTGAAAAATTCGCGACAGGAAACTAATTTCACGGACTCCCGAAAATTCAGATTTACCAGCTAATCAGTCGTCGGAGCATGCGACTCTGGGCCTATGCAGATACAACTTTGAACGGCGCGGCTAATATAACTTAAGAGGTGTTTGACAAATGTCGAATAAATATTTTAATAAACTATATTTACGCTGCGTTATTTTTATTTCATCCCATGGTGGGGGTGGGGGATTATTTGAGTTTACGATTCCAAGCGCTACATTCCCCTTTAGTCATTTTCACCCTTGATGGATATAAAAATTACAACATTCAAAGTGACTAATACCGCTACTGAAGATGGCGAGCGGCCGAAACCGGTCTAGCAGAAGACCAAACCAGCGAGAGGAGAGAGAAACACAACAAATCTACGGTATTCCAACCACTCGCAGACCACAAAACAGTTATGTTACCTAACCTTCCTCCCCACAAAAGCCATTCTCAGTTGCGTTAGTCACTTTTGGAACTTTGGATGTTTTTTTGGGCATCCTCACTGCAATGTCACTGTCACTTGTACTGTATTCTAAACTGCTTAAATTTAATTTTTAAACCAGAAATAATCAGTGATCGGAATCTACTTTGGTAAAATAATTGCGACAAGTACTCACAAGACATAGGTGACTCATTCAAAAAATTAATTTTTAAACGAAAATGCGGTCGTATTAAATCGAGAAATTAGAAAAAGTACGTTCTATTATGTCCTTTTGGGCAAATTGATTTGAAAATTGAGTCATTGCCTTTCGGCGGAGTGGGACTTTCAGAAAAGTTGAAAGCGGCGTACGGCCTCGTGCCGAGTCAACTTCACGTTTAACGGCGGCATCAAAGGAACTTTCGAGTCCGTGAAAATGTTCGCAATTACATTTCTCGATTCGGTCCCTATTTCTCTCTTTTTCGGAGGGATGTTAATCTCGCGGGGAGATTGGGGGGAGGTGTAGGGGCGCTCCTTCGCCGACGAGTACGGAATGAAATCCGGTCTGTTCACGTTTAAAATTGAGAAGATTAAAGGCCCTTTCGTTTATTATCTCGATTTTCCGCTCGGCGCCAATTCAAACCGCCTCCCCCTAAGCCCAATTCACGCCGTGCTTAATCTCAGTTCGCACCTCGTTGCAACGGCGTTAAAGGTATTTAACTTAGGTTGAGGCGTAGTAAAAGCGCGTGTAAAATTCTTCTGTTAGATTCTATTGAAAAAAAGAAACCGATTTAATTTAGGACCAAATAGGCGAGTGGTAACAATCCGCAGAAATTCGGGGACTGTTTTGAATACTTCAAAATCCCAGCATAATTTTTTCCCTAAGAACCTTATCGATCGATTATACTTAAAGGTTAAAACAATCTTATTTGCTTAAATATACATAAAGTATACCCACGAGAGAAGCCAGGTGAAATTTTTATGGGGAGGGACGTAATAATATTACCCCCTTGGGGGGAGGGGGGTTTAATAACACGAAAGTCTTAAAGAGCCCTTTAAGCAACCCAAGACCCTCTCTACTCTACCTACTGAAATGTTAGTATCTTTGTGAAAAGAAAGTAGAGAGTTAATATAAATTCCCTTAATTCCCATATAGGTTGGGCCTTTCGCGTTGGATGAGCCGAGAGAGATTTTCGATTTTCTCGTGTTTTACCGCGCGTAAATTAATTCTGCCAAGGTTGGAAGGACTTCCAGAGGGGAAAGTCGAAAATTATTAACTTCGTCCCCCTTTTCAGTACACCCAATGATGAGCTTACAAACAAAAACATCACCGATCATAACAGCGGCCTTTATATTAGCCGGTAATCAATATTTCGTTATTTCGTGTTTTCTTTGAACAAGAGACAATAGAGACCGAATTTATCCGTCGGATCCGTTAAAACGAGGATTGAAATTTGTTTGCACGCGAACAACAGTTTACCGAACAATGGAACGTAGCTGAGGCCGTAATTGGGGGGGGGGCGGCTTTCGCAAAAACCCGGTTTAAATTTCGCACCCGGTTTCAACCGTCACCTGTTGCCCGCCTATCTAATTGGCGCTGATAAGCTAATTGGGCGCTCCCATCCCCCATCCATTTCGCCGGTTTTACATTTCTCGAAATTGGGCGATAGCCGCTTTGGAGGGCTGAAAGGGCGAGCGCCCATGGCAGATTTTAGATTATTCAATCCGTTGGGGGAGAGTTCAATGAGTAGCTAGCAGGCTAATGCGACCCCTACGTGAACCTGCTTTCAATCTGCCGATGGATGGCATTCGCTCAATCCTATCACATACATTGGGTAGTTAATCATTTTCGGATTTTTTTTCGGCCCTAAGAAACGATTACTATTATCTCGTAATAACCAGAAAAAGTAAACGCGGTTTCAGTGTAAATACTATTGTACTATTTTATAAATCAATTGAAATCTAGAAATTTAAACACTCACTTGAATATATTAATAAAACGTTCGTCACAACACATTAGCGGCGTTATCGGTTTTCTGGATTACCTATGATGGTAGCACCAGTAGGAGTGGCCTAATAACGTTAGTACCGAATTGACAAGATAAGGGAACTGGTACATTAATTCCGGTCAAAACTGTACACCTAAAAAAAATATATTGACTTCCAATTCATCTGTAACTTTGATTCTGAAATTTTGAGCTAAAAATACAGTCCGCCAACAGATTTCCTGTCAGCATCGAGCCCGATGATATTTGACTACGGTATTTTATATTTCCGACAGGTCTCGAAACGTATAACTGTAGTAGGCCAATTAGCGCGCTGACAATTAGTCGTTTAATTACGAGTTAATGGAGCTCATGAAAATTCGAAGGGTGGCAGGACGACAAAAGGTCCCACCCGGAAAGGACCCGCCCCCACCGCGGGACGCAAATTGCATCACCATAAAAAAAAAAAAAACGGAATAGACCCCCACCAAACCGGATTTATAAAACCCCGAACGCCGAAAAAAGGGGCGGCGGGGGCCGGGGGTAAAACCCACTTAAAGCGATAACGAAGGGTTTGCCCTCCCGAGATAAACTTTTCCTCCGAATAATAAGTTCGGACGGGGAATAAAAGTTGGTTTGGAGGAAAGTCCGCGATAGAGAAAAAAAAACGAACCATCCTCTGCCCAACAATGGTTCAATAACCAAGAAAAAATTACACAAGTTTTTATTTAATCGACGGGCCTTGAGGAAAAACGCCAAGCTACCAGCGTTTATCCAATTTCCTGTATAAGGAATACAACTCTTGGGGGCGGACGACTTTCGACCCTTAAAAGTTAAGAGATTAGTACAGGAGGGTAGGAGTAAACTAATTTTTTCATAATATCCTTTTTACCAATTGAAATCTATCGGCAATTTTTAAAAAATTGAGGGCTTGAGAGAATTATCACCTGATAGTTGATCCTACGTACCATTAAACTGAAACAAGTGGAACGCGTTTTACCTTTATATCTGTTAAAGGGAGCAGCTTTCTAAAAGTAGCCCCTTGCGCGGGGGTTTCTTTTTGAAAGCTGTCAGTTTTATAAAAGTCGTCCGGAAATGAAAAGAAACCGCCGTTAAAATTATATTCCTTCTCAATTCCCATAATCCAAAAACACTTTTCCGGTTACCTCCTAAGCGTACTAGGAGGTGTTTACACCGGGTGGAGAGGGGAGCGACCGTTGAAAAAGTAATTAAACAAGCGTTCTAAGTCTCGGGCTTTCAAGAAAATTGCGAACCAACTCTGTCAATGATGAGAGTTTCAAGAAAAGCTCCTACGGCTCCTACTTTCAACCCTCCATTTTTTTCCTTATGGGGTATTAAACGGCGGGAGGTTTCGTATTGTTCCGTTTACAGTTACAAACTGTCAGACAACCTTCATTAGACAGATTGAATTTTTTTTTCACAGCAACACACATATAAGAACACCCTACCATTCTGGTTCGATTATCCTTCCCTAGGTACAACGTCGTAACTGTTAATTATTTTTTAAGTGCCCAAAGTTTTAATTGCCGTCAGCAGAAGGTCCAACTTGAGTATTAGCTTAACTAGCTGAAATTAATTTCAAACCATTAAATGAGGGAGGCTCATAAGCTCTAGTAAACAGAATTTAAGCCTTGTCCGGAGGTCGACGAAGGTTCGCAACATATCCTCCTAGTAATAAATAGTTATGTTTGTTTCATTGTTTCAGATTTAATAGAGCGATTCGAGGAAATGGCGATTTCAAATTATACCTCTCAGGAACATGCAATCACAAAATGATTCTTACACGAAATTAATAGCTTCGTACTGCTCAAATTAAGTATATAAGGGGAAAACCTAGAAAAAATGTACTAACTCGTTATACGATCATTATGGCTTGCCCTCTGCCTACACAGAACGCTGTTAATTATAATGAAAAACTGAAGCAAAACGATGCAGTGACGAATTTTCGACCCCTGTCTATATTTTAAACCATGAAAAAATTAAATTTAACCAGAGTATTTCTTTTTAACCTTTTATTTTTTGTACAATCAACTATATATAGTTATTGTTACAAATGTTGAGTGTTTTTTTCCACGTGAAGGTCTGGATAAAAGAGACCACCCAATGATGGCACTTTTGTCACATGAACAGCTTACGGCATCGGACTAAGGAAATCTCTAGGACAGCGGCGTTTAAGCCGACGATAATGGCTGGATAAGAGAGGAAAGGGACTGAACTTCTTCGACTGTCGGTTGGTTGAGGCCATCGTGGATTGTGTGGTCAGAAACATACCGGGGAGCATTAAGGACGGTACGAAGGACTTTTTACTGGAGCCTCTGGATGCGAGCAATGTTGGCGGAACCCCATAGCTCTATACCGTAAGTGTCGGTTTCAATATGGATTGTATATTGTCAGTGTGTTGTCTATTGTAAGTTTTGATGTCCTTTTCGAAAGAGGTCTCAGGAGTCCAAATTTACGGTTTAGATCTGAGTCTTTTGCGTTTTCTTTTAGGAAAAAACCCTTTGCGGGAATCGTCCATCGTATGGCGTAGGGAGCGTCCCGACACCAGCTTCTTCCGGCTCTGTGATATTTGTATTTAGTTGTATATAGATCTACGATTAAATAAATAATACTGCAGGATTGCGCGAGCCAAAAGTACAGGAAGTACTCAGTTTTGATATACGCCCCGGTGAAACATCCTGAATTTTCCAGCATTTTGAATTCCACTCGCCCCAGCGGTAAACCCCGAGGGCCAATAACGGAGGGCGGAGAGCCGCTGCTGGGGTGTAATCGGCAGTTAAAAGCCGTACACCCAATTACTGCCGCTTGTGTCCCGGCCTGCATGCATACGGGGGGGTTGGTAGGACGACCATAAACAAGAGTTACAAGGGGCGTCCCACAGCTGACGTGGTGGCCCTCTCAAAGTCCTCTACGGGCTTAACGGGCATTGCCGTTCATCAGAAACGCGGTCGGCCGTTTTGACCGCTCCAACCGAGCGTTACACGGCGGCACATTGTGAAACGCTAGACCGAGTTTCAGAATTTAAATACTGGTTTAATTCGTAATACCTAAAACTACTATACTGCTATACTACTAATACCCCGTGCTCGGTTCGAAAGAATCGGAAAGAAACGAAAATCGGGACTACTACCGTAGATTTCGTGCGTTTCTGTCTCCTCTCGCTGGTTTGGTCTTCTGCTAGACAGTAGCGGCGTTAGTTACTGAAGGTGGCGAGCGGCCGAAACCCGTCTAGCGAAAGACCAAACCAGCGAGAGGAGACAGAAACACACGAAATCTACGCTAGCCACGCGGGCCGACTACTCCAGTTCCCGAAGACGCACTGTAAGGTTTCGCGTCCAAACTCAGCAAAGCTCCGCAAGTTTACCGGTGAAGGAAATTAGCGGGTTTCCTTTTGCTCCGAATTTGCGCGGTGCTTTGACACGTCCGCTTCAAGAGAGAGATACATTGCAAAAACAAAATTTCCCCGATCAATAACCCAATGTCGGCATTCAAAGGAGGAGAAACGAAAAGAACAGTTATCGTAAAAAATAAACATATTATTCCGTATTACAACAAATGATAGCAATATTATGACTGAACCTGTATATAAGAAAAGTTTATTCAAGTAAAATAAACCATAATAGCTCGTAAATTTGTTCTGTTTCTATCTCCTCTCGCTGGTTCGGTCTTTTGCTAGAGCGGTTTCGGCTACTCGCCAACTTCAGTAGCGGTGTTAGTCACTTTGGATGTTTTTTGGGCATGTGACAGTGATAGTGCAGCGAGGATGCCCGAAAAACAGCAGCCGAAACCGATCTAGCAAAAGACCAAACCGGCGAGAGGAGACAGAAACACAACAAATCTACGCTATTCCAACCCCTCGCAGACCACAAAACAGGTATGTTGAACTATTAACATTAACCTCCAATCAAAAGCCCCTCAGAACATCCTTAACGTTCCCTGGTAAATATAACAACACTAATTTCCGTTTCATTCCTCGATTTAATTTACCATTTCCTCTGTTACCCATCCATTATCCGTAGGTAAATAAATCTTATATTATTTTGATGAAGAATGAAATTCTGTCAACACTGTCAGTGCACAGATACTATGGTGGTGCACAGTGGTGAGCATCCAAAACCTGTCTAGCTTAAAACCAAATAATCCAGTGTAATTTTGTTTAATATAGTGCAAGCATTAAAAATAGTGTTGACTTTATTCATGCTACAGTATTTTACATATAGTCTTTACTAGGAAAATGTATTATAGGCCGTCGGCGAGGGGCCCACGAGACCCGCGTTATCGGTTATCCTAATCCGCTACTTGTGAAGGCGGAAAACCGAAGCAAATCCCCGACCAAGCATCAGAGGTGACGCAGTTTTATTCGCGATCGTTGTTCTCGCTTATAAAAAAGAATGTGAAATATATAATTTAAATAATGACCCAAGGCGTAATATCATTTGTAAAACAGTGGAACTTCCTAGTTATAAAACCCTGTGAGAATCGATCAACAATCAATCAATCGAGAACCGATCAATGTTCGGAAAAAAATTATGAAGACGATGCTGAGATTGGCCATAGAGTAAAATAATATATGGGATCTGAGCAACCGTACACTCCGGTAGGGAAACACAGAACGTATAAATCCGCTGGGGACGTACCTTGAAAGGGATATCTAAACGCGCCGAATTGTGTGTGTACTTTTTTCCGCCAGAATATACGACGATGTTTGCCATTCTGTCCCAATATGCCCCACGATTGAAGGGAAATGGAATTGGATCGAACCCAGAACACTTTACTCCGAGGAAACTCCGGCTCGCATATATCATTAATGGTCCCACTCGTTTCATGAATAATTTCACCCCAAATCCATTTAACCTGTTCAATTCAACGGACAGAGGTACCTGGATAAATGTAAAGAAAGATAATATTTTATAGCCTGAATACTCTAAAAATATAATTGTTTAAAAGTGATTTTGAAATACTGAACCAGAGTCATTTAGTATTGTTGAACATTAATTAAGTACATTTCCGCACCACCCTCAGGGGGCGCTAGTTTATCGGTGCAAGTGCACCGAACGAACTTTAGTTAAGTACATTTCCGCACCACCCTCAGGGGGCGCTAGTTTACCGGTGCAAGTGCACCGAACGAACTTTAGTTAAGTACATTTCCGCACCACCCTCAGGGGCGCGGTGCAAGTGCACCGAACGAACTTTAGTTAAGTACATTTCCGCACCACCCTCAGGGGCGCAGTTTATCGGTGCAAGTGCACCGAACGAACTTTAGTTAAGTACATTTCCGCACCACCCTCAGGGGCGCTAGTTTAATGGTGCAAGTGCACCGAACGAACTTTAGTTAAGTACATTTCCGCACCACCCTCAGGGGGCGCTAGTTTACCGGTGCAAGTGCACCGAACGAACTTTAGTTAAGTACATTTCCGCACCACCCTCAGGGGCGCTAGTTTACCGGTGCAAGTGCACCGAACGAACTTTAGTTAAGTACATTTCCGCACCACCCTCAGGGGGCGCTAGTTTACCGGTGCAAGTGCACCGAACGAACTTTAGTTAAGTACATTTCCGCACCACCCTCAGGGGGCGCTAGTTTACCGGTGCAAGTGCACCGAACGAACTTTAGTTAAGTACATTTCCGCACCACCCTCAGGGGGCGCTAGTTTATCGGTGCAAGTGCACCGAACGAACTTTAGTTAAGTACATTTCCGCACCACCCTCAAGGAGCGCTAGTTTATCGGTGTAAGTGCACACAACGAACTTTAGTTGAGTACATTTCCGCACCACCCTCAGGGGGCGCTAGTTTGTGCACTTCCACCAATTAACTAGATTACTAAAAATAAACCTTTTTCAATAAATGTCGGAGTGCCGTAGTGACTAACACCGCTACTGAAGATGGCAAGCAGCCGAAACCGGTCTAGCAATAGACCAAACCAGCGAGAGGAGACAGAAACACACGAAATCTACGGTACAAAGGACCACAAAACAGGTATTATATATCACTGTATTGTTTCCTATTTTTAGTAAACCTGAGATTAAGTCTGTGAGATTTGTTTGCCCTATAAATTATTTTTGTGGAGTGAAATAGATTATTGAAAGTGTACAATCGTTAAGATTGCAACTTCTGTTTGGACGGAAAATCGTGTTGTAGTTATTTTTTTTAGTAGACATTTTAGTAATCGCTTTAATCTTGAAACGTTCTGCGATAAGCTGAATCGAAATGTAATCAAGCGTCGGATCCTATTTGGTTGATCTACCGATTTTAATCATTACTCTGCAGGCTTTAGAGGATTAGAGGCTGACGTATTTATAGATAAGCCGCGCAATATAGACTGGCATTACCCGAGCTGCTATCATTGCAGAATCGTCAACTGCGAGGTCATTTGAAGAGGAATGAGAGACCCTGAAGTAAACTGGATAAATTCTTGAAAAATAACTTCCGAGAGAAGTATGATTAAAGCAGTACGAAATTGAGTGTACATTATTTTATAAATTTAAAATTTTGCAACAATACTCACAGGAATCTGATATTTCGCCGCAACATCCGGGAAATACCAATCGACAGTACTACGAACTTCCTGCGTTTTAGTTATCCATACACGTCGGCCAAATAGATTGTGTCGCCCTATATTGAATAGAGAGATAGGATATATTGGAAGGATATTTTCATAAGGAAAAGATTAGCATGGTTTCTTCCCCCTTTCCTGAAATTAAATTGCGGATCCAGGTACGCAATCATATCTTACGTTCTCTATTCGGGGATAGGAAGGAAAACCTAATTTTGATAAAACAGGGACTCAAAGCATTCCAGAAACAGGTCTAAGCCAATTTGCGTACAAGAATATAAAATATACTCCGTGGTATGAAATTTATGAAATAAAAAAGTCCGGTCGGATGATCAGTATTTAATGAAGTCCCAATCCCCATTTTAGGGGTGAGTGTAGGGTGGGGGCGGACTTAATTGGAAATAACAGGGCTTCGTCTTCGGCCCTGTTTCTGGGCGAAGCCGCCGTCCAGCGGAAGGCCACGAACCAATCTCCTCATCCCGTTCCAGAACGGTTAATCTGCCCCATTCCTGAAGAATGAAACTCGGAGAAAGCGCAAATTGAATCTAACTCAAGCCGTCCTAATATCCGAAAGCGGCGTGAATTTGAACTAATCGTCTGAATCCTATAACTAACTGACGGGAAGCCACCGAATTGGCGACGATTTTTCAAGAAAATTTATGTCTTGATATAACGTAGATATCCGAAAATTTATGGCGCAATTAACTATCGATTCAGGGGCGTCATTCTCGCTGGGGACGCAAGTTACGGGACACTTTTCCGAGAAGGAATCGAAAATGACAATTTATGAAAGCATTCAGTCAGCAGAAACTCAAAGCCCGTATACACGCTAAGAATGAACGAAAGCCACAATTCAGAGGAATCTAGAAAAGGTTCAAGTTATTGGGACGTATTTTCTCCACGCAGAGGCATTCCTGTTGAAAGCGTTGACTGGACACGCGTTCAGCCGACGAGATTATAAAGCTCACTGGATTATTTCAGGAAGTTCATACTAACCAGGCATAATCGGGGTTTTAAATTCGGATACATAGAAGCTTTTTGGTTCATCGAAATGCGACAGAAGATTGCCAGTTTTCGAAACCCAGCCGCCTTCGTAAACTCTATCCATTCCGAGCGTTATATTAAAAAATATAATATAATTCTTGATTATAGTGCTGTAACGATGTTTATTGGTGATTCTTGTTCATCAATGTATATGAGTAGGAAATGTTTTATTCGGCTTAGTGAAGTGTACCCTGCGCCATTTCTTCTTCTTCTTCTTCTGCCGACACAATGAATTATTCTGCTGGGCAGATAAAGTCCGGACCCAATTCCCCTATTCCAAGATTATACCGTGAAAGCTCTTCAGATTAGCGCGGTAATCTTCAGAAAGTGGAGAGGAACGTCGGCTAGAATCAATCGTCAGCAAGGGCGTCACGAGTCAAATTATCCCCCGCCTCTGTTGAATAAAGAAAAATATTCGGAAGGGAATAAGAAGATTTCCTCCTCATCCGGGATAAGAAAAACTGTCCAATGATCAATCCCGTCAAATCGAGTAATAACGCTGTCCGATTATTTAATATATCCACCTCAAATTATTTACAATGAATTACTCAAGAATAACGCCTTTTAATATCGAATAATATAGGTAATAATGACGTGGCATAAGCATGATATGAAAACATAAGTATGATTTTTAAAAATAAGAAACTGTACTTTAGTGTAATAAAATAAATTTGTAATGGAAACTAAAACACCGCCACAATATTTGCTATTATGCTGTTTGCATAATATATGCGTGTAAGTAATAGTACTCGATATTACCGCCTTCGTGCTACTCTATGGGCGGTGGGAAAACGAAAATGATTGATTAAAAATTTTTATTCATTAATTTAAATCGACTATTTCTTCTCATGACATCATATTTTGGCACATAAACTCAATTTTCAAAATACAATGAAACTCTTTACCCAACCGACGGAGAAGATTACGAAACAATATGTCAAAATATGAGCAGAAGTTTGCTTGAGAAAACGAGACGCCAGCTTGGGTAACATATTTCCGATGTCGGACCGTTGGGTAATATAGCTCGGGCTATTCGAATTCTTTGCCCCGCTGAAACAAGTGATAAATAAGTGCAGCAGATAATGGCGATCTATTTCAAAATAGGACAATTACGGCTGATAACTTGATTGAGCCATCGGAGTCCAATTCCCGACTCGGAAAAGTAAAAAAAAAAGACTGAAAAATAGCATTACGACAGAACCAGTTTCCGGGTCATTTGAATTTGAAATGAATCGTCTTTAAATACTTTCCTACTGCTCTATCACTGCTAAATTTCGAGCCTTTCATCAGTCTCGGAGAAGCGACCACTGAATTGGATCCAATTGCTAGTTTCGAGTTCTCGCGAGGCCGTAGCTGTTTAATCAATTTCAATCGAACGTACAGGCCCTTCAGAAACCCCCGTTCGATTTTATTACCAGCCAGAGAATCTAACATAAAAATACTGACCATGGAAGGGATACGGTAAAAAACGGATTATTACTAAACTCCCTGTAGCTACGGTACCTTCTAATTTTTATTAATGGCCAATATTCCGAGTAAAAGTGTTCACTCTGCGTATTTGTCCTACTAAATTTAAAGGTATATTCCATCCCTGTTAGAGTGCTGTCCACGTCCGTTTAATAGCAGAAACCCATTCAGAGCATTTTTCTCTGACTAACCGCCAGTGAGGTACTTGGGCTATTACAATATTTCAGGAACATGTTCGGGACGGCAACGAGGGCGGCTTATCGGATTTTTCAATAGTTCCGCCCGCTACAGACGCGCTGTGACCGTACTTCAAATCGGAGAGTACAAATATTGGAGGAAAAAATTCCGATTAAGTGGAGACAGAAAGAGTTTGAGGTGAGTGTCAGACATAAATACCGTAAGGGAAACAAACGTAGCTGAGCTGTTGAATATATTAACAGAGAGCTCGGGATTCGCGCTGAGACAGTGAAAGTTGTTTCGAAATTGGGTCATTGGGATAGTTATTTACGGCTCTCCGCAGATTAGCCCGACGAGAGATTTTATAATTGATGCCTTCTTATAATTAGCCCGCTTTTGACCGCATTTATAGCAATAACGGTGTACATTCGACTATCCTTTGCAGAGTACGACGTGCGTACAAATGTAACCGTAAACAGTAACAAGGAATGCGAACCTCAATATAAATGTCAGAATCAGTATCTATATTAACGCACTCACGTGCGTTTTGTGAACACTCTCGTAACATTTTCACGCCGAAACAGCAATAATCATTTCGGAAACAATTGCGGTCCGCTAATTTATCAGGCGCATAAGGGGTTGGAATTGATTGCAATAAATGGGCTAATCGGGCGGTTTTTGTCACTGGAGTAGGTCAACGTTCAATTTTCTGTCGTTTCCTCATCAACGGTTAGGTATTATGAGAAAGCACGGCGCTGGGGTTATATATTTATTCGATCGTCAATTCGGACCTTCATGAAACACCCTTCGGAAGGACGATAATCGCTAGAAACATTACTGCTGCTCAGTTACTACTATTCAGTACTCTATCCGGACTCTGTTTTTACTTAGAAAATTGCAGTTTAAAAGAAGCAGATTTTATACAGTCCATGTTATCTTACGTAAAACAAATTACTCACCAATTTGTAATTGGGCGCCGATAAGACAGGTGTGTTACGCGGTCTTAATTCAAGAAGCCGGAATCTTTCTGTAACAGAAGAAAAAATAAGAATTAAAACCTTACGGGTCACTGTTTACGCCGGCCGGCGTCCCCGATTCCGAGATGCCGAACGCGCCTTAATATAATTAGTCGCGCAATAATAATTAGGGCCGGGTCAAACCGAGTTAATTGGCTATTAAACGCGAGTTAATTGGTAATTAAATCGCTTTATAAACGGCACAATGTCAACAAAGGCCGGTAATATTATTGCGTCCGACGTGCGACAACGAGACGGTAATAACACAGGAGATAAGATTTGGCTGTTGAGGAGAAGTTTATCAATCAATGTTAAAAATCTTCGATCTAATATTGGCGGGGTGAAAATAAAGTTCAATCTATACAGGCCAATGCACTATTTTCTACGCACTCGAAAATACAACTCGAAAAAGTCCAAAACTTCATATAAATTAGACTTTAGGAGAGGGTCATTTAGGTTTAAATTCATCGCACTTTCGCACCGTGCTAATGCTAAAAAGATGTATAATATTTGTTTCACTATGAGGGAATATCACGATGAAAAACATTTAGATCAAATATTTCATGTACGTTATATATGTGTACCATCGTAGAGGCGTTATACCAAAGTACGCCGAAATCGAGGGGGGGGGGGGGGGGGGGGGGGGGGGGGGGTATGCTAGAATCGCCAAATTCATTCAAATACAACTAAGAAATGGTAAGAGGCAGAAAACGGATAACCAGGCAAGGGATAATCCAACAGTTTCCAAAATGATCAAAATAATGTTCTATATCATAATATTTATCGTCGGTTGGCTAAAATCATTATATTCCAAATTCTAGCGAGGCCCAAAAATACAATACATTATTTATTTTAACATACCTGTTTTGTGGTCTGTGAGGGGTTAGAATACAGTAGATTTGTTGTGTTTCTGTCTCCTCTCGCTGGTTTGGTCTTTGTTTTTACGGGCATCCTCACTGCACTGTCACTGTCACTTGCACTGACGAAAAACATCCAAAGTGCCAATAGTGACTAACACCGCTACTGAAGATGGCGACCGGCCGAAACCGGTCTAGCAAAAGACCAAACCAGCGAGAGGAGACGGAAACACGACAAATTTACAATACATCAATTATATTTTATGGCATCCACGCTCTTCATTCGACGTTACCTGAAGTGCCACTTCAACTTTTCTCCGATCCGAAAACCAGGAAAATGTTGTCCGATAATTGTGTTTCCGAATATGATATATTCCAGAGTAAAAAAATAAATAAATAAACCGAAACCGAAGGCGGTTTTATTGGGTCCGTCGACGTTTACCGTCCACTCGATGTTTTTCCGATTAAACTCGGGGGGACAATCGGTCGGGATGGTGGAAAAAATCCTGGAAATTTAATCTAAAAATGCGGTTCGGGGGTTTCATGAATATTTTGTTATCTCGAGTGGTGGATCGGGAATTATTGGCCGTATACCTTTTCATGGTCCGTAGGTCCCGCTGCCCCGCGTCGGGGTTGAATTATGCCCCCGGCTCGGGGTGCTGAGCGATGGGGCTCTCGGGTTTTAAAAACCGTACGATGAAAGCTGCCGCTCGACCGGAAAAGTGACTCGGTGAAAAATTGCCCAGCGCGAAATGGACACCTCCCTCCGGGATAATATTCATCGCCTGCATTAATCCCTCCTGTCTGAATTCCATGGGATAATAACGGCGCCGCGTCGCATATTCAGTACGGGAAAACCCCATTTACAGTTCAACAGAGAATTAAATATAACTTCAACAGTCGTTTCACGTGAAATCCCCATACCCGACTGAAAAGAATCGACTTAAACCGAAAATTTTGAGTTTTAAGAACATTACTAAAACGGACATCAAAATTGACTTCAAGTAACAAACTGACAATATACAAAGCGATACTTAAACCGACACGGACATACGGTATAGAGCTGTGTGGTTCCACCGAGACATACAACATCGCTCGCGTCCGGAGATTCCAGTCAAAAGTCCTTCGTACCATCCTTAATGCTCCCCGGTATGTTTCTAACCACACAATCCACCATTACCTCAATATACCGACAGTCGCAAAATCCCATTCATCATCCATTATGCCCCCGTAAATTCACCATCCGTAGACCGTTATTTTACCACGGAATACATGTGACAAAAAAATATATATACAGCATCTTTACTTATAACATTCAATGTTGATTGTACAAAATAAAAAAATGGTTAAAAAATCACAACAGTCGACGCGTTCTAATCCGGTAATTTACCGGCGCAATACTGCCGAAGGTAGAAGATTTTAGGATGATAATTAATTTCAAATTTTAAATACGAAGCGAAGTGACGGCGATATTTTGTGGACGATATATGTGTCGGGACAACTGCCCGAGTCCCTCAACCGGACGTTTGCCCGGAATTAGCGCCGAATTTCGGGGATTAAGTTTTAATTGGGGGCTCTCCGGATTCATTCAATTCGAGAAAATTCAGGATTTCTGGCGGGGGCAGATAACGCCGAGTGGGGGACGGAGGACAATGAAATTGTAAGCGAAACTTTCGTTTCGGAGGGCTCAAGGTAACTGAGGCCGTACGCGATTCCGACTGATGCCGGTGTAAAACATCAAATATTAAAAGGCCAACCAATCGCCCGACTAGACAGAAAACGGGAAAACGGAGAAAGGAAATTACAAATTTAAAGGGATTTTTTTGTATCGGTATCGAAATAAATATTTAACAACAGTTGAAAAAAACTTTCGATGTCCAGACTTGGATGTCGTACAGTACTTTGAGTAGACCCCACCGGTGAAATGAAAAATGAAAAAAATTTCCCTTAGGTGTGTACGAAATCGAAGACTGCGTAGAAAGTTTTATGACGTTTTTACAAACAATTTTTTGAGTTCTTGAAAAATTTATTAAATATACCTAAAGTTTATAGACCGTCAGTGACCATAGGAGTATAAATGTTTGCATTAGTGCTAAGAAAATAACGTGTAACTAATTCCCATTCGCGGTGGGCGAAAACTCCCTATTTCTATTTCTAACGGGAAATTCCTATTTCTGTAATACTAATGAGGAACATCCTGTTTTTATATTACATCATAGAGGAATATGTTGACGACTTTTATTTCCGCGCAGAAAAAACCGCAGTTGTGCGATATTCTGACTGCAGCGGCTCTTTTCCCCGTACTCAATCGGTAAATACAGCCAACGCTTCAAAGGAAACATGAAGAAAAGCTTTAGCAAAAGGTAGTCACTGTTGCATTTTGATTACTAGTTCTGGGAGAGACAAGGGAATTGCTTAAGGAAAAATAGTATTAAAAGTAATTTTAATTGATTAAAAAATTTTGCGAAAGAAACATACACCGTTCAACTATAGGTTTACATAATTTATAACAGAATATGAGCGCTAGGTCTTTGTACGACCCTCTGTTACTGTATTTCATTTGTATATATTTAATAATCCCTGAATCATTTTCGTCCCACACAATAAGTATACAAAAGATTTAATATGAACCAATAATGAATAACGCACATAATTAATTGGGTGACGGGGCTGCTGTTTAAATGTGAAATAGCAGAGAGAATAAATTGTATATTAATTCCCTTGTTATAAAGATGTCAATGTCAATATTGAAACCAGGTACGGATTTTCAGTCGTAAATGTTATTTTCCTGAATTATTTCAAATAATCAATTGTCTTTGACAGTTTAATTTGACACTGGCCGATAATGAATGTATAAAGCCGGATAACTTTAGATTAAGCATAATTTACAATAGATCATAATGCATAAAAATGGTTACACGAACATCAGTTTTTCACAAATTCGGATTTCTCAGACCCAAGATCACGAAGACTTGGGATTTATGGAAAGACGTAATTTCACGACGTAAATGTGAAAAGAAATACATACAGCATTTGTACTTATACGTGCATTTGTACAAAATAAAAAAGGTTAAAAAAAACTGTAGGTTCGTGATGTTTCTGTCTCCTCTCGCTGGTTCGGTCTTTTGCTAGACCGGTTTCGGCTGCTCGCCATCTTCAGTAGCGGTGTTAGTCACTGTTAGCACTTTGGATGTTTTTTGGGCATCCTCACTGCACTGTCACTTTCACATGTACTGTTATTGTTATTGGCGGTTATGTTTGTCTTCGGATTTTGTTAATCCGTTTTCTAAGTGTGAGTCAGATTGACGGAAGGGGATGGTGTTGTGGTTGGGCGGGTGTGATCCTTTAAGAGGATTATAGGTGTAAATATCACGTCACTCTGGGAATTAATTTTCTCATTTATAATGTTGCTTTTCTTATTTTTAAAGATTTCCAATTATAATATCTAATTCTTTTCCTTCGTGAGACAGAACCATCACGAACCTACAGTATTCCAACCCCTCGCAGACCACAAAACAGGTATATCAAATTAGTTGAAAAAAAAATTTTGGATACAAAAGGATAACGGAGGGGAAGCGTGCTCGGAAGGGGCAACGCAGGGTTTAAGGGGTAGTCTGAAAGATATCCCACCCCCTGGAGTGTCCTAGAAATTGGGGTAGGGGTGGCCGGGGACAGCTCCGATCCCAATGTAAACCCTCCCGGGAAAATATCGATACCTTTTATAAACCTTGATTTACCGGCGGGCCCGGGGCGTAAATCAAGGTATATTGGGGGCCCCTCGGAGCCCGGGGCCCGCCCTTTGACTCAATAATGCCCCCCTTAAATCCCGCCCCCGATTCCGCCTTCAGAAAAGAGATGGCGGGGGGGCTTTGGGGACGATTTATTTTTATCAATACATAAAATCCTTTGAGCTGCCGGGGCGCATAAATATTAATTGGCAATAGGAGGGTAACAAATCTTGGCCATGTGACAACAATCGTTAGTTATTGGCTGCGGAAGCATTGTTGAGCTTGCGATCAAAATATTCGGCTAAATAATCGGATTTCCTATAAAAATTTGATTGACTCAGAAATCCTGAGTGAAATGGTCTAAAGTTTATTGGACTTATCCTCCAACAGTCAAAGTCGTGATATACGTTTTCGATATTTCTCCGGTAACGTTTATGGCCGATAGTCAATAATGACCAAAATAAATATTATATAAAGCATCGTACGATGTATTCTATTACGCGCCCGGGGAATTTTACGACCCTCAAGACTTATAGCGTAATTGAAAATATATGATCTACGATCGCGGGTTTTAACTTCGCCCGAAATAAATGCTTATCAAAGACCATTAATCACTAAACAGCGATAATATTTAGCTGCCAATTTAAAACTTTAATAATTTTTTTAAAATCAAAATTATATACACCTGTCCTGTTACAAGATCGTTTTAATGGAAACCCACAATCCTATATAAATAATTACTACATATA
This sequence comes from Lethocerus indicus, assembly GCA_019843655.1. Lineage (NCBI taxonomy): Eukaryota > Metazoa > Arthropoda > Insecta > Hemiptera > Belostomatidae > Lethocerus > Lethocerus indicus. The sequence goes on from JACDQD010000011.1 coordinate 8,717,678, forward strand.
CAAAAATAATTTACTGCATATGTTTATTATGTAAAACGTTTAAAAATAATTACATAAAATTACGGTATTTGATTGTCATTAGGCCCATTAGACTTTAGCTATTTAGTCTAAAGTATTATAATATCCTAACTGAGATCTGTAAACATTTTTAACAAAAAATAAAGGAAACCAAATATGTTTCGGATGCTGGCTGGCCGTGAGGCTCCCATTAGGTCACCGTTAAGCGACTTGGGTCTGACTAAATTGATTAAGGAAGTAACGAAGTCGAACGAAAACAGATAATTCTTCGTCGGTAATTGCCATTAACGCAACCCGCGTAATTGTAATTCTCGCCCATTGTAATTCTCGCCCATTGTAATACCAATGGGAACGACTTTGACGATAATTGGGCCGAAGCATATCGGTCATCATATGCAGTCTCGCAGAGATTCTCGGTTTATTTAAAGCCGCATTTAAGTTAAAAACGGATGCCCGACTCTAAGTTGGGACTAATTACACGACGGTTATTAGGATTCAAATTAAACAAGGCCTTCGGTGTAAAGAGTTAAATAAGACACTCGCTATTTTCACTATATTTTGCTATAACTATTTTCAACCGTTGCGACATACCAATCTCCTATAGAGAGTAGTTTTTCGCCTGTAGAACTATAAGTGAAGAAGCGAGTTCAGTTCCGAAGTCAAGGAGAACTAGAAAAAGCAGTCTGGGCACGTTCCCCAAAATGGATGTGTTCAGAATGCAACGATGGCCGTTTCTTCGACTTTATTTGTCGTTCGAGAAATATAAGACCATTTTGATCGCTCAGTTCCAAAAATCGGCTAACTTCATAACGATTTTCATCGGTCGCAATATTATTTATATTTTCATTAAAACGAAATATCGAAACAATCGCACACGATTTTTGTTTCACAAATGGCGTTACACATTTACCTCTTCCGGATGTCGACGCGACTGTACGATAACAAGGATTAGTGAACGATTATTCCGAGTACACTTGTCTGAGCGTAAATAAGAGCTTTTCGCAGAATAAATTGAGTCGTCTGCGGGCCGTATCTACTATCGATAACAAGGATTATAAGCTAAAGCGAATGAGTCAACTAACCCTATGTAAAAACATAATATTGTGCTTGTGGAGCATCTTGTCTGCACTATTGTTGTGGCCGCGGTCTTTGTTGTCGTCTGGTGAACGCGAGGAGTCCGGTTTTGTCTTTTGTTGTCGTAAATAGAAATGAAAGAGCGTTACCTGCAGCAGACCAAAGAATACCGAGAGAACGAATGGGGATCGATCGAAAAAATAAAACGCGTTCCCAACAAAACGGAACAAAAGCAGACTCCGTGTACGACCCGCACGACAACAAAGACCGCGACCACAGTATACAAGTGCAGACAGGATGCTCCCGGATGAAAATAATTACTGCCGTTAAAGTTCTAATGCAAACTGTAGCGTAAACATAAATTCTTCAGCAAATTCAATATCAAAATTCCAGATAATTATGACAACTTTTAATTATAGGATTTTTAATTAAACATTACGTTACTATAAATAATACAAATAAGGTCTATCAACGTTCAACCGTCTACTAGAACCATCAACATCACCTCTTTCAGACCAGATACAAGAAACATAGATATTACCGAACACTATTAGGTCCAGTGGACAGGAAGTATTTACATAACATAATGATTACAATAACATCCGGTCTCAGCGAAATGCGACTTAAATATCCGATTTAAACACCGGTGATTGGCAATTCGGGGGCATGCCCTTCCGTGCAGGTCTGTTGATTTTCAATCAAAAACAAAAATAACTCCGAAGTATTTACGAAACCGTATGTGGAGAGCAGGCGGCTGAAGGTCGTACCTCTGCCGGTCGACCTTGGTCGAGAGACCGGTCGCGCAACTCGAATCTTTCGAATAGTTCGAGCGCACGAACAGACCAGAGATGCATCTGGACGAAATTTCAACGAACCCAAATCGCTTTTCCCCGAAAATACTTTATTTTTAGAACATTCCATAACACCTTCAGACCACAGTGGGCATAATTAAGAGAGGACGGATCTCGATCAAACTATTCTGATGGATTTAACACATATCAACTAATTTAAAGAAAGAACTTATGCAATTAATCCTATAAAGTTGGCAGAAGTTGAACTCTATCCTTAAAGCAGGAAAACTTAAACTGCAGATTTAAGCAAAGGACGACTGCTTGAAAATGTCTGGAAATTAATTATTAAGGTATTGAAAAATGAGTCAAAATGCTAAAGCTGTTGATTCCTGGCTTCCACAGTAAAAAAAGGAAATATTTGTAGAACGGAAATAAAGTTCGCCTCTCGGGCCCAGCGTAATTTAGCGAGAGGACTTCACGGTCCAGATTGAATTGCCGCTAATGGGTTCATTTCTATTAAACGATTCAACTTTACAATTGAAGTAAATTCCTTCCGTAAGGGGGTCCTTGAAGGGAAGGGGATAATGGGTCGGGGAAGCGTTTAACACCGCCGGTTCAAACTGGTAGGATGTACCGAATCGAATCTTCCTTCGATCGCATATTTGAATCGATTAATAGAGACCAGTCCATTAACTCCCTGAGTAGTAATTCGGGAACTACAGAGTTCTTTCGCCACGTCAAATTCAAATTGTGGCTGTTTTTTTTTTTATTTCATTCGTTAGTCTGTGAAAATTAAGGGGTTTCTAGTTTAACACACCTGTTTTGTGGTCTGCGAGGTGTTGGAATACCGTAGATTTTATGCCTGTGCACAGTACAAGTGGCAGTGCAGTGAGGTTGCCCGAAAAACATCCAAAGTGCCAAACGTGACTAACTGAAGATGGCGAGCAGCCGAAACCTGTCTAGCAGAAGGCCGAACCAACGAGAGGAGAAAGAAACACACGAAATCTACGTTGAGGAGTTTCATTCATCAGTGAAAGTTGCGCCAACGTAATGCCTGCAGGCTGTTTCCTGAACTAAATTCTTTCCTGTCTGCGATACAGGTTTCAGCCGTTCGCCACCTTCAATACCTCTTTCGTAAGTAAAACAAGACTGGGATGACGGGGGACTGCGAAATTTTTCCCTGAGATATTTCCCCAATTCCGAGCCTTTCGCGTTGCCTCTACCGACGGCGGGAGAAAACAGTTACGGAAAAAGACCCTCGGAAAGGACGAAAACAAAATGAAATGGGCTGTTATATGTGCGCAGCAGCCGAGGTTGGTAGCTTTCTCCGGCCTTCTCAGATAGGGCCGACCTTCGTTCGTCCAAAAATAGCCCGGCAGACAGTTCCCGATACGCGGCACAATTTGAGCGTAACGTTAAGCCTAGAATCGTCCGAATTTGAAGAATCTAGACCGGTATTAGACTCGCTCCGAAGAGCTAGACCGGTTTTCGGTTCTCCGAGGTGTATGGACTGCGTTGAGTTATCTGAGCGATTCCATACGCAATTTCCGAATCGGCTCGGTTAACTTTCTGTCATAGTTTTCTCAAGAGTTTTCCTCATTCCCCCACCTAACCCTCCGCACATTACAGTTCGTAGAACAGACACAAGGTCGTTGCACTTTATAGACCGATTGGGAGTGTTCCGAAGTGGAGTATTACAGATGAGATATAACGCAGCTTTGGTACGTAGGAAAAAGCGTTTCGCTCGAGACGGGCTTTAAGTCCGATGTCTGACGCAAGAGAGGCCGACTGTTGACGAAGAGTCTGTTAATCGCGGTACGCGCAGCAATTCCGTTTGCTTATGTAAATCTCCCGCCGGATTCCTATACACCATTTGGACTCGAGCAGAGCCGGTAAAACATTATTCAATGCCTTATGCCGATCCTACATAACGTACCTCATTCTCTCAGATATTACCGCGTAAAACAAAAATTCAAGTTCAAACTGAGTAGTTTATTAGAAAGGAAATTTATTCTCAAAATTGTTTAAAATTTAAATACGACTGGGCATATCAGTTATTGGTTATTGTAGTAATTGATCAGCTGGCAAATTCCATACTAAATAAATATTGATTTTTAACTAAATACTTAAGTTTCTAGAATAAGAAAATTCTATTTGAAATGACTATATTCTACGATATAAGTATTTCAGGGACTTATTCCTTAGTAATTTTTTAAATTAGTTGAAATTTCTTTACATTAATTTAGAATTTAGTATTAAGTTAAAATACAGAATAGGGGGCCCCGACCGATAACCTAATAGGCGAGGTTATATATCGATATCTGTTTCATTCGATATCGTGACGTATCTATTTCAACTGTTGTTATAACCTTCGCCCTGGAAACTATGAATTTTTAAAAAAGTTCAATTTTGTAATTTAACTAATATCAACTGGCTTCTTCCAATAAATTGCCCGGTCTGAGAGACTTTTTTTTCCGCATTCAGGACACACATACTCTCTAGCGACCATATCTCAATCGCTCTTTCCGGACTCTACCGGAATACAGATTCAACCTTTCCATACCCACAAAAGACGTCATGCTTCTATAAGCAAATTAATAATAATAATAAAAAACAGTCGCCTACAGCGTACGTCACGACATCGAATGAAACAGATATCGATGTATAACCTCGCCTATTATGTTATCGGTGGGGGCCCCCTATTCTGTATTTTAACCAATTTTTACTTATAGAAAATTGAGTTAATTAATTTTCCCCACAATGTACAAGCATTAAATAATATTTACGTTAGACGTGGTTCCTGCCATTCTCCCGTTAACGCTTCTGAATGTAAGAATCTATGAAACGAATGGGAAGATCTAGCTTTGAACAGATCCTGCGCGTGGGTCCTGGCAATCTTGCGAAAGTGAAGATTTAGCACAGTGCAGTATATCAACTTAGACTTGAAATGAAACCGGCGCTAAATTGGAGAACCGAACGTTATAAACCGAAGCCAGGTTAGACAGGTAGACTGATAGTTACAGGGGAACCGACAGGGACAGAGAGCTTGTTAATATGCAAATAGGAACAGACAATTAAGGAAGGACCGAGGCGGAATTGGATCAGATTGGATACAACGGCGCAGAGATTGATTGCGGAAAAAAAATTACAAAAGTTGAAAAGCGCCTTTACCCTCGTTAATTCTTCGTTCTTCAGCTCATTACGCGATTACTACACCGTAAAACTGCCGAATTTCTGCTTGCGAAAACTTGTAAATTTGGGCCTTACGAACGTCCGAAGTTTCACTTGTGCGCTTGAGCTCACAATTACCCAAGATCATTTATGTTATATAACATACCTGCCGAACAAAGAATGTAGGTTTTCCTCCGGCCTCTGGAATGTGGCTATATCCCTACACGGTAACTATAAGTTACCATACGCCTACTTTACCATTGAAGCCAGAAGAGAAAGTTAAATAGCCAATAACGTTTCTTTGAAATTAATTTACTTGCATATTGCTTGCAGATTTTTATGCTTAAATCGCTTAATTCTAACTAATAAAGATATAAATATTGTGGTTATAACAACCTTATTTCCGCACTGAACATTTTTCGCATTTGAGAATAGGTCAGGTCCAGATCAGAAATGCTAGCGAAAATATCTAATGCAGATCGAAAGTACATTTGTATTTAACCACTGTTGCATAGTTACCAACTCCGAATTTTGTCCGGATTATGGATAAATCCACCTGTTTATAATGATATAAGGCATCAGTGCAGTAACAATTAAGTGAAAAGAGATCCTTAGATTGCTTAGTTACTGCCTGGATGCGAAACAAAGAAAACAGAAAATAAATTATAAGACTAACGGAATGCTACTGTCGATGTTAGAACACCATGGTTAAAGGGAACGTGGCGTAAATTGTCAACTCCAGTATATTAATTGGACAGTATTGATTCAGACCGTCCTAATCAAATAATTTCAAATTCGTTTGGGACTTACGCGAAACCCGAACCGAAATTACGTTGCCGGCAACATATGCGGCGGTCGTGAGAATGATAATTGATAATTAAAATGAAATACGAAGTGTGTGGAACGGGTGGACGGAAGAAGTGCAAACAGAGGAGAGAGAGAGGGCCCGGGGAACGTTTCCTTAATTGGAACCGGTCGGGGTCCCAGTGTTGAACGAGGTCCCATCCCCTTTTTTCAAATGAGCCCCTAATTGGCTCTGTCGGATTCTGAATAAGCTGTCGATAAATAATTCAGACCCGCATTTTCGCGTCGTACGCTCTCGCAACTTGACTGCTTCGTGGAAGCGGCGGACTAAGCCGGCCGAGTGATAAGATATCGAGTCGGATCACCCCGGGCTTTGTGTTTTAGGCCGTGTAGCATTCGCAAACCTCGCTAGGACAAAAAAAAAATTCGACAACCATTAAAATGATTCTCAACGTTGTCTCATAAAAATTATACCTACTTTGAGCACACAAAGCTAAAAAGACTGGAACTCAACAGACGATACAAGTCACTACTTAGATTATTAAAGAATAGATCAACATTAAGTTTAAACAACAAATTATTATTGTACAACACTATACTTAAACCGATCTGGACATACGGAATTGAACTGTGGGGTTCGGCCAAACGGACAAAATCCGAACATTACAGTCGAAAATATTAAGGAAAATAAACAATGCACCGGTTAATATGTCTCCAACCTCACCCTACACACAGATCTTAAAATTTCTAAGTAAAAATAATCGTATTTCCCCCATTTAAATTAACTGAAATTAGATTAATTCGTAACAGTATCCAAAAAATCAATCCAAATACTTGAAAACACATAAAAGAAAATCTATAGAAAAGATGTTCATGTATGGTATTAATTGTTTATTTCACGTTTGTTTAACTTAATTTTGATCTTCACTAATTCTTTTTTGCCAAGCTTTCGTCAATTTAGTCGAATTCAGATTCCATAACGCCCTGCCGCGGGGTATTCGGTCGCTCCACTTGCTCAACCATCCGATTACTGTCCAAGCTTTCGCTCGATGAACGCTACTCAGAATTCATACTATCATACCCAGTATGTCCAAAGAGTTTCACATGAGCGGTGTAAACCGTCTGATATTTTTAAAGGCTTCAAGCGGCGCCTTTTCCTTCCCCCAAATATATCGCCGACCGTTCCCACACTTCGAGCAATCGTTTCCGCGTAATTCGGTCTCTCCCTTTCTCTACCCAAAAAAAAAACGAAAAAAAAATCCTGAATTCAAATTTCCGATTCGAATACGGCCGCAGCCGACGCCCCGGATTGTCCTTACGTGCCCCCGCATGCTAAACCGGAAATTGGCACAGCTACAACGTATACCCAGAGGTATTTTCCTTCCAGAAACAAGGGTCATCGATTGCCCCCTCCCCTCCCTCGCCAAAATCAGAGTCGTAGAAACAAACGCGGCCGCAGAATTGGGAATATCCTTTTGCAATCGTAAAACATTTTTTACCCACTCTGATTTCGAATCGTCGGTATAGAACCCGTGTTTGGATTCTTTATTTCAGCAATTTGGGAACTGACGGGAAATGCTGCCGCAGGTTTTATACACACTCACCTTGTCTGGATTTCGGGGAGAGACTTTAGTGGTTCAGACTACTTTTATTATCTCAATAAAGTAAGTGAAAGCATCCTAAATTTTAATTCGTACTCTTATTGGCACTTTTATTTTTTAAATTGAATGAAAATTCTATACCTGACCCCGATCACCGGTACTGCGTCAGAATATGAAATAAAACAGAATTGGAGTGAATAAATTAGCCATTAGATGAAAATTCATTATAATGGTGGGCCAAGGTCAAGGTTCTAAACAACAATTCAGTGCGACATATAAATATTTAATTAATATATTTCTCCGGACAAACGTTCACAATAAAAGGATTGTTTAAAGTGAGCGTTTAAACGTTAAAGTAAGGCACGCACGCTTAATTCTCGTAATTTTCCTGAATTAATATTCATCGACTGGCAATCAAATATGTTAATCGAAAATTAGTATTCGGCCAATCGACAAAATTCGGGGAAATTGCAATTGTGGTTGTGGGCGAATATTGCGCCCAGATTGAACATCTTGCGATTGTCGGACATCTCGGAGCCCGTTTGAATTTCTCAACACCTGTAGATGTTGAGAAACTGCAAACGAGTTTTAAATTGTCGGCCTCGTATCGGAGATAAACGATTCTCTGGCTCGTCACGAGTGAAAAAAAATACAAAAGAATATCTGTGTCAGCTGACCTTGTTCCAGATTAGGGCGACAATTTGCTCCAACATAAGATATAACATTGGACGCTTACCGGTTATTACAATAACTTCATTTTTATTTTCGTATTGTACGAAGTTCGCATTGTATTTGTAGGAAGAACGCATATCGAACGCGAATCGAGTCTTGCTGGCACGACGGAGGGACATTTGGAAAAACAATTCTCGGATCGAGGTTTTAATTATATGACGATTCGATTGCGAGTCATCCAGTTGCCCCAAGCCCGTTTACGCTTTCCGCCATCGCCAGTAGCGTTCGCGAACTGAGGTATTACGCGCTGCATATGTACACGACAATCCACAACAGTCAAAGTGACAGCAACTTGCCAAAGTGACTCGCAGTGCTACTGAGGATGGCGGGCAGCCGAAAACTGTCTAGCGGAAGGCGAAACAAGCGAGAGGAGAGAGGACAACACGGATTCAATGGTACTGAAATATATACTAGAAATAATTGAGGACCTAAAATATTTTTCAGTAGAATTTCGGCTTACGGGATATAAAATGCAGCTCTCCGTACGCTCGTTTTATCGCAGATAAGCCCCCAAAGTCCAATGGCCCTCAGTTAGTCAATGGACCGCGTGTTCTCAATGAGATTCAACGGCGTAGTTATTCCGCCCGATTGTTATCGGGAATCGATCCACAACTGCGGTATTTTCGGAATTTTTATTTTGCGGCCTCGGCGGCCACCGTAATAGCGCTCGCGGTCGGGGTACTTCGCGTGACTACTTTCACCGGGGGGGTTAACAAACCTTTAACTGCTTCCAGAGAACTTGGTAGTTTCCCCACGCTGGTGAATAACTCCCTTTCTGAGGCCGAATTACCACTGAGTAGCACCCTTTCGGCACCGAACACAAAGTTACTTTTAATGAATCTCTTAACCAATAGCTATAATTTGTCATAAAAGACGGCAACAATTATTACAATACCGTAGATTTCGTGTGTTTCTGTCTCCTCTCGATGGTTTGGTCTTTTGCAAGACCACATTCTGCAGCTCGCCATCTTCAATAGCGGTATTAGTAACTTTGGATGTTTTTTGGGCATCCTCACTGCACTGTCACTGTCACTTGTACTGGGATTTTCTTAATCGGCTTGTCTTTGTTGGATTATCGGTCAAATAAATATTTGAACACACAACTGGTCACAACTATTAGGTTCTGACTGCAAAATATATGACGGGAAACCTGTCTTGTATTGTGTATTTACTTAATGATCGTAAAGTATCACTTCCACCGATAAACGAGCGCCCCCTGAGTGTGGTGCGGAAATGTACTTAACTAAAGTTCGTTGGGTCCACTTGTACCGATAAACGAGCGCCCCCCTGAGTGTGGTGCGGAAATGTACTTAACTAAAGTTCGTTGAGTGGACTTGCGCCGATAAACTAGCGCCCCCTGAGGGTGGTGCGGAAATGAAAGTTCGTTGCGCCCCTGAGTGTGGTGCGGAAATGTACTTAACTAAAGTTCGTTGAGTGGACTTGCGCCGATAAACTAGCGCCCCCTGAGGGTGGTACGGAAATGTACTTAACTAAAGTTCGATGGGTCCACTTGTACCGATAAACTAGCGCCCCCCTGAGTGTGGTGCGGAAATGTACTTAACTAAAGTTCGTTGGGTGCACTAGCGCCGATAAACTAGCGCTCCTTAAGGGTGGTGCGGAAATGTACTTAACTAAAGTTCGTTGGGTGCACGAAAGCCCAATGGCGTCATTAAACATAAACATCCATTTCATTTATCGCATTCTGGGCACATTATCACTCTGCTGAACGCAGACATTCTGACAAGGATACGCTGTGGACCAAGTTTATCTCCCTAATTGGAGATTGTGTTGAAAAATAAAAATAATTTTGTTAAATAAACGGCGCTAAAACTATTTCACTACACTAATCAAACCGCCCTTGCATGTAAATAAATTATATGTATTAGCCAAGACAGCAACAATTTTATGACAATAATACTGAGTTCAGTGTTTTCAATACGGTGGAAGAACGAGACCTGGAAACATTCCAGGTTAACCGACACAAGGACTGTTAAATTCTTAGCTTGGAGGGCAACCGCAGACAAATAAATCAGCTTTTAATATTCGATTTTTATTATTCCAGCCACAAATCGATATGCGGAACACGGTAGCCCAGTTATAATTATTAACGAGCGGACACCTCAGTGAGAGGGCTGGGACCGGTTCAACTGTCGATAAGGACAGGGGAAACACGTCTTGAGCGGCAGAGATAAGAAATGGCCTCTGACTCGTCTTATCTCTAGACAAAAATAAACAGACCGCCGCTACCTGAGAACCGTCCGAGAGACCGCGGGCAGTGGCCGGTTCCTAACGTTAATGGAAGCTAGCGGAAAATCATCAAAAATATATTGGAAGGTAAGCGTCCAACGGTGAAAACCCATGACGATGGCGAGAAGTGACAACGCTCCATCCTCTACAGTTACCAAGAGGACCTGCTTTTCATGTTTCTCGGTCGTTTTCAGCTTTTTTCCCATCGACCGACAACATCGTTTTTTCCGCGGAGTCGGGGAAATTTCCACCTTTACCAACTCTTTATTATTTCACAAAAATCCCAAACTATAAACCGGTCGGTCGACATAATGTGTTCTTTCGAATACACGAAACAGCTCAGGACCGAATAGACCGTACTGTGAAATCGAATGATTACTGTCAACTGAATTGCTCCGATTATTCGGAGATTTATAGGACGAAATGAGGATTACTTATCCCAGACAATGGGGCATACGGTATCCTGGAATTAAAAATATAAATAAACGGTTCAGGGAGGAGGATGGCTTTAAAAAAACTATTATATATAGGGCATTGTAAATGGATTGCTACAGTGAATAGGCGCTAGACAGAGGACAAGCTCGACGCGACGCCACTATTGGCCGGGTTCCAACATACTCCGCTATGGTCAGACCAGCACCGTCGCGACGGCACGCAGGAAATTGGGACGCCGTCCAAAATAGGATGAGAACAAGAATAAAAAATAAAATAAAAATAATAATATAATTCATCGGAACGAGGGAATTCCGCCCTACCGAAAATAGCGTCCGTCCGGGAGGTCAACGGCCCCTTAACTTAGGATCACCGGCATCCTGATGTGACAATTTAAAGAAAAAATTCCGAACGCATTGAAAGCCAGCGGATAAACCAGTGTCTTTAAAACATATATTTAAGATACTTCGAGCATGGGACATCGTTCGTCCGACTGTCCCCCGTTTTCCTGCTTACTTGTTTCGGATTCTCGCCACGTCCAATAGCAGGCGACCGAGCATCCTGTCAGCGCTGACACAGTTAGTATCGCCTAATGGGTTCGTTAGTCCCTCCATTGAGACGGACATCTATAGACTGCTAAACCGTTCGACACCAACAGCACTTGATTTTATTGCAGTACAATACATACTCTATTCACCCAGACTTAAAACATGAAGTGTATTGTCGATTATTTTAAAGTATGAGTTTTAATTTAAACTCATTATTACGTTATAAAATATATTCAAAATGAACTTCGAAGTACTTCGTTCTAGACGGAAAGTAAAAGTGATGACCTTAGCGAAAGCGGGCCGTCGATCGATGGCACACGGCCGGGACGATGCTCCCCCATCGCGGAAAGTACAGCAATAATAAATAGCTCCAGTAAATGACTATATTATGCGTTTTCACAACCGCCGGCTATAAATACACCGGAGTGCCAGGCCTTGGAGGACTCAATCGTGCCCGCTGAAATGCACGAGATCGGGGAAGATCTCTACAGCGGATCGATAGCGCTACTGCATGCATGACTAGATTGTGCAATGGGTCAACGCCATTTAAAAAAAAACCAGGATCCTAATTAATAGGCCACGTGCGAGACAATACGTTTTCTCAATTTGTTTATTTAATTCTGTCTGAAACAAGCATAAGTTATGACTGAGCAATACACATTGATCGGATTCGGAGCGTTTAACTTTGAATAAATACTTTCAAGTTGTATTTATGCGTTTGACAACAAAATTGCCAGCGAGACGGGGTATAATGTCAGGTCGGCTGATACCGTATTGTAAACAAGATGGCTCGCTGTTATTCTCTTTAGCGGAGTTTGTAACCTTTGGGCCTAATGAAGACGGGGGGAGGGAGCTCTAATTTAATGGTACTGAGGCGGTTTTTAGGCGTACTGTGTTTTCGACTGGCGAAACCTCCGGGGGAATAGAAAGGTCGAGGGGTTATGGGAGAGGAAAATTTTTCAGGTCTGCGGTTTCGGGAAGGTCGGATGCGTATAACGGGAATTTCGGAAAGTGTCGTTTACAAATTTCCTTACGACATTTTCGACCAGTCCGTTTAAACCGACGTCAGATCTCGGACGTACCTTCCACCCCTCCCCCTCAACGAAACTAGGTCACGGGGTCCCGGGCATCCCGAATTCCGGGTCTGCCCCCGTCTAAATCTAGACATTACTCACCGGAAAGTGTTACGGCTGCGGTACGTCTCGGCGACGCAGACGGGGGTCCCCAAAAGGCGCAGAGCGAAGGCCTCTATTTCGAACCGCGTACTGTTCGGTACGTTCAATCTGCGAAGGGAACCGGCCTGCGTTGCTATAACCTCCACCGAGCTTCCCCGACCTACCGTCAGGATGCGCCCCCAACGACTCTCTTCTGATAAAAAAACTATTACTACACTACTACTACTACTACTGCTATTACTACCGCGTGCAGTATTAAGTGCGCCGGAGTGTACTTCAGTGAACCGAGTGGGTGTAAATCAAGTCCGCTTAGTATTGTCACATTCCCAGTTATTCCAAAAAAATTTAGAATACCTGCTTTGTGGTCTGCGAGGGGTTGGAATACCGTAGATTTCGTGTGTTTCCGTCTCCAAGACCAAACCGGCGAGAGGAGACGGAAACACGAAATCTACGGCAAAGAAATTTAATTTTCAATTCCTCAAAAAATTTTAGTATTAATTTAGTATTCTTCCTTAGTAATACTAAGGACTGTTAGTGCTGTGTTCTTTTGTTAATCTGAATACCAACTTTCAATCTTGAAGTGTAACTTTACCTTGACCTAAGTAGATTATTGTGTAAGTGGTAAAACCATGGTATTAAAATCTCGCGCGATTTCCGGACTCAAAAAGAATATAATAATGTATGTTTTATTAATAAAAATAAATAAACTGAAAACCGAACTAGGGTACAATGCTGCTCTTATCCCTAATCAACTCCCATTGCGGGCATCACCGCTGGATGACATTCACACACAACAAGTTTGAAATAATTAATCGTTATTTCATATAACTAAATTTATATTAAAAGAGCCTATAAGTAGTATCGATGATAACTGTAAGGTGATTCTCCTATCCTCCATTCGCTGTACTTCTGAATGCTGGAGACCACAGATGGAATCGTACTGTAAATTGTATAATGGCGCCGTCTACTAGTGATTCATTGAAAAATACGATCAAACATCGTATCGGCGGTGGTCACGCGATGATAATTATCAGTCGGGAAGTGAAGCAATAAAAGGTGGGGCGGGCTCGAAAGGGACTTCATAGTAAAGTCTGTGAACTGGTTTCGATCGCTTGTACATTTTCTGACTGTGCATTTTCGTTTTCGACGAATCACGCTGGCCCACTACTCCAGTTCTCGAAGACGCACTGTAAGGTTTCGCGTCCAAACTCAGCGAAGCTCCGCTCGGAGAAAGTTTACCGGTGAAGGAAATTAGCGGGTTTCCTTTTGCTCAGAATTTGCGCGGTGCTTTGACACGTCCGCTTCAAGAGAGAGATACATTGCAGAAACAAAATTTCCCCGATCAATAACCCAATGTCGGCATTCAAAGGAGGAGAAACGAAAAGGACAATTATCGTAAAAATATAAAAATATTATTCCGTCTAACAATAAATGATAGCAATATTATGACTGAACCTGTATATAAGAAAAGTTTATTCAAGTAAAATAAACCATAATAGATGTCGTTTGTTGTGTTTCTCTCTCCTCTCGCTGGTTCGGTCTTTTGCTAGAGCGGTTTCGGTTGTCTTCAGTAGCGGTGTTAGTCACTTTGGATGTTTTTTCGGGCATGCGACAGTGATAGTGCAGCGAGGATGCCCGAAAAACATCCGAAGTGACTAACACCGCTACTGAAGATGGCGAGCAGCCGAAACCGCTCTAGCAAAAGACGGAACCGGCGAGAGGAGACAGAAACACAACAAATCTACGGTATTCCAACCCATCGCAGACCACAAAACAGGTATGTCTTATAATATAAATTATTCAAAGCATTTTCTTTGGTTTCCTGCGGGATTATGTATTATTTTTTTCACCATTTGCCTGTTAGTTAGGCCTGTTGCAACTTCAAAGCTGATGTTATATAAGACCCCACCAAAAAATGTTACCTAACCCCGGGATTTTTCCTGTGTTTGGGAGCTCCAGTGGAAAGGAAGATCAATTCTGAGTCCTCTATATACCTTGTATTCAATATCACTATTGAAGTTATTGTATTTTTTAAAAATAACTACTGCCTCCTGTTTTGGTAGTTGTTATCCCTTGAAAGGATTTTTGTGTCCTCTAATTCTTTCGTGTTTCACTTTTAGTGGGCCGGTCCAGTCATTCACCGAATCCGCATTAGGCTGAACACCTGATGAAGGGATCGGTGGGAGTTTCGAAACGGCGTAGGGTAAAAACTACGCCCACCCCTGTGGGGTTGCTAACGGGAGTTCTGGTCGCGGGAACATTCGCCAAATGGACAACTAGAATAGACCTCATCGACGAACAGTGTTCAGTTTTAACAATAAATAATTCGGATTGATTTGCCGGTTGGACAGAACCTAATTCACTTTGCTCTCCGAGGGTATCCCGGTAATCTGGTCCCTCGGGGCTGTAGATTACGCAGTTTGTTGGAGTCCGGATGCATAAATCTTGCCGGCGACTGTGACCGAGGCCTTTATCGGCCCTCCCTACGCTACTCGAGCCTTGACCTACATCCGAAGGCTTCAGATCCCTGGCGGGGGACCCTTATCTACAGCTCCTCCTCCCTCCCATTTCTCGCTCATATTTCCCGAATTCCGGTCTAATTTATGGTCTAACATTTGTCTGAGCATTTGGACGAACGTCTGTGAGTTAAATTGATGAAACGCCCGGTTTCGGGTCAAATGACAGGCGGTATCAACACTTTGGGCCCGGGGTTAAACTTTCAGTTTTCGACTCCTGTTTTACGAATGAACTGTCCTGGGAATGATGCGTGGGATTTTCTTCTTTCTGAAGGTTACACGAAGAAAACTTACCTTAAGCTAAGAGAATATTTGAAGCCCAAATAGAAATTTATAAAATTGCGTAGAATGTCATACCCGTGTCCGGCAGTTAGTTGTAATTTTCTTCTAACTGTAATCTACTAGAAATGTAAATCTCAATCATTCAATTGTTAAATAAAAAAATTTAACGTAGATTTCGTGTGTTTCTTCTCGCTGGTTTGGTCTTTTGATAGAGCGGTTTCGGCTGCTCGCCATCTTCAGTAGCGGTGTTAGTCACTTTTGGAACTTGTACTGTACAAGTGACAGTGCAGTGAGGATGCCCGAAAAAACGTCCAAAGTGCCGAAAGTGACTGACACCGCTATTGAAGATGGCGAGCGGCTGAAACCGCTCTATCAAAAGACCAAACCAGCGAGAGGAGACAGAAACACACGAAATCCAACCCCTCGAAGACCACAAAACTGGATGTTTATATCTTATAAACGAATAAAGCTTATAAAAAATTACCTAATGGATGTGTATAAGAGAATATCAGAAATTTATATCTCATTCGGTTCTAAGGTTGTAATTGTTTTTTGTAAAACTTTTTTAAAGAATTAATTTAATATAGGCACTGGGGGCGTCCGTTAAACCGTGCCTGCAATCCTATGTAATTAGTAGATTGGTTCTATCACCCATTTTTTGATTTTGCGACGGATGATTCGCCTCAAGCCGGAGGCCGATTTAGGTAATTAATTTACTTTGAACTACCGCGAAGAAAGTCAAATAAACCGTACAAATCGCTCACGGGGCCCGGTTTAATATTTATCACTGACCCTGGGAAATGTAAGGGTGGAACTCTCGATGCTCCTTAATGCTTCCATTAGTGGGCCGTACGGACGAACGGTTTCCTTATCGATAAAACGTCTTAAGCCGTTTAAATTCAATTGTTGTAACTGATGCGTGAAATCCTATTATAGGCTCTATCATTTATGAAGGGAGAACCGGCCATTATCCTGTAAACACGGTTATCACTGTATACGGGTACAGGAACTTGTACCGAAAATAATTTTCTTCCGAACTGCAATTTATTCGGGAAAAATAATATCAATTTTAAAAAATATATACAAAAGAGTTATTTCACACCATAATAATTGAGTTGTTGTTAATTTTAATCCATATCTTAATTTTTTACTTCAAATAATATGGAAGTTTATTGGAGTCTCCTCCAAAATATAAATGACTGCGATAACATGATAATGATATTTACGATCAACAGTATAATAATCTCCGACGTCCGTGCTCCAAATTAAATATATCCACGGGAAAGTGTATTAAGGAGGAAACGGTGGAAGGTATCCCCTCTAATGAAGATTTGTGGGAATGGAACAAACAACTAGGAATGAGCCCACTGGGAAGGAGAGTTCAATAATTGATTTTAAGAACCAGCAGTCGGGCGATATTAAGAGCAATGCTTTTAACGTAGATTTCGTGTGTTTCTGTCTCCTCTCGCTGGTTTGGCCTTTTGCTTCGACCGGTTTCGGCTGCTCGCCATCTTCAGTAGTCACTTTGGATTTTTTTCTGGGCATCCTCACTGCACTGTCACTGTCACTTGTACTGGGATTTTGTTCATCGGCTTAAGTCTTTGTCGGGTTATCGGTCAAATACATATTTGATCACACAACTGGTCACAACTCTGAGGTTCTGATTGCCAAATATATGACAGGAAACCTGTCTGGTATTGTGTATTTACTTTATGATCGTAAAGTATCACTTCCACCAATAAACTAACGCCCCCCTGAGGGTGGTGCGGAAATGTACTTAACTAAAGTTCGTTGGGTCCACTTGCACTGATAAACTAGCGCCCCCTGAGGGTGGTGCGGAAATGTACTTAACTAAAGTTCGTTGGGTCCACTTCTACCGATAAACTAGCGCCCCCTGAGGGTGGTGCGGAAATGTACTTAACTAAAGTTCGTTTGGTGCACTTGCACCGATAAACCCGCGCCCCCTGAGGGTGGTGCGGAAATGTACTTAACTAAAGTTCGTTGGGTCCACTTCTACCGATAAACTAGCGCCCCCTGAGGGTGGTGCGGAAATGTACTTAACTAAAGTTCGTTGGGTGCACTTGCACCGATAAACTAGCGCCCCCTGAGGGTGGTGCGGAAATGTACTTAACTAAAGTTCGTTGGGTGCACTTGTACCGATAAACTAGCGCCCCTGAGGGTGGTGCGGAAATGTACTTAACTAAAGTTCGTTGGGTGCACTTGCACCGATAAACTAGCGCCCCCTGAGGGTGGTGCGGAAATGTACTTAACTAAAGTTCGTTTGGTGCACTTGCACCGATAAACCCGCGCCCCCTGAGGGTGGTGCGGAAATGTACTTAACTAAAGTTCGTTGGGTCCACTTGCACCGATAAACTAGCGCCCCCTGAGGGTGGTGCGGAAATGTACTTAACTAAAGTTCGTTTGGGGCCCTTGCACCGATTAACTGCTTTATGAAATAAAACTAAACATTTTTAAATTGATTTAATTTTAATTGTAGATATTTATTTCAGAGAATTTTTATGATAAATTGGTGGATAGCAACAGAGCTGCTTCATTGGCAGTAATTGTAGCTAGTGGTGATTGTGGGAACTCCAAACATAGCCTTTGACGAAACAGGTTGGAGGAGTTGAAAAATCAAAAGATTGGTGTTAAATTTATTTATGTGAAATAAGGCCCCGTCGCTGATCCAAGGGGGGAGCAAAACCTTTGATCAAAACCAATAGAGGTGTTAACACCAATAGCAATATTACTGCGAAGTAAATTATTGAGGACATAAAAAAAGAAGTTATCGGATAAAGTCCACCATCGGATGAAAGAAAAGGGGTGTATTGGTTTTTCGAAACGTAGCCCTGTCTTTCATATCTCGTTCCTCCCCTTTAGATAATTTCAAACTTAATTTATAGCCGCTCTCGATCTGTTCCCCGCCCACCACTTCGCCGTTGCAGCGCCCCTTGCAATATTCCACCTGCTCGAGATTTATCGGAGCAATTTCGACCGGTTTCCATAATGAAATCGGTTGGGGGGAGGGGGAGGAATATTAATTTGCGCACCCGCAAAACGCACCGGCCCTAAACAATATTTCGTCCGAGACGGCGCAAAGCACTTTTTCTATAAGCATAAATATATATTCATTTGAGTTTCTGAAGTTGCGGAGAGATATCCCTAGAAAAATTATTGAGGAAACGCCGCAACGAGAAGTCATCCTCAAGACCGGAATTTAAAGTTTCATTCGGGTCAGTGAATAATATACAAGTGTAAATAAATTAAGTGAGGATGCCAACTTTGATGTGTTTTAACTCAAAGTTTTAACCCAGTTCAACTCAAAGATTAGAGCCGCTAGATTCTGGCGGCCTAAATATGAAATTTTCGCATTTCCTCGACACAGTTATCCGCTATCGAAGATGAAACCGGGATAATAATTACGTAAAATTATTTACTAAGGTACAGAGGAGACGGTATCCCGCCTAGCTAATTTACTAACGCAATATTAGTTTAATTTTTCATTTAGAATGACGGTTTTGATTAGTTTATAGAAAATTCCCGTACATCTATTTCCTCGATTCCGCTACCTTTCATCTCCTGAGCGTTTATGTTCCCGGGACGTGAACGATTACACGCTTCATGAAGTGGATTTAAAAGTATATTGCTTTTTAAATTTATCCGGCGGCCGGGCACAGAGGGAGAGAGAGAGAGAGAGAGAGAGGGATGCAAATTCTGCGTGCAGCCGCCCGACCGGGGCTCGGATACAGAAAACGAAATATATTTTCTCAAACAAAAAGCGCACGAATTGGCCGTTTAAAAGCTTGCCAAGGAAGCGACCTTCCCCTCCTTCCACCGGTCTTGAGGATTTATGAAAGGGCCATCAGGGCGGATTTCATATTCCCGGGAAAAATAACCCGGCGTGTGCATAAAAGTTCTGGAAGGTTGAACTTAAATCTATACAATTTATTCCTGCAACATTTTACGGCCGGCTTAAACTTAAGCTAGGCGCAATTTCATATTCCCCGCGACCACTACTGCAGCAACAGAGAAGAGAAATCTGAACGATTTCAGATTTATTGTACATTGAGAATTTTTTGGGAATCAATTCGAGGTACGATATTTAATTACAGCATTAAAACGGATTAAATGATTTACAAATTCTAAATGGAGGAAAATTCAGATCAGAAAGAATTTAATCTGAGTGCAGGTCAGACTACAGTGGAATACATTACAAAGCGCAACTGATATTCGGGACAAAAGGGAAATAATGAACTGAATAGTTTCGAATTAAATCCCTGGAGGGCGGCAATTTAGGACAAATTAGGATCAATAAAACCGGGCCAACGAATATTGTGACGAATGCACGTACGGAAAATAAAATAAACACGGTATCGTCCACGTTGGAATAAACAATGTACAGTTATTTACAGACAATTGGGCCGATGGTTTATTTTGTACAATCAAGTCAAAGTTTAAGTACAATTGTGGTAAGTTTATTTGCCACCCAGCGGTGGAATTTAATGGCTACAGCAATTTGATGGTTAATAGAGGAATATCACTGAACGAGCATAGTAGGATTAGGAGTAAGGCGGTAGTTTTGATTGGAATCCCAGTAATACTAGTGCAATACCAATATAGACCTTTCTAGCGGGTATACTCGAAGGAAGCGAGGGGAGACAGAATGCGAACGGAATTACGGAGTTCATTTTTCTTAAAATGAAGCAAAAAAACTGAAGACATATTGCTATCAAAGAGAATACGATGGGCTCTAGTCTCGTTCTCAACGGTATTACCGTGCCAACCCTGAAGCCCATCCCATTATGTACCCCCTGTCTTTATTCCTTTATTTTTCCACTCGTCTTTCTCCGGAACCGCTGTCGAAAGTGGGCACGAGTAGCACTTGAGCTTCCCTCTTTGATCGGCCAATAAGAAAAAAAAGGAGGGTACAGCCTTACACTTGACCTTACTTGACAGGTCGGTACGGGAAGAATGGATTGGGCTAAATTCATGCACCGGTAAAAATGGCAACTTTATTTTTGTAACCGTTTTTATTTTGTACAATCAACATGAATGTTATAAGTACAAGTGCTGAATTTTGTTTTCACATGTATTTCGTGATAAAAGGAACCACCCAAAGATGGCACTTTTGACACAAGAACAATTATTCTCTTCCTAGTTCATATTATTATTATTATTTTCAATTTTTCTCTATTTTTTTCACTTTTGTTAAAGTATTTATTTCCTGAATGGTTTCAAATATAAGCAAGACTTGTAGTGACGGATTCTTTTATTAATGTCGCAACATAAGTCGGGGAAGTACTGCGGAAATGGACTCTTTACTTTAATTTATAAAACAAATACGTGAAATATACAGCCAGACTGGTTCGGTGATGATATTAGCGAGCTGATTTGATTGGGTTCAACGAGCTGTGACAGACAGCTGCCGGAAATTAGCACTGTTGTAAGTCCGTAACAAAGTCTAGCTAGATTAAAAACCGATAAACTTAAATGCATTAAAATACAGGTACGATTGTAGTTGATTATTCTAGACTCATTTCATACATTTTTCTAGGTATTCCAACCATTTGCTAGGTATCGGTTAGCTCAAGTTTGTGAATTTCCTCTCGACCAATTCATTTTTTTTTAATCTTTTTTTATTTTGTACAATCAACATTGAATGTTATAAGTACAAATGCTGTCTGTATTTTTTTTCACGTGCATATCATGATAAAAGAAACCACCCAAAGACGGCACTTTTGACACAAGAACAATTATGGTCTAAGGGCTAAGAATATCTCTAGGCGTTTAAACCGATTGTTCGGCAGTCTACGTTTGCGACAACGTGCTTAGAGCGCGTCAATGTGCTTAGCGGAAAACGGTCTAACGTAAATTAAGCCCATGGTGATTTTCGGTAACTTATATTTTAGATCAATTACTTGAATTATGATTATGATTTGTAGTAAACTAATTCGTCACGAAGTAGACAAATCTTTTTGAGAATACCGAAACCTAAAGTCTTTCCGAATTTCTAATATCGAATATTTAATTCAGACAATTCGACCCGCATCAACTATTCCAATCCTAACAGTAGTAATTACCCCTCCGGCCTGTTGTATTCCAGAACCAGTCGAACTTCCTTCCTCGGGACGCCCCAATTAGGTCGAAATAAATTGTCAATTCGAAAACTTCGTGCACAAGACGAACGGTAATTAGCCCAATAACAAGTTGACCCCCTCCTGTAAACGCCGGGTTTACAGGGGGAGGCGGAACAGGTTAAAACTTGGAACGGGCATCGGAACTCCGCGAAACTCGTTTTCGGGTCGAGGTATCCCATTTAAAATATTTTATTAAATGATCGACGGAATCGTTCTACATCGTTCCAAAAATAAACCTTGAAAGTAACGATCTGTCTGTAATACACTTCAATATCCGGTTGCTAACTTTCTACAAGTTTAAAAATGACGGATAAAAATATTGAATTAAAGTGAATAAGGTGAGGAGAGGTGAATTACAAAATTCAAATGATTATTATGTTGCAATAGTAGTAACAATTATTATTACCAATGTCTTGTAGACTACAAACAAGACTAAAGTGTCATAATTAGGGGACTTTTTTTATCGAAAGAAATAAAAGGTATTTTAGTTTCATACTTCAATGGGCACGAAAACTAAATATCCGAGACTAATAGCACTCAACCTGCCGACGATATGCAGTAAACTGAGTGATAGCGATCAGAAGTTATTGTACATTCGGCAACAAAATAAAAACGAGCGGACGGAGCCAGAAATAGGCCGCAGTCCCAGAATAGGAGACTATTCGGCACTTAGGGCCGTGCCAAATGCCGTAGAAGCGAACTCGCAGCTGCCCGAAGTTGGTCCCGTATTACAAGCAATATTTTATTTTACAGCTATAGCGTCCTCCGGGAATGAATTTTGCGGGATGAATGCCAAGAGGTCGAGGAAACGTTCGGAGAAGTGTCAAACTTGACCGAGTGTTTTTCCAACGGAGTGCTAATCGGATTGGGAGAGTACAGGTAAAAACGCGGTCTATTGAAACGTCATTTAAAGCCGCCGAATTGGTAAGACAAGAGGAATCCCCATACCCGACTCAAAAGAATCGACTTAAAACGAAAATTTGGACTTTTAAGACCATTAAGGGCATCAAAATTGACCTTAAACAACAAACTGACATTGTACAAAGCGATACTTAAACCGACATGTATAGATCTATGGGGTTCCACCGAGACATCCAACATCGCTCTCATACAGAGATTCCAGTCAAAAGTCCTTCGTACCATCCTTAATGCTCCCCGGTATGTTTCAAACCACCTGTCAAAAGTGCCATCTTTGGGTGGTTTCTTTTATCACGATATGCATGTGAAAAAAAATACAGACAGCATTTGTACTTATAACATTCAATGTTGATTGTACAAAAAGGGTTAAAAAAAAGAACACTGCGACATGATCTGCGATTGCCAGCTATACTGAAAGATTGCTACGTAAGAGTATCAACATAGCAGAAAATTCAGAGCATTTCGTGCCATGTTATCAGGGTTATACGTATAAATTAATATATCTCTATTTATCGTGGCTTCTCTGCGGGCAAAAATGTATGCAACAAGTTTTATTCACCGCGAAACAATCGTCACAACCGAAGGAATAATGGAAAGAAATGTGAATTATCAAACGCCGAAAAGTGTATTAGGAGAACTATAAAAATTGTGGATTTTTTTTAAGATAGTTTACGCTATTCAAGCATCAAAATATTTTTTAACTTCCGAAAGAAATATGAAATAAAATTGTACAAAAATTAACTGAAAAAGTAAGAGGTCATACTTTACTTTGTAGGATCGAATTCCGAATTCAAATGATCAGTTATAAAATTTTTAAAATGCGATATACGTCTTCTATAGGGGCCTCCGTCGGGCAAGGTTGGTTCGGCGTCCGGTACATTAGGCCGGGGGCTGTTACAATGAATCTCCCCCTCCCTTAGGTACGTGGCTGCGAGATAACTCTTATCTAATTGGCGTTGCGCCAACCACGTGGCCCCTACCGCGCCCGCTTGCCATTTATAAAAGCCGTTCAGGCCTCCCGACGTGTAAACGCCAGTTGAAAGCGAAAGATTGTGCTGTGGAAAAGGAAAAAAAAAATATCCCCAACCATATTTCAGCGAGCCGATCGCCCTATCCATAATTTACACCGCGATCGCGCCGATATAAACATGGCGCAATAACGCAAGAATCAACGAATTCTCCTTTTTAGCTTTAACCCACAAATGAACAACGTTACAATACTAGATGATTAGTCAAAAAGAAATCTGTGATTAAGAAGTTACGGTATCCATAGCAACACGTGTTTAATAATTAATACATAGTTTATTTAATTAGGTAAAACACGTTTTGAATAATGATTTAATAAATCACGAAAGGTCATTTGTCCAACAAACTTAGATGTGATCGACTGAAGGGTATGTTAAGGTCGTGATGAAGAGTTGGATTGGAAACCGGGCAGAATTTCTTTGGATTCGAGCAATGTTGGATGTTCATTTATAGTTTTGTATGGTTTCCAATTTGTTCATCAGCGGACAGTAAAAAGTTGCGGTTTCTAGACAATCCCCATACCCGACTCAAAAGAATCGACTTAAACCGAAAATTTGGACTTTTAAGACCGTTACTAAAACGGACATCAAAATTGACCTTAACACGGGTATACGGTATAGAGTTGTGGGGTTCCACCGAGACATCCAACATCGCTCGCGTCCAGAGATTCCAGTTAAAAGTCCTTCGTACCATCCTTAATGCTCCCCGGTATGTTTCTAACCACACAATCCACCATGACCTCAACATACCGACAGTCGACGAAGCCGTTTAAACGTCGCTGGCCTAGAGATCTTCTTAGCCCTTAGACCATAATTGTGTCAAAAGTGCCATCATTGGGTGGTTTCTTTTATCACGATATGCATGTGAAGAAATACATGCAGCATTTGTGCTTATAGCATTCAATGTTGGTTGTACAAAATAAAAAAGGTTAACAAAAAAAAATCTAGATAAATTCTACTGTTTTTAGACAGGGTATATTAATTTAAAGTAGGGCAATTTGGAAATAACTAGTTAAGTAGTAAGGGTAAGTGGTTATTAAAGTAGACTTTGCTGGAAATTACACAGTCCAGTGGTGTAGCGACGCCAAAAGGTGGCTGTGAAGGAATTTTACCGGAGAGTAATAAGAGAGCGGGGGATGTTTCATCCCCCCGTGTGTTTCTAGGGGGGGGTCTATTACTCTTCATTTGCGGGCTCCGCTTTCAGGCTCGGACCGCTCTCTCTCTCTCTCTCTCTCTCTCTCTCTCTCTCTCTCTCTCGTTCGGCGTGCTCCTGGAAATGACGCCGCCGCAATTGTCCCTTTTCCCGGCAAAAGCGAAACGCCGGGGGCTCGCTGGGATTCCGCTCAAACGGCTAATTTACCCCTCCGGGGGGTTGGGGTGGACTCTTCCGCGTAATCACAACGGCAAACCCCAACTGAACCGGCGTCGGCTTTAATTTAAATTCACAGTTTGTTTGTTTTGAACCGCGGACTCGTGGGGAAAGGACAGAGTACAGGTTTTTCCTTCCGTTTTATTTGTGCAAGTTTTGCACTCAATATTCGTTCATTAACCTTAAATTCTGAACTAATTCGCGCTACTTCAATTTATTCTTAATTCCGAGCAAAGCACTTATAAGAGAATAAAAAATGAAATTTGTTTAATAAATAGTCAAAAAAATAGATTATAGAATGATATTTAGAGGTGGTTGTAACCCCCGTTACATTGTTAAATGATCGAGCGTGCAGCGCCCGTATTCAGTCCGATACTAGACCCGCAACGCTCGGCAGTGTACCCGTTTGGCTTCGGTTGCGCCGTATTCCAAGCGCCGAAATTTTGCGAGGTTTTAAACGGGTTGCAGTGTTTTCACGATTCCCAATCCCCCGTAGGGGCGTTCGAGTCGTCTACCGGCGGTGGGAGGAACCTCGCAAAAGTTAAAACTTAATCCACTTGCCCGGACAGTCGATTGCTGGCAAAAAACCCCGCCTTCCTTCTCTGAGCGCTGTAAAAGCGTCTCGGGATCAAAGACCAATCCCCACTGATTCTAATTTTAGGTAACTCAGTTAATATATAACTTAATTCTGAATATTAATTCAATCTATCGTGAAGGGGAAAAATTCAAACACTTTCAGGGATAAAGGATATTTTCGGCGTGGAATAAAAATGTTGGAGGAAAATTCCAGTTACAATTCACGCCGCCCGCGGTAATACGAAAGATGACTAAGGCAGTTCCCGAAGTACCCCCGGGACCTACAATTTCGTCCCGTGTATAAAACGGGCTAAGATCGAGACTTACGCTGTAAACATATTTATGCAAATCGTATTCAAAGGCCCTTCGTTGTGTGTGAAGGAGACGTCTTGTGTTCGGCGCCTCGCTTTTAACCCGTTTGCGTACAGCGCACCTTTAATTCCTCCATTAGCGAGGTACACACAGAGGGGGTGGGAGCCGCGCCGGAGTTTATTGATAAAATGTCTCGGGTCGTTTAAATTCAACTGCTGCAACTGACGCTTAGGAATCTAAAGCCCTTTATTAAATGCTGGCGGCGCAGCGAGCTTTATCTCAAACGTGTTTACTTATTAAAGTCCCGCTTGTGAGAACACTAGGTGTACAGAATTCGTAGTCGAAATTCGAAAAGAGATTCTCCTGTCGGCAATTTTCTGTAAGCAATTAAATGGGATTTAAAAATACTCTCATCGTGTTTCAGTAAAAAATCATAAGTATTTTTTGTGAAATCCGCAATGACTTAGTTGCCAACGCAACTTTTGTTTCTCTCTTGCTGAACTATGTTCCTTATTTCAAGCTTTAAATGCATGTGAGCTTTAATGAAAATTGTTTAGGCTAATTTTTGTGTCGAAAGTTTTATTTTTGCGTATTTAGGTCACATATTTTGTATTGTACATATTCTATGAGAACGGAGAGGATGTTTTCCTATTCGATATTTATTGCAATTAGAGGCCTTTTATCAGCGACGACCGTCAACATAACGGTGTGGCATCAACGTGTCCAACGTGGTGGAGTAATTGAGCGAGCGATGCGGGGGGACGACATCCTCGTGGCCTAATGGAGGTCCTGTGTCGCCCGATGAACTGGGCTTCGCGTACTTCACCTTTCTTCCGGAAAAAGGCGGTACAAGTACAGTGCTTTTAGGGGATCTAAGCAGGCTTAGACGGTAAGTCCGTTTCCCGAACTTTCCCGGCCTATTGATGCCCGGTTAATGTTGATCTAATATTTGATAATCCGAGCATATCGTTTCATTTGAAGAAAATAACAAGTTGACAGCCAGCACTGAAACCCAGGTTAGGGGAAAATTGTAACGTTTTCGTTTGCGAATATTCACAATTTAAAATATCAGAAAATATTATCAGTTCGTACTTATTAAAAAACTGTATCCGTTGCTAGGGGAAACAGAGGAAAAGTAATTATCATCGGCCGCCGGTCCTCAAGGGATCCCGTTCCTCTTTACAAGACTCCCCAAAGTTCGACGACGCCCGATATCGGAAAAATATTGTGGAAAAAGCAATTTCCCGAGGGCTTAAAGTAGTCACGACTCTTATCGAAAATTAAAACGCGAAAAAACCGAAAAGTCCGGCTTTCGGCCCGCCCGGAAAAGTTGGCGGCGAACAGATGAAAAAGAATGTTATTATTCCAGTTTTGAATACCTGTTTTGTGGTCTGCGAAGGTAGATTGGAATACCGTAGATTTCGTAGACCTCCTCTCGCCGGTTCGGTCTTCTGCTAGACCGGTTTCGGCCGCTCGCCAACCTTCAGTAGCGAGTGTACGAGTGAGAGTGACCACCACACCACACTCGGGGGAGCACTAGTTATTCGGTGCAAGTGCAGCCAACGAACTTTAGTTAAGTACATTTCCGCACTCAAACTAGCGCCCCCTGAGGGTGGCGCGGAAATGTACTTAACTAAAGTTCGTTGGCTGCACTTGCACCGATTAACTAGATTAGTAAAAATACACTATTTTCAAAAAATTTTGGATCAACAGGTAAACTTTTATGATCGTAAATACAAATTGTGGTAAGAACGCCAAGGCCTTCGTATGTATTATATATATATATATATATATATATATATATATATATATATATACAACAGTGAGAAAGAGAGATTTTAAATGTATAATTATAATAGAAACTAGTGCAATAATGGAATACAGATTAGGGAGAGAGACGCAATTTGAAGGGTTCACCATGACCGGAGAGGCCCGGACAATTCTCAGGAGTCACATTGTCCCAGGGGACAAGAACGGCCGTTGTAATTAAATTAAAATTATAGACCGATTAGATTGGGATAATTGCAGTCGAATTACCTGCGACAGGTGTACTCCTCTGGGGTGGGACTCGGGTAAGTCGATCGAGATTCGGCCGAATATTTAGGAGCGCTGCGAAAACTGATCCTCCTCCCTCCCTCCGCCTTTATTCGTCTTTATTCGCCGATTCTTATCCGAGACTGATGAAATTCCCGGATTCTCCGAGTGGCCAGTTTGCAAAAGCGAAATTGGAATTGGATTTAGCCGGCGACGAATGAAGCGCGGGTGGTGGAGGTGGGGGTGGGTAGGGATAAAAAACGGGCTCGGTGTAGGAGGATATCGTATTTTACTGCAGGGCCGCGCTCTGCAAATCTAATTTCTCGCCCCGGCCCCGAAGGAAAATTTCATAAGGGCCCCTTTCCGCCCCCCTCTCTGTTTGGTTTCTATCACGCGTCCGATACACTGCCTACGTTTCCTTAAGTCACGCCCCTGTTCGCTTCCACGTTTCGGAAATGAAACGTCGAAAGCTGTTCCGGACATTTTTTCGATTTTTCACCATAATTATATCCACATATTTTCCAGGAATTAAGACGGCGGAGAGAGCCTAACAAATGCTCGTCCTGGAACCTGAGGATCCTGTCACAAGGATAGATCTATTTTGGCTTCAATAATACATTAAATCTACAATATAAGGTTAAATACACCCTCCCAGACAGAATTCTACATATAAAATGGGAGGCAGAAAATTAAAGTACCTATTTACACTGGTCAACCGTAATCTATTTTATGATGACGGTTTCTATCCTAGAGGAGATACTGGATTCTCCAGAAAATTGTATTAATGTTTTACAATTATTTAGCGATTGGCTGGAAACATAAAAGACCCTCTTTTATTTATATGCGACGACAGGGATAATGTCCGTCGTCAAACACCATATTGTCAAACCTATTTGATAAATAATGTATCGGGGACCTTATTCCTAGAATACGGCGCTCTATGATGCTATACGGGTGTACTGTGAAGTGTTGCGGGTCTAGTATCGGACCGAATGCAGGCGCTACACGCGCAATTATTGAGCAGTGCAATGGGAGTACAACTGTCACTCTATAATTAATAAATAAACATTTACTACAAAAAATCCGTGGGGCTGAATCAGAATTCTTTTGAATTTTCCTAGAGAACGACAGATATGGGATTTTTCTCAGAATATTACCGTAAATATTACAGCGCCCGATAGACTCGATTGGCGCCGTTTTTCCGTTAAATACAACAAAACGTCCCCTGTAACTGATTTAAATTTTTTTTCAGCCCCCAGTAAAGAGAAATAGGATAGGCCCCCCTCTACGTACGTGCATACCGGGTGTCCTTTGTACGGTCTGAAAACTTGGCTTATGAATTTCACAAGTGGCCCTTACGCGATTCCTCCTGGACCAGCCGCTTTATTAAACTTTACAAGGCTGTGAGGACCGGGGTACGCCAGACGAGAGCTTAAGCTCCCGCCAGGAAGGAGGGACGATATTGGCTCGGGTTTAATAAATAAGAAAGGGGTTTTTACTCGCCCCCGGCCCGTACCCCCGCCCCAACAACACCGTAGTTTATCTCTTGGACTTCTCTCGGGATTTAAATGCCCTTTAAAGCATCGTTTTCTCCTATTACACCCCCCAGCCCCCTACCCCCTTCGGGTTCCCGAGTTTGCGCTTTTCCCAGTTTAGTTCTTTACAATAAATTTTCCCGGAATAATTTCTCCCCCTCACACTTTCGGTACGCCCCTCTTCTGAACGGTAGCGTTCGGTACCTTTTAAAATGTGTTTGTCATCACAAAAACACTCCCACTCGCAATCTACAATTCCTTGAATTGTCTCGTGCACTTGATTAATATCAATTCTACTAAGTCCCTTTTAATGTCCTCGTTAGCGCGCACAATTTTCCAGCGCAGTAAATAAACGAACAATTTATTTGGCCAAAATTACGATCTAATTATTCAGAAGGTCTTAATCTAACTTCAGTTTAACTGAAATAATTATTTTCAAGTAGTGTTCGGTAGGTTTGTTGTGCTTCCGTCTCCTCTCGCTGGTTTGGTCTTTTGCCAGACCGGTTTCGGCTGCTCGCCGTCTTCAGTAGCGGTGTTAGTCACTATTGGCACTTTGGATGTTTTTCGGGCATCCTCACCTAACACCGCTACTGATGATGGCGAGCGGCAATCCGGTCTATTCCAAACGGCATTCCAAACCCTCGCAGACCACAAAACAGGTATGTTAAACTCAAGTACTGTTGTTTGACAGCTTCGTACTGAATTTTCCGGCGATTAAAATCAATACAACGCAGTACTTTATTAATTTGGCGTTATGTTGGCCCCAACAAAATTGTCCCATTAAATTTTGAAGTAACCGATAGTTCAATTAGGGCTATGTTCCCAAACTCCCGATGGGGCTAGAGAACCCCCGCAGGAAATTCGATGCGTTAAGTAATTGCGTTTTGTTGTGTAAACGTTCGGCTTTTGGATTGGAAGCTGGGAAAGTTCGACGTTTTCGGTTGTCAAACACGTCTAGCCGAGATATTGTGTTTCGTTCGGTGTCAGGAGCCCGAGAAGTGTTTAAATTCTGTCCGAAACAATTCAGGAAATGCAACAATTCAGTCCCTTTCCTCTCTTATCCATCCATTATACTCCCCCGCGACTGCTGAGAGATCTTCCCAGCCCTTAGACCATAATTGTTCTTGTGTCAAAAGTGCCATCTTTGTGTGGTTTCTTTTATCACAAAATACATACAGCATTTGTACTTATAACATTCATGTTGATTGTACAAAATAAAAAAAGGTTTAAAAAAAAAGTTACTATAGCACGTAATATAAGCAATATAGAAGTAATTCCAGTCTGCTGTTCAGCTCCTGGAAGTGAAACAGAAATGAGCATAACTTTTATTTAATCAAGGTTAATTTTCTTTCCTGCGCCATTAAAGAACGTATATTTGTATTGCTAATATTTTTTATTAAAAATACGGTATTTATTTAATCACCGCACCACTAAAAATTTGTCAAACACGTCTAGCCGAGATATTGTGTTTCGTTCGGCGTCAAGGGCCCGAAAAATATTTAAATTCTGTCAGAAACAATTCATGAAATGCAATAAGGCAGGATATTATTGCGGTAATTTTTATCGGAGTTTAAGGGCAGCCCCTTCAACTGGTATCGTCCCGACCAAGCAATATAAGGAAAACAGAACAGTTTGTCCTTTCCCTGTCGCTTCAAGTCCAATTTGATGGAAGGGGGCGGGGTGGTATGAGTGGGGGGGGATGGGGACTTAATAAAGGATTAAGGATCAACAAGTTGGAAACGGCTCGTTGGCAAGAAACGAGCCGCCATAACTTATAAGCCCGCCTAATAGTCCACCCTATTTAGGCCGCATCCGAGGAAAATTGGACCCAATTGCGTTTCACTCTTTATGTGCCGGAAAACTCCGCTGTTTGGCCTTCTCTAGCCCGAAAATATTTCACCATTATCATCGTTATTCGCGCGATTTGAATTTGGATAGCAAATGATTCTGTAATTTCATGAAAAAAAATAAATATTGAAACAATCTGTAGTATCTTTTAATTAATTAATTATACAGTCAAATTTAAAAACAGGAGCAATGCCGCTGTACTACTTAATAGTCGCGTGAGCAGCGCCTGGCATCGGTCCGATACTAGACCCGCAATACTTACCAGTCTCGTCGTATAGTTTCGGAGGCGCCGTCTTCTACGCTTTTTTTTGTAGAAAGTCATTTTATACTGACATTTTATCTTTTGTCAAATATAAATAAACAGAGTTGTCATATTCAAAATTAAAGAACTAAAATATTTAATCAATTCGTGTGATTTGAATTGGGCATGATAATTGAACTATAAAACGTTTCCTACTGTGAGGTGATATTGGCCAATCTCACACAAGAACAATAAAAATAAATATAGGCTTAATAACATTTTATTTTCCCCCCTTATAAAATCGAAAACGCCAGGCTCCCTCGGGATTAATATAGTCCTTAAAAAGCTGATTTTACCGCAAGTTAGTTAGTGACAAACCTGATTAAATAGTTCCAAACTCTCGTCCCCACAAACTAATGACGTTATTCTAGCCATTGATATTCGACATTACGTTCGGGAGACTAATTTTAATATAAATTGCAGTTTTATTCGGATACTCGTTTATTCGGATATCGCCGGGGATAATAGATTTTGCTACTGATATTTCCAGAATAATTTTCCGAATTTTCAGAATAATCTCTGAATTATATATTTTCAGTATGAATATCGGTGGGGGTTAACCGTGTAAATTATGTGTAACATAATAAGCAAAGGAATTTAAATTTAAAAACTATGAATTTATTTACGGTACCAAAATGAATAATAAGTCCAGAAACAATAAACCGAATAAAACTGAAATATGAGAAGTTAGTGCTGTGTGTATTACTGTTACCTGTATTTAAATTTAATTTAAATGCTTTGTCACGAATGGTAACGACCCCGTCCAGCACTGCACAATTGTTCACCGGAGTTTGGAACTCTTGCCATGAATGAAACATAACCTCCTTCGGAAGTTAAACATCGTCAATATCAGATGGCTCGATGTTGGAGTTGCTTCGAAATTAATTGTGTGGCCAGATTGCCGAAAACTGATTACTAAATTACCGAATACTAGAAACAAAAATAAAAATCGCTCTACTTTTCCAATTAGAGTCCCTCGCGGCCAATTCGTCCGAACTCTTGCCGGCCTAGAAATTACTTTCGAAATATTAATTTGAATCGATTTACAAGATATTAAACTTCGGTACAGTTGAAAGAGTAACAGGATCTGTACAGGAACAAAAATCCGCGTTTAATGTGTAAATAAAACTAAAAAGACTGGGAGTTAACTGACGATACAAGTTACTACATAGATTACTAGACAATAGATCAAAATTAAGCTTAAACAACAAATTATTATTGTACGACACTATACTTAAACCGATCTGGACGTACGGACTCGAACTGTGGGGTTCGGCCAAACCGACAAATGTCCACAAAATCCAAACCTGACAGTCAAAAATATTAAGGAGAATAACCGATGCACCCTATTATGTCTCCAACCTTACCCTACACACAGATCTTAAAGTCCCGTTTGTCCGTGACCTCGCCATATAACGATACAGCAATTTCCACTCACGACTCCACCATCACCCTAATCCACTAGTACAAACCCTACTATCTCCCGACATCCCAAACGTTCCTTACAGACGCCTGAAAAGGAAGTCCCCACACGACCTAAATGTTTAAATAAAAACAAAAAAAATAATAATAAATAAATGTGTAAATATATGGAAGTGGGCAAATATGCAAAAACGTGCCCTGCTCCCGCCGGCCGTCCCTCTCTTGGAAAATATTAAATTCCGTCTTTGAAATTTAAATTGGGAATAAAAAATTGAACGAATTAGCATAAAAATTGCCGTACATATTATATTTATTTATTCATCTTTTAAAGCGCGAGCCGTACAAGCGGCTGAGGGGGAGTCGTGTAGCGGGATTAACGTCGTCATGGTAACGCCAGTTCAGTGTCACCGTGACCCACCTCCGTCGGCGATTACAGACAGTGATGATGCTTCTGGCTGTCATATCGACAAGGAAGAAATTGCTCTACGAGTGTACAGCCACGGTATTTTTAACCGGTTTATATGGGAGTTACAAACGCCAGCCGAATTCCCGAAATGGTATTCGAGGCATCAGTCGATGGTATGAACGGAAGTGGGACTGGAACAATCCCCGGTTATGGGCCAAAAATACAATTTAATTTATCCTTAACACGTGCACACTGAATATAAAGCATACGGACGGGGGGGAACGCGAAATGGCGAAATAAAAAATGTCGAGGCCAAAAACTTGGTCATTATTCGCCAATAGGGCGACGCCCCACTATGAGAGTGTGTTTTCTCTATTTAAAAAATGTTTATTTAAAACTGTTTATTTAATATTTAAAAAATATGGATGGAATTCACCAGTTAATTATTTATATCACGAAAAAATATGAAAGCATTCTGATGGAGTGTTGAGAAAATATTTTCCAATTTTCACCGATTTCACCGCATTTTATTTCATATATGCCTACACTGCGGGTGGCTGAGAGAACGGGAAATTTCTCAATAACGGCACCACTGAGTCATACAGTCATGAGTCGATCATAACGCTGTCCGCAAAATCTTTCCATTTTTGTCAACGACCCTAGCAAGTGATTCATGCAATGAAAAAGGGATGAATAACTTCCGTAGGATTGTACGTCGGAGGGAAAATCAATTTTCAGATAAATTTCTTTATTTAAAAAATGAAAGAATATTTAAAAAGCCTCTTCTAAACTACTAAAAATCCCCCTGCCATCTTCCAATTCTTCAGCCGCTCAAGAAGCATCCTGTCGGACCTGCAGGTGCGCTTTTGACAGTCATCATAAAATTAACAGTACTTTACTAATTAGCCAAATCGTTGACTGAGTGCACGCGACTTAATCTGGCGGCACTTAACATTTTACTTTGGAATGGGGGGCCTCCGCGCTAAGACATACGGTATTGATCAGGAGGCCTCCTCCACCTCCTCCTCCCAGGAGTTTTCCAATGTCTATAAATCCTCGCCTATATATATATATATATATAGAAAAGTCTGAATGGACCCCAATAAAAACTGTAATAAAAAACGAACCTTTTTACGGCCGGACTCGGGTCAATCGGATACAGCCGCGAGAGAATGACATTCCGCGTGGAATTCATTCCGAACAGACGGAGTTTCGAAACTCATTTTCATTTGAAAAATTTTCTATCGGACGAACCAGTTTATTATAGGCGCGAGGATCGAACATTGCAATGGACAATTGACAAAGTGCGGTTTTGTGGAAAATTTAATTATTTTCAGTCGGAATTCGCGATGAAAGGAAAATAAGTCCGCCGTTCGAACTCCAATGCCTCGACAATCCGGGAAGAGCAGGATGTTATTTAAATCTCTCTCGCGAAAATTCATTGTTCATCGCAATTTACGATAGCCGCATGAATACAAAAAATATATCGCTGCCGTACAAGGATTTGACTGCGAATTTTTCGTTGAGATTTAACTACTCGGGGTCCAAAATACTCTTATACTCTTATAATATCATAATTCTGAACCCCATAGCTCTATAGTGTATATCTGTACCGGTTTAAGTATCGCTTTGTATATTGTCAGTTTGTTACTTAATGTCAATTTTGATGTCCGTTTTAGTAATGGTCTTAAAAGTTCAAATTTTCGGTTTAAGTCGATTCTTTTGAGTCGGGTCTGGGGATTCCACGTGATATAATTATGAGGAGGACATAATTAAAGGATATACGTTAGAAAGCACATTGCTGTTGTAAATTTACGAATTCGAAACAAATAATCGGCTGGTATGTTACCGGTTTTTCGTGGAAACGCGGACGACACGCGGAAAACTTTAAATTGGAGTATCGGAAACTAGATAAATTTCTCTGTTTGGGCCCGAATTAAAAGACCGTGAAAAACTCCAGGGCGCCGATCGGGCGTAGATTACAAAGCTTCCCCGACCCCCGGCCGAAAGCCAGTTTGGAAAGCCCCGTACAGCCCCTGGAAAAGTTCCAGCCCCTCGGCGCTAATAAAGTGGCGTTTGAACCGTTTAAAGGTCTATCACTGTCCCGCCATGCTGACAAACAGCATCCCTCCGCCGGTTTGCCCTTTCCATTTGGCTTTAAGGGCCCATGAAATTCGAAACGTTTCTTCCCCTCCGAATTGCCCAATAACGCCCCGTCGCCTGTGTTAATCGTAAATAAAGTGGGGCCACATTGAAGCAACTCAACAGCCGAGGGGTGATCTAACTCTCTCGATCTTTTCACGCTTTCATTTCTTAAACATAATATCTGGTTTTCAAAACGGTTTTATCTCCCTCCGATACTCACTTTTGTGCTCCACGGACGAGCCTGCGCCCATTTCAAAATACGAAATAATTATGGTCGACACTTAAAATTTTTGGAATTCTAACGGGTTGTGTATTTTCAGGAGCGATAGAACAATTTGAAATAATAGTGGGGAAAAAACTCTTCCTGCCAATTTTGTGTATGTAGGTATACCTGCCGACAATTTTATTGTATTTGTAAGAATAGAGGTTCTCCAAAATCTGCATATAAATTTGTTCAGATAAACTGTAATCCTACTAATAAAGTAATATACCCGTATTGCATAGAAGCCAATGAATTGTATACTTCGTTCAGGGGGTAAACAGGGTCGTCAAAGCTATAATTTTTGAAATTCTAACGGATTTTTTCTTTTCAGGTAAAATTGAAAAAATCTGTAGTAACTTATTAATTGATTATACAGTCAAATTTAAAAACAGGAATATTCCCGTTGTACTGCCTAATAGTCGCGTGAGCAGCGCCCGGAATCGGTCCGATACTAGACCCGCAACACTTGGCAGTCTCGTCGTGTAGTTTCTGAGGCGCCGTATTAGATATAATTTAGTGAAAACATCTTACGTTTTGTAATCAACATTTTACCTGTTCTCGCATATAAATAAACATTGTCATATTCTAAAATTGCGGAACAATAAGCTATTGCAGTGGTTGTGATGTTTTATTCCATAAAATATGCTCTTATTTTTTCTAGTTCCTTTGTATTGATCCGATTGTTTTTGTTCCCTTGTTGATGTTTTTATTCTTTTTCGAACGGTCTGTATTTACTTATACCGCTCTCTGCGGTTTGAGCGGTTCATATTCATAGATACTGCGCTTTATGGATTTTACGTGTTCCGACGACACTTACAATTGCCCCACCTGGAGCCGGCATAAATAATAATTTGATTTATTTAGATTTCGTGTTTTCCTCTCGCTGGTCTGGTTGCTAGACCGGTTTCGGCCGCTCACATTGGCACGTGGTATGCTGTTTGCACTGTCATAGTGCCAAAGTGACCCGAAATCGATCTACAAAACCCTCGAGGATCAGGAAACGTTGGTAGTACGGTCAGTAATACTAGTTTAGAATGCCTGTTTTGTGGTCTGCGAGCGGTTGGAATACCGCAGATTTCGTGCGCTTCCGTCTCCTCTCACCGGTTTGGTCATCTGCTAGACCGGTTTCGGCTGCTCGCCATCTTCAGTAGCGGTTTTAGTCACTTTGGATGATTTTTGGGGCATCCTTACTGCACTGTCACTGTCGCTTGTACCGTCACATGCCCAGAAAACATCCAAAGTCACCGCTACCGTGCGGCCGAAACCGGTCTAGCGAAAGACCAAACCAGCGAGAGGAGACAGACACACACGAATTCTACGGTCACTAACACTGTTGCCAATATACGCTGGATATTTCTCCTTGTTACGACCTGGTTGGGATCCTGGAGGTCTGTTATATATAATTTTACGTTGAAATTTTGAATAAAGGAGACCCAACGACAGGGAGACTAAACACTGAGAATAGTGAAAAAGAATATTGTCGCTGTTGCTGGTAAGCCCGTGCCGGGTGGTGGGACCGGCGAAAAGTCCATTATGTATGCGGTCTAAGCCAATTAGTAAGAAAGGGTCCCGGCCCACTCAGCCCTTCCTGTACCTTCGGAGGAACAAGCAGCCGCCTTTGGTGAACACCCCCCCATGGTAGGGGGGAAATCGGGGCTAATTTCGGTTAGCACTCATGAAATAAACTGATTAGGTCCCCCTCGGCCATGAGGGAAATTGGAATTTATGCTTGAAACACTGCTCACCCGCCGACCTATACACATATAGGATACCTCCAGGAACAACGCATTTCATGTATTTTAAATGAGCCACACAACACACAGGAACACAACTTTCACCGTGACTATAATTAAAACTTGGAACCATATTAACCATAGTAACCATAGTAACCCTAGTAACCCTAGTAACCCTAGTAACCCTAGTAACCCTAGTAACCATAGTAACCATAGTAACCATAGTAACCATAGTAACCATAGTAACCATAGTAACCATAGTAACCATAGTAACCATAGTAACCATAGTAACCATAGTAACCATAGTAACCATAGTAACCATAGTAACCATAGTAACCATAGTAACCATAGTAACCATAGTAACCATAGTAACCATAGTAACCATAGTAACCATAGTAACCATAGTAACCATAGTAACCATAGTAACCATAGTAACCATAGTAACCATAGTAACCATAGTAACCATAGTAACCATAGTAACCATAGTAACCATAGTAACCATAGTAACCATAGTAACCATAGTAACCATAGTAACCATAGTAACCATGGTAACCATAGTAACCATAGTAACCATAGTAACCATAGTAACCATAGTAACCATAGTAACCATAGTAACCATAGTAACCATAGTAACCATATAACCATAGTAACCATAGTAACCATAGTAACCATAGTAACCATAACCATAGAACCATAGAACCATAGAAACCATAACCATAGAAACCATAACCATAGTAACCATAGTAACCATAGTAACCATAGTAACCATAGTAGAAACCATAGAAACCATAACCATAGAAACCATAACCATAGTAACCATAGAACCATAGAAACCATAACCATAGTAACCATAGAAACCATAACCATAGTAACCATAGAAAACCATAGTAACCATAGAAACCATAGAAACCATAGAAACCATAGAAACCATAGAAACCATAGAAACCATAGAAACCATAGAAACCATAGAAACCATAGAAACCATAGAAACCATAGAAACCATAGAAACCATAGTAGAAACCGTAGAAACCAATTGGCATATGAATTTGAACCATAGTAACCGGACTGCACTTCCACAGATTCATTGCATCTTAAGGCTTCAAGAAAATGAGCGTGATTAAATGTAATAAATCAACCCGGTTTATTAAGAAATCCCCCTTCCCCCGAACCGACTTTCCTTCGGATTGATCCCAATCCGAATGCTCTCGAGGCCGGCTAAAACACCCATTTCTCAGACAAAGGGGGCGTTCGTTTTCCTTTATTTCTGGATACCCCGAAGAATGAATTACCCGGCTCCGAGCACCCTCCGGGAAACAAAAGGGGCCGCGCAGTGAATGGGCCTCGGGCGGCCCGGAAACATGCAGAATAACCGGGCCACTATTTAAGGAATAAAGGACTAAAAATAGAGGTTAACCGAAAAACAACGCCCCCCAAAAAAAGGTATCACGATCATTCCTCTTTTTGTAAAAATAAACTCAAAACACAATAAAGAGTAATTAAATATAATGGCAGAGAGAATCCAACATCAAATACATTACATCAAATTTTTAGTAAAGAGGAGGGGATTTCACGTTATGCCGATGAAAAGCGGAAGCAAGTGCTTAACCGTTTGAGTGCCGAAGAGTTTTCTTATATATATGCTAAAGGTGCGGAATGAAGTGCGTAGTAATTTTTTTTGAGAACAATAGAAATGGTTATAATTAACGCTAATTATTATGTAACAATAATTTTTACCGACAAAAATATTTTTTATTCTCACTTACTACAAGAATGTTTTGCTGCACAAATTCCACGAATTCCTTTTTTACATATGGAGCAAATTAAGTTGGATCGTTTAATTCCATTTTATGGTTATTTTTTAACAGAACCGCAACAAATGCTTTTATTTCTACAGTGGTTACTGGTACCCAAGATTTCACGCGCCAACGTCGTTTCAATGTTCTTCCGGAATTCGAAAACTGCTCGGCATAGCGATTCGTTTCTATCGCCATTGTAGTGAAGAGCGAAGTTGAAAAAATTTATCGAAATATTCGATGGGTTTCGCATCAGGAGGAGGGGCACGCTTTGGACCGGGTACTTCAGAAAAAGTATTCGATGCGTTCGAAAAATATTGTGTCCACGGGTAAAAAGCCATGAATAACATTGTCATCGGGGGTACTCGTAGTAACTTCATCATCATCACCGCTATCACTAATAATTCGCAATCCCCGAAGGACGAGGAATCACTTCCACTATCACTTTGAAAGTCATTACTATACTCTTCATTATCACTTCTCATATTACAGTCACTTTCAGATGAATGAAAAGTTGACACGGTGTATTTCGTAATGATCAGTATAACACTTGTTGAGAAAGTGAAAACAGTTTCTAATTTCTATAAAAGAACGAAACAGCGATTGATAGGAATTCAACTGCTCTCAATAGATGCGAAAATTATACTACCCAACAGCAGCGTCTCCGCATTCTCGGTATAAAATAAGCGAAGCGGTATAGCGCTTCGCCGCACTCAAACGATAAATAAGACAAATTGGCGGAATTGAGAATATATAATGCACACTTTGCACCCCTTTTTAGATGGAATCAATAAAAAAAGATCCGGGGTAAAAGTCTTCAGGTTTGGCCCAGTTTAATCGGGTACGCGGGGGCAAACAATGGCTCGCATTACCTTTCCATTGAAAGGTTCGTCAGGGTAGCCCTTTCTCCCCACACCCCCCTTCCCTTTTTTCTTCGTTAGGTGGCACAAAAGGGCTTTTTGTACAATATGTCGGCGTTCGCGATCCGACCTCCCCCAGCCACCACCCGCCCGGGATATTAGGTTAAAAGTATTCCATTGTGGAAAACCCCAGAATTCATTTTAATGGCTGCCAAGCGGCGGAGGGTATGTCCATTGAAATTATGCCAGTGATAAAAAACTCTTCCTGCAAATTTTGTGTGTGTAGGTATACCTGCCGACAATTTTATTGTATTTGTAAGAATAGAGGTTCTCCAAAATCTGCATATAAATTTGTTCAGATAAACTTCTGTAATCCTACTAATAAAGTGATATATCCGTATTGTATAGAAGCCAATGAATTGTATACTTCGTTCAGGGGGTAAACAGGGTCGTCAAAGCTATAATTTTTGAAATTCTAACGGATTTTTTCTTTTCAGGTAAAATTGAAAAAATCTGTAGTAACTTATTAATTTATTATACAGTCAAATTTAAAAACAGGAACATCCCCGTTGCACTGCTCAATAGTTGCGTGAGCAGCGCCCGGAATCGGTCCGATACTAGACCCGCAACACATGGCAGTCACGTCGTATAGTTTCTGATGCGCCGTATTAGATATAATTTTGTGAAAACATCTTACGTTTCGTAATCAACATTTTACCTGTTCTGGCATATAAATAAACATTGTCATATTCTAAAATTGCGGAACAATAAGCTATTGCAGTTGTTGTGATGTTTTATTGCTCAAAATATGGTCCTTTTTTTTCTTGTTCCGTTGTATTGATCCAATTGTTTTTGTTCCCTTGTTGATGTTTGGACTTGCCGAATGTTTGTATTCTTTTGCGACCGGTCGGTATTTAGTTATTTACGTTCTCTGAGCCGAATTTTGCGGTTTGAGCGGTCCATATTCAAAGCTACTGCGCTTTATGGATTTTACTTGTTCCTCCAAACGCTCCGATATTTTCCTACTCGCCTGGAGTAGTGTTTTGGTGTATACTTGTACAAGTTATTTTGAATTTTCTCTGGCCTGTGTAGAACACGTATTTGGATATATTCGATCGAGAGCCCCTCCACAAATATTTTACGGGAGAAACAAAATTTTAGACGTCGGGAGAGGGTGATTACCGCTAGCTGGGTAGGGAGTAGAAAAATGGAATGATATACTGGGGTGGTTATTAATCTTAGGAATTAGGTTTAAGCTCCGTGTCTACCCCTACCCACCCGGCCACCGGAAGAGTTAAATTGCCTCTAAAACTTGGTTTTGCTTCGAGGCAACAACGAGGCCTTAATTTTTCTCCTCCCCGGGGAGAAATCGGGGAGCGATTGCAGTTTTATATAAGAAATAAAAT
Organism: Lethocerus indicus; assembly: GCA_019843655.1. Classification (NCBI taxonomy): domain Eukaryota; kingdom Metazoa; phylum Arthropoda; class Insecta; order Hemiptera; family Belostomatidae; genus Lethocerus; species Lethocerus indicus. Next base: position 8,759,151 of record JACDQD010000011.1, read on the forward strand.
GGTTTACGGGCGAGAGAGGGGGTTGAGTTATTATTTAAAATTTGTAGCCCGCTATCATTGCCCCGTTATTAATCGCGAGACGTTTGTTAACACCGGGCTCGTCATGACTAAAAAAATGCCCCTACTTTATGCCTAAAACCTGGACAAGAAAACCTAAAATAAATAATGTAATTTGCCATAAGAAACAGTTATTTAGGGGTTAGTAATTGTTATTATTAACTTAAATTAGCATACGAGTAACAATAAAAATAATTAAATAAACTATTTAAATATTAAAAAATTCTCAAGTGGATGAAATTCTTCGTGCCCAATTTCGTACCTGGGGCCGAGTATCAACTATGTTACCAATTATTTTCGTTGATTCACATAATTAAAATTTTAATCGTGTATAGGATTACAGACCATTGTGCATTTAGGTTTCTAAACATTCAGTACATTTAGGATAATATTGTTACCCACAACTCGCTGCCATACTGGCACCCGTCTCATTCTCACTGGTAGTATCATTCTTTAATAAGTACACGAGAGGGGTCAGGGTAATTTTTAAGCACACGTGACTAAGCATCCAGTTATCACTGTCGTGCTTTCAGCGCGTAATAACCCGGTGGTTTCGAAATCTATCAAGCGGCGGAGGGGAGAATATTTCCCGCTTTTAAAATAATAATAAATATACGTCACTTTGAGTGGATTACAAAAAAACCGCGCCCCCTCCTGCGCTGCTTCAAATCTGACGAAGGTCTGACAGGTACAATTACGTCTTATCGAATAGGACGCGAGGCCCCTAAATTTCGCTTTCCTTTCAGCACCTCCCTTTGTAATCCCCCGAATTGAAATTGCTTTTTTCATTTCTTCCGCGAATATTAGCCGAGCTAAGGGGGGGGGGACAGCGTTAATTACAGGAATGCTGTCACGGCCAGCGGTCGGATCGATTCGACGTTGAAAGGAAAAAGGTAAATATACGGGGGAGGGGGGAGGTGCGACAGTTGGCAAGACTGGGCGACACATTAATTTTTTTTAACCGTACTCCTAAGAGTCGCATTTTCCTCCCACCTCTTTGACGTCTGAAGTCGACTGAATTAAATCCAATTAAAAATCGAGGGCTCCTTTACGATTCTCTAATAAAATAGAGTAAATAAAATTTACGCCCCGAGAACACTGCAGATTACACGAACTAGGAGAACCAATTTTCTGTCAAATAAACGAAGGTACGATAAAGAAGAAGAGATTTAATCTGGCCAATTTAATGAATCCAAGAGATTACCTGAAGATTTTTACGTTCAAAGTTTATTTCCAGTTATTGAGGTGCAGCTTGATTCAATGTAATGACTGCTTTAATTAAGTCCGATGTAATGAAGTATGAAATCAAACGAAAGCAATCTATTCGTGGAATGATTTCTTTTCAAATATGTCTCACTACTAATAGTATGCTGTCATGACCGTCCAAAGTGGCAGAAAATTGGGCAAAAAGAAATTATGGTCCACTGAAACACGTTGAACAAATTTAGCAGGGTATTAGTCGAATGATGAGGTGGGTTTTTAAAACCGTTGAATAAAACATACAACAAAAGTTCAGAATATTGAATGTTCTTTGTATAAAGTTCTAAAACAGGCCGGGGTACTTATACATAACGAGGTTCAGGGTCGGACCAGTAACTCATTCGAATTTATGGTAATGAATACCATACTGTACGGTGATTACTTTTTTTTTCTTTCAAGGCAAAGAGATTGTTCCAACTTCATAAACCGACGACAAGTTGACAAACCGAGCGATGTAATAAAAAAAACGTTACCGCGTACGAGTACTTTAGCCGGGGAAGGGCAATTTCAGAGGGTAGGTCGTTAGGCGAAAACGCTTAGGGGAAGTGTACCGTCTTGTACCAAAGCACAATATTTATGGAGCGTCCCGGATGATTAAATGTCCCCATGCAGGCTTGAAATTATTAAACCCGGTGTTTCCCATCTACGGGAGCCCCGTACAGACGGTTAACTCCAGTCGTACAACGTTTCTTTATATCCTGAAAATTATCAAATTTAATTTCCAGGATTTATAAAAATCTGTTAGAAACACACTTATAAAAAAATATATGACGAAACATAAAAATTACAACAGAGTATTATACTCACATATATGTGAGTATATTGGCCTATAGGCCAATGGAGCAATTTATTAAGTATTAATCTCAGAATGTCATTACTTCTCACACAATTATTATTGGTAGGTATTCTTAAGTCCTCGGGTTCTTATTTTTAATTTTTCCGATTATCAGATCAATATTGTAAAACAATTCAAGTAGCCTCTATTATAATAATTAGGTATATAAATGTAGTAAGGCCCGTAGGCCGGAATGCATACCATTTATTTGTATGACGTTTTCCTCGATGTCCTGTCTGTATTCGTAGAAAAATAAAGTTATTTGTATCTTGTATCTTGGTGGGTATCACTCGTAAATTGCTACGCACGTATAGTACATATATAAGTTTGAAATCACTCAGGAATAACACGGTCTTTTGCTAGACCTGTTTCGGTCTCTCGCTATCTTCAGTAACGGTGTCACTTTTGGCGGCATACGCACTATATATGGATGTGCGTGCGTGTGTGTATTTTCTGAACAGAAAATGTCCAGGAGAATGTAAATGAACGTTTAGCAGTGTCATGATAAGCGTGGACTGTCCAATTTTAAACCGATTTGTGTGGATTATTGTAATTAATATTTGTTTTTTCCACAACAGTTTTCAGTTAATCTAATCATCCAATTTCAACGTCATGCGTTCAATTATCGACTCGATTATGAGTTGTTTGAAGCGCGTGTTTGACCTTATTCGGTTAATTGCCTGCAATTACGCTTATTACGAGTTGCCAAATGCAATACGCGCAGGTACTGTCGGTTAAAATGAATCCGTTATTAGAAAAAAATTCTTATAACTCAGTATTTTTATTTAAATCAAAGGCGCCAACATGTTAATTTAAGCAGGTTAGCAATTAATTGAATCCACCAATGAGATGTGATATTTTGAAGGCCTCTGTTACAGGCAAAAGTCGTAATTTAACGGTATCATTGTAATCGGAGGATGAATATCACGAGCAGTGTGATAGAAGTAATAAAATGATATAAAGTCTGCCTTAAACGTATTCTTAGTCATTACATTAAATACGTCCGCAGTGTTATTGGGCATCCGTTTCTCATAAATATGAATGAGCTTAATGGTAAAGTGCTTAATGCTTCTTTGGAGGTGGGGGAGAGAAAAAACCTAGTCTGGGGACGTTACTCGAAGCACGTGCTTCACTTCCCCCCCCCACCCCACCGACCCCCGTCTTGTTATACTGAAATTCGGTGAAGAAGTTCGCGTAAAGGATTAAAACCTATCGGAGAATTGAGCCTGTTTTCGGCGACCTGAATTCCTAATTTCCTGGATGGGGAGGCCGCCCCCGGCCAAAGGTCCGGATATATAACG